>CM016621.1:122718000-125118000 GCA_005393395.2 Gossypium australe | reverse complement strand
TCAATCAACCATTAAATTTACCTTTTTCTTTTCCCCTTTTGGTTATATAAAAAATAATCAAATAAAGTTGAAAAGGAAAAGAAAATGGTTAGTCCAAAGATAGATTTTAAAAATAAGGAACAAGTGAACTAACATACCAAGTAAACATTAAGGTGAAATTACATAGAATTTGCATTAGTGATGGATTCCTTGAAGCAATACACCTTTTCCTACAAACATAGAATTAAAATTTTGCTTTTCTGTACTCAATTTCTTTTGGGTCCATAAGCATTAGATTCCAAGTGTCTAGTCCCTTTAGGTATCCATTTTGAAAGAATATCATTATCTTTAGTAGTTATGAGTACTTTAGGGACCCATGCACTTTTAATTTTTTTTCTTTTTTAAAAACTTGGAGAACATCTATGTTTATAGAAATTAAAGCTATTTTTAACAAATTTTTGTTTTGAATTTTCTCTTCTTTACATCCCTTTTTCAAAAACTTTGTTAGAGTGAGCTTTTTTACTCTTAAGTAACTCAAGTTGCTTTTGATGATCTTCATGAACTTTAGAAAGTAAATTATGCAAGTCACAATTCTTTTTCTCCAAAATCATTTATAATAGCTTGCATATCATATATCAAGTTCATGCTTGACTTTGGAGAGGAAATTATTTTCCTCTTTTAGTTTTGAAATAGTTTTACTATATTTTGGAATCATTAATTCAAAATCCAATCCTAATTCATCATAGGCATCTTGCGACTCATCAAAAGAATAAAAATTGAAATAGATGAGTTAAAAGTTACCTTAGAATCATTGATGGCCATAAAGCATCGGTTGGCTACTTCTTGGTCTTCATCATCGGATGAATCCTCATCACTCCAAGTAGCAAAATTGGCCTTGTGTTTTTGTTTGCTAGACTCCTTCTTCCATTAAGGACAATCAAACTTGATGTTTTCCGGTTTCTTGCACTCATAACAAATAATGAGATCTTTCTCCTTGGTAGATTCAAGCTTCAATTCCTTAATCTTTTGGAATCTTCTTCCTTTATTTGACTTAATAAACCTTTTGAATCTCCTAGAAAACATCTACATCTCTTTGTCTTCATCCACCTCTTCACTTGATATATTCATTTCTGGTGGATTTTAGAGCAATACCAACCTTTTTCTTCATAGCATTTTCTTCTTCAGCCCCTTCGTTAAGTCTCATCTCATATGTAAGCAAAGAACCGATGAGCTCATCCAATGTCAAAGTTTCTAAATTCTTTGGTTCTTCAATTGTAGTCACCTTTGCTTTCCATGATTTAGGTAAGTTTCGAAGCATTTTCCTTACCACCTCTTCATTTGGATAACTCTTCCCATAAGACTTCAATTCATTTATGATGATTGTAAATCGATCAGATATCTCCCTAATATCCTCTTCGGGCTTTATCTTGAAAGTTTCGTAGTTGAGTGTAAGGATTCCAAATTTAGACTTCTTCACCTGGCTAGTGCCTTATGGGTGGCTTCAAGCTTGTCCCATATCTCCTTGGCATTTGAACAAGGCGAAACTCTACTATACTCATCTGGACCAAGTGCACAAAATAGAATGTGCATTGCCTTGGAAATGAGTTGAATGTTTCTTCTATCTTCCTCAATCTATTCCTTCTTGCTATTTGGAACTAAAAGCTCTCCTTGTTGTTTGGATGGAATTGAAGGACCATCCATAATAATGTCTCATACGACAAGATTATTTACTTGGATGAACAACATCATTGTCTTCCAATAAGAGTAGCTCACACCATTAAAATAATGAGGTTTAGAGATAGATTTAGACTCACCAAAGAAAATTAACTCGGAACTAAATGACATTATTGTAGGATTAGTTGATGATCATTTGATCTTTTCTGGTGATCTTCTCTTGGTTGTTAAATCGTCTTTAGAGGCTATCTTTGATACCAACTGTTAGCTCGATAGATCAACTTGAAATCACCAAGAGGGGGTGAATTGGCCTGTAAGAAAATGATGGAGGCAACAAATGAATGAGAAACAAAGAACACAACGATTTATAGTGGTTTGGCCCCATTGCCTATTCTACTACCTTAACTTTCCACAACTAAAGATTTTCCCAAATTCACTAAGTTGATAACCTTTGAGGACAAGGTTTAACCTTACAGTCTCCCTTAAGATTACTACCCAAAATCATAAGATTATAAGTCCCTTAAAGTTGCTACCCAAACCTTAAGACTCAACTCGCTCAAATAGTAAATAAAAATAGCAAAATAAGAATTAATCATTATAAGATCAGAATGTTTGCTAATTAAGCACAAATAAACAAGAATACACTTGAGCTAAGCTCACAAGTCTGTACAAGAAAAGTATGAAAGAATTAAGCACTAACGTTGTATTTATTGATCTTTTGGCTTGACGATCTCTCTTGTTATTGTAGGACCTTTGGAAGATGGTATTTATACCCTCTAATTCATTTTTAACCGTTGTGGTTATTGGAAACATGAATAGAGCCATTGGGGATAAAAATACCAGATTATTAAATTCACCTGCAACAAAAGGTATCGATACTCTTTCAATGAGTATTGATACTTTTAGCATTTAATGCCTGATTCAATGACCGTTAAAGTTAGTTTACAACGATACCAAAGAAAATTTATGGATACATGGTAAAAGGTATCAATAATTTTTGTAATTGATTGAAAATAAAATGTCAATTTGGTATCGATTTTTTTGGCCTGGAGCAATACTAACTTGTTTTAAAACTCTTTTAACATGATTGAAAAATTTTAACTCAATTAAAACCATTTTAACTTGATTTTTTTTATCATTTTGCTAGTTTTGTTCAACTTTAAGTTTTATTAAAAACATTTTAATTTGTTATATCAAAACATATTATCAAATAAAGCTATGTATAACAATTGTATTTATTTTGTTTTTGAATTAAATTGCTATGATTTGAATGAATTTGGCATCAAATGGACTAGATTGTAAAGCATGGATATTATTATTATAGATTGTTTCAAGGTATTGAGATGAATTCCAAATTGTATGTGGAATTTATAAATGTGTATATGGCTACACAGTGTAAAATGATACTGATTTGGTAACGGTGTCAATGTGAGCTTAGTAAATGATTAGGATACAAATGGCAAGCTATTACGATCCCAACGAAATAGGAAATGGTCCAAATGAATACGAAAAACGATTGTTTGATCAGTGGTTTATATGATGATTTAAGATCCAACATGTGAACTGTGTGAGCAATCATCAAACCTGATCTAATGATTATGTGAACAAATTAAATATGTCAACTCTTATGAGCACAAAAATCTGGTATTTAAATTCAATTTACTATAGTTATTCGGGCAAAAATTGTAATTAAAATGAAAATGCGATGGTCGAAATGATTCATCGAGAATGAAATTACATATACTAGTAAATTGATTATAATTTGTTGAGTTTATGATATTGAATGTGTCGAAACCATTTTTGAAATCGACTTTTATTTAAAAAAATGAAAAATGGTTGTTGCCACCAATCATTTTTATGAGGTGTGATCGGGTCACCTCGTAATTTGATCGTTTTAATAAACGATTTGATTTACTAAAACAAAGCTTTTTTGTCTACAAAATTCAGGAAACGGGTTCGGGAGTCGATTACGTACGAGGAAGGACTAGCACGCTCGTAACGCCCAAAATTGGTACCTGATTGATTACTTCATGTCTTAGTGCCGAAAGTTGAAAACTCGGAAAGAGTTTAAAGTATGATTCCTCCTTGTATTAATGTTAATTTTACTTCAATATCGCTTGAATAAATTGAAAATTATGTTAGAGGTCATCTTATCTATAAGTAACAAAAGGTCACATCCCGTAAGTTAGGATACGACACCTTGAAATCCTGAAAAATAAGCTCGCCTTTTTTATTATTTAAATCTCATGTATTTTAATTTTAAAATGATATTCAGTCATTTAGGTTCAACGAGAAAATCGAAACCCCGTAAGTTAGGGTACGACTTCTCAAAGCTCCAAATACAGAATATTGCCTTTATTTTAAAAATTTCCTTTCTTTTGAAAAATAACAAGTGCAATATTTAAAACGATGGATATTTATCTTATTTTAAACATAGTGTACGGGGTAGTGATGATGACTAATAAGTAAATACAGAAATGTCATGATAGCAATAACGAAATTATAATAATAACATTGATATTGTTATTCACATCATGGTAATAACGAACGAAGAATGTAGTTTTTAGATAAACATAAAAGGTGGAATATGCACAAAAATAAGTAAACACAACATGAGGATGTGAGAAATGAATGATAATGTGAAACGAAATAAAATAATAATGACGGAGATAAGAAAAATTGCACACATGAAAGAACAATTTAATTTTTAAATGTAAAAGATAATAAACAAAATAATGAATAGATAAATAAATGAGTAAATAAATAAAATAAATAAATATAGTATTAAATTTGGATATTTTAAAAGGTAAAAGAATAATGAACAAAAGTACAAAAAAAAGCTAATAAACATATACACAATCCAATTTTTAAGCACATATATAAAAAGGAGTAATAAAGTAAAAATAATAAAGCAAAATAAATAAAAATACCCAATAAAAAGAAAATAATAAGAGAACAGTTTTAAATATAAACTAAAAAAATAAAATAATACTAAATAAGCTAGCAGGTAAATAAATAAAGAATTAAAATGAATAAAGGACCCGATTGGCACTCAAATTAAATAAACAGGATAAATTAAGATAAAAAAAAATAAACAAAGGACTAATTCGAAAGGCGCGGAAACAAACAAGGACTAAATGGGAAAATAACCTGATCCTCTGGACACGCGTCCCTTCTCCAGGAGATCAGCGAACCAAGGACTAAATTGAAATACATGAAAATCATGCGGTATAATCTATAATAATTAAAAGAAAAGGGTTTGGGCCCAATTGTAAACCATTTGAAAAGCGGAAAGACTGAAAGGGTAAATAACCCTTATTTAAAAACACGCCGATCATTCGGGTCGGATTGGGTCGGATTCTAGGTCAAGGGTAAAACGACGCCGTTTTGGCCCACGAGAACTGGCCCAATTCAAGGAACTGCTGGAGAAGCCTGTCAAATTGAAGCCTGGTTGGCTCGATAGCGAAGATATGGCAACTTAGGTTGATTTGGTAACTAATCTTAGAAGATAGAGAGAATCATATCTTGTAAAGATTAGATAGGATTTGATATGGCATATCTTGTAAATCCCTTAAATAATGGGATATGGTTAATCTCGTCCGTCGATGTAAATGTATCTTGACTGTCGGTTTTAGGGGAGCTCAACTATAAATAGAGAGCCTCCTCCTCATTTGTACTCACTCCATTCATTATTTCATTATTCTTTGTGAATAAGATAATAGAGAGCATTTACTCAAACACTTTGTGTGCATCTCATACGGTTGTTCTTTTGGTTGCTTCTACAATTGGTGCCTTGGAGGAGTTCTTAAGGAATCCTCACTTGAGTTAAAGGCTGACTTAGGCGAGCTTGGACGAGCAAATCGCCTAAGACTGCACGGATTGCAAGACGAAAGGTCTAGCCCCGTGACAACACCGTTTTGGGAGCCTATAAAAGTGAAAGGTTTTTCAAAAATTTCATTTCAAACCAGTTTTTTTTAAAAAAACTCTGAAACCCTTTTTTTCCTCTCTAGCCTCCCCACGTCCAGTCGTCTAGCTACCATGGCGACCGCCAGTTGCCGGCAAAGGCGCCGCCGTCCCCGGTGGTCAGAAAAAAAAATGCTCCCTTTTAACCTCGTTTTCACGAGGAGCCTTGTTTTGGGGTTAAAAGCACCGGGATCTCAGCAAAATCAGGCTAAAAGTGAGAAACCCTTCAGTTTCCTCTTCTCTCCGACGACTGAAGCAAGTAAAAACCTTTCCTTTGTTTGTTTATATATATATAAATATATAAATGATTTGAAAATAAATAAATAAAAAGAAAATCAATCACCTTTGAAATCTCGTATTCTATTTAAAAATTTTGATTGCTTTTTTTTTTTGTATTTCTTTTCCCCCGTAAAATTTACATTGATGGTTGTTGTGGATTTTATAGCAAGTTTTACAATATTTTTTCTTTTTCTTTTTCTGCCATACACTGTTTGTTTCCTGTTTCTTGTGCAAGAAAGACAGACCTCAGGCGGTGGGCACGCTGACGCAGCACATGGAGCGGCGCCAGAAACCTTAGGGTTTCTAGCTTTTCTGAAATTGGTTTAAGTTTTTGGGCTGTTGGGCCTCTTCTTTTTTTGGATTTGGGCTTGATGTAATTTGGACTGGAATTTTTTTTTATGTGTGGTTTTTTGTCCAGGCCCGGACGAAATTGGTCTTTCAGAGCTGCCCCTCTTTGCTCGTTGTCGTGTAACGAGAATTGAGCAAAGACTTTTAAGAATGACCAATTTCGTCTGGTCTCGCTGAATCTCGACCTCTTTGGTGCTCCTCTTTTCAAGTAGCTTCATTCTAACCCACTGCAACTTCAGAGGTATAGGATTTGTTGCTTCAATCTACTTCACTGCAACATCAAAGAGATTAGACTTATAGCTTTAATCTGCTCCACTGTAACTTCTGGGAGATAAGACTTGCTATAGTATATTTAATCTGACCTGTTGCAACTTCAGAGGTATAGGACTTATTGTTTCAATCTGCTCCACTGAAACTTCAAGAAGATAAGATTTGTAATTTGTAGCTTCAATCTTTCCACTACAACTTCAGGGAAATAAGATTTGCTATCTTCAATATGCTCCACTGCAACTTCAGGGAGATAAGATTTGTAGCTTCAATCTGCTCTACTGCAACTTCAAAGAGATAAGATTTGCTATCTTCGATCTACTCCACTGCAACTTCAAGAAGATAAGATCTGAAACTTCAATCTGCTCCACTGCAACTTCAGGGAGATAAGATTTGTAATTTTTAGCTTTAATCTGTTCCATTGCAACTTCAGGGAAATAAGATTCGCTATCTTCAGTCTACTCCACTGCAACTTCAGGGAGATAAGAATTATAACTTGTAACTTTAATCTGTTCCACTGCAACTTCAGGGAAATAAGATTTGCTATCTTCAATCTGCTCCACTGCAACTTCAAAGAGATAAGATTTGTAACTTGTAACTTTAATCTATTCGACTGCACTTTAGGGAAATAAGACTCGCTACGGTAGATTTAATCTGACCCACTGCAACTTCAGAGATATAGGATTTGTCGCTTCAATCTACTCCACTATAACTTCAGGGAGATAAGATTTGCTATCTTCAATCTGCTCCACTACAACTTCAGGGAGATAAGATTCATCACAATGACTTCAAATCGTCCCACTGCAACTTCAGAGGGATAAGGTTTGTGGCTTTGATTTGCTCCATTGCAACTTCAGGGAGATAAAATTTCCACGATAACTTCAACCCATCCCACTGCAACTTTAGGGGCATAGGATTTGTGGTTTCACTGGTCTGTTACACCATTCTCTAGGGAACATAACCTGTAGAATTCGTTTCATAGGCCTATATTTAAGCCAAGCGCTTAGGATGTTATGATCAGATGATAAACCGTAAGAGTAACATATTTTAAGCCCACATTTAGAATACTTTTGGATGATTTAAGCCTTGAATTGTCTAATTTGGTGCTCTTAATCCTTTATTTTCATGTTTTATACCCAGGAAAGCACCGGAGGATGAAAAGAACGAGAAATGGGCCCAAAACGGAGTAAATGGGCCATATCACGAAATCGACACGGCCTGGGCCCAAGACCACACGGTCGTGCCTCCCTACCTACTAGAACACGGCCTGGCCACGATTCACACGGGTGTGTACCATGGGCGTGTCCCTGTCGTGGCAAAGTAAAATTTCACTCGGATTAGGATACTTAGGGGCAAAGAAACACATTCCGAAGCCTATATAAACACCCTAAGTATCACCAAGAAAGGGGGAACCCAAGGCTTTTGTCAGGGGGCGTCTAGCTAGGCCAAAGATAAGGCGAAGCTTAAACTACGTAGAAGGAAAGCAAGAAGCCAAATTCAATAACACTACTGAAGGGATGGCTGAAAATATTCTACCACCTCTAGATGTGGTGGAAAATCATGCTCCTCGAACTATGTATGATTATGCTAAACCTAATTTAACAGGAACTGAATCAATTATTGCTAGGCCTACTATTACTGCAAATAATTTCGAACTAAAACCTAAAACAATTCAGATGATACAATAATTTGTTCAGTTTGATGTTTGCAAGATGAAGATCCAAATAATCACTTGGCAAATTTCCTAGAATTTTGCGATACTTTCAAGATAAATGGCGTTTCTGATGATCATCCGTCTTCAGTTATTTCTCTTCCCTCTAAGGAATAAAGCTAATCAGTGGTTGCATTCTCTTCCTAGAGGATCGATCACTACATGGGATCAAATGACTGAAAAATTTTTATTAAAATATTTTCCACCGGCCAAAATGGCCAAATTAAGGAATGATATCTCTTCTTTTGTGCAGATGGATTTAGAGACACTATACGACGCATGGGAGAGATACAAGAACTTACTGAGAAGGTGCCCACACCAAGGATTAACTTTGTGGCTTCAAGTCCAAACTTTCGACAACAGTGTGAACCCCTCAACAAGACAGCTAATTGATTCAGCTGCCGGTGGAACCCTGAATAACAAAACCTCTGAAGCGGCCTACGAATTTATAGAAGAGATGTCACTGAATAACTATCAGTGGCAAGTTACAAGGATAAGGCCAACAAAAACAGTCGGAGTTTTCAACCTCGACGCAGTAACCATGCTATCAAATCAGGTAGAGATGATGAATAAAAAGATTGATGGTTTGTGTTCTTCGCAGGTTCATCCGGTGATGCAGTATGACGCAAGTGGAAGTGTGGCGAATCTTGAGTACCCACCCTACGGACAGGGCATGGAGAGCGAACAAATAAACTATATGGGTAACAATTTCCAATCTAATAATAACCCTTATATTAATACTTGTAATCCAGGTTGGAAGAGCCACCCTAATTTCTCATGGGGTGGCCAAGGAAATCAAAGGCAAAACCATCTCAAAACTTCCAACAACAGCCCTACCCACAGGAAAAGAAGCCGAATCTTGAAGAGATGCTGACAAAATTCATAGCAGCAATAGAAACATGTTTTCAAGATACTGAAACAACACTGAAAATCAGCAAGCATCGATTCAAAGGATCGAGAATCAATTAGGACAATTGGCTAAGGAGATCTCTGAAAGACCACGTGGAAGCCTACCAAGCAACACTGAACCTAGCCCTAATGAGCAAATTCAAGCCATAACAGCTCATGATAACGTAAGGTTAGAAGAACCCAATCTAAGGCAAGAAACTGTGGTAGAAAAACGTAATGTTGAGGTAGGCAAAGAAAAGCCAAAACCAGTGACCAAAGAGTACCAACCTCGCATACCATATCCCGAAGCGATAACGAAAGACGACATAGAGGAACGATTCGGTAAGTTTCTTAAACTTTTAAAGAAATTACACATTAACTTACTGTTACTTGAAGCTCTTTCGCAGATGCCAGATTCCAGGAAATTTTTAAAAGAGCTTTTGACAAACAAGCGAAGGTTAGACAAAGCATCGCATGTGGAACTAAACGCAATGTGCTCGGCAGTCTTGCAAAATAAACTACCACGGAATTAAAAGATCCAGGGAGTTTTACAATTCCATGCTTAATTGGTAGTTTAACTATTGATAATCCGTTAGCTGATTTAGGCGCAAGCATAAATGTCATGCCTTATAAAATGTTTAAACAACCAGGTCTAGGGAAGCCCAAACAAACTAGGATGAGCATTCAATTAGCTGATAAAACTGTTAGAATTCCTAGGGGTATAATCGAAGATGTACTCGTGAAGATTGATAAATTCGTATTCCCAGTAGACTTTGTCGTTTTAAACATGGATGAGGATAATACGATCCCCCTAATTTTAGGAAGACCCTTTTTAGCAACTGCCAGAACAAAAATTGACATTGATGCAGGCGAACTCATACTTCGTATAGGTGATGAGACAGTCACTATTCAAGCTCTTGACTCAGCTAGGACATCGAGTGATAAAGGTCAGAAAACTAATTCATTCGATAACCAAATTGTTCAACCTTCATCCCAGGAAACACCACGAAAGTACACCCCTGAACCTGATCCTAAATCCCGTGCCACTAAAGAAGTAATTTATGAGGATAGAGGCTTCACATCGAGGAACTAGACAAGTGGAAAACACATTTCAAGGAGAAGTCACAATTACACGAAGCAAAACTAAAGAAACCACTAGACGAGCTGATAGGAACATCAAACCACTTCAAAATAGGAGATCAGGTACTGATAGATAAGGCAGACCCACGAATACCTCCCCCTGATCCTAACACAAACAAAGAAATCCCTTTTAAGGTGGTCAATGTTTTCCCTTACGAAACAGTCGAGGTAAGTAACCCTATTTTTGGCACTTTGAAAATAAACGCTACTCGTCTTACACTTTATCATGATAATGGAGTTGCTAGCATGAGGAAGGACTTTCAACTCCTCAAACCACCATGAATATGCGAATGAGAGGTAAGTCTAGCTTAAGATTATAAACGAGCGCTTCTCGGGAGGCAACCCGAGTAGTAACCCCATTAACTTCTACATTTTTATTTATCTTATCTATTTTATTTTATTCTTTCTTTTTAGCACCTAACTTTAAACTAACCAAAGGTGCAGATTTCCAAGCCACACGGCCTTGCACACAGCCGTGGTCGTGGCCGTGTGGACCTCCCGAATCTCCGTACTGACATGGCAGAAATAGGTATGAGTCAGAACGAATCAAATCTTCGAGTCACGGACTCCAACCACCACACCACAGGCACCGACAAAACCCCACACCCGTGCGAAGCGGCCGTGGACAACACTATTAGATCATACACGGGCGTGGCGGCCCGAACATGGCCGTGGGAGAAACGAACGAAGCATAACACGGCCGTGTGACACGGACGTGTGACTTAACACGCCCATAATACACGGGCGTGGGGAGATACCTGATTTGAAAAGTCTATTTAAACCACCCACCCCCTTCTAACCTACTCCCCATACCCCTCCTTCCATACCATTTTCTTTCCCTTTTCTTTTTCAGATTTTCTCTCTTTCACATTATTTTTTCTAACCCTTGATCTCCACAATACCTATGTCGAAGAAGCGGAAGGATTCAAGCATAGTCTCCATGTGGGAGACCGATCTACATAAGTTCATGCCGGCCGCTTCATCTACTCGACAAGCCAAGGGTCTTTGAGACCATTTAATTTTTTTCTTCATTACTCTTCTCTTTTATTTTCCTTCTCTTTGACTCTCTTATGCTTAAATTAGTTTATTTTATTTTAGTTTCTTGATTTTAGGTTCAAAAGGCTGCTAGGGAATCACACCGGAACCATGACCCCTACCTCAATGCAGCCTTAGAGGTCACACCCACCTCGCGAACCATCTAACAATAAGGACTCCTCGGTCCATTCATTTTTTTTATTTTAATCTTATTCTACTTGCTATTTTCTTTCTCTTTATCTTTCTGGTCTTTAAAGATATATTTAGTATATTTTAAATTAGTATTATTATTTCCTGGCTAATTCTCTATGAGCCTCCCAATTTCTTCATCTAGCGCAGAGCTTGGTAGCAGCCACCACACCTCGGGCCTCCCAACTCAAAGAAACCATCCAAATTCAGGAAGTTTCACCTCTCCCTTTCTCTTAAATTTCATATACATCTTTGTACATTGAGGGCAATGTACATCTTAAGTGTGGGGGTGAATATTTATTTCAAGAAAGTACCTAACTTTCTACATTATTCTCAAATCCCTGAATGATACCTTGCCTTGAAGTAAATTTCCCATATTATGGTTAGAATGAAATTTCCTTTGATTTATGATTTTTATTGATGTGTTTTGGATTAAGTCATTGATAATTGTGCATTGATGATTAAATTTGAAGGATACTAGAGAATCAAGCATGATAAGTCTAATTTCCAAAATTAAAATTTTTAGGTTGTCTACCTGAATCTAATTATTATCTTGAAGTTTAAAATTTACTAGGTTGACATCAAATACCCATAATTTGTGTGAGATTTTGAGCCTTATAGAGCATATATTTCTTTCATGCTCACTTTTTACTATGAGTGTGTCAACATTGATTTGTTATTCTAGAACTTGCATCGATTATACATGTTGAGACCACACCATTGATTTGATATACAAAGATGATAAAGGCACCTAGGTTTTAACCCACTCACTCCACTAAAAGCCTACCTTTACAATTAACCCCTAGTGAACCCCGTTGAATCGAACAACCCATTTATTGACTCACCCGCTAATATTAACCCAAAACCCTTTGTATTTGTTATCATCATTCCTTTTGACTACCCTTATGTTGAGATTTGATTTGATTAGTTGCCTAACTATTCTTTTTATTTCAATCGTTAAATTTATCCTTTGTTATGTATGTTTGATTTGTTCTTAAAAAAAATGAAGTGTATTCATTATTAGTTTTGTGATTAGGTGAGCTTATACACTAAATTCTAATTATTGAAGAAGCTCGTATTAAAGTATTATCAATAGTAGTATTATTAGTTTCCAATTGAAGTAATTACTTATATTCAGTTCGTTGTATCTAGTTAGGTAATTTTTCAGGTCAATCTCGATTCTAACCCATTAATTCAGCCTTTATCCATACCTTTAACCTAAGCCCCGTTACAACCCTGTTAAAGACCTTTTGATTTGTGTATCATCTCATATTATAGTGGTGGAGATTTGATTCTCATGCAAGCCTATGGGATTAACTCTTCATGTTAGACTTTTGAATGCTTAATTTTGAACCTTAAACACTACGAGTGATTTGAGTGAATCTTTAGTGAGGATGTCAATTCTTGTCGATTTTGAATCAGGGGTAATTATTTAGATGAAGGGAAACGCCTACATTTTCCGACTATAAATGTATGACTTAGATTGTTCGAATCTTTAGGACCCTCTGAGCTGAATTATCCATGTATGAATTATCTTTGAATTATGACAAAACATTATTGATGAATATTATGAATCTAGGAAGCTCGTTTTAATTGTGAGTTGAAAATTTTGCTTGAGGACAAGCAAAAGCTTAAGTGTGGGGGTATTTGATAAACCGTAAGAGTAACATATTTTAAGCCCACATTTAGCATACTTTTGGATGATTTAAGCCTTGAATTGCGTAATTTGGTGCTCTTAATCCTTTGTTTTCATGTTTTATACCCAGGAAAGAATCGGAGGATGAAAAGAACGAGAAATGGGCCCAAAACAGAGTAAATAGGCGATATCACGAAATTGACATGGCCTGGGCCCAAGACCACACGGTTGTGCCTCCCTACCTACTAAAACACGGCCTGGCCACGATTCACACGGACGTGTGCCATGGGTGTGTCCCTGTCGTGGCAAAGTAAAATTTCACTCGGATTAGGATACTTAGGGGTAAAGAAACACATTCCGAAGCCTATATAAACACCCTAAGTATCACCAATAAAGGGGGAACCTAAGGCTTTTGTCAGAGGGAGTCCAGCTAAGCCAAAGAAGGCAGATTTGTGGGGATTCACTCGAAGATAGCCAGATGATCCATCTCAAGAAGCCGGAACCATACTCAAGATGAAGGCTAAAGAAGTCGTTTGGGGGTTTTAGGGATTTCTTATGTTTTGTTTTATCTTTTCTTCTGAGATGTTTTCTTTTATTATTATGAACTAAACCCTTTAGATACCTGAGGGGGATGAAACCTAAGACGAATCTTGTTATTGTTTTCTGAACTATATGATAAATATTTGATGTGTTCTTAATTCTTGTATTGATATTTCTGGGATATTGATTCAAGTTTGATGTGCTTAGGTGGAGGAGGAATAGACCCTGCCTAAGAGTAGATCTATCATAATTAAGCGGAGTTGATCGCACACCTAGAGATAGGGTGACGAGATTTTGCCGGATTAGGGTGAAACCTAATATGGGAGTTCATAGATCGAGTAAATGCGATTCTAGGGGTTTTAATTAGAAAGATATTTCAATTAATTAACCTAAGGTTAGACGTTAGTCACCTTGAAGAGAAGGATTAATATAACTTAGGGAATCCTACGGATCAAATCAAATGAATAAATTGTCTAGTTCAGTGTTAGATAACAAGTGAAGTCTAGGTGGATTCTTCCTCTGGTATCGTCTTAATCAATTGGTTTTTCCCACAAGTGTTTCCCTAATTTCATTCTTCCTTGTCTTAGAATCTTTAGTTTAATAATTAGTTAATTTTAGATTAGATAAACAAATTCCCTTTATTTTAGGCTAGATAATAAAAAGAGAGTTAGTATTAGTACTTTTGGTTCCTTTGGGTTCGACAATCCGGTCTTGCCTAAGCTATACTACTGTTCGATAGGTGCGCTTGCCTCAAATCGTTGTCATAGTTAGTTTCCAGGTTCGATCATTCTAGTTATAAATTTTAAGACTTTGCATCAACGATCGTCATAATGAATCAAATGCTCCTAGCTAGATGTATATGAATGATATTTGTATGGATACAAGATGTCATTTTTTGAGAATGATCCTTTTTAATGCTTAGGTTGGCATTGCTCGTTGTTCGTCGAGGTTTTATCGCTGACATACTACCCTGTCTTCTTGTTCAGCTAGTATTTTGATAGGAAACTCAAAGAAATAATCACAATTTAAACTATTCTTTCTCAAATGTTTCCAACTCTTAAATTTGGTTAGTTCTAACTAATGGTCCTGCTTCAGGTCCTTGTACTATTTAGCAGCTTTTTAGAGCAATATGCAGAACTCCTTTTACTTGAATATTATTACTCCATTAATTTTTATTTCAATGAAAAATGCTTGAAAAAGATTATCACAATAGACAAAAAGGAATTTTATTGGGAGAAAAGCTTGAAATGAATAAATTAAACAAAGATAGAAAACATTGCTAAAACACAAAATGAATAAGATGAAAATAGGTGCCCTAGATATCATAGCATGAGCTTCTTCGCACTAACTTCTTGAGGACCCTTTTGAACTTGATATGTGTTTTGGAGATCCAAAATACTTTGTTGCTGCCCCAAGACATAGCATCCCTCCTCCTTGCTAATTCGGGGATAACAAGACTATCACATGCCCCATCTTTGATCAAAATTTGAATTGACCTTTTCCTAGGTTTTCAATTCAAAACCGCTTTGGTCTCAAGGCACCCTTTGCGAGTTTTCACCTTGGCCTCTCCTTTTTTTTTTAACTTTAGGTGAAGTATCTTTTGGCTGAATCTGAATTCACAGGATTAGGTAGGTTCTTGCCATCTATATCTATCAAAATCAATGCACCTTCAGAATAGGCCTTCTTTACCACGTAAGGCCCCTCCCAGTTTGGCATCCACTTTCCTCTAAAATCTTTTTGTATAGGAAGGATCTTTTTCAATACCAGGTCCCCCTCATGGAATTCTCTAGGACGAACCTTTTTGTTGTAAGCTCGCATCATTCGCTTTTGGTACATCTGACCATGACGGCTGGCTTTCAACTTTTTCTCTTCAATCAAGTTTAGTTGATCATATCGGGATTGGATCCATTCTACTTCATCCAACTTCAAGTCTGTCAAAACTCAGAGAAAAGGAATCTCAACCTCAATGGGTAAAACCGCATCCATTCCATAAACCAAAGAGAAAGGTGTTGCCCCGGTTGAGGTCTTGACAAATGTTCGATAAGCATAGAGGGAAAATGGTAACTTCTCATGCCAATCTTTATAAGTCTCAGTCATTTTCCCCACGATCTTCTTAATGTTCTTATTGCCTGCCTCCACCGAACCATTCATTTTTGGGCGATATGGTGACGAGTTGTGGTGTTTGATCTTGAATTAACTACAGACCTCCGCTATCGTACTATTGTTCAAGTTCAATGCATTGTCAGATATGATCCTTTCTAGCATCACATACTAACATATGATCTCTTTCTTCAAGAATTTACTGACTGACGACTTTGTGACATTAGCATATGAAGTGGATTCTACCCACTTGGTGAAGTAATTAATGACCATGAAGATGAATCGATGCCCATTGGAAGCTTTTGGCGATATCGGCCCAATGACATCCATGCCCCACATAGAGAAAAGCATGGAGAAGCCATGACATGAAGAGGTGAAGGAGGCACAAGAATTTTGTCTCCATAAATTTGGCACTTATGATATCTCTTGGCGTAATTAATACAATCCCCTTCCATGGTGGACCAATAATGTCCAAATCTCATAATCTGCCTGGCCATTGTAAAACCATTGGCGTGTGTTCCGCAGACACCCTTGTGAACTTCTCCCAAGATTTTCTTAACCTCGACAACATCTACACTTCTTAGTAACACCTTATCCTTTCTTCTTTTATATAGGATCTCCCCATCTACGGCATAGTCACTGGCCAGTCTTCTCAACGTCTTTTTATCATTCTCAGTTGCTTGTTCAGGGTATTCACGATTCCTTACATATTGCAGTATATTGTGGCACCAAGGGTGATCGTCATTTTCTTCTTCCTCAATGTTGTAACAATGAGCCGGAGCCTAATAAAAACTCATCTGGATAGGTTTTACATCCTCTTATTTGTTCACTTTGATCATGGAAGCTAAAGTAGCCAAGGTGTAGGCCATCTGGTTTTCATCTTGTGGGAGATAGCAGAAGGTGATGTCATCAAACTCTTCAATTAGCTCCAGAACCAACCTTCGATAATTGATCAATTTGGGGTCTTTTCTCTTCCATTCACCTTTTTTCGATAGATCACTAGTGCAGAATCTCTATATACCTCTAGCACTTTGATCTTACGTTCTATGGCTGCACGGATACCCATGATGCATGTTTCGTATTCTACCATATTGTTCATGTAATCAAAATCCAATTTACTAGTGAAGGGATAATGATCTCCGTTTGGGGATACCAGGATGCCCCAATTCTGTTACCCACAGTGTTTGAGGCTCCGTCAAAGTTTAGCTTCCAAGGATGACCTTCTTAAGAGTCTTCTTCAGTGGTTGCAACATGCATTAAATCTTCATTCAGGAAATCAAAGTTCAAAGGCTCGTAATCTTCTAGAGCTCTTAAAACACCCCAAACCCGGCCCACGAGCCTTGACCGGATCTGGTATGTTCCCCGATGTAAACCGGTTCAAATTTCTTTTGTTACTTAGGAAAAATTTGTGTGTTTTGAAAGTAAAAAGGTTTTGGGTTGGGCTTGAGTTGAAAACGAATTCAATTTTATATTGAAAACCCATTTATTTCAGGTGACAAAATATTTAAAGTCTATTTTAAACCAAATTTACTTAATCTTATAACCATTAAAAATTCGTAACATAATAAATAAAAGAAAGAAAAAATAAAGTAGTTCAACTATGGCCTTATTACATCAAATAATTCCCCAAAAATAAATTAAAATGCTTAAATAGAATAAAAGTCTAAATAATGAAATTTTCCTTGCTGTGCATGGCCACCTTTAAGCTCCTGCCGACCCGGTCCATTACTGATCATCACCTGGAAGAAAAATATTCCCCAAACGGGGTGAGTCAAACAGACTCAATTGTAACCAACACTAAAACTTAACAATTCAGGCATACAATATCATATCACATACTTATTCATATAACAGATATAAAATAATGATGTATAACCCGAACCCAAACCTAGATGCCATCCGCTACACATCACCCGTACCAACCTGCACACCGTGGGGACTAATAAGTCAACCCTCCATCCGCTACACACCATCGAAGGCAGTCGCTGCAGTCGACGTGCTCATCGCCCTTATAAAATTCGTGGTCTTAGGTCACCATATTCAGATATCGTGGTCTTAGGTCACCACATTCAATTATCGTGGTCTTAGGTCACCACATTCAGATATCGTGGTCTTAGGTCACCACATTCAGATATCGTGGTCTTAGGTCACCATATTCACTTCCCCTTTCATATAACCCGAATGCCCCATATCATTCATATCATGCATATTACATAATTTCACATTCTTATCATTTTTCACATGTTACATATATAACATAATTTCATATTCCTAGTAGGAGTAGGAAGCGTACCTGAGTACTTTTGTACCATTACATGGTACCTTAGCCATATTCTTACAGATTCTTATAGTCACATACATATTAATTATTGCCATAAATATATCAAGAAATAGTGTGAGGTACACACCTGATTCGCTTAAGGTTTCCAATCCAAATCCCGAAAAGCTTGATCTAATGCCTTAGATCTTAGATCTCTACATTTAATCAATCATTTAATACTTAGTAAAGAGCCATACGGCCATAAATCCAAATCCTAGTAGGATTAGTACACTAAAACTTACCTTGTTGCCGATTGACTTAAGAATCAAGTCCCGAAACTTTGTTGTATTCCTTCTTGTATTCGGCCAAACATTAAATCACATCCCAGGTTAGTTTCGGCTTTTTAAACAATTATGAAATAGATCTAGATATCAAAATAAGCCTTGGCCGAATGCTATAGACACTTACCTTGTGGATTTTAAATCCCGAAACTCACCGAATAACTAGGGAACACACGGCCTATAGTGTACCTTCGGAAAAAGAACTTCTCCTTCCTTGTAGTCGACACTTAGTAAATCCCAAAAGTATTCCTTGCCTTAGATGTCTGTCGAAATCCCTATAACTTCATGTTAGATCAATTTCTAACATTTATTCACAACAAATAACCCTTAGCCGAATGTTAAATATGACTTACCCTAGATTCTTAAATCCCGAAATAGTTGACTTGTCTTATGAAGTTGTCGACAATGGCAGAAATCCTGAAGAGCCTTCTTTCCAAGTTTCGACTAACACAATAATGGGGTTAGATTTCCTAGTTTCGGCTTTAATCTTAGAAGAAAAAGAATGGAAATCGATAACTACTGACCTTACCCTTAATCTTTGTAATCGACAGCCCCCTTTTCTTGAGTCCTCAAAGATTCGGCTTAAGGCCTAGAGAATAGTCACACAAGTTTCGGCTTTTGGAATATTGAGAGGAGAAGAATGAAGAAGAAAAGAATAGTTGCTTAAGAGAATTCGGCAATGGTGAAATAAGGAGAAGGGAAATTTGGCAGAGGTTATCAAGGAAGAGAAAATAATGCTGAATGGCCTCTCTTTTCCTTTTATAGCCGAATTTACTAGCTTAGAATCCCTTACTTGGCCACCACTCTTCTATTTTGATAGCTTTATCACTTTAATTATCACCTAAAACTTAATCCAATAATTATCTCTTATCTCTTAATAAAAATATCAATAAAAATCCATCATTTATCCATCTATTTGCCGAATTTTAACAACAATAAAACACCTCCCTATAGAGCCTTAATGCCGTCCACTTCTCTTGTTCCTGGCACCAAAATAAAATTCTTTTATTTGCTCCACAAGTGACTCGAACCCAGGCCCAATTGCACCTGCTTGTGGCATCAACTCCAGAGGCCCTAAGTGGCGCCTCCAAGCCACTTTTCCAAGCCCATTTGTATGTCATATTTCACCCATAAATTTTCTTAAGGCCACCTTGCTTTACTTCCCTCTCTTAACCTCAGAACTTAACTTTTCCTAAAACGTTTCCTTACATTTCCTTACATTTCCTTACATTTCCTTACATTTCCAAGTTTCCAAAAATGTTCGTTTGCCTCCTTTAAACTTAACATTTCTTACATTTCCAAGTTTCTAGAAATGTTCATTTTCCTCTTTTGAACTTAACATTTCTTACATTTCCAAGTTTCCAGAAATGTTCACTTTCCTCTTTTGAAACTTAACATTTCTAAATCATTTCCAAGTTTCCAAAAATGTTCATAATACATTCATAACACACAAGACATGCCATTTCGTATACTTAAATCAAAAATGCATAGGCCCATTTTCAGGATGTTACAGCTCTACTGGCCAGAAAATCTGCTATTGCGCTCCCTTTTATAGCCTTCTGATTCACATAGACTACATCAAATTCGAAAAGCAGAATTTGCCATCGGGCCATTCTTCCATTCAAAGCAGTCGACTCCATCATGTACTTTAGAGAATCCAGTTTTGAGATGAGCCAAGTTGTGTGGTACAACATGTACTATCTTAGTCCTCGGGTTGTCCAGATTAAGGCACAACACAACTTTTCAATTGACAAATATCTTATCTGACATTCAGTAAACTTCTTACTGAGGTAATATATCACTTTTTCTTTTCTTCCTGACTTATCATGTTGGCCAAGCACGTTTCCCATGGAATTTCCAAATACTGCCAAGTACAGTATCAGCGGCTTATCTGGGCTAGGTGGCATCAATACTGGGGCATTGGACAAGTAATGTTTGACCTTGTTGAAAGTCTTCTAGCACTCCTCATCCCAAACGCCTAAATTGTGTTTTTTAAGGAGACGGAATATGGGGTCACATTGCTCAGTTAGTTGTGAAATTAACTGAGCGATATAATTTAACCTCTCTAAGCAACCTCAAACTTCTTTTTGGGTACGTGGCGGAGGTAGCTCCTGTATAGCCTTAACTTTATCCGCGTCGATCTCAATCCCCTTTTCACTAACCACGAATCCTAGTAATTTTCCTGACCTAGCCCCGAAGGTACATTTTGCTGGATTGAGCTTTAGTTGGAATTTTCTCAACCTCAAGAATAATTTCCTTAAGACTCGTACATGCTCCTTTTTTGTTCGGGATTTTGCAATCATATCGTCGACATAAACTTCGATTTATTTGTGTATCATATCATGAAATAAAGTTACCATGGCTCTTTAACATGTCGCTCCCGCATTTTCCAATCCGAATGGCATCACTTTATAGTAAAATGTTCTCTACATGGTTACGAATGCTGTATTTCCATATCTTCAGGATGCATCTTAATCTGGTTGTATCCAGAAAAACCATCCATGAAAGAGAACAGTAAGTAACCTGCCGTGTTGTCCATTAAGGTATCAATGTGAGGCAACAGAAAATTGTCTTTTGGGCTGTCCTTATATAAATCCCTGTAGTCTACACACATTCGTACCTTCCCATCTTTTTTAGGGATAGGGATGATATTGGCTACTCATTCTGAGTATTGCTTCTTGACCTCTTTTTTTATTTTTAACAGGACGTCGGGCCTCATCCTTCTGAGTGTCTGTTGAACTGGCTCGCATTCTTATTTTATAGGGAGCCGGTGCACCACAATATCAGTATTGAGATCAGTCATGTGTTGATACGACCATGCAAAGACATCTTTAAATTCTTAGAGTACTCAATGAGGTCTCGCTGTGCCTTTGCAGTTATGCAAGCTCCGATATTCACATCTTTTTTTCTCTCATTCGTCTCCTAAGCTCACAATTTCTATTGACTCTTTGTGGGGTAGAATATGTTTCCCCTCTTGTTCTACCATCCTTAACAAATAAAGACATAGGTTACAATCTCCATCACCTTCAAAGTCCTGAGTTACCTCTAAACACATATCTTGCTCAAAAGTAGATTCTGTGTCGGTAGTAGCGCCGCTCATATCATTGATATCTGGAGACCTGTTATAAGAACGAAGGAAGACCCAAATAACAAATGAATCTATGAATAACTATCTGTGTAGTATGAGTATGAATGAAATGAAAAGAACAAAAGAATGTTAGCCAAAAAGAGACACAAAAATGCATTTTATTGAAATAAAAATAGTGGACATGTGCCTTTTTCACAAAAGGATTTTTCTTGCTCCCAGGCTTAGAGGAATAGGTGTGTTCTAAATATTACTCTGAAATGGTCCTAAAAATTTATTGCATGCAATGAAATGTAATGTTAATGAATGGAAAAGAAGCATGCAAAAAAGGCGTTAATTCTAGTTCAATTCCATTAGAACAACTTTACTAGAAAACAAGTTTCTTTACATAAAGCGGATACATATACGGTTTTGCCTTCACACTCAAAACCTCAACTTTCTCAAGACACAAAGCTAATTCTCGGCCCTGATCCAACTCAGATTAGAATTTCAAACTTTGAACGGTTGGGGTCTGCAAGTGATCAGCCACTTCTCGTACTCAGACCAAAGTTTCGCTCGAAACGTGGTCCATATCTCTAACCTGCCCCTCTTACAGGCTGTCACCTTTTCTCCTGTTGCCTTTTCTCGGACCATATTCACGCGGCCGTGTTGTCTTCCACTTTATCAAGAAACCCATTTTCCATGAGAATCTCTCTATTTAACAACCGAACGTGAATCAACACCCCTTTTCTATGATGAAAATGCAATGCAATCACAGTTAAAACAAAACGAAACAAGTCAGTATACTTCATACAAATCTAAAATTTAAAACAAGCAAGAAATAATAAATAGAGTACCTATTCAGGTGACCACTTGGGGTTAGGTGTGGTTCTACCTAGGGTAGGTTCCTATGACTCATTATATGCGGTTCGATTCTAAAGTACGGGTACTTGAACCAATAGATTCCTTGATCCTCACCCATTATAGGCTCACACGAACCGAGTTCGATTCAGGGGAATACATTTCCCTGTGGCTATACAGAGATGAAAATCTCACGAAGATATATATACGGATGCATCCCGAAAGCGATCCATTATCCTATACGGAGGTGAAGACCTCACGAAGGAATAGTTTCTCACTCCCACTTAAGAATGGAAAAATCGAACGATTATGCAAATGCAATATACGAAAATATACCAAGAGACTTGAACCAAAAAATCAAATATATCATTATGTAACACCACAAAAATGAAGGATGAAATGTAATGAAGGGATCATAAATTTAAATCAAATCATCAATTTTCGACAAAAAGGCCTAAAGTAATCAACTCACGTCATGACTCTCTTATTTTATCCCCAGTGAAGTCACCAAGCTGTCGAAACCATTTTTGAAATCGACTTTTATTTTAAAAAAACGAAAAAATAGGAGTCGCCACCAATCATTTTTATGAGGTGTGATCGGGTCACCTCGTAATTTCATCATTTTAATAAATGGTTTGATTTACTAAAACAAATGTTTTTTTTTTTCTACAAAATTTGAGAAACGGGTTCGGGAGTCAGTTACTACGAGGAAGGACTAGCACCCTTATAACGCTCAAAATTGGTACCTGATTGATTACTTCATGTCTTAGTGTCGAAAGTTGAAAACTTGGGAAGAGTTTAAAATATGATCCCTCCTTGTATTAATGTTAATTTTACTTAAACATCACTTGAATAAATCGAAAATTATGTTAGGGTCATCTTATCTCGAAGTAACAAAAGGTCACATCCCGTAAGTTAGGATACGACACCTTGAAATCCCGAAAAATAAGCTCGCCTTTTTTATTATTTATATCTCATGTATTTTAATTTTAAAAGGATATTTGGTCATTTAGGTTCAATGAGAAAATCGAAACCCCGTAAGTTAGGGTATGACTTCTCGAAGCTTCAAATACAGAATATTGCCTTTATTTTAAAATTTTCCTTTCTTTTGAAAAATAACAAGTGAAATATTTAAAAGGATGGATATTTATCTTATTTTAAACATAGTGTACGGGGCAGTGATGATGAATAATAAGTAAATACAGAAATGTCATGATAGCAATAACGAAATTATGATAATAACATTGATATTGTTAATCACATCATGGTAATAACGAACAAAGAATGTAGTTTTTAGATAAACATAAAAGGTGGAATATGCACAAAAATAAGTGAACACAACATGAGGATGTCAGAAATAAACGATGAGGTGACACGAAATAAAATAATAATGACGGAGATAAAAAAAATTGCACACATGAACGAACAGTTTAATTTTTAAATGTAAAAGATAATAAACAAAATAATGAATAGATAAATAAATGAGTAAATAAATAAAATAAATATATATAGTATTAAATTTGGATATATCAAAAGGTAAAAGAATAATGAACAAAAGTAAAAAAAAAAAAAAAAAGAAGAAGCTAATAAACATATACACAATCCAATTTTTAAGCACATATATAAAAAGGAGTAATAAAGTAAAAATAATAAAGCAAAATAAATAAAAATACCCAATAAAAAGAGAACAGTTTTAAATATAAACTAAAAATAAAATAATACTAAATAAGCTAGCAAATAAATAAATAAAGAATTAAAATGAATAAAGGACCCGATTGCCACTCAAATTAAATTAACAGGATAAATTAAGATAAAAAATAAACAAATGACTAATTCGAAAGGCGAGAAAACAAACAAGGACTAAATGGGAAAATAACACGATCCTCTAGACACGCGTCCCTTCTCCAGGAGATCAGCGAACCAAGGACTAAATTGAAATACATGAAAATCATGCGGTATAATCTATAAAAATTAAAAGAAAAGGGTTAGGGCCCAATTGTAAACCATTCAAAAAGCGGAAGGACTGAAAGGGTAAATAGACCCTTATTTAAAAACACGCGGATCCTTCGGGTCAGATTGGGTCAGATTCTGCGTCAGAGGTAAAACGACGTCGTTTTTGGCGTTTGAGGCTAGTCCCCAAACGACGTCGTTTTGGGGGCCTATATAAGTGAAATTTTTGAAAAAAAATTCATTTCAAACCAGTTTTTTTTAAAAAAAAAAAACTCTGAAACTCCTTTTTTTTCTCTCTAGCCTCCCCACCTCCGGTCGTTTAGCTACCATGGCGACCGCCAGTTGCCGGCGACGGTGCCGTCGTCCCCGGTGGCCAAAAAATAAAAAAATGCTCCCTTTTAACCTCCTTTTCAGGAGGAGCCCCATTTTGGGGTTAAAAGCACCAGGATCTCAACAAAATCGGGCCAAAAATGAGAAACCCTTCGGTTTCTTGTTCTCTCCGGCGACCGAAGCAGGTAAAAACCTTCCCTTATATATATATATATATATATATATATATATATAAATGATTTGAAAAAATAAATAAAAAGAAAATCAATCACCTTTGAAATCTCATATTCTGTTTAAAAATTTTGATTGCTTTTTTTTTGTATTTCTTTTCCCCCGTAAAAATTATAGTGATGGTTGTTGTGGCTTTTATAGCCAATTTTACAATATTTTTTCTTTTTCTATTTCTGCAATACACTGTTTGTTTCCTGTTTCTTGTGCTGTTTATGTCCTCTTTTTTTTTTTTGCTTTGCTTGCAGGTGTTGGCAAGGTCAATGGAGGGTAGTTCTTGCCATTTTGGTGCAAGGGAGACAAACCTCGGGTTTCTGGCTTTTCTGAAATTGGTTTAAGTTTTTTGGCCGTTGGGCCTCTTCTTTTTTAGATTTGGGCTTGATGTAATTTGGACTGAAATTTTTTATTTATTTTTTTCTGTTTGGTTTTTTTTTTGTCCAGACCCAGACAAAATTGGGCTTTCACAGAATGTATAGTTGAATATGTGTGTGATTGTATTATTGGCTTATGATCTATAAATGATCTAACCTATTCTTTGAGTCGTGTATGAAAGTGAAGAATACCAAAAGATGCCATGTTTTTGTCGATATATTTCAATTGCTGAAATTGTTGAAATATTAAGGTAAGTTATGTATTTTTCATATAAGCTTACTAAGCATTTCTTATGCTTATATTATTGTTTTCTTTCTTTGTAGTGTCACTTACAAAACATGTCAAGCAGATTGCTCGGAAGTTCACATATCTTGTTATTATTTCGATAGCCTTTCAACTGTTTAGTCCGGTTTTGTGGCATGTATATAGGTGTGGTGGATTGTGTCAACTTGGAATGTTGCACGACTTAAGACATATTTTGTTTATGATTTTGAGTAATGCTAGTAGTCTTATGAATTGACATGTTTTGTGTAACACCCCTTACCCGTATTCGATGCCGGAACAGGATACGAGGCATGACCGAACTTAAACACAAACAAACATACATTTTTGAGCCATAAATTTCCATCCAAATTTAAAACTTTTCACATACATTCATATCGTCCCTAAAATGAGCCTACGAGGCTCAATACATGCATTGGAAGTGGTTCGGGACTAAATCGAGATCTTTAGAAAATGAAAGGCATCATCATATACTTATACCAACATTAGCCAATTTCAATAGCCATTTACAAAATGAAATTTCAACCAATATAAGCCAACATATTTGGCCAAATCAATTAATGACACATAACAAAATGACCAAGTCCCTATACATGCCATAAATCAAAATACTTGAATTCATTGGTACCAAAATAATTGTTGTAGATAGTGTGTATGGATCTCTGACAAATCTTCAATCCCGAGCTGGCTTGGTTACACTATAAGATAAAGGAAAGGAAGGGGAGTAAGCTTTATAGCTTAGTAAGCTCACATGCAAATAATAAGCAACATTAACCAACATTAAACATGAATATCCTACAATTAGTATAATACAAGTTACATAATTGTCATCATAGGTTCATAAACATAACTTAATCATTCTTAATCTTACCAAGTGTTCATCACATACTGAGCTCATTCTTATGAGTTTTTCATACATACTTGTACCAACTCGTAACATTTCATACTCTTTCTCGTCTTTGGCATACTCATTGAACACTTGGAATACTAATCAGATACACAGAAAGTCTTGCACATAAGTGCCACATACATAGCCAATGCTACCTCATATCTCATAACACATAGGGTGTAACACCCCATACCCGGCCCATGCGTTATGACCGGATTTGACATGTCACATGAGAAAACGTGTTAAATCCTTTTGATTCGTACTAAAATAGGTATTATTTTGTTATAATCAAGAAAACAAGTTTGATTTGAAATATTTGATAAAATACAACTATTTTTGAGAGATTGTTTGATGAAACAAAAATCGAGGTAGTAAATTTTAAATCCGTGACTTTTGAAAATGTCGTTGATAATTTAAAAAGAAAGTCCGAGTTAAATCATTTGTAAAAGTTTGTTATAAAATCCATTTATTAATCAACTTTGGAACCGTTGTTTATGCTTTTAGAAAATCCTCATTTAAAAATAATTCAAGCAAAATGATAAATACGTCCAAACATAAAGCAAATTAAAGTTTATCCCAGAGGCCTTATTACGACTTTAAAACCCGAAATATTAAAGGTAACAAAATAATACAGAAAAGTAGTTTACTAATGTTTGCAAACATCATTTATGAAGTATGGCCTCCACCGAGTCATCCATGGCCCCAAGTCCTCGTCACTGAGTGTTACCTACAGGGATTAAGAAAATAAAGGGGGGTGAGTTACAAGAACTCAGTGTATAATCCCCTTACCGTCATCCACTGGGTCTGAACCCATTTAGCAAAAACTTGGGCCTGAGCCCATAAAGCATAATCTTGGGTCGAAGCCCATTTACATAACAGAATATACATATATGCAATGTATGCAACCCAACCCATCCTAGTAATCCATCCGCTACACACCACCCGTACCATCCCATCACACATGTCGGGATCAAGTCAACCCACCCCGCCAAACATACCAAAACGCAAGCTAAATGCCATTTAATATAATAATTCGCAGGCCAGTGGCCATTTATAAACGCAGGCAAGATGCCATTTATAATATTTGTGGCTGAGCCACCAGAGTCATAATTATGCGTGGCATAACCACTATACAGATTGTGGCAGAGCCACCAGATATCATATACGGTAATATAATCGGCACACAGCCTTGGGTAAATATGATCGACACAGAGTCGTTAGTTCATATGCTAGGCACATAGCCGTTATCAGAATTTGTGGCATAGCACCAGAATATGTGGCAGAGCCACCAGAATCAGAATGTGGCAGAGCCACCAAGCTACACTTCTCTTCTTTAACATTTTTCCCATCCCATGCAAAATATGCAAATGCAACATAAATAATAAAACATAACATTCACATATATAAACGATAATTATCAATCCAATAATTTATTACGGGGAATCAGCCCATTATAGCACTTCGTCATTCGGCCCACTAAGGCATTCTAGCAAATCGGCCCATTAGGGGCATTTTGGTAAATCGGCCCATAGGGGCATTTTCGTAATTTGGCCCATAAGGGCATTTTCATAATTTAGAAATTTTACCCACTAAGGGTAATTCGGTAATCTCGCAACCCAGGGGTATTTCGGTAATTTACCCTCCAAGGGTATTTTGGTAATTTCACAACCCAGACTTAACAACTAATGTGGGGCAAAAAAATTGAAACTGTCCATATGCGTCATATTGACTAAACTGACTATAACTCGAGTTAGGAAACTCGAAATTTTGATCCGTAAATTTTCCTTGAAACTAGACTCATATATCTTCTTACTACAATGTTTCCAGAATTTTTGGCTTAGCCATTTAGTACAGTTAATTCCTTAAAGTTTCCCTTGTTTCACCGACTAATGATTCTGACCTCTCTTAACTTAAATTCAAATATCTCACTGTACAGTTTTCATATGTTGCTCCCAGTAGTTTCTTTTGAAAATAGGCTCACTAAGGAATCTATACATATAAACTATAACTCATAGTTCACTTTCTACAATTTTGGATGATTTTTCCAAGACAGAATAGGGAACCACGAAGTCAATCAGAACCAGTCTCACTAAAATTAACATATCACAGAATATAAAATTCTTTTTCCTTCTCCGTTTCTTTCATATAAAAATAGACACAGTAAGCTTTAATTCTATTCACTTTCTAATTCCCTTTCTCCTATTTTTCGTGATTTCTCAAAATCACGTCACTGCTGTTAACCAAAAACTGTTTCATTGCAAACTGTGGTTACTACTACGAACATACGCAAGCCTGAGTGGTCACAGATGTTGGTTTCTGGCTTTCTTCGGTATTTCGACCAAATCACAGAACATTTCATGTAAATATTCAGAGATTTATGAGATTACACACCATTTCAAACAAGTATTCGGAAGGGTACGGGATCACACACCTGATTTGGATTTCCTAAAGAACCACTCTTCGTTGACCCTAGAACAATACCAACCAAAAGTTAGCCTCGGATTTCCAAAAGATTTCATACCCAACGTATTACTTACACTTGAATCAGTTACCACTATATCCGAAGGATTAGCAAATAGAATATATCAAGTGATTTCGTCCCTAAAACATAATCGATTAGTCGAAACTTCAATCTGATTTGCAATATAGCCAAATAGAGATATAACGAAAAATCCAAAAATGAACCCCTTACCTTAATGATGATAGCTCCGACTTCAATCGTTTGACTTAAGACTAGAGAGGAATCGGCAAGAATGTGCTTTACGACCACACACTGGAACACGATTCGATCAAAGATGATGTGTTCAACTCGCAAAATGGAGAAGAGAAGATGATTGAAATTCGGCTATTGATGAGACAAGAATTAAGAAGATTTTGGCCAAAACAAAAGAGAAAAAATGGACAAATGGACTAGGAGATTTCGGCCAAAGAAAAAAAGAAAAATGAGGTGAACAAATGGCTTTCGAATTTCGGCAAACAAAGAGAAAGAATTGGAAAGGAAAAACTAGAAATGCTAAAAGAAACAAGCCCTTCCAAACACCAAAATTTTGACAAAGACTATAGGAAATTCGGCTATCAAGTTTTTCCCTAGCAAAACCATGTATCATCTTTACCAAAAGATGAGTGTTGACCCAAAATGCCTTCCAAAACATCCTCCACATAATAGGCCAACATGTTCCCTTCTCTTACCATTTTCCTTCATTTCTATCCTTGATTTTCCCTAGTCTTTCTCCTTACCATATTCCTTAGCCATCTTTCCAAAAATTAAAAAGTCTTACTTACCTTATTAAAACCTTGACCGACACATGGATGAGAAGCACCAAAAATAAATCCAAAAGTTTCCAATAGATGGGATTCGAACCTCAGACCATTAGTACGCTCCACACGCCACTTTCCACCTTTACCAATAGACTCCTTGTGCTAGCAAAATGCACACTTATTTCCTTAAGTCTTGATGCCATTTAACTTCTCTCCTTTAAGTGCTTAAACACGAAAATTTTGCTTAAACACGAAAATTTTGCTAAGGCCCAACTTGAACCTGGAACTTCCTAGAACCCCGTAACTATAACATCCTGAATTTTTGGGCCTATGCATTTAATGGGTGGATATGTTTAATGTGTTAATTTAAGTGTTAGGGGTCCAAATTGGGCTCAGGCTTAAGTAGAGGCCTTGATTAAAATTTTCTGTTTGGGCATTATAGGGGTTTAAAAGGTAGTATCTACGTTTAAAATACCAAAGTGGGCTTGTGGCCCAATCTTAGGAGGTGACGCCACACAAGGGAGTAAGGGGCCCAAATTTAAGTTTCATGGAGCCCAATTTTTTTAATTTAAGTTAGCTAAATTTTGGGCATTAGGATTAGGTGGAATGGATGGCAACAAGGCTAAAATTTAGGGGTTTTAATGTTTAAAATATATGGATAATAAGTAGATAAAGGCTATTATTTAGGAATTTATTTTATGTGGATAATAAGCAGATAAAGACTAAAATTTAGGGATTTTAATGATTAAAATATGTGGATAATATGCTGATAAAGGAGGGAGGAGTTAGAGATAATTAAGTCTCTTTTAGATGAGCTAGTAGATTAAGATAAAGGAGAAAATATAGGATTTATCTGCAAGGTTAGGTAAGTGCCGAAATTTCTATAAATAGGGGGAATATTTCTTCAATTTCGGCATTTGGGTTTTTCTCTCATTCTTTTCTCTTCTTCTCTGAGTAAAAGCCGAAAACTCCTAAAGTTCCATCTTCCTCTTCATTCTCTGCAAAAACCGAAATCTCTAAGCCAATTCCCTCATCTTCACTTTGATTCAAAAGCTGAAACTCTTTCCATTCTTTTTCTTCAGTTAGCCAAATCTTCAAGCCTCTCCTTGCTCTCTTTTCACTTTTCTTTTTAACCGAAACCATATCAGTTCATCCTTCCGGGATTTACATAAAAAGCCGAAATCACTAAGATCTCACCTTCTGAAGTTGCCGAATTTCCTTTAATGGAGTCTACTTGTGCCGAAATCTGAGGGAAACAATAGGTAAGTGTTGATTTCAGGATTTCAAAGTTCTTTCGGCTTTTCAAAGTCCTTAGCCGAATGGCTATTTAGAAACTAATCCTTTATTTTACTATTATTTTCGGCATTTCGGGATTTGAAGAAGGAGTCAATCACATAGATCTCTAAGTTATAGAATCGTGATACTTTCGGGATTTCAAGGTAAGAAATTTTATTGATTTTAGTAGAATACTAACTATGGCCGAATATAGGAGAGACCTATTTTTCACATCTTTTCCGGCTTTTCGAAGCAAAGTGTAGATTGATTTAGCAAGGGGTATCTGCATTAATCAGGTGTGTAATACTTCCCCACCATTTAGAACTGATTATTAATATATGTTCATAAGTTTATATGTTATGATAAATGCCGAAATCTCGACTTAATGTGGGAAGCCCAAAAAGGGTAACGCAAATCGCCAGGTCAGTGAATAATCTGATTAAATGTTATAAGTAATTTGCTTGTATATGATTGCATGGGTTGGGTTGATGAAAGGAGGAAATTATACGTTATATGTGTAGCGGTTTATACCGTGATCTGTTATATGTTGTAGCGGCTAATGCCGTGATCCGTTATAAGGGCTTCGGCCATAATATGTTGATGAGCAGCATGACTGCCATCTTGGCGTGTAGCGGTGTGGGTTGATTGTAGAAATCCCCAATGGTGTGAACGGTTGGTACGGGGGCGTGTAGCGGATGGAAACCTAGGCAAACGGGTTGGGCCTTGCATATTATTTGTTATTTATATAAATGAAATTATTAATCTATTTTATGGGCCTAAGGCCCAAAATCTAGTGGTGCATGAGGGTTGCACACTGAGTCTCGCGACTCAACCAATTAATTAATATTTCAGGTAGCACTTAGTGCATTGGACCGGGCTGGAGAGGAGCGCAAGGTGGCCATGCAAAAGAATATCTGGATCCAACAAAAATACTCAAGTTATTATTTTATATTTTTAATTAATGGATTTTAAATCTCGTTGTAATAAGGCCATGGGCCACTAGTTTATATTTTGTTTTATTTTGGGCTTTAATTACTTTTAGTTATTTAAATTCTTATTGAACTAATGCATGTATTTAAATTTGGGTTTTTAATTCATAAAGGCATATTTTATTTAAACTATCAACTATTTATTTTTTTGAATAAAAGGATAAACTTTAGAAAAATATTTTCTGAAAATACGACATGTTTTCCAAAATTTTCTTAGTGACATACCAGATCCGGTCGTGGTGTTTGGGCCGGGTTTGGGGTGTTACAGTAACTTTCTAAAATCACTTCCTAATAAGTCCAACTTGAAATAATGTCGTTCTCTTGTTCTCAAAAATTTTAAACACTCCTATGCCCAAGGCCCATTGGGCCCAATTCTTCAAGGCCCAATTTTGGGATGTTACATAGGGGCTCGCTCTCGAGCTAATCATGGGCCTGCTCATACAAGCTGTCAGTCAAGACGTAACTACGCAGTACTGCTCACACAAGCTGTCAGGTATCCATAACACATGCCAGACTACCCAGCCACTAGTAGACGTACGAGACCAACACCCGGATCACATAAATCACATATATCACATGGTTTACTAGTGACATTTCACTCGTATCCTAATCTATTCCTAAGGTTCACACGGATTTCTCACTTGTCATTTCGTCGTCGAACGTATCCACATTGTCATTTATACAATTCATGCATAATAAAATATATAAAATACAAATATAACATTGCCATTATTTACATACAAACTTACCTCGGTACAAAATAGTAGAAAAGGATTTAATCGTCAAACACCTTATTCTTTCCCCGATCAAGGTCCGAACTTCGTTTTTCTTGATCTATAATAGAAAATTTAGCTTATTTAACATTCACATTACTCAAACCAATCCAAACATCACATTATGGCAAAAATAAATTTTTTCCCCTAAAGTTTCACATTTTTACAAATTAGTCCCTAGGCTCATAAAACGAAATGTATTCAATTTCTTCAAGACCCAAGCCTAGCCGAACTTCTTTCATGCTTATAACAGCCCACATTTTTTATTTAATCACACTTTTACACACATTTTGAAATCTTTTTACAAATAGGTCCTTTTGACATTTTCATCAAAAATCACCTAGCAAAAGTTGTTTATCTAACATTAAACTTGCATAATCTACCATTAAACATCAAAATACACACATTTCTAACATGGTTCAAACCCTAGACCTAAATCATCTCTCAAATTAATGGTAAAAATAGATAGATCGAGTGATAACGACTTTAAAAATGTAAAGAGCATTAAAAAGGGGACAAGAACAGACTTACAATCGAGCTTGAAAGTGGCCAAACCCTAGCTATGGCTTCCCTTCTAATTTTTGACACAAGCATGAAGAAGATGGACTAAACTTTCGCTTGTTTTTTGGTCTTTAATTCACTTAATTACCAAATGACCAAAATGCCCTTCATTTAAAACTTTGGAATTCTATCTCACCATGTCCATTTTTGTCCATTAACTTAACAAATGGTCTAATTACCATCTAAGGACCTCTAACTTAAAATTTCATAGTAATTGGGCACCTTTAACAAGTAGAACTCAACTTTTGCACCTTTTACAATTTAGTCCTTTTTACTAAATTGAGTGCCCAAACGTCAAAATTTTTGAACTAAATTTTCACGAAATCATTTCGTAAAACTGTAGACCTAGAAATATAATAAAAATAAATTTTACTACGTTACATTTGTGGTCTCGAAACCACTGTTCTGATTAGACCCAAAATCGGGTTGTTACATCTTGATAATAGTTGAAATGTGATTTAATATTAGCATGTTTGAGTGAATGGTATATACTTAGACAAGTTGAAATGGTATAGTTGATATATATATGTTTGAAACATATATGTGAGATTTGATAAGGCCTTATCCATATTGAATTGGTAGTTGAAAATGAGTAAAGTTGAATTGATAAAACAAATGGCTTGTATGGAATGTGATGGCATTTGAATAAGTGACATAGGTTGATATGATATTGCTTAATGAATGTTAAAGGTTGGGTATGTTTAAATGGTATGAAATGATGCCAAATCGAGGCATGTTAAGCTAATTGTTTAGGAAATGGTTGAAGGTTGTAATGACCATATAAGAGAAATTACTTAACTCACGATCTAGAACTGGCCGTGATTGTTTTCGCTCTGAAGATTTGGCGACATTACTTATTGTAACAGCCCGATTTAAGGGCTAGTCGGAACAGTGATCTTGGGATCACTAATCCAAGGTTAGAGAAAATTATTTTCATGTTATTTTATGTGTTATAACATGTTCATAAAGATGCATAAAAATTTTGGTGCCTTAATTTTAGCGATTTCATGCCTAATCGCGAAAAAGGACTAAATCGCATAAAGTGTGAAAGTTCTATTTTATTTGCTAGAGGTACCAGATAGCTATAGAATGTAAATTGGAGGTCTTTAAAGTGCAATTATGCCTTCCTATAAGTGATGGATGGTCAAGGGGACAAGGTATTAAAAATATGACAAGGGTTGGTGACATTAGTTGACTAAATGAATAAAATAAGATGAAATAAGCAAAGGCTATCATCTTTTCATTTTCTTTTCTTCTCCAACCGAAAATACCAGCAAAAAGAGGGTTTTGAAAGCTTGAAAATTTCATCAACTCATCTTCTCTACAAGTAAGTGATTTTGATGGTTTTAGTTGATAATTTTTGTACTTTTGGAGTCCCCAAAGCTTAAGCTAGCTAATGAGGGGACTAATTTGCAATATGTTTGAAAGTATAGGGACTTTCCACGAGAGAGTTTATGTTGTTTGCTGAGTTTTTATGGAAGAAAATGAATGTTAGGAAGATGAGAAACAACTTTTGTGAAAGGTGTTGTCATGAAAACACCAAATTGGGACTAAGTTGTAAATGTTGCAAATTGGTAATAAATGCATGAAATAGTTGAAATCTTGAGTTCCTATAGAAGGTAATATGAATCGGCTAGGCTTGATTAGTAAATAAGTTGGATGAAAATTTATTTACGAGCCTAGGGTCAAAATTGTAATTTTGCCAAAGTCCAAGGGCAAAATGGTAATTTTGCCAAAGTAGAAATTTTAAAATGTGTTGATTAGTATGGTGATTAAATGAGTGAATTCTATTGTTCTAGATCAAAGAAAATGAGATTCGGACCTAGAACCGGAGAAAAGAGAAATATGGACAAATAGGTCCCTTTTTACCCCTTTTTTAGTATCGAGGTAAGTTCATGTGCTAAATTATGCAACTCTAAGTGAAGTATTTAACATTTCGATGTTGTATGAATTGTTTATTGCCTCCATGTATACGTTAAATATGTTTTGACGGGATGTCAAGAAATGAAAGTCTTAATTTAATCTAAGACTAGTGGGAATGCAAATAGCATGATATGATGATAATTAAGGTCCCTGTAAGACCATATTAGAATATGGCCTCGGTGTGAGATTTTGTATAAGACCATGCCAGGGACATGGCATCGATATGATATTTCATGAAAGACCCTATCGAGGGTATGATGTTGATTTGGAATTTTATGTATGAAATTCAAGAGTATTCTTTAGTATTTTGAATAATTCAACAGGTATGTTAAAAATGAAAAAGTATGTGGATATACTATGAGAGGTACAAGTATGTGCCCAGAACTCACTTGCGGTGAATTTGATATATGAGGAAATCATGGTGAGTTATGAGTAAACGATGCGCCCTGATTGCATACGTTATAATTATGAATATATTTCATGAATACTAATGATCATGGTAGAAATCTAATTAAGAATGATAGTGTGTGAGGATGTTCCCGGATGAACATTTGAAATAGGGAAATGTATGTGGATAAATATCCGTGGATGCGTAATAATGGTGGACTATATGCGATACCACCTTATAAATTGTAAATGATAGGCTGTGTGCAACACCATCGCCAATATTATTAATGATGGGTTGTGTGCGTTACCACCTTATTATTTGTTACTAACGGGTTGTGTGCGATACCATCGTGTTTAGTATCAAATGGTGGGCTATGTGCGATACCACCCTATTAAAGATTGATGGTGGGCTAAGTGCGATACCACAAAGTGATTGGTATTATGAATGGTTTATGGAGAAACTATGATGTGTTGTATCATGTGACTAGGTAATGTTAAGTGCAGAGATGTATGTTAATGAATGTGAGCATTAAGCTCGTGATATGGTTAGAATGTGGTAAGAAACGGAATGAACAAGCATTGTGAATGATTGAATGTGTAATCATGAGCTTAAGTGTAAACCTCTTTATAACACCTGTGTGGTTAAGGATGATTAATGAATGTCAATAGTTGATTATTATATGCATATGAACTTACTAAGCATTATTGCTCACTCCTCTTCCTTTCTTATCTCTTATAGGTTAACTTTACTAGCTCGAGTTGGAAACCGTCGGAGATGCTTTCACACTATCGAGTAGTTATTTTGGTATGAGGTTTCAAGTCTTTATGAGTTATGGCATGTATAGGGATCTTATTTTAAGTTGATTAAGTCATAGTTAAAGTGCCAAATGTGTTGGCCTAAACGAGTTATGGGACAGTCGTGTATAGCCATAGATGATGGCTCAAGTCAATTATAATCGTGCTAGAAATAGTTCTCCTTCGTGTATGGGATGAAGACTTCATTTTTATTATTCAAATGTGATAACCCAAGAGTTATGATTGATGTTGTGAAAATGCTATGTAATGATGAGTGAATGTGTACAAGTGAGGGTGGCTAAATGGCTTGGAAAATAGCCTTAAATTGGTCCACACAGGCGGACACACAGGCGTGTGTTTAGGCCGTGTGTGACACACAGTCAGCCCCATAGGCGTGTTGATCGACCGTGTGTCCCCTTGCATGCTAGAATTGCAAGTCAGTGTGCCCTATAGTAAACACACGGGCAGAGACACGGCCGTGTGTCTCATCCGTGTGGAGGCATGGCCTAGGATATGGGATTGTGCCTAGGTCGTGTGAAGTTTGCACATTAAATGTGGAATTTAATTCGACACACGGTCTAAGGACACGGGCGTGTGCCTTAGCCGTATGGCCATAGTGAAGTGATGACGTCATAAACAGAATGCCAAGGTTTTGGCACACGGGTTAAGACACGGGCGTGTCAAGGCCGTGTGAGGGACACGGGCGTGTGTCCGGCCGTGTGAAATAAGCTAGTGTCAATCACGGGGGGAGGACACGGGCATATCTTTGGGGCACACGGGCGTGTCCTTAGATCAACACGGGCGTGTGGCCCCTGTTTTGATAAAAAGTTTTCCAAGTTCGTAAAAGTTCCCGGTTAAATTCCCAAACCTCTCGGATGTATGTTTAGAGCCTTGTAGGCCGAGAATGAGCAAGAGATGGGTTTAAATGAAATTTTATAGCCCAATGTGTCATGTTTAAGTGAGATTAGCTAGGTAATGCCTTAAACCCAGTTACAGCTTCGAATATATGTAAGGGGTGTTACACTTGTACGGTGAGAAATGCCACGTATAGACCAATCATAAAAGCCTAAAATATTTAATGACTCAAAAATAATTGAATCTGAGACAACGATGGTGGCTCGAGTTATGGTAATCAATTATCATCCGGGAAAAGCTAACGTAGTTGCTTATACATTAAGTCAGAAATCATTGTTTACCTTGAGAGTGTTAAATGCTCAGTTGCCTTGAGACCGTTGTTTCTTCAGAGAATACGAAAGTTGCAAAATAATGACCCGAAATTTCTAGCTAAATGAGAATAAATTCAGAGAGATCAATATACGGAATTCAGAGTTAATATTGATGGTATGTTGTATTTTTGTAATAGATTGTGTGTTCCAAATAATCTAGAGTTAAAATGAGACATTTTGTCTGAGGCTCATAGTAGTATGTACTCTATTCATCCGTGTTGTACTAAAATGTTTTGTGACTTGAAATAGATGTACTGGCTGCTGGGTATGTAACGTAAAATTTCAAAATTCATGGCTAAATGTCTGGTTTGCTAACAGGTGAAAACCGATCATTAGGTTTCGTCTGGGTTATTATAGCCTGTTATGGTTCTTGAATGGAAATAGGAGTGAGTTACGATGGATTTCATATCTTAGTTGCCTATGGCACCAAGAAAGAAAGACTCAATCTCGGTTATTGTTGACAGATTGAAAAAATCGACTCATTTGATTCTGGTCAGAACAAATTACTCGCTCGAAAAGTTAGTTGAGTTATATGTGTTCGAGATCATTAGATTGCATGGAGTGTTGCTATCTATTATCTCTGATCGAGACCTGAGATTTACCTTTAGATTTTGGAGTAAACTTCATGAGGCTCTGGGTACTAAACTCAACTTTAGTACAACATTTCATCCACAAACTGACGGACAGTCAGAACGGGTAATACAAATTCTGGAAGACATGTTACGATGTTGTATTCTTGAGTTTGAAGGTAGCTGGGAAAAATATTTACCGTTAGTCAAATTTACTTGTAATAACAACTACCAGTCTAGTATTAAAATGGCACCGTTTGAAGATTTGTATGGAAAAAAATATAGAACACCACTATACTGGTCAGAGTTGAGTGAATCCAAGTTAGTTGGAACAGACTTGATTCGTGAAACTGAAGACAAAGTCCGTGTTATTTGTGATTGCCTGAAAGCTGCATCAGATAGTCAGAAATCGTATGCGAACTTGAAAAGAAAAGATATAGAATTTGCCATTGGCGATTGAGTGTTTTTAAAAGTTTCACCGTGGAAAAGGTGCTACAGTTCGGCAGAAAAAGAAAATTGAGTCTGAGGTTTTTAGGGCCGTATGAAATTATTGAAAGAATTAGTCATGTACCTTACAGATTATCTCTACCTCCTGAACCCGAAAAGGTTCACAATGTTTTCCATGTTTCGATGTTAAGACAGTATAGTTCAGATCCTTCACATGTGATTTCTTCCAATGAGATTGAATTACAGCCTGATCTGTCGCATTCTGAAGAGCTGATAAATATTTTAGCTTGTAAGGTAAAAGAATTCTAGAATAAACGAGTACCACTAGTAAAAGTTTTATTGCACAGACATTGTATTGAGGAAGCTACTTAGGAAACTGAAGAATCGATGAAATTCCAATACTCGAACCTATTCTCAGGTAAAAATTTTGAGGATGAAATTCCCTAAGGGGGAGAGTTGTAATAGCCCGTTTTTCAATGGTCTCAGAAATAGTGGTTTTAATACCACAATTATGATGTGTGAGTTTGTAAATATTAATTATTTAATATTTATGAGGTTATTAGTGTCATATTAAAATTTTGGTCCAGTAAATTTATTGTTTGCTTAGTTAATTAAAGAAAAAGGACTAAATCGTAACACCTATAAAACCTTAATACTATCAAATTTTGCAAGCCAAAGTGTCTAATTGGTAATGGTTCAAGGTTTTAACAGCAAAATAAATCCTGTTAATTGAAAGTGGATGGTTAATGGAAGAATTTAATTAAAATTTGATGTTTTGGCCGAACCACCATTTTTTAGAGCTTGGGAGCTTCGGCTTTGTGTTTGTAGATGCATGTAAGTAAATTTTCATCCTTTTTTCATGAGTTTTACATTTTCGATATCATTGTAATGAAATCTAGCTAGTTTAGGGACTATTTTGTGAAATTGTCAAAGTTTAGAAAACTTACCATTGATTTTTTTGAAGCTCTTTATTGGTAAATGTTTTGGTTGAAAGCTTGATGGTGATTTTGAACTATTTTGTAAAGTGATTTTGTATAATTTCTAAGTTTAGGGAGTTAATTGAAAATAAAATAAATATAACACTTTTTCTTGAGAAATTTTAGCATTTGAGGGCTGATTTGGAATGTAAATGAATTCGGCTTGATGGGTATAGAGATTAATTGCAAAAATAAACTCATTTTGTTATTAGGGACTAAATTGAAGTAAAAGTAAAAGTGCAGGGGAATTGTGTAAAATGTTAATTAAGAAGTCATATGTACTAAATTGAATTATTTTAAAGTGGGGCTAATAATTGAAATAAATTATCGTATAGATCAAGAACCAATAGAAAATCGTGGAAAAGAGAAAATTATTGACTAATTCTCAAGTTTTGCTATTTCTGCAATTAGGCTCTGATAAGTTCTAAAGGTTTAATTTAGTATAATTTATAATACTATTTTGATTTATGAGTTATGATTTGTTGAATATTTGTATTTATATATAATTAAATTGTCTCAAATGAATTCAAGGTGAGAAATGTAACTGAATTGTAAAGTATTACATGATTTTGTATATCGAGCCCCGATGAACATAGGATAGGATACAATTGGCATGCCAATAAGTTACTTTGCGTGCTACACAAGATTAACTTGTGATGTGATGATGATTCTTGAATTGTTGTTATTACACTGGGTATACCGAATGTAACATCCCAGTTTAGGGCCTAGTCAAAATAGTGGTGCGAGACCACAAATCTGAGGTCTATGTATGAGTTTTTGAGGTTTATGCTATGTTTGCATGTTAGTGTGAAAGTTTCATGAAGCAATTTTGTGAAATTTCCGTTGAATTGTCCAAAAGGACTAAATTGCAAAAGTTGCAAAATGTGAGATTCTAGAAGCTATTTGAGTGAAATAGCTTTAGAATATTAATTAGAGGTCCTTAAATAGCATTTTACCCAAATTCTAATTTTTGGACAAAATTAGGCATGGATGAGTTAAAATAGAAAGTTTATCAAAAAGGGCATTTTGGTCATTTAACAATTAAATGATTAAAAAGGAAGAAAAGATGCCAAAATTCATTCATCTTCTTCTCCAAGGCTACCGAAATTTTCAAGATCCATTGTTAGGGTTCTTCAAATTTTTCAAGCTTGCTAGTAAGTGCATCCAAGCCCCGTTTTTGATATTCTTCGTATTTTTGAAGTCCTAGTAGCATGAATAAGCTATTTTTAGCTATTTGATGAGCTATATTGAATGTTCAAAAAATGTGGCCATGTATGACAGGCATGTATGTTGCTGTTTTATGGAAGATTATGAAAGCTTGATGTAGTAGAAACATCTTTTGTTAAGTGATTTTCCACGAAGATGCATGTAGGGACTAGTTTGTGAAAGTTTTAAGCTTGGTCATACATGTGTGATTTAGTGAGAATTGGTGAATGCTTTAGTTGAGTAAGTGATTCGGCTAAGCATGAAAGGCTAGAAAGTTGAATAAAAATCACTTTACGAGCCTTGGGGAAAAATTGTAATTATGTGAAAGATTAGGGGCAAAAGAGTAATTTTACCAAAGTATGAGATAAGTGTCAATTTAGTCAATGTGTGTATTGAATAAGCTGATTTATTCATTATAGATCAAGAAAGACGAAGCCCGGATCTAAACCGAGGCAAGAGCAAGGTGGTGGACTAAATTGCATATTTCTATACTTTTGAGTATCGAGGTAGGTCTATGCTTAAACAATGCATTCATACTTACAATTTCTTAATGCTAGCTAGTGTGTAGCGTGATTGAGAATGATTGAGAACCTATGTGGGATGAATGTGGTAGAAATTGTGAATGGATGTATGGTTAAGTAAGTAGATATGTGAATGTGTGGTGAGAATGCTAAATGGTGGGCTAAGTGCGATACTATCTTAATGCATATTGACGATAAGTTGGCTATGTGCGATGCTATCGTTAGGTATATCGTCTAGTGGGCTACGTGCAAAACCACTATGAATACCTTTATGGTAGGCTAAGTGCAATACTACCTTATTAATTGATTGTGGTGAGCTAAGTGCGAAACCACCGAGAAATTAGCTGTTTGGATTAGCTATGTGGTTGTATTATTTAGTTAATTAGCTTTGTGGATGAATTATCGAGATATGATGTTGTGTTGTATATTGTGTAAATGTGATATTGAATGCAGGGGTGCATTTCAATGGTCATGAGTATGTGACTCATGATGTGTTGGGAATGTGGTAAGGGATATTATATGTTAGTATGATGCTAATTGTTGTTTAGCTTATACTATGATGCTTAATTGTTTATGTGTAAACTTACTAAGCTCAAAGCTTACTCCCTTTCTTTTCCCTTGTCTTATAGAGTAAAAGTGTTGAACCGAGATACCAGGATCAATTGGAAGATCGCCCACACTATCAGCACACTCTGGTACATGAGACTCAATGTTTTGTATATGGCATGTATAGGGGCTAGACAAGTTAGTGAATTTTGTTGTAAATGGCTAAGATGTGTTGGCCTTTAGATGGATAGTCTATTTTGTGTTATGCCATCGTTGTTGGCTGCTATATTATATGAAAAGATGTAGTTATCTATGTGAGATTTCACTTTAATTTGAGTTGCTTATGGATGTGTTGAATGAGTGCATGTTATGTATGCTAGAGGGGTGAGAAGAGCTTAGCATATAGCTTTGTTTTTGTCCATGTGGATAGACACACGGGCGTGTGTCTAGGCCATGTGTGACAGACGGTCAGCCCATAGGCGTGTGACTTGGCCTTGTGTCCCCTGCATGTTGATCTTTCAAGTCAAAATTGGCCACGAGCTAGCCACACGGTCGTGTGTCTAGACTCTAGGCTGTGTAAGTGAAGTCGGTGTTCACCACGGTTGGAGAGCACGGGCGTGTACCCTAGCCGTGGGGCATTGGCAGAATGCTTGAGTTTTTATGCACGGTTTGTGGACATGGGCGTGTGTGACTATACACGGGCGTGTCTTGTCTTACACGAGCGTGTGAGCCATGTATAAAAGAGGAAAATTTTAAGAATCGAAAAGGTTCCAGAATAGTCTCGAGAGCCCTCGTGTGTATAAGTGAGGCCTCGTAAGTCGAGAAAAAGGTTACTGAGGTGACTTAATAGAGTAGTCACGGTGAGCCTAAGTGGCGATCATGAGGTTTTAATACGGTAACTCCTCGGGCCCGGTTCCGGCATAGAACCCTGGTAAGGGGTGTTACACCGAAGTGCAGCATTTGTTGCGGATTACCGAGTTATATCTATAGTGATTCTGGCGTGTTTCTGGGGGGGATTTTAACCTATGGGCTAGACACTTGGTGCCCAGGTGTGTTCTTGGTTGGATTGGCTCGATTGAGCATCTTTGACTGTCTTGGGTGGATAGCCGCATATCCGTATCTGTTTATGTCGTTCATCGGGTAGATTTTAAATGGTTGTTAATGAATTATATGAATGTTACATGATTTCTGACATTAGATCATGACTTGGTAATTGAATGACTTTGTATAGTTGAATAGTTTATGCAACTTGTGTATATAAAGCTCACCTGTTGAATGGTTGTGGTTGACAGGGTTAACGTTTATTAACAATGTTGTTAAATGTTATGCTATGTTTATACGGTAAGTTTTATCGTTTTAACCTGTGAACTTACTGAGCTCTACTAAAGCTTACTTGTGTCGTTTTATTATTTCCTTGTAGATAGCGTTTTGTGGAATCAAGCGACCGGATCAACTTGAAGATCACAGTATCCAACTATTTTTCAGTAGATTTTGAAAATGTTTATTTTGGGATGTGGCATGTAATAGGAGAATCTTGTATATGTTTTAAGTAATTACTACAAAATGACATGTCTATACTTGTGTAATGAATGTATGATTTTAGTTGATAATATGTTTTTTCATGGTCTGGTATGAAAATCCAATTGCGGTATGGAACTTGTCATGTAGTAGAAGTTATATGTCTATAAAGGTGTTTGAGATATCAAGGTTGTATAGACTTGTTTATAGAATGAAGTGGTTGAAATTGCTATGATAGGTTATTAACTTGATGGATGGAATAGTATGTTTGATGAGATTATCAAGTAGTTGAACTTGTGATTATTGAATATGAATGTTTGAGATATCAAGGTTGTATAGACTTGTTCATAAAATGAAGTGGTTTAAATTGCTATGATAAGTCATTAGCTTGATGGATAGAATAGTATGTTTGATGAGATTATCAAGTAGTTGAACTTGTGATTGTTGAATATGAATGTTTGAGATATCAAAGTTGTATAGACTTGTTCATAGAATGAAGTGGTTGAAATTGCTATGATAGGTTACTAGCTTGATGGATGGAATAGTATGTTTGATAAGATTATCAAGTAGTTGAACTTGTGATTGTTGAATATGAACTTAGTTTGATATTTGATTTTTGGTGCCAATGAGGGTATATTGATTAGGAACATAGGTTGAATGATTTTGGTACTTTTTGAGCTTGTTTGAATGTGTTTTGATGGTATAAAAATGGTTGATATTGGTTTGGCTTGGCACCTAAGAAATGGGTAATGTTTTGGCTTATTTTTTAAGTTATTTTAGGTGCACACAGCTGGGGACATGGGTTGTCACACAACCATGTGCCACACACGACCACTCCATATAGCCATGTGGCGTATTCAATTTTGGTGCAGGTATGTACCACATGGTCTCAAGTTGTTACATAGGTTGGAGACACGACTGTATGAACCTATTTTGAATCACACACGGCTTGCGACATGACTGCGTGACACTATTTCAAGTCACACAAGGGTTGGCACACGGTCTGTGACACGACCATGTGACCCTATTTCTAATTGCACACGGTTGGGTACACAGCCTGGTGACACAACCGTGTGACCCTATTTTCGAACTGTATACGTTTGACCACACAGCCATGTCCCTGAGCCACATGGCCTAGGCTCTTTCACATAGCCGTGTGACCCCTGTTTGTACATTTTACTCAAAATTTGTAGAAGGTTCAATTTAATCTAGAATTGATCTCGGTTTGTTTTAAATGTTTTGTAAGCACAAATTAGGTCCAGACTTGATTGAAAAGCATGGAAATGATTGAATATGATTTTTTTGGTTGAATTTGATTGAAACTTATGATAAATGTTCATGAATTATTGTTGTAATGCGTTATAGCTCGAGTCAGGCGACGGGTATAGGGTGTTACAAAAAGTTTGGTAAAAATGCACCAAAAGTGCAATTGTTTTGGTTGGCATGAAATAGGTACCATGTAACACCCCTAACCCATATCCGTCACCGGAACAGGGTTACAGAGTATTACCGAAGTTCACAGAACATTCACATGCAAATTTGTATTAAAATATCATTCATACTCAAAATTTTTCTTATTATCCCTTGAATGGGCCCTCAAGGCCCAATATGAACATTAGAATCGATTCGAGACTCAACCGGGATCTCATAAAATTTTTCGCAAAATTTCCAAATTTTTCTTATGAACAGTGCCCACATGCCCGTGTGGTCTAGGGACACGCCTATGTGATTAGGCCGTGTAGATCACACGGTCATAGGACATGCCCATGTCTCAAGCCGTGTGCCTACACACGCCCGTGTCCCTAACCCTGTGTAACTCTCTAACTTGCAAGGCATGAACAAATTGAAGTCACATAGCCAAGTCACACGCTCGTGTGTTAGGCCGTGTGGCGAATTTAATTTTTAAAATTAATGTACAGTTTTCACATGGCCAAGACACACGCCCGTGTTCAAGGCCGTGTCCCTCACACGGCTAAGACACACGCCCGTGTCTCTACCCGTGTGTTCGATCCTGAGCATTTTGTTTCTAAATTTTAAGGTGTAGGGGACACACGACCTGACTACACGCCCATGTACTCGGCCGTGTGTCACACATGGCCTAGACACACGCCCTGTGGACAAAATGAAGCCATTTCTTAGCTTCATTTTCTCACCCAATTTTGTGAACAACCTACACCAATATTTGCACATACGTACCAGCCAAATCAAGCATTAAACTAACAACTAACATGGCATAATATCACATGCAATTCATGTTTATAATCATACTTTTAGTGCATGTTCAAGATAAACATACTCTTTTCATCCATATTTAACACATAAGCAATGATTATGAGATAACTTATAAACATACCAAATAAATCATTACTAGCCATTCCAATGGCTAGATTACAAAACATCATTTACAAGTCATCATTTGGACAAATAAGCCTATACATGCCATTATACCAAAATGAAAATTCTAAATATACCAAAAAGGAAATAGTGGATAGTGTGATTATGCTCCGACCGATCCTCAAACCTTCGCGAGCTTATGAGCAGTATAAAACAAGGGAAAAATAAATGGGGTAAGCATTTTCATACTTAGTAACTTCGTATAATGGAAAATAAACTTACCGGTCATATCTATTCAAACAAGCATACATAAACATACATTTCTTCCATTATAGGTAGTTCACCTAAACATATACACTTGATCAAGCAAGTTAGTCATATAACATCATATAAATGTCAAGTCAACATAAATGAGCTCATTACATACAAACTTCCATTAATTTCACCTTTCCATATTTTAAGAGTCTTTTCCGTTGAACTAATGAAATTTCGATGGACATTCGGGTGATGTACATTTTAGTATAAATCTAAATTATCTGTCAATTCATATTCATAATTACCCATTGGGCATAAGTTCAAAGAGCACACTCTCGAGCCACATATGTTACAACAGGATTACCAGTCTAGGCTAAATCTCGATTTTCAACCGACATTCACAAGAGTCATTTAGGATTGCCAGTCCAGGCTAAATCACATCAATGACCTATGCTCTATAGAGTTTAATTAGGGTTACCCGTCCGGGCTAAACCCAATCTATATCATTTGCTCGAGAGGCTTAATTCAAGATTACCCGTCCAGGCTAAATCCTATTTGTAACATTTGTCATATCCTACTCGTCTCAAGAAATCACCATAATCCAACGAATTTCAATATTCAACCGGGGCATGACACTTTATCCATATTTTCCAAATTATAGTTATTTCATTATATTATCATCACATACATATTAGTAAAATCATATAATTCAATTCAAGCAATTTAACATACATATTTAAGTCACACGAACTTACCTTGACAATTGTTCGTGTTTGAATTCCAACTAATCTGAAACTTTTTGTTTCCCTCGATCAAATTTTGTAGTTGGTCTTTTCGGGTCTATATAAGTAAATTTGATTATTAACTCATCACATTTTACAAAAATTTGCATTCTACTACATCCTAGGCAAAATTACTATTTTGCCCATACTCTTTTCAAAAAATTCCAATTTCGTCCCTAGGCTCAGAAGATGAAATTCATGCAATCTAGTCCTCTTTCCAAGCTTTAATAACAATTTTTACAGCACACACATTTCACAAATTTCAGCATTTTCCATGGGTTTTACTACTTTTTTTTCATTTTAGTCCCAAATTAAGTTTTCATGAAAAATTGCTTTGTAAAAGTTGTTTATCTATCAACTATCTTTCATTTTCTACCATAAATATCAAATTTCCAGCATTTACATCCATGACCCAAATGTCTTACCTTGATAACTTTTCAAATTAATCCCATAAATAGATTAGACTATCCCGATTCTAAAAATATAAAAATCATTAAAAATAGGACTTGATTTCATACCTTTTTAAGCTTGATAAGTCTTCTTCCTCTCTCCTAGGGTTTCCGTGGAAATATTGGGGAAGAAGATGAATAGAAAAGATGATAATTTCTTTTTATTTTTCTATCATCTTTTAAATTTGTTGATTTCCAATTTACTCCCTACCCATTTTTAATTTTCCCATGGATAAGTCATCAAGAAAAATCTACATACTTTTCTTAATGGTCTAGTTACCATATAAGGACCTCTAGTTTTAAATTCTATAGCTATTTAATACCTATAGCTACTAGAACTCAACTATTGTATTTTATGCAATTTAGTCCTTTCCGTAATTAAGCACTAAATCGATAAAATTTCCGCACCAAAATTTTCACATGTCATATATATCACAATACGGACCATATAATAAAATAAAAATAAATTATATTTTCGGGTCGGATTTGTAGTCCCGAAACCACTGTTCCGATTTCATTGAAATTGGGCTGTTACATACCAAAATGTAGATTTTGAAACTTTTGCTCTAAGGTATCAATACCTATCAATACTTTAGCAATTTTTCTTAAATTTATTAAACATTGAACCAACCTTAAAATGGTATCGATATAAGGGGTAGGGTATCGATACCTTAAATAAAATACCGATACTTTATAACTAGTATCGATACATTTGTTTTAATTTTATTTTTCTAAACACAAAAGTTCAAATTGATATCAAGACCAGGTAAGGGTATCGATGTAACACCCCAAACCCGGCCTATGCGTTAAGACCAGACTTGGCATGCCACACAATTCGAACTTACGTCCAGTCATCAATGCTTTTAATGAAAACAATTTTTCAAAATGATTTTGAAGACGGAGTTTATACAAAAATCGAGATTTATTTGAAAACCATGACTTTAAAACATGAGAGTTTACAATTTGATTTTCAGAGAAATAATTGGTTAAAAACTTAAATAATTGGTTGAAATAAATTTATAAAAGAGTTTTCACGGGAATTTTACGAGTAAGTGATATTTAAGAAAAACCATTTTTATACGTAAGTTTAAGAAAACATTTATAAGAATTAAACAGCCCCATTTAAGTAACTAAAACATATTAAAATCCATCCACGAATAAAAATCCATAAAAATAATACCAGAGGCCTTATTACATCGCAATTGAAATAGTACTTAGATAAAAAAAATACTTAAAAGAAGTTCAAAGTTTTTATAACTCATCATTCGTAGTATGGCCTCCACACGAAGTCATCCCCGGCCCAAGCCTCCATCAATTGTCATTACCTGAGAAGGGTAAGAAAACGGGGTGAGTTACTTAGAACTCAGTGTGTAACCCACTTACCGTGTCTACTGGGCCATAACCATATAAACATATATTTAGGCTTGAGCCCATTTACAAATGTGCATTATATAAATCAAATATAAAAATGCATGTGATATGCAATTCCCAACCAAGCCTAGTTTCCATCCGCTACACACCACCCGTACCAACCATCACACCTGTGGGGATCAAGTCAACCCACCCCGCCAACACACCAATCGCAGGCATAAAGCCATTTTAAAAATTGTGGTTAAACCACCGAACTAGATTGTGGCAGAGCCACGCGAACTAGATTTTGGCAACAGGCCTTTCTTCTCTTCATCAATTTTCCCAACCCATGCAATCATGTATATATATAAAACATAACAATACATTCACATGATGAATTTTAACAAAAGGCCCATATATCGATCTAGCAGTTTTTGGCCCATATATCGATCTAGCAGTTTTTTTTTCAAATTTGCCCATATAGCAAATTATCAAATTGGCCCATATAACAATTTATCAAGTTGGCCCATATAGCAAATTATCAAGTTGGCCATATAGCAATTTATCAAGTTGGCCCATATAGCAAATTATCAAGTTGGCCCATATAGCAATTTATCAAATTGACCCATTAAGGGTATTTTCGTAATTCGGTCTATAGGGACATTTCGTAATTCAGCCCATTAGGGACATTTTCGTAATTTGGCCCATAAGGGCATTTTCATAATTCGGTAATCGTACCCACTAAGGTTAATTCGGTAATTTACCCTCTAAGGGTATGATGGTAATTTTCGCAACCTAGGCTTAATTACTAATTTGGGGCATAAAAATCAAAACTGTCCATCTGCGTCGTACTAACTAAACTGACTATAACTCGAGTTGGGAAACTTGAAATTTAGATCCGTAAATTTTCCCTAAAACTAGACTCATATAACTTCTTGTTGTAATTTTTCCAGAATTTTTTGCTAAGCCAATTAGTACAGTTTATTCTTCAAAGTATCCATTGTTTCACTGTTTGACAGTTCTGCCCTCTCTTCACAAAATCTCAGATATCTTATTGTACAGAACTCAAATACTGGTTTCGTTTGATCCAAATAAAAATAGACTCGATAAGGATTCTAATAATATAGACCATGTCCTGTAATTATATTTCTACAATTTATAGTGATTTTTCCAAGTCAGAATAGGGGATCTCGAAATCACTCTGAACCAGTCTCACAAAAATCTAAAAATCTAAGAATATACTAATCCTTTGCTTGCTCCGTTTATTTTATAAGAAAATAGACTCAATTATCTTTCAATTCATATCTCCTTCACTTTCCAATTCAATTTCCACTATTTTTGGTGATTTTTCAAAATCACATCACTGCTGCTAACCAAAACTGTTTTATTGCAAAGTATGGTTACCACTACGAACATATGTACGCCCGAGTGGTCATAGATGCCGATTTCCGGTTTTCTTTGGTATTTCAACCAAATCACAGAACATTCATGTAAAATTTCAGAGAAGTGTGAGATTACACACCATTTCAAACATGTATTTGGAAGGGTATGAGATTACACACCTTGATTAGGATTCCCTAAGAACCACTCTTCGTTGCCCCTAGAACAATACCAACCAAAAGTTAGCCTCGGATTTCCAAAAGATTTCGTATCACTCACACTTGAATCACTTACCACTATGTCCGAAGGTAGAATATATCGAGTGATTTGTCCCTAAAACATATAGTCGATTATTTCAAATTATTACTCCGTTAGCAACCAATCGAATATTGAATAATATCAATAATCCATAAGAACTCCTTACCTTATTAATATTGGATCCGATTTCCCCCACTTGACTTATGGCTAGAATGATACACGGCCATCCACTTAGAACACGATTTAATCGAAGAAAAGAGTGTCTACCCAAATGAGAAAGAATTTATGAAGGAGTGATTATGGATTGAGAGGTTCGGTATTGACTTGAAGTTGTGGCAATGATAGGAGAAGTTGGAGAAAAGAACACAAAAGGATGCCAAAAGAAAAATAGGCCTATCAAGCACCAAAAATCCTACCAAATGACTAAAACAAATTCAGCTACCCTCTCCTTCACCTCAACCGTCCATGCCTTTGCAAATAAGCCAAAATTTACCAACCCAAAACTTTAAAAAAAAAAACCAACATGCTCCCTAATTCACTCTCCATCATTCTTTTTTTTTCTCACCTACTCCATTATTTCAAATTCCATAATTATTATTATTCTTTTATTTCTTTTTCCTTTCTTTTTCCTTGTTTTCCTCCTTACCTTATCTTTTTAGTCATCATTTCATTTTTCTTTTATTTCATTCCTTTAATGATGTCATGAATGACACTTGGAAGAGCACATAAAATAAATCCAAAATTTGCAAAAGATGAGATTTGAACCCCTTCCCTCCATGCTCTCCACTTGATGCCATAACCTCTTTACCAATAGTTCATTTATGTTAACAATTTACTCACTTATTTCCATAAGCTTTGATGCCTCTTACTATCTCTCCTTAATAGGCTTAAACACAAACTTTCACTAAGGCCCAACTTGAACCCGAAACTTCATAGAACCCCATAACTTTCTAAAATCACTTATCTAATAAGTCCAATTTACAATATTACCGTTCTCATATTCTCAAAACTTTTAAAACGCTTCTACGCTCAAGGTCTAATGGGCCCAATTCTATTAAGCCCAAATTCGGGATGTTACAATCGATACCTGATATGAAATTTTAAAAACTTTGCAAGTTGGTCCTATTTCATACTTGGGCTAAGAAAAATCTTTCGTAAGCTCGATGAATGCTCGAATTTAATTCTGTATCATAATATCTAGGTGTTTATGACATGATTGAATATTTGAATGATTTATTTATGACATACTTGATTTGAAATTTTAAAACTGTTGCAAAAAGGCCCCTATTCGATCTTGGGTTCACATTAAAGCATTCGTATGCTCATATTGTAACAGTCTGATTTAAACCCTAATCGGAATAGTGGTTTCGGGACCACAAATCTAAGTCAAAAAATATTTAAATATTATTTCTCGTGTTTATAATGTGTGAATTGATATCTGTGAAATTTTCATGATTTAATTTTATCGTTTGAGTATTCGATTTAATAAAAGGACTTAATCGCGTTAAATGCAAAAGTTACTTGCTATTTGCTAAAGTGCTTATTTGCTATGGCTTCTTAATTTAAAAGCCCTTAAAATGGAAATAGACCATTAAATATTGGGATGGACGGCATTAGGCTTATAATATAAAACTTTCATATTATTTTATTAAGGTTATATTAGTAATTGTTTAATAAATGTTAATTATAATAAAACATATATTAAAAAGCCATGCATTTTTGTTTCATATTAGCCAAAAGTTAAAAGAAAAAGAAAAGAAAAGAGAGTTCTTAGGTTCGGCCTTGTCCAAGCCCAATTAAGGTATGTATTTAGCTCGATTTTTGATGATTTTTACGTTTTTGAGATCGTTGCTATGTAATCTATCAAGCCCATGTTTCAATTTCTGAATTTGATGATGATTTTGTGTTTTTTCATTGTTGAAAGCTTGATGAATCTTGTGTTTGATGATAGAAAATAAATATATGTTAGATTAATATGTTTTGTATTTGAATATTTGATGAATTTGAGTAATTTGGGCTAAATTGTGAAAATAATAAATTGAGGGACTAAAATGTGAAATAAATGAAATGTGTGGACTTATATGAGCTTAGTGAACATTCGGCCAAGCCATAATGTGGTCAAATTTTGAATATTTTGTATTTTGTGAAATAGGGACTATTTTGTGAAAAATGTGAAATGTCAGGGCCAAAAGTGTAATTTACCCATTTATATGTTTTTGGATGAATTTTAATTGAATATGTGATTTAATAAGTTTAATTTATACTAATTTAGATCAAGAAAAGAGGAAATCGGAATTGGATCGGGGGAAATCTAAAGTTGTTGAATAGTTGTCCCGGTTCATCTATCTTTGCCGAGGTAAGTTCATAAGTAAATAAATGTTGTTAAATTCGATTGTATATATATTATTTGGGCCGAATTGAATTATTACTTGTACATATATATGTTCAAGCCGAATTTGTAAAAGTATGGGAGAAATATTTACAAGCCTGAATCGATTAAGTTACGACATTCGAAGGCCCCGTACGAACCTTAGGAATAGTTAGGATACATATGCCATGACATAGGATTTCCAATATGTGATTTTGTGTAAGACCACGTCTGGGACGTTGGCATCGACTTGTGATTTACGTGTAAGACCCTGTCTAGGACAGTGGCATCGTTATGTGATTACATGTAAGACCACGTCTGGGACGTTGGCATTGTACGAGCTTTCCAACTATCTGAGTATCCTTATTAATTTCGAATGGTTCAACGGGCATTAACGAGTTGTGATTATATGTGACATCGAGATAAAAGGTCCAGGTACGTGCTAAGTTTAATATTAATGAAAATAAGGTAAGCTTAGTATTTGAAATGATAATATAAATTATGCATGATATAAAGTGAATTATATGTATGTGTGAATGCTCATATTTGGCCAAGTGATGCTATAATGTTAATGTTTATGTATTGGTATATGCATTTGTAAGCATGATAAATGTAAATTTGATTAAGGTTTGATTGATTCGGCCTAGTTGATTTTAATGTTCATGAATATTAAATGAATTACTTGCTTATGATTTACTAAGCTATTCAAGCTTACTCTGTGTGTGTGTTTGTTCATTGTTTTATAGATTTTGGAAGCTAATTATGAGCTCGGGGATAATCAGATAAATCCGTCACACTATCGATCATTTTTCTTTTCGGTACTTTATAAGTTGAACTTTGAATTTATGGCATGTATAGGCTAGCCTTTGTTTTGGTTGATTTTGGAAGTGTATATATAAATATGTATAAGCTAGTCTTAATGTGTTTGAGTTTGAAGAGATATATATATATATATATATATATATAAAGCCATGCGAAAATGGCTTGACTTTTATGCTTGACTTCGATTATGTTTGATCATGGTTTAAGCTCATTTTGGTAAATATGTTATATGACATGCATAAATGGTATTTTTGATTACGCAAAGTGATTTGTATTCATATATGTGATTAATGATTTATGATTTTGACTTAGTTTATAAGGTAGATGATTAATGCTTGATGAATTATGACAAGTGACATATAAATTGATTAAGTAATGTTTATGTTATATGTTCATGTAATAGATTCGGTTATTTGTGAGATAATTAGTAGGTTGTTCAATGTATGAGTATAGTCGACTATACTTAATTAAAATAAATATATATGTGTGCTTATGATATGTTCTCTCATGAGATAGTTATTGAGGTTCGGTGGTGGTGGTAAGTATGTGTATATAACATGCGTAAATAGTTGGTATTTATATGCGGTTTTAGGTATAAATTATTTGAGGTTATGAAAGTAATGTATAAACATGATCATAGTATACGAATTAGGCATGTATGGTTTAATATGAATGTTCAAAAATGACTCAAATGGATATGGTTATATATACATTAAATATGTAATAAGAAAATATGTATATTTGATTTAGTCTTAAAGTCACTTTATGTGTATTATATAGAAATAAGTGTATATGTCTTGTATGCCGTGTATGTGTAAGTAATATGTTATTAAACTAAGTATAGTATGAACCTATCTATTGGAACCGAAAATGGTGATTGGTATAATAGTCAAATGGATGTGAATTAATGGTTAAGTTGTTGGTTACTTTAGTATATAGTAAATGGTCAATGATGGACATGATTTGTGGTTAAAATTTGGTTGGTGTTTTGGTTATGCATTTGTAATTTAAGTATGGTAAATTGGTATGTGAATTGAGTGTACTTTTAGTTGTGATTTGTGTTCAAAATGTTTTAAATTAATATAGTCATATGCGAATGGTCTTATGACTAGGAAAGAGGTATGTTTAATCTTAAATAATTGTTGTTTATGTGTAGTATATGTAAATGTATAACTTTTGCCGTGTGGATGTTTTAACTTAAATTAATGTACCAATCATGTTTGCTCATATTGACTAATATCAATGCCGCATATGTGGGAGGTATTTAAGTTGTGTAATATGGTTCATATTAGTTATATGAAATGTATTAATATATGTTTGCATATTTTAATGTATGCGCATATAATTTGTAAAGTAATAAGTCATCTGATACTTTGATTATTCGAATATTATATGAGAAGTATTTTTATATGATTGAATGGTGGAGTTTTAAAACATGAGAATTATGACTGTTCTGAGATGTGTTTTGGCCGGTAATGCCTCGTAACTCAAATCCGGCGACGAATACAGGTTAGGGGTGTTACACATATAATACTCGAGAAAGAATGTTCATGATATTCAATGTTTTATTGTTGTTGATAGCACGAAATTTTACTGTGAATTTGTTAGTAGTTGCTCCGACAAAAATTGTAGCATCCTGTAGCTTAGACCTGACGATCGGGTTGGGCGAGAGGTGTTATAGTGTTGATACGGTCGAGTGATGAGTGTTACAGTGTTGATGCTCCAAACAAACCAAAAAGCATATAAGTACTAATCCTTAAGACACACTAGAGAGCACATACATGCTAAGCTCGTAGGTAACAAAGAATGCACACGAGTGCATAACTGAAGACAACAAAGATTGCACATAATATGTGTAAGACTCGAAGGCAACAAAACTCTATATCATAATAGAACTACACATCTAATCCCTATTGGCATGTCAATCGTATTCTAACTATTTCACTAAGTTTATTAGAGCAAAATAATAGCCATAGATAACTTATTAATTGAGACGAATGGCTTTCTTATAATTTAGGTAGAGGCATACTCAGAGTTCAGAGATCCACAAAATTCACATTTTACCCTTTTTGCCTCAAATCACATTTTTTTCACAAGTATGCACTTACTCACTCAAATTCCATAATTCACCTTTAGTGATTAGTAAGAATCCTTGGGTAGTTAAATCCTTCTCCCGATAATAAAGAGGAAATTTACAATTTAGTTCATATGTTTTTAAATCTTTTTAATTTGGTCTCAAAAGTGATTTTCATTACACCAATACATATTCCAACTAATTCTTATGCCAACTTTTTAAAATTGCAATTTAATCATTTTTGCTGAATTTGCACATTCACAATTCTTTCTATTGATTTCCATCTCCAACATCAATTTTCCTTTCATGAAATTCTTTGATCTGAATCATGTTCTAATATTTCTGGTATTTCATTGCATTCAATCCTAGGATAGTACCAAATGAAATATCAAAATTTTGAGGTGTTAAGGGATAATATGTTATGTGTAAAAAAATTAAGCTTCCATGTTCGCCGAAAGCATGAAACCTTGTAATATATATAATTTATAAATATCTAATAATAAATATTTCATAATATAAAATATGAATATTTTAATAATATAAATTAATCTACTTAATTTACCATCTACTCTTATAAATTTACTTCAAATTAAGTTTAATTAAATATTGCTTATTGTTACGTCTATATAAATATTATAAAAATAAAATTTAATTGTAAAAAAATTTATAATGTTTTATAACAAATATAATTTCTATGTTATTAATATTATTGACTTCGTTGATTCCTTTGCCGCCCCTCTTTTCTATTCTCTGTCATCTTATGAAACTAATTTCAATGACAATAATGCCCCTCTCCTAACTTGTTATACCCTTGTATCATATGGTTCAATTAAATGGATTGGTTCAATCAATGGGGCATATTTGGGAAACTCAAAAATATGTATGCCTCTTTTCTCTCTCTTGTCAAATGGTCCTCACTTGGCTTCTCAAAAATATAGCTCACCACCGCCCACCTTCCCCCCCCCCCCTCTCCATCCTTAAAGAACACAATATTTCCCTCATAGAGAGCATGTTGAGGATTGGATTCAGGTTTGTGACTTTCACATTTTTGGGTCTTTGTTCTTTTTTGCTTTTTGAGTTACAGATTCATACAAAAAGAACTCAAATCATTTCACAATATTTTCTGGGATTCTTTTCTTCTTTCATCATTTTCTGGAAGTGCAGCTTACTGTATTTAGTTTGCTACTACAGAAACATCATTAATGGCTTCATATGTAGAGCCTCACTTCCTCAGAGCTTTTATAACAGGGAATTATCGACACAAACTGGAAGGTATAGCAATGTTCTTCATCCTTCTTTTTATTATTTTCACAGTGCTTTAAATTAAAGCGTATAATATTTGACCTTTTTTTACTTTTAATTTTGGTGATTTGTTTTAAGTTGTTAGTTAAAAAGGAGGTTAACGCCACTAAAGGGTAGAGAGGTATGAAAAAGGCTAAAATCCCTAGACCCCATGGCCTTTGCCTCTAGATTCGACTTTACTTTTTTAATTTCTTTATAATTATTAATCAAAAGCTTTTTTAAATCATCATTGACGTTATTGATCCAATAATAATAAAAAATCTGGTCGGTGTCACTGTACTCTGAAAAAATCTTCCATGAAATATTAAAAAAGTGTTCCTTTTCTCTTTTGCTCTAGTGACCCCTTGGCTTTTACTGGAAATTCCATTTTACTTTTTTAGAACAATTTGTTTCTAATTCAACAATGCATGTGATAGCTTTGGAAGATACCCCATGGAAAAGATCTGTAGCTTTTTTAATAAAAAGAAATTGGTTAATGTTTACTTTATTCTAATTCAACTATTCAAATGGTATTTAGCAAAGCTGGAGTTTGAATCGCATAGATGAAATAAAGTATTACAAAATTTTCCTCTTTTCCGGCTCAATTCGATGTGAAATGTGATTCTTGGATATTCAAAGGTTTTTTTTAATTAAATTCTGTTATTAATTCCTTTAATAAAGTTGTGGATTTAATTCATGCATCTTTATTCGGCTATTTTTAATTTTTATATTTTTTAAAATTTAAAATCATATCAGCTTATTCTATATAAATTCAGTTATTGAATTAACGACGACTATTTGCTTCAAGATTAAAATTTTACATTTAGAAAAATATAAAGACATAGAATGATTCAATTAGAATAAATGGATAATTATATTTAATCAAATAGATTAAAATTTTAAAAATAAATCAAATAAAAATATAAAAATTAAATTCTAACTTTCATGCTTACTAAAGGGATAGGATCCCTAGCAAAATTTAACCTTTCTTTTTTGCTTTCTTTTTCGCCTTTGCCATTGATGGCGACCACTGGTAAGTTTCAACCAATCCCAACTGGATCCCACTAATCCAACCACTACCTCAGCATATTCGACATTTTCTCTAGACTAGATTGAGTCATGGAAATATGCTAAAATCTTAGTTACCCCATTAAATTTCTCTACTAAATTTTACACAACATTAAATCTTTTAGCAAAAACAGATGCCTGAGAAATGAGAATTTGTATCAAACCAGAAGATAAAAAAGAAAACGTTGAAAGATCAATGCCATTAAAATCTTTGATTTATGTATACTTCCATCAAAGCAGGCTGAAAGGCAAAATAGCATTGATCACTGGGGCAGCAAGCGGTATCGGGAAGGCAGCTGCAGCAAAATTCATCAGTAATGGTGCCACAGTCGTCATTGCTGATATACAACACCAACTAGGGCAAGCAACGGCGAATGAACTTGGACCCAATGCTACTTTTATACCCTGTGACGTAACGAAAGAATCAGATGTATCCGATGCTGTTGACTTTACCGTCTCCAAACACAAACGACTGGATGTTATGTACAATAATGCTGGGGTACCTTGCTACACGCCTCCAAGCATTGTGGACCTTGACCTTGCCGTTTTCGACAGAGTTATGGGCATTAATGTGCGAGGAGTCTTGGCCGGGATCAAACACGCTTCACGTGTGATGATCCCTAGTAGAACTGGCTCCATTCTGTGCACAGCTAGCGTAACCGGAATGATGGGTGGACTAGCTCAACATACTTACAGTGTGTCCAAGTCTGCTGTCATAGGAATTGTTAAGTCCATGGCAGCTGAGCTATGCCAGTACGGAATCCGTATCAACTGCATATCACCTTTTGCAGTTCCGACTCCATTTACACTAGATGAGATGAGCCAGATTTATCCACAAATTGATGACGAGCAGCTCGTCAAAATGATACATAGTTTTGGTGTGCTCGGCAAAGCAACATTGGAACCAGGTGATGTAGCCGATGCCGCAGTCTATCTTGCATCAGATGATGCAAAGTATGTTAGTGGGCATAATTTGGTGGTAGATGGAGGTTTTACATCATTTAAGAGATTGGAACTTCCTAAGAGCTAAAGTCTTATAAATGCTGCTCAAAGGATATATTTTGGAAATTGAAGTACGTGGTAAATTTCAAGTTTCTTCTAGTTTTTGACAGTCTGGGGAACAACAATTAGACTAAACACAAATGAATTTCAGTACCTTGAGATTTTAGATGGTTGACCTTTTTACTGGTTTCAAAACATGACATAAATTAGTTTAAACTAAACAATAAAAAGAATCAAAGTATTCTAATTTTATGCTACTAACAGAGTACAGAGAGGGTAGTATTACATAAATGAAGCAGAATTGACAACCAAAAAACCCCAAGCTCCAACGAGTTTCATGATCAGTAAATACCAAGTACACAGTAAAAAAAAAAAAAAAACTCAACCTACAGCTGCTCTATTCGTTGGATGATTAAGCTAACAGCAGCATTTGCTGAAGAGAATGGCCCATGAAAGCTTTCCTTATAAGAAATGGATTCTAGTTCCCTAGCCATCTTCAAAAGAATCTCACCCACGTCGGTTTGTTTGTGTAACAAAGAGTGATAATAGGAGCGGGCAGCCACATTGCTGATCTCCACATTTGTTTCCTCTGGGCAGTATTCATCATCTAACCACTTATGCAGGGTAACTCTGAGCCATTCGGATTCCTACAAGGCCGATCAAAATCGCAAATGCTACGAACCGAAATCAAGTAATTTTGAAATTAAAAAGTGAATTTTTCAAGAATGGGTGTTACCTCCAAGGCCTTTGAAGGGAGTAACCAGTGGTCCGGGATTCTCAGGTCTTCAACTAGGTTTTCTGGGTCCTGTCCTTGTTGATTCGCTGGTGGCTCTGAAGAAGATTGAGATCTTAGAGGGAGGAGAGAAGTTTGGGTTCTTTTGAGAGGAAAATTAGGGGTTAGAATTGACGGGGGATAAGGAGTTGGTGGACGATGAAGATGATTGGAATTTGGGATGGCTTCTGCAGCGATTGCAAAGGAAAAACATATGGATTTCATGTCTGTTTCAGAGAAAGGAGCAAAGTTGATGATACTCCCGGTATTTGGCTGGAAAAACTAACCGATGGTCGTTTGTCTGCTGGGAAAATATTATCCTCAAAAGACACCGTTCGCTTCCACTTTTGAATTTCACTTGAAATAATTTTGACCTACTCCTTTTTTTTTTTTTTTACTTTTATATTATTCTCAAATAAACTTTTTTATTTATTACAAATTTATCACCACTTATCTAATCTTTTACCCGTTAATTGCACCAAACACCCTTAAATTATGACTCTCATTTTAAATTGGTCATTAAACTTCAAATCATTCTAATTACATCCTCAAACTATTAAGGGTAAATCAATTAAGTCCTTTCATTACTAAAACCCTTAATTTAACTGTTAAAAATGCATATGTAGTATAATTTGAAATGAAAAATTTAGGAAAAAAATTAATATTGTAAAAAAAATGTTTTAAAAATATTGATTTTAAAGTTTTTAAAGCTTTTACAGAAGTTTTATCCTTTACTTTTTTTTTTAGCTTTACTTTATTTTTATTTTTTTACTTTTAAAAATTATACCATAATATTCTAGTTTGATTTAATTTTTTTTCATTTTAAATTTAGCTACATATCATTTAACAGTTAAAAAAACGATTTTAATAACGAAAGGACCTGATAGATATAGCGTTAATAGTTTAGGAACTTAATTAGAATATTTTAAAATTTGAAGATCAATTTAAAATGAGAGTAATAATTAGAAAATATTTATGCAATTAACTCTTTTTTTTAACTACTCATAAGTCCTTGAAGTTTTGCACGCCTGCCGAAATTCAAACTCTTAATAGGAGTCATCTGTTTTTGTAGGGTACATTCCTTTGGGTGTGAAAATCAATGTTTAGTGTTTCAACCAGTAAAGCCATCATTTCAATGAAATAAATTATTAAAAATTTATATCAAAAATAAATAAAATCTGGTTCAATCAATTTTTTGAATCCACTTCATATCAGTTTGAAAAATCAACCAGTACTCCGAAATATATTGATCCATTTCCGATTCAATCTCAAAATTATATTACTTACTCACAACACAAAATTAAAAAGTTATTAAAATTTAAATTAAAAGTTAAAGAGCTTGTTCATTTTTATTCCAAAAAAACTTTCATTCATATTTGAGCATCTCTAAACATAAACCATCTCTCAAAACAACACAGAGCTGCATCTATATGATATGAATGTCAATGCAGGAATCAAAGATGCAGGCAGTATTAAAAACTACATAACTTGAAGAACAAACAACTTGTTTATTGCACCGCAAGCTAAAACTCTAAAACACCTTACCATACTTACTTCTTTAAGAAACGTCTGCAAAAGACATTTCAGTAAGATGCTGAACTCGGTGAGCTCGGATTCAGCCTGTTGATTTCTTCCTTTGGGCGGATAACCATCCTTCGGACTTCATGCTGAAATTTCCTGTAATTTTAGAGAATATCATCATCATTAAAGCAAAGCTCATACAAAAAACTAATTGGGTATTTTAGGTAGTGGTTTGCGTTTGGTTTTTTGAACTTAACTGCCATGGATAAGGATCTCCAATCAGTATCATATCCCCATCTTCATCGGTATAGGTTATGTGCCAGCCGCTGCTTCCATCGATCAACTTTCCATTGAAATCAAACATATGATCAAGCTCAAGGATGAGGTCTTTGTATCCATTGAATCGATAGAGATCAACCGATCTTCCAAGATTAGTTCCATACTTGAGCACCTACAAGAGCAAAAGGAATATTGTTCTCAGAATCAATTTCATATGACATCCAACTACCAAAACGCTTTGTCCATTAAGTAAACATTCAAGAGAAGATAGAAGCAGTACTTTGGTGCAAGTTCGATCGCCGATGGAGCAACAGTTGTTGCATTGCTTGCTAGATATACCCTTGGAAGCAATGGAAACACTCGACTGAGAAGTGAGAGGAGTCGAACAAAGACGTTGACCCTCACTAGAAGTGAGAACTTGTGGTGAAGGGAGCTCCGGTGAGCCATTAAATAAATTTACTCCGAAAACCATGCATCTGTGACTGCCATTTGGTCTGGACAAAGAAGTTCCGTTTTTGGTAGCACGAGCATCATCATGAACTCTGTTAGAGGAGAATGTTGAGAGCCCATTACACAAACCGGGCACTTTCCTACCAGAAAAGTGTGCTGTGCTACTGGAACATTGATAAAATGGGTCACAGGTCGGAATCTGAATTTGTAGTTGCTTATGCATCTGCTGTTGCATTGAGGCACAACCAGGATCTTGCGGGAGAAGATGCAGTAATGATTGTTGTAGTACACTGGATTGATTCACGCATGTGTCACTGTCTTCTTGACCTTGCAAGACCCCTGAACTACTTTGAGATTGATTTTTAGCTGTACCATGCAACATGCCTGGTAAAGCAGAAATTATTGTTAGTAGCTGCAAAGTCTCCTAGTGATATTATACACTGCAAAACTAATATGACCATACTATAGATTTCAATACCGACCATCCATAAGCAAGCTAGAAAACTCAGGGGATGATGCGTTGTTGGGGCGAGCCCTCTTCTGATGATGGAGAGTGGAAGCTTTCTTTTTCTTGGTGAATTCCGTGAGATCGATGCTCCAAGGACAAACTCTTTCGGGCAGCAACACCGAACTCTCTGCGGGATCCCATTTCACCTAAGGAATAATAGAAGTTCATGAATGGATTGAGAATAAGAATATTAAACAAGAAAGCAGGCATCTCCTATCCAAAGGTCATGCGATCATGCATGCAAAAGAGCACATGTTACCTTCACACATCTCCATTTGGAATTCTGCCATCTAATAGGATCGAGATCTTCAGTGCCAATGATAGTGCCAAGGGATCTGGATTTAAAGATGAGTGCATTAGGTTAAAGGGAGGTATGGAATGAAAACATGGTTCAAACTATCCACAAATGATAAGGTAAAGCAGTAAGCACCTCTGTTCCCCAGATTCTCCACCTTCAACTCGCATTCTACATCTTGTCCCGAAGCAGTAGTCGAATTGAACCGCCTTTATATACTGATCAAGTGGAGTGATAAATTCAGAAGACCTTGTCCTGCAAAGATGCAAGAGAGTTAATGCCTTCCTCTTTCAGTTCCAGTGTTACAAGTTCTATGTTACATCAAACTTACCAAGGACGGTAGTAGACGTTAAAGATGCTTCTGGTTGCAAAGGCATGGAAAGCACTGGCAAGTATTCCATGTCGCACACTGTGAGCGGATATGATCGATGGAGATGGACTGTTCAGTAGCTTTGTCATTGATCGGCGAACGCCAACACCGAACTCTCCATTTTCCCCTCTAGAAGAACAAAAACATTTTTGCTCATAATATACCATAAAACCAACATTTTGAAACAATGAAACTCCACATTAACTTCCAAAAGATCATGTCAAATCGTGAATGTGAGCATTGTTACACCAAATTTGAATATTAGTGGCAGAGAGAGAACCTTAGAAAGATAAATGAATCCCCCGCAGCAAGCTTCTTCGAGGTGACAAAGGTACTCCAACCGGTGGTAAGCAAATTTCTTTTTGGATAGCCTACATGAACAGAGTCCATAAGGAAACTAGCTTAAATTTCATTTTGGCATGAGCTGATCATTGCAGTGCTTAAATCCGAGTGTTTGAATGGAAAAGGTAAGGAAAGTACCACGAAAAACATGTCGAAAGTACCATGGATGACAATGCAAGTCAGTTGCAAGCAGTTCCTGCTGGGGGATTTCCTGAGACATGTCCTGCCACAATATGCATAAACTTAATAACACGATATTGCCTTTACTTTGATCACTTAAAGACTTTGAAACTAAATGTTTCGAACTTGAATGCACCAAAATACCAACCAAGAGCGGAAGACACCCATCATTGGCATGCCGCTTTGGTATAGAGAATCCACCGTGTGTCTTTATATCCGATGGAGTTAGCTTCTTACTGAAGTAACGAGAATAATTTTCCCGAGGCGACGCTCGATAGTATCTATGTTCCATGCTTTGCTCATCTTGCTGTTAATCCAGAACAGAAAAGCATTAAATAAACCATACTGCTATATAATCTTAATGCATCTAAAATACTAATATCTAACCTCTGCCTCTGGAAGCAAAATAATTTCTGCAAAGATCTCATCTGTGTCAGGTTCAACCTGCAAATGCACCAATGAAGCATCATATGCCACAACTTATAATGAGATTAAGTTACATGCAAAGAAGTAATAAACTATTTACACTATAACCCCATCTAAATATACATGCATGTTTACTTGATACCTTAAGCTCAACATGCAAAACCCTGCAGAGGATCTTCCAAGGTAAATTGTAGATGGGCATTTCCATAGTGCCATCTTCACTCATGTATGCCTCAACCTGCACCAATGGCTTAATCTTTATATGCAAAAGAAACAAACAAAGTCCTATCCTTTCATATATATATGAACAGAAAGACCAAAGAAGATAGAACCTGTTCCATGTGACCTTGAGGGAAGTACAAGACTTTATCTCCAGAGCGAGGAACATAAACAGAAGGACCCGCGCATGCATGCCATAGTTTAGTATAGAGATCATTGTTTTCTCCTGATTTCACAATAAAAAAATTAAGCCACAAAATTCGAAACAAAATGATGTAATAAACCGGTACTACTGATAATTGATGATAAAAAAAGTGAAATATTAGGGACTTATTCTGCAAATTAAAAGAGCTAGACCAGAGTTGGGACCAACAAAAACAAAATGAGATATGATTGATTAGTTTCCACTGTTTTTTTGGTACTCCACATGAGGTTGAAACAAAATACAAAAGAAAAGAACAAAAGACAATTCGGTTTATGACTTGTATGAAAAAAAAAAAAAAGTAATCTCCGCCCAAGAAAGTTCATTTCTCGCCTCTAGTAAGGTTTTATCTCCCGATTCTATTAAGGTTCCGATCAGTTTATAGAGACAAAAAATTTTGGGTGAAACCATGGCAGTTTTAAAAGTTTGTGTATGGCCCGACTTGACTATCCATAAGTTATATGCGATGAGTCATCAAGTCGAGTCTAATCATGTCCAATTTTTTGAGTTCTACATGAATCCGTCTATTTAACCATTTAAAGTTATGATCCTATCAGAGCAAACACTTTTATGATCCCATCAAAACAAAGTAAAAAGATAAAACCTCGATCAAAAACGGGTTCTCGGCTTGGAACAAAGTAAAATAATATAAAACCTCGATTGAAAACAAGTTCTCGGCCCGGAACAAAGTAAAAAGATAAAACCTTAATCAAAAACGGGTTCTTGGCTCGGAATAGAGTAAAATGATATAAAACCTCGATCGAAAACAAGTTCTCGGCTCGGAACAAAGTAAAAAGATAAAACCTTAATCGAAAACAGGTTCACGGCTTGGAACATGATTGATAAAGGGACAAATAATAAAAATAAAAATAAAAATAAAAACCCAAAATTTGCAACAAGAGTTAATTAAACGGGTTTCCATTGATGTAGATACCTCTAGTGGAGTGAAAAGGGAACTTAGCTTTGGAACCATGCCCTTCACCATCCATCTCTCTCGTTCTCTTTTTCGAAGAAGAAGAAGGCCCTTTCCGACAAAAAGGAAGGAGCAGCAAATATGAGAAGAAGAGAGAAGAGAGAAAAAAGAGAGGAAGAGGGAAAGGGGGCAAATATGGTGATTATAAATAACAAAATGACAAAAGTTGACAGAAAAGAGACCTCAGTCTTTTCAACCCCCCCGGCCCCCTGTACCTCCATACTATGTTTATGATCATTATTGCAAAATAAACGCTTATATCATGTTCATGCCCCCAATGTGCATACAAGGGAAGGGAGAAAAAATTGAAGTTCGACGGTTTCGTTTACATCGCCCTTTTAAACTCTGCATTTATTCTTTCTCTTCCTTTTAATTTCTCTGTTTGTCTGGACTCTGGATGCTGGGAGATATTTGCTACCTTAGATGCCGATGAGTCCAAGGTGCTTTTTTGCCTTTTCATGCACGTATATATCGCCAACTCTAGCTTTCTCCGCTTCCCCTTCCTCAAACCATATATTAATATGTTAACTTTACCCTACCTCTCTCAATGATTATAAACATGTGAGATTTATACCCATCACACATGCTGTTCAGATTTATTATGTTAAAAGAATTGCATTCTTAAATTTTAACCTCATTGTTTTTTTATTTTTATTTTTAGTTTGTAATATGTTGGATTCAAATTATTTATACAATAGGTATAAATGTATTTAAAATTTGATAACAAATATTAATACGTTGTACATCAAAATCAAATATTTAATGTCCAAATTAACATTAAATTGATGAAGGACTTAATTAATATTTCGGGACTTAATAAAAACACCTTAAAATTAGATGAAATTAAAATTTCAACCCGAAATTCAATGAAATTAACCCACATATATGTACATATGCTAATGTACTAGAAAATCACATCATCATTAGTGTAATACGATTCACATATCACCTAAACTAAGGTTAAATAAATACAAAGCCTGATTAATATGATACTTATTTTTTTTAGGATCCTACTTTGTAGAAGACCAGAGACAAACTGTGTTTCAGTTATGATGAATGTCGGTTTTTTTTCTTTTTCTTTTTAAGACAAGTGATTAAAGGGAGTAAACTAAAGGTGGGTTTAGGTTAGAGTATTAAGTGTCATCGTAAATTTGAAAGCATGAGAGAGTATTGTAGCATGGCCTACATCTGTATTCTGCCAGTCCCAACTGCCACCAGATCCTTCCTACCCCTCGTTTTAAACTTCAAGACGCATCAGACCAAATCCAATTTATTACCTTCTAAATGTTTGTTTGTTTGTATGTCAGTTACTCCTTAACAAACAAAAAGGACAGTTTCTTTTTGGGGAATTTGAATATTAGGAAGGTAAGGAAATAATAATAATAATAATATATGTTGAATGTAAAATTGTTTTTATGTCCTCAGAATGAGTGGAGGTAGTTCTTTTTCCAAACATATCAGAAGGATTTTACTTGAATATTATTTTTGGTCCAAAATAATAAAACAGATGAATATATATGTGATTATGTCCAGAAAAAAAATAAATATGATTATCAGACAATAAAATTGTTTATGCACATTACCATATACATTATATTAATTACCTTATTTGATTCAGCTAAAATGTAAAATTTTATTATTTGATTGATGAAATGTAAAAGTATTTAAATATAAATTTTATTAACTTGTCTTAATAAAATATATTGTTTTTTTTATTGTTTAGTATATAAATGTTAAAGCTTATAATATTTTATTTTACGTATTTCTCTTATAAGTTAATATTACATCTTCTTTTTCAAATAAATAAACTAAAATTGAAGAAGAGAGATATGGTATTGAGCCTTCTCTTTTAATCAAAATGATAGAAGAAAATGTTTCTTTTTTTCTTTTTCTTTTTTTTTTTTTGCATTTAAACATGCTATTAGTTATAGTGCAATGGTAACATTGCACTCATAGAGAGAAAACTGAAGTTTGAATTCTAGAGATACATTGTTAGGAAAGTAGCCCTGAACTCCAAAAGGATTAATTTTCATGGATAGTAAAATGAACATAAAATATAGATTAGTCATAAAAAATAGAGTAAATTTAACTAAAATGATGAAAAAAAGAATGATAAAAATGGTCGAGACAAAATGTAATACGCAAAAGGTAATATATTCACTAAATGCTAATTTTTCTCTAACTTATAATAAATAAATAAATATAGTTTACATGTTACTTGAAGAATTTATCAAAGACTTGAAAATTTTTAAATTCATTAGTTTTTATTATTAATTAATTTTAATTTAAGGAAAATGAATCAAAGTCATGAAAAAAAAAAAAGTAAAATTGTCAATAATATCACATTACCAAAGGAATATAAAATTACTTAAGGAATATGTGGTACCAAATAATGACACTATTTGTAACACCCTATACCCAACCCGATCACTGGGTTTGAGTTACAATATTTCACATTCGTTACTAGAGCAACTACGATCAATTCACAACTAAAATATACAATTTAATGATAAAAACAAACAAATATACATTCAACATGAAATACAATCATTCTCAGGCTTTATACGAACTTACAAAAGCTCTAAAGCTAATTTGAGGTCAAATTAGGACCAAAATGAAAGTTTTCAATATTCAAGGTCGACGTCGCGACATAACATACTAACTTGATCAAATGGCCTCCTCATCGCAGCGAAAAATTTTCCTTGTCGCGCCGTGGTCTGGAGCCTAGATTTCATCGCGATGACATTTGTGTGACATCACGACATCACAAACTATTTGTGCAAATTTTATTTCATAATCCTGCGATTTAAAACACACAATTTGTATAGCTAATTTCAAGCTTAATTCTTGACCATTTGTACAACATCTATGAATTCAACCATCCTCTAATTTCATAATATCATGATTCAACCATCAATGCTTCCAATCATTCAAACATTCTCACGAACTTATATAATATTCAAAACATACTACAACACAATCTTTACATATTCATTCATTACAATTTACTCATTCATTACAATTTACTCATATTGCCATTTCATATAGCACACTTAATCAAATTATAGCTAATCTAGAATATGCATATTAAGCATATAATATCATCACCTTATTAATCATTAATACAATTTATTTAGAACTTAAATATGCCAACACGCCAAAACACATCCATTTAAATAATTTCAATTATCATAAACATATCTCAATCCCGCATTCTATAATATTCACATTTATATTAAACTAAACTATTACCTTAGCCTTTATAATCTAACCAACTAATATATCTCATTCCATGTTCATCCATACATATACATGCATCCAATTAATCTTTCAAATATCAATCATCCAAACCATTTAGCATACTCTCCTAGTTTCCCAAATTCAATCACTTTTAAATCATTTCATAACTTACCAAACTTACTCAACCTAACTACATGTTCTTCTTAACACAAAATAAAACTGATACGAATTTTGTTGAGTCCGGGATTGTCGGTTGGATGCTGAGTCGATATTTGATTTCATGAACAAGATCTAACTTGCACGGGAAAAACAAGATCGTACGCTAAGTAATTTACCCAATGGCACCTTATGATTCATGTAACACCCCTAACCCCCCCGGTCATGGATTAGGGTTATGAGTATTACCGTACAATCGAAACAATTATACTTAATTTCATTTAATATCATAAACATAACATAAACCATTCATACATACATACCTTCCCTATATTGAGCCCTCGAGGCCCAAGAAACACTTTAGAAACAACTTGGGACTAAATTGAAATAATTTGGAAAATTTAGGAAAAAGTTACAAAAATTTGGATACATGGGTCACACGGTCGTGTCCCAACCCGTGTAACTCACTGACTTGAGACACACGACCGTGTCTCAACCTGTGTCTCTGCTCATGTAACTTTCTGACTTGGGCTACGCGACCGTGTCCCTGGCCGTGTGTTAGCCCGTATGTGACACTACACTATGCAATTATACCACACGTTCAGGGCACACGCTCGTGTGTGCTACCCGTGTGTGACACACGGCCGTGTACACCAAAATGTACCTTAAACCTCAAGTTTACCATTTCCTACTTGCTTGGGTATTAAGCAACTCAAATACCAATCATTTAACCTATTCAAAATACGATTAAACATACTCAAAACATGACAAAACAACCATCTTAGGTGTCTAACCAATGTACCCTCATTGGTACCACATTTATATCATTAAAACACATAAATAAGGCATCATCCAAATCAAGGTTTCATGCATGCCAAAAGCACTCACTTTAGCCTAACATATAACTAACTATTGCATCAAGCTTAAAGTTGCACACACATATATCAAGCCTTGGGTCAAAACAACATACCAAACATATACTTATATACAATGACCATCATTATACTTATAAGTCAAATTTACATCACATTCACAAAAACATCTATCAACCAAAGACCTCTTAGGTACATGTCATTACAAAAATAAACATCCCCACACCTGAGATCGAGATAGTTGTTGGATGCTGAGTCGGCGATCAAAAGAGAAGTACCTAACCTGTGCACGAAAAACAAAACTGCACGCTGAGTAAAACTCAGTGATATTTCTATAATCCGAAATTTTAAAGACATGATATGATACATGAATGCTCAAATTTAATTATACACTCATACAACTATCTAAGCATGCAAATACAAGATATCACTATTTCAATCTCATGCATATTACCACATTATTTCATGCTATGCTCAATTTTCACAAGTATTCATACTTAGTTGCTTTTAACATATATCTCAATTCACACCACTTGCTATATGAATAACTTTTCGTAGATCAATCAACAATTCACTTATATAATGGCACAAACCAATCCATGTTCAATTCATGAGTGCATCACTCATATATTTCACTTATGTTCCCAACATAATTCACATTTCATTTTCCAATCCACTTTTTCATTTCCAATTCACGTACTTTGCCATTTCAATATCAATTACATAACTTTATTATTTAACTACCCCTATTAACACGACCCGGACTCGTACGGATACACGAATCCAACCAACACACCAGTTTGGCACCCAGTGCCTCATCAGATAAATCCAAAGTAATAACCCCGCCCTGCGCTATATAAATTGACACACAGTGTCTTATCGATTAAACCGAAGCAAATTGGCACCAATGCCTCATTGACTCGAAGTTGAAAAAATCTCTAAACTCTTCCTATCTTATGGCATGCCATATATATTTGACTTAGTTCGAAACAGTTAATAAGGCTCCATTTCAGTTACAAATACATCCAATATCCAATTATCATATTTGCACATTATCACATTTAAACATATATTCATTTCAATTTCCATATACTTAATACATTCATAATATATACCAAATCAATCCAATTCAATCAACTATAAATTCAATTCAATCTCAAAGGACTCACCTCAACTACTTACCATATGCAATAATTCAAAATACAATAATTAACAACTTAGTTCAGATTATAGAAACACAAATCGTGGATTCCAAGCTATTCGACGTCGATTTTATCCTTCCCCTTTTTAGTTGAGGATTTCGGTACGACGTTAGCTACGAAATTAAAACAATTAAAATACATTAATACTACATAATTCAATTGCACATTGAATATTTTAATTTTTACACAATATTTGCTTAAATTTCAATTTAGTCCCTAAACTCAGACCAATTTTTAACTTCCACATTTAACCCTATATTTTAATACCAATTTCACTTTAAGTTAAATTTAATTCCCTATTTTCAATTATACCATCAAATTTTGAATTTTTCACACTTTAGTCCCTATCATTCAAAATAAAGAATTAATTTCAATATTTAGTCATTTTTCACTTTAAACTTAGAAATCTATCAATTTAATCCCTGGAATTTAAAATATTCAACAATAACAACATTTAAAATTTTAAGCAATACTAAAATTACAATATAGGTCGGGTAACTCTAAGTACTAGAATTCTAAAAACATAAAAAATACAAAAAAAAATGAACTAAATTGACTAACCAATTAAAGTTAAAAAGCTAAAAGTACCTAGGTTTGCCGTCCACTCTTCTCTTCTTTCTTTTCTTTCTTTCTTTTATTTTGCATGAAAAATGTTTCATCATTTCCCACTTTCTTTTCATTTATTTTACTTTAATTTTATTATTATTATATTATAATACATATATACATACATTTAGTTTTTAAGTTATTAATTATTATAACATATATATATATATATATATGATAAGTTTACATATAAAATATATATATATATATATATATATTACTCCTTAATTCCGTCCACTATAACGAGGTAAATGTATATTTATCATTTTAGTCCTTTAATTAATATAAACTATAACTCAACTTTTAACTCATATGTAATTTAGTCCTAGTATTTTAACAATTCTTAATTTCACAAAATTCGTTTAATCAAAATCTAATTCACTACCAAACTAACATCGTAAATATTAAATAAAAATATTTACAGGTTTGTTTTATGGAAATGGAGTCCCAAACTTCATTTTCTAACACTCCAACTATCGGGTTGTTACAATTCAAGAGGTAATAATTTAATATATAAGTATAACAATAAATATATGAACTCAATTTGTAATTTATATAAGTTTATATATATAGGCAAGTATGCAATCATACCAAATCAATTCACATTTCAAATCAAATCTGCTTTATAGCCAAATCACATTTATATGCTCACTTGGATTTTCAAGACAAATATTCAGATTTATCAATCTACATCTCAAATTGACACCGTAGTGTATTACTGAATAAACCAAAATATAGACCTGTACAATTGGTAGATTGATAAATCTCCAATTTCATCACATAGTTCAATCCACATCCCATCATTCTCAATTCAACATCAATTCTTCATATAATATAACATAATCTGGCTCAATTTCATACAAACTCCTATATCAGTCACGTCATACAATTTTCTATTCTATTCGATTTAGTCTTTGTCTTAATTTTCAATTTCAACCATAGTATTTCAACTCAATAACCGTTAATAACTCACCTAAATTTTATATAATGTAAATTTTTTCATAAGTATAAAGTAATTAAATTGGTCTCGGGTCATAGAGATACAAACTGAAAGCTCATGTCACTCGTCGTCAACTCTCGCTTTTCTTTTCCCTTTCGACAATCTTGCATCGTTTTTAGCCACGAATAATAATTAAATAATGTTATAATATCAATTTCTATCCAAATCACATTCAGTTACAAAATCCTACATATTTTATAAATTATTCAATTTAGTCCATAAAACTGATATAGTCATATCTTTCAAATTTGAACTTCGATTTTAAAACCGATCTCAATTACATCCTTATATAGCCCTCTGTTATCTATAATTACAAAAATATTACACCAGTTTTAAAATTTATGCACTTTAGCCCCTATGTTCAAAAACTAGAAATTAAATTTTACAAACTAGTCATTTTTCATATCTAAGCTTAAAATCTAACAAATTAACGCAAATTTCATCATGTATCCAACAATGACAAATTTTAAAAACTTTAACAGTTTCACAAATTGGTACACAAGCTAACTAAATCAAACTCACAAAACCTCAAAAACATAAAAATTACAAAAAAAAAAAAAATTAAAACCACTTAACAAATGAAGGACTAAACGTTTAACCCTAAGAAAGATTTCTCCCCCTTTGTTTCTTGAAGTTTCGGTGAAGATGATGATAAAATAAGATGACATACTTTTTTGTAGCTTTTATACTTTGTTTTATTATTAATTAATTTAGTTTATTTAATTAATCTTACTTTTAACTAATTAATCCACCTTTAAACATGATTTAGTGATTTCTTACATCATTTCCCACTAACATACATTACACTTTGGTTTAATAGCTCATTTGGTCCTTTAACCAATTAAAAATCTATAGCGATTAACTTTTAACACTTTTACAATTTAGTCCTTGGGCCTTAATTAACAATCCAATTAACAAAATTAAAGGGCTAAACTTTAATTAGACTTTATACTAAACCAGTAAATATTAAATAATAATATTTACGGACTCAAATATCAAAAATGGAATTTCGAAACCGCATTTTCCGATACCACTGACTTCTAGGTCATTACAATTTATTAAACTTGAAATTATTTAATCAATCCACTATTAACACCACCAGCCACTAACACCCACCTTGACATGGTCTAATTGCTATTTTAGATCTTAAGTAATTTTTTAATTAAAAATCTATAGCGATTGGACTTTACAATTTAATCCTTAAACCTTAAATAATCACTAATTCGGCTAAATTACCAATCTAAAATTCAATTCACCTATATAATAAGTTCGCAATTATCATTATTTAATATTTATGAACTCAATTTACGGAAATGAGATTTGGAACTCATAATTTCTAGCATCAATAGAAACCAAGTCTTTACACTATTGGTATTATAATAATACCAAGTTAAGATAATCTTTTTCGTCAGGTATGGAAATGTCATCTTAGAAAGTAAAACTACTACCATTAATCTTGAATTCTGTGAACTAAATGTCTCGTGATGTATTTTAATATATGATTTTATATTGATAATGCTTAGTGAAAAAGATGATATTATATGTTAAAAAATTAATAAATTATTTAAATTTATTTTAAAGAGATTTTAGCGAGGTGGTAGTGGTAGTTTACTTTATTTGTAGATTTGTACGTTAACGGTAAAAGTATTATTTTTATATATTTTTTAGTATATAAGTTAGTAATAAACTGATTCAACTGATAATATTTAGTGACTTCTAAGATTTATTTCTAGCAAAAATAATGAAAAAAATATCGTTTATCTTGAAGAGGTCTTATTTTTTACCAGAATTATTACTTATTATTTTAATTTCAAGTTTAAATTTGTACTAATTATTATTTATTATTTATTTTATATCTAATTATTATATATATATATATATATATTTTCCTCAGTAGTAAAACTAAAACTAAAACTAAAGAAAAATATAATGAAAATTTAGAACTGATTTCAACGTTGGTAGTTGGCTTGATTTCTGTTGAATTCAACATCTATTATAAAAAGAATCCTATAGGATCAAAATCTCGACACGTGGCTTGGGTTTTCTGCCTGCTTCTCAGTTCTCATATTGGTTTAGCTTGGGCAGCTTTTCATACCTATACAACCAATATTACAAAAGGGTAAAATTTTCATAAGTTTTTTATTTTAGGCATTGAAAAATAAATTTTTTTCATTTTAAGCACTTCTGTTAAAAACTAATTTTATTTTGGTCACTCATCATTAATTCAATATTATTGTATATTCATTTTAGTCATACAACTTTAATAAATGTTCATTTTGACCACTCAGTTCCTTTTCAAAATTATTTTTAATTCTTTCAAGAAAGAAAAAAAATTAAATTTTTATAGGAAATTGAGTTATTCAACTATGGAGATTAAACCTAAGTTTTTACTTGCTTATAAAAACTTTGATTTTTCTTTATAAAAAATCAGGTAATTCATTGGAAAAACTTAGGTTTTCTCTTGTTACCGAAAAGAATTACTAAAATTAATTTTAAAATAGAGGAAAAAGAATTTCAACTAAGTTTTCCTTATAAAAATCTTAAGTAAAGTTAGATGAACTTTGAAACTTTTATGTAAGAAAATAAAAATAAAAATATTATTTAATTATCATTAAGATAAATATTTATATTTTTTATCATTAGATTTTTTTTAAATTGTTATAATTTAATTTAAAATTAATTTTTAAAAAATTTTTAATTATTTCATTAAACTTAAAATTATTATAAAATATGTATTATTTAATTTAAATTTAAATTTAAGATAATTAGATATATAATTTTTTATTTCTTAAAAATTATAAAAAATCTATATAAATGCCCACAACTATTATATAAAATTATTTAAAGAATAATATTTTAATTTCTTCATTTCTAACATATCTTTCAATGTTCTTACTTTAATTTTTTTTTTTGTGTCATCAATTCTTTTAAATTCTTTAGTATTAAATTTTAAAAAAAAATTACACCAAAAAAAATATTTTAATTAATAACCTACTATCAAGCGATAGTTATGATGATATTTTAAAAAATCAATCTTATTAAATTTCAATAATGAATAATTTATTTTATGTAGTTAATAATAATATAAAATCTTAGTATTAAATTCATATTTTCCTCTCTCTCTTTTAGTTATTCATTTTATATTCATGAGAGGTAAGTTAATCTTGTATCTAATGTAAGCTATGTTACAGGTTTTGCAGAGGTTGGTATTATTAGAGCAGGCAAATTCATGATAGTTCCAAGTAGTTTTAAACCCCAAGAGTAACATTTGGTATGATTTAGATCCTTTAGGAAACTTCTAGAAAAACACCTGAAGCATGATATTCTTGTAATTGAATCTATTGGTGTAATTGTTCTTAGGGCCCTCAAGAAAGGGAAAATTTGCAAATAAATTATAGTATTGTAGTATATAATTTATAATTCCTTATTCAAAGGATGAATCATTTTAGAAGAGACTTGATATCATCGGCTATGTTTCGTGCATCAAAGCCCGCCCCATACAAGCCCCTTCTCGACAATCCGACACAGTACAATCCATTCTTTCCCTTCCAATGGTTCGGGAAACTCGGTTTCGGAATCCCGTCATCATTCAGCAGGTAATCATCTCCCTGTCTCGAAACAAAACCAGAACCTTGCTTTTGTTAATTTTTAAGGCAGTTGTTGTGTGTTTCAATCATTGCTTTAATGGATTACATATGCAAAATCATGTCATGTTGTTGATGTTGATGATGATGTTACCTTAAGCCAGATATGTGTGGAGCGCTTGAATCCAGTGCAGAACACAATTGTGTCGAAGGCATGTGATTCGGCGTTCTCGAACACCACTTCATTGCCTTTTACACTCGATATAGCCGGCAATACCTGCAACGGATGCATGTTTTGATATTTTATAATTAACAAGCTACATTAAGTCTAAGACTAATACTACTATATTTCCGACAGTTGTTGATTGCCAACCAAGGAATTAGGAAAAGAGATTCTTGGGTTTGAAGCAAATTAAGACAACATTCGGTGATTGCAAAGGACATGACAAAGGTACATTCATTGTTCACCAACACCTTGTTGGTTGGTCTTCTTACAAACCCTAAACTCTATAAGGAGAAAGAGCCCACCATTCTGCCTTCAATTCCACATTTCTCTTCTAATTTCTATTACCCAAAGCTAACGAAAACTGAAGCCAAATAATAGTGACAGCTAACCATGGGCCAACTCATCTCTTTGCTCCACTACGTATTGGATTTTGGATCAGATTTAATAATAAATTATTTTCATTTAAATTTGATTATAAAAATATGTAAATATCAATAAAAAAATATTTTTAATACTAATTCAAGCATTGAGTTAGGCTAAAACCGATGCTTACAACTTTGCCTTTAATTTAGGGAACAAAATTTAAATCAACTCAAAAAAAAAAAATTGATTTTCAAATCAGATTAACTCGATTTTTTTTTCAAATTTCGAAATTGGATCGAATTAAATTTTCGAATTCGAATAGCTCAAATAATTAAAATGCCAATCCCTTCTACTTCTCTTCCCCCAATTCTCCTCAAACCCTTTTTACTTTCTCTCAAAAAATTTTACTTCCTCCGTCTCCTAAAACTTTTTTCCTTTACTTTCCCGAAAACTTTTACTTCCCCTAAAAAAAATTACTTCCTCCTAGACCCCCAATTTTTCCCCTTTTGCTTTCTCCCAACCCCAATTTTTTTTTCGAATTTATGTCTATTATTTATATTATTAAATTAAATTTCACATTTTGTACTATTTATATTATTGAATTATTTAATCATGCTGAATCTTTATCGATTTCTGTTAAAATTGAATTATTTTTGATGCCATAAAATATTCGTGTTAAAATGTTCTGCTAGTATCAATTTCACATTTTATCTTTAAAATAATTTTTATTAAAAAATCATTTAATATATTTTTTAATTTCAAAATAAATGGTGGCAATAATCAAAAGGTAATTGAAGCAACTAAGCAAGCAAATAAGCTAACCCGTATATAGAAGATTAATAAGTAAATTATGAAGGGGTGAAAGATTAATAAGTAAATTATGAAGGGGTGAAAGTTAATAACAAATTTGATTATGGTGAGTGACAGCGGCTAAAAGGACCCAAAGTCATTTTTTAAAATTTAAACCAAACAAATATATTCAATTCAATCTTACTCGATTTGAGAAAATTTCAAATCGAGTTAAGATGATAAAATAGGATTCATCAACTCGATTAACTCAAGATTTTTTTCATTCAATTCAATCAAACGCTGACCCCTAATTTAGTCGTTCAACTATATCCATTATTTCAATTTATTATATGGAAGTTTAATTTTTAGTTATTTTATAATTTATAAATTTTTTAAATAATTACATTTTGAAAAGTTAATTTAATCTTTAAAATTTTTAAAACTATTAAAATTATATTTTTTATGGTAAAAATATAAAACCTAAATTCAATCCCTAAATTGTTTGTGTAATTTTACCCTTGATAAAAAATGAAAAAATTGATAATTCAGCAATCAAAAGAAAACAAAAAATAATTTAAATATAAAAATAGAAAGCGGTTATAGTTGAAGGTCCGCAATTAATTAGTATACTTCAGTTTTGCATAAGGAAAGATTTGTAATAATTATGAGTTCCTAGTACAAGACTAGAAAGAAAAAGCAAGGGAAATTGTAGGGCGATTCTTAAATTCCTTGAAAAAGATGTGAACTTTACCTGAATCTCCCGGGACTTCATCTTGCTATAGGTTCCTACATCCAAAACAGGGTACTTGCCGTAGGCAACTTTCATGAAAAATGGACCTTCCTTAGGCCTGCTAAGCCCGTACTTACTCAACTCCCTGTAAACCAGCTTGCTAAGCATGACCATCAACCAGTCCACCATGTTTAATGGTATATACTTCAACAGATTCAACCCCAAGTACACCATTTCCCTCGAAAGTATATGAACCTGCACCCCCACACAAACACACAGATCAATGATTTGAATTTCAAATAATCAGATCCAAGTAGTATCTTGTTTTTTTCTTCTTCTTTTTACCGGGCTGCGAACGACGATGGATGTTTTGGCACCGTGATTCGCAAGGTCCATGGCGATCTCCATGCCGGAATTGCCTGACCCAACAACCAAAACGTTCTTGTCTCCAAACGCCTTCCCATTTTTGAACTGGGTTGAATGAAGAACATCTCCAGGAAAAGATTTCAGTCCTTCAATCTCAGGTGTGTAAGGGTCGGTTGCTTCTCCACTGGCGACGACCAAAAACCTCCCCCTGAACTCCTCGACCTCGCCGGAACCCAAGTTCCTGACCTTGACGATCCATTCCTTGGTTATTTCATCGAACACAGCCAACTCAACGCATCGACAGTACAAAGGGGTGATCTTAAAATGAGAAACGTAGTCGTCCAAATAAGATACGAAATGTTGCTTAGAGATGAAACGGGGATAAGAGTGAGGAAAAGGGAGATGGGGAAGCTGGCAGAACTGCTTGTGTAGGTGAAGGTGGAGACGATCGTAGGCGTATTTCTTCCAAAGGGAAGCGAAACAATCCTCTCTTTCGAGGATGATGTAAGGGATTGAGTGGAGGTTAAGGGAAGCGGCGGTAGCCAACCCTGAGGGGCCGGCTCCGATGATAATGACCGGTTGTTCTTGCATATTGCTTATGTTTTTCTGCAGTGCCCCAATCAGAAAAGGAAAAGCTAAATAAATTGGCTTTGTTTTGAAGGCAGGGAAGGAAGGATGGGCAATGGAAACATGGATGTGGGTTGTAGCTTTATACTACGATTACCGTATAAGACAAAATTAATATTGGAAAAAAATTGCTTAAATAATTAATGTTTCTTTCTTTCGATATCATTTTTTTGATGAGATCATCCCTTATTCGGTGGTTAAGTAAGTTTAGGCACATTCAAATTCACGTCTTTGTTGTTGTAATAGTATAATATCAACTGAGTCAAGATTCAATTAATAAAGTTGCTAATTGGAATAGACTCAAACCCATAATAAATTTTTACCATTCATTAATATTTATATTAATAGCTTTCCTTTAAATATACATAAATAAGAATTCATATTCTATGTCTGGGTATAGAATATTGCACAACCTAGTAAGGTGAGAATTAAATTTGGCAATAAGGAAGTAGTTGTAATTGTTACGGGGCTAGAACTTTAGTCTCACAATCTATACGGCCTTAGGTGTTTTTTTTGCTTCAAATCCGCATAAGTTAGCGTAGTTCTCGAAAATAAGAAATCTCTAAGGAATTTCTCTAAGGGACCGAAATAAAACAGAAGTAACTCAAAGATAAATAAGCAATGAAAAAACAAAAAAGCCATAAGAAAGCAATCGTACACCAAGTGTTTGAGTAAATTCTCTTAATAATATTCAATAACTATGAATGAAATGATTACGAATGAAGTAAGACAACTCTATTTATAGTTGAGCTCCCTTAGATCCAATGGTACAAATCAAATTACATCAACGATTGAGATTAATGTCTATATACAAAATGAGAGTCCTAAGGGATTTAAGCTCTATACCTCTTTATCCATTAGGATCTACAATAATTACCATGGTAACTCTAGTTTTACTAGAGTGTTTCATTGGGCCACCAAGGCTTCAAATAGATAGGCTTCTCCATGGGTTCACGAATCAGACCATTTCAAGTGGGTCAAATGAGCCCTATTAAATAAGCTGACCTCCATGAGACACTCTGTGCGCATCCTTCACGGGCTTTGATCTGCGGCCTGTGACAATCTTCCCCACCCATTCTCGCGACGCTCTCCTCGCGTCTTCAAAATGACACCAGTTTGACTTCTTCCGGAGTTGCCTTAATTCTTCAATTGATTCCCAACTATTCTCTCTGTCGCGTTGTTCCACCCCTCAGAACATTTGCTCGACTTATGTCTCTACCGTTGTCTAACTCAAACCATTTTCCCCTTTGTACATCTCGTTCACAAGAGCTTACCGTATTGGAAAATATCTGGTTTCAAAACAAATTTCTTGCACATTAGGAAATTAAAATTTTTTAAACTGACCCGATTTGTGATATTTACAGCAATAAACCCTATCCGAATTCATACATGTGTTTTTGGCTTAGCGGACATTTGTTGTTCCTAACTTTTAACAAAATGGTCTTCCCCGCTATTCTTGTACCGCGAACTGTGTCGAGTGTGAGCTCAAACCAATTAAATCAAAACACAGAACTAGAAAAAGTTCTCTCTTTTATTTGGGGTGAAAACAAAAATTTTCTCTTCTTTAATAGAAACCAGTAGAACTGTTATTATGAAAAAATATATTTGATAGTTGAGAAACCATTCTCTCTATTTTTCAGCAGAGTAACAACCTTTCAAAGTTGTATGTATAGTTCTACTAGTGCAATCTATTTATAGGGAAAGAAAGTAGAACCCTTGTTGAATTGTAGAGGTTTATTTCAAATAGAAAAAACAACTTCCTAGTCCAACTAGAAGAGGGAGAATGGCTAATAGAATGTGTTTCCCCTCATATGTATTATGATGGATATTCGGGCCTCTTATTGCATTGGGTCTAATTATATGTGCTTTCTAGAATTTTAAACCAATACTTTATAATTTAACCTAACCCAATACCTATTTTTCTATTTTCCAAAATAAACTTTAATATTCTATATTAAACAATTTTCTCATTCCTATTTTTTTAGCAAAATTTTGATGATTTTACCTTGGTAAAACTTTGACAATTTTACCCCAAGTAAAATTTTGAGAAAATATGTTTAATATTTCACAATTCAACATGGTCATTGTGATCGAATAATTTATTTTCATTTTTAGGCTTCAAAATAGCTCAAAAACATAAACTCATTCTTCCGATCATTTTTAAGTAATCCATATAGAATGACAAATGAATAATTTCACATTTCCATTTCCATTTCCATTTTGAGAAAGCAACATTCATTTCTAAATGATTCCATTTCTCCATTTCGGAGAAAACCATAGTCATTTCTGAATCTTTTTCATTTCTCTATTTCTATTCATTTTGTTCATTTTCGATTCAACACACAAATCATTTATGGTTTCAACAAGCTACCGGGGGACCGATTGGAAATATGTAATTAGAGCTCAAATGATTTATAATTAAATTTCAGCTTTTTCCTATTAATTATAAAATCATTTAATCGTGAAGTTATTCCACTGTAATATAGTAACTGAGCTCTCCCTAACAACATACCATTATGAAAGCAACTAATCAGTGCTCATCCAATGACCTAGTCATAAATGTGTTACCATCATAGGATATTCTTAATCTATTTTGGATAATATCAGATCTGTAACAGTCCGGTTTGTACCCTAGTTGGAACAGTGGTTTTGGGACCACAAATCCGAGTTCGTATAATATTTTAATATTATTTTCTGTGTCCTTGTTAAGTGATTAAATATGGGTAAAGTTTCGTATGCTAATTTGTCTGTATGTGTGTTTAATTTGACAAAAGGATTGAATTGCATTAAATGTGAAAGTTGTATGCTATATGTTAAAGTACCTGTGTCTTGTGGCTTATTAAGGTGGAGGCCTTATGTTGTTATTAAACCAATAGTTAGTTGGTGGATGGTTAAAGGACTAGTATGCCCTTAATGAATATAAGTTTCTTATGTTTAATAAAAGGTTAATTAGGTAATTAGATTAATATTATGTTTATAACAAAACAAAACATGAAATGGACATGAATGCATTCATCTTTCCACCAAAAATACAAAGAAAAGAAAGGGGTTTGAAGCTTTCTAATTTTCGGCTACTATCAAGCTTAATTCAATGTTAGTTTTTGATTGGTTTTTGATAATTTCTATGTTTTCGTAATCGTTGCTTCGTAAACTATGTAACCTATGCTTCAATTTTGAGAATTGATGATGTTTGTGAGTTGAGGCTTAGATGAACTCATATGTTTTATGATGATTTATGGTGTTAAATGAAAGATATGTGTTAGATGAACATGCTTTGTTCTTGAAATTTTGATGAATTTAGCTAATTAAGGCTAAATTGAGAAAATAGCAATTTGAGGGACTAGATTGCAAATTTGATGGAAAATATGGGCTTGTATGAGATGTATGAACATTCGGCTAAGCATGGTTAAAAGATGATTTTGTGAATTTGATGTTTTGAGAAAAATAGACTAAATTGATAAATTATACAAATGTGAGGGTTAATTTACAAATAGCCCTAAATGTGTGTCCTTGGATTGAATTGAATGAGTTAGTGAATAAAAGGGTTAATTCTGAATATGTATAGATCAAGAACCGAAGAAAATGGACTTAGATCACGAGAAAGCGAAAGTAACCGAGTAGCCGTTTCCATTTCCGTTAAATCGAATCCGAGGTAAGTCATTATGCAAATAAACGTATTTGTATCGAACTGCGTATGTTTATATGATTATTGTTAACTTTAGATGCTTATGAGATGATCTGTACATGAATTCTGAGATAAGGTTGACTTAGTGTCGATGTCCGAGAAGTCCCGTACGAACCTAGGAATAGATAGGATTAGCTATGTCATGACATAGGTATCTATTTTGTTTTATCATGTAAGACCACGTCTGGGACGTTGGCGTTGATTTGAGATTTCGTATAAGACCACGTCTGGGACGTTGGCACCGATATGAGACTTACTTGTAAGACTATGTCTGGGACATTGGTATCGTATTAATTCGTGTAAGACCCTGTCTGGGACAGTGGCATCGATATCTGAGTACATGTAAGACCACGTCCGGGACGTTGGCATTGTACGACCATCCCGAGTTTTCTCTGTATCCTACTAGGTTCCTAAAGGTTCAACGGGCAAGTATGTGATACGAATGGCTATGTGAATTGTAAATCCGTTTCAGGTATGTTGATTTATACGCTAAGTGTATGTACAAGGTAAGTATCTATATGATCTTACTAAAATGATTATGTATAATGGATTAATGAGATGATATATGAAATTATGCTTGAATGAGCCAAGTACTTATGTGATATATGAACTGAAGTTGTGGTGAGATTTGTGTAAACAAATGTGCCAAAGATCATATGATGAATTGGTTATGAGAACTATAAGTACCAATGTATTGAATGAGTTGTATTTATTGTATGTTATGTTTATTTGTATATGACTTACTAAGCTTTTGGAAAGCTTACTCTGTGTGTGTGTTTTCTCTGTTTTATAGATCGTCAAAGCTACTGAAGGCTCAGGGACCATCGAGGATTGTCATCACACTACTCAACTTATTTTGGTGCATTTTGGAAATGTATATAGCTAGATATGACATGTATAGACTAATTATTTGGATAAGTATGAGATGTGAACTTAGCCATGTGATTTGGCTAGTTATATGTTGGTAACATGTTTTGATGAATGTGTTTTATAATGTGTGTTTTGGTATGGTTAAATAGCATGTTGAAATGGTCAAGATTATGGGCAAGTAAATGGTTAAACTATGCTTGTGTCTATAGGAGAGTTAGTCTTGTAATTTTGGTATAAATAGAATCGGATTTGAATGTAGAGATTGATTGAATATTTTGACATGTTCATGGTTATTAATGGTGCATAGATTGTATTGGTATTTGCTTGTAGGTTTGACCCCTTGTTGGGTGGCGTTTTGGCCTTACAAATGGCCTATAATGTCACACGGTTATGGCACACGGGCGTACCTAGTGATCGTGGGGTTAAGTCAGTAGCTAGCTAAGAGTATACAGGCTTGGTACACGGACGTGCCTGGTAGCCTTGTGGTTTCAACAGAACCGGCCACGGCTTTGGCACACGGATGTGCTGAGTGGCCGTGGAGCCAAGTCAGAATTGACCACGGCCAAGGTACACGGTCGTGTTTGATGGCCGTGGAGTAGAGTTAGATTCGACCACGAAAGGGACACATGGGCGTGTCTAGAAGCCGTGGGAGGAACACGGCCTACTCACACGGGCGTGTAACCCCTGATACTTTGAAAAGTTTTAAATTCTCGAAAATTTTTCGTAAGTGTTCGATTTAGTCCCGGCCCTACTTTAAAGCATGATTAAGGTCTCGATGACCAATATAAAGCCCTACTCTCAAATGTTTTTGATCTGTCCGGAAACGCCTTTAACCCTAATCCGGCGACGGACACGGGTTAGGGGTGTTACAAGATCTCCCAATATGATCTTATTTTACCTCATGGTAACCATTACATCTTTCTTTATGAAAACTCAATTATTATCAAATAGTGATCAAGTCATTCATCACAAAGACGAATGACCCATGACCACATTTACTTTTCATCAACCATGTAATGCCAATGAGAAGATAGACAATACCTTTGTTCCAAGTTTCTCACCACAACTTATCGACACCAAGCGTTGTTGTTGACGAGTATCTAAAATACATATGCAATTGGCAAAAAGAATCAAAAGGGCATTAATCCGATTAATGAAATTCAAACCAAACAAAAAGTCATAATCATATAAATGAATTACCTTAAAGTCTTCCTTGCTTGTCCACTTGCTGATTTGTAAATCAACTCTTTATGCTACTCCCACAATTGGGACCTCTTTGGAATTAACCGTCTTGATCCTCTTAGTTGATTTGCTAAAGGTGATACCAAGTTTACCCATGGTTTTCTCTGATATAAACAAGTTAGATGCCCTCGCAATAATAAGAGCATTTCTCATTCGATCTGTGATATTGATGCCCACAAACATCAATTCTTTCTGTTTGCGATCCCTCTTAGCTTTTGTAGAATTGAGTATCATTGATCCAAGCCTTAATAAATTTTCCTGATCATGCTCCACTTTGCCTTCTTTACTGATCTCGGATAGCATAGATCACTATGGGTAGTCCTGCGCTTTAATCGGACCACTACATAAAAAGCACTATATTGGCTTCTTTTCATTCTCTTTGTCCCTTAGATGGTTTTTGGGTTTCCTCTTCTAATTAGGCGGTTTCCTATTGCCACCATTCTTTCCATTTCTATCATGTTCTTTCTCATGGGCTCTCCTACCATTACCCATCTCTTTGGGCTTGGAAGACTCAAATTTATCTTACCTCGGACCAAGCTCGACAAAGGACTTCACCTCATCCATGGCTTTGGTAAGCTCTTTGACCCCTAGTTTACGCAAATCCTATTTTGCCCAAGGTTTCAACCCATCCTTAAATCAGTAAAATGCCTCATTTTCACTCAAATTAGAGATTTGGAGTAACAATACAGTGAACTCTCGAAAATGCTCCTGAGCAGTGCCTTGTTGAGTAAGTCAGCATAATTGAGTCGAGCCTTCTTCTCAATATATTATGGGTAAAGTTGCTTCCTAAATTCATTTTGGAACTTCACTCAATTCCTAATAGTGGTACAACCTTGCCACTCATCTGTGGGCCTACGACTCCACCATAAAAGAGTGACATCAATGAAATAAATTGGAGTAGTGTTTACCTTAATGGAATCATCCTTAATGCTCAAAGCCCTAGAGAAAGTTATCCACATCCCTTACAGACCTTGTCCCTTTAAACTCTTTTAATTTGGGAACATCTTTCTTACGTTGCTTCAGTCCCGAAGCCAACATCCAGTATCTAAAGCAACCTTGTAGATAGTGAGGTCCCCATTGAGCTCTTCAATATGTTCTTTCAAGGTCGTTAAAGTGGCCTCGAGAGCATTATCCCTTACTATCAACTTATCCATAGTGGAACTGAGCATCTCTTGCATTGCTTCCACATTGGAACCGAGAGACTCCATTACAAATTCCCTGAGTTGCTCTTTCATCGATTCTAACTCATTGGTGCGTCTCTCAACTACCTTGAATATCTCCGTCACATACCCTACGGATTCTTCAAGATTGACGACTCAACTTTCTAAAGTCGACATCATATCCCTTGATCGGCTAACTTTCCTAGCCCTTCCACGGGTATCTATTGGCTCAATTTGATCGTCTACTCCTTTTGTCAACTCGATCGACGCCTTAGAACCTTAACTTGGATACCAACTATCATGAGGCTATAACTTTAGTCTCGCAATTGATAAACTATAAAAGTAACATATTTTAATCTCATTTTTAATGCATTTTTAGATAATTAATTATGCAAATTAGTGAATTTGATGCTCCTAATCCTTTAAATTTATGTTTCTATACTTAAGAGAGCATTTGGGAGCGAAAGGAGTGAAAATGAGCCAAAATCGGACAAATAGAGCTATTTTCAAGATCCACATGGCCTGGGCATTTCCACACAGGCAGGCCACATGCCCATGTGCCAGCTAGTGTTGATATCGCACCCTGCTTTCCAAATACGCAAAAAAACCCAATTTTAGGATCTTTAAGCATTATAAAATCTATAAATACCAATTAGAAGAAAACATAAAGGGGCAATCAGAGAAGATCAAAGAAAACACTCGAAGAACGCCATCGGAATCAACTTAGAAGTAGATCTCCCTCAAGATCGAAGATCTCCATTAATTTCTTTCGAAGTTTTTATTGAGTTTCTTTATGTCTTGTGGTTATCCTAACTTTGAGATGTTTCTATTCAGGGTTATGAACTAAATTCCCTAGATAGCTAGGGAGGGTGAAACCTATGATGAATCTTATTATTTAATTTCTATTTTTATGCGATAAATACTTGATTCTTATTCTCAATTATGTATGCTTATTTCATGTTTTAATATTTTTTGGGATATTAATTCATGTTTAATGTGCTTATTTCAGTGGAGCAAAAGTCACTCTTTAAGAGTAGATCTAGCGTAATTGAGCGGAGTTGCATGCAATCCTAGAAATAGGACGACATAAATCTACTGGATTAGAGTCAAATCTAATAAGGGAATTCGTAGATCGAGTTAATGCGACGATAGGGGTTTTAATTAGAAAGAGATTTCAATTAATCAACCTAGAGTCAGTTGTTCTTACTCTCAAAAGAGATATTAACATAATTTAGGGATTTCTACAGATCAAGGCACAAGTGAATAAATCGTTTAATTCGGATTCGTAATAATAGGTGAAGCCTAAGTGGATTCTTTTCTGGGTATTGTCTATCTTATCGGTTATCTTTGATTATTTTTCTATTTCATTCTCTGTTGCATCATTAAATAAATTAGATTAGTAAATTTAGATTAAAAACAATCATTCCAATCTGTCTGCTGAATAATAGAAAAAACGATAATTACTAGTACTTTTAGTCCTTGTGGATACAATATTCCTTACTTACCATAACTATACTATTGTTCGATAGGTGCGTTTGCCTTAGTTGTATTTATAGTTAGTTTAGTGACCATCATCAGTCTGTGTGACCTTAGGCGATTTCTTTGCTTCAAATCCGCTTAAATCAGCCTAACTCTCAAAAATAAGAATTCACAAAGGAATTTCTCTAAGGCACCGAAATAAAACAGAAGCAATTGAAAGACAAAGAAGCAATGAGAAAATAGAAAAGCCACAAGAAAGCAATCGTACATCAAGTGTTTGAGTAAATGCTCTTAATAGTATTCAATAACTATGAATGGAATGATTACAAATGAAGGGAAAAACTCTATTTATAGTTAAACTCCCCTATATCCAATGATACAAATAGAATTACATTAACGATTGAGATTAGTACCTATCTACAAAATGAGAGTCCTAAAAGATTTAACCTCTATACGTCTTTATTCCTTAAGATTTACAATAATTACCTTGATAACTTTAGTTTTATTGGAGTATTTCACTGAACTATCAATGTTTCAAGTAGATGAGTTTCTCCATGGGTTCCACGAATTGGGTCAGTTCAAATGGGTCAAATGAATTTCATTTAATCAATTGACCTCCATAGGATGCTTTGTGTACATTCCTCATAGACTTTTATCTGCGGCACGTGATATAATGATATTTTAATTCATTGTTTTAATATTCCCTTCTAAGTTCGTTTAATTTAGATTACTAAATAGAAAGACAGATAGAACATTCCTAAAGTTTGATCCAATATTATTTTATTTTATGGTAGTTATTATAAGGAGTAAAAATACTATAATATTTGTGAAGTTAAACAAAGAAAAGGGAAAAAAAAGGGTGTTTTATAATTTATAATGTGAAAGGTGATATAACTTGACGTGCAATTCATGCTTATCTGTAAGTATGTTAAATTGACAAATCATATCAATAATTAAATTTACATCTACATATATATAATATTATAGAGCATGCAGATCTGCTTAGGTTTGGTGGGGTTTGATTAAAAAAAATTACAAAAGAAACTCAAAAGTACTTTAAATTATGACTTCATGCCCCCACTATATTTATTTTATGTACAAATATAAATTTATATATGAATTTTGAGAAAAAAGTTAAAAATTTGTATTAAACTTAAGATAAAAAAAAAATGAGGTATTAACATCCTATCTGAAGCTTAGAATCAATCATTTCAATAAAACCTCATTTAATTTTTTTTATATTTTTATATAATCCTTTTTTACCAAATTTTAAATGTACGATAATTTAATATTATCTATGAAATAAAAATTTAATTTAGTTTATTTATGCAATCATAAAATATTTTATAATCTTTATAAAAAAATAAATTACTAATATATTAGCTTTTAAAATAATTAAGTAAAATTAATATATTGAATGGAAAATAAAAATTCTTAAAACAACGATGAATTAATCTTAACAAACAAACATTTAAAAATATCAAATAAGCAAATCCTGTATGATATAATGCCCAAATTTGCAGCACTGGGAGAAAGCAATAATGACATGAAAGTTTCTGACATTTGAGTAGTTGTACAGTTGAATTTTCTTGGAGCTTTGATAATGATGTTCTAGCGACAGGATTGATGATCCTTCATCCTTTACCATTTTTTCTTTTATTTGGCTTAATCCAACTAAATTTTATCAAATTGAGACATTATTTTTTTCCAACAGAATTTGAACCAAAACGTATCACTTGATCCAATGGTGATTACTCATTACTATAACAGCAAATATATAAGCTTGATTCAAAATCCAAAATCCAAACTTACGGCAAAGATATAATATGGTAGCTAGTTTGTGTGTGAAACGATTTAAGCATTGGGTTGACAATGATTTAATTGGTTTTTTTTTTTAAATATTTATATCTGTTATTGTAATATTCTTTTACATATAAAAATTACAAAATTTAAAAAAAGAAAAAAGAGAGTGGTCTGTTGGAAAGCGAAGTGTAAGGAAGGTTGGTGTAAAAAGGAAGCAAAGAAAATGTGGGCAGTGATATTGTGTTGCATGAGGGAGGTAATCAAAAATCTACTTTTTATTTCTGCGTTGATGTGTATTTATGTTTGAAGTTGAAGCTGTGGTCTTCTCTTGCTACCTACTTTCCTAACAATTGAAGAAGTCTATGTCAATCTTAAGGTTCCTTGTGGGTCTCAAACTCATCCTCTAAAGTCTAAACACAACTCTTTTATTTCTCCCCATTTCAAACATTAACATATCTGTAACATTTAAAAGTATTAGTAAATTTATATTTTCATTACTCAATTTTAAAAAAGTTATAAAATAATTATTAAATTATTCAAAAATTTCATGCAAGTCATTGAGTTAATAAAATTGCTGTTGTATGACATTTTTTGCTTGCATCTTTTATACAAATCGAAAGTTTTCCTTCTTTATGTATTTTACAGTTCAGTTTTTTTTTTATGAAACAACTCTGAACGTCACAAATCTGCGAACCAAAATTCAAACATCTTTCTTCTCAAATTTCTGGTACTAATTATCAAATCAACCTAGATATAAGATATGTTCTTTTACTCTTTGATAGATATTGATTCACCATACCTATTGTCGAATCATCACTTGTAGCTTGTTAGTTGGACTTTTTAAAAGAAAAAAATCTAGTTGAGCATTGTGTAACTTAGAGTTAAAATTTGGATTATCATTATTTTTTGAGACTTTCAAGATATGATAATTACATTAAATATCAATTATTTTTAGTCCAGCTCTCTTTCAGTATTTTTACTTATTTATTTATAACATTTGAGTTTGATACATTACTTGAAGAGTATTCAACTCCTAACCCTTCAATCTAATAAACATGAGTAAAGATGGGTCATCATTGCAACCTATTTGTTGAGCAAAATTTAGAGCAAGCAACCCTCCCTTCTGTTCATGTTGAAGAACCAGTTGCCTACTTTTGTGGGGCATAGTTCATATCATATGAGTAAGAAATCTGATTCATTGGTCGTGAAATTTGTGATCTCATAAGCCATAACCAATAAAAAAAACGACGACACGAAGTTGATTTTATTCGCATCACATGCAGCAATGGTCAATGAATTATCATTTTGATTCAATGATATTTCAGTACTTAGGGCATAGTTTTTCTTAAAGCATGTTACATGATTTTTTATTGTAAATTATGCCCATAATAATCTTATTTTTATTTTGATAATTTAATTTTAATTTTTTTTAATTATTTACCGATAAACTATTAATAAAATGTTGACATGATATTTTTTATTAACATAATAAAAAATTTAGCTCTCTAATATTTACAATTTCTATCAATTTTGTCTTAATTATATACAATTCAATAAATTTAGCCTTCAACTTTGTATATTCTATTAAGTTATTCTTCATTCTAAAAAAATATTTAAATAATTTAAATTAAAAAATATTTTAAAAATCGATAAAAAAGACATAAAAATTTTAATTCCCAACTGCCAAGGACAATCATTTCTTGAAGAACCACCCGTTGTTTGTGGGGTTTTGGTAGGAAGCGGATTTATATGAGGGAAACAAGGGGAAGCGGAAAGGGGTTTAAAAGTGAAGGAAATACAGGACGCCATTTATTGGTGGTAAGGTAATGGTTTTCTTGCTTTTTGTTTAATCTAACGTTTCAAAGTTGACAGTGAAGGAAGAAGAATATGCAGTTTAGACAACCCCAAAGACAATGGTTTTAGATTTTATAGATATGAATAAACGTGTATCTACTTTTTCTAAAAAAATGATTTTTTAAATAATTTTTAATTTTTTAGAAATCAAGACTAAATTGATAAAATGTGTGAAGTTGAGGGTTAAATTTGTTGAAAATTTATTTTATAATTAAGACTAAATTGGTATAATCTATAAAAACTAGAGGGCAAAGTGTGTTATTATATCAATATAAAAAGTCACACCAGCATTTCATTAATTATTTAACGAAGGAGGGACTAAAATATCAAATTTCGATACCATTGTGACTAAATTGAAAATTTCTGGAATTAGATGACAAAAACAGAAACGTGCTAAGGGTGTGTTTGGTTCAAAGAATATAAGGCTACATTTAATAATATGATTATGAGGATGTAATATCACAAGATGCAATGTCAAGTATGTTTGATTATATGTTTATTTAGTTGAAATGTAAAATTTTAATATTTGGTTAACGAAATGTAAGATTACTTAAAAACTTATTTTAGTACTAAATTGTCTTTGTTATAAAATTTATTTCTTAACAAGTTTAGTTGCTAATGTTTTTCGGGCACAAAATAAAATAATAATTAATAATAATATATATCATAAATAATAATTCAAGAAAAGTGATTGCATCATCAATCATAATTATAATTAATATATTAATGAGTAAAGGGTAAATATAATCATTATTATTTAATCTCACATTTAAAGTTTTACTATTAAAAAAAATAAATTTTTGTTTTTAATTAGACATTTCTTTTTGGGGAAAAAGAGATTAAAAGGATTTAAATAATAAAAATAAAGAGCCCCTATCTAAAAAAATCCCAATGAATGAGTTGTATTGAGATTTATATTCTAACACATTCACACCGTTTAACAATTGACTGATAATTGAGTGCTGATTGAGTGACTGGTTTGACCAATTAATTCTATTAACTGTTTATTTAGGAGTGTTTATTAAAACTTAGCTAATAGCTGATAACTGAAACCTAATATGTGTAAAATGAGAAATAAGGGCATGTCATATTTTATTGTTAAGTATTTATTTGTTTATAATACTTTAGTGTTTATTGGGTGAAATTATTGAAATAAAACACTATTATCAATGATTTAAAACATCCATTATGAAAATTAATTAGTGAATATTTTTGAAATTTTAAATAAACAATTTTCTTAAGTTCTTTATTTGCAAATATTAACCTTGTGAAAATTGATAAATATTAATAATGTATCAATATAATTGTAAACCATATTTTTAGTGATAATTATGCCATGTTCTTAATATATAAATAGTGATAATTATGTCACACTCTGAATAAATTTGTCAAGTAGCATATTTCAATTAATATAAAATTGCATAAGAAATCATTTTATACAAGTAAATTGAAAAATAAATTATGAGTACATAAATATTCAAGAAATAGATACATATCTCATTTGGTTTGAAAGCATATGACAAAAGAAGTAATTTTGGATCAAGTATGGTGAAATATGTCACTTCACCTATCTCATTCCATTCACCAAACACTACAATTAGAGGGTTTGACTACCCAATCCTCTATTGTGCCCAAATCAACAAAAAAATGTCTAAAACTCTATTTATCAACACCCCTATGACGCTTTTTATGAATGTAAGATTAAGAGATGATCAAAATATTATGAATCTAACGAATAATTTTAATCTAAAATGTGAGATCGTGGGTTGTAATTTGAGATAATGTGAACTATCTTTCTTTTATTGAAAGTTACAAATATAATAGTATATATATTGGAGTGCTTATAATTAGGATTAATTATTACAAAATACGATTGTACCTATAACTGAATTATATCCTAATAATATCAATAAATTATGGGATTTAAACAAAAAGATAATCTAAGTTGAGAAATCACACAAAATATGATTAAAATTTAAAATATCAAAATATTCTAAAATTTAACATTGTCACTAAGAACTCGTTTGATAATCCATTAATAAAATTTAGGGTAAACTACAAAAATAGTCTCATATGTGTGTTTAACTTAGTGTTTTGGTCATTGATGTTTTAATTGTTCCTATTTGGTCACTAACATTCTCGATTGATAACAATTTGGTCATTTGACGTTAACCACTGTTAAGAGCAAGATGAAAATCACATGTGGCAAGATTTTAACCGTTAAATGTGTAGCAGCCCATTTTCAATAAAATTGGAACAGTGGTTTCGGGACCATAGATCCGAGTCCGAAAAGAAAAAAAATATTTTAATACTATTTTATAATCTACAGTATAATAATAATATTGTGTGAAAATTTCGTAAAGAAATTTTACCGATTACATGTTTAATTTGATAAAGGACCAAATTGCACAAAGTGCAAAAGTTGAGTTCTAATAGCTAAAAGGATTAAATAGCTATAGAACTTTAAAGTGAAGGTCCTTATATGATAATTAGACCATTAAGAATACTTAGTTGTTAAGGATGATGATTCATCCATGGAATATAAAATTAAAGAAAAGGACAAAATTGGAAAGATTAAAAATAAAGATGATAAATAATAAAAAGATGAAAATATCATCATTTATCATCATCTTCCCCAAATATTTTGCATAGAAACCCTAGGAAAGAGAAAGCAAGCTTTCTTGGCCAAATTAGGTAAGTATTCAAGTCATGTTTTTAGTAATTTTTATATTTTTGAGATCGGAATAACTTAATCTAGCTATTTTGAGGATTAATTTGTAAAGTTATCAAAGTATCAAAGTTTTTCCATGGATGAATATGCTGAAATTTTGAAATTTATGGTAGAATATGAGAGGTTGTTGATAGATAAACAACTTTTACAAAGTGAATTTTGATGAAAACATGATCTAGGGACTAAATTGAAAATTTGTCAAATTCATTGAAAAATTATGAATTTTATGAAATACATGGGCTATAAATGTTGCATGAAAAATTCGGCTAGGCTTGGAACATGGATTAAATTGCATGATTTTCATTTTCGGAGCCTAGAGACGAAATCATCATTAATTAAAAGTTTAGGGGCAAAATGGTAATTTTGCCTAAGATGTAAATTGAATTGAAATGAACATGAATTGATGTTAAATTCATTCATATAGATCCAGATAGACCAAATTTGGAGTTAGAACGAGGAAAAGAGGAAAGTGTCGGATTAGTAGATTTTACGTACACGAACATTTGTCGAGGTAAGTTCGTGTAAATAAATTGTGTATATTTATATGTTTGAATTAAATGTTGTGAATGTGAATTGTATAATATATATATATATATATATATATATATATATGGCATTGAAGACATATCCGACAAAGCCCGATAAATGATAATATCTGAAATAAATGATAATGCCCGATAAATGATGAATGATAAAAATGTTACTTTTATGCTTGAAATTAATGTGGAATGTGTTTATTTGAATTTTATGAATCTTGTAAGTGAATGAAATAATCATATACCTGATAATGCCTGAAAAATGTTAAATCCTGTTTGAATAAATAAAAGTCGATGCATACGTGATTTCCGTAATGAATATAGTCCTGCATATGTTGCAGATGGGATTTAGCTCGGACGAGTAATCCTGATATAGCCCTCTCGAGCATCCTGAGATATATTTCCTGCGAGCATCCTGATCAGTAGTGATTCTACATGTGTTGCACTGTAACGCCCCAAGTTTTAAATTTATGTTCTGTTAAATTATGACACAAATATCTGTCTGCTTCAGTGGTTAAGTGTTCTGGGTGTGTGGGAGGTCCTAAGTTCAAGCCACAACTTAGGAAGATTTTGATATTTTTATGATTAAAGCCTTATCTCTATTCAGTGGGCATATATTTTATTATTTGTGAGAATATATCAGAATGGGCTTGCTGGTCTGGTGGTTAAGTGGAGTGTTGGTTATGTTTGAGGTCCTGAATTCGAATCCCTGTGCAAACAAGGGATTTATTTTTCTGTTTGTGCCGTGTGAAGAGTTTGTGGTGGACTAAAATTCTAATAGTGGAGAGGTTGATGGAGATAATTAAGGAGACTTGGATAGGGGAGTTATCAGAATTTTTGCCAATCTGATTGTTTTTCTCTTTTTTGGTTTTTCCACATTTGTTTCCCAAAAATTTGGCTCTCCTCATTTCTCAAAATTCTTTGTTGTTTTCTTCGTCTGTTTCCCCTTCTTGTCGACTTTTGTGCCGTATTCCTGCTTTTTGCTTCTTTCTTCGTAAATTGAATACTTATTTCAATTGTCTCCTCATCATTTGCGCGTTGGTAAGCTTCGGTAAGTTTTTGAGATGCGTTCTTTGTATAGGATAAATAAATCATTGGGTTTAAAAGGAGTTTTGCTGGTTGTGGGAGTTAATCGAGGGGCTGGAGATCAGCCATTAACGTATTAAGGTACGGAGTTCTCGTTATTCAACTGAAGGTAAGGATTTGATAATGTCGTTTGACTGACTCATTTTAGTTACACTAAAATTTTGTTTAAACACTGATTTGGACGTTGGAATATCACTTCTTAGGTTCTGGAGTGCTCAGTGATCGTATTAGCTTCAATCGAAACCAGATGTGTATCCGAAAACGCAGAAAACGTAGTTTCGGCAAAAGCTGAAAACCTTATTGTCGACGCCACACGACCATGTGGTAGACCGTGTGCAAGGCTGTGAGCCACAACATGGCCATGTGATCGATGAGGCCAGGCCGTGCGCGAAGGACACGACCGTGTGCGACACACAGGCTCGACCAATTGGGTCGTGTGGGCCATATAAGTGTGTGGGTCCACACGGGTGAACCACACAGGAGTATGGGATTCTAGGCCAGGAAGTGTGGGACAAGGCCAATTTGGGCCGTGTGGGCCCATACGGGCAAGCCACATGGGCGTGTGAGCCCATTATTTTTGTAATGTTCAGTAAGGTTGCACGGGTCGTCCTAGTCGACTGTGGACCTAATGTAGGGTCGGTAAGCTTTACCTAGACCCCTAATTGTGCGACTTGACTTTCTAATTTTTGTATTGAGCATGAATTTTGATATCTGAGTGTATGAACTGTGTTTGCATAGCATGACATTTTATGTATGTTGCATTGCATCGGGGTGGGTTGATGATTCGGAGGAAGTATCTGAAAGGATCTCAAGCCTTTTATCTGGCAGCTCAGCTGTAACTATTTGATTATGTGCTGCATTCGGTACAGCATGGTGTGTAGGGATGGGTGGGTTGATTTTATCCCCACATGGTGTGTAGGGTTGGACGGAGTTGGTGTGTAGAGGCTGGTGGGTCGGATTCTGCTATTCTTTCTGATCTGCTTATCATGAATGAAATGGGCTAAGGCCCTAGAACCTATCTGATTCTGTATCTGAGAGGGCTAAAGTTCCCACCGTTTCTGTAATGGGCTCAGACCTGAACTGTGAATTGATGTCTATTATCTGATATTACTGTGTGTATGTTTTTTGTGGGGATTATACACTGAGTTTGCAAAAACTCACCCTTTTCTGTTTACTCTGTTCAGGTAATCCCCAGCAGTAGATGGACCGGTGCAGCGGAGGACTCGACGGTGACTACGGTTCGGGACCTTTAACGGTTTTTACTTTTATTTATGGTTCTGATTATATTTGGGGAGTTTTATGTAACATGGCCTTTACGGATTTTTGTTTAAAATTTGAGATTCTTATTTTATAAACTGCTAGCAGTAGGATACGACGCGAGTTTTCAAAATAAACAAATGTTTTATCAAATACACACGAATTCGCAAATTATTTTAAAAGCTTTCGCAACGTATAATGTTTTGAAAATGGATAATGAATGAATAAACGACACGTTTTTTATGGTAACCTAAGATATCGAAAATGGCCTTATTGTAATTACGTTTTTCAAAGCACTATCACGTGTCATCGCCAGATTCGACCATAACATCTAGGCCGGGTTTGGGGTGTTACATTTAGTGGTATTAGAGCCAGGTTACAAAACTTGGCTGTGGATTTGGGTTTTAAAAGTTGGTTTTAAAGAAACAATTTTTAGGTGATTCAAAATATTTTGAAATGAGTATGTGGTACATCGAGTCTCCGGCGCCGATCCTGTAAGTGTTCTGAATTCTGTTTAAATTTGTTTGGAAATACTACTTGTATGCTTGAAACAGCCTTAGGTAGTATACTGAACTGAAAACACTTTAGGTAGTGTAAACTGAAAACGGTAGCGAAATTGAAAGTCGTAGTAAAAAACATCTGTTAAAAAATATTGGAATTGTAATTAATGCATAAAACTGTTAATACAGAGAAACTCCAAATTTATGATTAGTGCAGAGGTGTCCGCGGATGGGGTACTAGAGGCCGTGGTAGAGGCCGTAGGGGGCTCGAGCTGGGTCCTTGTCATTTGAAAATCTGCCTAATTTGGATACGAGCGAGACGCTGATCTCACCTGCTACAGAGATTGGGTCTCGAGATCGCATGGCTGGGGACGACGCACTGTCCCAGGCTATGCTAAGGATATTAGAGAGGGTCGCTGGGCCTAACGCTAGATCTAGGGACCGTGGGTCGGGTACGGAATGACTCCGGTCCAATGGGGCTAAATTATTCAGGGGTGTCACTGGAGTCGGCCTTAGTGTGGTCGAGTACTAGATGGAGGCCACGGAAAGAATCATGGATGATCTGGATTTTACCGCGGAGCAGAAGCTTAAGGGGGCTATTTCTCTGCTTCGCGACGAAGCGTATCAATGGTGGCTGACGGTTAAGGAGGGCACTCAGCTTGACCGATTGACTTAGGACTACTTTAAGACAGCTTTCTAGAGCAAGTATGTGGGAGCCAGTTACATTGATGCTAGGAGGCGTGAGTTCCTTAATCTCACCCTGGGAGACCGTTCGGTGGCCGAGTATGAGGCCGAGTTCCTGAGGTTGAGCTGGTATGCCCGGGGCATGGTGGCGATCGAGTATGAGCATTGCGTTCATTTTGAGGATGGACTTAGGGACAGCTTACGGGTTCTGATAACTCCGCAGAGGGAGCGTGATTTTTTTTGCTTTAGTGGAGAAGGCGAAGATCGCCGAGGAGGTTAAGCGCGCTGAGCGCCAAAACCGTGAGAAAGGAAATAATAAGAGAGAATCAGAGCCCTCGAATTCTGTGATGAGGCCTAAGAAAAAGGCTAGATTTGATGGGCCAATGAGAGTTGGGCCTCCTATTGCACCTATTGGGGTGGCGTTTTGTGGGCACTGTGGTAGACGCCGTCCGGGCGAGTGCTGGAGGACGACTAGGGCATGTTTGAGATGTGGGTCGACTGAACACCGTGTTCAGGATTATTTGTTGAGGACTGATTAGGTGCAAGCTACGAGTACTGGTGCTGCGCAGTCGCAGAGAGTAGTTCAGCAGCCACCTAGGGGCCGAGGACAGGCCAGGGGTGGTAATGGCATGGGCCGAGGACTGAGAGCACCGGGTAGAGGTGCAGGACCGATTGAGGCGAGACAGCCTGTACTAGTTTATACTACACGTTGCCAAGAGAATGATGATTCTCCGGACGTCATTATGTGTACGTTCTTAATTTTTAATGTACCCTATACTGCATTTGTAACACCTTAACCCGAAACCGTCGCAGGAATAGGGTTAAGAGGCATTACCGAACAATCGGAACATTTCATATCCATTTCGCAACACCAAGTCAGTTATCATTCAATCATATTCAAACTTAATCATATTCAAGACCTTAGTCACATGCTAGAAAGGGGTCGGGACTAAACCGAACACATACGAAAATTTTCAAAAATTTAGAAATTTTCCTAAGTTACAGAGGTCACATGCTCGTTTGGGCAGGCCGTGTGCCTCTCACGGCCTCAGACACACCCGTGTGTCTAAGCCGTGTCAAAACAGGGCATACATACTGACTTGTCCACACGGCCGTAGACACGCCCGCGTGCCTCACCCATGGTTAAGTCTGACTTGCACCACATGGCCAGTCACACGCCCATGTGTCCAGCCCGTGGTCGAGCCTGACTTGATTCACTTGGAAAATTTGAACAACACGGTCGAGCCACACGCCCGTGTGCTCAACCGTGTGGGCAATTATAGGCCATTTTCAAGGCCAAACTTGCCTCCCACACATTAAATCACTTATATGCAATCAAACCATTACCAATTCATGCCTCAAATGCAACCAAAACATACCATTTCAAGGACCAATTAACCATCAACAATACCATCTATAACCATGCTCAAATTCATCTCAAATAAGTCCAACTAAAATACAAGTTTCACATCTTAAATCATATTAGCCAAACATCATTTAATCAAACCACAAATTCACATATAAACACCATTTCCTTCAACTAACTCAAGCATGAAAGGTATCATATTTTTCATACACATATCCTACACATGTATTACTACACCAATCAACCTTTAAACCATGTCTCAAGGCAATATTTACACAACTCAAAACATGCCGCATTCAATAGCCTATACATGCCATATACTACTTATACACATATTTCAAAAGTACCAAAATCAATTTCTGATAGTGTGACAGAGCCGTTGACGATCCCCAAATCCGAGCTAGCTTTACTGACACTGTAAAACAGAGAAACACATCACACAGTAAGCTTAAGAGCTTAGTAAGTTCGTAACATAATACATTCAATTTAATAGCTCAAATACAATGCACAAAAATGAATTCATCACATAGATCAATTCCCAAATGTTTATATCATATCATGCATAGCTAATAATCTCACTCAACCATTCATAAAATCATACACAATCTCATCAACCACAAAGGTTCAATACATACCTTAGCCAACACATAGTTACTCACCACCCAAGCTAATTTATGCTCGATATTGCATTTCGATCGACCTTCATTATTCATTAGATTTAATCGCACACTTAGTGCCTCAATTCATAGCTGAAGCTTAAATAATATCGCACACTTAGTGCCTCAATATAAAACCGAACGTTATTTGGTATCGCACACACAGTGCCAATTAGTAAAGCCGAAGCTTTCGTTAATTCGCACACACAATGCTATTCAATTCTGTCTCGATTTCAATTACGCACACTTAGTGCCACATTTCACAATTTCATATATAACATTTCTAACTCAATAATTATACATTCATTCAATTCACATCACATAGACAAAATTTAACAACTAGTATTATATTCGAACTTACCTCGAATGTCGTAGTACCAAAACGGTCGATTAATCGAGCACTTTGTCTTTGCTTCGATCTCGATCTGAACTTCTCTTTTCTTGGTCTATACACATTTAAATTCAACTCATTCAATCACCAATTCATTCAATTTAGTCCAGACACAGATATTTAGGGCCTTTTGCAAAATAGCCCTCACATTTTCACATTTCGACACTTTAGTCCCTATTTCATAAAATCACAAAATACACATAATTTCACTTCACCCATGCCTAGTTGAATTCTCTCTATGTTCATACAAGTCAACATATTTCATTTAATTCACATTTTAGTCCCTCAATTTACACTTTTCTCAATTTAGCCCAATTTACTCAAATTCATAAAAAATTCAAAGACAAAATATGTTAATCTAACACCTATCTTTCATAATCAATCACCAAACTTAACAAAGCTCATGAATTAATTCATGGCACATTTCAAATTCATTATCAATTCACAAAATTTAAGCACGAGTTTTGTAGAGCACAAAGCAACGATTACAAAAACGTAGAAATTAGCAAAAACCGAGCTTGAAACATACCTTAATCAAGGACACAAATGGCCGAACCCTAAAACTCTTCTCCTTTATTTTTCTTTAGCAAATTTCGACAAGGATGAATAAAAGATGAGAAAATTTTTGGTTTTGTTTTATTTAATATTAACTTAATAGGCTTTTTACCATTTTACTCTTAATGAAAATTAATAATAACACCAAAACCATGCAATCATCTTCCACTAACTTATAAAGTGGGCTAATTGCATCATAAAACCTCCAAATTATAAAGACAACAACAATTAGGCACTTAAACAATCAGCACACAACTTTTGCACTTTATGCAATTAAGTCCTTTTTGCAAATTAAACACACTCGATAAAATCTTCACACGAAACTTTCACACATGCTAAATCACATATAATAAACACAAAAATTAATATTAAAATATTTTTTTAACCTCAGATTTGTGGTCTCAAAACCACTATTCTGACTAGGGTTTAAACCTGGCTGTTACAACGTTGATAAACATAGGCTCTACACACTCTTACGTAGCTAGCTTTGCGTCTGAAACTTTGGGGATTTCGGTTGGGAGTTCTTCGAGTGAGTTAACTATTGTAAGTCCTTTGAGGCAATCTATCTGGGTTAGTAATCTATATAGAGACGTCTTATTAGAGGTACAAGGGACAGTTTTTCTGGCCAATCTGATGGAGCTTCCATTCGGGGAGTTCGATTTGATTCTGGGAATGGACTGGTTGGTCAAGCACCAAGTGAGTTTGGACTGTGCGACAAAAAGGGTGGTTTTAAGAACCAATGAGGACAACGAGGTAGTGGTGATTGGGGAACGTCGAGACTATTTGACTAATGTGATTTCTGCATTGGTGGTAGAAAAGTTGGTACGGAAGGGATGTGAGGCATTCTTGGCCTACGTCAGTGTTTCTGATTCTAGAGACTCTTCGGTTAAGAACATCAGAATAGTAAGGGACTTTCTGGATATTTTCCCTGAGGAACTACCGGGTCTGCCTCTAGACTAAGAAGTGGAATTTGGGATTGAGCTCATTTCAGGTACAGCTTTGGTGTCGATTATGCCCTACAGAATGGCACTGAAGGAGCTTACAGAGCTCAAGGCTCAAATTCAAGAACTGTTAGATTGTGGATTCATTCATCCCAATGTGTCACCATAGGAACCACCGGTGTTGTTTGTAAAGAAGAAAGATGGGATAATGAGGATGTGTATCGACTATCGGCAGCTGAACAAGCTGACCATCAAGAATAAGTACCCCCTACCGAGGATTGATGATCTTTTTGATCGGTTTCGAGGAGCTTCGATTTTCTCCAAGATTGCTCTACGGTTAGGATACCATCAACTGAAGGTTAAGGAGGCCAATGTGTATAAGACAACATTCAGGACTCGGTATGGACATTACGAGTTCCTAGTGATGCCATTTGGACTGACGAATGCACCAGCAGCTTTTGTGGATCTGATGAACTGAGTGTTGCAGCCCTATCTGGATTGGTTCGTGGTAGTCTTCATTGACGACATTCTGGTGTATTCGAAGACTGAGGACGAGCACGATGAGCATCTTCGAGTGGTATTATAGACTTTGCGTGAGAAATAGTTGTATGCGAAATTCAGTAAGTATGAGTTCTGGCTCCTAGAAGTGACCTTTTTGGGGCATGTGGTTTCTGCAGAGGGGATTCGTGTTGATGCTCGTAAGATTGAGGCTGTGTTGGATTGGAAACAGCTAAAGAATGTGTCTGAAATCTGCAGTTTTCTAGGGTTAGCGAGTTATTATCGACGCTTCGTAGAAGGGTTCTCTTTGATCGCAGCACCATTGTCCAAGCTTCTGCGTAAGGGAGTTCCCTTTGTTTAGATTGATAAGCAAAAAGAGAGCTTCTTGAAGCTCAAATTTGTTTTGACGCAAGCTCTGGTTCTAATACAGGCGAAATTTGGGAAGGATTTCATCGTATACAGTGATGCATCGCATGTGGGTCTCGGTTGCATACAGATGCAGGATGGTAAGGTGGTAGCGTATGCGTCACGTCAACTTAAGACGCATGAGGCTAACTACCCAACGCAAGATTTGGAGTTGGCAGCGGTGACCTTCGCTCTAAAAATCTGGAGGCACTATCTGTATGGTGAGAAGTGTACTATCTACACTGATCACAAGAGCCTTAAGTATCTCCTCACTCAGAAGGAGTTAAACCTTAGCCAACGGAGATGGGTTGAATTGCTTAAGGATTATGACTGCACCATTGAGTACCACACTGGTAAGGCTAATGTGGTGGCAGATGCTTTGAGCCGTAGGGCTATGACCGATCTGAGAGCAATGTTCGCTCGACTCAGTATATTCGACGATGGGAGTTTGTTAGCGGCACTCTAGGTTAACCCTGTATGGATTGATCAGATCAGAAATAAACAGATGGGGGATAAGTCTCTTGAGTTGTGATTCTATCAGGTTGAGACTGATGATTCTACTGATTTTGGGATTAACAGTGACGTGGTACTTTGTTTTCGCGGTCGAATCTGTGTATCGAATGATGATGATTTGAGATAGTCAATTTTGAGGGAAGCGCATAGTAGCCCTTACGCTATGTAACCTGGCGGGAATAAAATGTACTGAGATTTACGAGAGTTATACTAGTGGCCAGGGTTGAAGCATGAGGTTACTGATTTCGTTACTCGTTGTTTGACTTGTCAGCAGGTTAAGGCTGAGCACCAGTTGCCTTCGGGGTTGCTGCAACTGGTAAAGATTTCGATGTGGAAATGGGAACGAGTAATGATGGACTTCGTTAGTGGGTTGCCCTTAACACCCATTAGGAAAGATTCTGTCTGGGTCATCGTGGATCGATTGACCAAGTCTGACCACTTCATTCCGGTCAGGACGGACTTTTTGCTCTAGCAATTAGCTAGGCTATACATATCGAAAATAGTGAGACTACATGGGGTTCCTGTCTCGATTATCTCCGATAGGGATCCTCGCTTCACATTTTGGTTCTGGAAGAAATTAATGAGGCTCTGGGTTCAAGGTTGGATTTTAGTACTGCTTTCCATCCTCAAATAGATGGTCAGTCAGAGAGGGTGATTCAAATACTAGAGGATATGTTGAGGAGCTGTGTTATAGACTTCCGAGGCAGTTGGGAGGGGTATTTTCTGTTGGCAGAGTTTGCCTATAACAACAGCTATCAGTCTAGCATTCAGATGGCACCTTACGAGGCCTTGTACTGTTGTAAGTGTGGCACTCCCTTATGTTGGACTGAGTTGGGTAAGCGACGTGTTCTAGGTCTGGTGTTGGTTTTTGAAACTGAAGATAAGGTCCGGTTGATTTGGGATTGACTAAAAGCGACATCTAATAGGCAGAAGGCCTACGCGGATCTGAAAAGAAAGGATATCAAGTATTCTGTGGGGGACTTAGTTTTTCTCAAAATCTCGCCATGGAAGAAGGTTATGAGGTTCGGTCGCAAGGGTAAGTTGAGCCCTTGGTTTATTGGGCATACCGTATTTTGAAGCGAGTGGGGCCAGTCGCATATCAGTTGGAGCTTCCTCCGAAGTTAGAATGCATTCATGATGTGTTCCACATCTCAATGTTGAGACGCTACCGCTCTGATCCCATGCATGTTGTTCCTATTGAGGACATTGAGGTTAGACCATATCTGACGTTTGAGGAGGAGCCGGTCCAGATCCTGGATCGCGACATCAAAGTTCTGCGAAGGAAGTCTATTCCCTTAGGGAAGGTGCTGTGGTGGAATCATAACACTGAGGAGGCAACATGGGAGCCTGAGGATACGATGCGTCAGCAGTATCCTTAACTTTTCTGATCAGGTAAAATTTCGAGGACGAAATTTTCTTTTAGGGGGTAGAGTTGTAACACCCCAAGTTTTAAATTTATGTTCTGTTAAATTTGACACAAATATTTGTCTGCTTCAGTTGTTAAGTGTTCTGGGTGTGTGTGTGGGAGGTCCTAAGTTCAAGCTACAACTTAGGAAGATTTTGATATTTTTATGATTAAAGCCTTATCTCTAGTCAATAGGCTTATATTTTATTATTTGTGAGAATATATCAGAATTGACCTGCTAGTCTGGTGGTTAAGTTGAGTGTTGGTTATGTTTTGAGGTCCTGAGTTCGAATCCCTATGCAAACAAGGGATTTATTTTGCTGCTTGTGCAGTGTGAAGAGTTTGAGATGGATTAAAATTCTAATAGTGGATAGGTTGATGGAGATAATTAAAGAGACTTGGATAGGGGAGTTATCAGAATTTTTGCCAATCTGATTGTTTTTCTCTTTTTTGGTTTTTCCACATTTGTTTCCCAAAAATTTGGCTCTCCTCATTTCTCAAAATTCTTTGTTGTTTTCTTCGTCTGTTTCCCCTTCTTGTCGACTTTTGTACCGTAATCCTGCTTTTTGCTTCTTTCTTCGTAATCTGAACACTTATTTCGGTCGTTTCCTCATCGTTTGTGTTTTGGTAAGCTTCGGTAAATTTTTGAGATGCGTTCTTTGTATAGGAGAAATAAATCATTGGGTTTAAAAGGAATTTAGTTGGTTGTAGGAGTTAACCGAGGGGCTAGAGATCAGCCATTAACGTATTAAGGTGCAGAGTTCTCGTTATTCGACTGAAGTTAAGGATTTGATAGTGTCGTTTGACTAACTCATTTTAGTTTCTCTAAAATTTCATTTTAAACACTGATTTGGACATTGGAATATCAATTCTTAGGTTCTAGAGTGCTCAGTGATCGTATTAGCTTCAATCGAAACCAGGTGTGTACCCAGAAACGTAGAAAACGTGGTTTCGGCAAAAGCTGAAAACCTTTTTGTCGACACCACACGGCCGTGTGGTAGGCCGTGTGCAAGGCTGTGAGCTACAACACTGCTATGTGATAGACAAGGCCAGGCCGTGCGCGAAAGGACACGACCGTGTGATGGCTGGGCAAGGCCGTGTACGACACACGGGCTCAACTAATTAGGCTGTGTAGGCCCACATGGGTGAACCACACGGGCGTGTGGGATCTGGGCCAGACCGTGTGATTTACACGGCCAAGGCCAATTTGGGCCGTGTGGGCCACACAGGCGTGTGGGCCCACACGGGTTGGCCGTATGGGCGTGTGAGCCCATTTTTCTTTAATGTTCTGTAAGGTTGCACGGGTCGCCCTAGTCGACTGTGGACTTAATTTAGGGTTGGTAAGTTTTACCTAGACCCTTAATTATGCGACTTGACTTTCTGATTTCTGTATTGAGCATGAATTCGTATATCTGAGTGTATGAACTGTGTTTGCATAATAGCATGACATTTTATGTATGTTGCATTGCGTCGGGGTGGGTTGATAATTCGAAGGAAGTATCTGAAAGGCTCTCAAGCCTATTATCTGGCAGCTCAGCTGCAACTATTTGATTATGTGCTGCATTCGGTATAGCATGGTGTGTAGGGATGGGTGGGTTGATTTTATCCCCACATGGTGCGTACAGTTGGACGGAGTTGGTGTGTAGATGCTGGTGGGTAGGATTCTGCTATTTTTTCTGATCTTCTTATCATGAATGAAATGGGCTAAGGCCCTAGAACCTATCTGATTCTGTATCTGAGTAGGCTAAAGTCCACACCGTTTCTATAATGGGCTCAGACCCGAACTGTGAATTAATGTCTGTTATCTGATATTACTGTGTGTATATTTTCTGTGGGGATTACACATTGAGTTTGCGAAAACTTACCCTTTTTTGTTTAATCTGTTCAGGTATTCCCTAGCAGTAGACGGATCGGTACGGCAGAGGACTCGGCGGTGACTACAGTTCGGGATCTTTAACTGTTTTTACTTTTATTTATGGTTCTGGTTATATTTTGGGTGTAACACCCCTTACCCATATCTGTCACCGGAATAGGGTATAACGCATTACTGAAACTTACAAAACCCAATCAGAATCACAGAGAATTTTTCGCAAAATCCCAAAATTATACTTACTCTAGCCTTGCCAATAGCTAAGTTACAAACATCCATTTCCATGTAAACATTGGTATTTAGTCTATACATGCCATTCTTTAAAAATAAGTCATTTTCATATACCAAAAGATATGGGTTGATAGTGTGATAAGGCTCCGACTAATCTCCAACCTTCAAGCTCCCGAGCACTACAAAACAAGGAAAAGAAGAACGGGGTAAGCACATGGTGCTTATTAAGTTCATGCAACAGGAATTATACTTACCATACTTATACATCCATCATTTAACAACACAAGCACACATCCAATTCACATAAACAAATACCTATCACATGCAAACTCAACTTTTGCATTAGTTAAGTAACATCGTATAAATTCAATACAAAGGTAAATGATTGATGAGCTCATCAATTCCATAATTTTCATGTTCTTCCATTTCTCATATTTATCCCGTTGAATTTCTTGGAATTTCGATGGATATTTAGTAGTACACTTTTGTGTACAATTCTGGGTCCGTCAATTCGTACACATATGGGTATACCCTTTTTCCAGAGAGCACACTCCCGCGAACCTCATCCTTACAGCAGGATTACCAGTCCAGGCTAAATCCCCTGCAACGACAATTACTCTAATGAGCTTGGATCTAAATTACCAGTCCAGGCTAAATTCAGACCCTAATTCAGATTACCTGTCCGAGCTAAATCCATTTTCCACATATTCTTCAGGAGGGCTATATTAGGATAGGATCACCCATCCGGGCTAGATCTTTGTTACCGTCAATTCCTTTTCAGAGATCCATCGAATTTTCCTTTTATTCAACCGGGATTTCTTACCCTTTTTTATCAAATATATCAATGTTTCATCAACTTTCATACAATGAACATTCAAATCATATTCACATCAATAACATACATTTCAAGCATTTAAGAATATAATTCAAGTTACACGAACTTACCTTGATACTTGTTCGTACACAAAAATCTACTAATCCGTGACTTTTTCTTTTCCTCGATCTAGTTTCGTATTTGAGTTTTCTGGATTTGCAGTAAAAATATGAAAACAAGCTTAAGGAAACCTTCTATGGTGTTTTTGCTGATGAGAATGCAAAAAAATAAAGAGAAATCTAGATAATTCCACTTTAATCCTAGCTTTATTAAGTAAATTTTACAATATTCCAATTTTGCCCTTAATTCTCCTTATTTTCTTACTGATTTCATGCCCTTGCCGTCCAGCCCAAATAGACCTTAGGTCTATTTGCCTTTTAAGCCCTCTTTCTTTTATCATTAAAGCTATTTAATCATTTCCTATAATTTCGCATTTGTTACAATTTAGTCCTTTTTGTTCAATTAAAAATCGGAACTTTAAATTTTCTTAACGAAACTTTAATACTAACTTTTTAACACTCCGTAAATATTTATAAAAATATTTATGGCTCGATTAAAAATATTCGAGGTCTCGATACCTCATTTTTGATTCTAATTATTTTAATATTTATTTCTAGTACACTATTCACTATTTCAAAAATTTTTCTAACTTCACATTTAACTTATACTCACTAAATTAAAAATATTTTCTACTCACTTGTCAGATTTAGTGACCTCGAATCACTGTTCTGACACCACTGAAAATTCAGGCCATTACATTGGGAGTTTTATGTAACATGGCCTTTACGGATTTTTGTTTAAAATTTGAGATTCTTATTTTATAAACCGCTAGCGATAGGATAAGACGCGAGTTTTCAAAATAAACAAATGTTTTATCAAATACACACGAATTCAAAAATTATTTTAAAAGCTTCCACAACGTATAATGTTTTGAAAATGGATAATGAAAACCTAAGATATAGAAAATGGCCTTATTGTAATTACGTTTTCCAAAGCACTATCATTTGACATCGCCAGATTCGGCCATAACGTCTAGGCCGGGTTTGGGGTGTTACATGCGCACTACTGCTGAGCGTCCTGATATGGCTCGCTTGAAATCTCTAAGATATGGCTATTTGGTGCTCTTGTTACATGGCTCTTTGTGAGCAAGCCTGATAATCTCTTCGTTAGTTTTACCTGATTAAAAGTTCCTTGTGAACTTCCTGATTATGGCTCTTATGAGCATTCCTGATTTAGCCCGGATATGCTTCCTGTTTCATTGCTCATCTGAGCATCCTGATATGTGGCTCGAAAGTGTGCTCCCTGGTTATGTGCCCAAAATGGGTATCCTTGAATATAAATTGACGGATCCTGATTTGTACAGCTCGAGTGTACTACATGTATATCCATCAATATTTTAGATAAATTCAACAGGAAAAATCCTGACATGAGAAGATATGAATAAGAAATGAGTTATTACATGTATCTACCAGAAATACATGAAAGTGATGATACATGATATATGAAAAATATGAGATGATGATATATGTACATGGAATTTATTAGATGAATACATTAATCCATGATTATAGATTTGTACATCTTGAGTGTACTACTCATCTAGCATTGATATTTCGAATGATTAATGGGTAAAGTTCTACATTAAATAATCTGAATTCGAGATGAATTATTATGAAAATGTACTTGAAATACAAATATATGATTTATACATGTTATATGAATACATGATATGGAAAGCATATATATATATATCTGAAAATCTGATTGTTGTTGAGCCCATATATGTTTCTTGATGTTATTGTGGAATGTATGACTAACAAGGGCAATGAGTATATGTGTAGGGCTTGAGATTAAATTGATTGAATACGCCTTACATGTTTATCTTGAAATAGAATGAATGGTAAGTTAATTACCATGTTATACGAACTTACTAAGCATTTCATGTTTACTTTGTTTTATAGTAATTTCGGAAGCTCGTTGGATTGGAAGCATTGGCGGAGATCACTCACACTATTCATCAGCTTATCTTGCTAAATATGGTGAATTAATTATCGTTATAATGGCATGTATAGGTTAATTAGCTTATGTTGGCATGTAAATATTTGGGTTATAACTAGCCATTGGAATGACTAGTGATAGACATGTATGGTATATGCTTGAAATGGTTGATTAATAAAATTATATTGGCATATTGATGACCGAATTAAGTTAGCATATTTGATAAAATATGTATATAAGTGAATATGGTAATTTAAGTAAATCTGTATACTTGGTTATATGAAGTATAATATCATGTATATGACTTGGATTTTAAGTTGGTTTAAATGACTATATTGACTTGTGAATATGTTAAAGTGTTGGTATAGGTGTATGGCAATTTGGGTGAGAAACGTGGCTTGGAAAATAACCTATCTTCGTCCATACGAGCAGAGACACGTGTGTGTGGCTTGGCTGTGTGACTCTTGTACCCTTACAAGGCCTAGCATGCAAGTGTGTGGTTTGGCCGTGTGACCTAAGTCAGAGAGTACCACACGAGTGTGTGACCCTTGCACCTAGGAAAAATTTTGAAATTTCACAAAAAATTTTTTGAGTACCCGGTTTAGTCCCGACTTGATTCTAAAGCACGATTTGGGTCTCGAGGGCTCATGCAAGGGACTATATGATGAAAATTTGATTGGAATTTGATATGAATACTAAAGAATTATGAAATGTTTATTATTTTTATGTAAATTTCGAAAATGCTCCGTAACCCTGTTCTGGTGACAGATTCGGGTTAGGGGTGTTAAAAAATGCCTACGTGGATGCCATGTATATATATTTTTAAGTTTTTCTTAATTATAGATCCCGCCACTTGTTTCTTTATTTATTTTTTCTTTATCATTTTTTTCTCTCTCCAACATTATTTCTTTCTTTCTTTTACAATCACTTATTCCTTTTTTTTTAATTTTCTTTATCATTTATTGTTTTTTTTTCGTTTCTTTCTTTTACACTTTCTCTCTATCTTTAGCCCTAAATTACCATCACTAACTCCACCAATCTCTAGCACCTTTTCGGCCAACTAAGACCACCAAACGAGAGCCCAACACTTTGTCCCTCCTTTTCTCGAATTAGATAGCATGAAAAGCTATTTAAGATCTTCGAATCTCAAAGCTCATTTTCAAACATTAAACCCTTTAATATGCAAATCTAATCATTAAATCTCCCCGAGTCCGAGGTATGTTGTTCTCCGCATCGGTATTGCTTTATTCGCTGTCGAGATCATCTTGAAACATCATGGAAACTATCAAATCCATGGCGATTGGAGATGACTAGTTTTATTTTTTGTTTTTTTAATTTTCATTTGTTATTTATTTTTTTGGTTGTTGCTTGGTGATAAGTGGATGTTTGGTTATTGGTATTTGAGGTTATGTTTGGTTCAGGTGGTGAGGCTATAGGTGGGTTGATGAAGATGGTGGTGTGGCTAGGAGGTCTGGTTGTTGTTTTATTTTTTTTTTTCATTTTCATTGATATTTGTTAAAGACTTGGGTTATGGTTTAAAAGTGGTTTAGGTTGTAGAAATGAGAGGGTACTTCCTTTGCAAAACAGAAACTATGGCTAAAATAGTGCTTGGAAATGTGACCACAATTTCAACTCCAAAACCAAAAGTGTATAGAAAATAAAGAACACTAAGATTGTTACGCAGTTCGACTTCAGTTTACGCCTGTAGGGCCTTGCCTAAAGCAATGATCCACTATCTTTCTTATAGTACAACAAATTTAGTGTTCTCACTGTTGTACAAAGACTAGATCACTCTCCCACTAAGCTTCCCCCTCAAAAGCTTAGCTTTGTAACTTAAAAGACTCTTTTGATTGCTTACAGATACAATGCACAAATAGACATTCCTAACTGAACAAATTTGTGCTCTATCAAGCTCTTCAATCTCTTAGTTACTCTCAACCAATCTTTAACCTAGGGAAAACTTAAGTTCATATACTACTTAAGTTTTGTTTATATACTTCTTCATCAGCCTTGACTTCACATACCAAGCTCAGCCTCATTCTCTCTTTGCTCTACATAAGCCTCAAGGACAGGTTCAGTGATGTTTGTAACAAAGCTTCCAGCCACAGTGTTGGAAAACATTCAGTTCGAAAACGGTTGTCTTGCACATTGAAAAATTAAAAATTGAAAACCGTGCCAATTTGTGATATTTATAGCAATAAACGTTTTTCAAAATCGCATTTATGTTTTTGGCTAGACGAATTATTATCGTTCTTGACTTTCAACTGAACAACCTTCTTCGCTATTCTCGTACCACGAACTGCTTCGAGTGTGGGCTCGAACAAATTTGAATCAAACATAGAACTATAAATTATTTACTTTTACTTTCAGTGAGAAAGTAAAATTCTTTTTTTAATAGAAACTGGTAGAATTTTTATTCTGAAAAATAGAATTTACTTAGAAAATAAGTTCACTATTTTCGCTTAAAATAATAATATCTTAAAGTTTTATAAAACTTATTGTGTTTTTAGCCTTACCGACGCCATCTATTTGTAGAGAGAAGAAGTGAAACCCTTGTTAAATTAGTAGAAGTCTATTCAATAGTAAAACAACTTCCTAGTTGAACTAGGAGAGAAAGGGGTGAATAGGGTGTGTTTCCCCTCATATGTATTATGATGGTGATTCGGGCCTCTCTTGTATTGGGTCCAATTATAAGTACTTTCTGAACTTTTAACCCAGTATTTTATAATTCAATCCAACTCAAAACATGTTTTTCTATTTTCCCAAATAAACATTATAAATTAATTTCCCAATTAAAATTTTCTCTTACTCGATTCTAATTCTGTTAAAATCATGACAACTTTATCGTAAAAGAATTTATGAGAAAATATATTTAATATTACTACATTCAACAAATTCACTATGACCAATTAATTTAATTCCATTGAAGTTCGAAAATAATAAATTACATTTCTAGGTCATTTCCATTTAGTGAGAAAGTCACATTCATTTCCGAATGTTTCCCATTTCTTTAACTTTACCACATTTATTCATTTCTGTTCATTTAATTCAACATGCAATTCATTTTTAGTTTCAACGAGCTAGCGGAGGGACCGATTGGACATATGTGATTGGGCTTCAAATGATTTATAATTAAATTCAAGCTTTTCGCCTATTAATAATAAACCCATTTGGTCACAAAATCCTTCCACTATAGTATGGTGACTTAGCTCTCCCTAATGACATACAATTACGAAAGCAACTCGAGCAGTGCTCATCCAATGACCTTGTCATAAGTGTGTTATGCTCATAGGATATCCTTAATCTCTTTTGGATAAATTCGCTCTCCCAATATGATCCTATTTTAACACATGGTAATCATTACATCTTCCATCATGAAAAAATAAACAACCCGTGACCACGATTACTTTTCATTCATCATGTAATGCCAATAAGAAGATATCATTTATTCGTGTCTTGTGCTATGAATTCCACTATTTTGAATGATTCTACATACTAAAGAAGTTGTATTGTAACACCCCTAACCCATATCTGTCGTTGGAACAAGGTCACGGAGCATTACCAGAACTTTCAGAAACATTTACAGATAAATCATGTCAATCGCTATTCATTAACCGAGATCATTCATAACATCCCTTACATGGACCTTCGCGGCCCAATACGAGCATTAGAATCAAGTCGAGACTTAGTCGGAAACTCTAAGAATTTTTTGTGAGATTACAAAAATTTTCCAAGTTGCAGGACTCACGCGCCCGTGTGGTCCAAAGGACACGCTCGTGTTACAGGCTGTGTCTTACCCCGTGTAACTCTCTGACTTGTGCACACGGCCATGCCACATGCCTGTGTGTTAGGCTGTGTGGTTAATTTAATTCTTTCAAAATTAGGTGCAGGTTTCACAGGGCCAAGACACACACCTGTGTTCTAGGCCGTGTAGCACACAGACACACGCCCGTGTCTATGCCCGTGTGCTCAATTCTGAGAATTCTGTTTTTCTTGAATTTAAGGTGCAAGGGCACATAGCCTAACCACACGCCCATGTGCCAGGTCGTGTGCCACACACGGTCTAGACACACACCCGTGTGGACAAAATAAGGCTATTTCTAGCTTTATTTCTTACCCAAAATCACACCACCGACCTGCACTTAAACTCACATTCAAATGCCAACCATTTCAAGCATTCAAGTTAAGCAGACTCTATCATTCAACATAGCATGCCATCACATGGATACATCTTCATAATCTTACATTGGTTTAGTCCATATGTTAGGCATAATTTGATCAACTACTTAACACATATGTAGCTACCATAGTATGACATTATAAAAATGTCAAAACAAACCATTACTTGCCATTCTAATGGCTAGATTACAAGCATCATTTACATTTACATGACAATATGGCCAATATAACCTATACAAGCCATTACAACCATAATTGATTTACCATATTGTACCAACATGGGCCGATGGATAGTGTGAGTGATCTCCGCTGAGCTTCAAATCTAACGAGCTTCTGATTTACTCAAAAACAGGGAAATAAAACTAAGTAAGCATAAAATGCTTAGTAAGTTCGTATAACATGGTACTTAACTTACCATTCATTTTATTTTGAGGTAACTGTGTAAGGCATATTCAATCAATTTGACTTCAAGCCCTACACATGTCCTCTTTGCCCTTGTTAGTCATATACTTCATAATAACATCAAAACATATATGGGCTCAACAACAATCAAGTTTCCATGCACATATGCTTTCCACAACATGTATTCATTTGACATGTATAAATCATCTCTTTATACTACAAGTATAATTTCATAATAGTTCATCTCAAGTTCATATCATTTCATATCAGAACTTTACCTATATTACTTAGAATATCAAGGTCACAATTAATACACTCAAGGTGTACAAGTCTATAATCAAGGATGTACATACTCATCAAATAAATTCGATGTAGAATATTATCATTTCATATTTCCATATATCAGTTATCATGCATTGTCAATTTCATGTATTTCAGGACGATATGTGTAATAGCTCATCTCTTATTCATATCTTCTCCTGTCAAGAACTTTTACCCGTTGAATTTATCTGAAATATCGATGGATACAAAGGTAGTACACTCGAGGTGTACAAATCAGAATCTGTCAATTCATGTCTAATAGTACTCATAAGGTACAATTTCAGAGAGTACATTCTCGAGCCACACATGTATACAATAGGATTACCAGTCCAAGCTAAATCCTTTTTATGACATATGCTCTAGAGAGCTTGACCTAAATTACCCGTCCGGGCTAAATCCTTTCTGTGATGAAGTCATTAGGATTACTCGTTCGAGCCTAATCCATTCTGCAACAAATACAGAACCTCATTCATTTCGGTAATTACATTTATCCATTGATTTTCATTTATTCAAACGAGATTTAACATTTTCAAGCATTTTTTGGTATGTGATTATTTCATAGATCTATAACATCCATATAATTCAAATGATCACATTCCAAGCATAAAATTAACATTTTCATCGTTTATCCTTTATTATCTATCGAGCATTATAATTTAATTTAAACATTTTTATTTATCAGGCTTATCGGATATGTAATCATTTCACATATTTATGATGTTTATACAATTTACATAAACACAATCAATGCAAGCATGTAAATAAACACAATTTAGTTACAGGAACTTACCTCGACAAATGTTCGTGTACATAACATCTACTAATCTGACATTTCCTCTTTTCCTCGTTCTAGCTTCGAATTTGGTCTATCCGGATCTATACGATTAAATTTAACATCAATTTACCATATTTCACATTCAAGTGGACTCAATTTTCATCCAAGGCAAAATTACTATTTTGCCCCTAACTCTTCCATAAATTTCCATTTCGTCCCTAGGCTCGGAAAATGAAACTTGTGCAATTTATTCCCTATTCCAAGCCTAAACAAAAACCCATGACAAAATTTACAGCACATGTATTCATAAAAAATTCAGCATTTTTCTTCAATTTTACAACTTTACATTTTAGTCCCTAAATCATGTTTTCATCAAAAATCACTTTGTAAAAGTTGTTTATCTATCAACAACCTTTCATTTTCTACCATGAATTTTTAATTTTCAGCATATACATCCATAAGCCATTTTTCATACTTTTATAATTTACAAATTGATCCCCCAAATAGATAGATTAAGCTATCGCGGTTTCAAAAACATCAAAATTATTAAAAATAGGGCTTGATTACTTACCCAAATAAGCTTGATAAGTCTTCTTCCTCTCTCCAAGGGTTTCCATGAAAATATTTGGGGAGGATGATATGAAATTATTTTCTTTTTCATTTAATTAAATTTTCATTTAATAACTTTTCATCTTTCCAATTTAGTCCTTAGCCTTATTTTATTTTTCCATGGATGAGTCATACCAAAATATCTACATACTTCTCTTTAATGTTCTAATTACCATGTAAGGACCTCTAGTTTTGAATTCCATAGCTATTTAATCTTTATAGCTACTAGAATTCAACTTTTGTATTTTATGCGATTTAGTCCTTCCTGTAATTAAACACATAACCGGTAAAATTTTCGTATCAAAATTTTCACATAGCTTTTCTAACATAATACGGCCCATATAATAAAATAAAAATAAATTTTATTTTTGGCTCGGATTTGTGGTCCTGAAACCACTGTTCTGATTTCACCGAATTTGGGTTATTACATGTATACCTAACGCACTAACTTTCTGTTCCTTACCTATTTGAATTCAGGCTTTTACTTACATCAAAGTATACGAGTGTCGCGTGTGAAATGATATGTGAATTGTGCAAGTATACACGTCAAATTAGGTAATAAACTGATAAGTGAGATCGTATCCAAAGGGATTGAAAATAATTGAGTTATTATAATGAAGTATGATTAATGTTATGACAAAAATAATGATAAGAATGCAGTGATAATTTGATGGAATAATGATTTGTGAAATATGTGTAACTGATAAATAATGGAAAATGCTATGACAAGACAAGAGTAAAAATGCAATGACAAATTCAAGAATAATTACGTGAATAATATGCAAACGAACAAGTAAACAACTAAAAATGCTATGGCAAAGATACTACAGAAAATGATATAGGGTCTACAATGTTGATTTGGAAGGTCGGGATTATTAAGAATTTGCCCTTACTAACAGTAATGCCTCAGCAAAACCATACTCTATGTCACGCCCTGGTTTTTCTTTAATTTCGGCATTTGTAAATTTGTGACACAATGTCTATCTGCTTCAGTGGTTATGTCTTCTGGGTGTGTGTGAGTGGTCCCAAGTTCAAGCCTTGACTTTGGCAAAATTTGGTATTTTTATGAATAGAGATTTATCCTTGGTTAGTAGGCTTTTATTTGATTGTTTGTGAAAATATACAAGAATGAGCCTGCTAGTCCGGTGGATAAGTGGAGTGTTATTATGCTTGAGGTCTTGTGTTCGAATCCTTGCGTGGGCGTAAAGGATTAATGTTTTTCTTCTGGCGTCAGTAAAAGATTACATGAGACTGAACTAATGTAGTAGTTGAGATTAAGGGGATAGTGGGGAGAATATTAAGGGATTCTCTGATAAGAATTCAGTTTCCTCTCCTCTCTACCATTTTAACGTTTTTCCCCTTTCCTCCATTTTTCTTTTCATTTTTGATTATTGTTTTCCTTACTCCGTTCACCCGATTGGGGTCTTCTGAAATTCATTGCACCGTTCCGTCGTTAGTTGGTGAGTAGTTTAAGTGCGTTATAGTTTCGATTTTTAGTTATTGACTGGAGATTTACATCTTTTTTTTGACAGTAAGGAATCGTTGGGAACTGTGTTCCTCTTCTGCAGAATTTTAGTCTTGTTCGTTTGGGGCTTCGAGGTAGGTGTTGTACAAATGAATTGGAAGTATTGTCGGCTTTGTGGTTTCGAGCAAATCATGAATTAAGACTAATGTTAGAGTTTGATTAATCAATTTTTAGGTGCTGACCGTCTGGGCTGTGGTTTTAGCTTCAATCGATACAGGTGTGTACCTTGAAACGTAGAAAATGAGGTTTCAGCAAAGGCCAAAAACCTTTTTGTCGACGCCACACAGGCGTGTGGTCGCTCATGTGGTAGGCCGTGTGCAAGACTGTAAGTCACCACACGGCCGTGTGGTTGACGAGCCAGGTCGTGCGTGAGTGACACGGTCGAGTGATGGCCGAGCGAGGCCGTGTGCGAGACATGCTCGAGTAATTGGGCTGTGTGGGCCACACTGGCGTGTGGGCCCACATGGGCAGGCCACATGGGCATATGAGCCCATTTTTATGAAATGTTCTGAAAGGTTGCATGGCCGCCCAAGTAGACTGTAAACCTAATGAAGGGTCGGTAAGTAGTACTTAGACCCGTAGTTATGTGATTTGATTATGTGAAATCTGTGCTGAACATGTTACACTTAGCATGTATACTGATTTGAATGTATGGACTGTTATATGCATTATAGCATGACATTTTATGTATGTTGCATTGCATCGGGGTGGGTTGATGATTTACTGGAGGAAGTGTCTAAAAGGGTCTTAAGCTTGATATCTGGCAGCTCAGCTGCAAACTTTTGATTTTGTGCCGCGTTCGGTACAGCATGGTGTGTAGGGGTAGATGGAGTTGGTGTGTAGAGGCTGGTGGGTAGGACTTTGGTATTCTGTTCTGATCTGCATATTATGTCTAAAATGGGATAATGCCCTAGAATATATCTGATTCTGTATCTGAGTGGGCTAGGGTCCACATCGTTTCTGTAATAGGCTCAGACCTGAATTGTAAATGCATGACTGCTTTCTGATATGATATTGTGTGCATGTTTTCTATGGGGATTACACATTGAGTTTGTGAAAACTCACCTTTTTCTTTTTAATCTATTCAGATAATCCCCAGACATAGGCGGATCGGTGCAGTGGAGGACTCAGCGGTGGCCATACGACTTCCTACTATTTTTGATACTTATTTATGAGCTTAAGTTTTATTTTGGGGTATTTTATGTAATATGGCCTTTACGTATTTTGTTTTAAATTTGGGATTTGTGACGTTTATGGTATTACGGTTAGAAGTAGAAGACTCGAGTTTTCAAAATAAACAAATGTTTTATCAAAAGACACACAAATTCGCAAATTATTTTAGAAGCTTCCGCAACGTATAATGTTTTGAAGAGGGATAAGAATGAACAAACGACACGTTTTTTACGGTAGCTTAAGATATCGAAAAATGGTTGTATTGTAATTACATTTTCTAAAGCACTATCATGTGAAATCGCCAGATTCGGCCATAGCATCTAGGCCGGGTTTGGGGTGTTACATTTAGTGATATCAAAGCTAGGTTGCAAAAATCGACTGTGGATTTGGGTTTTTAAAATTAGTTTTTCCGAAATGATTTTTAAATGATTTAAAATATTTTTGGACTGAGTATGTGGTACACCGAGTCTCCAGCGCCGATCCTGTAAGTGTCCTGGACTCTGTTTAGATTTGTTTAGAATACTACTAGTATGTTTGAGACAGCCATTAGGTAGTATATTGAACTGAAAACACTCTAGGTAGTGTAAACTGAAAACTGTAGCGAAACTAAAAATTGTAGTAAGACTACGATTCGCGATAACGAACTCTGAACTTACGATACTGTTCTGCATAAAATATCAGTTAACAAATATTGGAACTGTAACTAATGCATAAAACTGTTAATTCAGTTAAACTCTAAATTTACGATGAGCGCACGAGGTATTCGTGGGCGGGGTACAAGAGGCCGTACTAGAGGCCGTAGGGGGCTCGAGCTGGGTCCTCAGCATCTGAAAATCTACCTAATCTGGATACGAGCGAGACACCGATCTCACCTGCTACCGAGACTGGGTCTCATGATCATGAGGCTGGGGATGACGCACTATCCCGAGCCATGCTACGAATTTTAGAGAGGGTTGCTGGGCCCAACACTAGATCTGGGGGTCGTAGGTCGATTACGGAACGACTCAGGTCCAATGGGGGTGGAGTTATTCAGGGGTATCAATAGAGTCGCCCCTAACGTGGCCGAATATTGGATGGAGGCCATGAAAAGAATTATGGATGACCTGGATTTTACCACGGAGTAGAAGCTTATTGTCTCTCTGCTTCGCGATGAAGCTTACCAGTGGTGGTTGACGATTAAGGAGGGCACTCAGCCCGACCATTTGACTTGGGACTACTTTAAGACGGTTTCCAGAGTAAGTATGGGAGCCAACTGCATCGATGCTAGGAGGCGTGAGTTTCTTAATCTCACCCAAGGAGACCGTACAGTGGCCGAGTATGAAGCCGAGTTTCTAAGATTGAGCTGATATGCGCGTGGCATGGTGGCAAACGAGTATGAGCGATGCGTTCGTTTTGAGGATGGACTCAGGAATAGTTTATGGGTTTTGATAGATCCGCAGAAGGAGCGTGATTTTTCTACTTTAGTGGAGAAAGCGAAGATCGCCGAAGAGGTTAAGCGCGTTGAGCGTCGAAACCGCGAGAAAGGAAAGAATAAGAGGGAGTCGGAGCCCTCGAATTCTGTGATGAGGCCTAAGAAAAATGTCAGATCTGATGGGCCAGTGAGAGTTGGGCATTCTGTTGCACCTGCTGGGGTGGTGCTTTGTGGGCACTATAGTAGGCATCATCCGGGCGAATGTTGGAGGACGACTGGGGCTTGTTTGAGATGTGGGTTGACTGAGCATCATGTCAGGGATTGTTCGCTGAGAACTGATCAGATGCAAGCTACGGGTACTGGTAATGCGCAGCCACCGAGAGTTGCTCAGCAGCCACCTAGGGGCTAAGGTCAGGCCAGGGGTGGTAATGGTATGGGCTGAGGACAGAGAGCATCGGGCAGAGGTGCTGGACCTATTGAGGCGAGGCAGCTTACATTGGTTTATGCTGTCCGTCGCCGTGAGGACTGAGATGCTCCGAACGTCATCACGGGTACGTTTTTCATTTATAATGTACCTTATTTGGCATTGATATACATAGGCTCTACAAACTCTTATGTAGCTAGTTCTGATCTGAAACCTTGGCGATTCCGATTGAGAATACTTGGAGCGAGCTAACTGTGGTGAGTCCATTGAGGCAATCTATCTGGGTTAGTAACCTATATAGAGACGTTCCGTATTTAGGGCTTGGTATAGACATTACGAGTTCTTGGTTATGCCTTTCGGGTTGACCAATGCACTAGCGGCGTTTATGGATTTGATGAACCAAGTATTCTAGCCTTATTTGGACCGGTTCGTGGTGGTATTCATCGATGACATCTTGGTGTATTCTAAGAATGAGGACGAGCACGACGAGCATCTCCGAGTGGTACTACAGACTCTCCGTGAGAAACAATTGTACACAAAGTTCAGTAAGTGTGAATTCTGGCTCCGAGAAGTAACCTTTCTGGGGTATGTGGTTTCTGCGGCGGGGATTCGGGTGGATCCTCGTAAGATTGAGGGTGTGTTGGAGTGGAAACAACCGAAGAATTTGTCTAAAATTCGCAGCTTTCTAGGGCTGGTGGGTTATTATTGACGCTTTATAGAAGGGTTCTCCTTGATCGCAGCACCGTTGACCAAGCTTCTGTGCAAGGGAGTTCGCTTTGTCTGGAATAATAAGCAACAAGAGAGCTTCGAGAAGCTCAAATCTATTTTTACTCAGGATTCGATTCTTATACAGTCTGAATTTGGGAAAGACTTCGTGGTATACAGTGATGCGTCGCATGTAAGTCTGGGTTGCATACTGATGCAGGATGGTAAGGTGGTAGCTTATGCATCACGGCACCTCAAGAAGCATGAGGCTAACTATCCGACACACGATTTGGAGTTGGCAGCGGTAGTCTTCGCTCTGAAAATTTGGAGGCACTATTTGTACGGTGAGAAGTGTACTATCTACACTGATCACAAAAGCCTCAGATATCTCCTCACTCAGAAGTAGTTAAACCTTAGGCAGCATAGATGGGTTGAACTGCTTAAGGATTATGACTGCACCATCGAGTACCACCCTGGTAAAGCTAATGTGGTGGCAGATGCTTTGAGCCGTAGGGCTATGATAGATCTGAGAGCGATTTTTGTTCGACTCGGTTTATTCGATGATGGGAGTCTGTTAGCAGAACTTCAGGTTAGGCCTACATGGATTGCTCAAATCAAAAGTAAACAGATGGGGGATAAGTTGCTTGAGTCGCAGTTCCGTCAGGCTGGGAATAGGGATACTACTGATTTTTGGATTAATAGTGATTGGGTACTTTGTTTCTGCAGTCGGATCTTTGTGCCGAATGATAAGGATTTGAGACAAACGATTTTGAGGGAAGTGCATAGTAGCCGTTACGCTATGCATCCCAGCGAGAATAAAATATACCGAGACCTCCGAGAGTTTTACTGGTGGCCATGGTTGAAGCGTGAGGTCACGAACTTCGTTACTCGCTACCTGACTTGTCAGCAGGTTAAGGCTGAGCATCAGTTGCCTTCGGGGTTGCTGCAGCAGGTGAAGATACTGATGTGGAAATGGGAGTGAGTAACGATGGACTTCGTTAGTAGGTTGCCTTTAACACCCACTAAGAAGGATTTTGTCTGGGTCATTGTGGATAGATTGACCAAGTTTGCTCACTTTATTCTGGTTAGGATGGACTTTTCTCTCCAGAAATTGGCGAAGCTATATATAGCGGAAATAGTGAGACTACATGGGGTTCCTATCTCGATCATCTCCGATAGGGATCCTCGCTTCACGTCTCAGTTTTGGAAGAAATTGCACGAGGCTCTGGGTTCAAGATTAGACTTCAGTACTGCTTTCCATCCTCAGGCAGATGGTCAGTCGGAGAGGGTGATTCAAGTACTACAGGATATGTTGAGGCGCTATGTTATAGATTTTTGAGGCAGTTGGGAGGAGTATTTGTCGTTGGCATAGTTTTCCTACAATAACAGCTACCTGTCTAGCATCCAGATGGCACCGTACGGGCCCTGTATTGCCATAAATGTCTCACTCCCTTATGTTGGACTAAGTTGGGTGAGCGGCGTGTGCTGGGTCCGGAATTAGTTTCTGAAACTGAAGATAAGGTCCGATTGATTCGGGATTGACTAAAAGCGACATCTGATAGGTAGAAGTCCTATGCTGATCTGAAGAGAAAGGATATTGAGCATCCTGTGGGGGACTTAGTTTTTCTCAAGGTCACCTCATGGAAGAAGGTCTTGAGGTTCAGTCGCAAGGGTAAACTGAGCCCTCGGTTTATTAGGCCGTACCGCATTCTGAAGTGAGTGGGGCCAGTCGCATATCAGTTGGAACTTTCTTCGGAGTTAGATCACGTTCATGATGTGTTCCACTTCTCAATGTTGAGACGCCACCGCTCTAATCCCACGCATGTTGTGCCTGTTGAGGAGATAGAGGTTAGACCAGATCTAATGTTTGAGGAGGAGCCGGTCCAAATCCTTGATCGCGACATTAAAGTGTTGCGAAGGGAGTCTATCCCTTTAGTGAAAGTAATCATAGCACGGAAGAGGCCACTTGGGAGCCAAAGGATTTGATGCGGCAGCAGTATCCTCACCTTTTCTGATCAGGTAAAATTTCAAGGACGAAATTTTGTTTTAGGGGTAGAGTTGTAAAGCCCCGTTTTTGTTTAATTTCGGCATTTGTAAATTTGTTACACAATGTCTATCTGCTTCAGTGGTTATGTCTTCTGGGTGTGTGTGAGAGGTCCCAAGTTCAAGCCTTGACTTTAGCAAATTTTGGTATTTTTATGAATAGAGCCTTATCTTTGGTCAGTAGGCTTTTATTTGATTATTTGTGAAAATATACAAGAATGGGCCTGCTGATCCGGTGGATAAGTGGAGTGTTATTATGCTTGAGGTCCTGTGTTCGAATCCTTGCGTGGGCGTAAAGGATTAATTTTTTTCTTCTAGCGTCAGTAAGAGATTACATGAGACTGAACTACAATAGTAGTTGAGATTAAGGGGATAGTGGGGAGAATATTGATGGATTCTCTGATAAGAATTCGGTTTCCTCTCCTCTCCACCATTCTGACATTTTTCCCCTTTCCTCCCTTTTTCTTTTCGTTTTTGATTATTGTTCTCCTTACTCCGTTCACCCGATTGGAGTCTTTCAAAATTCATTGCGTCGTTCCGTCGTTAGTTGGTGAGTAGTTTAAGTGCGTTATAGTTTCGATTTTTAGTTATTGATTGGAGGTTTACAACTTTTGTTTGACAACAAGGAATCTTTTGGAATTGTGTTCCTCTTCTGCTGAATTTTATTCTTGTTCATTTGGGGCTTTGAGGTAGGTGTTGTACAAATGAATTGGAAGTATTGTCGGCTTTGTGGTTTCGTGCAAATCATGAATTAAGACTAATGTTAAAGTTTGATTGATCAATTTTTAGGTGATGATCGTCTGAGGTGTGGTTTTAGCTTCAATCGATACAGGTGTGTACCTGAAAACACAGAAAACGAGGTTTCGGTAAAAGCCAAAAACCTTTCTTTCGATGCCACATGGGCGTGTGGTCGCCCGTGTGCAAGTAAGTCACCCTACGGCCGTGTGATTGATGAGCCAGGCCGTGCGCGAGTGACATGGGCATGTGATGGCCGAGCGAGGCCATGTGCGAGACACAGGCTCGACCAATTGGGCTGTGTGGGCCACATGGGCATGTAGGCCCACATGGGTGAACCACATGGGCATGTGGGGTTCTGGGCCAGGCTGTGTGATCCACACGGCCAAGGCCAATTTGGCCGTGTGGGCCCACACGAGTAGGCCATATGGGCATGTGAGCACATTTTTTTGAAATGTTCTGAAAGGTTGCTTGGGTCGCCCAAGTTGACTGTGAATCTAATGAAGGGTCGGTAAGCAGTACTTAAACCCGCAGTTATGTGATTTGATTATGTGAAATCTATGCTGAACATGTTACACTTAGCATGTATACTAATTTGAATGTATGGACTGTTTTCTGAATTATAGCATGACATATTATGTATGTTGCATTGCGTCGGAGTGGGTTAATGATTTACTGGAGGAAGTGTCTGAAAGGCTCTTAAGCCTAATATCTAGCATCTCAGCTGCAAACTTCTGATTATGTGCCGTGTTCGGTACAGCATAGTGTGTAGGGATGGGTAGGTTGATTTTATCCCCACATGATGTGTAGGGGTGAACGGAGTTGGTGTGTAGAGGCTGGTGGGTAGGACTCTGCTATTTTATTCTAATTTGCATATTATGTCTGAAATGGGCTAAGGCCTTAGAATATATCTGATTCTATATCTGAGTGGGCTAAGGTCCATACCGTTTCTGTAATGGGTCAGACTCAAACTGTAAATGCATGACTGTTTTCTTATATGATATTGTGTGCATGTTTTCTGTGGGGATTACACACTGAGTTTGCGAAAACATCCCTTTTGTGTTTAATCTATTCAGGTAATCCCCAGACATAGGAAGATCGGTGCAGTGGAGGACTCAGCAGTGGCCACACGACTTCCTACTATTTTTGATACTTATTTATGAGCTTAAGTTTTATTTTGGGGTATTTTATGTAATATGACCTTTACGTATTTTGTTTTAAATTTGGGATTTGTGACGTTTATGGTATTACGGTTAGAAGTAGGAAAACTTGAGTTTTCAAAATAAACAAATGTTTTATCAAAATACACGAATTCGCAAATTATTTTAGAAGCTTCCGCAACATATAATGTGTTGAAAATGGATAATGAATGAACAAACGACACGTTTTTGACGGTAGCCTAAGATATCGAAAAATGGTTGTATCGTAATTACGTTTTCTAAAGCACTATCATGTGACATCGCAAGATTTGACCATAGCGTCTAGGTGGGTTTGGGGTTTTACACTTATGAACATACTCACCTACCAAAATCCATTCATCTCTTGACTATATCCCTATGTCAATTCAACCGATTAAACAAATCTTAATAGGCAAATATGTTATTGTACATACTTATTAAATCGAAATAATCTCTTGTACATATCCCTATGTCAATTCAAATGATTAATTAAATCTAATAAGCACATAAAAGACTACGTGAGGTACACGTGACGTAACAAAGTATCCCTACCTTGAAACAGTTTAATCACAATAATCTTGCAAGTTATGCAAGGCAAATTATTGTCAGATACCGTTGCTAATTTAACCCTCAGCTACCTTAGATGATTAAACATGCACTGATTAAGTACTATGTCCATTAATTACAATTTCAATCCATTTGAATAATTAATTCATTAGCTACCTCACAATTGTAATGCAAGAATAACTTAGTCATGATTTTACTTAATCAAGCATCTTACCAGGGCCTATAACAACATAAACACAATTTTAACAATTTTAGCAAACGAAATGCAATCAACCTAACACAAATTAAATTTAAGCTAAATTGATTAAATTAACCATTCTAATAACATAAATATTCATACACATGTTCATCATAACAACAACAAAAATTAAAGAAATAGGGAACAAGAATCAAATCCGGTATTTTTCCGTGGCTTGACTAGTTTGCTCCATTCTTCCTTCTTTGTTGTCCTCATCGACCAAGGCTGCTATGAACACTTAATTGCTGCTCCAAATGGCTGATGAATGCCCCTTTTCGAAGAGGAGAAATTGATAAGAGAGCATGGGAATTTGGAATGGAAAAGAAGAGAGAAAGTGGAGAGAAGAGAGAAAAGATGTGAATGCTTGAGATGTGTTTCAAATGACCAGCCTAAGGGTGTTTTTATAGCTAAAGAGGATTGCTAATTTAGGCTTGGGGCAAATCTATAAAGCCACCAATTGTGGAGGGGTTTGTTTGCAACTTGAACAAGTCTTCAATGGCCTCTTTGCAAGCTAAATCATCAGCCAATAAGCTGATTTTTGGTCAGCATATGGACGGTTTTGGGCTGTCCACTTCTTGGTCCGTTCGATTCACTCGGTTCGGCTCAACTGGACCACTTTTTCATAATTAATTAATAATAATTTATTTAATCCAAATTAAATTGGATATAAATTAAAATTAATTATATCATGAATTAATACACATAACTGGACCGACTTAGGCTGAAAATTAATTCGCCTTGATACTTCAAATTACTTCTCGGTTTTTAACTTTTAGTACTGTTTGCCGAGTCGTTTTTTGCCCTTTGTCCAAATCTGTAAAAAATTGATCAAAGTTAATTATAAAATTTATTAAAATTCAACATGGTCATAATTTAAGTGTAATTTAATTATTTTATAAAAATTAATTATTTTTCGATAAGAATTTTATCAAAACTGCATGAATTTAAGTTAAAAGGGCATGAAAAAGTGTATATTTTGTGTTTCCACACCCCCAAACTTAACTCATTGCTCGTCTCAAGTAATGCACAAATTTGAAAAGAATTTCTCGGAAACATCTTTGAAAAACTCCTTCAAAACAACATTCTTCCCAGAATTATGAATTTAATATACTTATGCTCAAAAACAAGAAATTTGATAGTTATGCTACTTAAGTATACATATCATTCAAATTAATCTCAACAACTATTATGATAGAAAAATTAGACTAAATTCTTCCTTAACAAAGGCATGTTAACCCTTACCAATTTGATTTTATTTCCTTATTCAAGATTAAGCTGCAATCATTAAGTTTAACTTATGCCTTCATATGTTGAACATATCAATTTCTCTCTACTAATGTAGGTAGCATAGAAAACTTGAATCAATAGGTCTTTAAAAAGGTTGTAACGTGGCTAGGCTAGGGGTAGGTAAAAGATAGATAAATTTAGGCTTAAAACCTTAGACTCAGCTTCAATTGGACCTTCGGAATAATTTCCCTTAATACACCAACTTACTTCGTTTTCACATGCTCTTTTGTACATCTATTTTCATTCAAGTACATGTGCGCTCTCTTTTTTTTTTCAACACGAGCATTTTACTGTATGTACTACAATTTTTAGAGCATTGGATACTTCTTTCAACTCCCTCAAACTTATTTTCAAAGGATACTCTGAATAGTACCGAGTCTAGTGTTTGGGACAATTTAAAGATAATTAAGAGAAAAGTGATGGCTAAATATTGCAAATGTTCAAATAAAATTAGGCCATATAGTCTCAAAGTTGGGTTTTAAGGGATAAAATTTCATTATGGTTGGCTTGAAAGGCTCAAACGGTCCAAAAAAAAGTTGTTTAAATCATTTTCAACATTCCATGCTTCCTAGGATTTCACTTCAAGAAACTACTAAGTCAATTCTAAAGACTTAAACTTTCATGCACGTCTACCTTTCCTAAGGAACTAAAAATTTTATGGTACGATTTGCATGCTTTATTAAAAATACATTTATATCATGATTAAGCTAACATAACAATTTATTGAAATAATAGAACTTTATTTATACTGAATTTTAGCATACTTAACAAAATTTCAAATTATTGAACAAAATATATCCTAATCATAATTAAAAGAACTATTTATTCTGAGTGGAAATAATTTCAATTTTTCGATCCCCCTACTTAAAATGAACAATGTCCTCATTGTTTAAAGTGAATAAATACTATACACCAGGTAAGATTCTAGAAAAGAGGAGGTGAGTCAATTTCACTGCTTAAGTACCAAGCTCTTTCTAAATCCAATCCTAGACATGTATATATCTATTGCCACACTTTATACTTCGCGACTTGTTCAATTTTATTAATGATTTCCATCTCTTGTTTTATTATGCGAGAATAAAAATTCCTAATTAACTTAATCCTAAAATAACCTAAGAACATAAATAAAATAAAGTTGAGATCCCCCATTTATTTATTTGCAGATCCTTTCGAATTCGACTCATCTTTTACTCCATCATTATTGTCTTTGCATGAGTGGCTTCACTCCTTCTTCGATAATGGGCTCCATGGTTCAAATATGTAATCTGGAAACTTAGGCACAAAAATAAATGGGTCATTGTAAATTTTCATAAGAGCACTTCTCATCGAGTCATCCCTTATTTTTGAGTATCTCCAGTAAGCTTGTTGCTGCCACTGTATATGTTGCATTATGTCTATCAACTTTGACAGCTCATCTCGAAGATCTAGGTGAGGCAGTTGCGCTCTGAACATTAAAGTCTCGACATTAGGTTCAGCTTTTAGTTCCTTTGGTTCTGCCTTATCAGGGATTTCAGCTGATTGCATTGGCTCGATCTCTGTGGGATCTTCTTCTTCTTCTTTGGGATCCTCACTTTCTTCAACTCGTTGCTGTAGAACAGAGTCTCCAGCTATTCGGTAGAGGTCCCAATTTGTGATTGTGCCCTAGCTATAGCCTGTCTTCTTTACGTTTGTAAGAATTTTAGCTTTTAAGCACAAAATTGTTATCGTAAAGGGTAAGTAAGCTGGGCCAGAACGTCTAGCAGCACAATTCCTCATCTCTCTCGAGATGATTTTTCCAACATCAATGGTCTTTTCAGTTAAAATCGAGTATAACAAGACCATTCACTCTAATGAAATCGTAGTCCCATGTGAACTAGGCATAAGGTTGAATCGGACAAAATAGAACCATACCTTCGCTACTGGTGTTAGATATTCTCTTCGACAAGTGTGAATTTCTTGTTTTGACACAATCCACTTGGAATCTGGAATTGTAAGTTTCTCGAGAATTTCTTGCAAATTTTCAGGCTCGATATTGCTCATTAAGGAAGAATATTAATCGTTTTTGAAATCAGGTAATTCAAAGAACTCATTAATAGCATTTGAAGTTATTGGACCTTGATTCCGTGAACTGGAACTTCTGTCAACTCACTTGAGGTTAAATTTGAATAGAATTCATGCACTAACTCTTCATCCACACTAGGTCTCTTCTCACAAAATAACTCCCAATTGAGAGTTTCAGTAACCTGACGAATACGCGCCATAAAATCAATTTAGTTGCTTTCTTTCAATGTGAAGCCTTTCTCTGGATGCATCTGTTGATTCTTGAAGATACTTTTGTATCTCGCTTTGGCTTCTTCACAGTGGAACTTGTTCTGTGATTTGTCAATTTGGGCGGAGGCGCGAGTTCTCTTGCGAGGCATGATTAACCTGAACATAAGATGAGAAGATTTATTTTCTCAAAAATTTAATTAATAAAAATTATTAATAATTCAATAAATTGAAAATTTAAATAATTGAATAAAATTAAAATTTAGGAGAAAAATTGGTCTTACCACCTTTTTTGTAAAAATTAGAAATTCCTAAGAAAATAATTATGAATCAAAAGATGGCAAATTAAAAGAAGTTGGAGGGTTTTCGGCTAAAGGGGTTGGTTTGGTGCAAGGTCGGTGTGCCGCCCGAGTGTGCGAGGTAGCAGCGCACAGCAGGGCTTGGATGTAAGCAGCAATGCGCGCGGGCTAGGCTCGATGTGCGAGCAACGAGTGGATCCTCGTCGAGCAGGCCTGACGTGAGCGCACGCGAAAGCTGGGTGCAGGTGCGGGATGAAGCTGAACTACTGGCTGCATGGCTGTTAGGTAGCTAGGCAGAGTTGGCTAAGAGGCTGCGACACTTAGGGATTTTGGTGTTTGGAAGGAATGTGTATGAATGAAAAAAATAAGCATAGATGGGTGGATTTTATAGTGAGAGGAGTAGAAATTAGAGTAGAATTCTTAGAACAATTTAACAATTAAAAAAATAATTCTAATTCTAATTCTACTCAAAGTTAACAACAATTAACAATTAATTAAAATACATATTAATTTATTAGTTGCTATTAATTTATTAAAATAAAAGCTTATTAAATAAAATATGATACTAATCCTAATTTTATGCAAAGTTGATAATAATTAATATATATTATAATAGATATAATTATATATTAAAGATTATCATATATATATTCTATAAAATTAAAAACATTTATTCTAGATGTCTTTTGGAAATATTTACAAAAAGAGGCACCTAATATTTTTAAGTTTGATATTATTGAAAAAGCATGAAAATGATGTTAAAGTAGAGTTTTATTATATAAGGTTCTATGTTCTTGATAAATTAGTGAAGGGAAATAAGAGAAAGTGATCAGAAATATTGTAGAGAAAGGAAAAAAGGGTGTTATAAACTTGGTAATCAACATTTTGCACTAAAACAGTTTTGGACAGTAGCAGTAGTAGCAGTAGTAGCAGTAGTCTAACTTTAAAAATTCACCAAAAATTGTGGAAATTAAATTAGAGGTTGAATAAAATATGAAATTTAATTTTATTGAGCTAGTTTTTTATAGAAGAAACAGTGTAAGCAATTGAATTGTAAATTATGAGATATAATAAATTTTGTGAGACAAGGTCGAAATGATTTCGGGTTCCTCTGTTCTGACATTGGAAAATCATCAAAAATTGTAAAAAAATAATTAGGGGCTTAAATTTACATGTTTAAATTCTTAATGAGTCTATTTTCAATTGAAACAAATGGAAATATCATCTAAACTCCGTATTAAGAGATAATTAATTTTTAGTGAAGAAAGGTCGAAGCTGTCAAACAGAAGAATATAGATTTTACTGTACTTATTGGGTAAACTATAAATTCTGAAATTTTTATGGTAGAATGATATTTGAGTCTAGTTTCTAAAACATCAAGAGAAATTTAGAATTCTGTAGCTCAAGATATAAATAATTTAGTGACTATGGCTCAAGTGGACAGCTTGATATGAACATATAAGTAAATAGTGGAATTATATATATACATTACGGATGTGGAATGGAGAGGAGGAGAAAAATAAATATATGAATATTCAGCTAGTGTGGGTTTACATTAAAAATGGCTAATTTGCATGTTTTAGGCTCAAGGACTAAACTAAATAAAAGTAAAATTTTAAGGGTAATTTTGTAAAAATGTAAAAAATGACCAAATTGAGTGAAATGAATTGTTTTACTGTCTAAATTAATATATTGAAAGAAATTATTAATATCAAGTGGGTTTAGAGCTTTAATTTTGTTGTATGATGATATTATAAAGTAATACTAATGTTAGTATCAAATTGTGAAAATAGTTAAAATATTTGGGCTTAGTATTAAATTTCTATTTTATTAAAGGTTTTATGATAGCCTAGAATATTTGGATAAAGTATTAATAGAGAAAAATTAGTTGATTTCATTAACTAGTTAATGGACTAAATTGTAAAAGTTGTAAAAGCTGGGGTAATTGTGAAAATTTCAAAATTTTTGGATTTAAGTGAAATTAGGGAGTTAAATTTAGTTTAAAGTAGAATTTGCATGAAAATATAAGATTAAATGTGAAGAAATAAAGTTAGACTCGATTTAGGGACTAAATTGGAAATTAAACAATATTTGAGTAAAAATTTAAATATTTAATATGAAATTGAATTGTATTGTATTGATGATTTTTAATTTTTTTAATTCCATAGCTAACGTCGTACCAAAATCCTTGACTAAAAAGGGAAAAGATAAAGTCAACGTGGAATAGCACGGAATTCCTGGTTTGTATTTCTATAATCCGAACTTAGTTATTAATTGTTGTATTTTTGATTAAATGTTTATGGTAATTATTGATGTGAGTAATTGATATTTTGATAATTGATTGAATGATTTGAATTGATAGATATATATATATTGAATGGATTGATTTTTTGAATTGAAAGGAATATATGTGTAATTATGTGATTATATGAAAAATCAGTATTGGATATTGATTATATCTGAAAAGTGAATTGAAACCCTATTAACTGTATCGGGCTGAGTTGGATATAGTTGGCATCCCATACGATTGGAAGAGTTCAGGGATTACTTCGATCTCGAATCAATGAGACACTGGGTGTCAAATTATTACTTCGGATAAATTCGATGAGTACTAGGTACCAATTTACTTCGGCATGGCCGATGAGACACTGGGTGTCAACTTATTTCTTCGAATTATCCGATGAGGCACTGGTGCCAAATTGGTGTGCTTTGGTTGGATCCGTGTATCCGTCAGAGTCCGAGTCATGTTAATAGGGGTAAATAAATAATAAAGTTCTATAATTGATATTGAAATGACATGGTATGAGAAATGGAAGTGATTTAGTGAATTGAAAATAGAATGTGAAATATGTTGGCAATACATGGAATATATGAGTTATATACTCATGAATTGAGTATGGTATGAAATGATGTATTCATGAATTGTGTACTGCATGACTGATGCTATTATACGAATAATTATGGTTGATATGTGAATAATCATTTATATAGCAATTATGTGAATTAGGATAATGTTTAATAAATGAAAAATGATAGTTATGATACTAGACATAAATATTTCCTTATAATTTATTTGTGCCTATTATATTATATTATATTATATTATATTATATTGTTTTTAAATATTCAGATTATAGAAATACCACTAAGTTTTTACTCAGCATATGGTGTTTTTTTTTTTGTTCGCAGATTAGGTACAGTGATTTTGAAGAGTTGTAATTGAGGTTGTGAGCATCCATCTCATCACATCTCCAAGTGCCAAGAGGGTATGTTTCAAAATTTTGAATAGAATGGCATTTGCTTAGGAAGATCAAGTGTGTTTCAAGTATTAGGGACTAAAAAAAAATTATAAGAAAAAAATTTTTAATGTTCAAATATATTAGTGATTAGCCAAAATAACTTTGGCACCAAATGTAATAATCTTGTATCAGGTTCCTTGGGTCGAACCAGGTATAGGGATGTTACACATATTGTGTTTTTATTTACCACGTTGTTAATATAATTTCACAATTAAGTGATTTGACACAAATACAATCCTTGTGGAGACGATAACTCGATACGTACTTATTACTTGATAACGACTGTGTACACTTGCACAAACCTACGCGTTACATACATCCATCTATGTTTAGAGTTCGCAAACAACGCAATTTTGTAAAAAACCGTTGAATGAAACAATGAATTAAAGCAGATCTACGCTTCATTCATTAAAGAAAATAAAAGTTTCATCAAGTAATCCGAACCCTATAAGATTTAGCTCATGGGTTGGCAATTAAAATTCAAATCCAAAGTATTATTCAACAACGTGTTCATCAAATCAATTCACGAAGAGTAATCAAGAAATAACAAAAGAACTTCGGGAAGATAGCTTTAGCTTATCCAGCCTACACTCTGGCGATTCAGTGTCCTATGGTGGTTGAGAGGGAATGCCTTCACTTCTTCTTCTCGTCTCTACTCAGTCACTACCCTTTATTTTTTGCCTGAGGATCCCCCTTTTTTTCGCTTTTATTTTTTCTGCCCCCTTTAGGGTTTCCTCCTTTGGATTTTATAATCGTTTTCCCTAGGGTAAATCCAATAGTCCATGATTTTCTTCCCTCTTTTTTAGGTGGATATATTTGGTATAAGTTCAACTGGGCCTAAGACCGATACGCTTTGAGTGCTGATTGGACATCTTTTCGGCATTGCTACGGCAGTCGTGTTGAGAAATTGTCGAATCTTTTGCCCTGGCAAACCTTCACTCCTTTACTTCTTGTTCTTCATCCTGTACTTGCCAAACCACTACCATACATAACTCTTCCACGAGCAATTAAAAATAACAAGCATTTTAAGTACAAACCAATCTCCTAATGTAATGCTAAAACAAGAAAAATACTAATGGAATTTCCTAAAATGCAACTAAATGTACCTTAAGTACAGAAAATTAGTTAGATATAAAGGCATGAAATGTAACTTTTTTCAAAAGTTATCACACCCCCAAACCTGAGTTATTGCTTATCCTCAAGAAAAATATACATGAATATGCAACAATTTTTACCTACGCACATAACCACCTTGTGCTGCCAGTCTATTCAAAGAACAATATATACTTTAGTTCTCAGTAATCTTCTATCTCTAAAAACTTGTTTGAGTTTCTATGGTTTGCTAAACAAAGGTAGTGCAGAAAATTGCCCCCTAAAAACAAAATTTCCTAAGTACTCATGTGTGCTTTCAGGCCATAGCAAACATCTCCTAATTTACTTAATTCATTTTTTACCTAAACTCAAGTTAGCCTATTCAGAATATTTATTTGTATTTGTTTGTTTTCTTTTTTTTCTTTTTTTAAAAAATATATTAGGGGATTTACCATGTCACAAAATTCTTTGACTTGATAATCACAATGGATCATACACTGACTTACCTAGTACTTAATCATGTCACAATTGAAACAAAAATCACTCTTGAAGCTAAGGCTTTTAATTTAGAAGATGGATCGAGCAAACAACTACCTCCTTAGCTACTCAGCCTGTTACCATAGTGGAGTGCCCCTAATTTTCTTTTATTTATTACACATTTTTACTTAGACTCACCTTTGTAGTCAACAGCATGATGGAGCAAACAAAGTGGTGCTGACTTACTTGGCAATTCTAAGCATTGGCATGTTTACTGTCTTTTATTTAAGTAATGCTGTGGCAATGTGATTGAGTTTGGCTTCAAAAGTCTCTAATTTCATTAAAAGATACTTGCTATAGTCCAAAAATAACGGAGGTTAGGACATTTCATTTTTAGGAGGTAATATTCAAGCAACCTAACCTAGCTAACTTCACCTAATCCCTTGTCACATGTTCTAAGTGTATTGAAGAATTTAAGCTCATTATTGAACATCATAAGTAAAGATTGTACTCCGCATAGGCAAAACAATACTGAGTCGTTACATGGTAGTGGCAAAACAAATTTAACGAGATTAGAATGAGCATAAGTACTAGATATATAATGCAACCTAAATGCACAATACACCCCCAAACCTAAGGGATGCATTGTCCTCAATGCATGTACAAATATGTAACAGATAAACAAAAATATGCATATGTACAAAAAATGTCATCGCAAAAGAAATAAAATTCTTGAGGTAGGGAAAAAAACTTCCCTGGCTTGGACTGGAGTGTAGCTACTTTATTCGGCCGAGCAAGTGTCATGGGGCTAGATCTTTTGTCTCGCGATTCGTGCAGCCTTAGACGATCTGTTCATTCAAACTCGCCTAATTCAGCCTTTACTCAAGTAAAGATTCCTTAAGAACTCCTCCAAGGCACCAATTTGTAGAGTGGAAGCGATTTATGCCAAAAGAAGCTTACAAAGAACAACAGAAAAAGCGCACACAAGGTGTTTGAGTAAATGCTCTCAATATTCTCTTATTCACAAAGAATAATGAAACAATGAATGGAGTGAGTACAAATGAGGAGGAGGATCTCTATTTATAGTTGAGCTCCCTCAAAATCAACGGTCAAGATACATTTACATTGACGGACGAGATTAACTATATCCCTTAAATCATGGGATTTACAAGATATGCCATATCAAATCTAATCTAATCTTTACAATATATGATTCTATCAACCTTCTAAGATTAGTTACCAAAATAGCCTAAGTTGCCATATCTTCATTATCGGGCCAACCAGGCTTCAATTTGATAGGCTTTTCTCATAGGTTACCGAATTGGGCCAATTCTTGCGGCCCAAATGATCCCCATCTACACAATGGACCTCCATCGGATGCATTTGGTGTGATGGTCACGGGCTTTGAACTATGGCTCATGACATTCTCCCCCACCCATTCTCGCAACGCCCCCGTTGCGACTTCCGAATGGCACTGACTTGACTCACCTCGATCTCGTCTCGGCGCCTTAGCTTTTCCTTTTCTTCAGGATTTTTGCCTCGACTTACGTTGCTTCTTAATTCAAACCGTCCTACTCATTGCTTTACTCTGGTCAACTGTCCCACTTGCATCACTTCTTTACCCTTGAAGTCCGATGCATCACCCACCTCTCCCATAGGTGGAAGCCTTGTCGATGACTCGGCCAACTCCAATGCTTCACTCGAATTGAGCCTCGTTAGTCCCAACTTCATTGTTTTCATCGCAACTTTTTCCTCTAAGTTCGATGACAAATTCACCTCTTCCTTAGGTGGAAGGCCCTCCGATGACTCACAAAGCTCAAACGTTGCCTTTCCTTTGACTACGGTTGCTTTGAATAGTTCTGCAACTCATGCAGACCACACAAAAGAAGCACTTTACTCACTTCTTTTTGCTCTTTTTTCCCTTTTGGCTTCGATTTTTCCCTTGCTCGAACCAAGCTTCTTAGGCTCCTTGTCTGCTCCATCGTCCCCTCTGATGACAGTCTTCTTCGGGCACTTCCGTAACCTATGCAGACCTTGATATAAGAAGCACTCCACTAACTTCTTCTCACTTTCGGCCTCCTTGGCTTCGACACCCCTTGCGCTCGAACCAAGTACCAAGGCCTTACCCACCAGCTTCTTCTTAAGCGTGGATTTCTTCGAACATTTCTTCAACATGTGTAGACAGTTGCAAAGAAAGCATTTCAACTTGTCCCTTTTCCTGTTGGGTTTCTTCTTCCCAACTCGTGGTTTCCCATTACCACTATTTTCATCGTTTCCATTGCCATCAACAACATCTTCCTTGTGATCCTTTTCACATACGCCCCTTTCCTCGGACTTGGAAGACCTCAGCTTGTCTTTCCCTAGACTAAGCTTGACCACGGACTCTACTACCATCATGGCTTCCGACAGCTTTTGGGCACCTCTTTGTTCCACCTCCTGTCTGACCAACGGCTTCAATCCATTCTGAAAAGTAAGCACTACTTCTTTCTCAGTCACATCTGAAACTTGGAGCTTGAGTTCATTGAACTCTCAAACATACTCCCCTACTGTGCCCCATTGTATTATCCCTTGCAAATTTGCCCGAGCTTATTTCTCAGTAAACTTTGGGTAAAACTGTCTCGTCAACTCACATTGGAACTCTTGCCATGCCCTAATCTTACCTTGCCTTTTATCTGTGGTCTTGCCTCGCCACCATAAAAGCGCAATATCAGTAAGAAACATTGAAGCAGTGTTTACCTTAATCGCATCATCCATGATGCCTTTGGCATGGAAGTAGTTTTCCATCCTCCACAAGAAATTATCCACATCGCATGTAGACCTTGTCCCCACAAACTCTTTCGGCTTCGGGACATCCTCATAATTAAGTGCTGCACTTGACACTTCTTTCCCCACGGCTACTTGGCACAAGGCTAGCTCTCCCTCGAGCTCCTCTATTCTTGTTCTCAAAGCCATCTTCATGGCCATTGTTTCCTCCTTCAAAGCCATCACCATGGCCTCAAGAGCATTGTTCCTCTCTGCCAGCTTCTTCCTTTGGGAATCTAGCAACTCCTGCATGCTATCCCTATTGGAAGTGAAACATATGGTCACAAAGTCCCTGGACTACTCCTTCAAGTCCTCAATGCTTTCCCCAAGCGCATTGTTTGACTCTTTTGTGTCCTCCATGGACTCCTCAAGTTTACCGACACTTTCCTCAACAGCCGACAGCATCTCCCTCAAAAACTTTCTGGCCCACCTTTGTTGGAACTCTTCTTTCGACATCCCAACAGTGCCTTTGAACCAATAGCTCGGATACCACTTGTCACGGGGCTAGATCTTTTGTCTTGCGATCCATGTAGCCTTAGGCGATCCGTTCATCCAAACTTGCCTAAGTCAGCCTTTGCTCAAGTGAGGATTCCTTAAGAACTCCTCCAAGGTACCAATTTGTAGAGCGAAAGCGATCTATGCCAAAAGAAGCTTACAAAGAACAACAGAAAGAGTGCATACAAGGTGTTTGAGTAAATGCTCTCAATATTCTCTTATTTACAAAGAATAATGAAACAATGAATGGAGTGAGTACAAATGAGGGGGTGGCTCTACATCGATGGACGAGATTAACTATATCCCTTAAATCATGGGATTTACAAGATATGCCATATCAAATCTAATCTAATCTTTACAAGATATGATTCTATTAATCTTCTAAGATTAGTTACCAGGCTTCAATCTGACAGGCTTCTTCAATCTTCATGGGGTTCATTTTGTCCCCCTCTTTATGAATTTCTGTGAACTCATCAATAAGATGATCGATATCGTGGTCTTGTGTAGTCGTGGAAGTTGGTGGGGTGGGTGGAACAAGGTCCTTACCTTTTGCGGTGGTAGTTTCATGGTGACCTAGCCTTAAAATAAAATTTTTGGCTTATCCTCCTTGGGTTACTCAAGTAATAGCATGGGCCCAGCTATCCAAAAATCTCTCCATTGGACTTTTCTACTTGGTCAACCCATGTTACCTCGTACCACGACATTCATTCACACAATTTGTCGTGGCATAATTTTCGAAAATCTAGAAAAACTGCTCATTAATCAAAGATAAAAACAAAAATGAAACATTATTAAATAATCAATGATAATAGATAATAAAAACGAAATGAAATCAAAGTAATTAAAGAAAGGAAAAATAAAAACAAAACTGCTAACTTAAACATATCGGAGGTCAATGGATTACTTATCACAATTCACATGAGCTCCCTAGTAGTGCTTCAAGCGTTATCCATTACCTTTGAATGTGACCACCGTTTTCAGGTCTTTGATACTAGCAGCTCCATGCGGGTATACTTGAGCATCGTCAAAAGGACCTGACGAGTGAGATTTTAATTTACCAGGAAACAATTTGAGCCTAGAGTTGAACAACATCACTTGTTGCCCTGGTTCAAATTGCCTTGCCATAATTCTGTTATCATGCCAACATTTGGACTTCTCCTTGTTCAGTTTAGCATTTTCATATACGTATGCCCTGAATTCTTTCATTTCATTCAGTTCTACCAACTTTTTATGGCCAGCAGCGACCCAACCCATGTTCAGTTTTTTAATAGCCCAAAATACTTTGCGCTTGAACTCAACAGGTAGGTGACATGACTTTCCATAAACAACCTTAAATTTTATACCCCCAACGGTGTTTTAAATGCAGTATGATAAGCCCACAAAGCTTTATCTAATCTGGAGGACCGATCCTTACGAGTTGGTTTCACCATTTTTTCTAGAATCTTTTTAATTTCTCTGTTAGAAATCTCAGCTTGTCCATTTGTTTGGGGATGATATGCCATGGTAATCTTATGTTTCACCCTATACTGATGCAAGGCATTAGCCACTAACTTGCAATCAAAATGAGATCCTTCGTTACTAATAATGGTTCTAGGTGTACCGAATATTGTGAAAATGTTCTTGTGCAAGAAATTCATTATTGACTTTGCATCATTAGTAGGAAGCGCAACAACTTCGACCCACTTAGAGACATAGTCCACTGCCAACAATATGTACAGGTTGCCCACTGAAGGTGGAAATGGACCCATAAAGTCTATTCCCCATACATCAAACAACTCAATCTCTAGAATATTTTTGCGATGACATTTCGTGTCTCCTAGATAGATTTCTTGTCCTCTGACAATGGTCACACAACTAATAAAATTCATGAGCATCATTGAACAAACTCGGCCAATAAAATCCTGACTGAAGTACTTTGGCAGCAGTTCTCATTTCTTCAAAGTGTCCTCCGTAAGGAGCTGAATGAAAATGCTGCAGAATGTTATGTATTTCATCATCAGGGACACACTTCCTAATTATTTGATTAGCACAATGATTAAATAGGAAGGGTTCATCCCCATAATAATGCTTGGCATCATGAAGGAAGTTCTGTTTTTTTTGGCTGTTGAGATTAGGTGGCATCAAACCACTTACTAAAAAGTTCACTATATCGGCATACTAAGGTAATGCCATGGCAACTAACAGCTGCTCATCTGGAAAGTCTTCTTTAATAATTTTATCATTGCTATATTCATTTCCAGATTCTAACCTTGAAAGTGATCAACCACTTGATTTTCAGTCCCCTTTTGATATCAAATTTCCAAGTCGAACTCCTAAAACAAGAGTATTCATCGAATCAATCTTGGCTTGGCATCTTTCTTGCTCACCAAATACTTAATAACAAAGTGATCCATGTAAACTGTGACCTTGGTACCAACTAGATAAGAACATAATTTATCAAACGCGAATACCACAACCAATAACTCCTTTTCAGTGGTGGTGTAGTTAAGCTACGTATCCGTCAAGGTCCTACTTGCATAATAGATTGTATGAAATACCTTGTCTTCCATTTGCCCCAATACTACTCCCACAGCATAATCACTGGCGTCACACATGTGTTCAAAAGGCAGTGTCCAGTTTGGAATTATTACAATTGGTGCTGCTATCAGTCGTGTTTTCAATTCCTCAAAAGCTATCAAACAATGTTCATCAAAATTGAAAGGTCTATTTTGCTCCAGTAAGGGGCACAAGGGTTTAAATATTTTCGAGAAATCCTTAATGAATCTTTTATAAAATCCCGTATGACCTAAAAAACTTCTGATACCTTTGACACTGGTGAGAGGTGGCAATTTTTCTATTACATCAATTTTTTCTCTGTCCACTTCAATCCCTCACTGCGATATCTTATGCCTCATAACAATTCCTTCATGAACCATGAAATGGCATTTTTCCCAGTTTAAAAAAAATTGTTACTTCACAACGGCACAGAACCAATTCTAGGTTTTTTAAGCAGTCCTTAAAACCATTTCCAAACACAGAGAAATCGTCCATAAAGACTTCAAGGAAGTTTTTCACCATGTCCAAGAATATGACCATTATACAACGCTGAAAGGTCGTCGGAGCATTACATAACCCGAATGGAATTCGTCTAAACGCAAAAGTACCATATCAACAAGTGAAAGTTGTCTTCTCATGGTCTTTAGGAGCTATATCAATCTAATTATACCCTAAATATTCGTCCAAGAAATAGTAGAATGCCTTCCCATCTAATCTGTCCAACATTTGATCAATAAATGGTATAGGAAAGAGGTCCTTCCTAGTTGCCTTGTTGAGCTTGCGATAATCCATGCACACTCTCCATCCTATGAAAGTGCGAGTTGGTATGAGCTCATTTTTATCATTGCTGACCACTGTGACACCTCCTTTCTTGGGCACAGATTGTACAAGACTCACCCAAGAACTGTTAGAGATAAGGTAAATAATGCCAGCATCAAGCCACTTGATAATCTCTTTCTTGACAACTTCTTTCATGATGGATTTAGTCTTCTCTACTGTTCAATAGAATTGCTATGTCAATCCTCCAACAAAATTTTATACATGCAGAGAGTAGGCTAATTCCCTTTATATCAACAAGGGTCCATCCTAATGCCTTCTTATATCGCCGAAGAACTTCCAACAACCTGACCTCTTGATCGGGTGTTAACTCTGCAGAAATAAGTATTGGTAATGTGCTATTGTCTCCCAAGTAAACATATTTTAAATACATCGGCAGAGGTTTCAACTCTAGTGTAGGAGGTTCCTCTATAGATGGTTTAGGAGGACTGAAAGTGCGAGCCGATAAATCCAAGGACTCAAATTTTTTTTCTAGTCTGTCCACAATCTGCTGTGCCTCAATGAGTTCACTGAATTCTTCAAAAGTTTCTGTTTCATGTAGCTCAAGTGAATTTGTATCATTATCAAAATTGTTGTGGCAAAATTTTGCAAACTTTTCCTGCACTGCTACTTCTATCAAACCAATGGCGTTGCATTCTTCATTCTCATCAGCACATTTCAGGGTATCGAATACATTGAAGGTGATCTGCTAATCATTCATCCTCATGGTCAGTTTGCCTTTCTGCACATCAATTAAAGTTCTTCCAATAGCAAGAAAAGGTCTTCCAAGAATAATTGGCACATCGTTGTCAGCTTCACATTCTAAAATAATAAAATCGATAAGAAAAATAAACTGATCTACTCTTACCAGCACGTGTTCAATTTTACCTTCCGGATGTGCATAGGATCGATCAACTAGCTACAACATGACCGTAGTAGGTCTTACTTTCCAATTCCCAACTTCCTAAATATAGGCATAGAAATTAGATTTACACTCGCTCACATAATGCCTTACCAGCATAATGATTTCCAATTAAACATGGGATATTGAAACTCCTTGGGTCCTTCAACTTTAGAGGTAATATATTAATCAACATTGTTGTGCACCCTTCAGTAAGAGCAACAATTTCAAATTCTGCCAATCTGTGCTTTTTTGATAGTATATCTTTCATAAAGTTCACATAATTGGGCATATACTCCAAAGCTTCTACTAAAAGTATGTTGATGTGGAGTTGTTTCAGGACATTTAGAAATCTTTTAAACTAGGAATCTTATTTACAATTGTGAAATCACTGAGGAAAAGGTGGAGGTGGCTGTCCTTCAGGTTGCCGATATTGTTTTGCTGTAGCATTTTTATTGGTAACATGATCTGATTCTGTAACAACAATTTTCTGTTTAGCCTTTTCAGTTGTAGTATGCTTTTTATTTGATTCTGAATTCTTTCCATGATTGAGTCTGGAGTTGTCCTTTTCTACAATGGTGTCTTAAACAACATCATCCAACTGTGTACCACTTCTGAGAGTGATGACCTTGCAGTGTTCCTTCCTTTGTGTTCTTAACTTCTCGATATCGCTTGGCGATGCTCTTTGTGGCCTCAAATTTAAAGCATTCGCTATCCGCCCTACTTGATTTTCAAGAGATCTGAGGGACGTAACCTGGCTTTGAATTACAGCATCATTCTTGGCCATATATTCCTTTAGCAAGGCTTCAATGGGGGTAGAAGATGATACTTGACCCTGTTGAACATTTTGCCTCAGCATAGGATGATTATAACCAGGTGGTGCATTATTAGCACTCTATCTCGCAACATTGATTAAATTCCTTATACCTTGATTATTCCAACTAAAGTTTGGATGCTACTTCCACCCTAGATTATAGGTGTTGGAATAGGGGTTATTATTATGGTTAAAATTACCCATGTAGTATACAGATGTTGGATTTGATGGGCATTCATCAAACACATAGTTTTCACCACAATAAACACATGATAGTTCAATTGATTTCATCTCTTGGACTACAGTGGGCCTCTTCATTGTTTTGATCATATTAGCTAAAGAAGATACTTGGGTTGTTAACGAAGTGATTGCATCAAGCTCCATGGTACTAGCTGCTTTCTTACCCTTCCCAATTCTCGTGGTAGGATATTGATAATCATTATTGACAACCTTCTCCAAAATCTCATATGCCATTATAGGATTTATCCAATAGAGTACAATTTGCAAAGGCATCGATTACCATCCTTGTATGTGCTTTCAGCCCATTATAAAACATCTCCATCTAAGTCCAGTGCTGGAATCCATGCATCGGACATTTCTGAAGTAATTCTTTAATTCGTTCCAAGCTTCATATAGCATTTCATCCTCTACAAAAAGAAGACGTGATGTCATTTCTAAGCTTGGCATTCATATTTGGTAGATTACACCATAGCAAAAGTATTTGGCAAAGATCATTCCATAATGCCATTGTTCCCGACGGTAAAGCATTCAACCATGCTCTTACATGATCTCTCAAAGGGTATGGAAACAATTTAAGCCGCAAGGCATCTTCAGGAACACCCTGTTATAGAAACGAGCCACGGACTTTTAGAAAATGTCTTAAATGCAGCCTTGGATCTTTAGTGGGTAACCCACCAAACTGTCCTACTATTTGCAACATCTGAAACATTACCAATTTCAGCTTAAAATGCAGAGCTTGTATATGTGGTTTTACTATCTCTGAATTCAAATCATCCAAAATTGGAACAACATGTTCCCGAATTGGTCTGTCTCAGTCATCTATCACACAATGAATAGGAGGATCAACATCCCGACCAGTTGTATTCAATGGATCATTGAGACTAGGATCATTCCCTTCCCTAGCTATGTTATGTAATTCCCTCCTTCTCCTTCACAAATTACTTTCAATCTCTAGTTTAAATGGATATTATTCGTTAACAGGAATACTTCTACTCATGCACTAAAAGCAACCCTGCAGTAATTAAATACAACTAAGTTAGCTAAAACTAAGAAAACAAAAAAAAATAACAAAACCAAATTTTACCAATTGCCAGTCCCTGGCAACGGTGCCAAAAACTTGTCACGTTTGAAATGATATGCGAATTGTGCAAGTATACATGTCGAATCAAGTAATAAAGTGATATGTGAGATCGTCTCCACAAGGATTGGTTAGTTATAGAATGCATTGATAATTTGAAGGAATAATGATGTGTGCAATATATGTAATTGATAAATAATGGAAAATTCTATGACAAGACAAGAGTAAGAATGCAATGGAAAATTTGAGAATAATTACGTGAATAATATACAAACGAACAAGTAAGCAACTAAAATTGCTACGACGAAGATACTGTGGCAAATGATGGAGAGTCTACGATGTTGATTTAGAGGGTCGAGATTATTAAGAATCTGCCCTTACTAACAGTAATGCCTCAGCAAAACCATACTCAATCTACTACTCAAAAGAGTTCTAAAATGGTCTGCTTTTATCAAGAACGAGACCTCAAGTTACCTTGCCTTAAGAGATATATGTCTATTGGCCTTTAGCACAGTACCCTACATTGTTTTGTTTTGTTTTTGTATGACCGTTGCTCTATGTCTAAAGGTTGTTACAAGTATTCGGTCGAACACTTGCTCATATCATTCAATTTCAATCTCATGAACCTAACCTTGTCAGAATCAGATTAATTTAATAAACATGTCGTACATCCATCTATGTCTAGTGTTTGCAAACATTCAATTTTTTTTAAAAAAAAACCATTGAATGAAACAGTGTATTAAAGTAGATCTACACTTCAGTCATTAAAGAAAATAAGAGTTTTATCAAGTAATCCCAACCCTATGAGATTTAGCTCATGGGTTGGCAATTAAAATTCAAATCCAAAGTATCATTCAGCATCATTTTCATCAAATCAATTCACGAAGAGTAATCAAGAAATAACAGAAGAACTTTGAGAAGATAGCTTCTGCTTATCTAGCCCACACTCCAGTGATGTAGTGTCCTGTGGTGGCTGAGAGGGATTGCCTTCAGCTTTCTCTTCTCGTCTCTACTCAGTCGCTGCCCTTTATTTTTCGCCTAAGGATCTCTTTTTTTTTTCTCTTTTATTTTTTCCACCCCCTTTAGGGTTTCCTCTTTTGGCTTTTATAATCATTTTCCCTAGGGTAAATCTAATAGCCCATGATTTTATTCCCTCTTTTTTAGGTAGATATATCTAGTACAAGTTCAACTGGGCCTAAGACCAGTACACTTTGAGTGCTGATTGGACATCATCTCGGCATTGGCACAGCATTCATGTTCACAAACTGTCCAGCCCTTTGCCCCGAAAAACCTTCACTCCTTTACTTTTTGTTCCTCTTCCTACACCTGCCAATCCACTACCACACACAACCCTTCCGCGAGCAATTAAAAATAACTAACATTTAAGTACAGTCGAAGCTCCCAATGTAATGCTAAAACAAGAAAAATACTAATGGAATGTCCTAAAATGCAACTAAATGTGCCTAAGTACAGACAATTAGCTAGACCTAAAGGCATGAAATATAAATCTTTTCAAGAGTTATCAATGAGTCACATATACATAGCCCAACATCCACTCATAATTAAGGTATGACATACTATGAATGTCACAAGTGAATAAATCCATAAACGGATTCAAGATCTATTCTACTTTAGTCCAGTCCAATGTACTGTTAGTCCAATCAGTTATATCTATGTCTCTATCTTTTGGGAGTCATCCACTCTGATGCCTACTTTGCCATGAATGACACTATTATTTACATTTTTTTACACATAACTTTAGTGTGTTTAATAGTTAGATCAAAGCATCTTAATATATATTTAGGTTTTCATGCTTAAAGTAGTAATTTATGATTTTTAGTTGTTTTTATTACATTTTATATATCTAATAAAGTTACATGGTCTTGTAGGACAACTCGGGAGCTAAAGATGCATATTTGGGCCAAAACTAATGCATATGTTGCAACACCAAGACACTAATGCCATAACATTGAATACAGAAGAAAAACAAAGCCCTAGAGCAAAACAGCCTTTGGTGTCTCGACACGGCCTTTTAATGTCGCCCCTACACAACCCAAAAAGTCCCTGCACGAAATAATTGCGTTTTTAGGGAAATTTGGTTTGTCCTAGTCAAACTCTAAAGACTTCAAGGATAATTTAGGCATTTTAATATTCCGAGTTTGGCCTATATAAAGGCCATTGTAATTAGTTTAAACACACAATTTTAAGGAGACATAAGTTATTATTAGGTTTTTATTTCATTCTTAGTTTTTACTTAGTTTATTTTATTTTCATGTAATCAAAAGATCCCATTCCAAGTGAGACTTTCACGAGGAGAGATTGTTCCGAAGCCATGCTTCCATCGATAAATCCATGAGCATCTCGTTGCCTTTATTATATTCTTTATGTCTCTTTCTTTAACATTGTTTAATTAAATGTTTGTGTAAAGATTACAATCAATTTATGCTTTATACATATCTCGCATGTTTCAACTATTCTCATCTTATTAATTGATTGATTGATAGAGTTCATTTAAATTGGTTGGATTTGGATCAATGTGTTGGAACGCCGGTACCCCATGGCGCAGCAGAATAAAATTAGATCCGGTGATCCAAATCATGGATCCATGTGTGAGGAACGAATCAGGGTGAAATAAAGGTTTCGAAATTACCAAAACTTCAATCTGAGTAGACAGCGACGCCTTGGCAACAAGAGTTTTGATCTACTGTCGAATCAAGCCTCAACCTTTTCCGATGTCGGCCTCTACGTAATCCACCCGGTTTGACTATGAACGGAAGAAATCTCCAAAACTGTTTTGGAGGATTATTTGCTTGACGGCTGCTAGACCTAACAAGCAATCACTTAGGGTTTTCATGTCAAGCTTTGTCTCCTTTTAATACCTTTTATAATGGGTGTCTTTTTCATTGGGCCTTTTATAATTGTATCCTTTTAATTGGGCCTTTTATAATTGGTATCTCTTGAATGTATCATAAGATTAAATAAATACAATAAAGTTTTTAACCGAAAATTATAATTACATTAATTATATCCAAAAATTATAATTACATTAATTATAATAAGGATTTCGGTAAACTATATTTATTTAAATTTATATATGAATCAAATTCATATATTAATAGAATTATGTTGTCATTATGTGTACAACATCCTTGTACATATAATATGTTCAATATTTGATTTCCCAATTAAATTAATTCTTTAATTAATTTAATTCATGTGACAACCAAAAAACAATACCAATTATATTTTATTCCGTTCATTTAAACCATAGGGTGTGACCCTGTAGGTTCTTGCAACGTTAGCAGTAATAATAGAACGATTCTAATGTCACAAACAATGAGTGGCATCTAGCAATGCATCATTGCTACCTAAGTTACAAGAAGTCATGATTCCACATAACTTTTTGTGATTAACCTTTCATGCATTAATCCTTAAGTCCTTTATCTCTGGAATGGACACAAGTCATGGAATAGTCACACTTGTATAGTCCATCCCATGTTTCTTGATATCTTGAGTAGACTATGATATACAAATTAGTATGACATCTTATGTCAACTTATTTGAGCATGGCCATGCATTTCTAGTCTCACTCAATCAAGTGGCCTAAGATATTACTCCCATTATGTAGGAGGGACTTATCCTATATTGATCAACCATATCTCTTTACATAGATTGTGGTATATCCAACATCAGCCTTTATAGAACAACCAGTTACGGTGTACGTTTGACTGTATCAAAATATACAACTCACGATGTTGATATAATAATTATCTAAAGTCTGAGGATCATAAACATATTAATCACTATGAGTAATGTTGTGACAATTACATAATAATCCAATAAACATACTCATAACGGGTCAATCCAATATGTTGTTCTCTAACACACATATTCATGCATTGATTTTGACAATCCACATCAATGACAACTCTTTATCATCAATCAACTACATGTTAGTCTTAATGCATTATTGTTGTCCTAGTCAACAATAATACTCGACTAAGGATCTTTTAAGAATAATCATATTATTCTCAGGACATTATTATAAAACAGTTTATTTGTATACACAGATAGAAAAACTGAAATAATAATGACAACACTTTATATTAATAAATATGGTAAATAAAGTATGTTATTACAACCATCTCATGATTGATCTTTGGGCATACTCTTACACAGTGTTATCAAACCTAGGATTAACGATCCTAGGAAGTCATCTAGGTAGGAATTAACTTGAAATCGGTATTGCCTACTAAGAATTACTTAGCAGATCAGTGGTTAGGGAAGGAAGAACTTAAACTCTAGGCTTGACGACCCTAGAAAGTCATTTAGGTGGGAATTAACTAGAAATCTATGTTGCCTATCCGTGAAAACCTTACCCTACCTCGATCTGTACTGCATCATCAATAGGTGAGTAGTCTTGCCGTCTAGTTAGGTTAGTAGGAGGTTGAGAAGCCCTGCTAGGTTAAATAGAAACCAACTATTTAGAACCCTACATCAATAATTAATTAGGTAAAATAATTGGATCTAAGCTAAAGGAACTCGCGTAGTCAAAACAAAGAAATAAGAAAAGCCGATACATGAACCTAGGAGTAGATTTAGGTCTAGTGAAATTTATTTAGTTTATTATTAGTATTATCATCTTACTTCTTAATTAAAATTAACTAATTCGAAACTCGAGTAGATTAGTAAGTATTTTTTACAACTTTTGCCACTAATAATTCACATTTTTACAATCTAGTCCCTATCACATAAAAACAGAAATTCATGCAATTCAACCTAAACCCATACTAGAAGAATTTAAATTAGGTCCCTATCAGCCCATATTTTTCATTTATTTCACAATTTAACCATGAATTTTACACATTTCACAATTTAATCCCTATTTGAACATTTCACTAAAAATCACTTAACAAATGTTGTTTATCTAACAACAAGCATGCATTTTCTATAATTAAACATCAAAAAGCACCTACATTCATTAATGGGAAAACCCTAAACCTTTAACAATTTTGCAAAATAGTCCCTGGGCTAGCTAGACTAAGCTACAACGATCTTAAAAACATAGAAATCATTAAAAACGGGACAAAAATCTTTCCTAATTGAAGGAAATGAAGATAGCAGAATCCCTAACCCCTTTTTCTCAAGAAGAATCAGCTTGAAGAATATGAATGAACCAAAATTTTGTTTTTTTTTTTAAATTTAATTAATCTTTATTAACTAAATACCAAAATTAACCTTTAGAAACATCAACATTTTCAAAATTACCTAGCCACTATCATCCATTATCATGTTATTGGGATATTTACCATATAAGGACCTTCACTTTAATATTCCATAGCTATTATACACCTTTAGCTATTAAAACTCAAGTTTTACACTTTACGCGATTTAGTCCTTTTTATCAAATTAGCCATTCAAACGATAAAATTTCTTAACAAAACTTTCACACAATCATTTTATCATACTGTAAGCGTTAAAACAATAATAAAATAATTATTTCAACTTCAAATTTTTGGTCCCAAAACCACTATTTCGATTTGACTAAAAACAAGCTGTGACAACTTCTCCCTCTTAGGAATTTTCGTCCCCGAAAATCTTACCAGAAAAGAGGTTAGGGTACTATTTTCTCATAGCTTCCTCGGGTTCCCACGTAGCTTTTTCGATACCATGCTGTTGCGAAAGTACTTTCACTAAAGCTATGCTTTTATTTCCCAACTCTTTAACCTCTCAAGCTAAAATTCTGATCGGTTCTTCGTTATATGTCATATCAAGATGAATTTCAATCTCTGACGAAGAAATTATGTGTGACAGATCTGATCTATATTGATGCAACATCAAAACATGAAATACATTGTGAATCTTTTCTAATTCTGAAGGTAAAGCTAATCGATATGCTACTGGCCCTATTCTTTCGATAATCTCATACGGGCTGATGAATCGCGGACTCAGTTGCCTTTGCGACCAAAACAAAGAATTTTCTTCCACGAATATACTTTTAGAAATACTCTGTCACCGATCTGAAATTCAATGTCTTTACGTTTCAAATCCACATACGATTTTTGTCGATCTGAAGCTGCTTTCAAACTGTCGCTAATTACTTTCACTTTGTCTTCAGTCTCTCTAATCAAATCAACCCCATGAATCTTTTTCTCACTAAGCTCGTTCCAAAACAATGGAGTTCAGCATTTACAACCATACAGTGCTTATACGGTGCCATCTTTATGCTCATTTGAAAACTGTTGTTATAACGAATTCAACCAATGCCAAATATTTTTCCCAGTTGCCTTCAAATTCTAAAATAAACAACGAAGCATATCTTCGAGAATCTGAATTACTCTCTCAGACTGACCGTCGGTTCGGGGATGAAATGTGGAACTAAAGTTCAACCGCGTACCCAGACTTTCTTACAATTTCTTCCAAAATCGCAACGTAAACCTCATATTTCTATCCGAAATAATCGAAACTGGCACCCCGTGCAATCTAACGATCTTAGAAATGTACAACTCAACCAATTTATCAAGTGAATAATCTGAACATACTGGAATGAAATGTGTCGATTTTGTCAGTCGATCAACGACAACCCAAATAGCATCTTTCTTTTTCGGAGACAGGGGCAATCCCGATACGAAATCCATCGTAACTCTATTCCATTTCCACTCTGGTATCATCACTAGTTGTAGCAATCCCGAAGGCACTTGATGTTCGGCTTTAACTTGTTGACAAACCAAGCATCTCAACACAAACTCTGAAATGTCTCTTTTCATGCCTGACCATCAATAAAATTGTTTCAAATCATTATACATTTTTGTACTCCCCGGATGTAAGGATAAACAACCACTATGTGCTTCGTGTAGAATTTCTAAATAAGCTCAGAATTCCTTGGTACACAAATTCTACCTCGAAACATTAAATAATCATCAGCTCCGATTTGATAGTCTGAATAGGTAATAGACTCACATTGCACTCTTTTAGCTTGCAACTCGTTGTCACACTTTTGGGCTTTACAAATTTGTTGAAGAAATATCAGTTTAGCTTTTAATTCAACCAAAATCGAACCAACAGTAAACAAGGTTAGCTGTGTGTTCATCGATCACAAAGCAAATAATGATTTTCTACTCAAAGCATCCGCCACTACGTTTGCTTTCCCCGGATAATAATTAATCACTAACTCATAGTCTTTCAACAGCTCGAGCCATCTTCGTTGTCGCAAATTCAAATCTTTCTGAGTCATTATATACTTCAAGCTCTTGTGATCGGTAAAGATATGACACTTTTCATCGTATAAATAATGTCGCCAAATCTTCAATGCAAAAACAATAGCAGCCAATTGTAAATCGTCTGTGGGATAATTCTTCTCATGTGGTTTCAACTGTCGGGAGGCATAAGCTATCACTTTTCCCTCTTGCATCAAAACACAACCCGAACCGTTCAATGATGCGTCGCTGAAAATCACAAACTCTTTACCCTACTCAGGTTGAACCAAAACTGGTGCCTTAGTTAATGATGCTTTCAACTGTTCAAAACTCTATTGACATTTCTCGGACCACTCGAATTTCACATCTCTCTATAGCAATCTAGTCATCACTGTAGCAATCATCGAGAATCCTTTTACAAAATGTCGATAATAGCCAGCTAATCTCAGAAAGCTTCTGACTTCGGATATGTTTCTTGGTGGTTTCCAATCAACAATTGTGGAAATCTTGCTCGGGTCAACTCGTATACCTTCCACTGAAACAATATGTCCCAAAAATCTGACTTCTCGAAGCCAAAATTCACATTTACTGAATTTAGCAAATAGTTTCTTATCTCTCAAGGTTTGCAGCACAATTCTCAAATGCTCGGCATGCTTAGACTTATCTCGTGAATAGATCAGAATGTCATCAATGAATACAACCACAAATCTGTCTAAATACGGTCTAAAAATTTGATTCATCAAATCCATAAAAACAACAGGAGCATTAGTTATCCGAAAGGCATAACAAGAAATTCATAATACCCGTACCTTGTTCTAAACGCAGTTTTCGGCATATCCGAATCTTTTACTCTCAACTGATAATAACCAGACCGTAGATCAATCTTCGAAAATACTGTTGCTCTTTTCAACTGATCAAATAAATCATCAATTCTCAGCAAAGGATACATATTCTTTATTGTAACCTTGTTGAGCCGATGATAGTCAATACACATTCTCATTGATCCATCTTTCTTCTTTACGAATAGAACTGGCGCACCCTAAGGCAAAAAACTAGGTCATGTGAAACCTTTATCTGTTAACTCTTACAACTGAGCTTTCAACTCTTTCAATTCCGTCGGAGCCATTCTATACGAAGCTATCGATATAGGTGATGTTCCCGGTACTAATTCAATAGCAAACTCGACTTCTCTGATCAGTGGCAATCCGATAACTCTTCTGGAAACACATCCAAATACTCACAAACTACTGGTACTGATTCAATTTTCAATTCAGACACTTTTGTATCCAGTACATAAGTAAGATAAGCTTTGCAAACCTTTTTCACATATTTCTGAGCTGACATCAATGAAATCACAACAAGCAACCCACTCAAATCATCTAATTCAATATGAATAATTTCACTATTATGGCATCTCAACTCAATAATCTTTCGTCTACAATTCACTACAGCATCATGCAGATTCAACCAATCCATACCCAAAATCACATCGAATTCATCAAACGGTAAAAGCATCAAATCAGCCAAAAAATAGTAACCCCGAGTCATCAAAGGACAATTCTTGCAAACTTTATCAAGTAGGACATACTTGCCTAAGGGGTTCGATACTTTAATCATAAACTCAGTGGACTCAAGAGGCAAACTCTTACTAAACACTAAGTTCTCACAAACATATGAATGAGTTGATCCAGGATCAATCAAGGTAATTACATTAGTGTCATAGAGAGAAAATTTATCGGTGATAACATCGGGCGACGATGCTTTTTCGCCAGCGCGAATAGCGTAAGCTTTGGCTGGTGCTCTCGCCTCAGATCTCACAGCTGAATCTTTTGTCACACCTTTACTACTGGTCACATTTCCTACATTTCTCAGTGGTCTTCCTCTAGCAGTTATGTTACTCGGTCTTGCATTCTGAAATTTCTCTTTTTTCGGCTAACTTAGGACAATCCCGAATGAAGTGATCTTGCGAGTCACATTTAAAAAAACATTTATTACTTATCCAATAGTCTCCAAAATGTCGCCTCCCACACTGTTGACATTCAGGTTTATTGTTTCTTACGCTGCCAACACTCGGCACTGAAGTAGCTTAAGCTTTAGGACTTGAATATTGCTTTCCACGATCTCTATTTGGATACCCGATCGAAGCATTCGAACAAGTGTACAAGTCTCTTGATTTCTTTGACGAAGACTGATATGGTTTACTCATCGATCTCTTTCTTGAATCTCTAGCTTCGAAATCCGCCTTTCTCTTTTCTTTGCCAAGTTCTTCGGCTTTATAAGCTCTGTCAACTAGCACCACGAATTCTTTTAATTCTAGAATCTCGACTAACAATTTGATGTCCTCGGTTAACCCATCTTCAAATCTCTTACACATAATCGCCTCAGTTGAAATACATTCCCGAGCATATTTACTACGTCTCACAAACTCTAGCTCATACTCGGTTACAGACATACGACCCTGTTTTAGCTCCAAAAACTCTTTGCGCTTCTGATCAATAAATCGTTGACTGATGTATTTCTTTTTAAATTCAGCTTGAAAAAATTCTCAAGTAACTCTTTCTCTCGGTACCACAGATACTAAAGTATTCCACCACTAATACTTGTGTCCCTTAAAAGTGATACGGCACATTTTAAACACTCAGCCGGTGTGCAAGAAAGCTCATCAAATACTCGATAGTATTTTCAAGCCAAAACTCGGCTCTCTTAGGATCGTCATCAATGGTAGCTCTAAACTTTTCAGCCTCGTATTTTTGAATTTTATCAACTGGTGGCTTATTCAATCGTAAAAGTTCCACACCTTGATGAGCTACGGGAACCAGTTGGGGATTAGGTGAGGGTGGTGGTTGTTGAGCAGCCGGATTTGTTCGAACAAACTCCGTAAACCAATCATTCATCATTTGGAAGAAGGCTTCCTTAGCCTCTCCTCCTTGGCTACCCGTTACGGGTCTCGACTTGGATTGCGCTACTCCGTGAACGGAGGCTGGCGCATTACTCTCAACATTATTAGCTACAGCTCGATTGGGATCAATTTACTATACGAAAACACAATTTAAACTGTCAAGAGATATTACACTATCACAGGTTATATATGGCATGTATAGCTAGACTCTCACAAACGCTACGTTAGTCCGAGAATCGACTAAACTGTAGCTCTGATACCAATAAATGCAACACCCCTCACCCGTATTCAATGCCAGAATAGGGTTACGAAGCATTACCGGACTTATTAAACAATTAGACATTCATTTCACATACATTTTAAAATTTCATGAAATCATCATTCGAACTCAATCACATTGTCCATAATACAAGCCTACGATGCCCTAAACATGATTTAGAAGTGGTTTGGGACTAAACTGATAGCTCAAGAAATTTTTAGAAAACTTAGAAAAATTTTCAAAATACAGGGGACACACGCCCGTGTCACAGGCCGTGTGGACATTGAAATGGGATCACATGGCCGTGTCTCAGCTCGTGTCTGACCCTGTGTAACTCTCTGACTTGGGTCACATGGCCAATACACACGCCCATGAGACTAGCCCGTGTGCCTTAAGAAATGGCCACACACGCCCGTGGGCCAGGCCGTGTGCTAGGCCATGCCAAACCTGTAGGGTATACTGACTTATGCCACACGGCCAAGTCACACACCCGTGTGCTAAGCCGTGTGGAACATACTGACTTGATTTTTAATTCAACACCAAGGGACACACAACCATGTAACCTAACTGTATGTCACACACGGCTGAGACACACGCCCGTGTCTATGCCAGTGCAGACAAAAATAGGCTATTTACCAAGCCATTTTGCCACCCAATTTGCATATACCTATACCAAACCAAATAGCACAATTCATGGCATAAAAATAGGCATTCTATTAACCTCATTCAAACATAATTCATACCATTTCAATACCAACCAATACAAAACACATCAATACCATAATATGCCATTCAATTTCATACCCAAAACTCATAATCTCAAATCATCAATATGACATTTCAAATTTTGCATCATTTAGCCTAATCTCACAAACATACCAAATTCAATTCTCAACCATTTAGCACCCCTTAATTACCAAATATCAACAAGCATAACATATCCATCATTAAACACATATCCAAAGCCATATGCACATATTTATACACAATCAAATCAACCAAATTAAGCCAACTCTCTTGGCTATTTACAAAACCAAAACATTTAACATTTACAAGCCATTTCAAATGACTAATTTCATTACCAAACCATAACCAAAATGACCAAAGTTCCTATACATGCCATATATCCCAAAAACATAAATTCAAAAGTACCAAAGTGATAGTTGGCTAGTGTGATGAAGTCTCCGACAATCCCGAATCCAAGCTAGCTTTGATTTCACTATAAAACACGAAAAATTAAACAAAGTAAGCTTTAAAGCTTAGTAAGTTCGTATAATAATAAACTCAATTAACCAAAAATATACAATTCAACCAATTGAATATATCAACATATAACTCATATTAGCTAACAAACCTTTCACATATTCAATCATAAGATTTGATGTAAAATTCACAGCTTTCTTTGATTCAAAACTCATACAGTTCGTGTACATACATGTACCATCTCATATCAAACTTAAACTCAACCACATCTCTGACATATAGACCGGTTGAACCATTCGGAATACTATCAGATACTCAGGAATCTCACACCCTAAGTGCCACATATATAGCCAAAGCTATCTCAATCTCGTATCATATTTAATGCTCCTCTCGAGCTATCAACGGGTCAGCTCACACAAGTTGACGGTCATGACGAAGCTACATGGTGTTGCTCACACAAGCTAACGAGTATCCGCAACACATGCAGGATGACTCAGCCACCGGTAGGACATACAGACCAGCACCTAAATCACATAACCCCTAATGACATGTCATTCGTATCCTAATCTATTCCTAAGGTTCAATCGGGATTTCTCACTTGCCGAATTGTCGTCGAATATGCTCGTAGTGTCGTATTCACAATTTATGCAATATCAAAGCATTTAAAACACAAGTATAATAATGTTTATTACGTACGAACTTACCTCGAATGTAAAAACGACGAAACAAGTTGATTAATCCAAAATCTTGTTCTTTCCTCGATCTAAATCCATATTTTGCTTTTCTTGATCTAAATGTAATCAATGTAATCAAAATTAACTTATTTAATAATTTATCTATTCAATTTAATGCAAAAAACACATTAAGGCAATTTTACACTTTTTCCACTAATAATTCACATTTTTACAATTTAGTCCCTATCACATAAAAACACAAATTCATGCAATTCAACCTAAACCCATGCTAGCCGAATTTCAATTAGGTCCCTATCAGATCATATTTTTCATTTATTTCACAATTTAACCATGAATTTTACACATTTCACAATTTAATCCCTATTTGAACATTTAAATCACTTAACAAATGTTGTTCATTAAATCAATCAATTTTTGTTATTATACTTAGTTCATAAGATTATAAGCATTTAAGCATCAAATTTAACTAAATAGAAACCAGTTACTTCCGTTGATATGTTCCTCCAAGTTATTAAGCACAAAATAAACTCTAGGGAACAAAAATTTATAGCATTTTTAGTTACTTAAACCAATTAGGTTAAATTCTGCTGTTAATCCTTATATTTAGTGAAAATTATGGATTTAATCTTTATATTTTAATTTGATCAGTTTTAGTTCTTGTACTTTTTGAAATGGCCAATTTTAGTTTCTGTACTTTTCAAATTTCAAAACTTTAGTCCTGACCCAAACAATTCAATTAATAGTCCTATATTAAGTGCACAATTTTAGATTTAGTCAATATTCTCCAATTGGATCATTTTAAGACTATACTTTTCAAATATTTAATTTTTTTCAATATTAATGTAAATGATAGTCATTAGTCATTTAACTAGATTTTTAGCGAGTAATATCTGAAAATAATCATTTGACATGACATTACACTTATGATAATATGTTTAACGCATCAAATTTTGAAAATGAGATAACATAACTTAATGAATTTAGCAATTATCATTTGGTAAGGACTAAAATTTTAAAATTCAAAAAGTATAGGGACTAAACATGAACAAAATTCACAAAATTCGTAAATTAAAAGGACTAATAGCAAGATTTTACCAACCAAATAATATAAGAATTTCAATTCCATTGTCATATTCATGATACATACTTTAATAAGACTCAACATTGTCTTATAATTTTAGCTATCTATTTCAAAAAAGGTCACGGGTGAAACATAGGAAAAAAACTCAAAGGAAAAGGATAAAAAAAACCTAAATCATGATGTAGACCTTGAAGAAGATAACTTATCCACATTGTCTAGTAGCCAACCCATGGAGCTGTATTTTACCATTAAAGTTAGCAACCATCTTTTGACTTACAGCACCCACTCTGTTTTTCACCACCACACTTCTTCCCTCATCTGCACATAAAAACACCTGCAACTCCCTTCTTCTCATACATTCATGCATTCAAATTTGCCTTACTTGGACCACTCATACCGATTTATCTTCATTTTCAATGGCTTCCCTTTGGTCACCATGGGGAAACTTGTTAATGATTTTAATGGCTAATTTTTCTTCACTAACCTTATCTTCATCATCTCAGCAATATTTACATGTACAATACTCAAGTATATCAGCTGCACCGGCATTCCTTCCAAGTGCACCTCTTGCTTCTTCTCCAAGTTTACCCCCTGATATTGAGCCTTTGTTCCCTACTCCGAATGGTGTGGCACCTTCTCCTACTGATTCGTCGATGCCCACGATTCCTTCAAGCCCCAGTCCCCCGAATCCGGATAACATCGTGGCCCCTGCTCCTGGTTTTGCATTTTCACCATCTAACAGCCCTTTGCCGGTATCCACTTCGGTTTATCCGACTTCAGCTCGAGCTTTAAAACCAACATTGTTTCTTGGTTTGCTAGTATTTAGTATATTGCAGAAGCTTTCTGGTGTGTGAATTTCTGCTGATGGCATTGTTCCTTGTAGCTTCACTCTTTTCTTTTTATGTTTTCTATATATTTATTTTTGATATTGTTAATCATGGTTGTTGACTATTATATTTAATACAAATTATTAGTATGAACTCTGATTTGGTACAAAAAAAAATGCTTATATTATTAGCACAAAGACTACATTAAGTTCAACTTCTGTCACAACAAGGAAAAACAAAAAAAGAAATAGTTACAAGGGAAAACAAGTACACAAATGAAACAATTGAACGAAAGAATAGCAAACATTGATAAATTTTCTCAGAAGGTAACACATGTATAACAATTCTTCTAAGTTCCTAATTTGAACTGCCCTCTTTTCCTATATGTATATGTATATGCTACTTACCTTAATGCAACCTAACTAAAGTTACAAGGCAATGATAGTAGAACGAGACAATGGGGATCCATTCAACAACGTCCCAAATAGTCCTCCCTTTATTTTGTTGAATTCAAAGGGACTCCATTTACTGGGGGATGGTCTTTTAACCATATTCTTCTTCAGCTCCATGTTCTCATCCTTGAGCGCTTGGACAGCATAACTGAGTTGTCTAATCACCTCTTTCTTCTCTTCATCTTTCTGAATTAATTGAGCCTTCTGAACCTTGTTCTCTTCTTTCAGTTTCTCTATTTCTTCCCTTAACTTCATCAATTCATCGCCGAACACCTTTGACGATCCATCTTCCTTCACAACATGGCCGCCTTTAGTTACTAAACCAGCTTCGTATTTGTCTTCCTGCTTGGGATCCTCGACTTCCTCCCCAGTTTCATCATGTTCAGGGTCATCAACTTCTGATTCAGCATAGTCTTCAGATTCAAAGGTCTCGGAGCTGCTATCATAGAGTTTATCCATCAAGTTGATCGTCTTCTCTGAATGGCAGTACTTCATGGAAGAAAACGGGGATCCCAATGTTGTTACAAGGCGATTTCCAGGGTCCAACTTAATTTGATCATACCGCTCAGCCAGTAAACGATGGGATCGGTAGAAATCTTCAACCAAGCTAATCAACTCGGGACGTTTCTTATAATACATTTCTGCACGCTTTGCAAAGGAATCTGCATCTTCCTCAATCAATTTTAGCATTGCCTTGGTCTTGGAGTCCAACTCTATCATTAAAATAAAACCATTCAATTACTTCAGCAAATAAACAGAACAAACAAATAATGGTAAAAGAAAATAATTCCAGGAAGTTTAATGAGTTGGTCAATGTTAACGTTTCACCCTGGTAAAACAACATGGCAGCAGAACCTTTCTGGTCTTTTAATCAAGCAAAGATCTCTCAATGGCAGACATATAGAAGAGAAAAGATCAATTGCTAAATTAAATATGAGCAAAGGGTCCTATCCAAATCTATACCCGTTCCCTATAATGATCCATTTATAATTAACCTGAGATGCAAGGGGTCCAATTCATTATTAGCTCATAAAGTAATGTTTTTGGAAGACTAATTACTTTAGCTGCAAAGCTACACTTAGAAGTTAGTGGGAAATATGGAAATTGAGAAAGTTAACAATGTCTGGTGGGACTTCAGTTTCAGGGTCCCTGTACACTGAGGGCCACCCACATGTACATGCTAAAACCTGTAAGATCTCAGACAACAGAAATTTGAATAGCCATCCAAACGCAAGCCATGATGATTAAGATAGTAACACACAAAACAGGAACTACAAGTCAACCATTCCAGTACCAGCTCATCATGCCATTGCATCCCTAACACCATGAGCAAATCTTCGGCTCAAGGTTAAAATCCACAGTCCAGTGACAAGCAATTCCATATTGTTGCCAAGACCACCAGCTTGTTAGGTCTCTGATTTCAAAAACTTTGGATCCTGAATCCTAGAACTAGATTCACTTCTAGCTTTAGTGTTGAAAATTTGAAATAGAAGGTTTATTTGTATAGTAAGCATATAGTTGTTGTCCAACACAACCCCATTCTGTGCTCCTAGAGAAAAAAAAAAAAAAGTCTTTCACACTAAGATAACATCTCAGGTTCCTGAATAATCTCTACCCTTGTCTTAGAAATAAAAGAAAAGGGTTTCTGGTGGAACCTACTGTATAACATAAGGCCCCACCAGTCAGTCTTTACGCAGTCAATAATACACTAATTAGGATTACTTTGTAATGTTTGTTAAATAATACTATTAGCATAAATTTATTTTTCTTTTTCCCTAGTCCTTGCTCTTCTAGATCCAATTCTCAAGAAACCATTGCAATCCCATTATTAATATCTTTTGTTCTTCACTTCAAGGTTAAAAGTTAAAAGAGTCTTCTCATCATTTCGTTTTTGTTTGTCCTTTTTTTACATATCTGTAAAGTGATACTGTAGAAAAAGCAATTTAAAAAAATTGAAACGTTCATGAGAATGAAAAGAAAAAAGGCATACACAATGTCTCCAACGGTCAAGAAACAAGAAATGCCAAGAAAAGCTCTAAAATAGTGATGAAGAAAGTAGAAAGGAGAAAGGGGGTGTTACCAGAAAGAGTGGATTGAAGCCATTGGGAGCGCTTTGAACCGTCGCGGTGACTATCAAACCACCACCATCTTGAACTTTCCTCCATCTTGTTCAGCATTTGAACCATCTTCTCCTCTTTTACCTTAATATGACAAAAGAGTTTTAAGAACCAAAGGACGGAAACTCTAAAACCTGAAACTAAAGGCTAATATATAGATGAAAGAGTAAGAGGAATGAAGATGATATGAAACAGGGTTAGTCCCCCGTGTATTTATGCTAAAAAAAAGGGGGACAAAACAGGAATAGATTAGGCATGAAAAACGAGATCGAAAAGCGGGAAATTTAGATGGTAAAACCTGCCAAATAAAACTGAAAAAAGAAAGGGATTTATATGGAAAGAAATCTGGAATTTCAATCTAGTGGCGCCTTCCAGAATTTATGCAACTAATGTAAAAAACATGATCAATTCCCATTACTGGAACTTCACAATATCCTTCTACTTCATAAAGCTGTAACATACAATTAGAATACAAATGTAGAGGGAGTGAAGGAGGATTGGTTTACCCAGAAAAGAGAGATGGTTTTGTTCAGGTTGATGGAAAATGAGAGGGAGCGTTCCTCTTTTGTCTTCTTCTTCTCTCTTTGCTTTGAATTCACTACTCAGTCCATTGATATAGTGGCATTGTTTGAATTAAATGCGCATTTTCCGTAAGATCTATATTTTTAATTTTTAATTTTTCATTGTTAGACCAATTGTTTTTTTACACGTGTTTTGCTGTCGAAAAACAAAATTTTGACTAACTAAAAATCAGCTTAGTTCCTTATTAAAATGGAACTTAAATGTAAATATTTCATTTGGAAGGGTGGGGTTGGAGCAGGACGCAGATGTACATGTCAGCGTCATCACAATATGGCCTTCCAAATTAATACATACTTTTAGTAACGGTCAAAAATATCAGACACAACAGTCATAAGACCCAAAAAAAAAAGAAAAAAGAACAGGAAAAAGAAACTTCCAATCCTTATAGCTAAAGGTGAAGACCAAAATGGTTAATTTGTCTTTGATATAATAATGAAGCGTATTATTTTTCCTGACGGATGAGTCTGGCATGCCATTTGCATGAATTATTTTCTATGGATTAGGATAAATTAAATGCCTCGCTTATATGATTAAATTAAAGGTTAAAATATATTATAAGTTTCTGTATTTTTTTTATAGAATTTAATTTTTTTTTTTTAGATTTTAAAATTTAGGTTCTACGGTTAATACTGATAAATCTTTTTTTTATTAAGTTTGTTGCTAAGATTTTTTTGAAATAAAGAAAATACTCATTTAGTAGCCATGAAATTTAAAAATAACTATGTAATTAACTTGAATTTAACAAAAAAATATTAGCAGTATTAATAATTAGACTTAAATTTTGAAATCTGAAAAATAGAAAGACTAAATTCCATGAAATAAAAATATAGATACTAAATTCCTACTTTTAGAAAAGTATAGGGACTTGTGGCAAATTTTAACCTAAATTAAAATATGAAAAAGGCAAATGCAATGAATTAAAGCCAATTTGCGGATTGAGTTGGATCAAATTGTAAGAAAATTTAAACTCAAACTTCATTCAAATCGATTTAGGCAGATTAGACCACGCTTCACTTATTTTAGCTATGCTTCACATGAATATTGTACACCATATTCTGGGCGATTCATGCAAAATCAACTAGTACGCACCGGTACGAGCGATATCGACTAAAATTTGCACTGGAACGGAACTTAAAGTTGGTTGTTCCAATCTACTATTGAAACTGAGCATTCTAGCCAATGCGGGCGGTACCAAAACAACACCAACTACCCTGCTTCATACCCTTAAATGTTTTATATGTTATAAGACATAATTTCAAGATCAGCTGTGTATAATTATGCATTGTTAGTCTTTTTAGACACTTTATAAAGCACTCTCATTTTATAATTCCGTTGCATGTTCAAGCATTTAACTTGGGAAACAAAATTTTCCGTAAAGAAAATATCAGACTTATCAAATGATTCGTTGACTTCTAACAAGGGATACTTCGCAACTCATTATGGAGTGACTTTTGGCAGTGTTCAGGGCTTAGAAAGATGATGTAGGCTGGAGGTTGGATTTGTGAAATTAAAATGTGTGTGGACAAAGGCAAATATATAGCTTCAAGGAGTTACTAAGAGTATATTTTATGTGGCATGAAATGCAAATGAGACGTGATGACAAATTTTGTCCAATTTGAGATATCCAGTGGAAGAAAAGATGAGACAACTTGGATTCTATTTTAATGACAAAAAATATTTCATTTTAATCATCTTAAAAATTGAATCCGAACTTCCTCATAACAACCCCCAATTTATTACTTTGCTAGTTCTACTTCTTTTAGATAAAATAATTTGCATTTGACGGGATCAACCATCCGAGTTTATTGATTATATTAGCTTTATAACTATTTTGGTTTATCCAATATTATCAATAAGTAAACTCTATCTTTCACTCTTTTACCTAAAGAGTAATTTCTTAATGAGACACTTTCTATTAAAAGAATAGTGCAAATAAAATTTTTAGAAAAAAGAAAACACTTTTATAAAAACTCCAAATTTAATATGGATTTGTGTACAATTGGCATGAATTATTCTTTTCTCAATATATAGAATTTAATATTAAATCATGACTTTTATTTTATAAAATTTGAAAAATTAATTTTTAAACATTAATTTGTCAAATTTTGATATTTGTATTATGAAAATTGAAAAATTAGTCAAGTTAGTAAGCATTAACCCAATCTATCTCGATGTTCCTTTCTCTTGCATGTACTTTGATAATTCATAATATATCTTCTTCTTTTTATTATGTGTTAGTTTTACGTGTCTAGGTTAGTTAGGATAAGCAGAGAGATTTGCGGGAATTTGTTTGAATACTTTTTCTTTTAAACTTATTGATCACTTTTTATATTACCTTTGTTTAGTTACTAGATTTTTTAGGCGAAGGGTATTTTTTTTTTTTTCCTTTTGTAGTATTTATAAAATCCCAAGCTATCGGTGCATAATGTTGAGTGTTTGTGAGAGAGAGTTATGGTTATCTCTATTGTTTTTTAGGAGAATTACTGATGATTGGTGTTGAATCACTTTGGATCTTATTCAATATCATGTTGATTAGAATCTTGGAGGGTAATTCCACAATTGAAATGATTAGTGTTGATTGGGTAGTGATTTTGGTGAGAATTGAGGGAAACTTGGATGTTTTGAGGTTGTAGAGGTGAACTGCATTGTTAAACAATAATTGGGTCTTGGAGAATTAGGAGTAAAGGAGTCACCAATGCCGTTTAAGAGCATTATCCAGGACGTGAAAGGGGAGTTAGGGAGTATATCTAGCGAAGGTAAATCAAGGTCGCTTAGGGTAGTTCAAGTAGCTTAGTTCGCATCGATGCATTCAAGCAGAGTTGTTGGGCGAACATGCCATACGAGCTTTTAAGGGATGTGTTGATGAGAATAGAAGCGTCGGAGGTTACTTGGCCTACAAGAAAAACAATGGTTTATTGTGCCGGTGTGTGTAGGAATTGGAGAGAGATTATGAAGGAACTTGTAAAAACCCCAGAAATCTCTAGCAAATTGACATTCCCAATCTCCTTAAAGCAGGTGATAGTTGCCAGCATGTACTTGTTTCTTTCCTTTTCTAAGTACATTTTATTATTTATATGATCGATTTGCTTTCATTCATACATTTTGGCTTTGAATCTTTAGTGATGATTGAATGGTGTTGACCCTTATTGGTGGTTAGTTTAAACTAAGATTTGTATTACATAGTTTGCGTTCTAGTATCGCAGTTTGATACTTTTTAGGAACTTTTAGAATCAAAAGTTCTGGTACTAGATCAATATCTTGTTACATCATCACAAGTTCTAGTAAAAGTTTTTTAAAATTCTAGTAATAAAATGAGGATATAGAGTTTTACTCAACAATTAGTTGTCCAATATGAATTGTGAACTTAAGAGTTCTTAGGCAATGTAATTGCTTGAAAAGAATCTGTCTAAGTTAATATGTAGAATAGATTATAAGCTATATGTTTGTACTTGGAACGATTTTCATTATTCATTGATTATTTATGGATGGGTAATTCTAAATTTACTTACATGTATTCATTATTTTTTCCCTTTGCAGCCTAGTCCAAGGGACTCCCTTCTTCAATGTTACATAAAACGCAATTGTAACAACCAAACATATTATCTTTACCTTGGCCTGAACCAATGTGAGTGGCTTTTATTTATTTATTTATGCTTTCTATTGTTCTTACTTCAAAAATGGTTTATTGTCAATTTTACTCTCATGTACATTAACTTGTAAAGTTGTGTTGTTTGTTGTTACCTTCTAAAAGAAAATTTTGCTAACAATTGTTGATTGAATTAAACACATTAAGGATATTTATTCATAGAAAGTTAGTACTGTAACTATTTGTTAATTGTAGTGAGTACCTTATATATTGTTTTTATGTTTTTGGCAGCTTCAAATGAGGATGGAAAGTTCCTTCTTGCTGCAAGGAAGTGTCGTCAGCCTACTTGTACGGATTATATCATCTCATTGAATGCTGATGATGTGTCAAAAGGTAGCAATACCTACATTGGAAAATTGAGGTACTATTAGGTGGATTATGATTTGAGTGATAACATTACTCATTTTTGGAAACTTAAACTTATTCTTGATTTGCTTAAACAGATTAAACTTTTTGGGGACCAAATTTGCAATCTATGATTCAGAACCCCCAAATGTTGGAGCCAAAGTTACAAAATGTTGCTCCACTAGGTTAATGAATGCAAAACAAATTTTTCCTCGGGTACCAACTGGTAACTATCTCGTAGCCCACATCTCATATGAGTTGAATGTCCTAGGTTCTAGGTAAGATGTATGTTGAAAGTTTCTTTTTCTATCACTTCTTTTTATCATTAATTTTAATGGTCAATGAAATAAATTAACATATTATCAAAAATAGAGGTCCAAGGAGAATGCAATGCATCATGGATGCCATCCCAACCTCTTTTAGCGAGCTCGGTGGTGTTGCTCCCTGCAGATCGAATTCCTACATAGTAATCTGGATACCTTTCCATCACTACCTTTCATTAGATCAAAATCAACTCGTACCAAGAGTTCCCAATTTGGACCTTTATCTAGCTTGAGAGATGGAATGTTGGTTTTGAAAAATAAGGCACCAAGGTGGCATGAACAACTCCAATGCTGGTGTCTTAAATTCAATGGACGAGTGACAATTGCTTCCGTTAAAAACTTCCAGTTGGTTGCTTTTGCGGAGAATGTGGTTGTCAGGCAAGAGCAACAAGAGAATGTCATCCTCCAATTCGGGAAAGTTGGGAAGGATGTATTCACTATGGATTACCAGTATCCGATCTCGGCTTTTCAGGCGTTTGCGATATGCCTTAGTAGCTTTGATACTAAGATAGCTTGCGAATGAATTGCAAATTGGTATATAACTAACGCAACTTATATCAATGCATTTTTTTAATGCACTTGTATACCAAAATGTTTAACTTTGTTGGTTGGAAGTGAAAGTATTATCTATGCTATGGATTTGGAATTTTGGGTTATGAAGTTTCTTAGTTTTCATGGTTTCCATGTGAGTACTTACGAATAGTTTTCACTTTTTTGTTTTTAATGTTGGTTCTTTTATGTACATATTGATAGATTGTATTGCTTTTCTAACATGAAGACATGTCTCTTTTCAAATATTCTTTTTATTTAACGATTTGTATTATTGTTGAAATTTACTTTTTGGAGTACTTTTGGTTTTACCATGTTGGTTTTTTTTTAATATGAATTTATATGTATATATATAAATGTCATCTAAATTTTGCTTAACTTTCCAATTCACCTTGTTCAACTTACCACTTATAGTGCCGCACGTTAGTTTGTCCTTCGTCCATAGTGTAGTCAAGATTATGCCTTGTTGAATGATGGTTTTCAAAATGTAGCGAATTCCAATAAATTCTATATATAGTAACTTCTCACAAAATTCTAAAAACAAATTCACTTCTATGATGTTTGAATACAAAAGGCATTTTCATATAATATTACACCTGTGCATAAAATTGATTCTTGGTTTGGTTGATATCATTGTTGTTGCAATTGAAATGTATTAATTTATAGATTTTACAATTTTTTTATCAAATGTGATGTAGCAACATTTATTTATATAATAGCTAAGTAAAGATAGAGATAGAGATTATTTATGCAACAACTTGTATGACACACTCTATTACTACAACCCTAACTATCTAATATCATAGTGTAAAAAGATCTTTGTAACACCCCTATCCAGACCCGATCGCCATATCTGATATGCAAGATGCTACAAACATTACCAAAGTAATTCAAGACAATTTAGCATAATCATACCAATCACATATGCAAACAAGTGTCATTCTCATTCTAAATATATATTACAATCATATCTGAGTTCAATGTGAGTTTACGAAAACTCTTTTGATAAACTGTACATGAATCAAAACCAAATTGTTGAGTTTTAAAAATTCAGGACGGACATCACAACTTCGAAAATTCCACGTCGTGAGGACGCCAATCATCAAGTCACGTCGCAGCTTTATACCTTTCATCATCGTGATGTCACTTACTGTCGGTCATCGTTGAGGCGAGGGATGTTGGTCGTCGAGACGCGGCTCCTATTTTTGACAAAAATGTACCATTTGGTTCCAATTCAAGACATGTAAAGCCACCTATTTGACTCAAACCATTTTATACCATCAAAATCAATATAAATTCATGCCACTTCATGTCAACAAGTCACCTAACAAATTCCAACTAAATCCAACTCTATCATGATCTCAATCTATTCAAAAACTAATTCATGACAATTCATACATTCAAATGCCAGTTTCACCTATGCCAAATCTACCAAAACATGTTATTCAACTTCACTACATAAAAATTTGTACATATTATATATCAATGGCTTATAGGCCTTAGCATAAATATCAACAATCAAGAATAAGTCACATATTACAAGCATAATTCTAGGTACTAATTTCCAAATACATATTCATCTCATTCATTCATTAACCAAGCTACCATTTCTACCTCAATCTATGTCATTCCACATGCCAAACATATAATTATAGATCATCTCTTACCCTAGCATAAAATAAAACCGATACCAAATATGAACCAAATCACAAATGTAACACATTATACAAAATAGCTATATCATACTTTCCAAGTAGTAGATACTTTCACATGCTAAGGAACACACCAAGACACTTATATACATGCCACAACCCTAGACTCAAAATAATCCTTGATTTGTCAGAAATTGTAATGGCAAATTAAGTACTTTTCGAGACTTAACGAGCTTGAAATTTATTGCATTTTCACATTTCTTAGTTTAGATTTAAAATATTGCAAAATAATCATTTTTACACATTATTTTGAGTTAGTTGACCTAATAGGTCAATATCGGCCTTAAGGTGGTTTTAGTGATTTAATTGAGTGTGTAGGATATTTATTTTAAGGCCCAAAAGCATCAGGAATGACAGTCTAGTCGTAACACAAGCTTCCAATGTCACAACACAACCGAGTTGATGCAACATTTTACATTCGAAGTTGTGTGTCACGACATGCATAAGGTTTTGCTGCAACATAGGCATGACGATGGGTAGAAATTAAGCAAGAGTGTTTCCGTCTGCACAACTCATATTTTATGTGATTAAGGCTTGTAATTGACCTAATTAGGGTTGCTAAACTCTTTCTATAAGTAGTTAAGTTGAGGCAAAGCTTAAGGATCTATTTTAAACCCTTTTTAAGGTTTTAGCTAGTAGTTTTAGGGTTTTATTTAGTTTTAGTTTATTTTCAAAAATAGTTTATTTCTCTTGTTCTTCGACTTGGATTCGACTTGAATCCAAGTCTTCATTATTAAGTATTTCAATATTTTTCTTTAGTTCTTGCTCACAACCGATGATTCCTCAGTCACTATCAAAAGATTTCACGATTCTGAGCACATCAAATTCATCAAACAGACAATTTATGTCTCTTTCTCTTTTGCATTAATTTGTGTTTTTGCATGATTAATTTAATTGTAGAGAAGATGATTGTTAAAGCGATGAGTGGCTATACCCTTAGGAAGATTAACGAGCGGATATGGGAGTGATTAATGAAAGAATTAGGGTTTTCCAATAGAATTAGTTGGTCTAAATTCATGTGTGTTTAAACCCTAGGATTGATGACCCTAGGAAGTAACATAGGATAAATGAGATCGAGAGATAAGTTTACCAAGTAAATCGTGGATTTATCCCGGTCAGGAAAGTTAGGTCAAGAGATAAGCGTGTATTGGTCGATTAGTTAAGTAGTAGAGGCTGAGAGGTAATACTGGTTAATTAATAACTAATTCCCTAATGAAAACCGAAACTTTGAAGTTACTTACAACCACTAAATCGAGTTAATCTTCTATCCGTTAATTGAGAGATCTTCGTTGTTAACTTTATTTTCAGTAGTAGTTATTATTTCACAATCTTAGTCCTTAATTTTAATTATCATAATATGATTTTTGGTGATTACTGTTTTGACCTGCTAGTGTAGATAATATATTTAGATTTAATTCAACCTCCCTTGGGTAAGATCCTTAGAATACATCCTTGTTTTCCGTTGTAACACAAAACTATATTACAATTTGACATGTTCGCTTGTAGATATCTTTTTGTTGGCACGATTTTTACTCTAAACGTTCATATGTTTGGAGACAGTCAAGTTGTTGGCGTCGTTGCTGAGAGGTTTTGACATTAAATTTAAATTTATTTTCTGCACCTAATAGGAATAAATTGGAAAATTAAAAATTATCGATACGATTTCTTCATTTTATTTTATTTTTCTATTTTTAATTATTAAGATTTATTTTTAGTTATTAATTTTTATTTCTCTGTCTCTGATTTCAGTTTACGACTCGAAGTGGAAGCGTTCCAATCGAGCCATATCCTAACCCAAAATGAATTCTAGGACGCAATCATCATTTGATGCAAAACGATTCACCCATGGTCGCTATTTTGCCTTGGGAAAATCCACTATTTGACGATCCACCTGAACCATAAGCACTGATCCGTGGAGAGCTACTAATGGCTCAAAGAACATTGCGTAAGTATGCACTACCAACGTTGGATTTCGTGCGAGGCAATATTGAACGACCGACGATCAACGCCAATAATTTTGAGATCAAGATTACTACAATCCAAATGATCCAAAATACCTTGCAATTCTGAAGGAACATGATCGAGGATCCAAATCAACACCTAAAGCGGTTCCTCTAGTTGTGTGACACTTTCAAATACAACGAAGTAACCTATGACTCTATTTGTCTTTGGTTACTTCCCTTATCCTTATGTGACCACGCGACTGACTGGTTGGATTCATTAGAACCAAGTTCCATAACCACGTGGGACGAATTAGCGGGAAATTTTCTACACAAAATTTTCCCGATCAATAGATCTATCCAACTCCACCGTGAGATCGTCAACTTCAAGCAGTTAAAAGATGAAATTTTATACGAAGCCTGGGATCGATTTAAGTCACTATTAAGGAAGTGTCCCCATCGTGGAATGCAGTAATGGCTTCAGATGTAGATGTTTTATAATGGTTTAGATAACAATTTGAGGTCTATACTAGATGGCGCATCCGGAGGAGCATTGATGAACCACACGTGCGAGCGAGCCTATTAAATAATTGATGATGGAGGTGATGAGCAACATGCAAAGGTAATTTGGTACCGGAATCCCCAATAACACAAAAAATAATCCCCATAGTGATGGAAAAGAGCACGTGAATGCAATTGCTTTACGGTTAGGTAAAACCCTTGACAACATTAGTGCTCCCATTCAAGTAGACAAGGATTCATTGGATCTGTTGAAAATTTTTTTTGGACAAAAATAAGCTTGAAGAGCCAAATAAAAAAGTGGTCGAACCAATAACTGAGTCGATAATCTCAAACTTTGTGAGCACAAAATTACCATTCCCGTCAGGGATCAAGGCCAAACAAAGGAAGGGCGAAGTGAACTTTGTAAATTTTCTAAACTTATTCAAGTTCAATAATGTTAATTTACCCCTTCTAGGAAATCATGTCAAGGAATAAGAAGTTCAAAAAGGAAAAACAACTTAACATCGATACCTCTTGTAGTGCTATCATTGCTAAGAAAATACCCCAAAAATTTAAAGATCCGGGAACTTTTATAATTCCAATAGAGATAAGGGACATATATTTTAGTAAGGCCCTTTGTGATTTATGAAACATTAATTTAATGCCCCTATCAGTCTATATAAAACTCGGATAATGGGAGGATAACACTTCAATTAGCTGACAAGTCTTTACTACGCCCAAAATGTGTACTTGAGAATGTGTTAATTAAGGTGAGGAATTTCATAAACCCTGCCGACTTTGTAGTTCTAGACTTCAAAGAAGATCAAAAGATCCTCATACTGTTAGGTAGGTCATTATTGGGCACGTTTAGATCAACTATCGATCTCGAGAAAAATGAGTTAACCATAAAAATTGATGGTGAGATAGAGGTGTTTAAATGCAGCCATGATTTTTAAGATGAGAGATTAGAAAAACAATTAGGGAATGAATAATTTTCATTATTCTATGAAACCCCTAATAGCCTTGATCAAAGGTATTTTTCGAGTGTGATGTGTGTAGGAAAACATAGTTCAAAAGAATAAGACAAGTGGAAAAATACAAGATTAATCAACATTCAATGAAAGGATTGCAATAATAAGAAGAGACAAAAAAAAAGTAATGATGGATAGCAACAAGTTACCGAACGAGTCCGGTAGCCATACTGGATTTTTAATCGTTGAATTTTATTCTGCTTGTAAATATTGTAATTTCGTGTATTTGGATTTCAAGTATTGTAATTTGGATTTTTTAATTTTTATTAAGGTAGGAATTAGGTTAGCATAGAGCACAGGTGACCCTAGAAGTGTATTGAAGTGATTAGGCACAATCCGCGGAGTCTGACACGTCCAAAAACATTGATTTTACATCGCCTAGTATGTGTCGCGACACATGTACCCCTTTGTTGTGAGATGCAACTTCGAAGGATCAAAATTTGAAAATACCAGGCTATGTCAAGACACAGGTCCCCCTGTGTGGCGACATGCTACTTCGAACCAAAATTTTTGAAAATTTTATACCTTTGTAATGAAACGCTTAGGCTCGTGACGCGGCACAACACTTAGAACCTAAATTCTAGGAAATTAGGGTGGCATGTCATGACACACATACCCCTATGTCGCGACATGACATCATTTTTTTGCAATTTCTGGCCTGTTTTCCCGTGCATGGCCCATCAAATTTTCTATATAAATTGTACGATTTCAAACCTTAAACATCACTCATAAAACACCCAATAGAGCACTCAAGAGCATTAGGAGCCATCGCACCTCTCTTCTACCATCACTGCTTCGATTTCAAGCTTTCCAACCACCATATTTTTTGGTAATCCCTTCTTCTCTCATCTGTTATTTATTTTTTCTACTATTGTTTTCTTCTTTTTGGCATGCATATCTCATCGGAGATGAGCAAAGCATGATTGAATCGAAGTTTGACATTCTAATCTCATCTCTTACATGTTTTATTTAATATTATCTTTGTTTGATTAAACTCTGTTACATGGTGCCTCACAAAGCATGGGGCACTCAAGAGGCAGTGCCAGATTTTGATGCTACCCATTTCCATAACCCGGAAATGGAAAAATATTATTTACAGATGAACAGACGCACGTTCATTCAAGAATGGGTGTTTGATCCCTTGTTAACCGAGTGCGATAATATTGGGGAGTTGGTGGATTTCCACCACAAGCGTAATTTTTGGTCGACCCTAAATGAACCGGCGGTCGACGTAATTGTCTACGAATTTTACGCTTCGCTGAAGGATAAGGAAATCCATAAAATCCCTAGTGAAATACATACGCATGTAATAGTTCGAGGTAAAAAGATATTGGTCACACCTTGAGAAATTTATTTGTATTATTATGCTCCATATTATGCCTCTGATTTCTTGGATTATGTTGACTTAAACATGTATTGAGGCATTGATATGGATGCAATTTTGCGTTATTTAACACAGGGGAGTGGTGAATAGACTCGCTAAGTCGGCACTAACATACCCGTAAAGTTTACTCAGGCCATCATGTTACCAGTGGCCAAGATGTGGATGCAATATATTTGCACCTGCATCTCCCCTACTCAAAATATCTCTCATGTCACTGCTTTTAGAGCAGTTTTGCTTCACTCTATTTTAAATAGAAACAGGTATGTGTGGGCCAGTGGATCTATCAAACGATGCTGCAATGTATTAGTGGCTAAAAATAGGGAAACAACATGTATGGTAAATTTGTTGACCTATAGCAAAAACATATGAAGGAATGGAACCAATGCCAAAAGGAGAAGATGGACGTCCCACCACAGCCTAAGAGGAAGAGCAAAATCGAGCCCCGGTTGACTGACTTGACTAACATGTCAGATACGGAATGGGCCATACGATGGATGCAAGAGATGTCCTTAATGGGTATCGATTACGCACAGAGGCATGACATTCGCGTGCTTAACCCTTCATCAAAAAAGTATGCGTCTGTTCAATATTCCAATGACGCTGAGGGCAAGAACGAAGATGATGATGATAATGAAGACGATGATGACAAGGGAGATGATGAGGTGGAGGAGCCTTTTCAAGCCTCCAATTACGAGGCAGTGTTTCAGCCAGAACACCCCTAAACGACAGGAATCGCATTTTGCAAGCAGGTCCAACAAAGCCCAGCCCAATCATCGGGTAGGAAGGCTTCCAAGACAATTGCGAGACAAGGCAAGGGAAAGGCAATAATAGATGCGGAGCCGGTGGACGTCTTCGATTAAATTTCGAACAATCTTTAATATTTATTTTTGAGACTTGTAATTTTTTTGGATGATTTTTTTTTTATTTTTTTGTTGTTAGTTAGATTTTTTAATACTGCATATTTTTTTTGTTAGTTAATTTTTGTATAGGAACCCCATATTTTTTTACAACACAAATTTTTTGGAGCTAAATCAAGAAAGACAAGATGACCCAACATCAAATGCGGCACTATCACACCAAATCGAATAATTTCGTTCTTTAATTTATTTTTTAGCACATTAGGGACACTATGCTAAATAAAGTGTGGGGGTCACATAGAAATTTTTTAGGTTTTTTTTTTTGTTCGTTTTAGTTGTTATTTTTGGTTATTTTTATTAATTTTTAGAGTAAAATTTTTTATGTTGTCTTGTTTGTACTCGAGCTTGTAGAAATACAAGTGATTAGTTAGGAGCATGTAAATAGGATTGTGTGAATAATCTGTAAATTTAGTTCGATAATAATTAATTCGAGATTATTTAATTTTAGATTAATTAGTTCAATTTATTACACCGTCAATAGGTGAAAGTGTGTTAAGTATACCATGTGATAAATGAATACACACACAAAAAAAGCATGCATGTTAATTGGATTCTAGGTTATAAAAATTGATAAATTCAATTAATTAAATCTATGTATTGAAATACCTAGGGATGACCTAAGGCATTTTTTGGTAGACACATTAGAGCTAAAGAGCCAACCCGATGCATGAATTCCTTAGTATCCTATTTTAAGTCGAAATCCATTTTCATGATGAACCATGAATGAAACCATGAGTCGAGTATATAATTTCTTGATCATTTTTTCTTGGTCCCTGTACAAACTTAGACGTTAGACCATTGATATTGAGGGTTAAGTAGATACATAATAGAGGTTTCAAAATAAAGAAAAATTTAGGGTGAACCTAAGGAACAATATGGTATAATGAGTATAAGATTCTTGCAAACTTGTGTTGGAGTCGAAAAATCAATTGAAAGAAAAGTTTTTGAAGGCAAAAAACCAAGCGAGAAAATCTCAAACGAATAAAAGCAAAATGAGTAAAAAGAAAAGAAGAAAAGAAGAAAAGAAAGAAAATAGAAAAAGAGATATACTCATGTTTGCAAAAAAAAAAAAAAAACTCGCTAAGGTGATTGTACTCACGAATACTATATTGTACCTTAGGAAATTGAGAGAAAAAGAAGCTGAGGAAAGTGGAGATAAGGTGGTGAGCTTAGGTGGGACATTGGGGGAGTCTTGGGAACAATATAATGTGTCAAACTATTTTCGTGCTTAAACCATTTTGTTGCGCCTATTCTTGAAAATCGAACCAACCTAAGCCACAGAACGTTACAAGTTGAAAAGCCCTATGTGAGCTAAGTATACACTGCATGGATGAAAATGAAATTAAGTTTTGAAAATTTTTACCACTTAGGTTGATATTAGCATAAATGTATATTTGTGTATTTGTTTTGATGAAACAGTATACTTAACATTCTTTAATTTGTTTGCCTTGTAATTTATTGAACTAATTGTTTGCATTAAAAATCGGGAGTTAGTTACATACCACGTGATCACTGAAATCAGAGCTTTAAAATTTATAAAACGAATGATCAAACCTGGAAACTAACTCTGACAACGATTAAAGGCAAGTGTACCTATTGAACAGTAGTATAGTTTAGGCAAGACTGGATTGTCGAACCCAAAGGAACTAAATGTACTAATACTAACTTTCTTTTTATTATTTAGCCTTAAAAATAGAATGAAGTTGCTTTTAAACTAAATTTACGATGACTAAGCTAAGGACACAAAGACAAAAAAAAAAAAAAAAACGAATTGAGAAATAGCTTGAAGAAAAACTCAGTTGACTAGGACGATACCCGCAGGAAGAATCCACCTAGACTTCTCTTGTTACCTAACACTGAACCATATGATTTCTTTACTTAGCTTGATCCGTAGGACTCCCTAACCTATATTAAACCCTCTCTCGAGGCGAATAACGTCTAACCCTAGGTTAATTAGTGGAACTCTCGTTCACTTATAATAACCCCCTAGAATAGCAGTAAATCGATCAATGGACTCCCATATTAGGTTTCACCCTAATCCGGCAAAATCTCGTAACCCTATCTCTAGGCGTTCGATCAACTCCGCTTAATTATGTTATATCTACTCTTAGGAAGGGTTTATTCCTCCCCCACCTAAGCACATCAGATTTGGATTAAGCAACATAATTAAGAACAAACTAAGTAGTTATCATATAATTCTGAAATCAAATAACAAAATTCATCTAGGTTTCATCCCTTTTAGGTATCTGAAGGGTTTAGTTCATAATGAATAAAAAGAACATCTCAAGAGAAAAGATAAAACAAAACATAAGAAAACCCTAAAACCCCCTGAAGGATTTGAAGGAGAATTCCGCCGTCTTGAGTATAATTCTGGCTTCTTGGGATGGATCAACTGGCTATCCTCGCATTATTCCCTAACTCTAACCTTCTCGGCTTGGTTCCTTAGCCTAGCTTTGACGCCTCTTCAAATGTGGCAGTTAGAGGATATATATAGGCTTTTTGGAATGCGATTCTTTCTCCCTAAGTATCCTTTTCCGACTGAAATTGCTCTTTCCAGCGATAGAGGCACGGCCATAGCACATGCCCGTGTGGATCGACTTCAGACCGTGTTCGAATTTCTAATTTGAGGCACGGCCGTGTGAGGCGAGGTTGAGGCCGTGCTCTAGGTGATTGTCGAGGCACGGCCGTGTGGACTTCGGGCCAGGCCGTGTCAATCCCGTGCTAAGGCCCATTTACTCTGTTTTGGGCCCTTTTTGTGTTCTTTTCATCCCCGGGTGCTTTCCTGGGTATAAGACATGAAAAGAAAGGATTACAAGCACCTTTTTATATAAATCAAGGAATAAATCATCGAATAGTGAGCTATATGTGGGATTAAAATATGCTATAATTACGGTTTATCAAATACCCCCACACTTAAGCTTTTGCTTGTCCTCAAGCAAAATTCTCATCTTACAATTAAAACGAACTTTCCATAATTCCTATCAACAATGCCTTATCATAATTCATAGAGGATTCATACATAGATAATTCAATTCAAAGAGTCCTAAAGATTTAAACGAGATAAGTCACGAGTTTGTACTTCGAAAACATAGGTGTCTCCCTTTATTTAAATAACTACCCTTTCAATTCAAAACCGACAAGGATTGATGTCCTTACTAAGGATTCACTCAAATCACTCTAAAGTGTTTAAGGTTTAGGAAAAGATCGCTCATAAGTCGAACCTAAAAAGTTAATCCCATAGGCTTGCCTGAAAATCAAATCTCCACCACTGTAATATGAGATGATAAACAGATCAAAATGTCTTTGTTAGGGTTGTAACGGGGCTAGGGTTAAAGGTGTGGTTAAAGGCTAAAATTAGAGGGTTAGAATCGAGATCGAATTGACAAGTACCTACTTGAAAATTCATCAACTGAAAAGTAATAAACCTACTAATACGAGCTTTCCTTTTAAAAATAGACTTTGATCGTGTAAACTTCACTATTTATACTACTAATATTGAATACCTTGATTTTTTTTAAGAACAAACTAAGTAAAACAAGATAAATTTAACTACCATAAAAAAAATACTTAGGTAACTTGATCAAAACAATTCTCGATTAAGGGGTAATCAAAAGAAAGGGTGAATACAAAGAGGCTTTGGGTTAATATTAGTAGGTGAGTCAATAAAAAGGGTTTGTTAGGATCAACGGGGTTCACTAGGGGTTAGTTGTGAAGGTAGGCTATTTAGTGGTGTAAGTGGGTTAAAACCTAGGTGCCTTTATCATCTTTGTAATATCAAATCAAAAGTGTGGTCTCGACATGCATAAACAAGGCAAGTTCTAGAATAACAGTTCAGGGCAGACACACTCATAATCAAAGGATGAGCACGAAAAAGAATGTATGCTCTTATAAGGTTTAAAATCTCACCAAAATTATGGGTGTTTTGACATCATCCTCGCGAATTTCAAATTTCAAGGTAGTCTTTAAATTTAGGTCAACAACCTAGCAAAATTTTAATTCATGAAGAATAGACTTATCATGCTTGATTCTCTAGTATTCTTCAAATTTAATCATCAATGTACAATTAACTATGACTTATTCTAAAACATGTCAATAAAAATCACAAATCATTAGAAATTTCATCTTAATTAGTAATATGACAACTTTGCATAAAAACAAGACTAAATCAGGGATTTGAGAATAATGAAAAAAGTTTGGCACTATTATTCCACTTTTACCCTCAGGGATTTGAGAATAATACAAAAAGTTAGGCATTTTTACCCCCCACACTTAAGATGTACATTGTCCTCAATGTACAAAGATAGATAATATCTCTATTTTTATAGAAATCAAAAGTGAGGGTTCGATGTACTCCCTGAATTTTTGGGCGGGTTTCGTGGAGGATGTGGCAATTATGGCGAAGGCGTCGGTATGGTGGTGGTGTTGGTTCCCGAGTTCTGCGCTAGATGAAAAAATTGGGGAACTCGTGAAGGATTAGCCATGGGTCATTAAGACATAATTAAACTAAATTAAATATAAAATTAAAAACAAGAAAGAAAAAAGAAAGGAGACTAAGAAGAAAAATGAAATAAAAAGAAAATACTAATGGACTATGAAGTCCTTATTGAAGGATGGTTCGCAAGGTGGGAATCAATGCTAAGATTGGGGATGTGATGGCGGTGGCGGAAGTGAAGAGGTTGTCGTGGTGGTCGGCGTGATTCCCAAGCAGCCTGGTGAACCTGACACTAAGAAACTAAAGGAGATTTAAACGAAAAGAGCAGAAGAGAAGTTTAGATAAGGAAAATAAAGGAGAAGAGAAACAAAAAGGAAAAATAAACTGGTCTCAAAGACCCTTGGTTTGGTGATTAGTCGAAGCTGCCGGCATGAACTCATGTTGACCGATCTTCTTTGGGGAGACTATGCTTAGCTTCTTCCGTTTCTTCGACATGTTTATGTGTGGCTCCAAGGATTTAGAGTTTTAGTCTGGGGATAGAAATGTTTTGAGAGGGAGAAAAGAGAGGAAGAGAGGGTAGAGAATGAAGGAGAGGAATGGGTGAAGGGAGGGGTAATATTTAAGTAGGAGTTCAAGTCTACCATGTCCCTACGGCCGTGGTCCTAGGGTGTGTCGATTTACACGACTGTATCGCACGGCCGTGTGTTTGGGTGTGTTGTTCCCTCATGTCCGTGTTTCATCCACCCACACCCGTGTTTGTGAAGTTTGTATTTTGGCACGGTTGGGCTGCACGGGTGTGTCTTGCCTGTGCTCGATAAGTCAGTAGCTTCGCACGGTTTACAGGCACGGGGCGTGTTTTTCCCGTGGTGTGGAAGTCAGTAGCTTCACACGGTTAAGGGGCACGGCCGTGCGGTTTTGTCGGTGCCCGTGGGGAGGGTGGTTGGACTGAATTGCACGGCCTCTGTCTTGTCAGTGTGGCGGTTCCGGTGGTCCACACAGCCACGGACACGACCGTGTGTAAGGCCGTGTGGCCTAAAAATCTGCACTTTTGGTTAGTCTAAAAGGAAAGTAAAAAGAAAAAGAAAATAAAATTCAAGCAAATGTAAAAAGAAACAAATTTAGTGCTCGGGTTGCCTCCCGAGAAGCACTCGTTTATAGTCTTAAGCTAGACTTTCCTTGTATTTGAAAATTTTATGGAGGTTTAAAGGTTTGAATATCTTCCCTCATGCTTACAGTTCTATTTCCTTGATAAGGTTGAAGTCGAGAAGCGTTTACCTTTAAATTGCTGAATATTGGATTGCTTACCTCAACTATTTCCTGTGGAAAGATATCGTGTACCTTAAGAAGAATTTCTCCCTTTGCCCTCGGGTCAATTGTAGTGATGTGAGGATTGGCTTTGTCTAACAGTACCTGGTCTCCTATTTTGAAGTGGTTGGATGTCCCTACAAGCTCTTCTGGTGGTTCCTCTGGTTTTACTTCGTGTGGATCTGGTTCTTCTTTGACGTGTGCTTACTACTCTTCTAATTTGTTTACCTTAAGGCTTTGTTCCTTGTGTGACTCTACTTTGTCGACTTGGGGTCTATGAGTTGGCTCAGGTTTGTGTTCTTGTGATGTTTCCTGCGATAGAGGTTGAACAATTTGATTATCTATTGAAGTAACTTTCTTACCTTCATCGACTGTTGTCCTGGCCGAGTCAAGAACTTGAAGATTGATTGATTCGTCACCTACACGAAGTATGAGTTCACCTGTGGCAACATCAATTTTAGTCTTGGCGGTTGCTAGGAAAGGTCTTCCTAGAATTAAAGGGATTGAATTATCCTCATCCATGTCTAAGACAACAAAGTCTACTGGGAAACAAATTTATCGATTTTTACGAGAACATCTTCAATAATGCCTCTAGGAATTCTAACAGTTTTATCAGCTAATTGAATACTCATCCTAGTTTGTTTGGGCTTCCCTAGACCTAGTTGTTTAAACAGTGAATAAGGCATGACATTTATGCTTGCCCCTAAATAAGTTAACGCATTATCAATATTTAAACTACCAATTAAACATGGAATTGTAAAACTCCCTGGATTTTTTAGTTTCTGTGGTAGTCTATTTTGTAACATTGCCGAGCATGTTCCGTTTAGTGCCACGTGGTGCTCTTCATCTATTTTATGTTTGCTGGTCAAGAGTTGTCTTAAAAGTTTCCTCGAGTCTGGCATCTGAAAAAGAGCTTTAAGAAGAGGTAAGTTAATATGTAATTTCTTTAGGAGTTTAAGAAACTTACCAAATTGTTCCTCTGAATCGTCTCTTTTTATGGCTTCGGGGTAAGGTATGCGAGGTTGGTACTCTTTAATTGCCGATTTTGGCTTTTCTTGCGTTACCTTTGTTTTACCTTCATCTACCTTATTTTCTAGCCTTGTATCAGGTTTATCTAACCCCTTATTATCCTGAGCTGTGATGGCTTGGACTTGTTCCTTAGGGTTAATCTTAATATTGCTTGGTAGACGTCCTTGCGGTCGTTCTGACATTAGCTTTGCGAGTTGTTCGACTGCATTAGTGACTTCCTTGACTGACTTAGTAATTTCCTCGATTCGACTCTCATTGCTTTTGATTGTTCTCTCAGTTTCTTAGATACGTTTCTCTGTGTCTGCTCAGAATTTTACCATCATCTCCTCGAGGGTCGGTTTCTTCTCTTGTGGATAGGGCTGATTTTGGAAATTTTGAGGAGGTTTTTGCCTTTGATTTCCTTGATTTCTTTGACCTCCCTACGAAAAATTTGGGTGGTTCCTCCAACCTGGATTGTAAGTGTTACTATAAGGTTATTATTGGATAAGAAATTATTACCTATATAGTTCATCTGTTCGCTCTCTGTTTCCGGTTGGTAGGGTGGGTACTCAGGATTCGCCACGGTTCATCTGTTCGCACTGCATGACTGGATGCGCCTGCGAGGAACACAATCTATCAAGCTTTTTATTCATCATCTCTAGCTGCGTTGATAGCATGGTCACTGCATCGACGTTGAAAACTCCCACTGATTTTGTTGGTTTGGTTCTTGAAGCCTGCCACTGGTAATTATTCAGTGACATCTCTTCGATGAACTCGTATGCTGCTTTTGGAGTTTTGTTGTTCAGTGTTCCACTGGTGGCTGAATCAATTAGTTGCCTCGTTGAGGGGTTTACACTATTATAAAAGGTTTGGACTTGTAGCCACAAGGGTAAGCCATGGTGTGGGCACCTCCTCAAGAGATCCTTGAATCTCTCCTATGCGTCGTATAATGTCTCTAAATCCATATGCACAAAAGAAGAGATATCATTCCGTAATTTGGCCGTTTTCGCCGGTGGAAAATATTTCATTAAAAACTTTTCGGTCATTTGATCCCATGTAGTGATTGACCCTCGTTGTAACGAGTTTAACCACTGTTTTACTTTATTTCTCAATGAAAAAGGGAATAACCGAAGACGTATGGCATCATCAGAAACGGCATCTATTTTGAAAGTATCACAGATGTAACACCCCAAACCCGGCCCAAACACCACGACCGAATTTAGAATGCTACTGAAGAAAAAGTTTGAAAAGAATTTAACATAAAAGTGAAACCTAATTATTTTTCGTAATTATAAAAGCTTGCTTATTTGCAAATCAGTTTATAAATTTTATTGTTACAAATTTCTGGATTTAAAACGTCAATGTAAGTTTTTAAGATGTAATTTGTTTTAAAAATAAAACATTCCCAAATATTAACTTGATCGTCGATCCAACTTAAACAAAATAAAAATCCCCGAATGCTTTAAGTGGCCCTTATTACAATAAATATTTATTCAAAAGTACTGAAAATATAAAGTGCATGAAATAAATAAAAACATCTTCTGCATGGCCACCTCGTATCAGCTCCAGCCCGGTCCAAGAATCACGAATCACCTGCATTTTTTGGTAAAAATTGGGTGAGTCAAACCGACTCAGTGTGTAATTAGTCCACAGATTTCCACGAATGGGCCTAGCCCAAAACCACACCAACCACATATCAGATAATAATGCAAAATACACCCAACCCAGCCTAGGGTCCATCCTCTACACACCCCCGTATCCAGCCACCACACACCAGGGGATTACTAAATCGACCCTCCAACCTCTACACACCAATTCGGCAATTAATGCCATACACCAAGTGGTCTAGCCACTGGTCCTCGTGATTAAATCACAATAAATCCACAACGTGACCTCAGTCAACGTCAATCCACGATGTAGCTCGTAGCTAGCATCAAACCACTATGAGGCACATAGCCGTCACCAACCACGATATGGCACAAAGCCGATACCAACCACGATATGGCACGGAGCCAATCATCAATCCACGTGAGGCTCATAGCCATCACTAAACCACGTACATAAATGTACACCCTGTCCTTCTTTCATATGTACATATCCCACCCCATGTTTATGCAACATACGATAGTGATATGATGAAACAATGCATGAACATGTTAATCAAACATACAGCACATATATACAGTAATAACCACAATTTGATCGGCATTTAACACTGACCTGCTCATCGACATACCCACTAAGGGTAACCATCTCAATATTTCCACTGCATTAGTCATCATACTCATAACACATACCATTATTAACATAACCGGGAAACTGCAAATTAATCATACACCTGATAACCTGAAGAATCACACCCTTAATATCGATGCTATCTCTAACCGAAACTACTGCTATCTGCATATGCTCCTGCTTCGACGCTGGCCCACACCCCGGTGGCCAATCCCGTACTGCAGAGACTGATCGCTTCTTAAACTTAGGAGTAGGAACTACCCCTTTCTCCCCTTGACAAGATCGGCCAAAACCCGAATGCTCTCACTTGCTTTTGAGAGTTGTCGAAATCCCTTGAGTAATCGAACCCACGAGACTCCTTTAATGCTCCTTAACGTTGGCACCAACCCACGATTGAGTAGATTAAGAGAAAGTAGTCGACAACACCTCCCTTAGAGAATTGGCTTTTGAGAATAACAGAAAAAGAATGATTTCGGGAAAAGTGATGGTACAAAAAAACAATGAAAGAAGGAAAAGGTTTATGGTTGGAGAGGTTTCGGCTATGGGGAAAAATGAAGGGAAAGATTCGACAAAAGCATGAAAAGAAATAAAGAAAAGAAAAAGAATGGAAGGGAGGGTATAGTTCGGCTTAGAGAAGAAGTAAAGAGAAGCTAAGATGAACCAAAGATGCACCCCACAGATCACTTGCACTTTCGGCTTTTGTCACAGAGGAAAAAAAAAAGAGAACAGTTGAGTTCTTTGGACGAGAGAAAACGCAAAAGAGTGCCTAACACTAAACTAAGCAAATTCGCCCCCTCCCCCCCTTATCATGACCGAAAATGCCACCACCAAGAGCCCCACATTCGGCCACTAGCTCCCTCTCTCCCCTATCCCACATTTTGCTCCTATTTTTCCCCTTCTCCCCTCATTCAAAACATTTGAATGAGTCAACCTTTATCTTTCTCTCCTAGCCGAATTTCAAATGCATTTGACTTAATCAAATGCTCATCCACTTAGTGTCCCAGTGCCGTCCAACACTTCCCCCCTCTCTTGACGCAAAAAGCAAAATAAATCCACACTCCCTTGTTGTCTGCGTGACTCGAACCTCCTCCCCTGGAATCCCTTGTTGACGCAACCTTCTCAGCACCTTAGACGGCGTCCCTTGCCACTATACTGCTTGAATCCTTGTGTCTAAATCCTCATGCAAATTCTCTTAAGGCCTATCCTGCTTAGCTCCCTATCAAAACTTAAAATCCAATATTTTTCTAAGGCATTCTCCTACATCCCAAAGTTCCCGAAACTCCCAAAACACACTCAAACCACACATAGGCACGCTATCACCTACAATTAAGCCAAAAATGCACAACCCCTAAATCCCGGATATTACAGTTCTACCCCCTTAAAATAATTTCGACCTCGAAATTACCAACTAACTAACAGTCGTACATCCTAACTCACCACACTACGCTCCTGCTGCGCACTCTGATCTTAATAAAACCAATATACTTTCTAGGTACAGTCTCCAAGTTCACACTCACAGTTCTAGATACTTTACTAGCAATATAAGAACGAGTTGACCCGATATCTACTAAAGCTGTAAAGGGTACTCCAGCAATAAGAAACGTACCCACGATCACATCTGGCGCATCACTCTCCTCGCGACGTCTAACTGCATAAACCAATCTTGGCTGTCTCGTATCTGAACTCCCAGCACCTCGACCTGGTGTTCTGCGACCTCGACCGGAACCATTCCCTCCATGGTTCGAACCACGACCTCTCGTCGCCTGCTGACCATCTCTGCCCGACTGCACATATCCTTGGCCTACTGTCCGAGCCCTATCCATCTCCTAAGGACAATTCCTAACCAAATGAGCCTTAGACCCACACCGGTAACATTCCTTACTCTGTCCTCAGCACTCTCCAGCATGAGCTCTTCCACATTGTGCACATGGACGACTCTGATTCCCAACAACTGGTACAGGTGCACGAACAGAATTCTCAACCCTCGATCTTTTCTGAAAACTCCTAGACGATTCTGACGGTCTAAAACTCCTCTTATCCTGGTTCCTGTCCCTGTCTCTATTCTGCCTCTCGGCCCTCTTGACCTCCTCGGCTATCTGAGCTTTCTCCACTAGAATGGCGAGTCCCTTTCTCGCTGCGGAGCAATCAACACCCGCAGCTCATCCCGCAGCCCATCTTCGAATCTGACACATCTCTCATAATCAGTGGCCACGATGCCCCGAGCATACCGGCTTAATCGCAGAAATTCCGCCTCGTACTCCGCTACCGACTTACTTTCTTGTACCAAGTTTAGAAATGCCTTTCTCTACGAGTCTAGGTAACTAGCTCCAACGTACTTCCCTTCAAACTTAACCTTAAAATACCCCCAATCCACTCGGTCTGCAGGGGTACCCTCTCTGACAGTGAGCCACCACCGGTAAGCCTCGTCCCGGAGCAACGAAATAGCACCCTTAAGCTTTTCCTTAGCAGTGCAGTCCAAATCGTCCATGATTCTTTCGACTGCCTCCAACCAGTACTCCGCCACGTTCGGAGCTACCCCAGACACCCCTCTGAATACCTCAGGTCCATTTGCTCTAAGTCTCTCAGACACTGACTTCCGAGCCCCATTGCCCACATTGGCTCCCGCGACTCGTTCTAACACCTGCAGCATAGCCTGCAACACTGCGTCATTTCCACCCGTCTGATCCTGATCCTCTGCGCCCACCGTTGGCGGCGGCACATCATTTTCTGACCCATGCCCAGACCCCACTGGTTTCGACACTGTCATCCTGCCTCTACCACGCCCACGAGTATTGCGACCACGTCCCTTAGAACTCATGTCTACTATCACGATTTAATCTGATTTAGGAAATTTTATGCATTAGTTATTTTGTTCCACTGATTACCCGCGAACAATTTTATGTAAAGAAGATTAGTAGTAGTTCTTTCCATCAACCAAAGTTTTTAGCTCAATTTTACTATTCTAATTCAGAGGGTTACATTCATTCATCAACAACATTCAACACTACTTTGGGCATTTTATCCATTCCCAACCCAGGGTATTTTCATAATTCATCCTATAAGGGTATTTTAGTAATAAGTCGGGGTCAATTTAAGAAAAATCTTTATAAATCAAAGACATTCCGAAATTTTCAAATCTCGAGGGTATTTTGCAAATTTTTCCAAATCAAAGGTATCGCAGAAATTTCAGAAATCTGGGTTATTTCAGTAATTTTGTAAGTCAGGGGTAATTTAGTAAATTTTCCAAAACCAGGGTATTTTGGTCAAAACAGTGTAGTTTTTACAAAACTAAAGTTTGTATTCATTCTAAGGTAGTTTTTACAAAACAACGTAGCTGGTCCCTTTTGGGTTTTAATTATCGGGTTAAGCCGGTGAATAAGTCCTCTTGGTTAGGGTGAACTGTCATTACGCACCAGGTAGGATTCGAGTGAAGAGGAGGTGAGTCACTAGGACTGCTTAAATACCAAGCTCCCACCGAATCCAATACTAGACATGCGCACAACTGTTGCCACACCCTAGCTCGGCGACTTACTCACAGGTTTGTTTGGTGGTACTTAAGCCTTATGTATTTTGTGTTGGAGTAAGCTAGTCCTAGGGTTCAACAGCTTCTAATCTACTAATCTACGATCCCATAATGCCCATAAAGTTCACATACCAATCACTTCAGTAATTAGGGGTACTTATCTGGTGGACTTCGGGCCGGAGACACAGGTGCCATGCCAGAATAAACCTGAAATAATTCATGAAAGTCTACGTTTTTGAAAAGCCCATCTTTGAAAAAAAATATTTTCAGGCCCAAAACTCTCAAAGCCGAGTTTTGAACCAGGCTCTGATACCAAATTGTAACACCCCAAACCCGGCCCAAACACCACAGCCGAATTTAGAATGCTACTGAAGAAAAAGTTTGAAAAGAATTTAACATAAAGGTGAAACATAATTATTTTTCGTAATTATAAAAGCTTGCTTATTTGCAAATCAGTTTATAAATTTAATTGTTACAAATTTCCAGATTTAAAACGTCAATGTAAGTTTTTAAGATGTAATTTGTTTTAAAAATAAAACATTCCCAAATATTAACTTGATCGTCGATCCAACTTAAACAAAATAAAAATCCCCGAATGCTTTAAGTGGCCCTTATTACAATAAATATTTATTCAAAAGTACTGAAAATATAAAGTGCATGAAATAAATAAAAACATCTTCTGCATGGCCACCTCGTATCAGCTCCAGCTCGGTCCAAGAATCACGAATCACCTGCATTTTTTTGGTAAAAATTGGGTGAGTCAAACCGACTCAGTATGTAATTAGTCCACAGATTTCCATGAATGGGCCTATCCCAAAACCACACCAACCACATATCAGATAATAATGCAAAATGCACCCAACCAAGCCTAGGGTCCATCCTCTACACACTCCTGTATCCAGCCACCACACACCAGGGGATTACTACATCGACCCTCCAACCTCTACACACCAATTCGGCAATTAATGCCATACACCAAGTGGTCTAGCCACTGGTCCTCGTGATTAAATCACACTAAATCCACAACGTGACCTCAGACAACGTCAATCCACGATGTAGCTCGTAGCTAGCATCAAACCACGATGAGGCACATAGCCGTCACCAACCACGATATGGCACAAAGCCGATACCAACCACTATATGGCACAGAGCCAATCATCAATCCACGTGAGGCTCGTAGCCATCACTAAACCACGTACATAAATGTACACCCTGTCATTCTTTCATATGTACATATCCCACCCCATGTTTATGCAACATACGATAGTGATATGATGAAACAATGCATGAACATGTTAATCAAACATACAACACATATATACAGTAATAACCACAATTTGATCGGCATTTAACACTGACCTGCTCATCGACATACCCACTAAGGGTAACCATCTCAATATTTCCACTGCATTAGTCATCATACTCATAACACATACCATTATTAACATAACCGGGAAACTACAAATTAATCACACACCTGATAACCTGAAGAATCACACCCTCAATATCGATGCTATCTCTAACCGAAACTACTGCTATCTGCCTACGCTCCTGCTCCGACGCTGGCCCACACCCCGGTGGCCAATCCCGTACTGCAGAGACTGATCGCTTCTTAAACTTAGGAGTAGGGACTACCCCTTTCTCCCATTGACAAGATCGGCCAAAACCCGAATGCTCTCACTTGCTTTTGAGAGTTGTCGAAATCCCTTGAGTAATCAAACCCACGAGACTCCTTTAATGCTCCTTCACGTTGGCACCAACCCACGATTGAGGAGATTAAGAGAAAGTAGTCGACAGCACCTCCCTTAGAGAATTGGCTTTTGAGAATGATAGAAAAAGAATGATTTCGGGAAAAGTGATGGTACAAAAGAACAAAGAAAGAAGGAAAAGGTTTATGGTTGGAGAGGTTTCAGCTATAGGGAAAAATGAAGGGAAAGATTCGGCACAAGCATGAAAAGAAATAAAGAAAAGAAAAAGAATGGAAGGGAGGGTATAGTTCGGCTTAGAGAAGAAGTAAAGAGAAGCTAAGATGAACCAAAGATGCACCCCACAGATCACTTGCACTTTCGGCTTTTGTCACAGAGGAAAAAAAAAAGAGAACAGTTGAGTTCTTTGGACGAGAGAAAACGCAAAAGAGTGCCTAACACTAAACTAAGCAAATTCGGCCCCTCCCACCTTATCATGACCGAAAATGCCACCACCAAGAGCCCCACATTCAGCCACTAGCTCCCTCTCTCCCTTATCCCACATTTTGCTCCTATTTTTCCTCTTCTTCCCTCATTCAAAACATTTGAATGAGTCAACCTTTATCTTTCTCTCCTAGCCGAATTTCAAATTCATTTGACTTAATCAAATGCTCATCCACTTAGTGTCCCAGTGCCGTCCAACACTTCCCCCCTCTCTTGACGCAAAAAACAAAATAAAACCACACTCCCTTGTTGTCTGCGTGACTCAAACCTCCTCCCCTGGAATCTCTTGTTGACGCAACCTTCTCAGCACCTTAGGTGGCGTCCCTTGCCACTATACTGCTTGAATCCTTGTGTCTAAATCCTCATGCAAATTCTCTTAAGGACTATCCTGCTTAGCTCCCTATCAAAACTTAAAATCCAATATTTTTCTAAGGCATTCTCCTACATCCCAAAGTTCCTGAAACTCCCAAAACACACTCAAACCACACATAGGCACGCTACCACCTACAATTAAGCCAAAAATGCACAACCCCTAAATCCTAAATTTTACAACAGAACTCTAAAAAGTTAGCTATATGCGTGTTTGGATCTTCGTCCTGCAAACCATCAAATTGAACAAACTGTTGAATCATTTGTATTGTATTAGGCTTTAATTTAAAATTGTTAGCAGCTATAGTAGGCCTAACAATACTTGATTCTACTCCTGTTAAATTCGGTTTCGCATAATCAAACATTGTGCGTGGAGCATTATTTTCCCCCACTTCGCGTGGTTGTAGGTGGTTCTCATCCATCCCTTCAGTAGGATTGGATCTGTCTTCTTCCTCTCTTTCTGTGTAATTTAGGGCTCGCCTGGTTTCCCAACAATTCCTGCGAGCTGTTGCTTCAATATCACTATCGTATTCCAAATGTCCTCTCGGGTTCCTTTTAGTCATAAACTAGGGTTATCTGCTGGGAAAAAAAAAGAAGATTCAGTAAAAAGTAAAAAATAGGAATAAAAACAAAAACAAAAATAAATTGCGAAAAAATAAAAAATTAGGGCTAAAGTAATAAAAATAGAGTTTTCTTAATATTTTAGTTCCTCGGCAACGGCGCCAAAAACTTGATCGCTGAAACCAGAGCTTTAAAATTTATAAAACGAATGATCAAACCTGGAAACTAACTCTGACAACGGTTAAAGGCAAGTGTACCTATCGAACAGTAGTATAGTTTAGGCAATACCTGATTGTCGAACCCAAAGGAACTAAAAGTACTAATACTAACTTTCTTTTTATTATTTAGCCTTAAAAATAGAATGAAGTTGCTTTTAAACTAAATTTACGATGACTAAGCTAAGGACACAAAGACAAAAAGAAGAATCCACCTAGACTTCTCTTGTTGCCTAACACTGAACCATATGATTTCTTTACTTAGCTTGATCCGTAGGACTCCCTAACCTATATTTAACCCTCTTTCGAGGCGAATAACGTCTAACCCTAGGTTAATTAGTGGAACTCTCGTTTGCTTATAATAACCCCCTAGAATAGCAGTAAATCAATCAATGGACTCCCATATTAGGTGTCACCCTAATCCGGCAAAATCTCATAACCTTATCTCTAGGCGTTCGATCAACTCCGCTTAATTATATTAGATCTACTCTTAGGCAGGGTCTATTCCTCCTCCACCTAAGCACATCAGATTTGGATTGAGCAACATAATTAAGAACAAACTAAGTAATTATCATATAAATCAGAAATCAAATAACAAAATTCATCTAGGTTTCATCCCCTTCAGGTATCTGAAGGGTTTAGTTCATAATTAATAAAAAGAACATCTCAAGAGAAAAGATAAAACAAAACATAAGAAAACCCTAAAACCCCCTGAAGGATTTGAAGGAGAATCCCGCCGTCTTGAGTATAATTCCGGCTTCTTGGGATGGATCAACTGGCTATCCTCGCGTTATTCCCTAACTCTGACCTTCTCGGCTTGGCTTCTTGGCCTAGCTTTGACCCCTCTTCAAAGGTGGCACTTAGGGGATATATATAGGCTTTTTGGAATGCGATTCTTTCTCCCTGAGTATCATTTTCTGACTGAAATTGCTCTTTCCAGCGACAGAGGCACGGCCATAGCACCGCCCGTGTGGGTCGACTTCAGACCGTGTTCGGATTTCTAATTTGAGGCACGGCCGTGTGAGGCGGGGTTGAGGCCATGCTCTAGGTGATTGTCGAGGCACGGCCGTATGGACTTCGGACCAGGCCGTGTCAATCTCGTGCTAAGACCCATTTACTCCGTTTTGGGCCCTTTTTATGTTCTTTTCATCCTCGGGTGCTTTCCTGGGTATAAGACATGAAAAGAAAGGATTACAAGCACCTTTTTATATAAATCAAGGAATAAATAATCGAACAATGAGCTAAATGTGGGATTAAAATATGTTATAATTACGGTTTATCACCACGCTAGAATTACATGATTATTCATAATGTTTTGTTTACATCACTCCGGTACAGTCTCCTGTACAAAACATTCTCAAGTACTTTATCTTCATCTTTACATTTTTCTTTTCTTTTTCTTTTGTTTTTAGTTTTCTTTTTTGTTTGCTTGAGGACAAGCAACGACGTAAGTGTGGGGCTATTTGATCTGCCTGAAATCATAGTGGCAAATTAAGTACTTTTGAACACTTAACGAGCTTGTTTTCTAGTCATTTTAATATATTTTATTGTATTTTCGCATTTCTTAGTTTAAATTCAAAATATTACAAAATAAGCATTTTTACACATTATTTCGAATTAGTTGACCTAATGAGCCAATAACGGCCTTAAGGTGGTTTTAATGATTTAATTGAGTATGAAGGATATTCATTTTAAGGCCCAAAAGCATTAGGAATAACAGTTGAGTCAGAACACAAGCTTTCGATATCGCAAGACAACCAAGCCAATGCAGGATTTTACATACGAAGTTGTGTGTCGTGACACAGGTGCGATGATGGGCAGAAATTAAGCGAGGGTGTTTTCGTCTGTACAACTCATATTTTATTTGATTAAGTCTTTTAATTGATTTAATTAGGGTTGCTAAAATCTATCTATAAATTGTTAAGTTGAGGCAAAGCTTAAGGAGCTTTTGCAAAGCCGTTTTAGGGTTTTAGTTAATAGTTTTAGGGTTTTATTTAGTTCGAGTTTATTTTCAAAAACAATTTATATCTCTTTTTTTTTTCAAATTTTCATTATTAAGTATTTCATTATTTTTCTTTCTTTTCTTGTTCGCAACTGACGATATCTCAATCACTATCAAAGGATTTCACAATTCTGAGTGCATCAAGTTCATCAAATGGACAATTTCTATATTTTTCTCTTTTACGTTAAGTTGTGTTATTGCATGATTAATTTAATTGCACAGAAGATGATTGTTAAAGCGATGAGTGTCTAGATTCTTAGGGAGATTAACGAGTGGATGGAGGGTGATTAACGAAAGAATTAGGGTTTTCCAATAGAATTAGTTAGTATAAATTCATGTGTGTTTAAACCCTTTGATTCACAATCATATGAAGTAATATAAGATAAACGAGGTCAAGAGATAAGTTTACCAAGTAAGTTGTGGATTTATCCAGGTCAGGAAAGTGAAGTCAAGAGATAAGCTTGTGCTAGTCGATTAGTAAAGTAGTAGAGATTAAGAGGTAATATTGGTTATGTAACACCCCAAACCCGGCCTATGCGTTATGACCGGATTTGACATGTCACATGAGAAAAATGTGTTAAATCCTTTTTATTCGTACTAAAATAGGTATTATTTTGTTATAATCAAGAAAACAAGTTTGGTTTAAAATATTTGATAAAATACTACTAACCTCGAAGGTTGATAAATCGATAATTGAACTAGTGATCTTATAAAACCGTGACTTTTGAAAATATCGTTGATAATTTGAGAGAAAATTTCCAAGTTAAAATATTTGTATAAGTTTGTTATGAAATCCATTTATTAATCAATTTTGGAAAACCGTTGGTTATGCCTTTAGAAAATCCCCATTTAAAAATAATTCAAGTAACATAATAAATACGTCAAACATAATGCAAAAATAAAATATTCCAGAGGCCTTATTACAACTTAAAAAAATAGTAAAAGTAATAAAGTGAACGGAAATAGAAATCTAAAGTTCAAAAACACCATTACTGAAGTATGGCCTTCACCGAGTCATCCATGGCCCAAGTCCACATCACTGAGCATTACCTGCAAGGGTTAAGGAAAAGGGATGAGTTACTAGAACTCAGTGTATAATCCCTTTATCGTTGTCCACTAGGCTTGAACCCGTATAGCAATATCTTGGGCCTAAGCCCATTTACATTATAGAATATATATATATATATATATGTGCAATGTATGCAACCTAGCCCATCCATCCATCACACCCCCGACCAGCCAATCACACCTGTGGGGATCAAGTCAACCTACCCCGCCGCTCACACCAATTCACAGGCAAGTTGCCATTTATAATATTTTTATTGTGGCCAAGCCACCGAAATCATAATGAAACATAATAATAAACATTTTTGTGGCAAAGCCACCAGGCTACACTTCTCTTCAACATTTTTCCCATCCCATGCAAAATATGTAAATACAACATACATAATAAAGCATAATATCCACATATTTTTAAAACAATCATTAATCCAGTAATTTATTACGGTAAATCAGCTAATTAAAGAACTTTGTAATTCAGCCCACTAAAGCATTCTAGTAATTCGGCCTATAGGGGCATTTTCGTAAACCGACCCCTAAGGGCATTTTCGTAACTCGTCTATAGGGGCATTTTTGTAAATCAGCCCATAGGGGCATTTTCGTAATTTTAACAATTTTAATGCCGATTTTGACAAATCTTTAAAAATAATAAACTTTAAGCAAATTTATCATTTTATGCCATATTACGATTTTTAGCCATATAATAATAACAATCTACTATTCAACATGTTACCGAATCATGAATCTACAGGATTACGGTGTGAGATTACACACTTGATTACGGTAAGTATTAAACTCTCTTGATCGTCGGCACCTATGACAACATAATACTCGATTAATCTAATGAACGAGATTTTTATTAATCTAAATCTAAACCAAGCGGTCTATTGAAACGCTTACCCTCGATATCGTGAACGACCATGACTTGTCTATTCTCACCAGATGATGGTCCACAACCCGGTGGGAAATCTCGAATCGCCGATACCGATCTACGCTTGAACTTAGGGGTAGGAATCACAAATCCACTCCTTTTGTGTTCTTCAATCACTTTTCCTTTCAAATTGGTTCCACTTGCCTCCATTGGAAAAAGTCGTAATCAAAACTGATATTACGATGATATAAAACGATTGTCTAAGGAAAAAGGTTCAGCTTACCACTATTTCCGTATGATCAACAAGTGGATAGATCGAGCGATTTAGTCCCTAAAAATAAACAATTAGTCACAACCACTATTCCGTTTAGCAAACTAACCGATCAACGAAAAAGATCAAAATGAACCATGACGAATCCCTTACCTTAATGATTATAAAATCGATTCCCACCGATTGTACTTATGGCTACGGATGAGTCAAAGGTAATAGATTCGGCTTTCCTACTATTACACTACAAAAAGATAACAATTAAGATATGAGGGAGTATGGAAAACATCATTTCGGTTTAGAAACAATATGAAACAACCAAATAATGAGGGACACTCATTCGGCTAAGGAGAAAAAGAATGAAAAGATTTGAATAAAAACACTTACCCGGTTTAATCAAGAAAGAAAAGTCCAACTTGTAAGATGGAGAAGAGGATGATCAAGATTCGGTTAGTGGAGAGAAAGGGACCAAAGAGTTTCGGCCACAAAGAAATGTAGGTATAAGAGAAAAGGAGAAAGATTGAAGAATTGATAAAAAGAAAAGAGGAAATGGAGGATAGTACTAGATGGTTTCGGCTATCACCAAAAGAAAATGAATTAAATGGATTTAGTGATTCGGAAAAACAACACAAAGAGAAGAAAATGAACAATTTGCTTGAGTGTTTCGGCCCAAAACAAAGAAAAATGGTGCACAATATTGGCTTTAGAGTTTCGGCAAGTGAGGGAAAAGAAAATTGAAAAAGAAGACCCTAATATGCTAAGAAGAAAACAACCTCTCAAGCACCAAAAATTTACCAAATGCCTAAAGAATTTCAGCACTCCCCTTTACCCCACAAAACCGTGTGTTACTTTTGCCAAAAGGATAAGTGTTGACCAAAAAATCTTTCCAAAACATTTTCCACACTATAGGCCAACATGTTCCCTTCTCTTCCCTTCTCTTTCATTTCGCTCGAGCTGGCTCCTCATTCCTAGGCCTCTTCTGAAAACCTCTAGCAGGACCTAAGTACCCAGAGTCTCTCTTGCTCCTGCCCCTATCCTTGTCTCGATTTTGCCGCTTCGAGTGTTTAACCTCTTCAGCTATCTTGGCTTTCTCCATCAGTGTGGCAAAATTCCTCTCCTTCTGTGGGGCTATCAGTACCCGCAACTCATCATACAACCCGTCTTCAAAACGTACACAGTGTTCGTAGTCAGTCAGCATTATTCCCCAGGCATACCGACTCAGACGCAGAAATTCCGCCTCGTATGCTGCCACAGATTTACCTCCTTGGATCAGATTCAGGAATTCCTTCCTTCGGGCATCCACATAGCTAGCCCCGATATATTTTCCTTGAAATGCAGTTTTAAAGGATTCACAGGTAATACGATCGGCCTGAGTGACTTCCCAGATAGTGAGCCACCACTGATACGCCTCGTCTCTCAGCAAAGACACCACTCCTTTCAGTTTCTGCTCGGCGGTGCAATCCAAATCGACCATGATCAGCTCCACCGCCTCAAGCCTGTACTCCGCTACATTTGGGGCTACACTCGAGACACCCCTAAAAACCTCAACTCCATTCGATCTGAGTCGCTCCGATATTCACCTACGAGCTGCTGACCCAGTTCTTGCCCCAGCAACCCTTTCCAGAACTCGCAACATTGCTTGGGACAGAGCGTCGTCCTCTCTCATACGATCATGTATCCCAGCTTCAGTCACAGGTGACGCAGGTGGGACCATTTCTGGCATATGTCCCGATGCCTCAGATACAACTTTAGCACCACGGCCTCTACCACGGCCACATCTACCGCATCCACGTCCTCTAGTGCTCATATTTGCTAATTCGAATTAATATGATTAAGAGTCTTATGAATCAGTATGCTATTTCAGTGTTTATTAAACAATATTTTATGAAGTATAGGAAGTAAAGTCTTTTTCGCAAAACGCAACCTATAGTCTCAATCTCTATAGTTTCAGCTCCTAAAACTAAAAGTTCTAGAGTTTTTCTACAGTCATACCACAATAATCATAATCATAAAATGATAACATATACTTACTTGACTTGGTGCCGGATACCCGTGGTGCCATACTTCCTTTAGAACATACATGTATAAATTAAAATTTTAAATAGCTTTGAAAATGTTTTTGAACCCAAACCACAGCCGAGTTTTACAACCGGATCTGATACCATAAATGTAATACCCCAAACCCGGCCTATGCGTTATGACCGGATCTGACATGTCACATGAGAAAAACGTGTTTAATCCTTTTTATTCGTACTAAAATAGGTATTATTTTGTTATAATCAAGAAAACAAGTTTGGTTTAAAATATTTGATAAAATACTACTAACCTCGAAGGTTGATAAATCGATAATTGAACTAGTGATCTTATAAAACCGTGACTTTTGAAAATATCGTTGATAATTTGAGAGAAAATTTCCAAGTTAAAATATTTGTATAAGTTTGTTATGAAATCCATTTATTAATCAATTTTGGAAAACCGTTGGTTATGCTTTTAGAAAATCCCCATTTAAAAATAATTCAAGTAACATAATAAATAAGTCAAACATAATGCAAAAGTAAAATATTCCAGAGGCCTTATTACAACTTAAAAAGATAGTAAAAGTAATAAAGTGAACGGAAATAGAAATCTAAAGTTCAAAAACACCATTACTGAAGTATGGCCTCCACCGAGTCATCCATGGTCCAAGTCCACATCACTGAGCATTACCTGCAAGGGTTAAGGAAAAAGGGGTGAATTACGAGAACTCAGTGTATAATCCCCTTACCGTTGTCCACTGGGCTTGAACCCGCATAGAAATATCTTGGGCCTAAGCCCATTTACATTACAGAATATATATATGTGCAATGTATGCAACCCAGCCCATCCATCCATCACACCCCCGACCAGCCAATCACACCTGTGGGGATCAAGTCAACCCAACCCGCCGCTCACACCAATTCGCAGGCAAGTTGCCATTTATAATATTTTTATTGTGGCCAAGCCACCGAAATCATAATGAAACATAATAATAAACATTTTTGTGGCAAAGCTACCAGGCTACACTTCTCTTCAACATTTTTCCCATCCCATGCAAAATATGTAAATGCAACATACATAATAAAGCATAATATCCACATATTTTAACAACAATCATTAATCCAGTAATTTATTACGGCAAATCAGCTAATTAAAGAACTTTGTAATTCGACCCACAAAAGCATTCTAGCAATTCGGCCCATAGGGGCATTTTCGTAATTTTAACAATTTTAATGCCGACTTTGACAAATCTTTAAAAATAATAAACTTTAAGCAAATTTCTCATTTTATGCCATATTACTATTTTTAGCCGTATAATAATAACAGTCTACTATTCGACATGTTACCGAATCATGAATATAAGGAATTACGGTGTGAGATTACACACCTGATTACGGTAAGTATTAAACTCTCTTGATCGTTGGAACCTATGACAACATAATAGTCGATTAATCTAATGAATGAGATTTTTATCAATCTAAATCTAAACCAAGTGGTCTATTGAAACGCTTACCCTCGATATCGTAAACGACCACGATTTGTCTATTCTCGCCGAATGATGGTCCACAACCCGGTGGGAAATCTTGAATCTCCGATACCGCTCTACGCTTGAACTTAGGAGTAGGAATCGCAAATCCACTCATTTTGTGTTCTCCAATCACTTTTCCTTTCAAATCGGTTCCACTTGCCTCCATTGGTAAAAGTCGTAATCAAAAATGATATTACGATGATATAAAACGATTGTCTAAGGAAAAAGGTTCGGCTTACCACTATTTCCGTATGATCAACAAGTGGATAGATCGAGCGATTTAGCCCCTAAAAATAAACAATTAGTCACAACCACTATTCCTTTTAGCAAACTTACCAGTCAACGAAAAAAATCAAAATGAACCATGACGAATCCCTTACCTTAATGATTATAAAAACCGATTCCCACCGATTGTACTTATGGCTACGGATGAGTCAAAGGTAATAGATTTGGCTTTCTCACTATTACACTACAAAAAGATAACGATTAAGATATGAGGGAGTATGGAAAACACCATTTCGGTTTAGAAACAATATGAAACAACCAAATAATGAGGGACATTCATTCAGCTATGGAGAAAAAGAATGAAAAGATTTGAATAAAAACACTTGCTCGGTTTAATCAAGAAAGAAAAGTCCAACTTGTAAGATGGAGAAGAGGATGATCAAGATTCGGTTAGTGGAGAGAAAGGGACCAAAGAGTTTCAGCGACAAAGAAATGTCGGTATAAGAGAAAAGGAGAAAGATTGAAGAAATGGTAAAAAGAAAAGAGGAAATGGAGGATAGTACTAGATGGTTTCGGCTATCACCAAAAGAAAATGAATTAAATGGATTTAGTGATTCGGCAAAACAACACAAAGAGAAGAAAATGAACAATTTTCTTGGGTGTTTCAGCCCAAAACAAAGAAAAATGGTGCATAATATTGGCTTTAGAGTTTCAGCAAGTGAGGGAAAAGAAAATTGAAAAAGAAGACACTAATATGCTAAGAAGAAAACAACCTCTCATGCACCAAAAATTTACGAAATGCCTAAAGAATTTCGGCACTTCCCTTTACCCCACAAAACAGTGTGTTACTTTTGCAGAAAGGATAAGTGTTGACCAAAAACTCTTTCCAAAATTTTCCACACTATAGGCCAACATGTTCCCTTCTCTTTCCTTTTCTTTCATTTCTTTCCTTACCCTCATGTAACACCCCAAACCCGGCCCAAACACTATAGCCAGATCTGGTATGTCACTAAAAAGTTTCTGTAAGAGATGTTGCAATTTCGAGAAATATTTTTCTTGTATTCAATCTTTTGTTCGGAAAATCTTAATAACTTGATAAGTTTAAATAGATATAGATTTCATTTGTTGTTTTATGAATTAAAAACCATAATCTCAATATATGCCTTAGTTTAATTAACATTTAAGTGTTTAACAATATTAAAAGCCTAAAATAAAACCCAAAACAAAGTATGATAGTCGAGTGGCCCATGGCCTTATTACAACGAGATGTAAAACCCATTTAAAATAAATTTCTTAGAAATAAATAAATGAAGTAAAGTCTTTTGCGAAAGTCCTTGGTTCTCTATCGCATGGCCACCTTGCACTCCTCTCTAGGCCGCTCCGATCCACTAAGTGCTACCTGAAAATGTTAAGTAATTAGTTGAGTCGCGAGACTCAGTGTGCAACCCTCATGCACCATTAGATTTGGGCCTTAGCCCCACAGAACAGAATAACATAAAATAATATTCAAGAAAATATACAAAGCCCAACCCAAATCCTAGGTTTCCATCCGCTACACGCCACCCGTACCAGCTATTCACACCATAGAGGATTTCTACAATCAACCCACACCGTTACACACCATCGATGGCAGTCATGCTGCAGTTAGCTGCTCATCGTCAGAGTTGTGACAGAGTCACCAGGCTGAAATGGCATAAGCCACCAAAAATAGAGTTGTGACAGATTCACCAGGCTGAAATGGCATAAGCCACCAGAACAGATCACTCCCCTTTTCATCAATTTCCCAACCCCAAGCATACAAAGAATTCGACATACAAAGCATATTGTTTTAACAGGAACATTCACTGAAGAAGAACAGAAATCACTAACCTGATAATTAGCCTTTACCCTTCTCGGGTTTTCACTTGTCATGCCGAGATTTCGACATTTAACAGAGTATAGCAGATTTATACATATATATTAGCAATCAATCTAATAGTGTGAAAGGTTACACACGTGATTAGTGTCGATACCCTTGCTAAATCGATCTATAACTTTGCTCCAAAAAGCCAGAAGAATACGAAGATTTGGGCTCCCCTACATTCGGCCAAGGGTTAATAAATACCCAAATTTACACGTTAAAAATCAATAGATCTCCTTACCTTGAAATCCCAAAAGTAACACGATTCGAGTGTTACTGAACTCTATCTTAGAGATCTAAGCGAGTGACCTCCCTTCAAATCCCGGAATGCCGCAAATAAGAGAAAAACTTAAGATTAGCTCCTTATAGCCATTCGGCTAGAGTCCCTAAAAAGCCGAAAAAGATTGAAATCTTACGAATCAATACCTACCTTTAGTTTCTTTCGAGATTCGACACAAGCATATACCATAGAAAGATTTCGGCAATCACAGGAGATAAGATCTAGGGATTTTGGCTTTTAAGAAAATCCCGAAAAAGATGAACGAGAGAAGGCTGATGTGTTTTTTGGCTTTTAGAAGAATTGAATGAGGAGTTTCGGCTTTTAGTGAATGGGAGAAGAAAATCAATGGAGACCAGAAGATCCGGCTAAAAGGAAATTTCAAAGAAAAAGAAAGAAAGGGTGAGAGAGGTGGTGTTTTTGGGCTTTTGTAAGAGAAAGATGAGAAAAGAAAACAATGGTGATTTTCGGCTTTTAGAAGAGAAAATATGAGAAAAGAAAACAATGGTGATTTTCGGCTTTTGGAAGAGAAAAGCTGAGAAAAGAAAACAAGTGAGATGGACTTCAAATTTTCGGCACAGGAAGAGAAGAAAGAGTAGGGTTCTAATGGCAGAATTGATTAGCTATCCCCCCTATTTATAGAAATTTCGGCACTTACCTATCCTTGCAGGTAAATCCTATCTTTTTTCCGTTATCTTAATCTACTAACTCATCCAAAAGAGACTTAATTAGCTCCAACTCCTCCCTCATTTATCAGCTTACTATCCACAAATTAAAAACATTAAAATTTTCCTAAATTATAGCCTTGTTGCCATCCACTCCACCTAACCCTAATGCTTAAAATTAGCTAGCTTAAATTAAAAGAATTGGGCTCCATGAAACTTAAATTTGGGCCCCTTACTCCCTTGTGTGGCATCACCTCCTAAGACTGGGCCACAAGCCCACTTTGGTATTTTAAACATAGATACTACCTTTTAAACCCTATAACGCCCAAACAGATAATTTTAATCAAGGCCTCTACCTAAGCCTGAGCCCAATTTGGACCCCTAACACTTAAATTAACACATTAAACATATCCACCCATTAAACGCATAGGTCCAAAAATTCAGGATGTTACAGTTCTACCCCCTTAAAGAAATTTCGTCCTCGAAATTTCCAACTAACTATTAATCGTACTACCCAAGTCTCACCACTGTGCTTTCACTGTGCACTCTAATTTAATAATATATAAACATTGCACGCATACAGTTTCCATACCCAAAAATATAGCATCCACACAAAACATACCTGACTTAATGGTGATTGAACAATCCCGAGCCTTATGCTCCTCAGACCCGCATCTTAAACACGTTCCTGACTTCCTCTAACAATAACCCGGATGACGCCTTCTGCAATATTCGCAAACCCGAAAGTTTGGACATACCTTAACATGCTTCACAGAACGAGATTGCAACCCTAGAAAACTACAATCTCTTTTTTTTTCTTACAGTCCATGCACCCAACCCGAAGTGTTTCACCGATTTCTTTAACCTCCTTCAGTACCTCCCTAACTAGCTGAGTCAGCACATCAGTCCTAACACTTCCACGGCCTCTTCTTCCTCTTCTAGCGCTCATCGTTGATTCTCGTATTATCAGAATTAGAAATTTTATGAATTATTAATTCTTTCCACTGATTAACCACGAACAGTCTTATGAATAGTAATTTTAAGAGTAGTTCTTTCGAATCTACAATTCAGTCTCAAGTTCACATCTCCTAGTTCTAGAAACTACATACATTCAACAATCAACATACAGACAACATCCATACATCCACATTTAATACATAGGGGTATTTTCGTTATTCCACTACCCAGGGGTATTTTCATAATTTTATCGTACAGGGGTATTTTCATAATTTTCAAAAATAGAGTTCCTTGTTGATTTCATGAAATAAGGGTATTTTGGTAATTTTGAAATTCAAGGGTATTTCGATAATTTTGGACTCCGGGGGTATTTCGGTAATTTTGAAATCTGGGGGTATTTCGGTGATTTTAGAGTCCAGGGGTATTTCAGTCATTTTACAAATCAGGGGCAATTTGGTAATTTTTACAAAGTAGGGATATTTTCAATTTTTTGTTCAAACAGGGGTATCTTGGAGGATTTGATTTCAAGAGAAAATAGTAGTGTTCAGGTTGTTGTCGCGTGTTGGGTGAGTTTTTTTTTAAGGAAAAATTTCGTTGACTTTGTAAATCAGGGTATATTTGCAAATCTTGGTGTTTTTCCCAAATAAGGGTATTTTAGCAATTTTGAAAAAATAAGGTGGCTGGTCCCTTTCGGGTTTTAATTATAGCTTTTGGCCCGTCAACAAATCCTCACGGCTAGAGTGAACAGTTACTACGCACCAGGTAGGATTCCAGCGAAGAGGAGGTGAGTCACTAGGACTGCTTAAATACCAAACTCTCCCTGTATCCACTCCTAGACATGCGTATGCATGTTGCCACACCCTAACATGGCTAAAGTGAACAGTCACTACGCACCAGGTAGGATTCCAGTGAAGAGGAGGTGAGTCACTAGGACTGCTTAAATACCAGGCTCTTCCGGATCCAATCCTAGACATGCGTATGTCTGTTGCCACACCCAAGCCTTGCGACTCATTTACGGGTTCGTTTGGTGAAATTAAGTCTTATGAGCTTTTAGAAAGTTGTTCAGCTAGGCCTAGAGTCCATCAGATTCTAATCTAACTAATCTACGTCCCACAAAGCCCATCAAGCCCACATACATATATAACACACAGAGAATTTAGAATACTTACTTGGCGGACTTGGGCCGGAGACGCAGGTGCCATGCCGAGCTAACAAACCTGTTATCATTTAACAATATGCATGTTTCAAAAGCCCATTTTTAGAAAATGTTTTGAGCCCAAAAAACCCCCAGAGTCGAGTTTTGAACCGGGCTCTGATACCAATTTGTAACACCCCAAACCCGGCCCAAACACTATAGCCGGATCTGGCATGTCACTGAAAAGTTTCTGTAAGAGATGTTGCAATTTCGAGAAATATTTTTCTTGTATTCAATCTTTTGTTTGGAAAAACTTAATAACTTGATAAGTTTAAATAAATATAGATTTCATTTGTTTTTTTATGAATTAAAAACCATAATCTCAATATATGCCTTAGTTTAATTAACATTTAAGTGTTTAACAATATTAAAAGCCCAAAATAAAACCCAAAACAAAGTATGATAGTCTAGTGGCCCATGGCCTTATTACAACGAGATGTAAAACCCATTTAAAATAAATTTCTTAGAAATAAATAAATAAAGTAAAGTCTTTTGCGGAAGTCCTTGGTTCTCTATCGCATGGCCACCTTGGACTCCTCTCCAGCCCGGTCCGATGCACTAAGTGCTACCTGAAAATGTTAAGTAATTGGTTGAGTCGCGAGACTCAGTGTGCAACCCTCATACACCATTAGATTTGGGCCTTAGCCCCACAGAACAGAATAACATAAAATAATATTCAAGAAAATATACAAAGCCCAACCCAAATCCTAGGTTTCCATCCGCTACACGCCACCCATACTAGCTATTCACACCATAGAGGATTTCTACAATCAGCCCACACCGCTACACACCATCGATGGCAGTCATGCTGCAGTTAGCTGCTCATTGTCAGAGATGTGACAGAGTCACCAAGCTGAAATGGCATAAGCCACCAGAAACAGAGTTGTGACAGAGTCACCAGGCTGAAATGGCATAAGCCACCAGAACAGATCACTTCCCCTTTTCATCAATTTCCCAACCCCAAGCATACAAAGAATTCGACATACAAAGCATATTGTTTTAACAGGAACATTCACTGAAGAAGAACAGAAATCACTAACCTGATGATTAGCCTTTACCCTTCTCGGGTTTTCACTTGTCATGCCGGGATTTTGGCATTTAACAGAGTATAGCAGATTTATACATATATATTAGCAATCAATCTAATAGTGCGAAAGGTTACACACTTGATTAATGTCGATACCCTTGCTAAATCGATCTACAACTTTGCTCCAAAAAGCCGGAAGAATACGAAGATTTGGGCTCCTCTACATTCAGCCAAGGGTTAATAAATACCCAAATTTACACGTTAAAAATCAATAGATCTCCTTACCTTGAAATCCTGAAAGTAACACGATTCGAGTGTTACTGAACTCTATCTTAGAGATCTAAGCGAGTGACCTCCCTTCAAATCCTGGAATGCCGCAAATAAGAGAAAAACTTAAGATTAGCTCCTTATAGCCATTCGGCTAGAGTCCCTAAAAAGCCAAAAAAGATTAAAATCTTACGAATCAATACTTACCTTTAGTTTCTTTCGAGATTCGGCACAAGCAGATACCACAGAAAGATTTCGGCAATCACAGAAGATGAGATCTAGGGATTTCGGCTTTTAAGAAAATCCTGAAAAAGATGAACGAGAGAAGGCTAATGTGTTTTTCGGCTTTTAGAAGAATTGAATGAGGAGTTTCGGCTTTTAGTGAATGGGAGAAGAAAATCAATGGAGATCAGAAGATTCGGCTAAAAGGAAATTTCAAAGAAAAAGAAAGAAAGGGTGAGGGAGGTAGTGTTTTTCAGCTTTTGTAAGAGAAAGATGAGAAAGGAAAACAATGGTGATTTTCGGCTTTTGGAAGAGAAAAGATGAGAAAAGAAAAGAATGGTGATTTTCGGCTTTTGGAAGAGAAAAGATTAGAAAAGAAAACAAGTGAGATGGCCTTCAAATTTTCGGCACAGGAAGAGAAGAAATAGTAGGGTTCTATTTATAAAAATTTCGGCACTTACCTATCCTTGCAGATAAATCCTATCTTTTCTCCTTTATCTTAATCTACTAACTCATCCAAAAGAGACTTAATTAGCTCCAACTCCTCCCTCCTTTATCAGCTTATTATCCACAAATTAAAAACATTAAAATTTTCCTAAATTATAGCCTTGTTGCCATCCACTCCACCTAACCCTAATGCTTAAAATTAGCTAGCTTAAATTAAAAGAATTGGGCTCCATGAAACTTAAATTTGGGCCCCTTACTCCCTTGTGTGGCGTCACCTCCTAAGATTGGGCCACAAGCCCGCTTTGGTATTTTAAACATAAATACTACCTTTTAAACCCTATAATGCCCAAACAGATAATTTTAATCAAGGCCTCTACCTAAGCCTGAGCCCAAGTTGGACCCCTAACTTAAACATATCCACCCATTAAACGCATAGGCCCAAAAATTTAGGATGTTACACCTCATCCTTACCTTATTTCCTTAGCCATCTTTCCATAATTAAAAAGTCTTCCTTGCCTTAAATAAAGCCTTGGCCGACACTTTGAATGGATAACACAAAAAAATAATCAAAATTTTGCACTAGGTGGGATTCGAACCTCTTCCCTCCATGCTCTTCACTTGACGCCACAACCTCCTTGCCATATGCTCATTTATGCTAGCAAATTACTCACTTATTTCCATAAGCATTTATGCCACTTACCTTCTCTCCTTAAAGTGCTTAAACATAAAAAATTTTCTAAGGCCCAATTCAACCACGAGCCTTCTTAGGACCTTAAAATATACACAATTAATAATTTAACTAGCCTAATGCAAGATATAATGCAACACATAAAATTCTAAATTTTAGGATGTTACAGGTTAATTAATAACAAATTCCCTAATAAAAACCCAAATTCTGAAGTTAATAGCAACCACTGAATCGAGTTAATCTTCTTCCTATTAGTTGAGAGATCTTTGTTGTAACTTTGTTTTTAGTTGTAGTTTTTATTTTACAAACTTAATCCTTAATTTTAATTTATGATTTTTGGTGATTATTGCTTAGACCTTGTAACAGTCCGAATTTGACCCTAATCAGAACAGTGGTTTCGGGTCCACAAGTCTGAGTTTGAATAATATTTTAATATTATTTTCTGTGTTGTTGGTATGTGAATTAGCATGTGCTAAATTTTTGTGAATTAAATTGACCGTCTGTGTGTTTAATTTGACAAAAGGACTAAATTGCATAATTGGTAAAAGTGGCCTCTTGATTGATTATTGTCTAAATTGAGATGGCTTTATTAAAGTGAAGTCCTTAAAGGACAACTAGTCCATTAGTATTATAAAGTGGACGGCAAAATGGTTTATAACATGTTTCTTTATGTTATTTTATTAGTTAAAATGTTATATTTTATTTATTTTATAAGTTATAATTATATTAAACTAAAAGAAACATAATAGTGAGATTCATTCATACATTGTTTCCACCGAAAGTACAAAGGAAAGAAAAGTTTTTGAAGCTTTCTTACATTCGGCTACTATTAAGCAAAATTAAAGGTTAGTTATTGTTCGGTTTTTGATAATTTCTACGTTTTTGAGATCGTTGCTTAGAAATGTTCAAGACCCATGCTTTAATTTTTGAATTTGATGAAAATTTTGAGTTGAGCCATTGTTGATAGTTGGTTGTTTATGTTATTTAAGGATGGATTATTAAAATATATGTGATAGATTTATATGTTTTTTTTTTGAATTTTTGACGAATTTAGCTAAATAGGGCTAAATTGATAAAATAAATTTTTGAGGGGTTAAAATGCAAAATAAATGAAATTAATTGACTTGTATAATCTCTATGAATATTCGGCCCTTAGGTTGTGAAATCAAATTTTGTGTATTTTGTGTTTTGTGCAAATAGGACTAAATTGTAAAGGTGTGAAACATTAGGGGTAAAATGGTAATTTGTCCATTTAAGTGTTTTAGGACTAAATTGAATTGAAATGTATTTGAATGAGCTTAATTTGAACATATTTAGATCAAGAGCAAAAGAAAAAGGACTTGGATCGGGGAAAAACTAAAGTAATCGACTAGCCGGTTTTGTCGTCCGACGATATCCGAGGTAAGTCTATAAGCAATTTAATACCGTTAATATCGGTTATAACATTGATTACATGCTGAATTATGAAATTATAAATGTGAATTTGACCAAAGCCGAATGTGGTAAGTGATTTAATAATGAAATGTAGTTATATTTAATTGAGTTTGATATGTTATAGTGATATGAATTATGTGTGATATATGTGATATTGGTAATAAGTAATGTGTATGAGATGGTTTAATTATATTGATATTCGGGCTTTGAGCCTAGCAGGCCTTGTGCCGATGAAATGTATCGGGCTTATTGCCTAGCAGGCTAAATGCCGGTGATAAAATTTCAGACCTCGGGTCTAGCAGGCTTAATGCCGGTGTGTGTTTCAGGCTTTGTTGCCTAGCAGGCTTAATGCCGGTGATTTATTATAAATAGAGGATTCATGGATCATTAATAAAGTGGAATGTAATTACTGCAATTAAGCTAAATGTGCAGGTAAGTATAAGTTTCATAGTTGCAATGAATAAGGTAAGTTGTTATATTACTATTCGAAGTGAGTAACGTGTGATATAGTTGAAGTATTTTTGCAAGATTTTAATATGTGCATTTGGTCTTACAAATAATGAATATGATATATATATATATATATTGGAATTTAATCTTAGTTGTGCCTTTGAGATTCGGCCATATGTGTAAATGCTATATGTGAGGGTAAATGGATATGTTTACTTATGTGTATGATTGATTACATGTGGTTAATATGTATATTATACTTGGTTTGGTTATATGTGGATATATATTACATTTATGTGTATTCGGTGAGTTTGCACAATTAAAGTGAGATAAGGATATTTTGAGGTTATCAAAGAAAAGGGTACTAGCATTCGGCATTAGTAGATCATTTAAGTACGAAGCCTTGAAATTGTATGATATTAAATTTGGATTAGAAAATGTTTGAATGATCATTTGATTTGATACTTTTGCTTAAGACTTACTAAGCTAAATTAGCTTACACTATGTGTTCATCGTTCTGTTTTATAGATTTTGACCAAGCTACGAGCTCAGAGGATCGTCAACGAAGTCATCCACACTATCAATCTATTTTGGTACTTTTTGAGTTTGGTTTTGGACTAAAGGCATGTATAGGCTAAACTATGTTATGAGCCAAGAATTTTGTTCTTGTATATATATTAAAAGCCATGCGAATATGGCTTATCTCCTTTGTTAGTTTGGTATTGAGGCATATGGTTTTTAATGGTAAAAATGGTGTATATGTTTATGTCATTATTGTGCATGGGTTGTGGGGTTTTTAATTAGCATATATTCGGCCATGGTACTTATTTATTTGATAGGTATGGTTTGGTTTTGTGGTTTATGGCATTTTGGGTTAAGATAATGTTTTGATAATGTATATTTGGTTTAAATATATGTTCATGTTATGTATAATGTTTCATAGTTTAAATGTGCAGCCGTTTGATATATATATATATATTTATAATGGTGATTTGCTAGTATATTTTGCTATAGGGATTCGGTGTATAATGGTGAATAATAAAGTTGTACATGAACATATTTGTGCATGAGTTGATTTCGAAAATGGTATGTGCTAGTTAGGTAATTGTAAATATTATATATATATATATATATGGAATGCTTTGAAATTTTGTTTGATTGAATATGTAAGTGACTATTAGATTTTATTTTATGTTTGTGTTATAGGTGAGTAAATGGTATTTTTCATATGTGATATTGATACAGTGAGCATTCATGTCTATAATTAAAGAAACACATGTATCATACGTTTAATAATAGTGTATGCTTGAATGTATGGTTGATAATAGAAATGAAATAAATGTTTAAATATTATATACCTATTCAGTCATTGTTTTTAAATGACCATGTGATTCGTATAATGCAAGTTGTTGTATTAAGACCAGATAGATTATATATATTCATTTGTGATAGTATGAAATGATATGAATTTATCAATTGTTAGTTTGGATGGAGTGCATTGACTTGGTAATTATTACAGTAATGCCTCGTAACCCTAATTCGGCGACGGATACGGGTTAGGGGTGTTACAGACCTGCTAGTGCAAATAATATATTCAGATTTAATTCAACCTACATTGAGTTTGATCCTCGGAATACTTCCATGTGTTCCATTGTAATACAAAACTATATTACAATTTGACTTGTTCGCTTGCAGATACCGCACTAATTTTATATATATTCATTTGCACGATTTTTTCTCTAAACGTTCGTATGTTTGGAGGCGCTCAATTGCATAACTACCAATTTGGAGATAGTGTGAGCTTTAAGATGATTTTGCTCGACGAGTTCCACAAGGTGACGATCTACAAAGGAAAGAAAACAACCAGGTAAGCATATAGGATGCTTAGTAAGTTTATATGTATTATACAAGACTTACCTTTGTCTTACTTAAGCTACCTTAACTTGGTATTAACTTTGGTTAGACATGGCAATCAAAACACCAACTATGTGAGCAATGACTATTAATCAAACTCATATGATACAACAAGTACTTAACATGCCAAATCATATCACTTTTAAGTAACTTATCTCAAAAACACATTCAACCAACAATCCAAAGATATTATCAAGTATATATATAATTCAAAACATTCATCGATAGTACTTTGGATCATAAATATTGTATCATTTACAATTTAATCCATTCTATAACTTTCGATTTGAATATCAAGTTCATTTTATCCTATTTTGAATTCTCAATATCATTTAAACTGTTTTGCTTGATGAGCCTTAGTAAATAGACTCGAATACACAGGTAACTACACCACACCATTAGCTCGTCCGAGCTAAGTACATTTATATATATGGTTACTCGTCCGGGCTAAACCATTAACACGACACATCAAGTTACCCGCCTGAGCTAAACCTAGGTCACATATATATCAAAATCCACAACAAATGTTGGATCTCATTATTATCTATAATAAATCTCGTACAAGCACACCCAACACCCTATTGGCATGTCAATTGTATCCTAACCCTTTACTAAGTTCACACGGGCATTTTTTGTAACACCCCAAACCCGGCCCAAAACACCACGGCCAAATTCGGAATGTTACGGGGAAAAACGCTTGAAAAGAATTTGATCTAAAGGTGAAAACACATGTTGAGTTTAAATATTTTTCTTAGTTTATAAAAGTTAACTTATTTATAAAAAGTTTGTCGCTTTGAAAGTGGGATGCCGAGAAAAATAAAAACTTTGAAGATCGTGTGTAGTTTAAATCATAGTACGCATGGAAATTCAAGAAAAATTGAGTTGTTACGTGTATCAGGGTTGAAAACTTTAATTTAAGTCTTTAAGTTGCAAATTGTTTCCAAAATCATTTCCAGTTATTAATTTGATCATCGCTCTAACTTAAAACATGATAAAAATCCCGAACATACTTAAAGCAGCCTTATTACAATAAAATATCCCAAAAGTAATTAAAAATCAAAAGTGCATAAATAAACATCTTCTGCATGGCCACCTCGAATCCACTCCAGCCCGGTCCAAGCATCATGAATCACCTGCATTGTTTTTAGAAAATAGAGTGAGTCAAACAGAATCAGTGTGCAATTAATTCACATGTTTCCACACTTGGGCTTAGCCCATTTCCACACCAATCCACATACCACACATGTTTATGCATAATAAACCCCAACCCAACCTAGTGTCCATCCGCTACACACCCCCGTATCCAGCCACGTACACCAGGGGATTACTAAATCGACCCTCCATCCGCTACACACCTCTTTGGCAGTCATGCTGCTCAAAGCTATTATAACGTGGCATAGCCACCGATCACCATGTGACCAAATATAACGTGGCCTAGCCACCGATCACTATGTGACCAAATATCGATATCCACGATGTGACTCAAGGTTATCATCAATCCACGATGAAGCACAGAGCTATCATCAATCCACGATGTGGCACACAGCTGACATCCAGTCACGATGAGGCACATAGCCAACATCAGTTCGTGATGTAGCTCAAGGCTAACATCAACCACGTACATAAATGTACACCCTTTCCTTCATTAATCATATCCCAATCCCCATGCACATACATTTTTTTATGATAAAATGATAGAATAACCATCATGAACATATCAACATGCATACATAACACGCTTTCACATATATCGTCCAAGATTTGATATCAACTATTACTAACCTGATAATCAGATTACCCACCACGGGTAGCCACACCACCACAGTCGTTATCCCCGGCCATCACACATACCACATACGTAAAATAAATAAAAACAGAGAAACAATGCAATAACTACACACTTGATAACCCGAAGCACTAGACTCTCGACATCGACACTGTCACTACACGAAACTACCGCTATCTGCCTACGATTCTGCTCTGACGCTGGCCCACACCCCGGTGGCCAATCCTGCACCGCAGAAACCGAACGCTTCTTGAACTTAGGGTTAGAGACAACCCCTTTCTCTCCTTGACTGGTACTCGCATCCATTGAATAACACTTAATCAGAAGACCCGGTTAATCGTTACATCAAAACTAAATGAGACAACCAATACTTAATCGAGTACTCTTACTGAAATAGATCCGAATCCCGAAGGTTCCTCCTCAACCTTTGCCGAAACCCCCTACACTGGCCATGTTAGAATCGGCTAACACCTATAGATAAAAGAAATGGCCTTTGGCCGAGTATCACTATCTTCTTACCTTATTCGACAAAATCCCGAGAGCTTCTCCTCTTAACGTCGGCTACAAAGAATTTCGAACCCCACCTTTCATGGTTTCGGCCAAACCAAGGAAATGAAGTTAAACTTCATGATTTCGATAACTTAAGGAGAAAAGATTGAGATTCAAATGGAATAGAAACTCCTTACCACACTATCGAAATAAGTTTCTCCTTCAAGATATAATCGGCACTGGAAGATTTGGCTTGATGACAACCCTTGGGGATCAACGTAATAGAAAAAGAATGGAAGGAAAGTGTAGATGAAAATAAAAGAAAATGATGGATGGGAGATTCGACCTAGATACTCTTCGGCTTTGAAGAAAAGCAAAAGAAGAAAAAAGATAACGGTGAGGCTCAAATAGAGATTCGGTTATAGGGAATTGTGGAGAGGAAACTCGATTTAAGAGAGATGGAGAAAGGATGGAACGGAACTAAGATGAAAAGACGAAGGCTTAAGGAATTTCGGCTATGGTGATGGGTGCATTCGGCTTTTAGTAAGTGAATGAAAAAGAGAGGGCAGGTTTGCCAAGATGAGAAAGGTGCACGAACGATCTTCTAGTTCGGCTTTTGGTCACAAAGGGAAAAGAGAACAAATGAGCTTTTGGAAAAGAGAAAACAAAAAAAGATGCCAAATACTACACCAAGCAAATTCGGCCTCTTCCCCCTCCTAACATGACCGAAAATGCCACCCTCTAAAGCCCCATATTCGGCCAACTCTTCTTCCCTCACCCAAATCCCTTCTTTTTCTCCTACTATTCCTCTATACCACCCATTCAAACGAATTTGAATGTTTCAAACCTCTCCAAAAGCTCTCCACCACTCATTCAAACATCTTGACCAAGTCTTCCTCCCCTCCTTCCAGAGTTCAAATGCCGTCTAACTCTCCCTCCTCCTTGACTCAAAAAGCAACCCCAAAATGTTTCCTCTGCAGCTCGAACCTCCTCCCTCCTGGAACCCCTTTGACGCAACCTTCCCCCCTTACTCCCTTGCGTTATCATGCCACTTTACCACACACTCCACTTGTTCCATAAAACTCCACCTTTATTCCTTAAGGCTAAGCATCCCCAGCTCCCCCTAACTCAGCTTAGACCAACATTTTTCCCAAGTCCTCTACTTACACCCAAGGTTCCCGAGACCCCCCAAACATACTCAAACAACATATAACAACACACAAAGCACACTACCACATGAATATGAATTAAAACGCATACCCCTAAATCCCGAATATTACATTTTTTACACATATAAATGTCACATTTCAATTCAATCCAATTCTAGCCTTTCATACCAATTCAAAACTAATCAAATCCATAATCAGGCATATATATATAAAATCAAATACATTAGAACCTAAAATAGTAATTACCATATAAATTTACCTATTCAAAACACCAAACAAGTTGATTATTTAGGAATTAATCAACAATTTTAGCTTTTCCCCAATTAACTTCGCTTTGATCCAATTCTTGATCTATACAATTATTTTATACAAAAAACCAATACTAAACGTTTTCCAATTATACCATGACATGAATGAACCTATATAAACTCATTTTTTGATACCCCTAAAATTTTACATTTTATTCAATAGTCCCTAAATTCGAAATAGTCATAACTTCCAATTTTTAACCTCAGTTTAAAATCTGACTATACATACATTTATTAGGGACCCTTTACTTTCTATTTTACCGAAGTTTCATAACAACTTTTCATTTTATTCAATTTGGTCCCTATGTAAGAAACTAACAATTAAACTTTAAAATCTAGTCCTTTTTACAATTTAATCTTAAAATCTATCAATTTCAAGCCTAATTCTTCAAGAAATCAACAATGAAAGCTTTCAAAAACTTTAACAGCTTTATAAATTGGTACATGGGCTAGTTAAATCAAGCTCCCATGACCTCAAATCCATAAAAAATTCAAAGAAAGGACTTAAATTTTACCTTTTATTGATAGTCGAATGTTAAAAACCCTTAGGTGATTTTTCTCTTTTCTTAACTATGGAGAATCAAATTTGGAAGGAAGAAGAAGATTAACACCTTCTCTTTCTTTCCACTCATTTGCTATTTTTACATGGATTAACGGCTAATTAACTTAATAATTTATAATTAATTAACATAATATAATTTTAACATTACTTAATGAAGATAGCCATCTTCTCCCAGTAACATTTAATTACAAGTGGTTTAATTACCATTTCGGACCTTTGCCTAATTGTAATTTAAGTCATCAAGTCTTTGGCCACTTAAAACCTTATAGCGAATGGACTTTTACAATTTAGTCCCTATACCTAAATCAACTATTTAATTGACAAAAATTGATAGATCAAACATCAGTATTCTATTATATTAACCTTGCAATTCATATTTAATATTTATGAACTCAGTTTACGAAAATGGGGTTCCAAATTCGCCTTTTATAGTACCACTGAAAATCGGGTTATTACTATCTTCGTCAATGTATGTATAATTATTTGCAGTCACCTAACGTATAATTGAATAAAGCTTTTCAATAAAACTTAGGATATAAAAAATAAACTACCTTATAACAATTGATACATGTGTGGACAGTTATTAACTTAAATTCATTGAAGCTATTTATTTTCAAGTCCAGAAGATCAATTAACTTGTGACAAGTTTTTAGATGAGATCCAAAAGGTGAACATAAATGAAAGCTATTAATAAGTTTGCAAGAGACTACATTATGAAGAAGGTAGTCTAAATGCACATCAATTGAATATCAAGCCCATTTGAAGCTCATTGAATAACTTGAAAAGTTAGTTGCTTTGTTTTTTAACCTAATCTGCCAATGACCTAATTAGGAAGTTTAGTCTTAAAACTCAAGTTATTTTGTAACATCCTAAAAATTCGAGTATCATTATGTTGTTTGTGTTAGCTCGGGTATGATTTTATTGTGTGCTTAATATAGCCTTGAGAAAGCTCGGGTTTAATTGGAGTTAGAATAAATTTTAGTAAAGAGTACTTTACTGTAGAGGAATCAGGTGACCTTGAAGTTTAAGTTAATTAAGTGATAAAAGACCATAAGATGAGCAATTGGCAAAGTGGTGATGGCGCCATAAGTTGGACTTGAGGGGAGAGGTTTGAATCTCCTAGCATGCAAATTGGGAGCTTTTATTTTTGTTTTTTCCTAGCATGTGTCGGCCAAGCATCATTCATGGATAAGATGGACTAATTTTTTTTATGGTAAGAAGACTAAAGTTTATGGCAAGCATGATTTTAGGGATGGAATTGCTTGATTTTGGGGATAGGATTCTCAAACTTTAGGAAAATGGAGGATTGCAAGGCTTGAATCAAGGTTGATGTTTTGGTAACTTTTTCATGGCCATTTGACCATGAACATGGACAGCATTGTGGACTAAGGGGGTTGGCCGAATGTGTTAGTAGCTTGGCTAGGATTAGGAGTTAGTTTTTGGTCATTCCTAGCATTTTTGTGCAAAATTTGCAATTCTCTTCTCAACCTTTTCTCTTAGACGAATTTGAGCTTTTGGTAAGCCTTGTTCTTTTGACCATTTCATTTTCATGTTACCATTTGGGCACATTTTTGTTTAGCATCTCAAGACACTTTTCTCTTTTTGCTGAAATACCAAAGCCAAGATCATTTTCTTTTCCTTCTCCTCCCCCATTGCCGAATACACATTGTTCCTAAACTCATTCTTCTTTCTTCTCTTTGAAAACCGAATTTTAACACATTCTTCCCATTCTCTCTTTTTTCTTCATTTTTATCATTCAAACACTTTCTTCATTATTTTTCTCTTATGGCCGAATGTTAGTTTACTCCATTGCTGAATCTTTTTTTTTCTTTTCTTTGTTTATTCATAGCCGAATCTCCCATTATACATAAGTATTCTTCTGAATCATTTCTTTTTCAACTGTGGACAATAGGTAAAAGTTTCTTTTTAGTTTATATTGGTTATTAGTTGCTTTGGCCGAATCTTAATGATGATAGGGAGAATCTATTTGATCGAAATCATCGTTCATTCTCTTAAACGTTTCCTTTCGTTATATTTTAGTGTGATTTTAGAGGGCCGAAACTCAAGTGTTCGTGAGCATCGTGAATCGTTGGAATCGATCTAAAGAGTTAAGGTAAGGAGTTTATTCAAGGATTCTCATATTACTCGTCATATTGATATAGATGGATTATTAATCGATTTCGATTTAGGGGACGTTATCGCTCGATTTACATATTGTGGAACAAGGATATTTGTGGTAAGCCAACCTCACCCTTAAAACCATTAGTCATAATTTTGATATATTATTAAGTCGGACTGATGATCTTTTGTCAATGGAGACATTCAAGATAGGGATGAAAAGGGTGGTGAATAGTGTTCGGAAGAGGGGTGGTTCCGCTATTCCCCCTAAGTTTAATCGAAGGGCTGTTTCGGGAATCCGAGATTTTCCACCGAGTTGTAGACGCTCATCCGAGGAGAATCAGTTGTTTGAAGTCGTTCGTACTCCTGAACCTTTGTTTGTTCGTGGATTTTCATCAGGTAACGAACCAACAATCGGGGTGAAACCGCAAAGAGAAGTAGTTCAAAATTCTGAGGGTAAAAAGTCTAGATCGTTATTTCTAAGATTCGATTTGTAAATAAATTATAGTGTTCTAATTTATCGTGATGCGTTTAGGTATCGACGAGCGGGGAAGTCTAGTTCTCATAGTAACCAGGTGTGTAACTTCACACTTATCTCGGGTTAGATACTATACCGTAAGTATTGGGATAAAATCGTAAAGATGGCAAAATCGAAAAATACATAGTAATTAACACTTTTGTGTAAATGCATGAAAACAGTTAAAGTCGTGAAATTTATGAAAAACTGCTAGATCGTTAAATGGGCCGAAAAACTGCTAGATCGTTAAATGGGCCGAAAAACTGCTAGATCGTTAAAATGGGCCGAAAAACTGCTAGATCATTAAAATGGGCCGAAAAACTGCTAGATCATTAAATGGAATGGGCTAAATGCTATTTTGTCTTATGGGCCAAAATGAAAATTTGAAATATAGACTCACATGTATTATGGGCTTCTTGTTAAATCATCATATGGATATAGATTGTTATGCATACATGATTGCATGGGTTGGGATAATTGATAAAGAGAAGAAAGGCCTGTTGCCAAAATCTTATTCGGTGGCTCTGCCACAAATTTTTAATGGCTTAATGCCTCTAGTTCGTGACTTTGTCACAATCTAGTTCGGTGGTGCACCTCAATATTATTTAAAAATGGCTTTATGCCTACGATTGGTGTATTGGCGGGGTGGGTTGACTTGATCCCCACAGGTGTGTTGGTTGGTACGGGTGGTGTGTAGCGGATGGAAATTAGGTTTGGTTGGGAAATTTCATTTTACATGCATTTCATTTATTATATTGTTAAATCCGTAAATGGGCTCAAGCCCAAAATAATATCTTGATGATCTGGCCCAATGAATGTGGTAAGTGAGTTATACACTGAGTTTTGAGTAACTCACTCTGTTTAATTATCCATCTCAGGTAATGGCAATTGACGGAGGCTTGGGCCGAGGATGACTTCGTGGAGGCCATACTGTGAATTTGGGTTTAATAAACTATGAACTTTTATTAAGTGATTACTTTTAATTACTATTTTGGGTATGATGTAATAAGGCCTTTATTAATATTTTTATGGATTTTTATGTGTGGATGGATTTAATTTTGTTTTAAAACATTTGAGATACTTTAACTATTCTTGATTTCAAATCCTTTTGGACTCTTTAAAAACTACTTTAAGGTTTTTGACAATTAAATACTAAATGATAAAATTTCAAACTAGTGTTTCTTAATTCATCGATTTTAAATCATTTTTCTTAATTTTTACTAAACTTCATTTTCAAAAGGTTTTGTAAAACTGTTTTACCTAAATCATTAGAGAATTTAAAGGATGTTCGATCTGTGTGACAAACCAAATCTTGTCTTAACGCATAGACCTGGTTTGGGGTGTTACATTTAATGGTATCAGAGCCAGTTTCAAAACTCGGTTGTGGTTGGGTTCAACAAATAACTTCCGTATGAAATTATTTTAATTATGTTTTAAAGTTAGTATGGCACCACAAGCATCCGACACCAAGTCAAGTAAGTATTCATTACTGAATGATTATTATGATGATATGATCATAGGAACACTCTAAAACTTCTAGTTTTAGATGTTGAAAATCGTAGAGATTGAGACTATAGGATGTGTTTTCGAAAAACAACTTTATCTCTTGAATCTCAGAAAATATCGTTAATAAACACTGAAACAGTTTTCTAATTCATAAAATTCGTAATAAGATTAAAACGAGTTAGACAGTATGAGTGCCAGAGGACGCGGACGTGGTAGACGTGGCCGTGGTAGAGGCCGAGGAGCTAGAGTTGTGTCTGCGGAATCGGGACATATTCCGAAAATGGATGCACCAGCATCACCAGCGTCGGAAAATGAATCACAAGAGAATAGGAGAGAAGATAATGCTTTGACACGAGCAATGTTGCGAGTCCTTGAAAGGGTCACTGGAACTAGAGCTAGGCCAGCAGCTCGTGGGTCGATATCGGAGCGACTGAAATCAAGTGGTACTGAGGTTTTCAGAGGTGTCTTAGGTGTAGCTCCAAATGTTGCTGAATATTGGCTTGAGGCGGTGGAGCGAATTATGGACGACCTAGAGTGCACTGTAGAACAGAAACTAAGAGGAGCGGTGTCCTTGTTAAGGGACGAAGCATATCAATGGTGGCTTACTGTCCGAGAAGGCACTGAAGCTGCATTAGTTACTTGGGAATTCTTCAAAGCTGCCTTTCAGGGGAAATATGTAGGAACAAGTTATGTGGATGCCCGAAGGAAGGAATTTCTGAATCTGGTTCAAGGAAATAAGACGGTGGCAGCGTATGAGGCTGAGTTTTTATGCTTAAGTCGCTACGCTCGAACAATAGTGCCAACGGATCATGAGCGTTGTGTACGCTTTGAGGATGGGTTGAATGATGAGTTGCGGGTTCTGATAGCCCCACAACAAGTTAGAATTTTTGCCACGCTTGTGGAGAAAGCCAAGATAGCCAAAGAGGCTAAGAGCTCAGAACGTCAGAATCGGGAAAGAGTTAGAGGCAAGAGAGATATAAAGTATTCGAATTCTTCAAAAAGGTTTCAGAAGAGGCCTCGGAATGATGAGCCAGCTCAAGGTAGAGCACCTGTAGCTATTAATCAGAGTCGAGACTGTACTGAATGTGGGAAACGCCATTTCGGAGAGTGCTGGAGGGAAATTGGTGCTTGTTATAAATGTGGTTCAATGGATCATGAATATAAGAATTGCCCTCGACGGATGGATACGACTCAGAAAGCTCGTAATCCTGATGCACAGCTTGCCAGAGGAATTCAGCAGCCACCGGGAGGCCGTGGACCAAGTCGTGGTGGTAATGGGGCTGGACGTGGTCAAGGTGCACCGGGTCGAGGCAATGGTTCTAGAGGTAACGCGGATGCAGGACAACCAGGATTGGTATATGCAGTTAGACACCGCGAGGATGGCAATGCACCTGATGTGATAACTGGTACGTTCTTCATCTTTGATGTACCTGTTACTGCTTTGATAGATATTGGTTCTACCCACTCGTATGTTTCTAGTGCCATATCTGGAAACTTAAATCTAGAATCTGAAATTACCGATAGTGAGATGACAGTAATTAGTCCTTTAGGACAGTCGGTATTTGTAAATAAACTGTTTAGAGACGTACCCTTAGAAATCCAAAGAGAAATATTTTTGGCGAATTGATGGAATTGCCTTTCGGCGAGTTCGATCTCATTCTGGGCATGGATTGGTTGGTTAAGCATCGGGCGCATTTGGATTGTGCTGAAAAGCGGATGTCAATAAGGACTTCGGATGATAAGGAAGTAGTAATGATAGGCGAATAAAGGAATTACTTGGCAAATGTGGTATCTGCGTTAAAGGCAGAAAAGTTGGTGCGGAAAGGGTATGGAGCATTCCTAGCTTTTATTAGTACTTTGGATGCCAAAGAGTTATCAGTGGAAGATGTGAGAACGGTGAAGGAATTTCCAGATGTATTTCCCGAAGAACTTCCTGGTATACCTCCAGATCGGGAAGTAGAATTTGGTATTGAGCTTTTGCCCGGAAAGGCTCCAGTGTCCATTGCTCCTTATAGAATGGAACCGAAGGAGTTGGCAGAGCTTAAAGCTCAAATTCAAGAATTGCTGGATCGAGGTTTTATTCGACCGAGTGTGTCTCCGTGGGGAGCACCGGTTTTGTTTGTTAAGAAGAAGGATGGGTCGATGCGTATGTGCATTGATTACAGGCAGTTGAATAAATTGACGATCAAGAATAGGTATCCTTTGCCAAGAGTTGATGACCTGTTTGATCAATTGAAAGGAGCTTCAGTTTTCTCCAAAATTGATTTGAGATCGGGTTATCACCAACTTAAGGTGAAAGAAGTAGATATTCATAAGACGGCATTTCAAACTCGTTATGGACATTATGAGTTTTTGGTGATGCCATTTGGGTTGACCAATGCACCAGCTGCATTTATGGACATGATGAACCAGGTCTTTCAACCATATTTAGACCGGTTTGTGGTAGTGTTCATAGATGACATTTTGGTATATTCAAGGAATGAAGAGGTACATGACTCGCATTTGCGTATAGTATTGCAGTTACTTCGAGATAAGCAACTTTATGCCAAATTCAGTAAATGTGAATTCTGGTTAAGGGAAGTGACTTTTTTGGGTCATGTGGTATCAGCTGAAGGAATAAGGGTGGATCCTCGGAAGATTGAGGCTGTGCTGGATTGGAAACCACCAAAGTCAATAACTGAGATTCGGAGTTTCTTGGGTTTAGTTGGTTATTATGGACGCTTTGTTGAGGGGTTTTCGCCGATTGCTGCACCCCTAACTAAGCTGTTGCGGAAGGGAGTACCGTATATATGGACTGAAAAACAACAAGAGAGTTTCGAGAAATTGAAGAAGATTCTGACGGAAGCACCAGTTTTGATTCAGCCTGAGGCTGGAAAAGAATTTATCGTTTATTGTGATGCATCTCACACGGGTTTAGGTTGTGTGCTGATGTAAAATGGAAAAGTGGTGGCTTATGCTTCTCGTTAGTTGAGACCGCACGAGGTAAACTACCCTACTCATGACTTGGAGTTAGCTGCGGTAGTGTTTGCTTTAAAGATTTGGAGGCACTATCTCTACGGTGAGAAGTCTATCATCTATACGGATCACAAGAGTCTTAAGTATCTTCTTACTCAGAAAGAGTTAAACTTGAGACAGAGAAGATGGGTAGAACTGTTAAAGGATTATGATTTCTCAATCTAGTATCATCCTGGAAAGGCTAATGTGGTAGCTGACGCGTTAAGTCGTAAGGTGGTATCTGATTTGAGAGCAATGTTTGCTCATCTGAGTTTGTATGAGGATGGTAGTCTGTTAGCGAAACTTCAGGTGAAACCTCTGTGGTTAGAACAAATCAAGGAAAAGCAGATATCAGATAAAAAGTTGGGACCCTTAATTCAGCAAGTTGAAAGTGGTGAAATAGGGGATTTTGGTATAAACACGGATGGAGTGCTGTGTTTTCGTGGAAGAGTTTGTATACCTAAGGATTCAGATTTGAAACAAATGATTCTACGGGAGGCGCATAGTAGCCCTTATGCTATGCACCCTGGAGGAAATAAGATGTACCGAGATCTCCGTGAACAGTATTGGTGGCCAGGGTTGAAGCGTGAGATTTCTGAGTTTGTAGGAAAATGTTTGACTTGTCAACAAGTGAAGGTGGAGCATCAATTGCCGTCAGGCTTATTACAACCGGTAAAGATTCCTCTTTGGAAATGGGAGGAGATAAAAATGGATTTTGTTAGTGGGTTACCTTTAACACCTACTAAGAAAAAATCCATTTGGGTAATAGTTGATCGATTGACGAAGACTGCTCATTTTCTACCAGTTCGTACGGATTACTCATTACAGAAGTTGGCTAAGCTGTATGTATCTGAAATCGTGAGGTTACATCGGGTACCAGTGTCTACTATATCAGATAGGTATCCTAGGTTTACATCACGATTTTGGAAAGCTCTGCATGAAGCTTTGGGAACAAAGTTAAACTTCAGTACGGCTTTTCATCCTCAGTCAGATGGTCAGTCGGAAAGAGTAATTCAGTTATTGGAAGACATGTTAAGGGGATGTGTGATTGATTTCAAAGGTAGTTGGGAGGATTTTCTACCGTTGACAGAATTTACGTATAACAACAGCTATCAGTCTAGCATTCAGATGGCACCCTACGAGGCATTGTATGGTCGTAGGTGTCGTACTCCTACTTGTTGGACTGAATTAGGCGAACGGCAGATGTTGGGTCCTGAGTTGATAATTGAGACAAAAGAAAAGGTAAAAGTTATTCGAGCACGGTTAAAGGAAGCTTCGGATAGACAGAAGTCGTATGCAGATCTGAAACGTAAGGATCTCGAGTTTGCTGTGGGGGATCAGGTTTTTCTGAAAGTCTCACACTGGAAGAAGATTTTCAGATTTGGAAGGAAGGGCAAGTTGAGCCCTAGGTTTATTGGACCATATCGTGTGATGAAGCGTGTTGGTCCAGTGGCCTATCATATTGAATTACCTCCGGAGTTGAGTCAAATTCATACTGTTTTCCATGTTTCCATGCTGAGGCGCTATAGATCGGATTCGTCTCACATAGTACCGGTAGAAGAAGTGGAGTTGAGATTAGATTTGTCTTTCGAGGAGGAACCAGTGGAAATCTTAGACCGAGATGTTAAGGTGCTAAGAAAGAAGATCGTGCTGTTGGTCAAGGTTTTATGGCGTAATCACGGAGCGGAGGAAGCTACGTGGCAGCCTGAGGATGCAATTCAGCAATAATATCCTCACCTCTTTTAATCAGGTAAATTTCGAGGATGAAATTTTCTTTAAGGGGGGTAGAATTGTAACATCCTAAAAATTTGAGTATCATTATGTTGTTTGTGTTAGCTCGGGTATGATTTTATTGTGTGCTTAATATAGTCTTGAGAAGGCTCGGGTTTAATTGGAGTTAGAATAAATTTTAGTAAAGAGTACTTTACTGTAGAGGAATCAGGTGACCTTGAAGTTTAAGTTAATTAAGTGATAAAAGATGGCATAAGATGAGCAATTGGCAAAGTGGTGATGGCGCCATAAGTTGGACTTGAGGGGAGAGGGTCGAATCTCCTAGCGTGCAAATTGGGAGCTTTTATTTTTGCTTTTTCCTAGCATGTGTCGGCCAAGCATCATTCATGGATAAGATGGACTAATTTTTTTTATAGTAAGAAGACTAAAGTTTATGGCAAGCATGATTTTAGGGATGGAATTGCTTGATTTTGGGGATAGGATTCTCAAACTTTAGGAAAATGGAGGATTGCAAGGCTTGAATCAAGGTTGATGTTTTGGTAACTTTTTCATGGCCATTTTGACCATGAACATGGACAGCATTGTGGACTAAGGGGGTTGGCCGAATGTGTTAGTAGCTTGGCTAGGATTAGGAGTTAGCTTTTGGTCATTCCTAGCATTTTTGTGCAAAATTTGCAATTCTCTTCTCAACCTTTTCTCTTAGACGAATTTGAGCTTTTGGTAAGCCTTGTTCTTTTGACCATTTCATTTTCATGTTACCATTTGGGCACATTTTTGTTTAGCATCTCAAGACACTTTTCTCTTTTTACTGAAATACCAAAGCCAAGATCATTTTCTTTTCCTTCTCCTCCCCCATTGCCGAATACACATTGTTCCTAAACTCATTCTCTTTTCTTCTCTTTGAAAACTGAATTTTAACACCTTCTTCCCATTCTCTCTTTTTCTTCATTTTTATCATTCAAACACTTTCTTCATTATTTTTCTCTTATGGCTGAATGTTAGTTTACTCCATTGCCGAATCTTTTTTTTTCTTTTCTTTTTTTATTCATAGCCGAATCTCCCATTATACATAAGTATTCTTCTGAATCATTTCTTTTTCAACTGTGGACAATAGGTAAGAGTTTCTTTTTAGTTTATGTTGGTTATTAGTTGCTTTGGCCGAATCTTAATGATGATAGGGAGAATCTCTTTGATCGAAATCATCGTTCATTCTCTTAAACGTTTCCTTTCGTTATATTTTAGTGTGATTTTGGAGGGCCGAAACTCAAGTGTTCGTGAGCATCGTGAATCGTTGGAATCGATCTAAAGAGTTAAGGTAAGGAGTTTATTCAAGGATTCTCATATTACTCGTCATATTGATATAGATGGATTATTAATCGATTACGATTTAGGGGACGTTATCGCTCGATTTACATATTGTGGAACAAGGATATTTGTGGTAAGCCAACCTCACCCTTAAAACCATTAGTCATAATTTTGATATATTATTAAGTCGGACTGATGATCTTTTGTCAATGGAGACATTCAAGATAGGGACGAAAAGGGCGGTGAATAGTGTTCGGAAGAGGGTGGTTCCGCTATTCCCCCTAAGTTTAAGCGAAAGGCTGTTTCGGGAATCCGAGATTTTTCACCAGGTTGTGGACGCTCATCCGAGGAGAATCAGTTGTTTGAAGTCGTTCGTGCTCCCGAACCTTTGTTTGTTCGTGGATTTTCATCGGGTAACGAACCAATAATCGGGGAGAAACCGCAAAGAGAAGTAGTTCGAAATTCTGAGGGTAAAAAGTCTAGATCGTTATTTCTAAGATTCGATTTGTAAATAAATTATAGTGTTCTAATTTATCGTGATGCGTTTAGGTATCGATGAGCGGGGAAGTCTAGTTCTCACAGTAACGAAGTGTGTAACTTCACACTTATCTCGGGTTAGATACTATACCGTAAGTATTGGGATAAAATCGTAAAGATGGCAAAATCGAAAAATACGTAGTAATTAACACTTTTGTGTAAATGCATGAAAACAGTTAAAGTCGTGAAATTTACAAAAAACTGCTAGATCGTTAAATGGGCCGAAAAACTACTAGATCGTTAAATGGGCCGAAAAACTGCTAGATCGTTAAAATGGGCCGAAAAACTGCTGGATCATTAAAATGGGCCGAAAAACTGCTAGATCGTTAAATGGAATGGGCTAAATGCTATTTTGTCTTATGGGCTAAAATGAAAATTTGAAATATAGACTCACATGTATTATGGGCTTCTTGTTAAATTATCACATGGATATAGATTGTTATGCATACATGATTGCATGGGTTGGGATAATTGATGAAGTGAAGAAAGGCCTGTTGCCAAAATCTAGTTCGGTGGCTCTGCCACAAATTTTTAATGGCTTAATGCCTCTAGTTCGGTGACTTTGTCACAATCTAGTTCGGTGGTGCACCTCAATATTATTTAAAAATGGCTTTATGCCTACGATTGGTGTGTTGGCGGGGTGGGTTGACTTGATCCCCACAGGTGTGTTGGTTGGTACGGGTGGTGTGTAGCGGATGGAAATTAGGTTTGGTTGGGAAATTTCATTTTACATGCATTTCATTTAATATATTGTTAAATCCGTAAATGGGCTCAAGCCCAAAATAACATCTTGATGATCTGGCCCAATGAATGTGGTAAGTGAGTTATACACTGAGTTCTGAGTAACTCACTCTGTTTAATTATCCATCTCAGGTAATGGCAATTGACGGAGGCTTGGGCCGAGGACGACTTCGTGGAGGCCATACTGCGAATATGGGTTTAATAAACTATGAACTTTTATTAAATGATTACTTTTAATTACTATTTTGGGTATGATGTAATAAGGCCTTTATTAATATTTTTATGGATTTTTATGTGTGGATGGATTTAATTTTGTTTTAAAACATTTGAAATACTTTAACTATTCTTGTTTCAAATCCTTTTGGACTCTTTAAAAACTACTTTGAGGTTTTTGACAATTAAATACTAAATGATAAAATTTCAATCTAGTATTTCTTAATTCATCGATTTTAAATCATTTTTCTTAATTTTTACTAAACTTCATTTTCAAAAGGTTTTGTAGAACTGTTTTACCTAAATCATTTTCATGTTCGATCTGTGTGACAAACCAAATCTTGTCTTAACACTTAGACCTGGTTTGGGGTGTTACATATTTTGTTTTCTTGTAAATTTGGTCCGTGCACAACTTCATTTTTAAACCCAAGTAAATTTATTTTTATATAAATTTGGTTCGTGTACAACTCCCATAAAGCGGACCAAATTCTGTTAGCTCACATAATCAAACTGAAATTGACAAAAAGCGGTGAATTGCCTTTTAAAAAATTGTGGATACTAGAGAGAAATATAGAAATTTGAACACAAGAACTTAGAGTGGTTCGGCCCCAATTGCCTACTCCACTACCTTAGCTTTCCACTACTAAGGATTTTCCCAAATTCACTAATTTGATAACCTCTAAGCGCAAGGTTCAATCTTACAAACTCCCTTAAGGTTTCTACCCAAATCTTAAGACACAAACTCTCTCAAAGAGATACAAAGAAGCAAACATGGAATAAATTCTTACAAGATTAGAATGTTTGCAAATTAAGTTCAATTACAAGAAGAACACTTGAGCTAATAGAATAGCAATGAAGCTCACAAGCGTATGAAAGAAAAATATGAAAATATTTATCACAAATGTTGTTTGATTGATTTTTTTACTTGAATATTCTTTTTTGTTGGTGTAGGACCTTTGGAATCTAGTATTTATACCCTCTAATACATTTCCAACCATTGTGGTTGTTGAGAAAATAAATAGAGCTTTTGGGAATGAAAATACGAGATCATTAAATTCAACTACAACAAAAAGTATTGATACTTTTTCTATGAGTATCGATACTAGTAACATTTAATGTTTGATTTAGTGATAATTAAAGTTAGTTTTCAATGATACCAAAGACCATCTATCAATACTTAGTAAAAGGTATCGATATTTTAAAGTGGGTGTCGATACTTCTTGTAAATGTTTGAAAAATCATCAAGTCAGAATGCAAAAGTGGTATCGGTCTAAAAATATGGTATCAATAAAATTCAATAGGTATCAATATATTTTGAAAAGTATTGATACTTTTTTCATTTGTTCAATTTTTATTTCAAAACAGCAAGCAACTTTGGTATCGATAAAAATATGGTATCGGTAAAAATTTTATGGGTATCCATACTTTTTGTATGGAGCAGTTTTTCAATTGATTTAAAATTGTTTCAATGGAGTTAAAGAGTTTAAAATAGTTTTTGAACTTTTTCCAAAATTTTCTACATATTCAAAACATTTTCTAAGATGTTTAGAAGTTTTAAAATGATTTTTATGCTTTGAACTTAATAATTTCTTTGTTCAAAAACAAATTTTATTCAAAAATATTTTTTTTTGTTATATCAAAATAATTTATCAAATAAAGCTAGTTTAACAATCTCCCCCTTTTTGATATAACAAAACATTTTGGTAAATTTGTTTTTGAATTTTTTACTCCCCATTGTTAAAGTTCAATTTGAATTCATGACTTGATTTTATGAATTCAAAAACAAAAACTTGAGAGTGAAAATTTGATCAATTAGATGTTGGCATTAAAATATTAGTCATACAAATAATCAAAGAAATATCAACTGAATTTACCTTTCTCTTCTCTTCTCCCCCTTTTTTGTTATATCAAAAATCAACAAATAAAGCTTTAGAGAGACTTTGTTAGTTCAAGAATAGAAACTAAGAAATTTGACAGCTAAGAACTAACATAAAGATGCCAAAATAAACCTTCAAGTATCTACAAACAAGATACCAAAATAAGCATTAATTTTCTAACATAGACATAGGAAAAAGTGCAATGAAAATGATTAAAATATATGAAAAAAATATTTGCGCCCTAGTCTTCTTGAGGTGGTGGATGAGGGAATTGAGACATAAGATAAGCTATATTTTCCTCCATCTTAGATATCCTAGAGTATAGACTCCTAATATTAGTATTAACTTGATCAAATGTATCATCTACTTGAGTATGGAAACCTCTAAACTCCTCACTCAAAGAAGTAACAACATTAAATATGGCAACAGGCAAGTCGTCGGAGTGAGACATAGTAGATGGTTGAGCGGATGAAGAAGTTGGTGGAGGGGCCTGCTCGGCAGAAGGAATATCGTGATGCTCTTCTTCAATGTCTTCATCATCAACCTCTTGAGGATTAGAATGATCATCCTTAATCCAATTTCTGGTAGGAGGATCTATTTTAAATCCAACTCAATGAAGGGCAACAAAGCTAACAAGTTGAAGTTTAATGGACAATGAGGATCAACATTGGTTGGGATGTTAAGGCGTGTAAAAATATATGACAAGAACATTCCAAAAGGCAAGGTGAGAATTCTAGCTAGCTCTTTTCCAATTCTCTTGGTAATTTCAGTAAACAAAGTTAAAGCAAGATCAGGACACCTATTACTACGAAAACAATCAATCCACCAATAATAGGTAGATCAAAGAACGACGTGTTTTGAAATAAGACACAATATCCATGTGATGATAAGGTGCAAAATATGATCATAGCGTTGAGCTCGAATGGATACGAGTATCAGACCTTCAAGGCCGGATTGTATGGGCTTTTCTCATTCGATTCACCGCTCGGAGGAAGTTTTAAAAATTCGTCAAAGTTTTCCAAAGTGAGATGTATAGGAGTTTTCATAAGAAAAGAGTTAATGGCAACCATGATCTCATCGATTTCATCATGTTCGATCTTAGCATTCAAATAAAATGCTCGAACAAGATTAGCACACATTGGTGAATGAATTTTAAAAAGGTTGATCCAATGTCATTCGGCCAAAGTTTCAAGAAATTGAAAATTTGTTTTGGCTAAAAATTCAAAATCAAGTGTCCATGAAACATTAACTTTGTGTTTTTAAAAAATAATGGTCAAAACGATAAGAGTCATTATCATCTCTAAAGCAATCATTGAAAGAGAAGTTTTGACCGCTAGATGAAGACGTAGGAATCGAATAGGGACGTTTCCTAGTAGACATTCTAACTAATTAGACTAGAGAGACACTATATGCACTTAAAAATTTAGTTGGAGAATTTTATCAAACACCTTGTAGGCAAAGGGTTTAAAGAAAAGTTTTAAGATTTTGGCTAAGTTTAGGCTACCTCATTTAAGAAAACACAATGTATATATCTCGAATAAACCAAAAACACAATTTGCAACCAAGAATTTGACAATAATTCAACAAAATTTGAAATGGGAAAATTAAATTTTTACCTCGAAATTGCTTGGAAATGGTGAAATTTGATAGCAAACTTGTTAAATCTGGACCTGTTCATGGGCCAGGCCACCCGACCCGAAGGCCCACCCAAAAAGTGAGAGTGTAACACCCCATACCGAGTCCAAAGCTGGGACTGGATACGAGACATTACCATACTTGAAACATACATAAACGTGTACTTACAGGCTATAAAATTTCGTTTTGATTTAAACACTTTTCTTTCTTAGTCATAACATGCATTACAAGGGCCTACGAGGTCTTAAACTCACATCCAAAAACTTTTATGAACTTAGAAAACTTTTCATCGAAACAGGAATCACACGCCCATGTGAAATGGGACACGCCCGTGGGGTCAGGTCGTGTGGTCACACACGCCCATGTCCCTACCTCGTGTATAATAACTTGGATATTCTGCTTGTGTCAAACGGCCTAGGAACACGCCCGTGTTCTCTACCCGTGGTGAACACTGACCATCTCACACGGCCTAGGTACAAGCCTATGTGACTAGCCCGTTGTCTATTCTGACTTAAGACACTAACATGCAGGGGACACACGGTCTATTAACACCCCCATGTGGGCTGTCCGTGTATGACACACCACCTAGTCACACGCCCGTGTGACTATCCATATGGACACTTAAAAGCTATTTTCCAAGCCATTTGCCACCCTGAAATCAAGATCATTCATATACCCAATTCAACAACTCAACACTTCTTCAAAACATGAACATTAATGCATAATTCATCAACATTGATTGACTAAACTCCTTTAGCCATATACAAAAAGAATAATAACTTAATAGCCAACACTATGGCTCTTCTTAAGACAAAACTCAAAATGAAATGATTCCTATACATGCCATACTCATTATGAACAACTTGGCTATACCCAAAATAGTGGTTGATTGTAACACCCCAAACCCGGCCCAAACATTACAACCAGATCTGGTATGTCACTAAGGAAATTTTATAAAAAGATGTAGCACTTTGGAAGACAATAATCAGGTTTAAATATTTATATCGAAAACTTAATAATTTATTAAGTCATATAAGATATAAAGTTATAAATTGCCTTGGTAAATTTTTAAGTAAAAACCGAAATTTTATACATGTCCCAACTTACTTTTAAATATCAAATTTAACTGCCCAGTAATAAAAGCCCAACATAATACCAAAACTTAAATGATAGTCTAGTGGCCCAAGGCCTTATTACAACGAAATTTAAATCCCTCTTAAAACAAATTTCTTAAGAATAAATAAATAAAGTAAAGTCTTTTTGCTGAATCCTCAGTACTCTATCGTATGGCCACCTTGCTCTCCTTTCTAGCCCGGTCCGATGAACTAAGTGCTACCTGAAATTGTTAAAATAATAGGGTCAGTCGCGAAACTCAGTGTGCAACACTCGTGCACCATCAGATTGGGCCTTAGCCCATAGATTAGAATATACATAATATAGAAGATAACATTCATAAAACCCAACCCAATCCTAGGTTTCCATCCGCTACACACCACCCTTTACCTGCCAATCACACCATTGGGGATTTCTACAACCAACCCACACCGCTACACACCATCGATGGCAGTCATGCTGCAGTTAGCTGCTCATCGTCAAAGTTGTGACAGAGTCACCAGGCTGAAATGGCAGAAGCCACCAGAATCAAAGTTGTGACAGAGTCACTAGGCTGAAATGGCATAAGTCACCAGAACAGATCACTTCCCCTTTCATCAATCACCCAACCCCAAGCATACATAGAAATCGACATATAAAACATGTCATTTTTAACAGAAACATTCACTGAGGAATGGCAGAAATCACTAACCTGATATTTAGCCTTTACCCTCATCGGGTTTTCAAACGTCATGCCGAGATTTCAACATTTAACAGAGTATAGCAGATTTATTACATATATATATATTAGCATTCAATCTAATTGCGTGAGAAGTTACACACCTGATATCGTGTAGCTTTATACCCTTAGTCAGTACCCTTACTATCCGGATCTACAACCTTTAGTCTAAATCCTTGCTCAAAAGCCGGAAGAATACGAAGATTTGGCCTCCCCTATAATCGGCCAAAGGTTAGTAAATCCCGAATTTACACACTAAAATCAATAGATCTCCTTACCTTGAAATCCCAAAAGTAACACGATTCAAGTGTTACCGAACTATAACTTAGAGATCTATGCGATTGGCCCCACTTCAGATCTCGGAATGCCAAAAATAAGAGAAAAACAATAGATTAGTCACTAAATAGCCATTCGGCCAGAGACTTTGAAAAGCCGGAAAAGGTTTGGATCCCACGAATCAATACTTACCTTCAATTCCCTTCAGATTTTGGCATAAGCAGACACCCCAGAGTGATTTCGGCAATCACAGGAGACGAGATCTCACGATTTCGACTTTCATGAAAATCCCAAAAAAGATGAACTAATGTGGTTTCGGCTAAAAAGAGAAGTGAAAAGAAAGCAAAGAGAGGCTTGAAGATTCGGCTAAAGTGTCTTGAAAGAGATAAGAAAGGAATCTGTTAGAGGATTTGGCCAACTGAAGAAAAAGAAAAGAGAGGGAGAATAGAGTAGAAATTTCGGCAGAGAAAAGAGAAAAAAGATGAAAACTTGGACAGCAAATTCGGCACATCCACCTTAAACCAAAATCGAGTGCCCCTTTCCTTTCCAATTCTTTAAAATTTCGGCTAACATTAAACACCTAAAGATAGCTCCTATCTTTCTAAATTTACTCATCCCAAAAGAGACTTACCTAGCTCCAACTCCTCCTTCATTTATCAGCACAATATCCACGTATTAAAACATAATAAAATTCCCTAAAAAAATAGCCTTGTGCCGTCCCCCTTACTCTTTTTAAGTGCCGAAATTTAACCCTATAACTTGGGCTTCAAGCAACCAAAATTTAGGCCCTCCTCATGCACTAGTGACGCCACTTATAGCTCCCCTTTACTGTGCCCCTAGTTGCTGGGCCACAAGCCCAATATGTCAATTAAACTACTAAAACTTTAATTTAAGTCCCTAGAGTGTCTAAACAAGATATTTAATCAAAGCCTCAGCCCAAACCTGGGCCCCATTTGCACCTCAAATCCCTAAATTAATATTTTAAGCATACATTATACAAAATGCACAAGCCCATAAATTCAGGATGTTACAGTTCTACCCCCCTTAAAATAAATTTCGGCCTCGAAATTTACCTGATCAAAAGAGATGGGGATACTGCTATCGTATAACATCCACTGGCTCCCACGTCGCCTCTTCTGCGCCGTGATTTTGCCATAAAACTTTGACTAAAGGGACGGACTTCCTTCTCAACACTTTTACGTCTCGATCAAAGATTTGCATTGGTTCCTCCTCAAAGGATAAATCTGGCCTTACTTCAATCTCTTCCCCCGGCACCACATGCGATGGATCAGAACGATAACGTCTTAGCATCGAGACATGAAACACGTCATGTATCTGCTCCAACTCTGAAGGCAACTCCAAACGATATGCCACTGGGCCCACACATTCTAACACCCGATACGGCCCAATAAACCGAGGACTTAACTTACCCTTCCGTCCAAACCTCATTACCTTCTTCCACGGAGATACCTTCAAGAAGACTTGATCTCCTACTGCAAATTCCATCTCCTTTCGCTTTAGATCCGCATAAGACTTCTACCGATCAGATGCTTCCTTCAACCGAGCCCATATTAACTTAACTTTTTCCTCCGTTTTCGATACTAGCTCTGGACCAAACACCTGACGTTCACCCAACTTCGTCCAACAGGTAGGAGTACGACATCTCCTTCCATATAACGCTTCGTACGGCGCCATCTGAATACTAGCTTGATAACTGTTATTGTATGTAAATTATGCCGAAGGTAAATATTCCTCCTAACTACCCCTAAAATAGATGATGCAACCCCTTAGCATATCCTCCAAGATCTGAATTACCCTCTCAGACTGACCATTAGTCTGTGGGTGGAAAGCGGTACTAAAGTCTAACCTTGTTCCCATTGCTTGATGAAGAGCCTTCCAGAATCGTGACATGAACCTAGGGTCCCTATCTGATATGATTGACACAGGTACACCATGTAATCTCACAACCTCAGCCACGTACAACTTAGTCAACCTTTGCCGGGAGTTGTCAACACGAATCGGTATGAAGTGAACAGATTTCGTCAGTCGATCCACAATCACCCAAATTGAATCCTTCTTAGTGGGCGTAAGGGGTAACCCACTAACAAAATCCATCGTGATTCTCTCCCATTTCCACTGCGGAATCTTCATCGGTTGCAACAACCCCGAAGGCAACTGGTGTTCCACATTCACCTGCTGACACGTCAAGCACTTTCCCACGAACTCCGTCACTTCTCGCTTCAGACCTGGCCACCAGAATTGCTCTCGCAAGTCCCGATACATCTTAACCCCTTCAGGATGCATAGCGTAAGGGCTACTATGCGCCTCCTGAAGAATCATCTGCCTTAACTCTACGTCCTTTGGCATACAAACTTTCTTACGAAAACACAGAATTCCATCACCATTCAAACTATAGTCCTCTCCTTCCCCACCTCGCACCCGCTGGAGTCGAGCACTCAAAACATCGTCTAGGAGTTGCTTCTCTTTGATTTGACTTGTCCACAAAGGTCTTACTTGGAGCTTAGCCACCAAACTGCCATCCTCATACAAACTGAGATGAGCGAACATCGCCCTCAAATCCACTATCGCCTTCCTACTTAGTGCATCTGCCACCACGTTAGCCTTACCGGGGTGATATTCGATCGAGAAGTCATAGTCCTTTAACAGCTCGATCCACCTTCTCTGTCTCAGATTCAACTCCTTCTGGGTAAGGATATACTTCAAACTCTTATGGTCCGTGTAAATAACCGACTTCTCCCCATACAAGTAATGCCTTCAAATCTTCAGACCAAACACTACCGCCGCCAATTCTAAATCGTGCGTAGGGTAGTTCAATTCATGCGGTCGCAACTATCGAGACGCATATGCAACAACTTTTCCATCTTGCATTAACACACACCCTAAACCTGTGTGTGGCGCATCACAGTAGACGGTAAATTCTTTTCCCGCCTCTGGCTGAATTAACACTGGCGCTTCTGTCAAGATTCTCTTCAGCTTCTCAAAGCTCTCCTGCTGTTTGTCAGTCCATACAAACAATACTCCCTTCCTTAACAACTTAGTTAAAGGTACCGCTATTGAAGAGTACCCCTCAACAAATCTCCTGTAATACCCTGCCAATCCCAAGAAACTTTGAATTTCCGCCACAGATTTCGGCGGTTTCCAATCTAATACAGCTTCTATCTTCCGAGGGTCTGTTGGAACGCCGGTACCCCATGGCGCAGCAGAATAAAATTAGATCCGGCGATCCAAATCATGGATCCGTGTGTGAGGAACGAATCGGGGTGAAATAAAGGTTTCGAAATTACCAAAACTTCAATCTGAGTAGACAGCGACGCCTTGGCAACAAGAGTTTTGATCTACTGTCGAATCAAGCCTCAAACTTTTCCGATGTCAGCCTCTACGTAATCCACCCGGTTTGACTATGAACGGAAGAAATCTCCAAAATTGTTTTGGAGGCTTATTTGCTTGACGGCTGCTAGACCTAACAAGCAATCACTTAGGGTTTTCATGTTGAGTTTTGTCTCCTTTTAATACCTTTTATAATGGGTGCCTTTCTCATTGGGCCTTTTATAATAGGTATCCTCTTAATTGGGCCTTTTATAATTGGTATCTCTTGAATGTATTACAAGATTAAATAAATACAATAAAGTTTTTAACCGAAAATTATAATTACATTAATTATATCTGAAAATTATAATTACATTAATTATAATAAGGATTCCGGTAAACTATATTTATTTAAATTTATATATGAATCAAATTCATATATTAATAAAATTATGTTATCATTATGTGTACAGCATTCTTGTACATATAATATGTTCAATATTTGATTGCCCAATTAAATTAATTCTTTAATTAATTTAATTTATGTGACAATCAAGCACAATACCAACTATATTTTATTCCGTTCATTTCAACCATAGGGTGTGACCCTGTAGGTTCTTGCAACGTTAGCAGTAATACTAGAACGATTCTATTGTCACAGACAATGAGTGGCATCTAGCAATGCATCATTGCTACCTAAGTTACAAGAAGTTATGATTCGACATAACCTTTCGTGATTAACCTTTCATGCATTAATCCTTAAGTCCTTTATCTCTGGAACGGATACAAGTCATGGGATAGTCACACTTGCATAGTCCATCCCATGTTTCTTGATATCTTGAGTAGACTATGATATACAAATTAGTATGACATCTCATATCAACTTATTTGAGCTTGGCCATGCATTTCTAGTCTCACTCAATCAAGTGGCCTAAGATATTACTCCTATTATGTAGGAGGGACTTATCTTTTATTGATCAACCATATCCCTCTACATAGATTGTGGTATATCCAACATCAGCCTTTATAGAACAACCTGTTATGGTGTACGTTTGACTGTATCAAAATATACAACTCACGATGCTGGGATAATAATGATCTCAAGTCTGAGGATCATATACATATTAATCAGTATGAGTAATATTGTGACAATTACATAATAATCCAAGAAACATACTCATAGCGGGTCAATCCAATATGTTGTTCTCTAACACACATATTCATGCATTGATTTTGACACTCCATATAAATGACAACTCTTTATCATCAATCAACTACATGTTAGTCTTAATGCATTATTATTGTCCTAGTCAACAATAATACTCGACTAAGGATCTTTTAAGAATAATCATATTATTCTCAGGACATTATTATAAAACAGTTTATCTATACACACAGAAAGAAAAACTGAAATAATAATGACAACGCTTTATATTAATAAACATGGTAAATTAAGTATGTTATTACAACCATCTCATGATTGATCTTTGCGCATACTCTTACAATCTCCCACTAGCACTAAGACCAATCACTCATATATCTAATACCAAGTGACTTAGTGTGACGATCATGCTTCTGCTGTGTCAGAGGCTTGGTCAGGGGATCAGCGATGTTATCATCTGAAGGTACTCTACATATCTCTACATCCCCTCGATCGATAATCTCTCGAATAAGATGGTAGCGTCTAAGTATATGTTTGGATCGCTGGTGAGATCTGGGTTCTTTAGCTTGTGCAATAGCTCCATTGTTATCACATCGGAGTTCTATAGCATCTGATATGATAGGCACAACCCCTAGTCCAGTAATGAACTTCTTGATCCAAACTGCTTCTTTTGCTGCCTCACTGGCTGCAATATACTCGGCCTCTGTTGTAGAATCGGCTACTGTACTTTGCTTTGAACTCTTCCAGCTCACAGCACCACCATTAAGGCAAAACACAAAACCTGATTGCGATCGAGAATCATCCTTGTCGGTTTGGAAGCTGGCATCAGTGTAACCTTTTACACTTAACTCTTCCTCACCTCCATATAATAGGAACGTATCCTTAGTTCTTCTTAAGTACTTAAGGATACTCTTGACTGTGGTCTAGTGACCTTCACCGGGATCTACTTGATACCTGCTCGTCATACTTAAGGCATACGAGACATCTGGACGGGTACATAACATAGCGTACATGATAGATCCAATAGCGGAAGCATATGGAATTTTACTCATACGTTCTCTCTCTTGTGGAGTTGAAGGACACATTTCCTTCGAGAGTGAAATACCATGTCTCATAGGTAGGAATCCTCTTTTAGATTCTTCCATACTGAACCTTTTTAGTACTTTATCTATGTATGTACTTTGGCTTAGACCTAGTAGTCATCTTGATCTATCTCTATAGATCTTGACTCCTAAGATATAAGTGGCTTCGCCCAAGTCCTTCATAGAAAAACAACTTCTTAACCAAGTCTTAATAGACTGCAAGGTAGGTATGTCATTTCCCATGATAAGTATGTCATCCACATATAGTACCAAGAATGTGATAGTGCTCCTACTAACTTTCTTGTAAACACATGGTTCATCTTCATTTTTGATAAAACTAAACTCTTTGATTGCATCGTTAAAACGAATATTCCAACTTCGAGAAGCTTACTTTAATCCATAAATGGATTTTTGTAGCTTACATATCTTTCTAGCATTCTTTGGATTTACAAAACCTTCAGGTTGTGTCATATACACATCCTCTTCAAGTTTCCCGTTAAGGAAAGCTGTTTTGACGTCCATCTGCCAGATTTCATAATCATGAAATGCAGCTATGGCGAGCAAGATCCTGATGGATTTAAACATATCTACAGGAGAAAAGGTTTCATCATAGCCAACACCATGAATTTGGCGAAAACCTTTAGCGACTAATCGCCCTTTGTATGTTTGTACATTACCATCCAAGTCTATTTTCTTTTTGAAAACCCATTTGCACCCTATAGGTTTAACCCCTTCGGGTGGGTCAATCAAAGTCCATACTTGGTTTTCATACATGGAATCCATCTCAGATCTCATGGCCTCAAGCCATTTCTTAGAGTCTGGGCTCGTCACCGCTTCTTGATAAGTCCTAGGCTCATCTTGATCTATAAGAAGAACGTCACCATGCGTTGTAATGAGAAATCCATATCTCTCAGGTGCACGGCGTTCTCTTAAAGCTCTGCGCGGTGGTTGTGTTTCTATAGCAGTTGTTTATTCCTCAATTTCTTGTGGAATTTGGTTTTGTTCATTCTCTGGTTCAGTGGTATCTTGTGATTCTTGAATTTCTTCAAGTTCAATCTTTCTCCCACTTCCTTTTCTAGAAGTAAATTCTTTCTCTAGGAAGACACCAGTCCGAGCAACAAAAATTTTGTTCTCAGTGGGATTAAAAAAATAATATCATTTGGTTCCTTTTGGATACCCCACAAAAATACACCTTTCAGATTTGGGTTCAAGCTTAGTAGACGTCTGACGTTTAACATAAGCTTCACAACCCCAAATTTTCATAAAGGACATACTAGGACGTTTCCCAGTCCACATCTCATATGACGTCTTTTGAACCGATTTAGATGGAACACGATTTAGTGTGAAGGCAGCAGTCTCAAGTGCATGTCCCCAAAAGGAAGTCGGTAGATCAGCATGACTCATCATGGATCGAACCATGTCTAACAAAGTTCGATTTCTTCTCTCAGATACTCTATTCCATTGAGGAGTACCAGGAGGAGTAAGTTGTGAGACAATCCCACATTCTTTCAAAAGATCATCAAACTCTAGGCTCAAATACTCTCCACCTCGATCAGATCGAAGTGACTTGATAGTTTTGCCTGGTTGATTTTGTACTTCATTTTTAAATTCCTTGAACTTTTCAAGGGACTCAGACTTATGACGCATGAGATAAACATACCCATATCTACTGAAATCATCAGTGAAAGTAATGAAGTAGTGAAATCCACCTCTGGCCTGTGTATTTATTGGTCCACATACATCAGAATGTATTAGGCCCAATAAATCACTAGCTCGTTCACCTTTTCCAGAAAAAGGAGATTTAGTCATTTTCCCAATAAGCAAGATTCACATACTTCAAATTGTTCAAAAAACAAATGAATTCAAGAGACCATCTCTATGGAGTTTGGATATGCGTTTCTCACTTATGTGGCCCAAACGACAATGCTAAAGATAAGTTTGATTTGAGTCATTTATTTTAGATCTTTTAGTATTTATGTTGTAAATGGGATTCGTTTGATCTAAAATATAGAGGCCATTAATCAATTGTGCCGAACCGTAGAAAACATTATTGAGATAAAATGAACAACAATTATTCTTAATAATTATCTCAAAACCAATTTTGTCTAAACAAGAAATTGAAATAATGTTTTTAGTCAAACTGGGCACAAAATAACAATCCTCTAAACATAAATCAAGTCCACTAGGCAAAGATAAAGTATATGTTCCCACGGCTAATGTAGCAACTTTTGCTCCATTTCCAACTCGTAGGTCCACATCTCCTCTAGCCAAAGTCCTACTCCTTTGTAGTCCCTGTACAGAAGTACAAATATGAGAACCACAACCAGTATCTAATACCCAAGAAGTAGTAGTTGATAAATTAATATCAATAACATAAATACCTGAAGCAGACATTCTGCTTGCTTTAGCCTTCTTGACTTCTTCAAGATAGGCAGGGCAGTTCCGTTTCCAATGTCCAGTCACACTACAATGAAAACAGTTTCCTTCCTTAGACACCCCACCTTTAGGTTTCAGTGCAGCCTTTCCTTTTCCAAATTTGGGCTTACCTTTGCCCTTGGGCTTTGTTTGAACTTTGGCCTTTCCCTTGCCCTTGTTATTACGGACCATCAGTATGGGCTTGGGTCCAATCTTTTTCAAGTTGCCTTCAGCAGTTCGTAACATACTGAGCAATTGTGGTAGAGTCTTGTCAATTTCATTCATATTGAAATTGAGGACAAACTGGTTGTAGCTATCCGGCAACGATTGTAAAATAACATCAGTGGCCAACTCTTGGCTCAATGGAAACCCAAGCTTAGACAGGCTTTCAATATAGCCAATCATCTTAAGGACATGAGGTCCTACTGGGCTTCCTTCAGCCAACTTACATTGGAATAAGGCCTTAGAGATATCAAACCTCTCTTGCCGTGCTTGTCCCTGATAAAGTTCTTTCAGGTGCTCGATCATATCATAAGCAACCATGTCCTCATGTTGCTTCTGAAGTTCAGGATTCATAGTGGCAAGCATAAGACATCCAACATCTATCATGTCATCGAGATACTTCTTGTAAGCATCTCTATCAGTCCTCGAGGCATTAGCGGGTGGTTCATTAGGAAGTGGTTGTTCAATGACATATAATTTCCGTTCTTGTTTAAGGACAATCCTCAAGTTACGGAACCAATCAAGAAAATTCAAACCATTCAATTTGTCCTTCTCAAGGACCAATCGCAATGAGAGTGTGCTAGTGTTTGTAGCCATAATATATCTACAACAATTAAATATGCATGTGAGTAAATTTACCAATTTTATATCAATCATTAAAAAGACTTTATTAAATGATATTCCCACTATTTTATTTCAAAATTAATAACCCTCGTATATTAATTTCGGAAAAACTTTCTCAAAAGTATTTCTAGTAGGTTAAGGATCCATATTTCACCACCTCTTAAGTCAGCTTTGGCTTTACTCTTAAGATTATGGTTATTTAGGTAAGCAACATTTGCTAATTATATCATATGTAACTCCTATTATTTGGTGAACAACTCTTGTTCTAATCATCTTATCATTTATCCAATTTACTTGCCTCTAGGTTCCTAATCCTATTAGAGTAACCTAGTTAAGTCATTAACCAATTTTTTAACCAGCGAATATCACTTGTTTATTTTTCGCGTTTAACCAAGATAAATACTAGTACTTCGCTTTGGCAGAACCTACATAGTATTGATCGAGGCCTTAACGAGGGCAAAATTGGAAGGCCATGTTGACTTAATATTTTAATAGAGGGATTTTATCAAGGTTGTTGCATCTCACCAATTATCGTCTACTTTAGCCCATTTAGTCTTCTAATCGATCTCATCAATTAATAGGGTTTATTATCAACAAGGTTTATTATCATCCATAGCATCTCATACATGAATAAATAAAGCAATAAATAAATGCAATAGTTATAGCCCATAAACTAAAGTGGTTCAACCCAAGCCAATGGGAAAACCAAAAGGAAACCTAAAGGTGTAAGCCCTTTCACAAGCTATCATTCACAATCATTGTCCCACCTTCCTTCTTGTTTGGCCCACAGCAACTCTTGCAAATTACAATATGCAGAAACTCGTTTTACATACGAGGGAATAAGATGAGAAGAGAAATACAAGAGAATAGTAGTAAGGCACGACACGCAGGCCGTATTTTAAAAAAAAAATACAACCTTTTATCGAATGGGTCATTGGGCTATAACTATGCATTTCAAACACCGTGCATGTCAAAAATAGCATACATAATTCAATGCTTTTTTGCTAAGGTGAATTATAAAATATCCTTTCAACCTTTTGTGGCCCATCAAGTTTATAAATTTCTTTTATTAACAAATTTTTTTGCGGGGGTCTGAGGATGTCGGAGGAAGCGGGCCTTCTATCCCGGGGGGTGCAGGGGCGGAGCCCCCGCGGCGTGAATCGCATACCCCAGTCAAATGAAGCCTCACGATTTGATAAATTTTTATCAACAGAATCGTGTTTTTAGGATTTTAATCCTTGAGGTTTCATATCGGAACAACCCTTGTTCCACTAGCCAGTTAACACTTACTGGAAACTATAAATACCACCGCCGCATTATTACAGATTTGTTAATAGTTAACAGTAATAACATAAAATCGAATAGGCCACAACACCATGATTAACATTTAATCAATTACCGAAAGGAACAATTATCAGATTATGCTTAAACAATTTAAACAATCGAAAATATAATAAGATCAAAACATGCATCTCATACAATTGCATCACCCAAGTATTTAAACCCGAGTTCGTATCACACAAGTGGCTCTGATACCACTGTTGGAACGCCGGTACCCCATGGCGCAGCAGAATAAAATTAGATCCGGCGATCCAAATCATGGATCCATGTGTGAGGAACGAATCGAGGTGAAATAAAGGTTTCGAAATTACCAAAACTTCAATCTGAGTAGACAGCGACGCCTTGGCAACAAGAGTTTTGATCTACTATCGAATCAAGCCTCAACCTTTTCCGATGTCAGCCTCTACGTAATCCACCTGGTTTGACTATGAACGGAAGAAATCTCCAAAACTGTTTTGGAGGCTTATTTGCTTGACGGCTGCTAGACCTAACAAGCAATCACTTAGGGTTTTCATGTTGAGTTTTGTCTCCTTTTAATACCTTTTATAATGGGTGCCTTTCTTATTGGGCCTTTTATAATAGGTATCCTCTTAATTGGGCCTTTTATAATTGGTATCTCTTGAATGTATTACAAGATTAAATAAATACAATAAAGTTTTTAACCGAAAATTATAATTACATTAATTATATCTGAAAATTATAATTACATTAATTATAATAAGGATTCCGGTAAACTATATTTATTTAAATTTATATATGAATCAAATTCATATATTAATAAAATTATGTTATCATTATGTGTACAACATCCTTGTACATATAATATGTTCAATATTTGATTGCCCAATTAAATTAATTCTTTAATTAATTTAATTTATGTGACAACCAAGCACAATACCAACTATATTTTATTCCGTTCATTTCAACCATAGGGTGTGACCCTGTAGGTTCTTGCAACGTTAGCAGTAATACTAGAACGATTCTATTGTCACAGACAATGAGTGGCATCTAGCAATGCATCATTGCTACCTAAGTTACAAGAAGTTATGATTCGACATAACCTTTCGTGATTAACCTTTCATGCATTAATCCTTAAGTCCTTTATCTCTGGAACGGATACAAGTCATGGGATAGTCACACTTGCATAGTCCATCCCATGTTTCTTGATATCTTGAGTAGACTATGATATACAAATTAGTATGACATCTCATATCAACTTATTTGAGCATGGCCATGCATTTCTAGTCTCACTCAATCAAGTGGCCTAAGATATTACTCATATTATGTAGGAGGGACTTATCCTTTATTGATCAACCATATCCCTCTACATAGATTGTGGTATATCCAACATCAGCCTTTATAGAACAACCTGTTACGGTGTACGTTTGACTGTATCAAAATATACAACTCACGATGCTGGGATAATAATGATCTCAAGTCTGAGGATCATATACATATTAATCACTATGAGTAATGTTGTGACAATTACATAATAATCTAAGAAACATACTCATGGCAGGTCAATCCAATATGTTGTTCTCTAACACACATATTCATGCATTGATTTTGACACTCCATATCAATGACAACTCTTTATCATCAATCAACTACATGTTAGTCTTAATGCATTATTATTGTCCTAGTCAACAATAATACTCGACTAAGGATCTTTTAAGAATAATCATATTATTCTCAGGACATTATTATAAAACAGTTTATCTATACACACAGAAAGAAAAACTGAAATAATAATGACAACGCTTTATATTAATAAACATGGTAAATTAAGTATGTTATTACAACCATCTCATGATTGATCTTTGGGCATACTCTTACAGGGTCTACCCTAATTCCCTCTGCGGAAACTACATGCCCTAAGAAAGTCACTTCCTTCAGCCAGAACTCACACTTACTGAACTTTGCGTACAGCTACTTCTCCCTCAAAAGTTACAACACCACACGAAGATGTGCATCATGCTCCTCCTCGGACTTGGAGTAAACCAAAATATCGTCGATGAACACCACCACGAACCGATCAAGGTATGGTTGAAACACCCAGTTCATCATATTCATAAATGCTGCTGACGTGTTCGTCAAACCGAACGGCATTACCAAGAACTCATAATGACCGTAGCATGTTCGAAACGCCGTCTTATGAATGTCCCCTTCCTTCACCTTTAACTGATGATAACCCGACCTTAAATCAATCTTCGAAAAGACCGAAGCTCTTTTAAGCTGATCGAACAGGTCGTCGATCCTTGGCAATGGGTACTTGTTCTTAATCATCAACTTATTTAGTTGACGATAGTCCACGCACATACGCATGGATCCGTCCTTCTTTTTCACGAATAGGACCGGCGCTCCCCATGGAGACACACTCGGTCGGATAAATCCTCGATACAAAATCTCCTGGATCTGAGCTTTGAGTTCCACCAACTCCTTCGATGCCATTCAATAAGGAGTAATGGATACTGGAGCCGTACCCGGAAGTAGTTCTATTCCAAACTCCACTTCACGATCCGGGGGTAATCCTGGCAACTCCTCCGGAAAGACATCCGCGAAATCCTTGACTGTTTGAACCTCATCGACAGTCACGTCCTTAGCATCCAAAGTACTAATAAAAGCTAGGAATGCGTTGCATCCTTTCCGAATCATCTTAATAGCCTTCAATGCCGATACTACGTTGGACAAATAGTTCCTTCTTTCCCCTAACACAACCACCTCCCCTCCTTTCGGGGTACTCAACACCACACGCTTGGTCTCACAATCCAACTTAGCACGATGCTTATCAACCAATCCATTCCTAGGATAAGATCGAACTCTCCAAATGGCAATTCCATTAAATCTACCGGGAACACTACCCCTTGAATCTCTAACGGTACATCCTTAAATAGCTTGTCCACTACCCTAGTTTGTCCTAGGGGACTAACCACGGTCATCTTCGTAGTAGTTGTTTCAGAGTCTATACTTAGGGTCTCAGATATCGAACATGCAACATAGGAGTGGGTTGACCCAATATCAATCAAGGCAAGAAAAGGGTTATCAGCAATAAGAAACGTACCGATTATGACATCCAGTGCATCACGATCCTCCCGTCGACGAACTGCATAAACTAGGCCCGACTGCCTCGCATCTACAGGTACCTCTACCAGGTGCTCCACGACCGCGACCAGCCCCATTTCCACCTCTACCTGAACCAAGACCCCTTGGTCCAGGCTGGTCACCTCTCCTAGTCTGACCAGAACCTCGGCCCGTTGGCTGTACCTGATCCACTTACGAGTAGTCCTTAATCAGATGCTCCGTGGATCCAAACCTGAAACATCCACCTGTTCTTCTTCTACACTCCCCAGAATGTACTTTCCCGCACCAATTACATAATCAATTCTGATTCCCCGCAGCAGGTGTCGGAGCACGAGCTGGCCCATCAGACTTAGGCCTTTTCTGAAAATTCCCAACTGATCCTGACGGCCCAAAACTTCTCTTATTCTTACCCCGATCCTTATCCCTTTATTGTCTTTCAGTCCGCTTCACCTCCTCAGCTATCTTAACCTTCTCCACCAGCACAGCAAAATCTCTCTCTCTCTCTGCGGTGCTATCAAAACCCTTAACTCATTCCGCAATCCATCCTCGAACCGAACACAGCGTTCATATTTGGTTGCTACCATTCCTCGAGCGTAGCGGCTAAAGCGCAGAAAATTTGCCTCATATTCAGCCACAGATTTACTTCCCTGCACTAGATTCAAAAATTCCTTCCTCTGCGCACCCACATAGCTGGCCCCAACATACTTTCCCTGAAATGTCTCATTAAAGAAGTCCCAGTCAATCCGATCTGCGGCAGTACCCTCCTTCATCGTGAGCCACTACTGATAAGCCTCGTCTCGAAGAAGAGACATGACCCCTTTCAACTTCTCCTCCACCGTGAAATCTAAGTCATCCATTATGCGCTCAGTCGCTTCCATCCAATACTCAGCTATGTTAGGGGCTACGCCTGAAACTCCCCTAAACACTTCTGCCCCATTGGCCCTAAGCCGCTCCGGCACAGATTTCCGGGCTCCTGTGCCCATGCCTACTCCAGCAACTCTCTCTAAAACCCTCAACATTGCCTGAGATACAGCATCATCTCTGGTCGCCTGATCCCGTAATTCTCCCTCCACAACTGGAGAATCCGGTATTTCGTTTCCTGGCCTGTGGCCAGACCCTACTGGCTCAGACAACGTCATCCTACCCCTACCGCGTCCACGCGGCGGACGTACTCGACCCCTTGTACTCATTCTTCCGATTGGCGTTTATCTGATTAAGAATTTTATGAATCATTAATTCTTTCCACTGATTAACCATGAACAGTTTTATGAATAGTAATTTTAAGAGTAGTTCTTTCGAATCTACAATACAGTCTCAAGTTCACATCTCCTAGTTCTAGAAACCACATACATTCCACAATCAACATACAGCCAACATCCATACATCCACATTCAATACATAGGGGTATTTTCGTTATTCCACTACCCAGGGGTATTTTCGTAATTTTCAAAAATAGTGTTCCTTGTTGATTTCATGAAATAAGGGTATTTTGGTAATTTTGAAATCCAGGGGTATTTCGGTAATTTTGCAATTCGGGGGTATTTCGATAATTTTTTCAATCCGGGGGTATTTTGATAATTTTTCAATCTGGGGGTATTTTGGTAATTTTGAAATCAAGGGTATTTTGGTCATTTTACAAATCAGGGGCAATTTAATAATTTTTTTACAAATCAGGGATGTTTTAGTTATTTTCACAAATCAAGGGTATTTTCAAAATTTTACAAAACTAAGGGGGTATCTTGGAGAATTTGATTTCAAAAGAAAATAGTAGTGTTCAGGTGTTTGTGAGTTTTTGGTTGTTGTCGTGTGTTGGGTGAGTTTCTTTTTTTTTTTTAAGGAAAAATTTCGTTGACTTTATAAATCAGGATATATTTGCAAATTATGGATATCTTAGTAATTTTTTTTTCCAAAATAGGGGTATTTTAGCAATTTTGTAAAAACAAGGTGGCTGGTCCCTTTCAGGTTTTAATTATAAGGTTTAGCCTGTCAACAAGTCCTCATGATTAGGGTGAATAGTCACTACGCACCAGGTAGGATTCCAGCGAAGAGGAGGTGAGTCACTAGGACTGCTTAAATACCAAGCTCTCCCTGAATCCACTCCTAGACATGCGTATGCCCGTTGCCACACCCTAACTCGGCTAAGATGAACAGTCACTACGCACCATGTAAGATTCCAGCGAAGAGGAGGTGAGTCACTAGGACTGCTTAAATACCAGGCTCTTCCGGATCCAATCCTAGACATGCGTATGCCTGTTGCCACACCCTAGTCTTGCGACTTGTTTACGGGTTTGTTTAGTGAAATTAAGTCTTATGAGATTTAAGAAGTTATTTCAGCTAAGCCTAAAGTCCGTCAAGTTCTAATCTAAATAGTCTACGTCCCATAAAGCCCATCAAGCCCACATATACTTCACACAATGGTTTAGAATACTTACCTGGCGGACTTGGGCCGGAGACGCAGGTGCCATGCCGAGCTAACAAACCTGTTATTATTTAAAAACATGCATGTTTCTAAAGCCCATTTTAAGAAAACATTTTGAGCCCAAAAACCCCCAGAGCCGAGTTTTGAACCGGGCTCTGATATTAATTTGTAACACCCCAAACCCGGCCCAAACATTACAACCGGATCTGGTATGTCACTAAGGAAATTTTACAAAAAGATGTAGCACATTGGAAGACAATAATCAGGTTTAAATATTTATACCGAAAACTTAATAATTTATTAAGTCATATAAGATATAAAGTTATAAATTGCCTTGGTAAATTTTTAAGTAAAAACCGAAATTTTATACATGTCCCAACTTACTTTTAAATATCAAATTTAACTGCCCAGTAATAAAAGCCCAACATAATACCAAAACTTAAATGATAGTCTAGTGGCCCAAGGTGTAACACCCCAAACCCGGTCAACACACCACGACCGAATCTGGTATGTCACGAGGAAAATCGAATTTTTGGCAACCATAGTTTTCTTTGAAGGTTTGGTAAAACAATTTGATAAGTTTGTACTTGCGGAAATCTTGGGCATGATTGTTTAAAAAAACTCCTATTTCATTTTGTAAACCGGGTAATTTTGAAAAACTTAATTAGTTGTGGATTTAAAACAGGTTTATTTCATTTAGAAATTACAGTCGTTCTGATTGTTACTAAAACATTTTGACATAGAAGAAAAATCAAGTTTGAGTTAGAAATACATTTGAGTTCCCTTTATTCCAAATCTTAGTGTGATACCCGATGGTATCGTTTAAAACATATCGCTTTGTGGTTTTGAAATCGTTGTCTTTCCAAGTTTTAGTAAATCTTAACCCAATTAATTTATTAAGGCATATTAAAATCTAATTTAAGCATAAACATAGAAAAACATAAGTTTAGAGGCCGTTTACAATCCAGAATAAAACCAAATAGTAATAAATAAGCTAAAGTACCAAATTTATATAGTCTGAGCAAATCTTTATTTTAGCTTGGCATGAGCACCTCGAGTCCATCCCGGCTCCATGTCCGCGTCTAAGTATCACCTGAAATGTCAAAGGAGAGGGTGAGTCGCAAGACTCAGTGCATAAATCCCACTCCTGATAATACAACATGCTAATACACATCATATCATAGCAACATAATTAATGCACCCCGATCCTAACCATCCATATCACCTTTCTACCCCGTGTGGTACCAAACCACTGGTGGTGCCAAACCACTGGTGACCCAAAGTCACGATATCCTTAAGTGTGGTGCCAAACCACTGGTGACCCAAAGTCACGATTAATCCAATGATGGGGCCAACCCATCGTGTGATACCAAATCACTAGCGACAATCCCGTATCTCATAAGTGGGGCCAACCCACGGTGGTGTCAAACCACAGGGACGAGTCGCAATCACGTGCCAAACCTCTGGTGTCCCAAAGACACATGTGATACCAAATCACTGGTGACCGCAGTCACAAATCCGATGTTGGGGCCAACCCATCGTGTGATACCAAATCACTGGCGTCAATCCCGTATAATCAACTGTGGGGCCAACCCACCGTGGTACTAAGCCACTGGGACGAGACGCTGAGGTGCCAAACCTCTGGTGACCCAAAGTCACAAAATATCATCTGTGGTACCAAACCACTGGAGGTGCCAAACCTCTGGTGTCCCAAAGACACAGTGTCCCAAAGACACGGATATCATATTCCCCTTCCTCTCATATCACCCACACATGTCATACTAATGCAAATGATATAAAACATGCAATCATGCTAACATGCTCAAATGACATCTCATAGTATTTACATCATAAAACATGATATCACATATATCACTACAGATCTCGTAATGAAACGGACTTACCCGTATCCGTGCTTATACCCCATCGGGTACCAAATCCATCAATCATATTGTTTCACTTTACTAAGTAATCAGGTTATTAATCATATTACTAAACAGAAGTGTGTTAGTTTACACACCTGAAATAGCGAAGGTTTTAATCCTAAGAACCGGTCTAAGACCCTCGATCCTTTTGCTCCTAAAAACAATCGACCAACCATGGGTTAATCACTTAAACCATTCGGCCATAACCATATAAACCAAAGGGTATATCGATTAACCCTTACCTTGCAAACGTTTGGTTCCCTACCAAACCCGAACCAACAATGGTTCCTCTTTTAACAATCGGCACACCCTATTAAGAAAAAAACATAGTTACTCTTTTAATAACTTGACTTAACAAAACCAACCGAATAGGCTAGACGAATCCACCCTTACCACCACTTACCAGTCGATCCCTGACAGGTAAAGGCCTCACTTGATTCCCACCACAATCCAAAGACCCTACAATGGAATCAGTTCACACAAAACAGGAGATTAACATCTTTCACCAATCCCACAATCGGTTCTTAGCCAGACCAATATCAACAAAGAACAAGGGAGAAAGAAATACCCTTCGGCTATGGACTTACCTTCCTCGACGATTAAAAGAAACAAACGAGATCAACACTACACCAATATTCGGCCAAAATAGACACCACTAGGAGAGGGGATAGATTCGGTCAAAACTTCAAAAGAAAGAAAAAGGGAATTCGGCTTTAAGTGTTTATCACTCTTGGGTTCGGCTTTGAGTGAACAAGAAAGAAAAGAAATGTGAGATGAAAATGAAGTTTCGGCAAAGGTAATTGAGAAGAAGAGAAGTGGATGGAATGAAGGTATTTTCGGTTTTGAGAAGGTGTTTTGGAGAATATAATTTCGGCTACCAATGCTACTAATGAAAAAAAAAGAAAATATGGAGAGAATAGGGTGCTAGTTTCGGTTCAACACAATAAACAAAAAGAAAAAGAAAAGAGAGGGAGCATTCGGCCACAAGCACACAAGCAAGAAGACCAATCAAAGTTTCGGCAACACCAATGTTTGGACTTTCGGTTCAAGAAATGAAGAAAATAAGAGAAAAACTCTTTGGAAATTTCGGCTACTATGACAAAAAGAGAGAACTTTGTTTTGACAAAAAGTGACCGAAAAAAAATACCAAAGTTGCCAAAATGAATTTCGGCTACCACCTCCCCACACCAAGCCGTCCACTTCCCCCTCCTACAATCTCTCCAACAATTGGCCACCTCCCCCATTCACTCACAACCACACATTCCAAAACACTTTGAACAAGTCTCCTCCACAATTTACTCTCCACCCAACATTCAAACCTTTTGACTTGGTCTTCCCTCAACCATCTTGGCGTCAAAATGGAAGCAAAATGAGGGATTTTCACAGCTTGAACTCAGGACCTTCCACTCCTGCAATTGACGCCAACCACCAGCTCCAAGTGGCGCTTACTTTGCCACTTTGCTAGCCCATCACTTGTGCTCTAAAACACCAAGTAAAAATACATATATCCTAGCTCCATCAACTCCTCCTACCTAAGCCTAAAAGCAAAAGTTTTTCCTACCTGTTCAGGCTTACTTCTAGCCTACAACTAAGCCCCTAAGACAACAAAACAGCAACATAACACACCAAACACATGCAAAACATGCCATAACAAAAATAGCCCCTAACCTGGGATATTACAGTTCTACCCCCTTAAAATAATTTCGAGCTCGAAATTACCTGATCAGAAGAGTTGCGGGTATTGCTGTCTCATCACATCCTCGGGTTCCCACGTAGCTTCTTCCACACCATGATTCCGCCAAAGTACCTTTACCAAAGGCACAGACTTCTTACGCAGAACCTTCACATCCCGATCTAGAATCTGCACAGGTTCTTCTTCCATGGTCAAATCTGGATTTACCTCAATCCCTTCCACTGCTACCACATGCGACGGATCTGAACGATAACGCCGAAGCATCGAAACGTGAAATACGTCATGGATCTGACTTAGCTCTGCTGGCAACTCAAGCTGATACGCCACTTGTCCCACTCGTCTTAGTACCTTATATGGCCCAATGAACCTCGGACTTAACTTACCTTTCCTTCCGAACCTCAGCACTTTCTTCCATGGTGAGACCTTCAGAAAAACTTGATCCCCCACAGAAAACTCTATATCTCTTCGCTTAAGATCGGCATAAGACTTCTGCCGGTCCGAAGCTTCCTTCAATCGGGCCTGAATCAACTTAACCTTATCTTCGGTCTCTGCAACTAACTCGGGTCCCAACAACTGGCGTTCTCCTAACTCCATCCAACACGTAGGTGAGCGACACTTCCTACCATACAACGCCTCATACGGTGCCATCTTGATGCTCGCTTGGTAACTGTTGTTGTAGGTAAACTCAGCTAATGGCAGAAACTCCTCCCAACTACCTCTGAAATCCAGAACACAACCTCTCAGCATATCCTCTAGAATCTGAATAACCCTTTCTGATTGCCCGTCAGACTGCGGGTGAAAAGCCGTGCTAAAATCCAACCGAGTACCCAGAGCCTGATGCAACGCCCTCCAGAACCTTGACGTAAATCTGGGATCCCTATCCGAGATTATCGAAACTGGCACACCGTGCAACCTCACTATTTCTGAAACATACAGCTTTGCCAACTTCTGAAGTGGGTAGTCCACCCTCACCGGAATGAAATGAGCTGATTTAGTCAGTCGATCCACAATTACCCAAACTGAATCCTTCTTGCTTGGCGTAAGCGGTAATCCACTGACGAAATCCATGGTTATCCTTTCCCACTTCCACTGAGGAATCTTCACAGGCTGAAGCAAACCTGACGGCAACTGGTGCTCCGCCTTGACCTGCTGACAAGTCAGACATTTTCCCACAAATTCTGTCACTTCCCTCTTCAAACCAGGCCACCAAAACTGCTCTCTAAGATCCCTATACATCTTACTACCTCCTGGATGCATAGCATATGGACTGCTATGTGCGTCCCGAAGAATCCTTTGCCTCAGCTCAACATCCTTGGGCATACAAGCTTTACCTTGAAAACACAGCACCCCATCACTAGACAAGCTGTAACCTTCCAAACCACTATCCTGCACCTGCAGCCTCTGCGCACCTAGAACCTCATCCTCTAACTGTTTCTCCCTGATCTGCTCAACCCAAGTAGGCTTAACCTGCAACTCTGCCAGAATACTCCCGTCGTCATACAAACTCAAATGGGCAAACATCGCTCTTAAGTCCGAAACAACCTTGCGGCTCAACGCATCTGCCACCACGTTAGCCTTGCCCGGATGATACTCAATCGAACAGTCGTAATCTTTCAGCAACTCAACCCATCTACGCTGCCTCAAATTCAAATCCTTTTGAGTCAAAAGGTACTTCAGACTCTTATGAACTGTGTAGACTATCGATCTCTCTCCGTACAAGTAGTGCCTCCAAATCTTCAAAGCGAAGACTACGGCCGCTAGCTCCAGGTCGTGCGTCGGATAGTTGACCTCATGTGGCCTCAGCTGCCGAGATGCGTAAGCCACAACCTTACCTTCCTGCATCAGCACACAACCCAATCCCGTATGTGATGCATCGCAATAGACTGTGAATTCCTTACCAGCCTCAGGTTGAATCAAAACTGGAGCTTCTGTTAGAATCTTCTTAAGCTTGTCGAAACTCTCCTGCTGCTTCTCAGTCCAAACAAACGGAACCTCTTTCCTTAACAGCTTGGTCATCGGCACTGCAATCAACGAAAACCCTTCTACAAACCTCCGATAGTACCCTGCCAAACCCAGGAAACTCCGAATCTCAGCCACTGACTTCGGCGGCTTCCAATCCAAAACTGCCTCAATCTTCCGAGAATCCACTCTAATCCCCTCAGCTGACACTACATGACCCAAGAAAGTCACTTCTCTAAGCCAAAACTCGCACTTACTAAACTTGGCATAGAGCTGCTTCTCCCTCAAAATCTGTAACACCACCCGCGAATGCGCATCATGCTCTTCTTCTGTTCTTGAATACACCAAGATGTCGTCAATAAAAACTACCACGAACTGGTCCAAATACTGCTGAAACACCCTATTCATCATATCCATGAATGCTGCAGGCCCATTAGTCAACCCGAACAGCATTACCAGAAATTCATAGTGCCCATACCAAGTCCGAAACACTGTTTTATGGATATCCGCTTCCTTTACCTTCAACTGGTGATACCCAGACCTCAAGTCGATCTTCGAGAATACCGCTGCACCCTTCAGCTGATCAAACAAGTCGTCTATCCGTGGCAACGGATACTTGTTTTTGATAGTCAGCTTATTCAACTGGCGGTAGTCTATGCACATCCGCATCGTACCATCCTTCTTCTTTACAAAGAGTACCAGCGCACCCCACGGTGAAACACTTGGCCTGATAAAACCTCGGTCCAACAACTCCTGGATCTGAGCCTTAAGCTCCACTAGCTCCTTTGGCGCCATCCTATACGGAGCAATAGACACTGGCGCAGTTCCGGGTAACAGATCTATCCCGAACTCTACTTCACGATCCGGCGGCAACCCCGAAAGCTCCTCTGGAAACACATCAGCAAATTCCCTAACTGTTCAAACCTTTTCTACAGCAGACTCCTTAGCCTCCAAGGCATACACATGAACCACATACGCTTCACAGCCCTTTCTGACCATCTTCTCTGCCTTCAGAGCAGATACCACATTTGATAAGTAATCTCTCCTATTACCTATCATAGCCACTTCATCACCCTCAGACGTCTTAAGAACCATACGCTTAGCCGCGCAATCTAATCTCGCCTGGTACTTAACCAGCCAATCCATCCCAAGAATCAGATTGAACTCCCCAAACGGCAGTTCCATCAGATCAGCAGCAAACACTACCCCTTGGAGTTCTAGGGGTACATCTCTAAACAGCTTATCTACTACTACAGAGTGACCTAAAGGGCTAATTACAGTCATCTGTCTAGAAGATATCTCAGAGTCTAAGTCCATGGTCTCTACTATACTACTAGCAACGTAAGAATGCGTCGAACCCACATCAATCAAAGCAGTAAATGGAGAACCAAAGATCAAGAACGTACCGGTGATGACGTCCGGTGCGTCGTCCTCCTCTCGGCGCCTCGCTGCATACAGCAACCCAGGCTGTCTGGCCTCAGAACTACCTGCACCTCTGCCCGGTACTCCACGGCCCCGACCAGAACCGTTACCTCCTCTGCCATTACCACGACCCCTCTGCGGCGGCGGTCCAGTGTTCCTGAACTGGGTACGGCCCTGACTCTCAGACTGAATCCTAGCCAACTTACGCGGACAGTCTCTCACACGGTGATCTAGAGAACCACACTCAAAACAACCTTTTCCACCGATCCAGCAACCTCCCCAATGATATTTCCCACAGTGGTTACACCGCGGCGGTCCCTGACTAGCAGCAACAAACCTACCAGCCTGATTCGCCCCACTCTGTCTAGCCCTTTTCTGAGGGTTACCCGACGATCCAGAAGACCCAAAGCTCCTCTTATGCCTGTTCCTGTCCATGCCCTGCCTCACTGACTCCTTAACACCCTCGGCTACCTTAGCCTTCTCAACCAGAACAGCAAACTCACGCTCCTGCTGAGGAGCAATCAGCAGCCTCAACTCGTCTCTCAAACCATCCTCAAAACGAACACACCTCTCGTGTTCAGTAGCCACAATGCCCCTAGCATACCGACTCAGCTTCAAGAACTCAGCCTCGTACTCGGAAACAGACTTACTCCCCTGAACTAGCCTCAGAAATGCTTTTCGCTGCGCGTCGATGTAGCTAGCTCCAATGTACTTTTTCTGGTACGCAGCTCTAAAATAATCCCATGTCAGATCCTCTGCTGCCACACTGTCCCGAACCGTGAGCCACCACTGGTATGACTCATCCCGAAGAAGCGATACTATGCCCTTCAGCTTCTTCTCAACAGTCAAGTCCAGATCATCCATGATCCGCTCCGTTGCCTCCAGCCAATACTCAGCCGTACTGGGAGCAACACCAGAAACACCTCGAAAGAATTCAGCCCCGTTTGCCCGGAGTCGCTCAGGCACTGATTTCCTAACTCCTGCGCCTCCTCCTACTCGAGCTACCCTTTCCAATACTCGCAGCATCGCCTGTGACACTGCATCGTCTCCAGTCTGATCTTGGAACTCACCACCTCCAGCTGGTGGCGGAACCGGTATCTCATTTTCTGACCCTTGACCAGATCCTACGGGTTCAGAAACCGTCATCCTACCACGACCTCGTCCACGACCGCGTCCACCTCGAGCACTCATGACTAAATTTCTACGTATCTGATTTAGGAGTTTTATGCATCAGTATTTATTCCACTGTTTTAAAGCAAAGTCTTATGAATAGTAAAGAAGCTTTGTTTTCGCGAGTTCACAGAATCCTATCAATTTCAGTTTCTAAAGTAGTCTTACTATTACTAGCCATCCAATCACATCTCATCAATATCAGAAACACAAGCGATAGTAAAGGGTACTTACCTGGGCGAACTGGTGCCGGAGACTCGGTGTCATGCCATTCAAACCATATTTTCCAAAATCAAAACACTTAAAACAAACTTTTGAAAACATTTTGGGCCTCAAGCCCATAGCCGAGCTTTTGAACTTGGCTCTGATACCACAATTGTAACACCCCAAACCTGGTCAACACACCACGACCGAATCTGGTATGTCACGAGGAAAATCGAATTTTTGGCAACCATAGTTTTCTTTGAAGGTTTGGTAAAACAGTTTGATAAGTTTGTACTTGCGGAAATCTTGGGCATGATTGTTTAAAAAAACTCCTATTTCATTTTGTAAACCGGGTAATTTTGAAAAACTTAATTAGTTGTGGATTTAAAACAGGTTTATTTCATTTAGAAATTACAGTCGTTCTGATTGCTACTAAAACATTTTGACATAGAAGAAAAATCAAGTTTGAGTTAGAAATACATTTGAGTTCCCTTTATTCCAAATCTTAGTGTGATACCCGATGGTATCGTTTAAAACATATCGCTTTGTGGTTTTGAAATCGTTGTCTTTCCAAGTTTTAGTAAATCTTAACCCAATTAATTTATTAAGGCATATTAAAATCTAATTTAAGCATAAACATAGAAAAACATAAGTTTAGAGGCCGTTTACAATCCAGAATAAAACCAAATAGTAATAAATAAGCTAAAGTACCAAATTTATATAGTCTGAGCAAATTTTTATTTTAGCTTGGCATGAGCACCTCGAGTCCATCCCGGCTCCATGTCCGCGTCTAAGTATCACCTGAAATGTCAAAGGAGAGGGTGAGTCGCAAGACTCAGTGCATAAATCCCACTCCCGATAATACAACATGCTAACACACATCATATCATAGCAACATAATTAATGCACCCCGATCCTAACCATCCATATCACCTTTCTACCCCGTGTGGTACCAAACCACTGGTGGTGCCAAACCACTGGTGACCCAAAGTCACGATATCCTTAAGTGTGGTGCCAAACCACTGGTGACCCAAAGTCACGATTAATCCAATGATAGGGCCAACCCATCGTGTGATACCAAATCACTAGCGACAATCCCGTATCTCATAAGTGGGGCCAACCCACGGTGGTGTCAAACCACAGGGACGAGTCGCAATGAGGTGCCAAACCTCTGGTGTCCCAAAGACACATGTGATACCAAATCACTGGTGACCGCAGTCACAAATCCGATGATGGGGCCAACCCATCGTGTGATACCAAATCACTGGCGTCAATCCCGTATAATCAACTGTGGGGCCAACCCACCGTGGTACTAAGCCACTGGGACGAGACGCTGATGTGCCAAACCTCTGGTGACCCAAAGTCACAAAATATCATCTGTGGTACCAAACCACTGGAGATGCCAAACCTCTGGTGTCCCAAAGACACAGTGTCCCAAAGACACGGATATCATATTCCCCCTCCTCTCATATCACCCACACATGTCATACTAATGCAAATGATATAAAACATGCAATCATGCTAACATGCTCAAATGACATCTCATAGTATTTACATCATAAAACATGATATCACATATATCACTACAGATCTCGTAATGAAACGGACTTACCCGTATCCGTGCTTATACCCCATCGGGTACCAAATCCATCAATCATATTGTTTCACTTTACTAAGTAATCAGGTTATTAATCATATTACTAAACAGAAGTGTGTTAGTTTACACACCTGAAATAGCGAAGGTTTTAATCCTAAGAACCGGTCTAAGACCCTCGATCCTTTTGCTCCTAAAAACAATCGACCAACCATGGGTTAATCACTTAAACCATTCGGCCATAACCATATAAACCAAAGGGTATATCGATTAACCCTTACCTTGCAAACGTTTGGTTCCCTACCAAACCCGAACCAACAATGGTTCCTCTTTTAACAATCGGCACACCCTATTAAGAAAAAAACATAGTTACTCTTTTAATAACTTGACTTAACAAAACCAACCGAATAGGCTAGAAGAATCCACCCTTACCACCACTTACCAGTCGATCCCTGACAGGTAAAGGCCTCACTTGATTCCCACCACAATCCAAAGACCCTACAATGGAATCAGTTCACACAAAACAGGAGATTAACTTCTTTCACCAATCCCACAATCGGTTCTTAGCCAGACCAATATCAACAAAGAACAAGGGAGAAAGAAATACCCTTCGACTATGGACTTACCTTCCTCGACGATTAAAAGAAACAAACGAGATCAACACTACACCAATATTCGGCCAAAATAGACACCACTAGGAGAGGGGATAGATTCGGTCAAAACTTCAAAAGAAAGAAAAAGGGAATTCGGCTTTAAGTGTTTATCACTCTTGGGTTCGGCTTTGAGTGAACAAGAAAGAAAAAAAATGTGAGATGAAATGAAGTTTCGGCAAAGGTAATTGAGAAGAAGAGAAGTGGATGGAATGAAGGTATTTTCGGTTTTGAGAAGGTGTTTTGGAGAATATAATTTCGGCTACCAATGCTACTAATGAAAAAAAAGAAAATATGGAGAGAATAGGGTGCTAGTTTCGGTTCAACACAATAAACAAAAAGAAAAAGAAAAGAGAGGGAGCATTCGGCCACAAGCACACAAGCAAGAAGACCAATCAAAGTTTCGGCAACACCAATGTTTGGACTTTCGGTTCAAGAAATGAAGAAAATGAGAGAAAAACTCTTTGGAAATTTTGGCTACTATGACAAAAAGAGAGAACTTTGTTTTGACAAAAAGTGACCGAAAAAAAAATACCAAAGTTGCCAAAATGAATTTCGGCTACCACCTCCCCACACCAAGCCGTCCACTTCCCCCTCCTACAATCTCTCCAACAATTGGCCACCTCCCCCATTCACTCACAACCACACATTCCAAAACACTTTGAACAAGTCTCCTCCACAATTTACTCTCCACCCAACATTCAAACCTTTTGACTTGGTCTTCCCTCAACCATCTTGGCGTCAAAATGGAAGCAAAATGGGGGATTTTCACAGCTTGAACTCAGGACCTTCCACTCCTGCAATTGACGCCAACCACCAGCTCCAAGTGGCGCTTACTTTGCCACTTTGCTAGCCCATCACTTGTGCTCTAAAACACCAAGTAAAAATACATATATCCTAGCTCCATCAACTCCTCCTACCTAAGCCTAAAAGCAAAAGTTTTTCCTACCTGTTCAGGCTTACTTCTAGCCTACAACTAAGCCCCTAAGACAACAAAACAGCAACATAACACACCAAACACATGCAAAACATGCCATAACAAAAATAGCCACTAACCCAGGATATTACACAAGGCCTTATTACAACGAAATTTAAATCCCTCTTAAAACAAATTTCTTAAGAATAAATAAATAAAGTAAAGTCTTTTTGCTGAATCCTCAGTACTCTATCGCATGGCCACCTTGCTCTTCTTTCCAGCCCGGTCCGATGAACTAAGTGCTACCTGAAATTGTTACAATAATAGGGTCAGTCGCGAAACTCAGTGTGCAACCCTCGTGCACCATCAGATTGGGCCTTAGCCCACAGATCAGAATATACATAATATAGAAGATGACATTCATAAAACCCAACCCAATCCTAGGTTTCCATCCGCTACACACCACCCTTTACCTGCCAATCACACCATTGGGGATTTCTACAATCAACCCACACCGCTACACACCATCGATGGTAGTCATGCTGCAGTTAGCTACTCATCGTCAAAGTTGTGACAGAGTCACCAGGCTGAAAAGGCATAAGCCACCAGAATCAGAGTTGTGACAGAGTCACCAGGCTAAAATGGCATAAGCCACCAGTACAGATCACTTCCCCTTTCATCAATCACCCAACCCCAAGCATACATAGAAATCGACATATAAAACATGTCGTTTTTAACAGAAACATTCACTGAGGAATGGCAAAAATCACTAACCTGATATTTAGCCTTTACCCTCATCGGGTTTTCAAACGTTATACTGGGATTGCGGCATTTAACAGAGTATAGCAGATTTATTACATATATATATATATTAGCATTCAATCTAATGGCGTAAGAAGTTACACACCTGATATCGCGTAGCTTTATACCCTTAGTCAGTACCCTTACTATCCGGATCTACAACCTTTAGTCTAAATCCTTGCTCAAAAGCCGGAAGAATACGAAGATTTGGCCTCCCCTATAATCGGCCAAAGGTTAGTAAATCCCAAATTTACACACTAAAATCAATAGATCTTCTTACCTTGAAATCCCGAAAGTAACACGATTCGAGTGTTACCGAACAATAACTTAGAGATCTATGCGATTGGCCCCACTTCAGATCCCGCAATGCCGAAAATAAGAGAAAAACAATAGATTAGTCACTAAATAGCCATTCGGCCAGAGACTTTGAAAAGCCGGAAAAGGTTTGGATCCCACGAATCAATACTTACCTTCAATTCCCTTCAGATTTCGGCATAAGCAGACACCCCAGTATGATTTCGGCAATCACAGGAGATGAGATCTCACGATTTCGGCTTTTATGAAAATCTCGGAAAAGATGAACTAATGTAGTTTCGGCTAAAAAGAAAAGTGAAAAGAAAGCAAAGAGAGGCTTGAAGATTCGGCTAAAGTGTCTTGAAAGAGATGAGAAAGGAATCTGTTAGAGGATTTGGCCAACTGAAGAAAAAGAAAAGAGAGGGAGAATAGAGTAGGAATTTCGGCAGAGAAAAGAGAAAAAAGATGAAAACTTGGACAGCAAATTCGGCACATCCACCTTAAACCAAAACCGAGTGCCCCTTTCCTTTCCAATTATTCAAAATTTCGGCTAACATTAAACACCTAAAGATAGCTCCTATCTTTCTAAATTTACTCATCCCAAAAGAGACTTACCTAGCTCCAACTCCTCCTTCATTTATCAGCACAATATCCACGTATTAAAACATAATAAAATTCCCTAAAAATAGCCTTGTGCCGTCCCCCCTTACTCTTTTTAAGTGCCGAAATTTAACCCTATAACTTGGGCTTCAAGCAACCAAAATTTGGGCCCTCCTCATGCACTAGTGACGCCACTTATAGCTCCCCTTTACTGTGCCCCTAGTTGCTGGGTCACAAGCCCAATATGTCAATTAAACTACTAAAACTTTAATTTAAGTCCCTAGAGTGTCTAAACAAGATATTTAATCAAAGCCTCAGCCCAAACCTAGGCCCCATTTGCACCTCAAATCCCTAAATTAATATTTTAAGCATACACTACACAAAATGCACAAGCCCATAAATTCAGGATGTTACATTGATAGTGTGTTCCGAGCTCCGACGTCAATGATCCACAAGTTAGCTTGGCGGGACTACAAGGAAAAAAAGAAATAAAGGAGTAAGCATTTAGCTTAGTAAGTTTGCATGTAATACATATAGCATTATAATTGCTAAATACAACTCATCCATCATAAACAATAGCATCCCAAATCTCAAGTACTTAAGCTTACTTACTCTTACTTATTCATAATCATTTCATCTTACTTACTCGTCTCGTGATTGTAATGTAAACCAGATGCCTGAGTCACTTAATCATAAAGATTAGTATACTTTGCTATTGTAAACATAAATTCTAACTCTATCTTTCTTAACTTGAATAATACTCTTATCCACTTTTACTTGACAATAACTTTACATACTTAACTTTCTTGTTACTTCATTCCTTCTTTACTCTTTTGCCCGATGAATTAACCGGAATAACTAAGGATACTAAACCTATCATACATATGTCTCGATGCCAATGCCATATCCTAGATATGGTCTTATATGGGATCTCTTAACTTGGTGTCGATGCCATGTCTTGACACGGGCTTAAACGAAATCTGCCTTGGGTGTTTCCTTGGAAACTTACCATTGCCATGTCTTGACATGGTCTTACATGGTATCCTTATCTCATGAACTTGTCAAGGCCATGTCTTGACATGGACTTACATGATATCTTCTCTTTAGAGACTCACCAATGCCATGCCTTGGTTGGACTTATATGGGTCTTTGCCTCACAATAACTTTTCAATGCCAAGACTTATCTTGGACGTACATGATCTCTTTACTTGGGAACTCACCAATGCCATGCCTTGGCTTGGACTTACATGGAATCTTTATCTCATGGTAACTTTTCAATGCCAAGACTTGGCTTGGGCTTACATGGAATCTTTATCTCATGGTAACTTTTCAATGCCAATACTTGTCTTGGGCTTACATGATATCTTTACTTTATTGCCAATGCCATATCTTGACATGGTCTTATACGGGCTTTCTTGTCTCATGATGTAGATTAAGTATCCTCAGTAATCCAACTTCATTCGGGACTTTCATATACTTAATTTCCTTAATGCCCTTGTTTAAACATATTTAATCAACTTCATGGAAATATTGTACAATAACAACATATATAAGTAATTCAATGAAAATACTCATGAAACTTAAAAATCATACAAACTTACCTCGATATACAAAATGTATGAAGATAGTCAACTTAGTCCACGACTTTGTTGTTGCCTCGGTTATGAGTCGGGCTTCGTTTTTCTTGATCTATAATAATAATTTAACTCATTTAATACTCACATTTACTAAATTAACTCATAACTCATGCTTTGGCAAAATTACTATTTTGCCCCTAAACTTCCCATATTTACACTTTTGCCCCAAGGCTCGTAAAGTGATTTTTTATTCAACTTTCTTGTATTTCATGCATAGCTGATTCATTTTCTCAATTATAGCAATATTCAATTCTCTTTATTTCTCTCATGTATGACCAATTTCATAACTTTTACAAAATAGTCCTTACTAGCATTTTTCATGAAATTCACTTAGAAAAAGATATTTATTCTACATCAAACTCATAATCTTCCATAAAACCTCAAAATACATGCATGTCATACATGGGTATATTTTTGAACATGGATCCTAGCTCAAACTATACCTAAAAATAGCTAAATCATGTTACGAGGACTTCAAAAATACGAAGAATATTAAAAACGGGGCTAGGATGCACTTACTAGGAGCTTGAAAAATTAAACAAACCTTAGCTATGGAGTTCTTCAAAATTTCGGCTAAGCTTGAAGAAGATGAACATGAATTTTGACTTATTTCATCCTTTTTAATCATTAATTAGCCAAATTACCAAAATACCCTTTTTACTAAACTTTCAAAAATTACGAACTCGTGTCCATTTTTTGTCCAAAATTAAAAATTGGGCAAATTGCTATTTAAGGACCTCTAATGAAGAATCCAAAGCTATTTCTTACTAAAAGCTTCTAGAATTTCATATTTTGCAACTTTTGCAATTTAGTCCTAATAGACCATTCAATCACAATTTAATAGAATTTCTTCATGAAATTTTAATATTATCATGTAAACATCTCATAAACCCTAAAACTCACATTTCTACTTCGAATTTGTGGTCTCGCACCACTATTCCAACTAAGCCCCAAATCGGGCTGTTACAAAGAGGGTTTGGGTCAAAATATAGGTCCGAAAAATGGGATTAGGCAAAAACATAATGCTCGTTTAGAAAACGATTTAGGCCTCGGGTAAGGCTTTTTTGGCCTGGCCCCGGCCTGAATCTGCCAAAAAAAATTTGCATTTTTTGCTACTTTCTTGCTTTTTTTTCACTATTTTGTTTTTATTGCATAACTCTTGTTTTATTGTTAATTTTGTTAATATTTTAGAGGCATTTGCTTGTTAAGTTGCATCTATCTCAGTGTTATTTAAGTATACATATTTTTTAAAAATTTATTTTTAATTTGTTGGGGAACATTTATTTTAATGTTTTTAGTATTTTTAATGTATTATATTTTTTTAAATATATATATATAAAATTAATATGAGCCAGGCCGAGTTTGGGCAAAACTTTAGGCCTAATTTTCAGGTCGGGCTAGGCCAGAGCCTAGCAAACGGACTTAAAATTTTGGTTGGGCCCAGCCCGAACCCGGATCGGCCTGACCTGTTCCAAGAGCTCCTCTAGTTGAATCCCTGTATAAAAAGTCAATGTAAGTTGGTTTGTGTCAAGATTTTAAAGAAAAAATGAAGGATTTGAAGAATTTTGAAGTTAGGGTTGAAAGGTTTTTGAAACGAGAAAAGAAAATTTTATGGATTTCTTAAACTGTTTGAAAACACATTGTAGGAGTCTTTAAAACCTAACGAGTATCGATGCTTTTTAAATCAGTATAAGTATTTTTTAGAACTTATCGATAAAATAGTATTGGTATAAGTACCAAATGTTGAATGTTTTCCAAAGTGCAGAAAATTTTCCCAACTTGTCTTTTAAGTTCTAAGATGTGTTCTAAACTAACTTAGAATGACTTTTAGGCAAATTTTAATGATTTTATATGCTTAAATTTGAGTATTATGCATATGGATCATAGAGCATTATAAGGCATACAAAAATTGCATATTAACATTCAACAAAGTCTAATTTAGCACATTCAAAGGCATTCAACAATAATTAGATCAAATAATTTAAAAATAGACTAATCATGCAAAATCAACTCCCCCTAGCTAACTGTATATGAGAGCCATTTAAAAAAAATGTTCATGTTTTTTCATACAATTTAAGTCATAAAATGTTTTGAAAACAACTAAGTGCATAAAATTATTTGAACAAAAATTTAAGGAAAAGTTGTAATACCTAGTTCTCTTCTAAGTGTTCAAAATCATTTTTTTATCTAATGGTTTTGTAAAGATGTCAACTAATCAATGCAAAGTGTCTACATACTCTAGAACAATATCACCTCTTTGGACATGATCTCTAATGAAATGATGCCATATTTCAATGTGTTTAGTCCTAGAATGTTGGATGGGATTTTTAATGAGACAAAAAACCCTTGTATTGTCACACTTGATAGAAATAGTATATATATCAATTATATAGTCCTTAAGTTGTTGTTTCATCCATAAAACTTAAGCACAACAATTACCAGCGGAAATTTATTCTGCTTCGGTGGTGGACAACGTGACATCATTTTGTTTCTTTGAAAACCATGAAATTAGCATGTTGCCTAACTGGAGGTGCTCTTCCTATCTACTTTGCAACCTCTAAAGGCTACATCCGAGAAAGCATGCAAGCTAAATGAAGAGTCTCTAGGATACCAAAGGCCTAAATTAGGAGTGTCTCTAAGGTACCTAAAACTTTTCTTAATAGCCTGTAAATGATATTCCTTAGGAAAATATTGACATCTAGCACACAAGTAAACACTAAACATAATATTGAGTCTACTTGAAGTAAGATAAAGTAAAGAACCAATCATTGACCTATATAATTTTAAATCTACACATTTACCTTCATCTTTGTCAAGCTTTGTAGAAGAGCTCATGGGTGTAACTTGTGGTTTGAGATTGTCCATCCCAAACTTGTTGAGCATTTCCCTTGTGTACTTAGCTTGGTTGATGAAGATGTCATCTTTCCTTTGCTTGATTTGAAGTCCTAAAAAGAAGTTTAGTTCTCCCATCATACTCATCTCAAATTCTCCTTGCATTAGCTTGGAAAATTCTTGACAAAGAAAACCATTAATAGCATAGAAAATAATATCATCAACATATATTTGAACTAATAACAAATCTTTGTCTTTACTTTTAATAAAAAAGTGTTGTGTCAACCTTCCCTTTACAAAAACCTTTTTCAATAAGAAAATTTGATAGCCTTTCATACCAAACTCTAGGAGCTTGTTTCAAACCATATAAAGCTTTTGAAAGTTTGAAAACATGGTTTGGAAATTTTGTATCTTCAAAATTGGATGGTTGTATCTTCAAAATTTTGTATCTTCATTTATAAAACCATTTAGAAAAACACTTTTCACATCCATTTGATATAATTTAAAATCATTAAAGCATGAAAAATCTAAGAGCATTCTAATGGCTTCTATTCTAGCTATGGGAGCATTCATTTCATCATAGTCTATTCCTTCCTCTAGAGTGTAACCTTGAGCAACAAGCCTAGCCTTGATCCTCACTATTTTATCACTTTTTGTAACACCCCTAACATGTATCCGTCACCGAAATAGGGTTACAGAGCATTACCATACAAATAAAACATTAAAACATACATTCCATATATCATTGCAAACATAATCTAAACACATTCAATCACATACATAATTTCCCTTAATCGAGCCCTCGAGGCCGTACAAATACCTTAGAAACAATTCAGAACCTAATTGGAAACAATTGGAAAGTTCAAGAAAAAGTTAGAAAAATTGGACTACAGGGGTTAGACGGCCGTGTTCCTCACATGGCCGAGACACATGCCCGTGTCTCAGGCCGTATAATAATTTAAGTAGGGACACATGGCGGTTTCCTAGCCCATGTCTGCACCCATGTAACTCTCTGAGTTGGGTCACATGGTCAAGCCACACACCTGTGTGCCAGGTCGTGTAACAGCCTGACTTGTATGCATTAAACCTACATGCGACACACGGTCGTGTCGCCTAGCTGTGTGTCACACACGGCTAAGTCACACGCTCGTGTCTCAAACCGCGTGGACATGAAATTGGCCAAAATCAAGCCATTTCCAACATCAACTCATGCAACCACCTAAAAGCATTTTGTGCACATAATCAAGGCATCATAACATGACCAAACCAACATGAAATGACCAATTGAATAGTCCAAAATCATTCAACCAATATGCCATACAAGGCACCTCAATTGCATACATTCAAACTTACCAAATCAAGCATATATTTGATTACATTTCCACCATCAAACATAATTCAACTCATAACATATCATGCCACAATATGACCATAATCACTTCATCATAAACATACCATTTGAGCCATACCATTCATGCATCAAAAGTACCAAAATGACATAATCCAACCAACATCAAATGGTACCAAAACAACTTGTACATGCCAAAATCATCATCTAAACAACTTATACATGCCAAAATCATCATCTAACATTCAACTAAATGCTAATACAAGTCCACCTATACATGCCATTATAACCTTGACCAAAACATCAAAAACTACCGATATTTATGCTAGATAGTGTGGTAATCTTCAATGAGCTTCCAAACTGATCGAGCTTCCGATTATCTATAAAACATAGGAAAGAAAATTACGTAAACACATAATGCTTAGTAAATTCGTAAAACACGAAACATAACTAACCATTTCATCTAAATAACATAAGTATAAGCATAATGTAATCCAACTGTAATATCCCGGGTTAGGGGCTATTTTATTGTTGCATGATATTGCATGTGTTTAGTGTGCTGTGCTGCTATTTTGGTGTTTTAGGGGTTTAGTGGTAGGTTAGAAGTGTGCCTGAGTAGGTAGGAAAATTTTGATTTTTGGGCTTAGGTGAGAGGAGTTGGAAGAGCTGGGGTTTAAGAATTTTAATTGGTGTTTTAAAGCACAAATGAGGAGTGAGCAAAGTGGCAGAGCATGTGCCACTTGGGGGCTTGTGTTAGCGTCATGTGCAAGAGAGGGAGGCCGTGTGTTCGAGCTGCGGAGTGGTCACTTTTTGGCACTCATTTTGACGGCATGGAGGGAGGAGTTTGTGGCAGTTCAAACTCTGCTTAAGACTTGGTCAAGTGATGAGGTGGTGGGAAGAGAGGAAAAAGTGGAGGAAGACTTGGTCACCACATTTCAAATGAGTGGAGGGGAGTTAATGGAGGGATGTAGCCGAAAATTAGGAGTGTTTGGGGGAAGGTGGACGGCTTGGTGTTGGGGGGAAAGATGTGCCGAAATTCATTGTGAATTTTGGGGTTGTACATTCGGTCTTGGGGTGCCATAGCAAAAGTGTCCATTTTAGTTTTTGTTAGCCGAAAATTTTACCAAGTAAGTTTCTCAATCTTTCTTTTTTTTCAAAACCGAAAGCCTTAAGCAAACTCACCCTTTCCGAATTTGCTTTGTTTTCCCTTGACTTCCATTTGATAGCTGAATGCAATTTTGAACCCTCAAGCTTATCATTCCTTTTTGTTTTTTATGTTGGCCGAACCCTCCCATTGATTTTTCTTCTTATTTTCATTTGTGCTACACCGAAATTAGAAGTCTCCTCTTTCATATTTTCTTTTCTTTCTTGATCATTGGTAGCCGAAACCCATCCTCCAAAACTCTCTTCATTTCTTCTTTTGGCAAACCGAAACTTCACCCTCCTACACATTTTCTTTCTTCTCCTTTTTCCATCTAAAGCCGAACTTTGGAGTGTCTAACACTCAAGGCTGAATTCTCATCCTTCTTTTTGTTTAAGTTCTAGCCGAACCCTCCCTTGTAGCACACTGGGGTCGAATCTTTGATTCTTCTTTTGGCACAAGTCTTGGTCGAATCTCTTGTGGTTCTCTCCTAGTGTGGTGTTGGCCGAATTTTTGTTGGTGTTGGGGTAAGTGTTTGGCCGAATGGCCATGTCCATCTTCTCTAGTTCTATATTGATGTTGGTTGGATTAAAGCTTATGGTTGGGTGTGGTTGGAAGGATATTAATCTGTTGTTAATCATCTTGTGTTAGGGTCTTTGGATATTGAAAAGTAGCCAAGAAGAGTCTTCAACCCTTTGAACCGATTGGTAGGCAGTGGTTGTGGTAAGTGATTGGTATTGGCTTTGGTCATTCAATCTTTTGGGTTCGATTTAGTCAAGTTATTAAGGTTTAACCGTTTTCTTTTCAAGGTTGTGCCGATTGTGGAAAGGGACCATTAGTTGGTTCGGGTATTGGTTAGAAAGCAAACCAATAGCAAGGTAAGGGTTCGATATTAACCCCTTTGGTTAATTGTTGATGGCCGAATGTCATAGATGCCTAACCCCTAATGTTTGGCCGATTGTAGGAGTTAGCAATCGAGGGACTTAGATCGTTTTCGTTGGGATTCTAGACTCGTATTTATCAGGTGTGTATACTAACACACTTATATTTAGTAATATGATTGATAATCTGGGAGATGATTAATGAAACAGTGATGATTGATATGATACCCAAATGGGTATGATTCTGGACTCGGGTAAGTCAGTATTATTATTATGAGTTTAATGATGATCTATATGTTACCATGGCTGTGGATATATGTGACATGGGATAGGAGATTAGACATATTAGCATGATATGCACGATTGTATGATATGCATGATTACATGAGTATGATATGTTGATGGGTGATATGAGTGGAGGGAGCAGTGATATATTGTGCTGACGAGCACCAGTGTTTTGGTAACACACTTTGTGACTTTGGGTCACCAGAGGTTTGGCACCTCCAGAGGTTTGGTACCTCAGCGTCTCGTCCCTGTGGTTAACACCACCGTGGGTTGGCCCCACTTGTGAGATACGGGATTGACGCCAGTGATTTGGTATCACACGATGGGTTGGCCCCATCACCAGATTTGTGACTACGATCACCAGTGCTTTGGTAGCACATTGTGTCTTTGGGACACCAGAGGTTTGGCACCTCATTGCGACTTGTCCCTGTGGTTTAACCACCGTGGGTTGGCCCCACTTGAGATATGGGATCGTCTGCTAGTGATTTGGTATCACACGATGGGTTGGCCCCATCATCATTGGATTTGTGACTACGGTCACCAGTGCTTTGGTAGCACAATTGTGTCTTTGGGACACCAGTGGTTTGGTACCACATGGACGGATATTGTGTCTTTGGGACACCAGTGTTTTGGTAACACATTGTGACTAGATGTCACCAGTGGTTTGGCACCACCAGTGGTTTGGTACCACACGGGGTAGAAAAGGCGATATGGATGGTTAGGATCGGGTTGCATTAAATATGTTGCTATGTATGATATGTGTTAGCACGTTGTTTCTTCGGGAGCAGGATTTACACACTGAGTCACTCGACTCACCCTCTCCTTTGACATTTCAGGTGACTCGTAGACGCGGACATGGAGCCGGGATGGACTCGGGGTGCACATGCCATGCTTTAATAAAGTTTTACTCAGACTCTACTATTTGGGTACTTTAGTTTATTTACTTTTAATTGGGTTTTATTTTGGATTTGTAAAAGGGCCTTTAAAGTTACGTTTTATGTTGTTTATGCTTTAAGTTGATTTTAATATGCCTTAACAAAGTAACTTGGAATAAATTTTACTAAAACTTGGAAAGATAATGATTTCAAAATTATAACGCAATGTGTTTTAAATCATACCATCGGGTATCACACCATGTTTTTAATATTAAGTAAGCTCAAGTGATTTCCAAATCAAACTCGTTTTTTCCCTTAAGATCAAAAATGTTTCAAGTAGCCCTAAGGAACTATTGGAAATTCTTAAATGAAATCAACTCGTTTAAACTGCGCACTGTAGATAAGTTTTCAAAATATCCGGGTTTCAAACACACCTCTTGATTTGAAACAAGCCTACTCAAGTTTTCTTCAAATACACTATGTTTTCATTCAGCTTTTAAACGAAAAATCTGATCTCTCAAAAATGTTTCCCGTAACATACCAGATTCGGACGTGGTGTCTTGTCCGGGTTTGGGGTGTTACACCAACCACAAGCTTGGCACAAGCCTAAGCACCACCACCAACAGAAGTTAGTGCATTCAAACATAATTTACTTGAATGAAACATAAGGTAAGCCATTTGTATATGAACATACTTGATTTGAATTCATCATTTCCTTTCCATGAATACATGACATTATTAATTTGAACACTAACCATTCATTTCCTTTTCATGTCCGTTGAACCATTTAAAATATCTTCGGATACTCGGGAAAGCTCACACGAAGTGTGCTTAAACATATAACCGTAACATTTCCTTTACATCGTTGCTCACATGAGCTATGAAATGGGCCTGCTCATAGGAGTTGTGGGTCAGAATGTAAGCTACACAATGCTGCTCACACGAACTATGGAGTATCTGTAACAAATGTAGGACCTCAGCCATCGGTAAGACATTCAAGACTAGCACTTGAAACATGAAAACCCTAATGACATGTCATTCATATCCTACGAATTCCTAAGGTTCAACTGGGTCTCGATAACTGTCATGGCATGATTTTGGATATACATTGTTCAATAGCATTTTTAATACATAAATACATATAATTAAACAACATGAACATAATAATCCGTACATACGAACTTACCTCGACAACTAGGGTGTAGAAACAGAACCGACTAATTCGAGGCTTTAGCTTTTCCTTGATCTAAACCCGTTCGTGGTCTATCTTAATCTAAATAGAAAATTTTAATTCATTTAATAACCCTAGCATTCATTTTAGCCCACATTTCATATTTTTGCAAAATTACTATTTTCCCCCTAATATTTTAACTTTTTACAGTTTAGTCCTTAAGCTCATAAATTGAAATCTAAGCATTTTCACCCTTTTCTTAAGCTAGTTGATTTCTCTAGGGACCTATATCAACCCATACAAACTATCATTTAATAGATTTAACATGAACTTTTACCATTTTTACAAATAAGTCCCTAAATACCATTTTCATCAAAAATCACTTTACAAAACTTGTTTATTTATAAACAAGGACTGTAACACCTCATACCCGAGTCCAAGGCTGAGACCGGATACGAGACATTACTATGCTTTAACTTTCTCAAACATGCACTTACGGGCTGTAAAATTTTGTTCCGAATTAAAAACATCTCTTTCTTAGTCTAATCATACATTTCATGGGCCTACGAGGCCTTAAACACATATTTGGAAAATTTCAGAACTTAATCGAAAACTTTTCCTTAAAATAGGGGTCACACGCCCATGTGGCTTGGGACACGCCTGTGTACCCCTAAGACACGCCTATGTCTTCCAACCGTGGTCGACACTGACTATATTCACACGGCCTTGACACGCCCGTGGACTTAGACCATGTGCTATACCTTGATATACTGACTTATTCACACGGCCTGGGGCACACGCCCATGTTCTGACCGTGTGTCACACACGGCCTAAACAAACGGTTGTGGGATTAGCCTGTAGTCTATTCTGACTTAAGGTACTAAGGTGTAAGGGACGCACGGCCTAGACACACGCCCGTGTGCCTACCCGTGTGGGCACTTGAAGGCTATTTACCAAGCCAATTGCCACCCTGAAATCAAGATCCATCTCATATTCAATTCAACAACTCAAATTACTACATCTTTCATGAATAATACTACATGCTTCATTGATATCAATAAACATACATACTTAGTCAATCTTGGCCAATCACTTAGCCATATACAAAAGAATAATAAACTTGATAGCCCATACTTTTTCCTTTTTTAAGACATATTCTCAAAATGAAATGTTTCCTATACATGCCATACTTAATATAAACATCATGGGTATACCAAAATAGTGATTGATAGTGTGCTCCGAGCTTCGATGACAATGATCCACGGGATTAGCTTGGCGGGACTACATGGAAAGAGAGAATAAAAGACGTAAGCATTTAGCTTAGTAAGTTTGCATATAATGCACATAGCAACATACTCGTTTAACATAAACCATTTGGCATAAACAATGGCATCATAATTTCAGCTATTTAAGCTTACTTACTCTTACTAATTCCTACATATCTCATGATACTTACTAGTCTCATGCTCGTGAGGTAAACAAGGTACCTGTATCACTTGATCACATAGACCAGCATACTCTACTATAATAATCATAATCTCTAATTCATCATTCATAACATGAATAATACTCAATCCCAACTTGATAATAGCTTTGCTTACTTAATCTTCTTGCTATCTCATTTAAGCTTTACTCATTTGCCCGATGAATTTCTATGAATAACCGAGGATACTGAATCTCATCTCACATATAACTCGATGCCAAAGCCATATCCTATATATGGTCTTACATGGGATTTCTCATCTTGGTATCGATGTCATGTCTTGACATGGACTTACTCAAAGTCTTCCTTGTGTGTTCCCTTGGGAACTTACCATTGCCATGTCTTGACATGGTCTTATTTGGTATCTTTATTCATGAACTGGTCAATGCCGAGCCTTGGCTAGGACTTACATGAAATCTTCCTTATTACTCACCAATGCCATGCCTTGGCTTGGACTTACATGGGATCTCTATCTCATGATAGCTTTTCAATGCCAAGACTTGTCTTGGACTTACATGACATATTTGCTTGAAGACTCACCAATGCCATGCCTTGGCTTGGGCTTACATGGGTCTTCATCTCATAATAACTCTTCAATGCCAAGACTTGTCTTGGACTTACATGACATATTTGCTTGAAGACTCACCAATGCCATGCCTTGGCTTGGGCTTACATGGGTCTTCTTCTCATAATAACTCTTCAATGCCAAGACTTGTCTTGGACTTACATGATAACTTTGCTTGATTGCCGATGCCATGCCTTGGCTTGGTCTTATACGAACTTTCTTATCTCATGTGGTAGATTGAGTATCATAAGTAATTCAACTTTAATCGGGACTTTCTCATGCTTAATCTCATTGATTTCTTTGTTTAACATAGCATTAAGCATTTCTAGGTTAATAATGTACATTATACTAAGCAATTCAATGATAGTAATCATAAAGCTCAGAAATTATACAAACTTACCTCGTTATACAAAATGTATGTAGATATGCAATTTAGTCCTCGACTTTGTTCTTGCCTCGGTTTTGATCCGGGCTTTATTTTTCTTGATCTATAATAATAGTTTAGATCATTTAATAATCACATTGAATAAATTGACTCTTAACTCATACTTTGACAAAATTACAATTTTGCCCCTAAACTTTCTCATAATTACACTTTTGCCCCTATGCTCGTAAAATAATTTTCATACCACTTTCTTAAACTTCATGCTTAGCTGATTCATTATCTCAACTATAGCAATAACAAATTCTCACTATTTCTACCATGTATGACAAATTTCATAATAATAACAAACTAGTCCTTACTAGCATTTCTCATGAAATTCACTTAGAAAAAGAAGTTTATCTAACATCAAACTCTCATAATCTTCCATAAAACATCATTTTACAAACATGTCAAACATGGGTAGATTTTTGAACATGCATCTTAGCTCGTCTTATAGCTAAAAATAGCTAATTCATGTTACTAGGACTCCAAAAACTCGAAGAATATTAAAAACGGGGCTAAAATGAACTTACTAGCAAGCTTGAAAAATTGAAGAACCCTAGCTATGGCTTCAGTCAAATTTTCGGCACTTGGGGAAGAAGATGAGAATGATTTTTGTCATCTTTTCCCCTTATTAATCATTTAATTGATAAATGACCAAAATGCCCTTCTCTTTACAATTTCACCATTTACTAACTCATGTCCATTTTTGTCCAAAAATTATAATTTGGGCAAATTTCTATTTAATGACTTCTAATTAATATTCTAAAGCTATTTCATACAAAAAGCTTCTAGAAACTCATATTTTGCAACTTCTTCAATTTAGTCCTAATGGGCCCTTAAATAGAAATTTTCATAAAATTTCTATATGAAACATTCATAATATCATGCAAACATCTCAAATACCTTAAAAATTCATATTACTACTTCAGATTTGTGGTCTCGCACCACTGTTCCGACTAGGCCCTAAATCGGGCTGTTACAAGGACTCAATAAAATCATTAAAAATCATTATAAGTTTTGCAAATTGATCCCCGTGCTAGCTAGGTTAAGCTACAACGATCCCAAAAACATAAAAATCATTAAAAAGGGACAAAATTTCACTTACATGCAAGCTATGTGATCGAATGCTCCAAGCTCTCTCTCTAATGGTGGTTTTAGCTGAAGCATGAAGATAATGAAAAAATGATAGTTTTTTACTTAGTAATTTTAAGTTTATTTACTAAATTACTTTATTAACCTTTGTATTTAAATTAAAAATCACTTAATTTCTGTCCATAAAAGTCCACTAACTATTTGAATGGTCTAATTACCATATAAGTCCTTTCACTTTAAAGTTCCATAGTCATTTGACCCCTTTAACTAATAAAACTCTATTTTTGTACTTTTTTTACGATTTAGTCTTTTTCACGTAATTAAGCATGCAAACGTCAAAATTTCTTAATGAAATTTTAATACGACCTTACTAACTGGAACGACGAAAATGTGCAAGTGTACACAATCGCAACAAGTAATAAAGTGACAAGTAAATGTCGAGTTATCGTACCCACAGGGAATGCGGAAAGAATTATTTATGAATGCAATGTAAAACACTTTGGTGAAGAAAAATATTTTGATTTGAGAAATGTTTAAAAGCTAGAAAATAAAGTAAAATAAATAAAATAAAATAAATTTCTAATGCACGATTTTAAAAGCTGATTTTAATCAAGATGACATAATTGTGTTAGATTAATTACATTTCTTAACTTAGAATTATTAAACTCATTTTTATGTTGTTATGAATAAATTCCCGTCAACTCGGTAATTTTCCAAATTATGAACATACTTACCTACCAAAATCCATTTATCTCTTGACTATATCTCTATGTCAATTCAACCGATTAAACAAATTTTAGTAGACAAATATATTAATGCACATACAGACTTATGAAATCAAAATAATCTCTGTATATATCCCTATGTCAATTCAAACAATTAATTCAATCTCATAAGCACATAAAAGATTAAGTGAGGTAACAATGTATTCCTACCTTGAAATAGTTTAATCACAATAATCTTGCAAGTTATGCAAGGCAATTGTATCTCTCGATACCGTTGCTAATTTAACCCTCAGCTACCTTAGATGATTAAACATGCACAGATTAAGTATCGTGTCAATTAATTACAATTTCAATCCATTTAAATAATTAATTCATTAGTTACCTTACAATTTTAATGCAAGAATAACTTAGTCATGATTTTACTTAATCAAACATCTTACCGAGGTCTATAACAACACAAACACAATTATAATAAATTAAGAAGATAAAATGAAATCAACCTAAAACAAATTAAATTTAAGCCATATCAATTAAATAAATCAGATCAACATAAATATTCATAGACATGTTTATCATAACAACAACAGAATTTAAAAAGATAGGGAACAACAAGCAAATCCGGTGTTTCTCCGTGGTTTGGCTGAGTTGCTCCACTCTTCCTTCTTCACTTGTTCTTGTCGAACCAAAGCTTCTATGAACACTTGAATGCTGCTCCAAATGATGGATGAACGACTCTTTTTCAAGAGGTGAAATCGGCAAGACGACAAAGGAAAACGGATGGAAAATAAAGAGAGAAAGTTGAGAGAGAAGAGATGAGAATGTTGTGCTGCGTTTCAAATGACCAACCTAAGGGGGTTTTTATAGCTGAAGAAGGCTGCTAAAAATAGCTAAAATTATCAACCAAAGAGCCCTCCCTTGGCCGGCCGCACATGTGGCAAGGTTGATAGTTTCAACTTTGCTAATTTAGGCTTGAGGCAAATCTATAAAGCCACCAATTGTGGAGGGGTTTGTTTGCAACTTGAACAAGTCTTCAAGGGCCTCTTTGCAAGCTAAATAATCATCCAATAAGCTGATTTGGGTCAACATATGGACGGTTTTGGGCTGTCCACATCTTGGTCGGTTCGGTTCACTCAGTTCGACTCAACTAAACCACTTTTTCATAATTAATTAATAATATTTTATTTAATCCAAATTAAATTGGATATAAATTAAAATTAATTATATCATGAATTAATACACATAATTGGACTGACTTAGACTAAAAATTAATTCGCCTTAATACTTCAAATTTATTCTCGGTTTTGAACTTCTAGTAGTGTCTGCCGAGTCTGTAACACCCCAAACCCGGTCAACACACCACGACCGAATCTGGTATGTTACGAGGAAAATCGAATTTTTGGCAACCATAGTTTTCTTTGAAGGTTTGGTAAAACAGTTTGATAAGTTTGTACTTGCGGAAATCTTGGGCATGATTGTTTAAAAAACTCCTATTTCATTTTGTAAACCGGGTAATTTTGAAAAACTTAATTAGTTGTGGATTTAAAACACGTTTATTTCATTTAGAAATTAAAGTCGTTCTGATTGTTACTAAAATATTTTGACATAATAGAAAAATCAAGTTTGAGTTAGAAATACATTTGAGTTCCCTTTATTCCAAATCTTAGTGTGATACCCGATGGTATCGTTTAAAACATATCGCTTTGTGGTTTTGAAATCGTTGTCTTTCCAAGTTTTAGTAAATCTTAACCCAATTAATTTATTAAGGCATATTAAAATCTAATTTAAGCATAAACATAGAAAAACACAAGTTTAGAGGCCGTTTACAATCCAGAATAAAACCAAATAGTAATAAATAAGCTAAAGTACCAAATTTATATAGTCTGAGCAAATCTTTATTTTAGCTTGGCATGAGCACCTCGAGTCCATCCCGGCTCCATGTCCGCGTCTAAGTATCACCTGAAATGTCAAAGGAGAGGGTGAGTCGCAAGACTCAGTGCATAAATCCCACTCCCGATAATACAACATGCTAACACACATCATATCATAGCAACATAATTAATGCACCCCGATCCTAACCATCCATATCACCTTTCTACCCCGTGTGGTACCAAACCACTGGTGGTGCCAAACCACTGGTGACCCAAAGTCACGATATCCTTAAGTGTGGTGCCAAACCACTGGTGACCCAAAGTCACGATTAATCCAATGATGGGGCCAACCCATCGTGTGATACCAAATCACTAGCGACAATCCCGTATCTCATATGTGGGGCCAACCCACGGTGGTGTCAAACCACAGGGACGAGTCGCAATGAGGTGCCAAACCTCTGGTGTCCCAAAGACACATGTGATACCAAATCACTGGTGACCGCAGTCACAAATCCGATGATGGGGCCAACCCATCGTGTGATACCAAATCACTGGCGTCAATCCCGTATAATCAACTGTGGGGCCAACCCACCGTGGTACTAAGCCACTGGGACGAGACGCTGAGGTGCCAAACCTCTGGTGACCCAAAGTCACAAAATATCATCTGTGGTACCAAACCACTGGAGGTGCCAAACCTCTGGTGTCCCAAAGACACAGTGTCCCAAAGACACGGATATCATATTCCCCCTCCTCTCATATCACCCACACATGTCATACTAATGCAAATGATATAAAACATGCAATCATGCTAACATGCTCAAATGACATCTCATAGTATTTACATCATAAAACATGATATCACATATATCACTACAGATCTCGTAATGAAACGGACTTACCCGTATCCGTGCTTATACCCCATCGGGTACCAAATCCATCAATCATATTGTTTCACTTTACTAAGTAATCAGGTTATTAATCATATTACTAAACAGAAGTATGTTAGTTTACACACCTGAAATAGCGAAGGTTTTAATCCTAAGAACCGGTCTAAGACCCTCGATCCTTTTGCTCCTAAAAACAATCGACCAACCATGGGTTAATCACTTAAACCATTCGGCCATAACCATATAAACCAAAGGGTATATCGATTAACCCTTACCTTGCAAACGTTTGGTTCCCTACCAAACCTGAACCAACAATGGTTCCTCTTTTAACAATCGGCACACCCTATTAAAAAGAACAGTTAATCCTTTGTCACTCTTGACTTAATCGAAACCAAAAGATTGAACTAATAAAATAATACCAATCACTTACCCCTTACTTACCAATCGGTCACTCGCAGTCAAGGCTTCAATTGACTGCTTCACCTGATCACCACCACAATCCAAGGCCCTAGCAGGAAAACGGTTCTACACAAAAGATTAACCCTCCTTCAACACATGCCCAAAATCGGCTATTAACCAACCCACAATCAATAGAGACAAGAGAGGGGAAAATGGCCATTCGGCCACCCACTTACCTTGTTCAATGATTGAACAACCAACCAAGATCAACCCTTCACTGATATTCGGCCAAGAGAGAGCTACTAGGAGAGAGGGGAGATTCGGCCTAAGCCAAGAAAGAAAGCGCAAGAAAAAGATAAGAAAGGGAGGGGTTGATATTCAGCCAAAATGAGAACAAATGCTAGAAGAAAATTTCGGCAACACAAGGGAGGGATTCAGCTAGTATTTTAAAAGTGAAACAAAAGAAATATATGTTCAAGAAGAAAAAAAGAATCGGCCAAGGTTCTGAGAAGAAGAGAGAAAATGCACAAGGGGTAGGTGCTTTCGGTTTAAGAAGAAAGAAATGGAGAAGGTGAAGTTTCGGCTACAATGTTTTCAAGCAAAGAAGAAGAAAAACAAATGTGAAAAGAGAGGATAGTAGTTTCGGTTTACACAATAGAAAGAAAGGGGAAGAAATGGGAAGGAATATTCGGCTATCAAGCAGTCTAGGAGACAAAATGCAACTTTCGGCAGCCTTTGGAAGTTTGGTCTTTTCGTTTCAAAAGTAGAGAAAAATGAGAGATAGTTTTCTTGAAAATTCAATAACAACAAGGGAGAATTGGCTTACCAACTTGACCGAAAAATGCACAAATTTCCAAATGAAATTCGGCACTACCCCACACCCACACCACCAAGCCGTCCACTCCCCAAAATCCCTCCAAAGAATCGGCCTCAACTCCCCCACTAGCTCCCAACCACTCAATTCAAACTAGTTGAACTAGTCTCCCTCCTAAATTCACTCTCCACCCACCATTTGAACTTTTGACTTGGTCTTCCCTCAACCATCTTGGCGTCAAAATGGAAGCAAAATGGGGGATTTTCACAGCTTGAACTCAGGACCTTCCACTCCTGCAATTGACGCCAACCACCAGCTCCAAGTGGCGCTTACTTTGCCACTTTGCTAGCCCATCACTTGTGCTCTAAAACACCAAGTAAAAATACATATATCCTAGCTCCATCAACTCCTCCTACCTAAGCCTAAAAGCAAAAGTTTTTCCTACGTTCAGGCTTACTTCTAGCCTACAACTAAGCCCCTAAGACAACAAAATAGCAACATAACACACCAAACACATGCAAAACATGCCATAACAAAAATAGCCCCTAACCCGGGATATTACAGAGTCGCTATTTGCCCTTTGTGCAAATCTGTCGAAAAATGATCAAAATTAATCAAAATTAATTATAAAATTAATTTAAATTCAACATGTTCATAATTTAAGTGTAATTTAATTATTTTATAAAAATTAATTATTTTTCGACAATAATTTTGCCTAAATTGCATGAATTTGAGTTAAAAAGGGCATGAAAAAGTGTGTATATTTTTGTGTTTCCACACCCCCAAACTTAATTCATTGCTCATCCCGAGTAATGCACAAATTGAAAACAATTTCTCGGAAACACCTTTGAGAAATTCCTTCAAAACAACATTCTTCCCAAAATTGTGAATTTGGTATACCTATGCTCAAAAACAAGAAATTTGATATTTATGCTACTTAAGTATACATATAGTTCAAATTAATCTCAACAACTATTATGATAGCAAAATTAGACTAAATGCTTCCTTAACGAAGACATGTTAACCCTTACCAATTTGATTTTATTTCTTTATTCAAGATTAAGCTGTAATCATTAAGCTTAACTTATGCCTTCATATGTTGAACATAACAATTTCTCTCCACTAATGTAGGTAGCATAGAAAACTTGAATCAATAGGTCTTTAAAAAGGTTGTAACGTGGCTACGCTAAGGGTAGGTAAAAGATAGATAAATTTGGGCTAAAAACCCCTAGACTCAGCTTCAATTGGACCTTCGAAATAGTTACCTTCAATACGCCAACTTACTTTGCTTTCGCATGCTCTTTTTGTACATCTATTTTCTTTCAAGTATGTATGCTCTCTTTTTTTTCGAGCATTTTGCTTATGTACTACAAAATTCTTTTCAGCTCCCCAAACTTATTTTCAAAGAATATTCTGAATAGTATTGAGTCTAGTGTTTGGGACAATTTAAAGATAATTAAGAGAGAAGTGATGGCTAAATATTGCAATGGTTCAAATAAAATTAGGCCATATAGTCTCAAAGTTGGGTTTCAAAGGATAAAATTTCATCAAGGTTGGCTTGAAAGGCTCAAACGGTCCAAACAAGAGTTGCCTAAATCATTTTCAACATTCCATGCTTCCTAGGATTTCGCCTCAAGAAACTACTAAGTCAATTCTAGAGACTTAAACTTTCATGCATGCTTAACTTTCTTAAGGAACTAAAAATTTTATGGTATGATTTGCATGCTTTATTAAAAATACATTTATATCATTATTAAGCTAACATAACCGTTTATTGAAATAATAGAAATTTATTTATACTAAAGTTTAGCATACTTTACAAAATTTCAAATTATTGAACAAAATATATCCTAATCATAATTAAAAGAACTATTTATTCTGAGTGGAAATAATTCCAATTTTTCCGTCCACCCTACTTAAAATGAACAATGTCCTCATTGTTTAAAGTGAATAGATACTATACACCAGGTAGAATTTTAGAAAAGAGGAGGTGAGTCAATTTCACTACTTAAGTACCAAGCTCTTTCTAAATCCAATCCTAGATATGTATATATCTATTGCCACACTTTGTACTTCACGACTTGTTCAATTTTATTAATGATTTCCATCTCTTGTTTTATTGTGCGAGAATAAAAATTCCTAATGAACTTAATAGGTGCCACGCGTTCGTGTGCTAAGTGTAACATACCAAACCCGGCCTAGACGTTACGACCGGATCTGGCATGTCACATGGAAGGGTTGTTAAAGAAACTACACGTTTGTTAAACTTCTAGTTTTGTTGCTTATGAAAAGAAAATCTATTTTGTTTTATAGTTCTTTTGCAAATACATTAGAGTTGCTGTTTTTGATGACTTATAAATAATTTAGTCCGATGACTTTCATAAATATGTTGTTTTGAAAAGAGTTTCAGGAAGTTGAGAAGCTAAGCAATTGTTTAGAGAATTTGTTCGTTGAAAATGTTGCGTTTCTTTTGAAAAACATTCATTGTTTCGTTGCTTGTTATAAAACCCGATTTACTTAGTGCTCATTTTAGAAAGGTTGGGATTAATTGAAAATTGCCTTTGTTATGAAAACTGAATTTGAATATTTGCAAAACGTGATATTTTGAAAATAGTTATTGATGTTTAGGAAAACCTCGTATTGAGCGTTAAATAAAATATAGCAGTCGAATTAAAAGTTAAAAACCCAAATAAAATCCCAAAGGCCTTATTACAGAACATAATCTCAAAATTAAAATGAAACTTAAGAGAAAGTAAAACTTAATTTACTGAAGTAATGACGAATGGCCACCGCAGAGTCCACCCTGGCTCCAAATCCTCATAGCTAGGGATTACCTGCAAAATTAAGCAGAGCGGTGAGTTACGAGAACTCAGTGTGTAATCCCCAAAACAAACACTAACTGGGCCCGAGCCCATTCAGATACAAATTTGGGCTTTAGCCCTTACGAAATCAAACTGAGCGAAGCCCATACGGAAACGAACTGGGCCTGAGCCCTTTTAGCATGGTAAAACAGATAAATGCATGCAATGCAACCCAGCCCAACCTAATAATCCATCCGCTACACACCACCCGTTCCAGTCAAAACACACAAGTGGGGATTTCTACAATCAACCCTCATCCGCTACACACTTTGATGGCAGTCACGCTACTCATCGCCGAAATTGTGGCAGTGCCACCAAAATAATGTGACAGGGTCACCGAAATATGTGGCAGAGCCACCGAAATACACTTCCCCTTTCATCAATACAATATCCCTTTCCCATGCATCATGTCATCATCATAATGTGGTGAATGCATACATATATCCATGTACATCAGATAATTAAAACACACGTACAATCATGCTAACTTATGCAAATGGTATAGTCATAAATTTTACTTACCTGGTATATCGCCACTCTTACCCGCTAGGGTATCTCAACTGCATTCTCGTTAAGGATATTTCGGCTTTTAGCCGACACATAGTATAACACAAACGAAACGAAATAAAGGTGCGAAATTACACACCTGACTACGCGAAGAACTACACTCCTACTCGTCGTCGCCCTCACCAGCGCTAACAACAGCAATTTGCCAATCCCAAACAGATGTCAGTTCCCTACCGCAGCCCGGCGAAGAATCCCAAACCGCTGACACCTTACGCTGTTTGAACTTGGGAGCAGAGACTACGAGTCCACTCCCCTCATGCTTCCTTAGCGCAACCCCCTTAGACTGGTTATCCCTTGCCGCCATGAAGAGAATTCGATCAGTAAGGTACCACAGTGAAACCAGCAGTTGTCTAACAAGGAGGTTTGGTTATCGCAAACTAAAACGAAAGGAGAAAGTGAAATGAAACCAAAAAGAGAACTCCTTACCTTACTTACCAACACACTTCCGAAAAATAGGAGCTAGAAGAATGATGAGAGTGTATGCCAACACTCTTCCAATTCGGCCTTAGATCAGAGATGAGTTAAACAGGAATAGGAGATTCGACACTTAATACCAATGATGAACCGAATGGAAAGATAAAATTCGGCAAACAACGGACCCTCAAGCTTTAGTCTGCAAAATGTTTGGCTACTGGTTAAAGAAGAGAAGAACCGATTCCAAAAGAAAAGAGTAAAGGTTCGATTAATGGAGAAAAATAAAATATAGAGAAGCAAAGAAAAAGACCTGGGGGTTTCGCCTATGGTGAAACTCAAAATAGGAATGGTAAGAGGATAGTTCGGAAAAGAGTAGCTAGAGAGAGATGACAAGAAAAGTTTCGGCTCACTGTTGCTTAGGTGACAAACAAAGAAAATGCATGAGTAAAGAATCACATTGAAGAGAGTTCGGCTTGTGGTGAAGAAGAAAGAGTAGAAAAGAAAGAAAAAGAAGAGAAGGATAGGAAGGTTGAGGTTTCAGCTATAATGTTCAAGAGAGAAAAAAAATAAGAACAATGAGGATAGCCACTAAAGATTTTGGTAAAGAAAAGAAAGCAATGTTTTCCCCAAAATGCTAAGACCGAAAATGCACACTAGCCACTCTTGAAAGAAAACGGCACACTCACACCAACCAAAATCGAAAATGCTCCAAAAGACTATTCTCTCTTTTTCTTCTTTTAACCGAATTTACTCCCCCCACACACTTCCCATTTTCGGCCAACTCCTTCCACACATCAAATCCCTTGATTCTCTCCTCCACTCACTCTCCATCCACCATTTGAAATGGTTGACCAATTCAAACTCCCCAAACTCCTCTCCTCCATCCATTCAAACCCATTTGACCAATTCAAATTCTTCCTAGAAGAGTCCAACGCCAACTCCACCACTTCTCCATCCTGGCACAAAATGAAACTCCCAAAATGCAGCATGTGGGATTCGAACCCATTCCCCCTTCCATGCTCCCTTGTGACGTCAACCACTAGGCCAGCTTGCCACTTGTGACATCCAAATACAACCAATTATTCTTAAGGCCTGTTTCCACTAGCTCTCCCCCTTTAAGTCCCAAAAGGCAAAATTTTACCAAAGCTCTAGCTCGAACCCGTGCCTCCCCAGGACCCCCAACCACACCTAAATAACAAGCTATGCGAGCTAAATGCATGCAACAACACAAAAAATGCCAGACCCCTAATTTAAGGATGTTACACTAAGCCTTGTGGTCGATTTGATTTTCATAATTTTTGTAACATCCTGAAATTGGGGCTATTTGTGATTGAATTATTTTACTCGTGTTTAAATTTCTGTGATATTATTTGTGGAATTTTAAGACTTAATTAAAGGTCTTGAATAAGCTCGGCTTAGTAGAATAATTTTTAGTATGGTTTATTTAATGAAGTAGGATTAAGTGAGCTTGACACTTAAGTTAATTAAGTGTTCATTTAAAGCATAAGAGGAGTAAGTGGCAAGTTGGTTAAGGCTCTTGAAAGGTTGCTTGAGGTTAGTGGTTCGAGTAGCATGTTTAGCATTTTGAGGTTTTTATTTCATGATAGCATTAATGGCCGGTCAACCTATGTTTATGATAGGTGGACTAATAACTTTTGGTAAGTTGAATTTATTTTTTTAAGGAAAGCATGGAAAAAGGGATAAGATTCCTAAGGTTATGGAAGGATATCTTGAAGTTATGGTAAATTGAGGGGACAAAAGGCTTGGCTTGTGGAAAATGTTTTGGAAACTAATTCATGGCCAATTGACCATGAACTTGGACGGCAATGTGGCTAAGGGGGGGATTTGGCCGAATATGCTAGTAATTGGTAAGGTTTAGGAGTGTTTTGGTCATTCCTAGCATTTGGTGCAAAAGGTTGCAATTTTCTCTCAATCTCTTTTCTTTTCTTTTGGCCGAATTTTACCTTTTGATAAGCCTAAACTCTTTTGACCATTTGGTCATTTTTGCTCATCTTCTATTTTCTCCATTTCATTCTCTCAAAACCGAAACCTTCATCAACATCTTGTTCTCCTATTTGTTTTGCTTAAACACCAAAAATCTCCTATACTCTCTTCTTTGCCGAAACTCTATTCCCTTTTCCTATTATTTTCTTTTTGTTCTTTAGCCGAATATACCTCTTTGTTGTGCCGAAAATTTTCTTCTCCTATCTTGAATCACTTTGGCCGAATATTAAAGGTAGCATAGTTTTCCTCGAGACTTTTCTGTCAATCGATTTTGGTAAGGTGGTAAGGGTTTATTTCAAAGGATTATTCTTTTAAGTTTTCGTTTAAGCCGAAGGCTAATAACCTTAATGATGATGGTTGATTGTAGGGAAGTGAGGCCGATTCACATTTAGGAGTGTGTTGGCTAATGTTCGAAGGCTTTTGGGTAAGGTTTCGGGTTCACAATTATTTTGGTTTGGCCGAATAGGCCATGGCACTAATCTAGTGTTTGGCCGAATATAGGGGCAAGGAAAACTTGTGTGGACGATTTGTCTATTCGGGATTTAGGACTCTCGTTAGTATCAGGTGTGTACATACACACCTTATAACTTTTTAATATGCTAAGTGTTATATTATGCCTAATCGATTTGTGTAGACATGGATGTAATACTATCATGGTATTAACAAGGATTCGGGTAAGTCCTTATTTGCTATGAGATTACTATTTGATGCTTTTGGGAAGCATAACACATTTGGTATGTGCAATATTTGATTTATGGCAATGATAAATCTATGAATGGTGTTAAATAAACCTATTGGCATGATTTCAGTAAATATACATAATTGTTTGATATGGGTTGATGAGTGGAGGGGGCAGTGATATTCATGTCGACAGACACCAGTGTTTTGGTAACACATTGTGACTACAGTCACCAGAGGTTTGGTACCTCCAGAGGTTTGGCACCTCATAGCGACTTGTCCCTGTGGTTGATACCACCATGGGTTGGCCCCACTTTGAGATATGGGATCGTCTGCCAGTGATTTGGTATCACACGATGGGTTGGCCCCATCATTCGATTTGTGTCTTCGGACACCAGAGATTTGGTATCTCCAGTGATTTGGCATCACATCTGTGACTATATGTCACAAGTGGTTTGGCACCACCAGTGGTTTGGTACCACACGGGGTAGAAAAAGGCGTTTGGATGGTTAGGTTGGGTGCATTTTAAACTTATGCATGTTAATTGGTTATGATTTGTGTATGTTATTGCACTAAATCGGGGAAGGGTTACACATTGAGTCTTGGTGACTCACCTTCTCTTTTAATTTTTCAGGTGACTCGTAGATCGCGGGTGAGGAGCCGGATGGACTCGAGGTGGCCATGCAGTGGAGACTTTTAATAAATGAATTTTGGATTTTATCTATCTTTCGTTTGGGTTTATGTTGCTTAATTGTAATAAGGCTTCCTAGGATGATTTTATTATTGCTGCATGTTTGAATGTTTGGTTTAAACTACTTGATGATGGTTAAACGGTTGCACATGTTTTCTCAAATTAAACGCAAAATGTTTTAAAGTACCATCGGGTACATTTGAAATTTTTTTTAAAACAACTCGACTCAACAAATATTTTAAGTTTGGTTTTTAACAAAGAAAATTTAAATTGAAAGGCATTTCGACTAATTTCAAAATCGGTTTTAAAATGGTTTTCAAAATGTTTTCTCTGTAACAAACCAAATTCGGTCATATTGTTTGGGCCGGGTTTGGGGTGTTACAATTTTTCATAAAATAGGAGCAGACTTCACACAGCCGAGACACACGCTAGTGTCCAAGGCCGTGTAGCACACACGACTGAGACACACACCCGTGTCTCTGCCCATGTGTTATATTCTGGAATTTTGTTTTGCAACAATTAAGGTGTAGGGGACACACGGCTGAAACACATGCCCGTGGGGCAGACCGTGTGTCACACACGGCCTAGACACACGCCCGTGTATCTACCCGTGTGGACAAAAATAAGGCTATTTACCAAGCCATTTTCCACCCTTTAATACACACGCCTACACCATGTACGTAGCTCCAATTTAGGCATATACATACAATCAAATCAGCCACAACCAAGACATCAACACATCATTCACATGCTACCATCCATCATACACAAACATTTCATAGTAATCAACTCATACCATGTAAACTCTCACATCCATGAAAGGCATCATCATATAAATTACTTATACCAACATTAGCCAATTTCAATGGCCATTTACAAAATGAACTTTCAACCAATATAAGCCAACATATTTGGCCAAATCAATTATGACACATAACAAAATGACCAAGTCTCCTATACATGCCATAACTCAAAATGTTAAATTCATTTGTACCTAAAACAATTGTTGATAGTGTGAGTAGATCTCCGACAATCTCTAAACCCCGAGCTAGCTTGGTGACACTATAATACATGGAAAGAAAAGGGAGTAAGCTATATAGCTTAGTAAGTTCCTATGCAAATAATAAGCATCATATCCACACACATAACATATAATTAACATAATGTAAATTAACATAAATGTTACTAAAATCTTATAGTCATAATTTATTCAATCACAACCTTACCGAGGGTTCATCACATATCGAGCTCATTAACTAGGAGTTTTACGTACATACCTGTACCAATTCACAACTTTGGCATTTCCATTAAATTTTTCGTTTAACCACTTGGAATACTAAAGGATACTCGGGAATCTCGTACAAATAGTACTGTACCAATGCCATATCCTAGATATGGTCTTACATGAAATCTCGTATCGATGCCAATAGCCCAACTATGGTCTTACACAAAGTCTCATATCGATGCCATATCCCAGATATGGTCTTAAACATAGTCTCATATCGATGCCATATCCCAGATATGGTCTTACACGTAATCACAGTAACCCTAATGTCATGACATTTGTATCCTATCTATTCCTAAAGTTCAACCGAATTTCTCGCTTGTCGAAACTTTGTCAAATACACCCAAAGGGTAAATCACAATTCATACAATATTAAAGCATTTAAAATATAAATATAATAATGCATTATTTACATTAGAACTTACCTTAGTACAAAAATAGTAGAAATGGGACCTACTCGTCAAACAATTTGTTTTTCCCCCGATCTAGGTCTGAACCTTGTTTTTCTTGATCTATAATAACAAATTTCACTCATTTAATACTCACATTGTTCAATTCAGTCAAAAAATCAAATTATGGGAAAATTACATTTTTACCCCTATGTTTCACATTTTTACAATCTAGTCCCTAGGCTCGTAAAATGAAACGTGTTCAATTTCTTTAGTACAAAAGCCTAGCTGAACCATTTTCATACCCATAACAGCCCACAATTTCCATTAAATCGTACTTTTACTACATATTTTATAAATTTTACAAATAGGTCTTTTTTGACATTTTTACCGAAAATCACTTAGCAAAAGTTATTTATCCAACGTCAAATTTGTATAATCTACCATTAAACATAAAAATACATAATTATCTAACATGGTTCAAACTCTAGGCCTTGATCATTTCTCAAATTAGTGGTAGAAATAGATAGATCGGGTTACAATGATTTCAAAAACGTAAAGAGCATTAAAAACGGGGCAAGAACGGACTTACAATCGAGCTTGAAAGTGGCCACACCCTAGCTATGGATTCCATTCTAAATTTCGGCTATGGTGAGAAAGACGGACAAGGATTTTGGCTTATTTTTTTTTAATTCATTTAATTACCAAATGACCAAAATCCCTCTAACTTAAAACATAAAAATTCTCTTATCCAATAATTTAACCAATGGTCTAATTACCATCTAAGGACCTTCAATCTAAAGTTTCATAGCAATTAGACACCTCTAGCTTCTAGAATAGACATTTTGCACTTTTGCAATTTAGTCCTTTTAACTAAATTAAGTGCCCAAACGTCAAAATTTTCGAACGAAATTTTCACGAAATCATTTAATAAAATTTTAGACCATATAAATATAATAATATAAATAAAAATAAATTTTACTGCGTCGGATTTGTGGTCCCGAAACCATTTTTCGACTAGACCCAAAATCGGGCTGTTATAGTAATAAATTGAGAAATTGAACACACAAATTTAACGTGGAAAAACCCCTCCAAAGAGGATAAAGAAACTAAGGGCAAAGATTATTTTACTATAATGGTAAAAGAACGAAGAGTACAAAAGATGGTGATAAAAACTAAACCCTGAAAACCCGAAAATAAGGAACCCTCAAAACGTAAACACAAAATTCTCTAAATGTGTTATGAGTTCTAATCTCTAATGGGTGTATTTTCTAAGGTTGTAAAAGAGCTTATTTATAGGCTAAATTCATAGGTCAAATAATAATAAAATAATCTAAACTAATCATTGTTTGATTGAAACAAATAAACAGAGTTTAACTAGAAGATTATTTCTCAAATTTGATTGAAATAGGAGTCATACTTAACACATCTAAATGCACCATGTAAGTATTTCTAATCCTATGTCGTACAAGCATAATCTTATTAGACACAATGACAATTACTTTACATCCATTAGACTAAAAAATGACATTGAGACATTTATCACACAATTGACTAATACTTAATAGATTATGCTTAAGACCGTTGACATACAAAACATTTTCAATAAAGATTGAAAAGTTCTACCAATAGAGCTAATTCATTCTATTTTTCCTTTGGAGTTGTCATCAAATGTAACTCCTCCATTTTTTGGCTTCAATTTGACAAAATTGCTCATCAGCGGTCATGTGCCTTGAGCATCCACTATCAAGGTAACATGAGTTTTTGCTCGAATTGCCCACCTTGAAGCAATGCTCCTCTTCCGATAAACATAGAATTAAATTTTTGTTTTTGGTACCCAAATTCATTTGGGTCCATAAGTACTAGTTCCTAAATTTTGTCCCTTTGGGAATCCATTTTGAAAGAATCTCTTTGTCTTGAGTAACACTAAGTCCTTTAGGGACCCCATATAGAATCTCTTTCTCTTGAGTAACACTAAGTCCTTTAGGGACCCATATACTCTTAATATTTTTTCTTTATAAAATCTTGAGGGGCCTCTATGTTTATATAAATTAAATCTTGTTCCAACAAAGTTTTATCTTGAGTTATCTCCTTTTTTAAAACTTTTTGGAGATACTTCGTTAGATAATTTTTTTTCTTTTTTAAGCAACTCAAGTTGCTTTTGATGATCATCATGAACTTATAAAAGCAAATTATGCAAGTCTTGGGTCTTTTTTTTTCTCAAAATCATTTATATTAGATTGCATATCATGAATTTTACTTTCAAGTTCATGATTGGCTTTGGAGAGTGAACTATTTTCATCTTTTAATTTTGAAACATATTTTTTATATTTTAAAATCGTAATTTCAAACTCCAAACCCAACTCGTCATAAGCATCCTATAACTCATGAAATGAATAAGAAATTAAATTAGACAAGTTAGAAGATACCTTAGTGCCATCAATGGTCATAAGGCAAGTTGACTACTTCTTGATCTTCATCATCGGATGAATCTTCATCACTCCAAGTAGCAACATGAGTTTTGAGCTTTTGTTTGCTTGATCCTTTTTTCTTCTATAGGGGGAAATCAAACTTGATATGTTTTGGCTTCTTGCATTCATAGCATATAATGGGATCCTTTTCCTTGGTAGATTCAAGTTTGAGTACTTCTTTCTTTTGAAATTTTCTACCTCTATTGGACCTCATAAACTTCTTGAATCGTCTAGCAAACATTGTAATTTCTTTATCTTCATCCACCACTTCATTTGATTCACTATCTTAAGTAGTGGTGGATTTGAGAGCAACACCAACCTTTTTTTCTTCTCAATTTTGGCTTCTTCAACCCCTTCATTGGCCTCACTGACGAGTTCATCCAAAGCCAGTGTTTCTAAATTCTTTACTTCTTCAATTGTAGTCACATTTGTAACACCCCAAACCCGGCGCAGACGTAATGGCCAAATCTGGCGATATCACATTGAAGTGTTTTCGAAACATCGTTTCTTTAGAAAATCCATGCTTATTATTAAACCTCGTTTATGTATCTTGAACAAAAATTTAGGGTATCTTGCTCTTTCAAAAATTAAGTTATTTCAGTAGAACATTTATCATAGTAGTTTGTCACTATATTTTAAAACCAAGTTTGATGCGGAAGGTTTTATTGTAAATTACAAAAATGTGGTGTTTTGAAAACCAATTATCTTTTGGAAAAATTGCATTTTACTACTTAATCAAACGCAAATTAAAATAAGCAAAATCCCCAGATTATAAGTTAAAAATTAGAGAGGCCTTATTACATAACAAAAACCCAAATTAAATTTATAGGAAATAACTCAAATGTATAAATAAGTGCGGTTGTATGGCCACCTCTGAATCCCTCATAGCATCGATCTGCCTAAGACTGAGGATTTCCTGTACAGATAAACAGAAAGGTGTGTAACACCCCTTACCCGTATTCAACGCCAGAACCGGGTACGAGGCATTACCAGACTTAACTCCTTTAAACATATAACTTTGGGCTATAAAATTTCATTCCGACTTAAAACTTTCCACTCACATTCAAAACATTGCCATTATAGGCCTACTAGGCCTTATACATGCAAACGGTAGGTCTCAGAATCAAACCGGGAACTTTTGTATACTTAGAAAAATTTTACCTTAACAGGGCCACACGCCCGTGTGAAATGAGACACACCTGTGTGGGCAGGCCGTGTGGTCACACACACCCTGTAACGCCCCAAATTTGGGCTTAGTAGAATTGGGCCTATTGGGCTTTGGGTCTCAGAAAAATTTTGAGTGAGCGAGAAAATGACAATTGGCATGTGGGCTTTAATGGTTATTTGAAGTCTTAGGGATAGGGAAGACCATAGGGAAAAATTAATTTTTGCCTCAGTGGACCCTAGTCTCAAGTATTAGACCTCTTAAACAGATTAGAGGGAAAATAGGACACAATTGGGCCTGTGGTCCAGTGGCAAGGTGGCGTTATTATTAGGTGAAGAGGTCCAAGGTTCGAGGCTTAAGAGTGGTAACTTGGTGGGTTTTATTTTTGCACATGGAAGAAAGGTAGTGGCGCTGGAGTGGACTCTAGAAGGGAGTGTTCAGGAGAGAAATTTAAGGTAAAGATAAGAGAGAAAAGATAGGGGATTGAAGTGTGGATGTGTTGGTGCCGAATTGGACTCTAGGGGGAAGGTGGTTTCGGCTTTGGCTATAAAAAGGGGGTGCCGAATTCCTTTGAAGGGTTCTTTGGGTTTTCATTATTTTTTTCTTTTCTTCCCCTCATTCTTTTTCTTTCATTGCCGAATTACCATCATCCTTTTGCTGAAATCCCTACTTGTGCCTTTTCTATGTTGTTTTCCTTCATCACAAATCTGTTGATCAAGTGTTAAAAGCCAAATCTTGTTCAGTAGCTATCTAGGCCGCAGGATCAAAGGGTAAGTACTCAGTCAACCTCCTTAGTGTGTTTTGCCAAAAGCTGAAGGGCTATCTAATTTCTCCTTGTCGTTAACCTTATATTAGAAAGGGTAGGGTTCAAAGATCACAAGAGTGAGAAGGATCGTTAGCAAGGAGGTAAGTGTACTCATTTTAGTGGTGGTGGTTGAATGTAAGTATGGCTTATAGAGGTGACTTGTGTGGAATATGAGTCATTCGATCTTTGATAATATTTGTGTTGGTGCATATCTACGTGAATAGTAGCTAAGGAAGGGCTACTGAAACCGGTGGCACACGGTAATGTTATGGTAAGGTTTCAGCTTTTGGGTAAATACAGTAGTTAAGTGTGTATTGACTTGGAGATTGGTATTGATTGTAGGTTAAGGCTGAGGGTAGTGTAGCACGTTGCAGTAACCAGGTGTGTACATACACTTCACACACGACAAATAGGCAAAAGCCGAAATCCTGAAAAGCCGAAATGCCGAAAAATCTGAAAAGCCAAAAGGTTGGCGCCGGCAACCACACAAGCGTGCGAACATTCGTGTGGGACACCGATGCAATTACCGGGGCCAAGAGAGCAATCTCATGGTCTCAGGCCACTATTTGGCCGATTGAGCCAAAAGGGGCTAAATGGGCCTGCCGAGCTCGTGGGCCCAAATCTGCATGAATTGACATGTGAAAATTGAATAATGGATTGATATGGTGGTGTGATTTGAATAAGATTGGGCCTAATGGGCCATATAAACATGATGGGGTTTAAAGGGTTATATGGACATGAATAGGCTTAGTGGGCCTTTTGGGATTTTAGAAATGCATGCTAGGGTTTATGGACTCTAGGCCTAGTTCTGATAATTTCTTAAATATAATGTAACTTAATGTAATAATCAAGCATGTCTATGAACGAGTTGTTAGGTTAAAGTGTGGCAATGGACATATGCATGTCTAGGATTGGATCTAGGGAGAGCTTGGTATTTAAGCGGTGCTAGCGACCCACCTCTTCTCTGGGATCCTACCTGGTGTATAGTGTCTGTTCACTTTAGCCGGAAGGATTTATTAATGGGCCAAAGTTCATAACTAAAATTTGTGATTTACAAAATTACCAAAATACCCCTGATTGCAAAATTACCAAAATACCCCAATTTGTGGATTACCAAAATACACTTGATTTGCAAAATTACCAAAATACCCATGTAGGGTAGATTTACGGAAATACCCTTGGGTAGTGAAATGACTAAAATACTCCTAGGTGCTTAATGTGTGAAAATGTGTATGTTGCATTCATGAGATATATGTTGCACTTGGGTGGGTTTGACGATACGGAGGAAGATGTGTGAGGATCGCATAGTCACTTGACGACCGTGGATCCACCGGTGGCTTTAAGCCCATTATATTCTTAGCAGCCTTGCTGCAACGTTTGAGTAGTGCCGCTATTGGTGCTACCTTTGGAGTGTAGGGATGGGTGGGTTGATATTTATATCCCCATAGGAGTATAGGGTTGGAAGGGAAATGGAGTGCAGGGTTGGATTTGGGATGGGAACATTGCATTCATGTGATACTGATGTGATATGAGGTCATTGCATGCTACGACCGAAGACCACCGTTTTTGATAGGGCTTAGGCCCAATGTGATAATTGCATGTTGATTGGATTACCAAGGGTCGTACACACTGAGTTTCGAAACTCACACCCTTTTATTAAATGTTTCAGGTGACCCTCAGTAGACAGCTCGACTTGGGAGAGGACTCGGAGATGGCCACACTACAAGTTACTTAGAAGTTTTAGCTTATTTGATTTCGAATGACTTGTTAATTATTTCGTTTGTAATAAGGCCTTGTATCTCCAATTTGATTTTACATTTGAGTTTCCTTATGTTTTACAACTGTTTAATTGTTAAACTTGAATAAATTTCTAAAGTTTAAACATGGTTTTCGAAATACCTATAACATGTGGGCGTTTTCTTAAAATATGGGCTTTTATCATTACTTAACAAGTTGCTTAGATTTTGGGTTTCTATGCTCTAAATTTAAGTTTTAAATAAGCAAAGTCGTTTGGAATTATCCCTTTGATGTGACATCACCAGATTCGGCCATAACGTCTGGGCCGGGTCTGGGGGTGTTAGACGCCCATGTCCCCAACCCGTGTGGAATTTTTTTCTTTTCGAACCTACAGGGGTTTTCACATAGCCAAACACATGCCTGTGTACTTGGCCCATGTTCTCCACACGGCCTAGACACGCTTGTATCCTCACCCATGTGTGAAAACCTGGGTATTCTGTTTATGACGTCAGCAACCTCATAACGGGCACACGCCCATGTGTCTAGCCTGTGGTCAACACTGAGTTGCAACACTAACATGCAGGGGACACACGGCCTGGTCACACACCTAAGGGACTGACCGTGCGTCACACATGGCCTAGACGCACGCCCGTGTGCCTACCAGTGTGGACAAGAACAAGGCTATTTGCCAAGCTCTTTTTATCAACCTAACTCATACAACATCAATCATATTCAACCTTTTACCAAGCAACTCAATCATGTATCATACACATTCATGAATAACCTCATCTTTTCATATATATATAATGATAATGAGCCATTAAATACGACCATTTACAAAAGTGTTCATCTTTAAAAGAGCCAACACACTTGGCCAAAACAACAAAACTTTTCACTATGTCTAGCCCCTATACATGCCATACCCAAAATGCTAAGTCTAATATACCGAGATGAGATGATAGTGTGGATGATCTTCAAATTATCTTCGTATCTCGAGCCGGCTCTTTGACACTATAAAACAAGGGAAAAGAAAGGGAGTAAGCTTTAAGCTTAGTAAGTTTACATGTAAACAATAAGCATCATAGCATGTGCTAATTAGTCAATAACATTTCATACTAAACAAGAATAATTCACATTTTCATAACCATGGTTACTCACCTCATCTCTTACCACATTCCAACCACATAACAATTATATTGCTCACAATTACTTGTACACATTCCCTGCACTCATCACCACAAAGCAACATGAAACATTTACTTATACAATTTCTCGATGAACCCCTCGGAATGATACTAAGTACCCGATGGTTCCGCACACAGCCCACCAATGGTTAATAATAAGGTGGTATCGCACTTAGCCCACCAACTAGAATATTTACAGTGGTTGCGCACATAGCTCACCAAATGATAATATAAACGATGGTATCACACACAGCCCATCGTGAATAAATAATAAGGTGGTACTGCACACAGCCCACCAAAAGAATAATTACGGTGGTATCGCATATAGCCCACCAATAAGAATATTCATGGATATTTTTCCGCACTTACGTATCTATTCTGAGGTTCATACGAGAATTATTCACTATCTATCAATTTCAATCAATCTCAAACATAATTAATCTCATTCATACAATGCACCAATGAGTAGCAACATATGTATTAAAGATGTATCGTTTACACATAAACTTACCTCGGTGCAAAATGTATTAATCGACGTTTTAGTCCGTAACCTTACCTTTTCCTCGGTTAAGGTTGTTTCCGCGCTCTTCTTGATCTATAATAATAAAATTCACTCATTCAATCACTTTATAATTCATGATATATCAAAATTTCTACTTAGGCAAAAATGACCATTTTCCCCTTCTACATTGGCAAAATTATGATTTTGCCCCTAGGCTCGTAAATCGTTTTTCATAAAATTTTCTCATTAAACAAGCCTAGTTGAACATCTATTTCTCTTACAATAATTCACAAAACCAATTATTTCATGCATTTATTACACAAATTCAACCTTTACTAATAGGTCCCATTTAGGTGTTTTCATGGTAACAACTTTCACAAAAGTTGTTCTTTAACTTACTAAATGTAACACCCCAAACCTAGCCTAGACGTTACGGCTGAATTTGACATGTCACATCGAAGTGTTGTTTAAAAATCGAGTTTGTCGATAACAGTTCGTTACTAGATTTAAAATCTCCTTTAACAATTGTTTTGAAAATGTTAGTGTTGTAAAACCTTGTTGTCCAATTATAGGTCGTCTCAATTGTTATAAGCTTGTCAATCTGAGATAAAACTGCGAAAGCCCTTTTTAGTAGTAAACTTTAAGATTTGAAAATGTGATTTTCAAAAACGGTTATTGTTTCAAAAACCTGTGTTTCCTAGACTAGCGGGTCAAAATAAAGAGAACCACCAAATAAAAGTTAAAACCCCAAATGGCCTTATTACATAATTATTAACCCAATATATTAAAAATAAAATAAGTAAGTCTAAGATCAAATCATATCAAGCGTGTGGCCACCTCCGAGTCTCTCGCAGCTCCAAATCGTCTAAGGCTGGGGATTACCCGCGCAGTTAAAGAAAAGGGTGAGTTACAAGAACTTAGTGTGTAATCCCCAATCATGCAATAATAGTCTGGGCCTGAGCCCTATTCAGTATCAGTTCAGTCTGGGCTTTAGCCCTATACAGTAGCAGTGTGGGCCTAAGCCCAAATGATCACAGAACAGAACAGAACAGAAATGCAACCCAGCCCAATCCACCCCTACCAACCAACACACCATGTGGGGACCAAGTCGGCCCACCCAGCCATCACACCAATATCGCAGCATAGCTGCTAGTAGTAACGCAGCAAAGCTGCTAATGAAAATGAACGTGGGCCAAGCCACTAAAATCAAAATACGTGGTGAAGCCACTAGTATAGTACTTCCTCCAAATACAAATCCCCACCCCAATGCAAAATGTCGTGTCATAAATAATTCGTGTATGCAGTATGTCACAAACATAAACAGTCATATAAATATCACATAAACATCACTTAAGCTACCACTAGGGGTATACCTGTCATTTTGTCGATTAGGGGTAAAACGGTAATTTCACCCCTCGGGTATTTTAGTAATTTTACCCTTCGAGGGTATTTCGGTAATTTTACCCTTCGAGGGTATTTCAATAATTTCACCTATCGAGGGTATTTCATTAATTTTACCCATCGAGGGTATTTCGATAATTCCACCCATCGAGGGTATTTCGGTAATTCCACCCATCGAGGGTGTTTCGATAATTTCACCCATCAAGGGTATTTCGATAATTTTACCAATCGAGGGTATTTCGGTAATTTCACCCATCGAGGGTACTTCGATAATTTTACCCATTAAAGGTATTTCGGTAATTTTACCCTTTAACGGCCTCTCCGAAGGCCTACAGTCGCTTCTAGCGACACAGACACCCTTTTTGGTCGAAACGATGCAATTGGGCTTAGAGCCCAATTTTTGGCCCAAGTGGGCCCACACACTCGTGTGGCCTACTCAACCCAATTTCGGTCATGGCTATGTGAACTTTGCAGCCCAATCCATTATCTGACACTATCGTGAATTTTACCCACGTTGGGCCCATGGGCCCAATGGCCCATCTCGGCCCAACGAGGCCCATTACGACCTAAGCCCACGAGAATGTTCGTGGCAGCCTCAACGGTCTATCGCCGAAGATTGTGGCTTAGTTTATCTCTATGAGCGCTCGCACGCTCGAGAGCCGTCAGATGCCAAAGTTTCGACTTATCGGTTTTCAGCTTTAGCCGATTCACAATTCAGCAGGGGTGTGAATACACACCTTCATTCGTCCTATTAATAAAACCAAAATTGGGTGTACGATTACACACCTATTACGAGTTGTAGTTTGAAGTGCTTCCAAGACACCTATTATAGCAATCGCCCCTTAATTAGTCACAAATCCTTGTTAAACCATAGTATTGAAACGCTTTAATCAAACTAACTTACCACAAAACGAAAGATCCCTTGTAGTGAAATAATAATCGGCCTACCCCTTGGTTAAGGAAATTGAGTCCCTAGCAACATCCGATGAGAAAAGAAGTGTTAGCAATATATATTTCCACGGCAACAGGGGAGAAAAGCCTTTTAGCTCAAGAGAACAAAATCGAATAAGGAGAAAAAGCCAACCTAGATTCGGCTATAGTCACCACTTACCAACCAATCGAAGAGGTTCAGAAATAGTTAGAAACGAAGAAAAGAAGATACTTAGGCCCTAGTAGATTCAGCTGACACAAGAAGAAAGAAAGTGTTTGGCTATCTTGTAGAGAAAAGAAAAGAATAACAAGAGGAAAAAGAAAAGGTTGTGTTCGGCTAAAGGAGAAACCGAAAGGAGCAATGGTGATTCGGTAGAAGGTAGGCAGCAACAAAGAAATAACGATGAGAAGAAGAAAGAACGATAAGACCCGAATGGTAAAAGTTTGCACGAGATGCCACCGAAAGGAATAAATCCCGAAATGCAACAAAAGAAAAACTTAAAAAAACAAAGAGAATATTCGGCTTCCTCACTCACCCAAATTGCCAAAATTGCACAATTGAGAACCCTATATCCAAAATTCCCTTACTTATCTCTTCCCAAATTCGGCTAAGACTCCTACATTCCCTAACTCCCTCAAACTCTCCACCAAATCCTCCTTGAATTGCTCCCAGCCTCTCATTCAAAATTGTTGACCAATTCTCCAACCTCTTATGCAGAGTTTGATCCAAAATCTACCTCTTGCACCCCCAAGACATAAAATAAAAGCCCCCATTTGCCAGTCATGGGATTCGAACCCCACTCCCCTTGCCATCTCAGTGACGCCATAGCCACTAAGTCACATGCTCTTTTTGTGACATATAAACACACATATTTACACATAAGTCCTACTGCTAACAGCCCATTCCTCTTAAGAGCCAAAAACTAAAAATTTTCCAAAGCCCAAACTCGAACCCAGGCTTCCTAAAAACCCCCAAATATACTCAAATACCTTTCCATTCAAGCACATCATGGAATTTAAGCCATTTCGGCAAAATGACAAACCCCACATTTTTGGGGCGTTACACTAACATTCTTTTTCTTCCATAAAAACTCAGCAAAAAACATGAACATTCTCATGGCAAGTCCCTAAACTTTCAACCATGTTGCAAAATTGATCGCTAGAATCAGAGTCTTAAAATTTATAAAGAGAATGATCAAACCTGGAAACTAACTCTGACAACGATTGAAGGCAAGTGTACCTAACGAATAGTAGTATAGCTTAGGCAAGACCGGATTATCGAACCCAAAGGAACTAAAAGTAATAATACAAACTTTCTTTTTATTATTTAACCTAAAATAAGTGAAGTTGCTTCAATATAATCTAAACTATTTACTAAGCCAAAGAAACAAAGACAAAAAGGATTAATTGGAAAAATTATTTTAGGAAAAACTCAGTTGATTAAGACGATACCCTCAGAAAGAATCCACCTAGCTTTACTTGTTATTTAACCCTGAACCATACGATTTATTTACTTAGCTTGATCCGTAAGACTCCCTAACGTATATTAAACCCTCTCTCGAAGCGAATAACGTCTAACTCTAGGTTAATTAACGAAAATCTCTTTCTCGAATAATAACCCCCTAGAATAGCAGTAAATTGATCTATGGACTCCCATATTAGGTTTCACCCTAATCCGGTAAAATCTCGTCACCCTATCTCTAGGCGTGCGATCAACTCCGCTTAATTATGCTAGATCTACTCTTAAGTAGGGTCTATTCCTCCTCTACCTAAGCACATCAAATTTGGATTAAGCTTGCATAATTAAGAACAAACTAAGTATTTATCATATAATTCAAAAAATAATAACAAGATTCATCTAGGTTTCATCCCCTTCAAGTATCTGACGGATTTAGTTCATAACAAATAAAGAAAACATCTCAAGAGAAAAAATAAAACAAAACATAAGAAATCCCTAAAACTCCCTGAAGGAATTGAAGGAGAAATCCGCCGTCTTAAGTAGAATTCTGGCTTCTTGGGATGGATCAACTGGCTATCTTCGAGTGATTCCCACAAATCTGACCTTCTCGGCTTGGCTCCTTGGCCTAGCTAACCGCCCCCTTCAAGGATGAACTTATGGGGTATATATAGGCTCTTGGAATGTGTTTCTTTGCCCCAAAGTATCCAAATCCGAATGAAATTGTTCATTGCCGCGACAGGGACACGGCCATGTCACACGCCCGTGTGACTAGTCTTTGAGCCGTGTTCGAATTTCTTTAATGAGACACGACTGTGTAAATCGGGGGTCAGGCCGTGTTCTAGATGATCAACAAGGCACGGCCGTGTGGGCTTAAGTCCAAGCCGTGTTGATTTCCACCTTGGCCCAATTTGCTCTATTTTGGGCCCGGTTCTCGTTCTTTTTATCCTCGGGTGCTTTCCTGAGTATAAGACATGAAAAGAAAGGATTAAGAGCACATTTTTATATAAATCGAGGCTTAAATCATCCAAAAGCATACTAAATGTGGGATTAAAATATGTTACTATTACGGTTTATCAAATACCCCCACACTTAAGCTTTTGCTTGTCCTCAAGGAAAATTCTCAACTTACAATTAAAACGAACTTTCCATAATTCATAATTCTTATCAAAAATGCCTCATCATAATTCATAGATAATTTATACATGGATAATTCAACTCAAAGAGTCTTAAAGATTCGAACAAGATAAGTCATACATTTGTATCGCGAAAATGTAGATGTCTCCCCTTATCTAAATAATTACCTTTAGTTCAAAACCGACAAGGATTGATATCCTCACAAAAGATTCACTCAAATCACTCTTAAGTGTTTAAGGTTCAGGAAAAATAATCACTCATAAGTCGAACATGAAAAGTTAATCCCATAGGCTTGCCTGAAAATCAAATCTCCACCACTTTAAAATGAGATGGTAAACAGATCAAAAGGTCTTTGTCAGGGTTGTAACGGGGCTAGGGTTAAAGGTGTGGATAAAGGCTAAAATTAGAAGGTTAGAATCGAGATTGAATTGACAAGTACCTACCTAAAAATTACCGAAATAATTATATCAACTGAAAAGTAATAAACCAACTAATACAAGCTTTTTCTTTTGATAATTTGACTTTAACTGTATAAGCTCTCTACTAATACTGAATATGCTTCGTTTTTTTTAAGAACAAACTAATAATAAATGATAAATTGAACTAATAATATAATCAGGTAACTAATCAAATCAAATCTCGATATAAGGGTAGTCAAAAGGAATGGTGATAACAAATACAAAGCTTTGGGTTAATATTAGCTGGTAAGTCAATAAAAAGGGTCGTTAGGATCAACGGGGTTCACTAGGGATTAGTTGTGAAGGTAGGCTATTTAGTGGAGTGAGTAGGTTAAAACCTAGGTGCCTTTATCACATCTGTATATCAAATTAATGGTGTGGTCTCAACATGTATAATTGAGGCAAGTTCTAGAATAACAGTTCATAGTTGACACACTCATAATCAAAAGGCGAGCATGAAAAAGAATATATGCTCTATAAGGCTCAAAACCTCACAAAAATTATGGGTGTTTTGACATCAACCTTGTAAATTTCAAAGTTCAAGGTAATATTTATATTTAGGTTAACAACCTAGTGAGAATTTAGTTTTGAAAATTGGACTTATCATGCTTGATTCTCTAGTATCTTAAAATTTAATCATCAATGCACAATTATCAATGACTTACTCAAAAACATGTCAATAAAAACCATAAATCATCAGAAATTTCATCCTAATTAGCAATATGAGAAAATTGATTCAAAATAAGACTAAATTTAGGGATTTGAGAATAATGAAAAAAGATTGGCCGAATATGAGAATAATGCAAAAAGTTAGGCACTTTCTTCAAATAAATATTCACCCCTCACACTTAAGATGTACATTGCCCTCAATGTACGAAGATAGATAATAACATTTACGGGATAAATCAAAAGAGAAGGGGAAAGAATACTCTCTGAATTTTGGATGATGTCCCTGGAGAATGGTAGAGGTCGTGGTGTGTATGTTTGAAGGGGTCGGTCTGGATGACGATCTTGTGCTAGATGAAGAAATTGGGAAGCTCGTGAAGGATTAGCCAGGGTTTATTAAGACATAATTAAAATAAACGAAATATATAACTAAAAATAAGAAAGAAAAAGGAAATGAGACTAAGAAGGAAAATAAAAGTAAAAGAAAAGAAAAATGGACCGAAGAGTCCTTATTGTTGGATGGTTCGCGAGGTGGGTGTGATTCCTAGGGCTGCTATGGTGGTGGTGGTGGCGGAAGTGGCGTGATTCCCAAGCAGCCTGGCGAACCTGACACTAAGAAACTAAAATAAATTAAACCAAACTAAGCATAAGATTGTCAAAGAGAAGGAAATTGAAGCAAAAGAGAAAGAAACATAAAAACAAATTGGTCTCAAAGACCCTTGGCTTGATGTTTGGATGAAGCGGCCGGCATGAACTTATGTGTAGGGTCTCTTTTGGGGAGACTATGCTTGCCTTCTTTCGCTTCTTCTGCATAGTTTTGGTGTTGCTCAAGAGTTTGGACACCTTTTCTAAGGAAAGAAAGAAAAAAGAAGGAAGAAAGAAGATGGGGAGAAGGGGAAGGGCTGTGGGGTTTAAATAAGATCTCAAATCTGGCACGTTCCCACGCCTGTGGACCGAGGGCGTGTCAATGGCACGACCGCCTCGCACGGCCGTGTGTCCATGCGTGTTGTTTCACCATGCCCGTGTTTCAGCCAGTCACGCCCGTATCTGAGAAGTCAGTATGTTGGCACGGTTGGGAGGCACGGGCGTGTTCTACCCGTGCTTGGTAAGTCAGTAGCTTCACACGGTCGTGGGGCACGGCCGTGCCACTTTGTTGGTGCCTGTAGGGTAGTGGTTGAATTTGTGACGTCGAGATTAGTTGGAATTTGATTCGCACGGTCTCTGCTATGTCAGTACGAGGATTCTGGTGGTCCACACGGTCACGGACACGACTATGTGTAAGACTGTGTGGTCTAGAATTCTGCACTTTTTGTTAGTTTAAAACTAGATGTTCAAGAAAGGAAAGAGAAAAGACGAGAAACTGAAAATAAATGCAAAAGTAAAATGGGGTTAATGCTCGGGCTGCCTCCCGAGAAGCGCTCGTTTATATTCTTAAGCTAGACTTTCCTTGTAACAAAATCAGGGAGGTTTAAAAGTTTGAATATCTTCCTTCGTGCTCACAGTTTTATTTTCTTGATAAAATTTAAGTCGAGAAGCGTTTACCTTAAAAGTGCCAGACGTTGGATTGCTTACCTCGACTATTCCATATGGGAAGATATTTTGTACCTTAAGAGGAGTTTCTTTAAGGTCTGGAGTGGTGACGCGATGGTTGTCTCTGTCGATCAATATCTGGTCCCCTATTTTGAAGTGGTTTGATGTTCCTACGATTTTTTCTAGGGGCTCCTTTGGTTTTTCTTCACGTGGTTTCGGTTCCCCTTCAAAGTTTGTTTTCTGCTCTTTTAGTTTGTCGACCTTAAGGCTTCGTTCCTTATGTAAATTCTCTTTGTTGGTATTAGGTCCATGATTCGGCTCAGGTTTGTGTCCTTGTGTTATTTCCTGTGATGAAGGTTGTAAAAAATGATTATCAACTGAATTGTCTTTGTAACACCCCAAACATGGCCCAAAACACCACGGCCGAATTCGGAATGTTACGAGGAAAAATGCTTGAAAAGAATTTGATCTAAGGGTGAAAACACGTGTTGAGTTTAATTATTTTTCTTAGTTTATAAAAGTTAACTTATTTATAAAAAGTTTGTCGCTTTGAAAGTGGGATGCCGAGAAAAATAAAAACTTTGAAGGTCGTGTGTAGTTTAAATCATAGTACGCTTGGAAATTCAAGAAAAATTGAGTTGTTACGTGTATCCGGGTTGAAAACTTTAATTTAAGTCTTTAAGTTGCAAATTGTTTCCAAAATCATTTCCAGATATTAATTTGATCATCGCTCTAACTTAAAACATGATAAAAATCCCGAACATACTTAAAGCGGCCTTATTACAATAAAATATCCCAAAAGTAATTAAAAATCAAAAGTGCATAAATAAACATCTTCTGCATGGCCACCTCGAATCCACTCCAGCCCGGTCCAAGCATCATGTATCACCTGCATTGTTTTTAGAAAATAGAGTGAGTCAAACAGACTCAGTGTGCAATTAATTCACATGTTTCCACACTTAGGCTTAGCCCATTTCCACACCAATCCACATACCACACATGTTTATGCATAATGAACCCCAACCCAACCTAGTGTCCATCCGCTACACACCCCCGTATCCAGCCACGTACACCAGGGGATTACTAAATCGACCCTCCATCCGCTACACACCTCTTTGGCAGTCATGCTGCTCAAAGCTATTATAACGTGGCATAGCCACCAATCACCATGTGACCAAATATAACGTCGCCTACCACCGATCACTATGTGACCAAATATCGATATCCACGATGTGACTCAAGGTCATCATCAATCCACGATGAAGCACAGAGCTATCATCAATCCATGATGTGGCACACAGCCGACACCCAGTCACGATGAGGCACATAGCCAACATCAGTTCGTGATGTAGCTCAAGGCTAACATCAACCACGTACATAAATGTACACCCTTTCCTTCATTAATCATATCCCAATCCCCATGCACATACATTTTTTTATGATAAAATGACAGAATAACCATCATGAACATATCAACATGCATACATAACACGCTTTCACATATATCGTCCAAGATTTGATATCAACTGTTACTAACATGATAATCAGATTACCCACCACGGGTAGCCACATCACCACAGCCGTTATCCCCGGCCATCACACATACCACATACGTAAAATAAATAAAAATAGAAAAACAGTGCAATAACAACACACCTGATAACCCGAAGCACTAGACTCTCGACGTCGACACTGTCACTACACGAAACTACCGCTATCTGCCTACGATTCTGCTCTGACGCTGGCCCACACCTCGGTGGCCAATCCCACACCGCAGAAACTGAACGCTTCTTGAAATTAGGGGTAGGGACAACCCCTTTCTCTCCTTGACTGGTACTCGCATCCATTGAATATCACTTAATCAGAAGACCCGGTTAATCGTTACATCAAAACTAAATGAGACAAACCAATACTTAATCGAGTACTCTTACCGAAATAGATCCGAATCCCGAAGGTTCCTCCTTAACCTTTGCCGAAACCCCCCTACACTGGCCATGTTAGAATTGGCTAACACTTATAGATAAAAGAAATGGCCTTCGGCCGAGTATCACTATCTTCTTACCTTATTCGACCAAATCCCAAGAGCTTCTCCTCTTAACGTCAGCTACAAAGAATTCCGAACCCCACCTTTCATGGTTTCGGCCAAACCAAGGAAATGAAGTTAAACTTTTTGATTTCGATAACTTAAGGAGAAAAGATTGAGATTCAAATGGAATAGAAACTCCTTACCACACTATTAAAATAAGTTTCTCCTTCAAGATATAATCGGCACTGAAAGATTCGGCTTGATGACAACCCTTGGGGATCAACGTAATAGAAAAAGAATGGAAGGAAAGTGTAGATGAAAATAAAAGAAAATGATAGACGGGAGATTCGGCCTAGATACTCTTCGGCTTTGAAGAAAAGCAAAAGAAGAAAAAAGATAATGGCGAGGCTCAAATAGAGATTCGGCTATAGGAAATTGTGGAGAGGAAACTCGATTTAAGAGAGATGGAGAAAGGATGGAACGAAACTAAGATGAAAAGACAAAGGCTTAGGGAATTTCGGCTATGGTGATGGGTGCATTCGGCTTTTAGTAAGTGAATGAAAAAGAGAGGACAAGTTTGCCAAGATGAGAAAGGTGCACGAATGGTCGTCTAGTTCGGCTTTTGGTCACAAAGGGAAAAGAGAACAAATGAGCTTTTGGAAAAGAGAAAACGAAAAAAGATGCCAAATACTACACCAAGCAAATTCAACCTCTTCCCCCTCCTAACATGACCGAAAATGCCACCCTCCAAAGCCCCATATTCGGCCAACTCTTCTTCCCTCACCCAAATCTTTTCTTTTTCTCCTACTTTTCCTCTATACCACCCATTCAAACGAATTTGAATGTTTCAAACCTCTCCAAAAGCTCTCCACCACTCATTCAAACATCATGACAAGTCTTCCTCCCCTCCTTCCAGAGTTCAAATACCGTCCAACTTTCCCTCCTCCTTGGCGCAAAAAGCAACCCCACAATGTTTCCTCTGCAGCTCGAACCTCCTCCCTCCTGGAACCCCTTTGACTTAACCTTCCCCCTTGCTCCCTTGCGTTATCATGCCACTTTACCACACACTCCACTTGTTCCATAAAACTCCACCTTTATTCCTTAAGGCTAAGCTTCCCCAGCTCCCCCTAACTCAGCTTAGACCAACATTTTTCCCAAGTCCTCTACTTACACCCAAGGTTCCCGAGACCCCTCAAACATACTCAAACAACATATAACAACACACAAAGCACACAACCACATGAATATGAATTAAAACGCATACCCCTAAATCCCGGATATTACAGTTCTACCCCCCTTAAAAATAATTTCAGCCTCGAAATTACCTGATCAAAATAAGTGAGGGTATTGCTGTCACATTGCCTCCTCCGGTTCCCACGAAGCCTCCTCCGATCCATGGTTCCGTCACAACACCATGACTAAAGGAACTGACTTCCTCCGAAGCATTTTAACATCTCGCTCCAAGCTCTGAATCGGCTCTTCCTCATAGGACAAATCTGGCCTCAACTCCACTTCCTCCACTGGCACCACATGCGAGGGATCTGATCGGTACCAACGTAGCATCAAAACGTGAAACACATCATGCATCCGCTTCAATTCCAAGGGCAACTCCAGTTGATACGCCACTGGTCCAACCCGCTTCAAAACCCGATAAGGTCCTATAAACCTGGGACTCAGCTTACCCTTGCGTCCAAATCTTATCACCTTCTTCCACAGTGAAACCTTAAGAAACACACGATCACCCACTGCAAAGTCTATCTCCTTCCGCTTAAGATCCGCATACGACTCCTGTCTGTTGGATGCCTCTTTCACTCTTGCTCGAATCATCTTAACCTTCTCTTCCGACTCTGCCACTATCTCAGGACCCAAAACATGACGTTCACCTAGTTCTGTCCAACAAGCAGGTGTCCGACACCTCTGCCCATACAACGCTTCATACGGCGCCATTCGAAAACTCGCTTGGTAACTATTGTTGTAAGCGAATTCTGCTAAAGGCAAGGATTCCTCCCAACTACCTCTGAAGTCGATAACACATCCCCTTAGCATATCCTCTAACACCTGAATCACCCTTTCAGACTGGCCATCCGTCTGCGGATGAAATGCCGTACTAAAATCCAATCTGGTGCCTAAAGCCTGATGCAACGCCCTCCAAAACCTTGACGTAAACCTAGGATCCCTATCTGATATAATCAACACCGGCACTCCATGCAGTCTCACAACCTCTGCTACATACAGCTTTGCCAACCTCTGCAGAGAGTAATCAACCCGAACAGGTATGAAGTGAGCGAACTTTGTTAACCAATCCACAATCACCCATACTGAGTCCTTCTTAGTCGGCGTAAGAGGAAGCCCACTAACGAAATCCATTGTGATCCTCTCCCATTTCCACTACGGAATCTTCATCGGTTGCAGCAACCCCGACGGCACTTGGTGTTCAGCCTTGACCTGCTGACACATCAAGCACTTTCCTACAAATTCTGTAACCTCCCGCTTCAACCCAGGCCACCAAAATCGATCCCTTAGATCTCTATACAACTTACTTCCTCTAGGATGCATAGCGTAAGGGCTACTATGCGATTCCCGAAGAATTCTCTGCCTTAACCTCTCATCTTTCGGCATACAGATCCTATCATGAAAGCACAAAACTCCGTCACTATTCACACTGTAGTCCTCTACTCCTCCACTCTGAACTTGTGCAAACTTAGTACTCAAAACATCATCCACTAACTGCTTCTCCTTAACCTGACTTAACCATGTCGGCTTTACCTGCAACTGTACCAACAAACTCCCGTCGTCATCAAGACTAAGATGCGCGAACATCGCTCTCAGATCCGATACCACCTTCCGACTTAATGCATCTGCCACCCACCTTTAGCAGCTCCACCCACCTTCACTGTCTCAAGTTCAGCTCCTTCTGAGTCAGCAGATACTTCAAACTCTTATGGTCCGTGTAGATCAATGACTTCTCTCCATACAAATAATGCCTCCACACCTTTAAAGCGAAGACCACTGCAGCCAACTCTAGATCATGCATCGGATAGTTAACTTCATGCGGTCTCAACTGCCGAGACGCATAAGCAACCACTTTCCCTTCCTGCATTAGTAAACAACCTAACCCAGTATGAGAAGCATCACAATACACCACAAAGTCTTTCCCTACCACAAGCTGAATTAAGACCGGAGCCTCTGTCAAAACCATTTTCAGCTTCTCGAAACTCTCCTGCTGTTTATCCGTCCAGACGAAAGGTACCTCCTTTCTCAACAACTTTGTCAACGGTGCCGCAATTGAAGAGAAACCCTCGACAAATCTTCTATAGTAGCCTTCTAACCCCAAGAAACTGCGAATCTCTGCTACCGACTTAGGTGGTTTCCAATCCAATACTGCCTCAATCTTCCTAGGGTCCACTCTTATTCCTTCTGCAGATACTACATGACCCAGAAAAGCAACTTCGCTTAACCAGAATTCGCACTTGCTAAATTTGGCGTACAACTTCTTCTCCTTTAAGACCTGCAGCACTACCCGAAGATGCTCAACATGCTCCTCCTCCGTCTTGGAATATACCAGGATATCATCTATGAACACTACGACGAATTGATCCAAGTAGGGTTGGAAAACCCGGTTCATCATATCCATGAACGCAGCTGGGGCGTTCGTCAACCCAAACGGCATTACCAGGAATCCATAGTGTCCGTATCGAGTCTGAAAAGCGGTTTTGTGGATATCCGCTTCCTTCACCTTAAGCTGATGATGCTCCGACCTCAGATCAATCTTTGAAAACACCGCAGCCCCTTTAAGCTGATCAAACAAGTCGTCTATCCTCGACAGCGAATACTTGTTCTTGATTGTCAGCTTATTCAACTGGCGATAATCTATGCACATTCGCATAGATCCGTCCTTCTTCTTTACAAACAAGACCGGTACTCCCCATGGAGACACACTGGGTCGAATAAACCCACGATCTAGCAACTCTTGGATCTGAGCCTTAAGCTCAACCAACTCCTTTGGTGCCATTCTATACGGAGCGATAGACACTGGCGCTGTACCTGGCAACAAGTCGATTCCAAACTCCACCTCCCGATCCGGAGGCAACCCTGGAAGTTCTTCCAGAAAAACATCCACAAATTCCTTCACTGTCCTGACCTCACCCACAGCAGCTTCCTTAGCATCCAAGGCACTAACAAACATCAGGAAAGCCATACATCCCTTCTTCACCATCTTTTCCGCCTCAAGAGCAGACACTACGTTGGACAGGTAGTCTCTCCTCTCACCTATCACCAGAACCTCATTGCCCTCGAGAGTTCTCAACGACATGCACTTAGCAGCACAGTCCAGGTTCGCACGATACCTCACTAACTAATCCATCCCTAGGATCAGGTCAAATTCCCCGAACGGCAGTTCCATCAAGTCAACTGGGAACACTACCCCCTGAACTTCCAAAGGCACGTCTCTAAAGAGTTTATCTACCACTACAGATTGCCCTAAAGGACTAAGTACAGTCATCTTCCTAGGGACAGTCTCAGAATTCACGACCAAAGTTCCAGACACCCCACTAGCAATGTACGAGTGAGTTGACCCAGCATCAATTAAAGTAGTAAAGGGTAACCCATAAATCAGGAACGTACCCGTGATAACATCTAGTGCATCCCCCTCTTCACGATGTCTGGCTGCATACACTAACCTTGGCTGCCTTGCATCTGAGCTCCCAGCACCCCTGCCCGGTGCTCCACGACCTCGGCCAGAACCATTTCCTCCACGGTTTGGACCATGACCCCTTGACATCTGTTGACCACCCCGTCCTGGCTGCACATACCCCTGACCTACTGTTCGAGCCCTATTAAGATCCTGAGGACAATCCTTAATCATATGAGCCTTAGATCCACACCTGAAACACTCCCTAATCCTTCCCTAACACTCGCCAACATGAGTCCTTCCACACTGAGCACACGGACGAACCTGATTCCCAGCAGCTGGCATAGAAACACGAGCAGAACTCTCAAACCTAGGCTTTTTCTGAAACCCACCTGAAGATTCTGAAGGTCCAAAACCCCTCTTATTCCGGCCTCTGTCCTTATCTCTATTCTGCCTTTCAGTTCGCTTAACTTCCTCGGCTATCCGAGCTTTCTCTACCAAGGTAGCAAAGTCCCTCTCACGCTGAGGAGCTATCAACACCCGCAGTTCATCCCGCAGCCCATCCTCAAATCTCACGCAGCGCTCGTAATCAGTAGCAACAATCCCTCTAGCATACCGACTTAACCTCAGGAATTCTGCCTCATATTCTGCTACTGACTTACCCCCTTGTACTAGATTCAGAAACGCTTTCCTCTGCGCGTTCATATAACTAGCTCCGACGTACTTCCCGTCGAACTTAATCTTAAAGAAACCCCAATCCACTCGATCCGCCGGAGTACCCTTTTTAACAGTGAGCCACCACTGGTAGGCCTCATTCCAAAGTAAAGACACAGCGCCCTTCAGCTTTTCCTCAGCAGCGCAGTCCAAATTATCCATGATCCTCTCGACTGCCTCCAACCAGTACTCCACTGCATTCAAAGCTACTCCTGAGACACCCCTGAATATCTCGGCTCTATTCGCTCGGAGTCGCTCAGACACTGACTTCCGGGCCCTAGTACCCATATTAGATCCTGCGACTCTTTCCAAAACTCGCAGCATAGCTTGATAAACTGCATCGTCTCCACCCGTCTGATCTTGAAATTCAGCTTCCGCAGCTGGTGGCGATGGCTCATTCCCTGATCCATGACCAGACCCAACTGGTTCAGATACAGCCATTCTGCCTCTACCACGCCCACGTGCGTTATGACCACGTCCCCTAGAACTCATATCTATCGTCGCGTCTTAATCTAATTTAAGAAATTTTATGCATTAGCTTCTTTCCACTGTTTATTTAAAAGAAAAGTTTTATGATTTTAAAAGTTCTAGTTGTTCTTCCGTTATAAAGCACACATCCCTAAAAGTTTCAGTCTCTAGAGAGATTGTCCTATCTTTCTAAAGTCCACAACATTATCCACAACAATGCAGTATAAATTTATTCCACTCAAACAGTCAGAAGACTTACCTGGTAGACTTGAGCCGGAGAATTCGGGTGGCATGCCTTCAAAATCCATTCCACGAAAAAAAATTTCCTTTAGCTATCTTTAGAAATCTCATTTTGAAAACGTTATGGGCCTCAAAACCCAAAGGCCGAGTTTAAAACTGGGCTCTGATACCAAAATTGTAACACCCCAAACTCGGCCCAAAACACCACGGCCGAATTCGGAATGTTACGGGGAAAAACGCTTGAAAAGAATTTGATCTAAGGGTGAAAACACGTGTTGAGTTTAAATATTTTTCTTAGTTTATAAAAGTTAACTTATTTATAAAAAGTTTGTCGCTTTGAAAGTGGGATACCGAGAAAAATAAAAACTTTGAAGGTCGTGTATAGTTTAAATCATATTACGCTTGGAAATTCAAGAAAAATTGAGTTGTTACGTGTATCCGGGTTGAAAACTTTAATTTAAGTCTTTAAGTTGCAAATTGTTTCCAAAATCATTTCCAGTTATTAATTTGATCATCGCTCTAACTTAAAACATGATAAAAATCCCGAACATACTTAAAGCGGCCTTATTACAATAAAATATCCCAAAAGTAATTAAAAATCAAAAGTGCATAAATAAACATCTTCTGCATGGCCACCTCGAATCCACTCCAGCCCAGTACTTGTGCAAACTTAGTACTCAAAAAAGAGAGGACAAGTTTGCCAAGATGAGAAAGGTGCATGAATGGTCTTCTAGTTCGGCTTTTGGTCACAAAGGGAAAAGAGAACAAATGAGCTTTTGGAAAAGAGAAAACGAAAAAAGATACCAAATACTACACCAAGCAAATTCGGCCTCTTCCCCCTCCTAACATGACCGAAAATGCCACCCTCCAAAGCCCCATATTCGGCCAACTCTTCTTCCCTCACCCAAATCCCTTCTTTTTCTCCTACTTTTCCTCTATTCCACCCATTCAAACGAATTTGAATGTTTCAAACCTCTCCAAAAGCTCTCCACCACTCATTCAAATGCCGTCCAACTCTTCCTCCTCCTTGACGCAAAAAGCAACCCCACAATATTTCCTCTGCAGCTCGAACCTCGTCCCTCTTGGAACCCCTTTGACGCAACCTTCCCCCCTTGCTCCCTTGCGTTATCATGCCACTTTACCACACACTCCACTTGTTCCATAAAACTCCACCTTTATTCCTTAAGGCTAAGCTTCCCCAGCTCCCCCTAACTCAGCTTAGACCACCATTTTTCCCAAGTCCTCTACTTACACCCAAAGTTCTCGAGACCCCCCAAACATACTCAAACAACATATAACAACACATAAAGCACACTACCACATGAATATGAATTAAAACGCATACCCCTAAATCCCGGATATTACAGTCTTTCTTACCTGTATCGATTGTTGTCCTGGCCGAGTCAAGAGCTTGAAGATTGATCGATTCGTTACCTACACAAAGTATGAGTTCTCCTGTGGCAACATCAATTTTAGTCTTGGCAGTTGCTAGGAATGGTCTTCCTAAAATTAAGGGGATTGAATTATCCTCATCCATATCTAAGATGACAAAATCTACTGGGAAAACAAATTTGTCAATTTTTACAAGAACATCTTCGATAATGCCCCTAGGAATTCTAACAGTTTTATCAACTAATTGTATACTCATTCCGGTTTGTTTGGGCTTCCCTAGACCTAGTCGTTTAAACAATGTGTAAGGCATGACATTTATACTTGCCCCTAATTCAGCTAACGCATTATCAACAATTAAACTACCAATTAAACATGGAATAGTAAAACTCCCTGGATCTTTTTGCTTCTGTGGTAGTCTATTCTGTAGCATTGCTGAGCATATTGTGTTTAATTCCACATGTGGCTCTTCATCTAACTTGTGTTTGTTTGTCAAAAGCTGTTTTAAAAATTTCCTCGAGTCTGGCATCTGAAAAAGAGCTTCAAGAAGAGGTAAGTTAATATGTAATTTCTTTAAAAGTTTAAGAAACTTACCGAACTGTTCCTCTGAATCGTCTCTTTTCATCGCTTCGGGATAAGGTATGCGAGGTTGGTATTCTTTGATTATCGGTTTTGGCTTTTCTTGTGTTACCTCTATTCTACCTTCGTCCACCTCATTTGATTTGTCTACCACTTTACTATCATGAGCTGTGATGGCTTGAATTTGCTCCTTTGGATTAATCTCTGTGTTACTTGGTAGACATCCTTGCAGTCGTTCGGACATTAAATTTGCAAGTTGTCCGACTACCTTAGTGACTTCCCCTACTGACTTAGTAAGTTCCTCGATTCAGTTCTTGGTCTCGTCAACTGATGTTTGTTGATTTTTGAGTGTTTTCTCTGTATCTTGGAGACGGTTTTTTGTGCTTGTCATGAACTTCATCAGCATCTCTTCGAGGTTTGGCTTTTTCTCTTGCGGATATGGCTGATTTTGGAAATTTTGAGGAGGTTGTTGCCTTTGATTTCCTTGATTTCCTTGACCTCCCCATGAAAACTTTGCGTGGTTCCTCCAACCTGGATTGTAAGTATTACCATAAGGATTATTATTGGATCTGAAATTATTACCTATATAGTTCATCTGTTCGCTCTCTGCGCCTGATTGGTAGGGTGGGTACTCAGGATTCGCCACGGTTCCACTTGCGTCGCACTGCATGACTGGATGTGCCTGCGAAGAACATAAACTATCAATGTTTTTATTCATCATCTCTACCTGTGTTGATAGCATGGTTATCGCATCGAGGTTGTAAACTCTGACTGATTTTGTCAGTTTCGTCCTTGTAACTTGCCACTGATAATTATTTAGTGACATCTCTTCAATGAACTCGTAGGCTACTTCAGGAGTTCTGTTGTTCAGGGTTCCACCGGCGGCTAAATCGATTAGTTGTCTCATTGAGGGGTTTATACCGTTATAAAAAGTTTGGACTTGTAGCCACAATGGTAGACCATGGTGTGGACACCTTCTTAAGAGATCTTGTATCTCTCCCATGCATCGTATAATGTCTCTAAATCCATCTGCACAAAAGAAGAGATATCATTCTGTAATTTGGCCGTTTTGGCCGGTGGGAAATATTTCAATAAAAACTTTTCAGTCATTTGCTCCCATGTGGTGATTGACCCTCGTGGTAACGACTTCAACCACTATTTGGCTTTATTCCTTAATAAAAAGGGAAATAACCGAAGACGTATGGCGTCATCAGAAACACCATTTATTTTGAAAGTATCACAGAACTCTAAGAAATTAGCTATATGAGTGTTTGGGTCTTCGTCCTGCAAACAATCAAATTGAACAAATTGTTGAATCATTTGTATTGTGTTAGGCTTTAATTCAAAATTATTAGCAGCTATAATAGGCCTAACAATACTCGATTCTGCTCTTGTTAAATGCGGTTTAGCATAATCAAACATAGTACGTGGAGCATTGTTTTCTCCCTCGTCATGTGGTTGTGGATTATTCTCGTCTATCCCTTCAGTAGGATTGGGTCTGCCTTCTTGATTTTCCTCTGTGTAATTTAGGGCTCACCTGATTTCTCTGTTATTTCTTCGAGTGGTGGCTTCAATATCACTGTCGTATACTAGAGGTCCTATCGGGTTCCTTCTAGTCATAAACTAGAGGTACCTGCGAAAAAAAGAAAGAAAATTTAGCAAAACCTAGATTATTCTAAAAAAATAAAAGTAAATTGCAAAAATTAAAAATAATGGCTAAAGTAATAAAAATAAAGTTTTCTTAATATTTTAGTCCCCCGGCAACGGCGCCAAAAACTTCATCGCTAGAATCAGAGTCTTAAAATTTATAAAGAGAATGATCAAACCTGGAAACTAACTCTGACAACGATTGAAGGCAAGTGTACCTATCGAACAGTAGTATAGCTTAGGCAAGACCGGATTATCGAACCCAAAAGAACTAAAAGTACTAATACTAACTTTCTTTTTATTATTTAACCTAAAATAAGTGAAGTTGCTTTAATATAATCTAAACTATTTACTAAGCCAAAGACATAAAGACAAAAAGGATGAATTGGAAAAATTACTTTAGGAAAAACTCAGTTGATTAAGACGATACCCTTAGAAAGAATCCACCTAGACTTCACTTGTTATTTAACCCTGAACCATACGATTTATTTACTTAGCTTGATCCGTAAGACTCCCTAATGTATATTAAACCCTCTCTCGAAGCGAATAACGTTTAACTCTAGGTTAATTAACGAAAATCTCTTTCTCGAATAATAACCCCCTAGAATAGCAGTAAATCGATCTATGGACTCCCATATTAGGTTTCACCCTAATCCGGCAAAATCTCGTCACCCTATCTCTAGGCGTGCAATCAACTCCGCTTAATTATGCTAGATCTACTCTTAAGTAGGGTCTATTCCTCCTCTACCTAAGCACATCAAATTTGGATTAAGCTTGCATAATTAAGAACAAACTAAGTATTTATCATATAATTCAGAAAATAATAATAATATTCATCTAGGTTTCATCCCCTTTAGGTATCTGAAGGATTTAGTTCATAACAAATAAAGAAAACATCTCAAGATAAAAGATAAAACAAAACATAAGAAATCCCTAAAACTCCCTGAAGGAATTGAAGGAGAAATCCTCCGTCTTGAGTAGAATTCCGGCTTCTTGGGATGGATCAACTGGCTATCTTCAAGTGATTCCCAAAAATCTAACCTTCTCGGCTTGGCTCATTGGCCTAGCTAACCGCCCCCTTCAAGGATGAACTTATGGGGTATATATAGGCTCTTGGAATGTGTTTCTTTTCCCCAAAGTATCCAAATCCGAATGAAATTGTTCATTGCCACGACAGGGACACAGCCATGTCACACGCTCGTGTGACTAGTCTTTGGGCCGTGTTCGGATTTCTTTAATGAGACACGGCTGTGTAAATCGGGGGTCAGGCCGTGTTCTAGATGATCAACAAGGCACGGCCGTGTGGGCTTAAGTCCAGGCCGTGTCGATTTCCACCTTGGCCCAATTTGCTCCGTTTTGGGCCCGTTTCTCGTTCTTTTTATCCTAGGGTGCTTTCTTAAGTATAAGACATGAAAAGAAAGGATTAAGAGCACCTTTTTATATAAATCGAGGCTTAAATCATCCAAAAGCATACTAAATGTGGGATTAAAATATGTTACTATTACGGTTTATCAAAAATAGTCCCTCATTAGCTAGCTTAAGCTTTGGGGGTTCCAAAAGTACAAAATTATCAAAAAAGACCTCTAAAATCACTTACTTGCTAGAGGATATGTTGGCTGAAAGTTTGAACTTCAAAACCCCTATTTCTTGCTCAAAATTTCAGTAGAAGAAGAAGAGAAATGAAAAAGGTGATAGCTTTCCCTTTACTTATCTTATTTTATTCATTTTAGTCACCTAACACCACCAAATTTTTGACTCATTTAATGCTCTTGTCTCACTTGGTTCCCTTGGCCGGCCATCATCTTTAAGGAGGTCTAATTGCACTTTAAGGACCTCCAATTTAATATTCCATAGCTATTAGACACCCCTAGTGTAACACCCCTAACCTGTATCCGTCGCCAGATTTGGGTTATGAGGTATTACCAAACAATACTGAATTAAGAATAGACATTCAAATCAGACATTCATTTCTTCCATGCTTCATAAATGAACCACATTAATACACTTATCCTATTCAAATTTTGAACCTTAATACTCCTAAGTTCAAATCAATCACATATTATAATTATGTTTGTTACAATCATATAACATTACATATCATATATCGAGCATATATCAAATATATATAAATATATTGCTTAAGCAAAACATACTATTTCTATTGCCGAATATTCACATATCAATTATTCAATCTATGCTTGCATATAACGAAACCAACTGAACAAATTTTCTCTTTATAATAATTAGTCAATCACATATGTAATTATAGTAACATACACATGGACGAACATACTAATGAAGCTTATATAAACATATATGTATGGTGCGCATATTTATCATAAAATCAAAAGCCATATTTTAAACATTAAAACACAGACAACATCTCATTATACACCTAAATCGCATATATATATATATATATATAGTATACCTGAGCTTCATATCACATTCTTTTAACTATCCATTAAAAGCTAACCAGAACATACTTAAACCATATCCATCATTTACCCTTTACGATTTATATCAGAAAGAATTATGAAACACATTTACTACTTACCATTTTACAACCGAACATAAATAACCAATATACACTCAAATACATAATCAACTTAATGAATTACCAAATCCATACATATCATATGCAATATCAACTCATTCACCACATTATTTATGAAACATAGCAACCATATACTACATATAATTAAACCATAGCCGAATTGATAAAACCAAACACCTTAAACACTTGATCAAGAACTCATAAAAACCGAGCCTAATCCTAATGATCCAAGTCAAGCCAATTTCGCATGGCTAATATATACAAAAACAAATTCATAACTAAAAACATAGTCTAGCCTATACATGCCTTTAGTTCAAAAAAAATCCAAACTCAAAAGTACCAAAATAGGTTGATAGTGTGGATGACTTCGTCGGCGATCCCCTGAGCTCGTAGCTTGATCAAAATCTATAAAACAGAACGATGAACACACAGAATAAGCTAATTTAGCTTAGTAAGTCTTAAGCAATTTCAACAAATCGGCTAATTATTTAAAACAAGTTAAACCGAACAAATTCTTAACATTATAAAATAATATGACATTTATATGCTATCATAGCTGAATATCAATATCCATATATAGCAAAATTTTTATCATCATCTACTTTAAAAGTAGAACTCATCAAATACACATCACTTAATAAATATATATGTATTCCTATATATAACCGAATATCATCTTCCATGTACATATAAAGCAAGCCTCATAACCGAAAGTATATCTAAATACAATCTCACATATTCGATATATATATATATTACATGACCCAATGAATATACAAATTATTATTTCATATAACCGATTATATAAACATATCTATGTATATAGATATACATACATAAACATCTTTTAACAACTCTCATGTTTTCCAGTAAACAACTTCCACATCACATAATTTATCCGCATACCCAAACAACCAAATGTACAACACATTTATTTCATCATTTTATTTGCTCATTGGTATCACATATAACATATATGTATGAAAATACATACCTTATGGCCGAATTAACAAAATTCATTTGCATAAGCTTAAGCTTACTTAATTTGTTCCATAACTTAATCATTTCGTAGTCTAAGCTTGGAATTGTAAATCACCGGTACAAAACCTGCTAGGCGTCAGCCTGAATGACACACCGGCACTGGGCCTGCTAGACCCGAGGTCTGAAATTAAATCACTGACATTTAGCCTGCTAGGCAATAAGCCTGATATAATTCACCGGCACAAGGCCTGCTAGGCAATAAGCCCGATATAGTTCACCAGCACAAGGCCTGCTAGGCAATAAGCCCGATATAGACATTATTAAACCATCTCATACACACTACATATTATCAATATCACTATATATCACATAACGCATATCACTTTAACATATCAAACTCAATTATATTTAGCTACATTTCATTATTAATTCACCTACCACATTCGGCTTTGGCCAATTTCACATTCTTAAATTAAAAAATTCAGCATGTAATCAAGGTTATAACCGATATAAACGGTATTAAATTGCTTATAGACTTACCTCGGATATCGTCGGACGACAAGAACCGGCTATTCGATAACTTTCGCTTTTCCCCGATCGAAGTCTGTTTTTCTTTGTTCTTGATCTAAACATATCCAATTTAAGCTCATTCAAATTTATTTATATTAAATTTAGTCCCAAAACACATAAATAGGCAAATTACCATTTTACCCCTAATGTTTCACACCTTTACAATTTAGTCCTATTGCACAAAACACAAAATACACAAACTTTGATTTCACAACCTAAGGGCCGAATATTCATAGAGATTATACAAGTCCATTCATTTCATTTATTTTGCATTTGAACCCCTCAAAATTTTATTTTCTCAATTTAACCCTATTTAGCTAAATTCATAAAAAATTCAAGAACAAAGTATGTTCATCAATTACATATCTATCATTTAACACATAAAACATCACAAAATTCATCCTAACATCAATGGCGTTTTACATAAACATCATCAATTCATGAAATTGAGACATGGGTTTTAAAGCTCTCGAAGCAACGATTACAAAAACGTAAAAATTATCAAAAACCGAACAAAACTAACCTTGGATTAAATCAAAATGGTTGCCGAAATGTTGAAGAACATAAAAGCTTCTTCCTTTGTTATATTCGCACTTAAGATGATGATAGCTCATGTTTTGTTTTATTATTAACATATAATAAGTTTATTTTTAATTTACATTTCTAACCTTTTATAATAAATAAATATAACATAATTTCCAAGGTCATTTAAGACTATGTACCGTCCACTATCCTTAAAATGGGCTAATTACCCTTTAAGGACCTCATAATAATAGCCACTATCAAGTTAGCACTTTACACTTTAAGTTGTAACTTTTACAACTTACGCGATTAAGCCCTTTTATTGAATTAAGCACACAAACAATCATATTTTTTATACGAAACTTTCACATATACTAATTCACATATAATTAACATAGGAAATAATATTTAAATATTTTTTGGACTCGGATTCGTGGTCCTAAAACCACCGTTCTGATTAGGGTCAAATTCGGACTGTTACACCTAGCTTGTAAAATAGAACTTTCGCGCTTTATGCGATTTAGTCCTTTTTCGCAATTAAGCATACAATCGCTAAAATTAAGGCACCAAAATTTTTATACATCCTTAAAAACTTGCTATAACACATAAAACAATATTAAAATAATTTTCTTCAACCTCGGATTAGTGGTCCTGAAACCGCTATTTCAACTAGCCCCAAAATCGGGTTGTTACAAGGTGAGTTTACGAAAACTCAGTATGTAACCCCATGCAATCAAACAGTCAATCATGCTTTTAAGCAAGAACAGTCTGGGCCTAAGCCCAAGTTAATAATAGTTCAGTCCAGTTGGGCCTTAGCCCATTACAATATCAGTGTGGGCCTTAGCCCATAACAGTATTAGGGTGGGCTTTAGCCCATAACAATATCAGTGTGGGCCTTAGCCCATAACAATTTAAGCATGCATTCAGAAATCCTACCCATCCAGCCTCTACACTCCACTCCGTCCAGCCCAACACTCCACGTGGGGATAAAATCACCTACCCATCCCTACACTCCAAAAATTAGCACCGATTGCGGCACTAAATAGTATTTGCAACAAAGCTGTAATACCCCAAACCCGGCCTAGACGTTATGGCTGAATCTGGCGTGTCACATTGAAGAGTTTTTCGAAAACCATGTTTTCATTGAAAACCCTTCATAATTAAAAGCTTGAGTAAAATCCCGGTTACATTAGTTTATTATTATTTTATTTTAAACATGGTATATATAAAATTTATTAAGTTTATTCCCAAATTTCTTTTCAGTTGCGGAAGCTAAGTTTAAAAGTAACCGATTTACGAAAACGTGATGTTTAAAGATTAAAATGCGGAAGCGTAGTGTTTTGAAAACAGTTATTATTTTGGAAAACCGCGATCTCCTTTTAACATATAGGAAACGTAATAACTAAAAATCCCAAACTAAAACCAGAAATTAAAAGAGGCCTTATTACAACCCAATAGGAAATTAGTTTAAGTAAGGTAAAATAGACTACTAAAATTTAAAGCTGATCGTAGTGTGGCCACCTCCGAGTCCTCTAGTACGTCTAACTGCTTACTGAGGATTACCTGAAAAATTAAAAAGAGGGGGTGAGTTTACAAAAACTCAGTGTGTACAACCCTCATCGATCATAAAACATGCATCACATCAATCCGGGCCTAAGCCCATTACAGTAATCAATGTGGGCCTAAGCCCAATATAGTAACAGTGGCGTTTGGGCCTTAGCCCATAATAGCCTCAGTTGGGCCTTAGCCTAATACAGTAACGGTGGCATTTGGGCCTTAGCCCATAATAGCCTCAGTTGGGCCTTAGCCCATATCAAATGTCACAGATCACATATATCTGGGCTTAAGCCCATCTCAATAACAGAACGAGTGTATGCAATGCATTAATGCCCATACCAACCCTGCACTTCGTCTCCTGTCCAATCCTGCACTCCTATGGGGATTTAATCGACCCACCCATCCCTACACTCCTTATGTAACTCCGGTTGCGGCACTAACCAATATTATAGCAGAGCTGCCAATCTCATAATCGGCTTAAAGCCACCGGTGGATCCACAGTCGTCAAGCGACCATGCGACCCTAACAAATCATACACTTCCTCCAAATCAATAATCCCATCCCCCATGCAGCATAATATCACATGAATGCAGACATACTTTAAATAGCATACAATAACAATCATATAACATGTAGGGACATTTTGGTCATTTTGCCCTTTAGGGGCATAACGGTCATTTTACCCTGTGGGGGTATTTCGGTTAATTTAACCTACATGGGTATTTCAATCAATTTACCCTACAGGGGTATTTCAATCATTTAGCGACCTTCACGAGGTCTACAGTTGCCTCGAGTGACACAGATATCATATATAGTCATAACGGTGTAAATGGGCCCAAGGCCCATTATTAGGCCCAAATGGGCCCACACGCTCGTGTGGCCCATTTAGCCCAAAACTACCTTTTTCCATGTGATCCTCATGGCCGGCTCATTATTTCCTATCCATCCACAAAATTTACTCGCGTAAGGCCCAAGAGCCCATGGGCCCACTCAGCCCATCGGTCCATTTGGCCCTAAAAATGGCCTAAGCCCATGAGGACGCTTATGGTGGCCTCAACCATCTTACGCCCATATTCGTGGGCTCGGTCCACCACACATGCAATCGCACGCTCATGTGGCATCATTCGCTGGTATTTCAGATTTTCGACATTTGACGATCTACTTGGAGTGGTGTGTGTGTGTACACACGCTTTTCGGCTTTTTTGCCGACTATCGATCACAGGGTATTGCTACACACCTGTTTACCAAAATCGAGTGAATAACCCACGAGCACCAAACCTACAGTCAACGACGATATTCTATTAGTCACTTAATGGCAGAGTCAAACACCCTCTTCTAATACTTAAATCGAACAATGTCGATACCTGCCTTGATTGAACAAGCGTGGTTTAGCCTGCTTAAACCGTTGACAAAAATTGATAACCAACCCATTGAAGGGTATCTTGATCGAGTGATGGAAAAAAGCTTTGTCTATCTCAGAACACTTGCAACTCCTTCATTCCACTAGAAAACCTAGGAATCAATCGAATCAACATACCATACAAAGAGAAGGGAGGATTCGGCCAAAAAAGGAAGGAAGGAATCGGCTTAGAAGAGCGCAGAAGAGAGGAGACGTAATACTCTTTAAAGAATAAAAAGAAACAAATAGAAGTTGAACAAACTACTCACCGATTTGCCAGAAATAGTTGTTCCACCCAAACAAAGTTAGAGAGAGGTGAAGAGTTCGGCCTAGTTATCAAAAAGAAGAGATGATAGACGAAATAGTTTGAGGTCGAACAGAGAGAAGAAGATGCAGTATTCGGTACTAATAGCAAGATGGAGAGAAAGGAAATCCGTTCACAAAAAGAATCGAAGGAGGGAAGAAAGTGCATTTGGCTAAAAGAAGAATTAAGATGCAAGGAGAAGAAAATGCTAAGACCGACATACTTGAGAGAAAAAGATATTTGACTAAAGAAGAAAGATGAAAAGGGGAAAAATAAACTCAAAATAACCAATCACAAGAGGAAACGAGAGACCCCAAAGTCCCTCAGCAAAACTGGCTCCAAAAAGTGCTAAAAACCCAAGATGGAGAGAAAGAATCGGCACTCACTCCCCCACCACACTAAAATTCCGAATTTCTGAGTGCCCAAAGTCCCTATACGGCACAACTCTTCCCACCCAAAGTCCACGATTTTCTCCCCCTTATCTCTCCACAATCTACTCCTTAAATCACTTACTTGAGTGAGACCAACTCAAACTCCCCAACACAGAGTTCAAGTCCAACACAAACTCTTGCCCACACATGAGTAAAATAAACAATCCCTTTTGCATGCAATGAGACTTGAACCTTTGTTCTCCTTGCCACACCTGTGATGCCACAAGCACTCCACCGCAGGCTCTCTTTGTGTCTCTTTTTAACCACAATTACTTAAAAGGCTTACAACCAGGAGTCATGGTTCCCCTAATACTAAAAAATAAAAATTTTCCATATGACATGGCTTGAACTCAGGACTTCATAGAAGCCCCATAACCTTCCAAAATCACTCACCCAACAGATCCAACTTGCAATTGTGCCGTTCTCTTATTCTCAAAAATTTTAAACGCTCACATGTCTAAGGCCCAATCCTTCTAGGCCCAAAATCCGGGGCGTTACAGCTCTACCCCTTTAATGAAATTTCGTTCTCGAAATTTCCAACTATCTAATAGTGCACCACACAGGTTACACCACTACGCTTTTGCTGCGCACTCTAATCCTAATTGCAAATTAGGTACATAGCACACTATGGGTAAAGTACGTACCAGTATTCACATTTGGAGCGTCTCCGTCTTCTCGGCGACGTGCTGCATAAACCAAAACTAGCTGCCTCGCCTCCGCATGACCAACACCTCTACCTGGAGCTCCATGACCCAAACCGTTTCCACCCTTGGCCTGTCCACGGCCTCTAGGCAGCTACTGTCCACCCCTAGGTGGCTGTACATCACCCCTACCAAAAACTTGTATCTGATCCGGAAATATATGACACTCTCTGAGATAGTGTTCCATGGAACCACAACTTAGACAAGCTCCCATCCTCCTCCAGCACTCGCTCGCATGACGTTTCCCACAAATAGCACAAGGTGGTAACCCAGAAGTAGCAACAGGGGGCCCAGCTCTGACTGGCCCAACCACTCCGGCCCTTCTCTTAGGTCTCTGATCAGAATTAAAGTGCTCAGAATCCCTCTTATTTCTGCCCCTTTCTCTTTCTCAGTTTAGGTGCTCAGAGCGCTTCACATGGGTGACCCGTGTAACCTTAACAGTCATACAGTGCAAACGAGCCCAAAGCCCATAATGCGGGCCCATGTTGGCCCATACGCTCGTGACGCCCACTTAGCCCAAAAATGAGCTCAGCCATGTAATTTACATAGCTTGGCCCAAGATTCTCCACACGCTTGTGCGATTTACCCGTGTAAGGCCCACGAGCCCGTTGGGCCCACACGGCCCATTTCGGCCCAACATGGCCCAAAATGGCCTAAGACCACGAAATCGCTCATGGTGGCCTCAGTAGTCTAACGCCCGCGTTTTATGCGTTCGGTTCACCACACGAGCGAGCGCACCTCATGTAGCGTAGATTTTCATACTATTTCCGGCTTTTGCCAGTTTACGATTTGGCAGTGTTTACACACTTGATTTTGATTCCCCACGAACAGTTGTTCAGGCACTCACCAACCTACATTTGGTCAATCAAACACCACTATCAGTGCTACTTTACAGTTAACGAGAAAACCCAAAATCAACAATCCATTCAAAGAGTAACGTTACCTTCAATCGAACCACGGTGATTCCCCACGAATCTTAAACTTCAACGATTGCTTAGGAGTTTCCAGAGTCTTTCCTTAACTGCCAAATGATTGTTATCAGTTAACACTTAAGGCAAAAGAAGAAAAGGGAAAGATGATTCTTTTATAGAACCTACCGAAGGAGAATAAGAGAACCGAATAGAGGGAGGATTCATCACTAGCACAGCCTTTCACCTTCAGTTTCTTGTTGTCAAACACAATAAAACACAACCCCACTTTAGTAACTCAAAAGCCGAAACTTCAAGTTCTATACTTACTTATAGAAAAGAAAGGAGTCAATTGGCAGAAGAAAAGGACCGATTTTGGTAGTAATTAGAACTAAAAATTGGTAGAACCACATTTGAGTGCTGAATTCTAGAGTGCCGGGTCACACTAAAAATTCTAGAGTGCCATAGTCCAAATTCGGCACTTCACTACCTCTTCCCTCATCCCTTGATTTTCTCCTCAAACTGCTCCACCTGATCACACTCCCCTCAACCATTCAATTCAAATGCACCTCAACCACTTTGGTGTTTCAGTCAACCTCCAACACCTCCCACAGCATAGCAGCAAAATAAAAATTCCCTTGCTAATACCAAGATTCGAACCTCAGTTCTTTGGCCTATGCAACATGCCATTTACCCCCTAGACCAGGAGGCTTTTTATGTCATGCTCTACCCACATTTATTTAAAATCTTACTAACCAAAAGCAACAGTTTTATTCCCTAAAAACCAAAAGTTTACACAAGCCCAAGCTCGAACCCAAGACTTCTCAGACACTCCCAAACACGCCCAAATCACTTGGCCACTAAAGTAAACATGTATTTATGTTAAAAACATGCAAATAAATACCTAAGTTTTGGGGCGTTACAAGATTGGCTTCCCATAATTTAGACAAGCTTCGAAGCATCTTCCTTACCACCTCTTCATTTGGATATGTCTTCCCATACGACTTCAATCCATTAATAATGATAGTAAACCGATCGAACATCACCTTGATATCTTCATCGGGCTTTATTTTAAAGGTTTCATAATTTAGAGTAAGAATTCAAACCTTAAACTTCTTTACTTGGTCAATACCTTCATGTGTGACTTCAAGCTTATCCCATATCTCCTTGGCATTGGAACAAGATGAAACTCTACTATATTCTTCCAGGCCAAGTACACAAAATTATGTGTGCATAGCCTTGGCATTCAACTAAATACTTCTTCTATCTTCCTTATTCTACTCTTTCTTACTTTTCAGAATAAGGAGCTCTCATTCTTTCTTGAGAGGTAAAAAGGATCGTTCATGATGATGTCCCATATGACAAGATCATTTTCTTGTATGAACAACATCATTATTATTTTCCAATAAGAATACTTGGTACAGTTGAAATAAGGAGAGATAGATTGAGATTCTTCAAGAAAACTGAACCGGATGTAGACGTCGTCTATTGTGGATTGATTGGTTAAAAGTTGAGCTACATTAAGGGTCTTCTCTTGGTTGTAAAATCATTAAATAGTGTAACAACTCATTTTTAGTGGTGTCGAAAACAATGGTTTTGGGCCAAAAATCTGACAAAAGTGTTCGTAAATATTTTTATTTAATATTTATGGATTAAATATACTTTTCAATTGAATTTTTGATATGATAATTTTAATTAATTAAATGAATAGTTAAGTACAAGTGGTTTTTCCCTAAAGTTCAATGGTTGTGGAAAATGAGGTATAGAAACCTCGTTTCTATAAACTAAGCCCATAAATATTTTTATTAAATATTTACAAAGTGATTATATAGGTATACCAAGGTTTGGTCCGGAGATTCTAGTGATATGATAGTTAATTAAGTAAAAAAGGACTAAATCGTAAAAGCTACAAAAGTAAGGCATTACTAGTTTAGATGTGTTAAATGGGTATAAAAACATGAATTTAGGTATTTAAATAGTAATTATACCATAAGTATTTATAGTGGATGGTTTAATTAAGGTAGTAAAATGGTAAATAAATTAATAAGTATACGCTAAAATAAGAAAAAAAAAACATGTTCATCTTCTTCATTTGGTTCTTGGCAATCAAAAATCACCATTTTAAAGGTCCCTTACATTCAACCAAGCTCAAGTCAATGCATGGTATGTGTTTTTCAATCCCTTTTTGGTAATTTTTATGATTTTGAGATCGTTATTGCTTAATCTAGCTAACCCGAGGGTTAATTCGTAAAATTTAAGTGTTTTGAAAAGTTCCATTGATGAGTTTGACGTGTTTTTGAAGTTTAATGGTAAATTATTAAGCTTGGTTATTAAATAGAACTATTTTGTAATGTGAGTTTAGGTAATTTTAAAGTTTAGGGACTAAGTTGTTTAAATTTTAAAATATCATGTAATTCTTGTGATAAAATGATAAAAGTGGATTTTTTAGGGACCATATAGAATTCGACACAAGGGCTTTTGGGCTAATTTGTTATAATTGTGAGAATTGCAGTTTTAGGGATTAAATTGAATAAAAGGTAAAATTTTAGGGTAAAAAATTAAAATGTCATTAAAGGGTTAATTTCATAAATGTAAGTGTTTTAAGATGTTTAATTTGGTTAGTGGAATTAAATTATTATATTTAGATCAAGAAACAGACCACTTTATTGATAAATAGAAAGGAAAAGTTATCAAGTAATCGTCATAGCGTATCGTTAGCTATTGTGTTTTGGTAAGTTTGTATTACATTTATTATGTTTATAATTATTTTACTTATTACGTGTTCAATAAAATGGAATTGAATGTTTTTATTATCTATTGAATGATTAACGAAATGAAAGAATAAAGTGAGTATGAGATATACTGGAAAAGTAGGCCTTGAGCCGGTGGTTATTTAGTAGGCCTCGAGCCGATGGATATTTAGCAAGCCTTGAGCCGGTGTTTGTTTCACAGGCCTTAAGCCGATTTTTGTTTAGCAAGCCTTGAGCCGGTGTGTATATTATTAGGTACTATGTATCGGCGAAGGATACCGTACTGATGGCTTGAGATCCTGCATGTGTTGCAGATTCTCTAAAGCTTGTGTGAGCAACATCATGTATAAATTAAAGTCCTTAGGTTAGCTCGTATAAGCATTACCCTCCCGTGTATTCGAAGTTGATTTACTTGTAGTACATGTTTGATTAGATTATGGGTGTTTATGTTTCAAATTGAGGTGTCATTGAAGGTATATTGGTTAGGCAGTTAGGTTGGATGATTTTAGTATGTTTTGGCATGTTTTAATGTGTTTTGAATAGGTAAAAATGATTGGAAATTGTTTGACTTGGAACTTTAAAAATGGTAGATGAAAAGGCTTGGTCGTGAAGTTATTTTAGGTGCACACGACTTGGGACACGGGCTGTCACACAGCCGTGTGCCACACACGACCGTGTAGTTGTTTGATTTTAGAGCAGTGTCTTTCACACGGTCACAGTTAGTTATACAGTCTTAGCACACGGGCATATGGGTCACACGACCATGTTTAGGGCCCCACGGTCGTGTGACCCCTTTTTACACTTTTGTCAAATTTTCATAGAAATTTCAATTTAATCCAGAATTAATCCTGATTTTTTTTTTAAATATTTTGTAAGCTTGAATTAGGTCTCAAATTGATTGAAAATCATGGAAATGATTGATGATGAATTATTTTGATTATCTTGAAATAAATTATGAAAAATGTTAAAATTTTATAGTTGTAACACCTTATAGCTAAGGTTGGTGACCAGATCGGGTATAAAGGGTTACATTTAATGGTATCAGAGCTATGATTTAGCCGATTCTAGGACTGAACCACTTTATAACTTATGATAGTGTGATAACTCCTGATCAGTTTGAGTTGTTTTGTTATAGATTAAATATGTCAATTGATTCCAATTGAACAGTATCTGACGACACATAGAGTAACTTTCCAGTCACCGATCAAGGGGCTACCCGCAACATACTTGAATTTCAAGGGCTTAGAGAAAAGGCTCCTAATGCATTTTTCAATATGATGCAAGATATGCTTAATGCTTATATGATAGCTAATCCCGTGGCTCAACAACCTCCATCCCATCGTCCTCAAAGCCCTATACGACCGAATATTCACAGTATTTCTATTGATAAAATCTAAAAGTGTGGGGCTGAAGTGTAACATCCCATTTTTCAATGGTGTCAGAAATACTGGTTTCGAAACAACAAATTCGACGAGTGAGTCCATAAATATTATTATTTAATATTTACAATTCAAATATAGTATTATATTGAATTTTGATTTGATAATTTTGTTAATTGGACAAATGGTTAGGTTCAAGTGATTTGTCCCTAAAGTCAAGTAGTTTTGGAAACTGAGGTATCGAGACCTCATTTCTATAAATTGAGCCCGTAAATATTTTTATTAAATATTTATAGAGTTACTATATAGGTATATTGAAAGTTGGTCCAGAAATTTTGACATTTGAATTATTAATTAAATAAAAAGGACTAACTTGTAAAATTCATAAAAGTTAAGCACAATTGAGTTTTACTAGTTAAATGGTTTAATTAATAACCATGCAAGGCTTTATGAGGTAAATAAACCATAATTTAGCATAGTGGACGGTTTATGCATAGTAATTAAATAATATTATATGCTATTATATGTTAAATGTTACTATAATAATATTAAAAAAAGTAAAAGAAATATGAAAAAGTGATGGATCTTCTTCATTCATGTTTGTTCTTCACTGAAAACCCCCATTGTTAACAGCTTGAAGATTCGAATATTGACATTTACCATGCATGCAAGCCATTTTCACCCATTTCTCATAAATTTTATGTTTTTAAGATCGTTGCAAATACGTTCAGCTAACCCGTATCTTCGTTTTCAAAACTGTTGAAGTTTGTTAAAATTACCATTGATAATTTTTAGATCTTCTTGATATTAAATGGAAGATGTTGAAGCTTGGAAATGTTTTAGAAATAATTTATTAAGTGACTTTAGTAAATTTTAAGTTTAAAGATTAAATTGATAAAATAATAAACTTGGCATGACATTCTTGTGATATTTTAATAAATATGGGCTGTAATTGCATAGGGAAAAATTTGAGTAGCATAAAGTTGCTTTAATTGTGATAGATTTGAAAGTTTCAGGTTTAGGAACTAAATTGAACAAAAGGTAAAAGTTTAGGGTAAAAAATATAAAATGTTGATAAAATGTCAAATATGTGAATTTTAGTATTTAAAAGTATTTGAATTGGATAATTGAATTAAATTTATTATATATATATATATATATATATATATATATATATCGAGAAACGGATCAATCGATGGGCAAATAGGGAAAAGGAAAAAAATTTGTTGATTAGACTTTGGAGTCGTTTTTGCTGCAGAAGCGATTTAGGTAAGTTCGTACTATATGTAATATGTTAAATTAAATTCCTTGGTAATTGTTTTATTCAAATAATTGTGGTGTTTGTAGTTTTGAATGTTGATGAATGAAAAATTAATAATGAAATTGTGTTGTATTGGAGATAGTGTAGCAGGCTTTATGCCAGTGTATATTATCAGACTTTTTGCCTAACAGGTTTCGTGCCGGTGTGACGGATTGGATAGCTTGTACAAAAAGTACTGTTTTAAGTTTACAATGAGTTTAAGAAGGTTCTCAGGCTATATGGTAGTTGATTTCATGACATGTTCTTGCATCATTGTAATTAGATTGTCAAGAAAAACAAGTGAACTTCACAAACTTACTAGCTTTATTTGAGCTTGTTTGATTAAAATTTTGCAGGTTTGCTGGAATCGGGACATCGATTGGATCAATTCAAGAGATCACACTCTATCTGTTTTATTTTCGGTAGTTATTTTGTACTTTCTAGGTCAATGTGAAGTGGCATGTAATTAGGATGTCTTTATATATGTAAATAGGGTTGATATGTATATGTTTAACCATTTACTTGTGGGCTTAAATGAAGTTGAATTGGTGTTTTGTTCTTACCATTTGGTATTTGGCTGGTAGTGTTAACAAATGATGTTATTTGACTTGGGAACTAGAATTTGACGCCTTGGTAGTAATGACCATTTTGAGTTTGGCAATGTATGGAATTTGAGTGATATAAAGGTATGTTTTGGTAGCTTGGTAAGTTCATGGTACATGTTTACAGTTATTCGCAAATGGTTTGAATGAATTTTCTTGATGATCAATTTGGTTTGATGGATTGTTATTTAGGTTTGTATTGTGGTGTCAATGAGGGTGTAACACCCCATACCCGGCCTAAACGTTATGGTCGAATTTGGAAATGTTACATTGACTCGTTTGAAAAACAAATTAAAAATCCATCTTAAAAATCATGTGATCTGAACTTTTAATTTAGCTAAGCTCATACGAGTTTTAAGAAATTCTCAAATTTAAAAACACCTATTTCACATAATGATCTTTTAAACATTTACTTATCAAAATAGCGAAAACTTTTAGAAATTCCACTCCAACTTTAGTAATCACGTGATTTGAAAATATTAGTTTTTTGGGTAGAAATCCTACATATTATTTAGAGAAAAAAAACTTTTGCGCTGAACTTACCCATTTTACGACAAAACATTTAGTTTGACCCTTAATTTTGCAGCGGATATTTTCAAACTTTTTAAGTTTTGAAAACCGATTTCCAATTTGTCAAATTTGTATGGTTTAGCAATTTTATGTTTAAGAACACCCAAAAACCGACAAACAGATCAAAAACCCAAAAACAAAACCAAATCCAAAAACTTAGTCCAAAAATCAAAAGTCCATAAATCTGATTTAAAATAATTCAAACCATCTTATGTGGAAAGCCAATCCGAGCTCTCGCACGCCGACTGATCTTAAGTTTGAAGATCACCTAAAACATATTAAACAACTGAGTAAGATAAAATGTAACACCCCAAACCCGGCCCAAACACCACGACCGGATCCGGTATGTCACTAAGAAAAATTTTGGAAAACGTGTCGTATTTTCAAAAAATATTTTTCTAAAGTTTATCCTTTTATTCGAAAAAATTAAATAGTTGATAATTTAAATAAAATATGCCTTTATGAATTAAAACCCCAAATTTAAATACATGCATTAGTTCAATAAGAATTTAAATAACTAAAAGTAATTAAAGCCCAAAATAAAACAAAACATAAACTAGTGGCCCATGACCTTATTACAACGAGATTTAAAATCCATTAATTAAAAATATAAGATAATAACTTGAGTCTTTTTTTCTGGATCCAGATGTTCTTTTGCATGGCCACCTTGCGTTCCTCTCCAGCCCGGTCCGAAGCACTAGGTATCACCTGAAAGGTTAATTAATAGGGTGAGTCGCGAGACTCAGTGTGCAACCCTCATGCACCACTAGATTTGGGCTTTAGGCCTATTAAGCAAAATAAACAGTTTAATACACATAATAAAAATTAATATGCAAGCCCAATCCCAAAACCTAAGAGTCCATCCGCTACACGCCCCCGTACCAGCCAAGCACACCATTGGGGATTTCTACAATCGACCCACACCGCTACACGCCAAGATGGCAGTCATGCTGCTCATCAACATATCATGGCCGAAGCCCTTATAATAGATCACGGCATTAGCCGCTACAACAGATCACAGTAAAAACCGCTACACATATAACGTATAACTTCCTCCTTTAACAAACCCAACCCATGCAATCATAAAATTAGTATACTTTTATCATATAAAGTCAAAACATTCACTGACCTGGTGATTTGCGTCACCCTTTTCGGGTTTCCAACATTAAAACGAGATATCGGCATTTATCACAACATATAAACTTATGAACATACATTAATAATCAGATCTAGATGGTGGGGAAGTATTACACACCTGATATCGCGAAATCTCCTATCCTTTGTTGATATCCAAATCTACTACCCTCAGTGTAAAGCCTTGCTCAAAAGCCGAAAAATCACACGAAGATTTAGCCCTTCAATATTCGGCCAAGGTTAATAAATCTCAACCTACACATTAAAACAAATAGATCTCTTACCTAATTTGTCGAATCCCGAAAGTCCTTAAGAAAACGTCACCTTCCTACCTTCTGCTTTTCCACAAATCAGCACTACAGATCTCAGCAAGAAAGGATTCGGTTTCAAGCAAGAGAGTAAAATCGACAGGGCCTTAGAAAACTGATTCGGATTAGAAACTTGATAAAAGAGAATTGAAGAAATTGTAAAGAAGCAAAATCCCGAAACTTACTAGATTAAAGAGGAGTATTCAACTATGGTGCACCTTCGAGAAAATCAGCCTTGAAGATTCAGTTATAGGAGAAGGAAAATATGAACAAAAGAGAATTCGGCTTTTAGAGAAAATACTGAGGAGAGGAGAAAATATCTAGGGAGTTTCAGTTTTGAAAAGAAATTAAAACAAATGGAAAAAAAAAAAGAATTTCGGCTAGGTGAGGAAGAAGAGAGAAAAATTGAAAGAAAGGATGATCACTTGGCTTATATAGATTTCGGCAATACAATCCCCCTCCCAGAGTTGGATTTTCGGCCAACTCTGTTGTCATCTGATAGCTTTTATCCCACCTATTATCTTAATCCCTTAGCTCCTCAAAAATAGCCCTAATCTTTCTCTTCATATTATCAGCACTTTATCACTAAAATAAAAGAATTAAATCCCCTAAATTTTAGCAAGTGTGCCGTCCACTTAACTCTCCTAGGTTGCCGAATTTTTGACCCAATCTTTTGGGCTCAAGCGGCCAAATTTGGGCCCTTCCCAAGTGCTTGTGACGCCACTTTAAGCTTCCCCTCTACTGTGCCCCTAGCTACTGGGCCACAAGCCCAATATATCAATTAAATTACCCAAATCACTATTTTTAAACCCTAAGGTGACTAATCCAAATATTTAATCAAGGCCTCAGTTCAACCTCAAATTCTTAAATTACAAATTAATCAAGTACCACATATAAATGCACAGGCCTATATCTAGGATATTACAGTTCTACCCCCTTAAAATAAATTTCGTCCTCGAAATTTACCTGATCAAAAGAGATGGGGATACTGTTGTCGCATAACATCCTCTGGCTCCCACGTTACCTCTTCTGCACCGTGATTCCGCCATAGAACTTTGACCAAAGGAATGGACTTCCTTCTCAACACTTTTATATCTCGATTCAAAATTTGTACTGGTTCCTCCTCAAAAGATAAATCTAGCCTTACTTCAATTTCTTCCACTGGCACTATGTGCGATGGATCAGATCGATAACGTCTCAGCATCGAGACATGGAACACGTCATGTATCTGTTCCAACTCTGAAGGCAACTCCAAACGATAAGCCACTGGCCCCACACGTTCTAACACCCTATAAGGCCCAATAAACCGAGGACTTAGCTTACCCTTTCGTCCAAACCTCATTACTTTCTTCCACGGCGATACCTTCAAGAAGACTTGGTCTCCTACTGCAAATTCCACCTCCTTCTGCTTTAGATCCGCATAAGATTTCTGCCGATCAGATGCTTCCTTCAATCGAGCCCGTATTAACTTAAATTTTTCCTTCGTTTCTGAAACTAGTTCCGGACCCAATACTTGATGTTCACCCAACTCCGTCCAACAAGTTGGAGTATGACATCTCCTTCCATATAATGCTTCATACAGCGCCATTTGAATACTAGCTTGATAGCTATTATTGTACGCGAATTCAGCCAAGGGTAAATACTCCTTCCAACTACCCCTAAAATCGATGATGCAACCCCTTAGCATATCCTCCAAGATCTGAATTACCCTCTCAGACTGACCATCAGACTGTGGGTGAAAAGCGGTACTGAAGTCTAACCTTGTTCCCATTGCTTGATGAAGAGCCTTCCAAAATCGTAAAGTGAACCTAGGGTCCCTATCCGATATGATCGACACCGGTACACCATGTAATCTTACAACCTCAGCCACGTACAACTTAGCCAACTTTTGCAAAGAGTAGTCGACCCGAACCGGTATGAAGTGAGCAGACTTCGTCAGCCAATCCACAATTACCCAAATTGCATCTTTCTTGGTGGGTGTAAGGGGTAACCCACTAACAAAATCCATTGTGATTCTCTCCCATTTCCATTGGGGAATCTTTATCGGCTGCAACAATCTCGAAGGCAACTGGTGTTCAGCTTTGACTTGCTGACACGTCAAACACTTCCCCACATATTTCGTAACTTCTTGCTTCAAACCTGACCACCAGAACTGGTCTCGCAAATCCCGATACATCTTAACTCCTCTAGGATGCATAGCATAGGGGCTACTATGCGATCCCAAAGAATCATCTGCCTTAGCTCCTCATCTTTTGGCACACAAGCCTTCCCACGAAAACACAAAACTCCATCATTGTTCAGACTATAGTCCTCTACTTCACCCTCCTGCACTTGTCGGATTCGAGTACTTAAGACATCATCCAAAAGTTGCTTCTCCTTGATTAGACTTGTCCACATAGGTCTTACTTGTAGTTCAGCCACCAACCTCCCATCCTCATACAAACTAAGATGAGCGAACATCGCCCTTAGGTCTGCTATCCCCTTCCTACTCAACGCATCCGCCACTACATTCGCCTTGCCAGGATGGTATTCAATCGAGCAATCATAGTCCTTCAAGAGCTCGATCCACCTACGTTGTCGTAAATTTAACTCCTTCTGAGTAAGGAGATACTTCAAACTTTTATGGTCGGTGTAAATTACCGACTTTTCCCCGTACAGGTAGTGCCTCCAAATCTTCAGAGCAAACACTACCGCCGCCAATTCCAAATCATACGTAGGGTAGTTCAACTCATGCGGTCTCAACTATCGAGATGCGTATGCCACAACTTTCCCATCTTGCATCAGTACACACCCTAACCTTGTGTGTGACGCATCACAATAGACGGTAAATTCTTTTCCCGCCTGTGGCTGAATTAACACCGGTGCTTCCGTCAAAATTCTCTTCAGCTTCTCAAAGCTCTCCTGTTGTTTGTCAGTCCACACAAAAGATACTCCCTTCCTCAACAACTTAGTTAATGGTGCCGCTATTGAAGAGAACCCCTCAACGAACCTTCAATAATATCCTGCTAATCCTAAGAAACTTCGAATTTCCGTCACAGACTTCGACGATTTCCAATTTAACACAGCTTCGATTTTCCGAGGGTCTACCCTAGTCCCCTCTGCGGAAACTACATGCCCTAGAAAAGTCACCTCCTTCAGCCGGAACTCACACTTACTGAACTTTGCGTACAGCTGCTTTTCCCTCAGAATTTGCAACACCACTCAAAGATGTGCATCATGCTCCTCCTCAGACTTGGAATAAACCAATATATCATCGATAAACACTACGACGAACCGATCAAGGTATGGTTGAAACACCCGGTTCATCATATCCATAAATGCTGCTGGCGCGTTCGTCAAACCGAACGGCATTACCAAAAACTCAAAATGACCGTACCGAGTCCGAAACGCCGTCTTATGAATATCTCCTTCTTTAACCCTTAATTAATGATATCCCAACCTTAAATCAATCTTAGAAAAGACCGAAGATCCTTTGAGCTGGTCGAAAAAATCGTCGATTCTTGGTAATGGGTACTTATTCTTAATCGTCAACTTAGTCAGTTGACGATAGTCCACGCACATACGCATGGATCCGTCCTTCTTCTTCACGAATAGGACCGGCGCTCCCCATGGAGACACACTCAGTCGGATGAATCCTCGATCCAATAGCTCCTGAATCTGAGCTTTGAGCTCCACCAGCTCCTACGGCGCCATTCGATAGGGGGCAATAGATACCGGAACCGTACCCTGGAGTAATTCTATTCCAAACTCTACTTCGCGATCCGGGGTTAATCCTGGCAACTCCTCCGAAAAGACGTCTGTGAAATCCTTGACTATTCGAACCCCATCGACAGTCACCTCCTTAACATCTAAAGCACTAATAAAAGCTAAAAAGGCATTACATCCTTTCCGAATCATCTTAACAGCTTTCAAGGCCGACACTACGTTGGACAAATAGTTCTTTCTTTCTCCTAACACAACCACCTCCCCGCCTTCCGGGGTACTTAACACCATGCGCTTAGACCCACAATCCAACTTAGCATGATGCTTTGACAACCAATCCATTCCTAGGATAAGATCGAACTCTCCAAATGGCAATTCCATTAAGTCTACCGGAAACACTACCCCTTGAGTCTCTAAAGGTACATCCTTAAACAGCTTGTCTACTACCCTAGATTGTCCTAGGGGACTAACCACAGTCATCTTCCTAGTAGTTGTTTCAGGATCTATACTTAAGGTCTCAGATATCGAACATGCAACATAGGAGTGGGTTGACCCAATATCAATCAAAGCAAGAAAAGGACGGTCAGCTATAAGAAACGTACCGATTATGACATCCAGTGCGTCACCATCCTCCTGTCGACTAACTGCATAAACTAGACCCGGCTGCCTTGCATCTACATTACCTGCACCTCTACCAGGTGCTCCACGACCTCGACCAGCCCCATTCCCTCCTCTACCTGCACCACGACCCCTTGGTCTAGGCTGATAACCTCTCCTCACCTGATCAGCACCTTGGCCTGTTGGTTGTACCCGATCCATCTGAGGATAGTCTTTAATCAGATGTTCTGTGGATCCACACATAAAGCATCCACTTGTTTTTATTCTGCACTCCCCATAATACGTCCTCCCACATGTAGAACATGCTTGATTTTGACTTGTCGGAGCACGAACTAGCCCATCAACCCTAGGCCTCTTTTGAAAATTCCCAGATGCTCTTGATGGCCCAAAACTCCTCTTATTCTTACCCCAATCCTTATCCCTTTCTTGTCTCTCAACCCATTTCACTTCCTCAGCTATTTTAACCTTATCTACTAAAATAGCAAAAACTCTCTCTCGCTGCGGTGCTATCAGAACCCTTAACTCATTTCGCAGCCCATCCTCGAACCGAACACAACGTTCATACTCCGTTGCTACCATTCCCCGAGTGTAACGGCTCAAGCGCAGAAACTCGGCCTCATATTCAGCCACAGACTTACTTCCCTGTACCAAGTTCAGGAATGCCTTCCTTTGGGCATCTATATAGCTGGCCCCGACATACTTTCCCTGAAATGACTCCCTAAAGAAATCCCAGTCAATCCGGTCTGCGGCAGTACCTTCTTTCACCGTGAGCCACCATTGGTAGGCCTCATATCGGAGGAGAGACACGACCCCTTTCAACTTTTCCTCCACCGTGAAGTCTAAGTCATCTATTATGCGCTCAGTCACTTCCATCCAGTACTCAGTTGTGTTAGGGGCTACCCAAGAAACTCCCCTAAACACTTCTGCCCCATTGGTCTTAAGCCGCTCTGACACAGATTTCTGGGCTCCTATGCCCATGCCTACTCCAGCAACTCTCTCAAGGACTCGCAACATCGCCTGGGATACAGCATCATCTCCGGTCGCTTGATCCCGTAGCTCTCCCTCCACAGCTGGAGGATCCGGCAGTTCATTTCCTGACCCATGGCCAGACCCTACTGGCTCAGACAAGGTCATCCTACCCCTACCGTGTCCACGCGGCGGACGTCCTCGACCCCTTGTACTCATTCTTCCGATTTGCGTTTATCTGATTAAGAATTTTATGAATCATTATTTCTTTCCACTGATTTATCGCGAACAGTCTTATGATTAATAGTTTTAAGAAGTAGTTTTTTCGAATTCATACACACAATACATTCTCAAGTTCATTCATTCAATCATCAACATTCATGAACTCACGTTCATTATAGAAAAGTAGTGTTGTTGTTGTTGTTGTTTTCACTACCCAGGGGTATTTTCGTAATTTTATCCTACAGGGGTATTTTCGTAATTTTTCAAAATAAGGTCCTTGGTGATTTTGTGAAGTAAGGGTATTTTGGTAATTTTGTAGTCCCGAGGGTATTTCGATAATTTTGGAAATCCGGGGGTATTTCGATAATTTTAGAAATTCGGGGGTATTTCGGTAATTTTGGAAATCCGGGGGTATTTCGATAATCTTGAAAATTCGGGGGTATTTCAGTAATTTTGGAAATCCGGGAGTATTTCGGTAATTTTGGAAATCCGGGGGTATTTCGGAAATTTTGGAAATCCGGGGGTATTTCGGTAATTTTAAAAATCTGGGGGTATTTCGGTAATTTTACAAAACAAGGGTAGTTTGGTAATTTTTTTTCAAACTTTGATGGTGTTTGTTTGTTTTTTTTTTCAAACAGGGGTACCTTTGGAAAAACTAGTTTCATGGTCCGGGTTATTCTTGTAAACGTGAGATTTTCGGGTAAATTTTTGAAACATAGGTATTTTATAAGTTCATGGTTGATCGAAAATTTTCACAAATCAAATATGTTTTGAAAATTTTACAAAACCTTGGGATTTTTTTTTCAAAAATAGGGTGGTCGGTCCCTTTCGGGTTTTAGTCATAGGGTTTAGCCCATCAACCAGTCCTCGTAACTAGGGTGAATAGTCACTACGCACCAGGTAGGATTCTAGTAAAGAGGAGGTGAGTCGCTAGGACTGCTTAAGTACCAAGCTCCCCCTGAATCCACTCCTAGACATGCGTATGCCCATTGCCACACCCTAACTCGGCTAAGGTGAACAGTCACTACGCACCAGGTAGGATTCCAGCGAAGAGGAGGTGAGTCACTAGGACTGCTTATATACCAGGCTCTTCTGGATCCTTACTAGACATGCGTATGATGGTTACCACACCCTAGCCTTGCGGCTCGTTAACGGGTTTGTTCAGTGAAATTAAGTTTTATGAAATTTTAAGAAGTAATTTGTACTAAGCCTAGGGTTCATCAAGTTCTATTTCTAACTTAATCTACGTCCCACTAGGCCCATTAAGCCCACATATATAAAGATCACACAATGGTTCAGAGTACTTACCTGGCGGACTTGGGCCGGAGACGCAGGTGCCATGCCGTGCTAACAGATCTGTTAGTACATAAAGACAGCCATATTTCAATAGCCCATTTTAGAAAACGTTTTGAGCCCAAAAACCCCAGAGCCGAGTTTTGAACCGGGCTCTGATACCAATTTGTAACACCCCAAACCCGGCCCAAACACCACGACCGGATCTGGTATGTCACTAAGAAAAATTTTGGAAAACGTGTCGTATTTTCAAAAAATATTTTTCTAAAGTTTATCCTTTTATTCGAAAAAAATTAAATAGTTGATAGTTTAGATCAAATATGGCTTTATGAATTAAAAACCCAAATTTAAATACATGCATTAGTTCAATAAGAATTTAAATAACTAAAAGTAATTAAGGCCCAAAATAAAACAAAACATAAACTAGTGGCCCATGGCCTTATTACAACGAGATTTAAAATCCATTAATTAAAAATATAAGATAATAACTTGAGTCTTTTTTTTCTGGATCCAGATGTTCTTTTGCATGGCCACCTTGCGTTCCTCTCCAGCCCGGTCCGAAGCACTAGGTATCACCTGAAAGCTTAATTAATAGGATGAGTTGCGAGACTCAGTGTGCAACCCTCATGCACCACTAGATTTGGGCTTTAGGCCCATTAAGCAAAATAAACAGTTTAATACACATAATAAAAATTAATATGCAAGCCCAATCCCAAAACCTAAGAGTCCATCCGCTACACGCCCCCGTACCAGCCAAGCACACCATTGGGGATTTCTACAATCGACCCATATCGCTACACGCCAAGATGGCAGTCATGCTACTCATCAACATATCATGGCCGAAGCCCTTATAATAGATCACGGCATTAGCCGCTACAACAGATCACGGTAAAAACCGCTACACATATAACGTATAACTTCCTCCTTTGACAAACCCAACCCATGCAATCATAAAATCAGTATACTTTTATCATATAAAGTCAAAACATTCACTGACCTGGTGATTTGCGTCACCCTTTTCGGGTTTCCAACATTAAACCGAGATATCGGCATTTATCACAACATATAAACTTATGAACATAAATTAATAATCAGATCTAGATGGTGGGGAAGTATTACACACCTGATATCGCGAAATCTCCTATCCTTTGTTGATATCCAAATCTACTACCCTCAGTGTAAAGCCTTGCTCAAAAGCCGGAAAATCACACGAAGATTTAGCCCTTCAATATTCGGCCAAGGTTAATAAATCTCAACCTACACATTAAAACAAATAGATCTCTTACCTAATTTTTCGAATCCCGAAAGTCCTTAAGAAAACGTCACCTTCCTACCTTCGGCTTTTCCACAAATCGGCACTACAGATCTCAGCAAGAAAGGATTCGGTTTCAAGCAAGAGAGTAAAATCGACAGGGCCTTAGAAAACTGATTCGGATTAGAAACTTGATAAAAGAGAATTGAAGAAATTGTAAAGAAGCAAAATCCCGAAACTTACTAGATTAAAGAGGAGTATTCAACTATGGTACACCTTCGGGAAAATCAGCCTTGAAGATTCGATTATAGGAGAAGGAAAATATGAACAAAAGAGAATTCGGCTTTTAGAGAAAATACTGAGGAGAGGAGAAAATATCTAGGGAGTTTCAGTTTTGAAAAGAAATTAAAACAAATGGAAAAAAAAAGAATTTCGGCTAGGTGAAGAAGAAGAGAGAAAAATTGAAAGAAAGGATGATCACTTGGCTTATATAGATTTCGGCAATACAATCCCCCTCCCAGAGTTGGATTTTCGACCAACTCTGCTGTCATCTGATAGCTTTTGTCCCACCTATTATCTTAATCCCTTAGCTCCTCAAAAATAGCCCTAATCTTTCTCTTCATATTATCAGCACTTTATCACTAAAATAAAAGAATTAAATCCCCTAAATTTTAGCAAGTGTGCCGTCCACTTAACTCTCCTAGGTTGTCGAATTTTTGACCCAATCTTTTGGGCTCCAAGCGGCCAAATTTGGGCCCTTCCCAAGTGCTTGTGACGTCACTTTAAGCTCCCCCTCTACTGTGCCCCTAGCTACTGGGCCACAAGCCCAATATATCAATTAAATTACCCAAATCACTATTTTTAAACCCTAAGGTGACTAATCCAAATATTTAATCAAGGCCTCAGTTCAACCTCAAATTCTTAAATTACAAATTAATCAAGTACCACATATAAATGCATAGGCCTATATCTAGGATATTACATAAAAGTCGAGTGTGTGACTCAACCCACAAACAAAATTTTTACTTACAACATGCACAAATGTAAATGCCATCACAGAATTTTACTTAAATTGTCTACATATACAAAAATCAAATCAAAATGTCATATTACTAGAAATATATATCATACCAGAATGTCATATTTCTAGAAACATATATCATATCAAAATGTCATAACAAATCAAAACAAATTCTACCCCTATTCACTACACACAAACTTCTTCCGACAAATCACACCAAATAGGACTACAGGAGTCCACCCATCCAATAAAATAGGGTCATGGTGGTATGCCACTCATAATGGTGCATGATAAACTGTAATATATACATTATTTAATCCCACATTTGGCATACTTTTGGATGATTTATCCCCTGAATTATGGAATTTGATGCTCCTAATCCTTTAGTTTCATGTTTTATACTTAGGAGAGCACCGAATGATGAAAAGAACGAGAAACGGGCCAAAAATGGAGAAAAAGGGCCAAAGTACGAAATTCACACGGCCTGGAGAAATCTATATGGCTGTGCCTCTTTAGCAGATCCGAACACGGCCTGAGCTCGATTTACACGGGTGTGTCCCTGCCGTGACCTGTTTTAATTCCATTCAAATTAGGATACTTAGGGGAAAAGAAAGACATTCCAAAAGCCTATATAAACACCCTAAGTGTGACCTAAAATGGGGCATTCAGGTAGGCTGAGAAGCCAAGCCAGAGAGGCCGAATTGTGGGATTTACTCGAAGACAGATTCATCTCAAGAAGCCGGAATCATACTCAAGACGGAAGATCTTCCCTTCAATTTCATTCAGGGGGTTTTAGGGTTTTCCTTATGTTTTGTTCTATATTTTCTTCTGAGATGTATTCTTTTATAAACATGAACTAAACCCCTCAGATACCTGAGAGGGATGAAACTTAAGACAGATCTTGTTATTGTTTTCTGAACTATATGATAAATACTTGATTTGTTCTTAATTATGTGTTCTTAATTCTTGTTTTAATATTTCAAGATATTGATTCAAGTATTGATGTGCTTAGGCAGTGGAGGAATATTCCCTGTTTAAGAGTGGATCTAGCATAGTTAAGTGGAGTTAATTGCACCCCTAGAGATTGGATGACGAAAATCTGCTGGATTAGGGTCAAACCTAATATGGGAGTCCATAGATCGAGTTAATGCAACACTAGGGGTTTTAATTAGAAAGAGATTTCAATTAATCAACCTAGGGTTAGGCGTTAGTAGCCTCGAGAGAGGTATTAATATAAATTAGGGAATCCTACGGATCAAGTCAAGTGAATAAATCGTCTGGTTCAGAGTTAAATAACGAGTGAAGTCTAGGTGGGTTCTTCCTCGGGTATTGTCTCAATCAATTGGTTTTCCCAAAAGTATTTTCCACAATTCATTCTCTGAGTCTTAGCATCTTTGGCTTAGTAGTTAGTTAGTTTTAGATTAAACAACAATTCCATTAATTCTTAGGCTAAATAATAGAAAGATAGTAATTATTAGTACTCTTGGTCCTTGAGGATACGATACTTTCGGTCTTGCCATAGCTATACTACCAAACAATAGGTGCGCTTGCCTCAAATCGTTGTCATAGTTAGTTTCTAGGCTGGATCATTCATTATATGTAATTATTAAGACTTTCAGACACGATCGTGTTTTTGGTGCCGTTGCCGGGGACTAAGATATTAGGAACACTTGATTTTTATTAATTTAGCCATTATTTTTATTTATTTTTATTTTTCTAATTTTTTTTCTTTTCTTTGCTTCTGATAGGTTTTTCTAGTTTATGACTAGAAGGAACCCGTCAGGACCCTTGATTTTTTACAGCGATATAGAAGGTACCATTCACAGAAACAGAAGAGAAATAAGGCGAAGCTTACAATACATAGAAGAAGAGCAAGGGAACGAAACTAATACTACCGAAGAGATGGCTGATAATAATCCGCTACCTCCGGTGGTGGCTGAAAATCATGCTCTTGTACTATGTATGATTATGCTAAACCTAATTTAACAGGAACTGAGTCAAGTATTGTTAGACCTACTATTACTGCAAATAATTTTGAACTGAAACCTAACACAATTCAGATGATACAGCAATTTGTTCAGTTTCATGGTTTGCAAGATGAAGATCCAAATAATCACTTGGTGAATTTCCTAGAATTTTGCGATACTTTTAACATAAATGGTGTTTCTAATGATGCCATTCGTCTTCGGTTGTTTCCCTTTTCATTGAGGAACAAAGCTAAACAGTGATTGAACTCGTTACCACGAGGATCAATCACTACATGGGAACAAATGACTGAAAAATTTTTGTTAAAATATTTTTCACCAGCTAAAACGGCAAGGTTGAGGAATGATATCTCTTCTTTTGTGCAGATGGACTTAGAAACACTTACGATGCATGGGAGAGATACAAGGATCTATTGAGAAGGTGCCCACACCATGGGTTACCCTTGTGGCTACAGGTCTAGACCTTTTATAATGGTGTGAACCCCTCAAGCAGGCAGTTGATGGATTCAGCCGCCAGTAGAACCCTGAATAATAAAACACCTGAGGCTGCCTATGAATTCATTGAAGAGATGTCAATGAATAACTATCAGTGGAAAGTCACAAGGATAAGGCTAACAAAAGCTGCTAGTGTTTTCAACCTCGACACAGTAACCATGCTATCAAATCAGGTAGAGATGTTAAATAAAGAGATTGATGGTTTATGTGGTTCTTCGCAGAGACATCCAGCTATGCAGTGCGATACGAATGGAGGAGGGATGAGCAATACAAAATATCCACCTTACAACCCGAGCGCTGAAAACGAGCAAGTTCATTATATGGTTAATAATTCTAGACCTCAAAATAACCCTTATAGTAATACTTACAATCCAAGTTGGAGGAACCACCCCAACTTCTCATGGGGTGATCAAGGAAACCAAAAACAACAACCCCTCCCAAGTTTTCAACAACAGCCCTACCCACAGGAAAAGAAGCCGAACCTTGAAGAGATGCTGACAAAATTCATCGCGGTGTCAGAAACTCATTTCCAAAACACCGAGACAACACTTAAAAATCAACAAGCATCAATTCAAGGGATCGAGAACCAGTTAGGACAACTTGCCAAGATCCTATCAGAACGACCATAAGGCAGTTTGCCAAGCAACACTGAAACAAACCCAAAGGAGCAACTTCAAGCCATAACAGCTCATGTTAGTAAAGGGTTAGATGAGCCCAAATTAAGGCAAGAGAATGTGGTAGAGGAAGGTAAGGTTGAGGTAAGCCATGACAAACCAAAACCGGTAATTAAAGAGTACCAACCTCGTGTGCCATACCCCAATACAATGAAGAAAGACAACACCGATGAACAATTCGGTAAGTTTCTTAGACTTTTAAAGAAATTACATATTAACTTGTCGTTTCTTGAAGCTCTTTCACATATGTCAAATTCCAGGAAATTTTTAAAAGAGCTTTTGACAAACAAACGGAAGTTAGACGAGGAGTCACATGTGGAACTCAATGCAATATGCTCAGCAATTTTGCAAAATAAAATACCATGAAAATTAAAAGATCTAGGGAGTTTTACAATCCCATGCTTAATTGGTAGTTTATCTGTTGATAATGCTTTAGCTGATTAAGGGGCAAGCATAAATGTTATGCCTTATAAAATGTTTAAACATCTAGGTCTAGGGAAACCCAAACAAACTAGGATGAGCATTCAATTAGCTGATAAGACTATTAGAATTCCTAGGGGTATAATTGGAGATGTACTCATGAAAATTGATAAATTCATATTCTCAGTAGACTTTGTTGTTTTAGACATGGATGAGGACAATAATATTCCTTAGCAACTGCCAGAACTAAAATTGATGTTGGTACAGGTGAACTCATATTTCGTGTAGGTAACGAAACGATCACTCTTCAGGCTCTTGATTCGGCTAGGACATCGAGTAATCAAGGTGGGAACATAAATTCTATTAATGACCATTTGGCACAACCTTCTTTACAGAAAACACCATGGAACTACACAACTAAGCCAGATCCTAGACCTCATACCAACAAGGAAATAACTTATGAGGAACAAAGGATTCATATCGATGAACTAGACGAGTGGAAGACACATTTCAATGAGAAACTAGGAATACATGAAGCAGAACCGATGCCATTCCGTGGGACAAACAAATTTAAGATCAGAGATCAGATATTATTGAATAAAACAGACCCTCGGATCGCCACTTCAGATCTTAATACAAACGAAGAAATACCTTTTGAGGTACTGAATATCTTTACACACGAAACAGTCGAGGTAACCAATCCCAAGTTTGGCACTTTTAAGGTAAACGCTACTCGACTCAAACTATAAAGTAATCTTAGAACTGATAGCAGGGATGAAGAGTTTCAACTCCTCAAACCACCATGAATACGCGAATGAGAGGTAAGTCTAGCTTAAGACTTTAAACAAGAGCTTCTCGGGAGGCAACCCAAACACTAACCCCATTAATTTTCATATTTTTATTTTTATTTTTACTTTTAGCACCTAACTACAAACTAACCAAATTAACGGAGCGCAGGTTCCTACCACACGGCCTTGCACACGGGCGTGGCAGTGGCGTGTGGACACCACAGATTTACACACCGGCGTGGCAGAGATCGTACGAACCAAGGACGAAAAATCTCCGAACCACGGGCGGCGACAAAATGCCATGGTCGTGCTATATAGCTGTGGTCGACACTGATTTATCAACATGGGCGTGGTGATCACTACACGGGCGTAGGAGAAACGAACGAAGCCTAACACGGCCCTGCGATACGGCCGTGTGACCTAACACGCCCACGGCACACGGGCGTGGGGACTTTTGAGTCTATTTAGTTTTTCTTTTTCTTTTCATTTTTTTCTTTTATCTCTCTTATCTTTAATTTATATGATTATATTTTGATTTTCTTAATTTAGGTTCAACGGGCTGTTAACAAACGACCACACCACCGGAGCATCATCCTTCAACTCGGCCTGAATTTCCCTCGTTTCTTTTCTTTGACTCCATCCGAACTTCAGGAAGTTTTACTTCTCTCCCTATCTTTTGATTTTCTCACTATATTGTCATTTTATCTGTCTTTGTACATTGAGGACAATGTACATCTTAAGTGTGGGGGGTTAACTATAGTTTTATTTGAAAATCCCAGAATTATGCCTTGTTCTTAAGCAATTTCCTCATTTTACTATTAGAATGAAACTTCTATTGACTTATGATTTTCATTGATATGTCTTGGATGAAGTCATAGATAATTGTGCATTGATGATTTAAACTTTAAGACATTAGAGAATCAAGCATGATAAGTCTATTTTCAAAATTAAAAATTTGCTAGGTTGTTGACCTCAATTTATGAAGTTTGAAATTTGCAAGGTTGACATCAAAAACCATAATTTTTGTGAGACTTTGAGCCTTTTAGAGCATATATTTTTCTTGCTCTTTTTTTTATGAGTGTGTCGATATTGATTTGTTATTCTAGAACTTGCTTCGATTATACATGTTGAGACCACACCTTTGATTTGACATACAGAGATGATAAAGGCACTTAGGATTTAACCCACTTACTCCATAAAAAGCCTACCTTCGTAATTAACCCCTAGTGAACCCCTTTTTGAGCCTAATCAACTGTTTCTTGATTTACCGCTAATATTAACCCGAAACCCCGTTATTAACTTGTTCGTCCCATTTTTCTTGACTCCCTTTTTGTCGAGATTTGATTTTGAGCAGTTGCCTAACTATGTTTTATATTTCAGTTGTTAAAGTTCTTTCTTATTATTGTAAATACTTATTCCTAAAAAAATGTTTGAAAGTTATTCATTATTAGTTCTATGTTGTTTGAGCTTAAGCAATTAATTCCACATTCTGAGAAGAAACTCGTGTTATTAGTGTTACAAGTTTTCAATTGATGTAATTATTCAGGATTAGTTCATTTTTCTAGTTAGGTAAATTGTCAATTCAATCTCGATTCTAACCTTTTAATTCAGTCTCTATCCACACCTTTAACCTGAGCCCCATTACAACCCTTTTAAAGACCTTTTGATTTGTGTACCATCTCATTTTATAGTGGTGGAGATTTGATTTTCATGCAAGCCTATGGGATTAACTTTTCATGTTTGACTTATGAGTACTTTTCTTGAACTTTAAACACTTTAAGTGATTTGAGTGAATCCTTAGTGAGGATGTAATCCTTGTCGGTTTTGAATCAAAGGTGATTATTTAGATAAAGGGAAACACCTATGTTTTCGTGCTACAAAAATTTGTGACTTAGACTGTTTGAATCTTTAGGACCCTTCTACTTAATTTATCAATGTATAAACTATCTATGAATTATGATGAAACACTATTGATGAATATTATGAATTGAAGAAGTTCATTTTAATTGTGAGTTGAGAATTTTGCTTGAGAACAAGCAAATGCTTAAGTGTGGGGATGTTTGATAAAATGTAATATATACATATTTTAATCCCACATTTGGCATACTTTTGGATGATTTATCCCCTGAATTGTGGAATTTGATGCTCCTAATCCTTTAATTTCATGTTTTATACATAGGAGAGCGCCGGAGGATGAAAAGAACGAGAAACGGGCCAAAAACGGAGAAAATGCGCCAAAGTACGAAATTCACACGGCTTGGAGAAATCCACACAGTCGTGCCTCTTTAGCAGATCCGAACACGGCCTCAGCTCGATTTACACGGGCGTGCCCCTGCCGTGACCTGTTTTAATTCCATTCAGATTAGGATACTTAGGGGCAAAGAAAGACATTCCGAAAGCCTATATAAACACCCTAAGTGTGACCTAAAAGTGGGTCGTTCAAGTAGGCTGAGAAGCCAAGCCAGAGAGGTCGAATTGTGGGATTTACTTGAAGACAACCAGTTGATTCATCTCAAGAAGCTGGAATCATAACGGAAGATCTTCCCTTCAATTTCATTCAGGGGTTTTAGGGTTTTCATTATGTTTTGTTTTATATTTTCTTCTGAGATGTATTCTTTTAAAAACATGAAATAAACCCCTTAGATACCTGAGGGGGATGAAACCTAAGACGGATCTTGTTTTCTGAACTATATGATAAATACTTGATTTGTTCTTAATTATGTGTTCTTAATTCTTGTTTTAATATTTTAGGATATTAATTCAGGTATTGATGTGCTTAGGTAGTGGAGGAATATTCCTTGTTTAAGAGTAGATCTAGCATAGTTAAGCGGAGTTGATCGCACCCCTAGAGATAGGATGACAAAAATCTGTTGGATTAGGGTCAAACCTAATATGGGAGTCCATAGATCGAGTTAATGCAACACTAGGGGTTTTAATTAGAAAGAGATTTCAATTAATCAACCTAGGGTTAGACGTTAGTAGCCTCGAGAGAGGTATTAATATAAATTAGGGAATCCTATGGATCAAGTCAAGTGAATAAATCGTCTGGTTCAGAGTTAAATAACAAGTGAAGTCTAGGTGGATTCTTCCTCGGGTATTGTCTCAATCAATTGGTTTTCCCAAAAGTATTTTCCCCAATTCATTCTCTGAGTCTTAGCATCTTTGGCTTAGTAGTTAGTTAGTTTTAGATTAAACAACAATTCCCTTAATTCTTAGGCTAAATAATAGAAAGATAGTAATTACTAGTACTCTTGGTCCTTGAGGATACGATACTTCCGGTCTTGCTATAGCTATACTACCAAATGATAGGTGCACTTGCCTCAAATCGTTGTCATAGTTAGTTTCTAGGCTCGATCATTCATTATATATAATTATTAAGACTTTCAGACACGATCAATGCAATTGAGCTGTCAGATAGATATTGCGGTTTAACTGCCAGAATTGCAGTAATACTTCCAGAAAACACTTCTTCCATCATATCAAAACCCACCCCAATACAGATGCATAATCATTATAACATACGCACATATCACATGAATGGTATGTCATGCATACCTAAACATATTTTTACAGATCATAACATATCATATTACTTAAGGAGAATTAATCTTACTTAACATGCTTATACTAACAGTTATTCCACATACAGATGTCATGCATGTTTTTACACGTAATTATACTTATCATAACACAAATCGTACATAATTTTTTCACATATCTTAACTTATCATGTACTAATACATATTAATAGATGTCATATTTTGAGTCTTATTTAAGCCAAACGGACCCCACGAAAGGTTTTATTACGAATTTCTAAGTCAAACAGACTTAAGTGAAAATGTAACACCCCAGACTCGGCCTAGACGTTACGGCCGTGTCTGGCAATGCCACATGATAGGGTGTTAAAAACTATGTTGTCATAATAAACCGTCTTTGTATAATTAATATTCCTTGTCCCTATTTAGTTCTAAAATCAGTTTTACCAATTAGATTAATTGTTAAAAACATATCTCGTTGCGGAAGCTTTTAAAACCGTTTAAGAAATCGTGAGTTTAGAAAATACATTAGCTATTTGTAAAGAACCAAATTTTCCTACGACTAGCAGTTATAACTCCATAAAAATAAATCAAACCCAAATTTATGCAAAAGTCCCAAAGATTCCACAAATTACATCCCAATAATAATAAAACCATAAAACATAAATCAAAAATCGTAGAGTCCAAAAACTATGGTCACCGTCGAGTCCTCAGCCGCACCAATCCGTCTAGGTCTGGCGATTACCTGTGCACATTAAACAGAAAAGGGTGAGTTTACGTAAACTCAGTGTGTAATCCCACAGAAAACAAATAACGGTGAACACAGTGCATAGTCAAAAACAGTCTTTGGCCAAAGCCCATTTCAGTATCAGTAGCGGATTGGCCTTAGCCCAACTCAGTATCAGTATCAATATGCACAAGGGCCTTAGACCATCACAGTGTCAGAAATAGATATGCAGTATTCAGTAACAAAGTCCTACCCAACCAGCCTTTACACACCATCTCCGTCTAACCCTACACTCCATATGGGGATTAAATCAACCCACTCATCCCTACACTCCAAGTAGTACCGAATGCGGCACAAAACAGTAATTTGCAGCTGAGCTGCTAGTATATCAGGCTTAAGAGCCTTTCAGTATACTTCCTTCAAATGATATCAACCCAACCCAATGCAATGCAACATACAATGAAATGTCATGCTATCATAGGTTTGTTAGATGCACATTCAGTTCAGTATACATGCTTGTATATAACATGCTCGGTACATAATTCACACAATCAATATCACACAGTTAAGGGTTTAAGTAGTGCTTACCGACCTTACGGAAGGTTCATAGTCGACTTGGGCGACCCTTGCAACCTTAACAGTCATTTCAGTAAAAATGGGCTCACACGCCCATGTAGCCTGGCTGTATGGGCCCACATGCCCCTGTGGCCCACACGCCCAGATTGGAGTTGGCCTGTGTGGATCACACGGCCTGGCCCAATTTCCCATATGCCCGTGTGGACTACCCGTGTGGGCCCACACGGCCCAAATCAGTCTAGCCCGTGTGTCGCACACGGCCTACTTGGCCATCACACGGTCGTGTCTTGTGCGGATGACCTGGCCTCGTCGATCACACACCAGTGTTATGGCACACGGCCTACCACATGGGTAACCACACACCCGTGTGGCGTCGACAGTGAGGTTTTCAGCTTTCATCAAAACCTCGTTTTCTATGTAATCGGGTACACACCTGTATCGTTTTCGACAAAAAAGCAACTCCATGCAATCCCCAACCTAAAATTGATCAATATTTCACTCCATTAATCACTTAAACAATCGAATTGAACTAAACCCGAAACGGGTATTCATCTATCGAATGAAAAACCATTACCTTAAATCGAACAACGAAGTCTCTTCACCACTACGACACTGATCGAATAACTTTAGCCCTTTAACCTTTTCCAAACACAAAACGAATCCCATTAACCACTATCCATAACCCAAAATGAAAAACGATACTTACCACACTTATCGATAACGCACGAAAAAGTGCTGAAGAACGAGACGCGAAACAATGATAGTAGGGAAAACAAAACAAAAATGAAAAAGAAGAAGTGGAGAAGAAGATGATTAGTTTTTTTCTGTAGAGCGAATTTTTGGGAAACTGTTTTACTCAAATCCCACTACCTACCCTATATAAATCCCTTAATTTCCTCTCTCAACTCCCACTACATATCCACCACTCAAAATCCAGTTCAACACAACTCTGGCCAAACTTTAAGCAAAAATACTGCTCCTTGCCATTGCAGAGAATCGAACACAAGCCCTCCAACACACCAACACTCCACTTAACCACTAGACCAGTTGGCCCATTCTGATATGGTTTTGTAAACAATTAAATAAAATCTTACTGAACAAGAGTGAGGCTTAACTCAGAAATTTTTCAAAATTTGCCAAAGGCATGGCTTGAACTTGGGACCTCCCACATACACCCAAAACACATAACCACCGATGCAAACAGATATTTGTTTTACACATTCACAAAAATGAACATAGAGATTTTGGGGCGTTACAATTCTACCCCCTAAAAGAAAATTTCATCCTCGAAATTTACCTGATCAGAACAGATGAGAGTACTGCTGACGCATCGCATCCTCAAGCTCCCATGTGGCCTTCTCGGTACTATGATTCCGCCACAACACCTTCACAAATGGAATAGACTTCCTCTGAAGAACCTTTACATCGAGATCCAGAATCTGAACTGGCTTCTCCTCGAAGGTCAATTCTGGCGTAACCTCAATCTCCTCCATAGGGACAATGTGCGTGGGATTAGAGTGGTAGTGCCTTAACATCGAGACGTAGAACACATCATGAATACGGTCTAGCTCTAAAGGTAACTCAAACTGATAAGCAATCGATCTCACTTGCTTTAGAATAATGTAAGGTCCAATAAACCTAGGGCTCAATTTGCCCTTACAACCGAACCTCAGAACCTTCTTCCATGGTGACACCTTCGGAAACACGAAGTCCTCCACAGAATACTCAATTTCACGTCTTTTTAAATCAGCATAAGACTTTTGCCTGTCAAAAGCTGCCTTCAGACTATCCCTAATCAGTCAAACCTTATCCTCAGTCTTGGTAATCAATCAAACCTCATCGACGTTCACCCAGTTCAGTCCAACACAAAGGAGTACGGCACTTACGACCATAAAGAGCCTCGTAAGGTACCACTTGAATACTCGACTGGAAGCTGTTATTATTGGTGAATTCGACTAGTGGCAGATAGTCCTCCCGACTACCTCGAAAATCAATCACACAACTCCTCAACATATCCTCCAGTATCTGGATCACCCTCTCAGATTGACCATCGGTCTTAGGATGGAACGCAGTACTGAAGTCTAACCTTGAACCCAGAGCCTCATGCAACCTTTTTCAAAATCGAGACGTGAAACGAGGATCCTTATCAGAGATGATCGAAACCGGTACCCCATGTAGTCTCACTATCTCAGAAATATAAGGCATGGCCAGCTTCTGTAGAGAATAATCAGTACGAACCAATATAAAGTGAGCGGACTTGGTCAATCGATCCAGGATAACCCATACTGAATCCTTCTTAGTGGGTGTTAGAGGAAACCCACTAATGAAATCCATAGTTACACGCTCCCACTTCCATAGAGGAATCTTAACCGACTGCAGAAACCTGCAGGTAACTGATGCTCAGCCTTAACCTGCTAGCACGTCAGACATCTCGCCACAAAATCAGTAACCTCACGTTTTAACCCTAGCCACCAATATAATTCATGAAGGTCTCGGTACATCTTATTTTCGCCAAGATACATAGTATAAGCGCTGCTATGCGCCTCTTTCAATATAGACTGCCTCAAATCAATATTATTCGACACACAGATTCTCCCACGAAAGCAGAGTACCCCATCACTATTCAGTCCAAAATCCGTAGTGCTACCACTCTCCACCTGTCGGAACCGAAGACCAAAAGACTCATCCTCCAACTGTTTACCCCTAATCTGCTCAATCTATGTCGCTTAACCTGAAGCTCAGCTAATAAGCTACCATCATAAAATAATCTTAGGCGAGCAAACATCACCCTTAAATCGATCATAACTCTATGACTCAGTGCATCGGCCACCACATTGGCCTTACCAAGATGGTACTCAATGGTGCAGTCATAATCCTTAAGTAGCTCAATCCATCTATGCTGCCTAAGATTTAGCTCTTTTTGAGTAAGGAGGCACTTGAGGCTCTTGTGATCAGCGTAGATGATATACTTCTTACCATACAAATAATGCCTCCAGATTTTCAGTACAAACACCACAGCAGCCAACTCTAAGTCATGTGTCGGATAATTCGTCTCATGAGTCTTAAGCTGACGAGACGCATACGCTACCACCTTACCATCCTGCATCAACACACTTCCCAAACTGACATGTGACACATCATTATAAACTATGAACTCCTTCCCAGATTCTGGCTGTATCAACAAAGGAGCCTCAGTCAGTACAGTCTTGAGCTTCTCAAAGCTCTCTTGCTGCGCATCAGCCTAGACAAATGGTACACCCTTACATAGCAACTTAGTTAAGGGTGCTGCAACCAATGAGAAGCCCTCCACAATCCGCCGATAATAAACTACTAGTCCCAGAAAACTCCGGATCTCAGACACGTTCCTAGGATGCTTCCACTCCAACACAGCCTCAATCTTTCGAGGATCAACTCGAATCCCCTCAGCAGAAACCACATGACCCAGAAATGTCACCTCACGTAACCAAAACTCGCACTTTCTAAACTTAGCATAGAGTTGCTTTTCCCTCAAAGTCTGAAGAACAACTCTAAGGTGCTCGTCATGCTCATCCTCAATCCTCGAGTAAACCAGTATGTCGTCAATGAACACAACCACAAACCGATCCAAATAAGGCTGAAATACTCGGTTCATCAAATCCATGAAAGTTTCCGGTGCATTAGTCAATCCAAATGGCATCACTAGGAACTCGTAATGACCATAGCGAGTCCTAAACGTCGTCTTATGTACATCAGCCTCCTTGACCCTCAATTGATGATACCCAGATTGGAGGTCAATCTTGGAGAATACTGAAGCTCCTCGAAACTGGTCAAACAGGTCATTGATCCTCGGTAGTGGGTACTTGTTCTTAATGGTCAACTTGTTCAGTTGCCAATAGTCGATATACATCCACATGGATTCATCCTTTTTCTTCACAAACAATACCAGTGCTCCCCACGGAGACATACTAGGGCGGATGAACCCATGATCCAATAACTCCTGAATTTGAGCCTTAAGTTCCACAAACTCCTTCAGTGCCATTTAATAGGGAGCGATGGACACCGGAGCTGTACCAGGAAGTAGCTCAATCTCAAACTCCAATTTACGGTTCAGAGGTAAACCTGGTAGCTCCTAAGGAAAGACGTCCGAAAAATCCTTTACCATTCTGATGTCCTTAACAGAAGAGTCCCAAGAATCAGAAACACTTACGTAGGCCAAGAATGCCTCACAACCCTTACGAACCAGCTTCTCCGGCCACCAGCGCAAAGATCACATTAGACACAATTCCGGTGTTCTCCAATCAAGACTACCTTATTATCCTCCTCAGTCCTCAATACGACCCTCTTAGTCACACAGTCCAAACTGACATGATGCTTGACCAACCAGTCCATCCCCAGAATTAAGTCGAACTCCCCAAATGGAAACTCCATCAGATCAGCCAGAAAGATTGCCCCTTGAACCTCTAAAGGAACGTTTCTAAACAACTTGTTAACCCTTATAGATTGCTACGGTAATCTCACTTATAGTGCTCTCAACCAAAATCCCTAAGTTTTCAGACACAATACAGGTTATACAGGAGTGAGTGGATCATATATCCATCAATACAATATAGTGTACATCATGAATTAAAAACGTACATGTAATGACGTCTGGAGCATCTTTGTCCTCTAGGCGGTGTGCAGCATAAATTAGAGCTGGTGCCTCGCCTCAATCTGTCTAGTACCTCTGCTCGGCGCTCTCTGTCCACTACCCATACCATTAGATCCCCTAGCCTGACCATGGCCTCTCGGTGGTTGCTGTGCTACCCTCTGTGGCTGTACATTACCAGTACCCTAAGCTTGTATCTGATCAGCCCTCAGAAGACACTCCCTGATATGGTGATCCAATGATCCACACCTTGTAACAGTCCGGTTTAGACCCTAGTCAGAATAGTGGTTTTCAGACCACAAATCCGAGTCAAAAAAATATTTTAATCTTATTTTTCGTGCTTATGGTATGTGAATTGATATGTGTGAAATTTTTGTGAATTAATATATCCGTTTGTATGCTTAATTTGATAAAAGCACTTAATCGCGTAAAATGCAAAAGTGATTTGATATTTACTAAAGTGTTACATTGCTATTATTTTTATAATATGGAGTCCTTAAATTGAAATTTCACCATTGGCAGCATGCATGGACGGTAAAAGACATTAATTATATATGTTTTATATGTTATTTTTAAAGGTTAATTGGGTAAAAGATTAAATAATGTTCATTATAATAAAACAAAACATTAAAATGCCATGCAATTGCATTCATCTTAGCTGAATATTTAAAGAAAAATAAAGAATAAAATCTTGCTAGGGTTCGGCTAGGATTTTGGCTTAATTAAGGTATGAGTTTTGTTCGGTTTTTGATAATTTGTACGTTTTTGTGATCGTTGCTTCGAGTACTAGCTAGCCCATGTCTTAATTTTTGAATTTGATGATGATTTTATGTTTTGCCATTGTTGAAATCTTGTGGTTTTTGTTGTTTGATGATGGAAAATAAAAGATATGTGATAGATTAATATATTTTGTCTTTGGATTTTTGATAAATTTGAGTAATTTGGGATAAATTGTGAAAATGTTAATTTGAAGGACTAAAATGTGAAAAAAAAATAAATGTGTGGATTTATATGAATATAATGAACATTTGGCCAAGCTATAGTGTGGTTAAATTTTGAATATTTTGTGTTTTGTGAAATAAGGACTAAAATGTAAAAGTGTGAAAATATAAGGGCTAATGTGTAAAAAGGCCTAATTATGTGTTTTTGGATTAAATTGAATGAATGTGTAATCAAATTAATTAAATTTGAATTTATTTAGATCAAGAACGAAACAAATTGGAATTAGATCGGGGGAAGTTGAAAGTTGTTTAATAGTCACTTCGATCTGTTCGTTTCCGTACGAGGTAAGTTCAAAAGTAAATAAATGTTGTTAAATTCGATTGTATATATTTTATTTGTACCAAATTGTATTATTACTTGTAAATATATGTGAATGCCGAATTGGTAAAAGTGTGGAAGAAAAGTTTACGAGCTTGAATTGATAGAGATACGACGTCCAAAAGCCCCATACGAACCTTAGAAATAGTTAGGATACATATGTCATGACATAGGATTTCGATATGTGATTTCATGTAAGACCACGTCTGGGACGTTGGCATCGACTTGTGTTTACGTGTAAGACCATGTCTGGGACATTGGAATCGTATTTGATTCGTGTAAGACCCTGTCTAGGACAGAGGCATCAATATGTGATTACATGCAAGACCACGTCTGGGACGTTGGCATTGTACGAGCTTTTTGACTATCCAAGTATCCTTATTAATTCTGAATGGTTCAACGGGCATTATCGAGAAGAGATCAAATGTGAAAACGAACTATAAGATTCAGGTATGTGCTATGTTATATGTATATGAAAGAAAGGTAAGTATATGTTAGTGATGAATATATGATTTAGATATGGTAAAAGAGAAATTTATATGTGCTTATGAGTATATGTGTATTCAAACATTGATGTTATATTGTTATTGTAAATATGATAATATTTGAGGTTGCAAGCATATTAAATGTACATTTGGTTAAGGTTTGTTTGATTTGGCTAGTTGGTTTAATGCAAATGTTTATTTGTTCATTATTTGCTTATGACTTACTAAGCTATGAAAGCTTACTTTGTGTGTGTGTTTGTTCATTGTTTTATAGATTATCAAGGCTAGGGAAAGCTCGGGGATTGTCGAGGATTTTCACCACACTATCGAACTATATTTTGGTACCTTTTGAAATTGTATATACTAAAGTATGGCATGTATAGGCTAGAGAACTTAGGTTATGTTTTGAGATGTGTAAATATAGCCATGTGAAATGGCTTGCTAATGAATGTGTTTTGGATGAGTTTAGTCCATGCTTATTGATGCATATGTTGGAATGTTATGATGTGCTCATGAATGGCCAAATGAAATGGTCTATATTGGTAAGTTCGTGGTTGAATTGGGATATTGATATGATGTGAAATCTATGTTTTGAATTGGTATGTTTTAGTAGGGTTTGTATTTGAGAATGAATGATGTAGTTAAGAGTTAAGTTGTGCATGTTTTAGTATGTTTTGGATGCCTTTGGAATATGAATTGAGGTTTGTTGGATGCTTGTAGGTTTGACTCAAATTTTGGGTGGCAAATTGGCCTTGAAAATGGCCTATATTTGCCCACATGGTGGAGCACACGAGCGTGTGTCTTGATCGTGTCTCTTAAGATTGTAATTTGAAGCAAGTCAGGATGTCACACGGGCGTGTGACTGACCGTGGAACAAGTCAATAGCCTCCCTAAATTTTACACGGCCTGGCACACGGGCGTGACTTGTGGCCGTGTGGACAAGTCAGTATGTATGCCCTATTTTGCCACGGCCTAGACACACAGGTGTGTGACCTCTGGAACTTTGAAAAATTTTTAATTTTTGGAAAATTTTTGTATGTGCTCGATTTAGTCCCGACCCTTTTCCTATGCATGTTTAAGGTCTCGTAGACCTTTTAAAGGGATTCTATGTATATGATTTGCTATGATATGATGATGTTTTATCTTATGTTTGTGAAATGATCTTAAAATTTTTGAAATGTCCGGTAACGCCTCTTTACCCTATTCCGGTGATGGTTACTGGTTAGGGGTTATACATTTTATTGGTATCAGAGCTGCGGTTTAATCGATTCTAGGACTAACCTAACATGTGTGAGTTTAGTTATACATGTCATATTATTATTTTGCGATAGTGTGATGATTCCTGACAACTGAAATGTGTTTTCATATAGTAAATGGATCCCGATCGAACCATAGTTGATGATGTAGAAAGTAATGCGCCTGCTCCCGCTCAAGAGACAGGGCCGCCTAGATTTCTGCCGACTTCGAGTAACCAAGATGGAGAGGCTAAACAAGCCTTTTATCAAATGATGAATGAATGGTTTACTCAGTATATCCGGACAAATCCGGCTATTCCACAACCATCTCCCCCATCGATTCCTCCTCAGATACCTATTATGCCACAAGTTGTTGATCCAGTACGAATGAATAAGCCACCGATTGATAAAATCAAGAAAGACGGGGTCGAAGAATTCAGAGCCGCTGTTGATGATGATACTGAGCAAGCTGAATTTTGGCTTGATAATACGATCCGTGTGTTTGATGAATTATCTTGTACCCCTGAGGAGTGTATTAAATGTGTTGTATCCTTGCTTCGAGATTCCGCGTACCATTGGTGGAATACAATGATATCCGTAGTTCTGAGAGAACGGGTTACCTGGGAATTCTTTCAGACTGAATTCCATAAGAAATACATCAGTTAAAGATTCATCAACCAAAAGCGCAAAGAATTCCTCGAGTTGAAACAAGGTCGTATGACCGTAACAGAATATGAGTGGGAATTTCTGAGACTTAGTAGATATGTTCGGGAATGTGTATCGACCGAAGCAATAATGTGTAAAAGATTTGAAGACAGTTGAATGAAGACATCAAGCTGTTAGTCAGGATTTTTGAAATAAAAGAGTTCGTCGTACTTGTTGAACGAGCGTGCAAAGCTGAAGAGCTCGGGAAAGAGAAAATAAAAGCTGAGTTTGAAGCTAGAGATGCACGTAAGATATACTCAAGTAAATCTTTCCAATCAGCATCAAAGAAATTTCGAGATGACTTTAGCCGCTCAAAGGCTACTGCGGGTTATTCTAGACGTGATCGGGACAGACCACCTGTGAGTTCTAAAGCTACCTCAGTAGCTAGTTTTGGTAACGACAGATCAAATCAACCAGAATGCAAATATTTCGGTAAACGACATCCTGACAATTGTAGATTGAACGATCGGGCCTGTTTCAAATGTGGATCATTAGAACATTTCATCCGTGACTGCCCTGAGTTAACTGAACAAAACACAGTACAGAATGTGAGACCGAGTAACACTGTAGCTCATGGTAGACCACCCAGAAATATGGGTAATGTGAGTGGCAATCAGAGAGGAACTAAAGACATAGCTGTTAGATCAGAGGCTCGTGTACCTGCCAAAGCTTATATTATTCGTGCTCGCGAAGAAACTTCGTCTCCAGATGTGATTACTGGTACTTTCACTCTCTATGATACTAGTGTTGTTGCATTGATTGATCCTGGTTCGACTCATTCTTATATATGTGAGACTTTAGTATCCAGTAAGACTTTACTTGTAGAGTTTACTGAGTTTGCGATTAGAGTATCGAACTCCTTAGGCCGGTGTGTTTTGGTTGATAAAGTGTACAAGAATTGTCCGTTGATGATTCAAGATTCATGTTTTCCGGCTAATTTGATGTTGTTGCCATTCGACGAGTTTGATATAATTCTGGGTATAGATTGCTTAACTTTACATGATGCTATTGTGAACTGCCAATGGAAGACTATTGATTTGCGAAATGTCAAAATGATGAGATTATTCGGATTGAGTCTAATGATTAAAATGGTTTACAGCAGTGATATCTTTAATGTTAGCTCAAAAATATGTGAGAAAGGGTTGTGAAGCTTACATTGCTTATGTGCTAGACTTTAAAGTGACTGAAAAGAAGATTGAATCAGTACCAGTTGTGTGTGAGTATCCGGATGTGTTTCTAGAAGAATTACCGGGTTTACCACCGATTCGAGAGGTAGAGTTTGGTATTGAGTTAGTTCCAGAATGACTCAGATATCGATAGCTCCGTACAGAATGGCACCGACTGAATTAGAAGAATTGAAAGCTCAGTTGCAAGAATTGACTAATAGAGGCTTCGCACGATCGAGTTTTTCTCCTTGGGGTGCACCAGTTTTGTTTGTGAAAAAGAAAGACGGAACTATGAGAATGTGCATCGATTACTGACAGCTCAATAAGGTAACTATAAAGAATAAATATCCTTTGCTACGGATTGATGACTTATTTGATCAGTTGAAAGGGGCTACTGTGTTTTCTAAGATAGATATGCAATCGGGTTACTATCAGTTGCGAGTTAAAGACTCTGATGTACCGAAAACTGCTTTCCAAACGAGGTATGGACACTATGAGTTTCTAGTTATGCCTTTCGGACTTACTAATGCTCCTACTATTTTAATGGATTTAATGAATCGGATCTTCAGACAATATTTAGATCGATTTGTGGTTGTGTTTATAGATGACATATTGATCTATTCTCGTGATGAATCCGAGCATGTTGAACATCTGAGATTAGTGCTACAGACTTTGCGTGATAAGCGGTTGTATGCGAAGTTTAATAAATATGAGTTCTGGTTACGAGAAGTTAGTTTTCTTGGTATATTGTATCAGCATCGAGTATTAGGGTTGATCCGAAGAAGGTTTCTTCTATACAAGATTGGAAGCCTCCTAGAAATGTATCCAAAGTTCAAAGTTTTCTGGGATTAGCGGCTTACTATAGACGGTTTGTTTAAGGTTTCTCTATGATTGCGACCCCTATGACACGACTACTTCAGAAAGATGTTAAGTTAGAGTGGTTAGAAAAGTGCCAGAAAAGTTTTGATCAGTTGAAAGCTTTGTTGACCGAAGCTCCAGTACTAGTTCAGCCAGAATCGGGTAAAGAATTCGTTATCTATAGTGATGCATCTTTGAATGGTTTGGGTTGTGTTTTGATGCCAAGAAGGCAAAGTTATAGCTTATGCTTCAAGACAGTTAAAGCCACATGGCAAGAACTATCCGACACATGATCTGGAATTGGTAGCTATTGTGTTTGCGTTGAAAATTTGGCGCCACTATCTGTTCGGTGAGAAATGTCACGTTTATTCCGATCACAAAATCTTAATATATTTGATGACTTAGAAAGATTTGAATCTACGACAGCGAAGATGGTTAGAGTTGTTAAAAGATTATGAGCTTGTAATTAACACCATCCGGGAAAAGCCAATGTTGTTGCTGATACTTTGAGTCAGAAATCATTGTTTGCCCTACGTGCGATGAATACTCAATTAATCATATCTGATGATGGTTCATTAGGAGCTAAGTTGAAAGAAAAGCCATTATTTATTCAGCAGATTTGTGATGCTCATAAAGTTGATAACGAAGTGATAGCAAAACGGACTCAATGTGATGCGAATACTGATTCAGAGTTCAGAGTTGATACCGAATGTTGTTTGAAGTTCAAAGACCGAATGTGTGTTTCGAGAAATTCAGAGTTGATTCAGATGATTTTGAATGAAGCTCATAGTAGTCAATTATCTGTTCACCCGGGTAGTACAAATATGTATAATGATTTGAAACAACTTTACTAGTGGCATGGTATGAAACGAGACATTTCTGACTTTGTTTCGAGATGTTTGATTTGTCAGCAAGTCAAAGCTGAGCATCAGGTTCCGTCTGGGTTACTTCAACCTATTATGATACCCGAGTGGAAATGGGACAAAGTCACGATGGATTTTGTATCAGGTTTGCCTTTATCATCGAGTAAGAAAGATGCAATTGGGTTATTGTGGATAGATTGACTAAATCGGCTCATTTTATTCCAGTTCGCATAGATTACTCGCTTGATAAACTTGCTAAGTTGTATATTTCTCAGATTGTGAGATTACACAGAGTACCTATTTCTATTGTTTCAGATAGAGATTCGAGGTTCACGTCGCGGTTTTGGAAGAAACTACAAGATGCACTAGGTACGAAACTACACTTTAGTACTGCTTTTCATCCGCAAACAGATGGTCAGTCTGAATGAATTATTTAGATACTCGAGGATATGTTAAGATGTTGCATTCTTGAGTTTGAAGGTACATGGGAACGATACTTACCACTGATTGAATTTGCGTATAATAATAGCTTTCAATCGAGTATCAAAATGGCACCTTACGAGGCTTTGTACTGTCACAAATATCGAACACCTTTGTATTGGACTGAGCTCAGTGAGAATAAGATATACGGGATTGATTTAATCAAAGAGACTGAACAGAAAGTAAAAGTGATTCGTGATAGTCTGAAAGCCGCGTCATATCGTTAGAAATCGTATGCAGACTTGAAACGAAAAGATATTGAGTTTCAGATCGGGGACAAAATGTTTTTGAAAATCTCACCGTGGAAGAAAATACTTTGATTTGGTCGTAAAGGCAAATTGAGTCTGAGATTCATTGGGCCGTATGAGATTATTGAGCGTATCAGGCCGGTTGCTTATAGACTGTTGTTGCCACTTGAGTTAGAAAAGATCCATAACGCATTCCATGTTTCAATGCTTCGACGATATCGATTTGACCCATCACATATAATTTCCCCGTCTGAGATTGAGATGAGATCCGATATGACATACGAAGAAGAACCAATCTGGATTTTAGATCGCAAAATGATAGAATTGAGAAATAAGAAAATTTCTTTAGTAAAAGTCTTATGGCATAGACACGAGTTTGAAGAAGCTACTTAAGAGCCCGAGGATGCTATGAGAGAACGTTACCCAAACCTATTCGTCAGTAAGATTTTCAGGGACAAAAATCCCTAAGGGAGGAGAATTGTAACAGTCCGGTTTAGACCCTATTCGGAATAGTGGTTTCGGGACCACAAATTCGACTCAAAAAAATATTTTTATATTATTTTCCATGCTTATGGTATGTGAATTGATATGTGTGAAATTCCCGTGAATTAATTTATCCATTTGTGTGCTTAATTTGATAAAAAAAACTTAATCGCGTAAAATGCAAAAACGATTTGATATTTGTTAAAGTGCTACATTGTTATTATTTTTATAATATGGAGTCCTTAAATTGAAATTTGACCATTGGGAGCATGCATGGACGGTAAAGGATATTAATTATATATGTTTTATATGTTATTTTTAAAGGTTAATTTGGTAAAAGATTAAATAATGTTCATTATAATAAAACAAAACATTAAAATGCCATGCAATTGCGTTCATCTTAGCTAAATATTGAAAGAAAAATAAAGAATAAATCTTGCTAGGGTTCGGCTATGATTTTGGCTTAATTAAGGTATGAGTTTTGTTCGATTTTTGATAATTTGTACGTTTTTGTGATTGTTGCTTCGAGTACTAGCTAGCCCATGTCTTAATTTTTGAATTTGATGATGATTTTATGTTTTGTCGTTGTTGAGATCTTGTGGTTTTTGTTGTTTGATGATGGAAAATAAAAGATATGTGATAGATTAATATATTTTGTCTTTGGATTTTTGATGAATTTGAGTAATTTGGGCTAAATTGTGAAAATGTTATTTTGAAGGATTAAAATGTGAAAAAAATAAATGTGAGGATTTATATGAGTATAATGAACATTCAGCCAAGCTATAGTGTGGTTAAATTTTGAATATTTTGTGTTTTGTGAAATAAGGACTAAAATGTAAAAGTGTGAAATTATAAGGGCTAATGTGTAAAAAGGCCTAATTATGTGTTTGTGGATTAAATTGAATGAATGTGTAATCAAATTAGTTAAATTTGAATTTATTTAGATCAAGAACGAAAGAAATTGGAATTAGATCGGGGGAAGTTGAAAGTTGTCGAATAGTCACTTCGATCTGTTCGTTTCCGTACGAGGTAAGTTCAAAAGTAAATAAATGTTGTTAAATTCGATTGTATATGTTTTATTTGTACCAAACTGTATTATTACTTGTAAATATATGTGAATGCCGAATTGGTAAAAGTGTGGAAGAAACGTTTACGAGCTTGAATTGATCGAGATATGACGTCCAAAAGCCCCATACGAACCTTAGAAATAGTTAGGATACATATGTCATGACATAGGATTCTGATATGTGATTTCATGTAAGACCACGTCTGGGACATTGGCATCAACTTGTGTTTACGTGTAAGACCATGTCTGGGACATTGGCATCGTATTTGATTCGTGTAAGACCCTGCCTGGGACAGAGGCATCGATATGTGATTACATGCAAGACCACGTCTGCGACGTTGGCATTGTACGAGCTTTTTGACTATCCAAGTATCCTTATTAATTTTGAATGGTTCAATGGGTATTATCGAGAAGAGATCAAATGTGAAAACGAACTATAAGATCCAGGTATGTGCTATGTTATTTGTATATGAAAGAAAGGTAAGTATATGTTAGTGATGAATATATGATTTAGATATGGTAAAAGAGAAATTTATATGTGCTAATGAGTATATGTGTATTCAAACATTGATGTTATATTGTTATTGTAAATATGATAATATTTGAGGTTGTAAGCATATTAAATGTACATTTGGTTAAGGTTTGTTTGATTTGGCTAGTTGGTTTAATACAAATGTTTATTTGTTCATTATTTGCTTATGACTTACTAAGCTATGTGTGTATGTTTGTTCATTGTTTTATAGATTATCAAGGCTAGGGAAAGCTCGGGGATTGTCGAGGATCGTCACCACACTATCGAACTATATTTTAGTACCTTTTGAAATTGTATATATTAAAGTATGGCATGTATAGGCTAGATAACTTAGGTTATGTTTTGAGATGTGTAAATATAGCCATGTGAAATGGCTTGCTAATGAATGTGTTTTGGATGAGTTTAGTCCATGCTTATTGATGCATAAGTTGGAATGTTATGATGTGCTCATGAATGGCCAAATGAAATGGTCTATATTGGTAAGTTCATGGTTGAATTGGGATATTGGTATGATGTGAAATCTATGTTTTGAATTGGTATGTTTTAGTAGGGTTTGTATATGAGAATGAATGATGTAGTTAAGAGTTAAGTTGTGCATGTTTTAGTATGTTTTGGATGCCTTTGGAATATGAATTGAGGTTTTTTGGATGCTTGTAGGTTTGACTCAAATTTTGGGTGGCAAATTGGCCTTGTAAATCGCCTATATTTTCCCACACGGTTGAGCACACGGGCGTGTGTCTCGACTGTGTCTCTTAAGATTATAATTCGAAGCAAGTCAGGATAACACACGGGCTGGACACACAGGCGTGTGACTGACCGTGTGAACAAGTCAGTAGCCTCCCTAAATTTCAAACGGCCTGGCATACGGGCGTGACTTGTGGCCGTGTGGACAAGTTAGTATGTATGCCCTGTTTTGCCACGGGTGTGACCTCTGTAACTTGGAAAAATGTTTAATTTTTGGAAAATTTTTGTATGTGATCGGTTTAGTCCCGACCCCTTTCCTATGCTTGTTTAAGTCCTTTCCTATGCTTGTTTAAGGTCCCGTAGACCTTTTAAAGGGATTCTATGTATATGATTTGCTATGATATGATGATGTTGTATCTTATGTTTGTGAAATGATCGTAAAAGTTTTGAAATGTTCGGTAACGCCTCTTAACCCTATTCCGGCGATGGTTACGGGTTAGGGGTGTTACACACCACAGACACGCCACAGTCCTTCTCCAACACTCGCCCTGATGGCGTCTACAACAATCAACACCTGGTTGTTGTCCAGTAGCAGTAACAGAGGGCCCAGCTCTAACCGACCCATCAGCTCTGGCCTTTTTCTTAGACTTTTGTACAGAACTCGAGGGCTCCGAATCCCTCTTGTTCCTACCTCTCTTTTTGTCACGGTTTTGGCGCTCAGCGCGCTTAACCTCCTCGGCGATCTTTGCCTTCTCAACCAGTGAAGAAAAATCACGCTCCCTCTGCGGAGCTATCAGGACTCTCAAGTTATCTCTGAGGCCATCCTCGAAGCGGACACATCGCTCATACTCAGTCGCCACCATACCTCGCACAAAGCGGCTCAGTCGTAGGAATTCGACCTCATACTCGGCCACAGATCGATCTCCCTGAGTAAGGTTCAGGAACTCTCTCCTGCGGGCATCCACGTAGCTCGCCCCCACATATTTCCCCTGGAAGGCAGTCTTAAAGAACTCACAGGTCAGACGTTCAGCCTGAGTGCCCTCCTTAACAGTCAGCCACCACTGATAAGACTCGTCTCGTAACATTGAGACTGCACCCTTTAATTTCTGCTCAGGGGGTGCAATCTAAGTCATCCAAAATCTGCTCCGTAGCCTCTATCCAGTAGTCGGTCACATTAGGGGGGACTCTAGTGACACCCCTAAAAAGTTTATCTCCATTGGACCGGAGTCGTTCCGTAACCAACCCACGGCCCCCAAATCCAGTATTAGGCCCAGCGACCCTCTCCAATATCCTGAGCATAGCCTAGGACAATGTGTCATCCCCAACCATGCGATCTTGAGACCCAGTCTTAGTAGCGGCCGACACTAGCGTCTCACTAGTATCTAAATTTGGCAGGCTGCTCGATGACGAGGACTCAGCTTGAGCTCCTCTATGGCCTCTACCTCGGCCTCTAGTACCCCATCCGCGGATACCTCGTGTGCTCATATCTAATCAAATTTATCTGTATCAAAAGTTTTATGAATCAATTACAGTTCCAGTGTTTATTAACAAATATTTTATGTAAAACAGTACCAGAAGTTCAGAGTTTGTTTTCGTTTGTCGCAGTCTCTAGTAGTTTACTATAGTTTCAGTTTAACTACAGTTTCCAGTATATACTATTTAGAGTATTCTCACAGTTTACTAGCTACAGTAGTTTCAGGATATCATAGCATATTAAATTTAAGCAAAATTCAGTTTCAGGATACTTACAGGATCAACGTCGGAGACTCGGTGTACCGAATACTCAGTAAAAACATTTCAAATCATTTTGAAAAGTAAATTTTCAGTCGACTTGGGCGACTCATGCAACCTTAACAGTCATTTCAGTAAAAATGGGCTCACACGCCCATGTGGCCTGCCCATGTGGGCCCACACGTCCGTGTGCTCACACGCTCAGATTGGCCTTGGCCCATGTGGATCACACGACTTGGCCCAATTTCCCACAAGCCCGTGTGGTCCACATGGCCCAAATCAATCTAGCCCGTGTGTCGCACACGGCCTACCTGGCCATTACACGACCGTGTCTTGTGTGGACGACCTGGCCTTGTCGATCACACGCCCGTGTTATGGCATACGACCTACCACACGAGCAACTACACGCTTGTGTGGCGTCGACAGTGAGGTTTTCGGCTTTCACCGAAACCTAATTTTCTGCGTAACCGAGTACACGCCTGTATCGTTTTCGACGTAAAAGCAACTCCAAGCAATCCCCAACCTAAAATTGATCAATATTTCACTCCATTAATCACTTAAACAATCGAATTGAACTAAACCCGAAGCAGGGTATTCATCTACCGAACAAAAAACCATTACCTTAGATCGAACAACGAAGTCTCTTCACCACCACAGCACCGATCAAATAACTTTAGCCCTTTAACCTTTTCCAAACACAAAACGAATCCCATTAACCACTATCCATAACCCAAAACGAAAAACGATACTTACCACATTTACCGGTAACGCACGTCGAAAAAGAGACGCAAAACAACGATAGTAGGGAAAACAAAGCAAAAACGAAAAAGAAAAAGTGGAGAAGAAGATGATCAGTTTTTTTCTGCAGAGTGAATTTTTGGGAAACTGTTTTACTCAAATACCACTACCTACCCTATCTCAATCCCTTAATTTCCTCTCTCAACTCCCACTACACATCCACCACTCAGAATCCCAGTTCAGCACAACTTTGGTCGAACTTTAAGCAGAAATACTACTCCTTGCCATTGCAGAGAATCGAACACAAGCTCTCCAACACTCCACTTAACCACTAGACCAACTGACATATTCTGATATGGTTTTGTAAACAATTAAATAAAAACTTACTGAACAAGAGTAAGGCTTAACTTAGAAAATTTTCAAAATTTGCCAAATGCATGACTTGAACTTGGACCTCCCACATATACCTAGAACACATAACCACTAATGCAAACAGATATTTGTGTTATACATTCAAAAAACAAACATAGAAATTTTGGGGCGTTACAGAAAATTTCCAAATAATAAGCCCACACAGCCTACCTAAACTGCTCGTGTGCCCCACATGGCCTACCCAAATTGCCAGTGCAATTGCACACGTCCGTGTGCTCCACACAACCAACCACACGTCCATGTGGAGTCCATGTGGAGCACACGGCCTGCCACACGACCATGTGACGCAGAGTAGTTTCAAAAATAACTTCTATTTCAAATTTTTTTTTCGAGTTCTAATCGACATTTGGGGTTAGAATCACACATCTGGTTGTTTTTCGATGCCGAATCAACAGTCGCAATACCAAAACCTAAAACGATACCCAACTACGGATTATCTTGACATTCGAACACTTTAACATTAACGGCGGAGTGATTAACGCACTTAAGTAATCGAAGAAAAGTTCATCCCGAGATTTTCACTTAAACATAACCGAAATCAGATAAACGGAAACCTCACCTAAAATAATGATTTCAAGAGAAACAAAGCTACGTTGCATAAATTAACAAATTATCAACCAAAAAGATTGTATTAAACCCCTTCAACAAAAAAAACACTCCTAAAACAAAATCATTACCCCCCAGGATCAAAACTGGACAGAATGAACACCACCACCAATCCACGCCAAAACAGAATGGAAATGAAGGGAGCATCAAAGTGAACAACAATGGTACCTACCAGAAAGAAATCATTAACAACGAACATGAAAAACAAAGAAATGCTACCAAAGAAGTACACAGCAGAAACTTACAGATGCAAAACGGAGGAAAACCAAATATGGGGAGATTGGGAAAAATGGGACTGTTTGAGTGAGGGAAGTGGAAAAGAGTGGGACGGTTGAGATCCTCTGATGTCACCGCCACATGTGCACTCGGCAACTAGGTCGGATTTTGCGCCTCGTCATTCCCTTTACGACCCATGTTTATCCATGGCTACAAACCTGTTTCTCTTTTTTAATAAAGTGATTGTTTTGGCATCTTCCTTGGTTTTCTGGCAATATTAGAGGTGAGTGTTAGTGTTGATGGCTCGTCTGACTACCGCGAGTTTAATCCTCCGAAGGGGGTTCTTCCCATTGTAGCTGGCTTCCGATTTTCTTAGGTCTTCGTATGTTATGGGGATTTTGACCAGGTATGTATGTTTGTTTTTGTTTGTGTTTAAGTTACTTATTTCCTAATTTTTTCTTTCAAATTTTTATTAATCTGCTGAAATGGTAAACCCCTTGTAAACGGATAAAATCTCCTTACATGATCATCATCCCTCACCATTCTGCCAACTTAGAAGGGTTAATGGGGACTTTTTTTTTTCTTCTTTTTTTCTTTTTGGTGAAATGAAATCTCTGCTCGTAAACATCCTCAGTTCTAAAAAGTGAAAAAGTACAGATCAAACATTTTAAAGGATTTTATTCAAAATTATTTATTTTATAAACAACAATCCTTGCATTTACAGTCTAATTCGAAATATAAAGATAAATATTACAAAGATACAAACTTAATAAAAAAGTTGCATTTAAAAAAAAAATTGCATCTGTAACAATTTGAAAGGCATTTGTTTGAACGCGTGAAAGATCTCAGATTTAGAATTTAAGATGCATCCTAAAATCAAATTAAAGAAATAGATACTCACCTGGAATAGATTTATTATTTTAATCACTAAAAGTTTTTGTTCAGCTCTAAAATTAGTATAAATTATCCATTAATTCCGTAAATGAATTAGGTTAAATTTGATTAATTTCTTTTTGAAGTGACTAACGACAGTACACAAAAAATCACAAATAACTCGAATCATTTGAATTTTAATGTGATCTGAAATTTGAAGTTTTTCAAAAAGTTCTAATAAAATCATTACCAAGTTGATAAAAGGTGGAAAAAGAACATAAAATAATAGCAAGTCGAAGAAAAATAATGTAAATCAGAATTTTTTAAAAGAAGTTGATAAATTTAGGGGAAGAACAACTTCGAAGGAGAATAATAGTTGAAAATAAATAAGGAAAAGCCTCAGATTAGCATATTGGCACATTCATCAAAGCAAACAACAACCCATGTAGATGGATCTACACAGTGCGCTTTATTTGTTGTTGCAGCTCTTGCCCATTTCTTCTCCTCATCAGCCTTTTTTTTCCCTCAAATCGTAATAAATAAATTAAACAAAAACAAATCCACTGATAATTTCAAAATATTTTCATAAATTTGAAGAAAAAAACATTAATAATAAAGTCAGGTGATATTTTCAAAACTCAATTAAAACCAAGATCGTCGCTAGAAAAATGAAGATCGGTTGCCATCAGCGACTGGAGAAGATGAAATCAAAAGGGAAGATTATATTGAAGCTATGCGGGGATTAGGTTTAGGGGCGTAGGGCTTTTTGATTTTATCAGTTCGAAACTTTGCGGGCCTTTCGGTATAGCCCTTCAAAATTTTGGTTAATTATGTTTGGGCCTTTTCATGTTTTATTAGGAATGTATTTTTCAGGCCTATATACTGCTACCACTGCTATAAACAAAGGCATTGGGTGGGCTCTTAATGCCCAAGGGACTCCTCATTGCTTAAAATGGGTCCTTCTCTACGATTTTATGGTTTAGGTCTCTCCCACAAATGCTAAATTGATAGATCCAATCTCACTTTTTCTTATATATATATATATATATATATGATTGAAGAAAGAAGTTCTTTGCTTTCTAGTTGATTGAGTCATATACTCTTTTCACAGTTAGAATTTAATCCCTATATTTGCATAAATATTGGGGAGCAGACATTAAAATGGAATAAGCCCACTAATATGCCAAATGTCTCTACTACAATATGATGAGAGACTATTCCTCCCAGAATAGAAAGACCAAAATCTTCCACGTCCCTTTTTGGATTTATAGATTGTACCTTTCCAGTTAGTCCATAAGGGTCAGACACTCATATTTCAAGACCATACAATCATGTTACATAAAATGCATCAAAGCCAAAGCAAGTCACTCTTGAGAGAAATTAATGAATTCTAAAAATCTTAGGCAAATCCAAAGAAGGTTTTCCTATGCGCTCATCACAAAATGTTTTAAATATTAATGTACCCAATGCTAGATAGCTACCAAGAAGCATAAGCTAGAAAACACAATATGTGCTTTGGCCACACCTTTGTAATTCCAAATACCCATATTTGTTATAGCCCCTCCTTTAATACTCCAACCACCCCATGAATTGGTTATTAAAAAAAAAAATATGAGAATTAATTCCCAACAAATAAGAAATAAATGAGTGTGAGAGTCAAATGATTCGAAAGGTTCATGTTTGGTTTGAGAAGGGATCATGAAATTTTTGAAAAAAAAAAAAAGAATGGAAATATAATCTACTTTAATTAAGTGATTTATTAGATAATCGAAAAGAGAGGATCTTGAATACTATTCAAAATTCAGAAGAACTATGTCAAGGTTGGCTATTGAACGACTGGAAAAGGCTTGGGTTTGCTTATAGAAAGTAGAAATGGAGGCGGATCAGTTTGAGTGAATATATACTCTGAGATAGAACGAGAAAATTTGAATTTGATTGATTCAACTTATAAAATTTTTGAACGATTAGAAAATTACAAAAATGAAACTATTTATTTGAACAACAAAAAGCGATTAATCAAGTTCGATAATAGATTTTTCAACAAACTTTACAAAGAGCTCTAGGAACTTGGAATAGTTCTTTAAATAATGAATTACATTTATGCACCATAGCGCTAATATTGACTTGTTTGGGGGTGATGAAAGAAATAACCCTCCCAACAACATTATCTCTAATATTCTAACTTTGAGTTTTCTCTCTAGAGTGCAATATTATTTCCAACTACACCCGACACTTGTTGGTGTAATCCAAGAATTTAGTTCATCTGTTTTTTAATTTAATGACTAAATTCTAATTTATCATATTGCTAAAGATTAGATTATGTAGTATTCTATTTTTTTAAAAAAATTACTCACCTGATCAATATTACACACCTTTTAAGGCTTTTTATTATGAAATTGGAGTTGTAAAGCTCTTGATCACTATTTTAAATAAACAGAACAAAAATGAATATGTTGTAATTTTAAATTAAATATATATTATTTTAATTTTAAAAATGTGGCATAATTCAACATAATAAAATTACTTATCAATTGAAATGTTAAAAAAAATGAAAGGGTTAAAATTTGAAAAAGTAAAAGTAGGAAAATTAAAAGCAGAGAAATAGTAACGGAAGGACAAGTGAGGTAAGGTGGAAACTAAATAGACTGTGTCACCGACATCAATATCAGAGTGATGTTGGTAAGGGAGAAATAAAAGAAGCATCAAAATCAAAAGAACAGTGCGGACTCGCTGATGGGCTCAATCCTTGGAGAAGAGTGTGGTCCTGCTTTAACAAACCCATTTATGGCCAACCATTGGGGTGGGGAGGAGAGACGGCAGGACCACCCACAAATATTTATCCATTTATTCCACTTTCGTATTAAAAAAGTTGATAAAAACTGCTCCTATCCTACAGTTGAAGTTGATAACTCAATTCCAAAGCTAACATTTGGTATAAACGGGTCCACCAAACTGATGTCTGATGTTTGCACACTTTACCATTGTAGCAAATGAAATGATGCTACGCTTTAACAATATTTTGCACCCCACGTTAGTTGGGCTTTGATTTATGAGCATTTATCACCCAAATCTGGCTCCTTTATTTCTTCAAATCCAATGCCTATCACCAACTTTCCCAATTTTGGTACCAACAATTTTAATGTCTCCAATGTAGTTTTATGCCCATCTGTGAAAAAGTGAAAATCAAATTAATATACCCATATTTATATAATAATAAAAAACTGTATGCCAGGACAAGCTTTTCTTTTTGAAAATACCCATATTATATATTATTTTTACAAATTTATTTATGTTTTTCTGAATATATTTAATTAATAGTATACATATAGACAAAAAAAGATATAGTTATGGATGTATATATAGTGCGTCGCTATGAAAGGTTTAAACAGTTTAAATTTAGTGAGAGAAGAAAAGAGTGTACATATGTGCATGTGAAAAGTTGATATTTTATTTGGGATATTACTACTTTTTTAGTGAGTTTTGTTTGAAAACGTAGTTAAAATTAATGATTTATCTTTTTAAAAATTTTCTAATTACGATATAGAGAATTTATTGTAAATATATAAAAAAATGTAGAAAATATTTTAAGATTTGATTAAAATAACAAAATTGAGACATAAGAAATACTCGGGAAATATGCTATGTTTCAATATGCTTCAATATTATACAGATGAAAATGTTTAGATTTTAAGATTTCTATATGTTTCAATATTATAGATATCGACACTTTATATAAATGAATAATTTCCCGAGAATTTTAATATGCTTCTAGCATTCTAAATCCTTTAAGGATTTTAATATAAACTTTACTATATAGTGATTTATAAAAGGTTGTACCAACAACTATTAGACAAAAGTTAAATCTTTTATGATTTGTCAGTTTAATAATATATCTAAAGGTTATTGTATCCATCACAAAATAATATTATATATTTTCATAATCAATGCTAGGACTTAGCAAAAACTTCATATTTTATTCCTTTTTTGCAAAACTACTTTATTTGTAACCTTACTGACTTTATACCTTTAGATATTTGGACTATTGGTCCAAAAATTCCACTAATTTAATTGTACTTGAGTTGAGTCTTTCTATTTTAACAAATTTATTCCATATCTATATTTCTCAATAGATTTATTTAAGATCCTTCTTTTATTTCATTATTTCAACAATAATATTGCATGCAAAACCATCGTCGGCCACTTTTATTATCAGTTCGACATTTTCTCGAATTTACATAATTTATCGAGATATCTTATTTTCACTATTTTAGTCTTCAATTTCAGGTACCTAAATCTCTTCTAGAATTTTACTTATTAGTTATGTCTTGGGTCTCTTTTGGAGCACCCGCCTTCACTATATGACTATCTAGATTTATTATTTTTTATTAGAATTTTCTTATTTGGAACTTGTAATGAGTTATCTTTGTTGAACTTATGGTTCAAATTACTCTCCCCTAACTCATTACAGGTTATTATTTCTCTCCCACTAATGGCGGGAAAACTATCAAATCAAAATAGTAATCACAAATCATGTCATAATTGAATCTCCAGTACATTTAAAACATATAATAATACAAGTAGACTCGTAATTAATATATATTCCCAACTTTCTTTAAGGATTCACTCATCTTTGTATGTTGTGGTGGAGCAATTGGAACATATAGCATATACAAAAATTCAAAGATGAGAGATATCTAGCTCTTGACTAAAAACCAATTGTAATGGGGAGTATTTATAACTTATTGGCTTGACCCATACAACACGTAAATCAACATAATCTCATGTTGAAATAGGAAGTTTAGTTCTCATAAGTAATGATTTAGGTATTAATCAGAGGCATTTCTCTAAACTATTATGTGCATAAATAACAAGCTTTTACAAAACATTTTCAAACTCAATCAATAAAAGACTGAGATATAAACTCATCAGTATTAGCAAGATGAATTGTCTTAATTGCATGATCTGAAATTAATTATTTAAATAAGCAATCTTGCAAACGACAGGTTGCAAGTTGATAAAACATATGTGATTATTTTGTAGATGCATATACTAAAATCATATAATATCAAAATCATCCACATGGTGGATAAGTGGGCCCATATTCATTTAAGAAATGCAAGACATTAAATATCAAATTTAGCTAGTGAGTTTCTAATAATAATTTTCATTGAGAACAACCAACAAATGAGAATTCTTTAAATTAAAGAATCTTCTGGTTCTTTAATGAATGTCCATATGAATTCTCAATTAATTTTCGCATCATATATGATCCAGGATGGTCTAACTGGTCACGCAAAGTAGTAAATGCATTTGTATCAGTAAACTTTTGGTTTACTTTAGCATGCATTTCAGTTGTACTAATAATGTCAATATAAATTGTGACAAATTGATAATTTTATTGTCATTCCTTTTACTTTGTATTCACATATAAGTACTATTGTGACATTTACTATTGGAAATTTATAAATCAATGTGACGTTTATAATGCCACTAAGTTAACAAAATAAATATAATTTTCAAACAATTATATGCAATATTCGCTTTAGGGAATATGTCAAAATCTTCAATATATATATATATATATATATATATATATATATATATATAAAAACTTGCAACTTCAGGTGCATCCAACCATAATGAGCTTTAGATAGAATTACCATATTCTATTGCTCATAAGTAGATCTTTCACAGTCAAATATTTTGCTTTCAACCCCTTAATGGGAATGATGACAAAAGAAGATCACAATAATAGTCATAGTCAATTCAATTTAATAACAAGAGTAATCAATAACTCAATCTTCCCCCTTTTATTTTTACCCTTTCAAAATAGATATTTATAGCAATAGTAATTCATATGAAATATAATCTTTTCTTCATTCAATAATCTCAATATGATATCCAGTATAATGAATATATTTTAAAACTGATGCATTAACCATCATAAATTTTGTTCTTTTTTAGATATTGATATTTTAGCTCTTTTGGAGCTTTCAACTAATTTTGTACTATCAAATATTGGAATAATATTTGTTTGTTTCAGTACCAAATAAGATAAATATTTTTTATCTGTAATGATGGAATTCATTACTACATTCTCATATCCTTCCTCAAAGAATATTAACAAAAACAAAATATTTGGGCATACGCCACATATGTGGCCAATAATATTTCATATCACATTGATAACATAAGTTATCTTTACCCTTGGAAGAGTTATCTTGAGAACTTTCATTTTTCTCTTATTTATTACTATGTTCCCACTTTTAGTGGCCCATGATTATATTTTTTATTTTCTTTGTGTTTGCATTCATTTCGGGGAATGTGATTGTCGAAATCAGAGCTTTAAAATTATAATGAGAATGATCGAACCTGGAAACTAACTCTGACAACGATTTTAAGGCAAGTGCACCTATCGAACAGTAGTATAGCTTAGGCAAGACCGAAATATCGAATCCCAAAGGAACCAAAAGTACTAATATTAACTCTCTTTCTATTATTTAGCCTAAGAATTAAGTGAATGTTTATCTAATCTAAATTTAACTATCAACTAAACTAAAGACTGTTTATCTAATCTAAATTTAACTGTCAACTAAACTAAAGACACAAAGACAAAAAGGGAATGAATTGAGGAAAAATAACTTGGAAGAAAAACCAATTGATTAAGACGATACCCTTAGGAAGAATCCACCTAGACTTCACTTGTTATCTAACACTGAACCGGACGATGTATTCATTTGACTTGATCCGTAAGATTCCCTAAGTTATATTAAACCCTCACTCGAAGCGAATAACGTCTAACCCTAGGTTGATTAATTGAAATCTCTTTCTAATTAAAACCCCTAGAATCGTATTAACTCGATTTATGGACTCCCATATTAGGTTTCACCCAAATCCGGCAAAATCTCGTCACCCTATCTCTAGATGTGCGATCAACTTCGCTTAATTATGCTAGATCTACTATTAAGCAGGGACTTTTGCTCCTTCACCTAAGCACATCATACTTGAATTAATATCCTGGAAATATCAACACAAGAATTAAGCACACATAATTAAGAACAAGTCAAATATTTATCATATAGTTTAGAAAACAATAACAAGATCTGTCTTAGGTTTCACCCTCTTCAGGTATCTGAAGGGTTTAGTTCATATCAAATAAAGAAAACATCTCAGAAGAAAAGATAAAACAAAACATAAGAAATTCCTAAAACTCCCTAAAGGAATTGAAGGAGAGATCCGCCATCTTGAGTAGAATTCCGGCTTCTTGAGATGGATCAACTGGCTATCTTCGAGTGATTCTCCACAAATCTGGTCTTTCTGGCTTGGCTCTTTGGCCTAGCTAACTGCCCTCTTTCAGGTAACACTTAGGGGGTTTATATAGGCTTTCGAAATATGTTTCTTCGCCCCAAAGTATCCAAATCCGAATGAAATTGCTCTTGCCACGACAGGGACACGGCCATGTCACACGCCCGTGTGACTAGTGGTCAGGCCGTGTTCGGACTTCTTTAATGAGGCACGGCCATGTAAGTCGAGATCAGGCCGTGTTCTAGTAGATTGGCGTGGCACGGCCGTGTGGGCTTAAGTCCAGGCCCTGTCGATTTCCTCTTTGGCCCAATTTGGTCCGTTTTAGGCCAGTTTCTCGTTCTTTTCATCCTCGGGTCCTTTCCTGGGTACAAAACATTAAAACAAAGGATTAAGAGCACCTTTTTACATAATTCGAGGCTTAATTCATCCAAAAGCATACTAAATGTGGGCTTAAAATATGTTACTTTTACGGTTTATCAGAATGCAACAAATCTAGTAAGATAGACTTCTAAACGCCTCTATTGATTTTTTATTTCATAATCACCATTGTAAACATACGTGGATTTCAAATCAGAATCTATCTATTCATATTGGTCATGATTAGTCTCCAATTATAATAAACATGATATAATAAATAAATCATAGTAAAATATACCTGAAGATATTTAGCATAATCATCACCCATGTAAAGATGTATAAATTTCTTTGCATAATGATTACCCATAGTGTGCAAGCCCCAACTGAAGACTTAAATAGTAGTAGCTCTAGAAGGCAATCGACAACAGCTTGAGAAACAAATTTGGAGTGATCCGCTATTGCATTGGTTGCTACTTGAAAGGGGTAAGGCTTGGTGAAAGGGAAAAAATTTTTGTAGCTATGGAGAAAAACAATTAAAAGAAAAATCGTACTGATAATGTGTTATAAAATAAATAGACAAAGAGTAAAGAACAAAGAAAAAGAGAAAGAAAAAGCGAGAGCTTATTTTATTGATCAATCGAGATATTTACAATGCTTCTCCAAAGTCTATATTTATAGACATAAGAAGTATAAATGAAATAGAACTCTACTTCTAATGACTATTAGAATTTAAAGTATATCAAAACTTATCTAGATCTTGATGGACATCCACTTAATAAAATATTCATAACATTCATAATAATATTTGTTACCTTTTAAATAGAATAGTTTTTCAATTCCAAACTTAACTGGTGTCTGATTGACTTGTGACTGCGACTTAATCAATCATTTTAAATTTGTGAACATAAAGATATAATAAAAATTTAAAATTTTAGTTTTTTTAAGATTTATGTATCGATAAATCTTACTATTTAAATTTCAAATTTAGAAATTTTAGAAATTTTATATATTTTAATTTTTTGAAAAATTTGGATCCTTCTTATATTTTCTTATACAATTATAAACCATCACAATAAGACCAAGCTAAATACTCACCTTATCAGTAGAGCTCGCCAACATCAATAACCTCACCAAAGACAAATACTGCTTAACACGTGTAAAACACGCCAACTAATCATCATGTAGAGTAAGTCTCCAGAAGCGATATGTGTCCTAAACACATGCAATAAGTCCTACATTACTCATCTCCCAAGTCTTGATGAATGGACACCTCTAATTTATTAAGGAGAAGATGGACACTTAAAATAAATACATTTGAAGGTAAATGAAACCCTAGTTGGAATAAATAAATAGGTAAAAATTTCTCCTTTTTATGACCAAGTTCTTTAAAATTTCTCAAACACCTAGGTTATTGGAAGATGATCTTGAATTTGGGATTCTCCAATTCCAACCCTCCTGGCTAATGTGCCTCATGAAATTAGATCAATATGGCACCAACAAGTATATGCCTCAATAGGAATATGAACATCTTTGTGCTTAGCTTTTTTGTCTATTATGCTAGATTTTACTATTTCCCTTATAATGCTCTTCCCAAATCTTCCCCTCCTACCAACCCTTCCCTAATATTTTTACCCTCACTCTTGTGTCTTCTAGCCATCTTACCCACAATCTCAAAAATACCAACATAGCTCAAATTTTAAACCAAAAGAACACAAAAAGTACAACTAAAGTACATACCCCAAATTCAAAAATACCTTACAATTCAAAATAAGCTTGTGCCAAATTAAAATAACTCCAAAAATATTCGAAAGAAATGCCTGAATAAGTGTCTCCAAGAAAAGTGAAATTTTCACCAAAACATTCCTCTTATTTATAACTTTTTGAAATATTTCCTACAATGCACCATCCCATCTACTATTTCTTATAATCTCTCTTGTAGCGACACACATCCGTTGCGATAAATAAAAGACTAGGGTTAAATAAAAGACCAATATACTCAATTTCTATATCGTGACTATTTAAAGACCCCAAAATTGATCACACGTGTGTTCTAATCAACCTTTCATATATCACACAAATTAACCTTGCCACAAGACCAACCCACCAAACATTCAATTACAATTGTGATGTGAAAGTCCGAGATTAAATTTAAGTGGCCCAAACAATCAACTCAAAGTAAATTGAATGAAAACCAAGATTTTTTGGGAAAAAAACCATGTCAATCAAGCATTACAAGACCTTTAATAACCTAAAAATTTCAATGACAAATATTAAGATTAAGCATAAAATTTTTAGAATTAAATAAGTAACAAAAATAGGCAAAGAAGGAATAATGAAACGATGAAACTAAAGGTAGAAGATTGATTGAAAGAACTATACTGATACATGTAAGCAAATATGATGAGTGCCAATGTAACACTCCCAACCCGCATCCATCGCCAGAATAGGGTTACAGAGCATTACCGTAAAAACGTAACTTAAAATATTCTTTTCTAAACATTTCATTAATCATTATATAATTCATTCACAAACATGCATATCGTCCCTTATTCGAGCCCTTAGAAACATTTTTAGAAACAATTCGAGACTAAATCAAAAATATTTAGAACTTTATGGAAAAAGGTAAAAAATTTCACACTGCAGGGGTCACACGGCCGTGTGACTCATACGGCTGAGATACATGCCTGTGTCTCAGGCTTTGTCACAATTGAAATGGGGACACACGGCCGTGTCCCAACCCATGCCCATGCCCGTGTAACTCACTGACTTGGGTCATACTGCCAAGCCACACTCCCGTGTTCCAGGCCATGTTGTACAGCCCGATTTTGGGTCGAGTTAGAACAGTGGTTTTGGGACCACAAATCCGACGAAGAAAAAATTATTTTTATTATATTTTTATGGTCTACAGTTTTATGGAACGATTTCATGAAAATTTCGTTTGAAAATTTTGACGTTTGGGCACTCAATTTAGTTAAAAGGACTAAATTGCAAAAAGTAAAAAACTATAATTCTATATGTTAGAGGTGTCCAGTTGCTATGAGATTTTAAACTAGAGGTCCTCAAAGGGTAATTAGACCATTGATTAAGTTGGTGGACAGAAATGGACATGTTTTGGTATGTTTTCAAAGTTTTTCATTAAGAGCATTTTTGTAATTTGGTAATTAAAATGAATTAATAATCAAATTAAAAGCCAATTTTTACTCATCTTCTTTCCCTTGGCCAAATTTTACATGGAGAAGACATGGCTAGCATTTTTCAAGCTTTCAAGCTTGATTGTAAGTCCGCTCTAGCCCCATTTTTAATGATTTTTATGTTTTTGAAATCATCGTAACATGATCTATCTATTGCTACCACCAATTTGAAGAGATGTAAAAGTCTAAAATTTTACCCATGTTGAACATGTATGTATTTTGATGTTTGATGGTGGAAAATGCATGTTTGTTGTTTGTTGAATGGCTTTGGCTAAGTGATTTTCGTTAAAAATGCCTAAAAGGACTTGTTTGTAAAAGTTGTAAAATGAGTAGTAAAAGTGTGAATAAATGAAAAACGTGGGCTGTTATGAGCATGTATAAGGTTCTTCTAGGCATGAGTATTGAAGAAATTGAATGAAAATCATTTTACGAGCTTAGGGACTAAATTATAAAAATGTCAAACTTTAGGGGCAAAAATTTATTTTTTTCCATAATGTGATTTTTGGCTGATTTGAATAGTATAATGATTGAATAAGTTAAATGTGATATTATAGATCAAGAAAAACGAGGTTCGGACCTAGAACGGGGGAAAAACAAGTATTTGACGATTTAGGTCTTTTTGTTGTTTTTATGCCGAGGTAAGTTCGTATGTTTAATAAGCATTAAATTATATGTGTATAAATGCTTGATTGATATAATTGTGGTAAATGCTATAATATTGAAATGAAATATGAATGCTATTGTGTACGATACTACGAAAATGACCGACAGAGATTCGATACAATGAAAGTCCCGGTTGAACCTTAAGAATAGATAGGATACAAATGTCATGACATTAGGGTTACTGAGATTACGTGTAAGACCATATCTGGGATATAACATTGGTACGGTATTGTGCGTACGAGATTCCCGAGTATCCTTTAGTATTCCAAATAGTTCAACGGGAAATTCAACGAGTATGTCAAAGAAGAGAAACAGTATGTAAGTAATTACGAATCAGTACAGGTATGTACGTAAAGTTTATAAGCATGAACTTCATGAAATTGTGAGTTCATGATTTTCACGAGAATGATTTTGTGAAAACCTTGTGATTAATAGTCTATACTTGTGATGTATGAAATTCATGATGAATTCAGTTGACGATTATGTGATTGGCTTTCGAGCCAAATTGAGTTATGATATAGCATGTTTTATTCATGCAAATTGTGATTTATCAGATATGAGAAAATGGGAAGATAAGAATTAGGCAATTGAAAGATGTTAAAGTATAAGCTTGAAATGTAAATACTCATAATTAATGTGCATGGTTACTATGAAGTTTGAAATGATTCATTATTTGCTGTAATCTGATACAAAGGAGAAATTATGGTTGTTAGGCTAATGCCAAGATATGTTAAATTATGCTTATAAGTTGATAGAATAAATATTATGATTGAATAAGGATTATAACTGTGAGATTTATAGTAATTTGTATTATCTTGTGTTAAAATTGTTGGACTTGATAAAAGATTGGTAAGAGTTGCTTATTATTTTGTACGGACTTACTAAGCTATATATATAGCTTACCCCCTTCCTTTGCAATGTCTTATAGGGTTATTGAGCTAGCTCGGGTTGGAAATCACTGGAGATCCTATTACACTATCAAGCTATCATTTTGGGTATACATGAATTCAAGTATTTTAAGTCTATGGCATGTATAGGGACTTAGTCATTTTGTTAAATGTGTCATTGTGATTGTAGCCAATGTGTTGGCTTGTGATTATCAAAGGCTTGTTTTGATAATTGGCCATGTAGATTGGTTTATTTGGGCTATCATGGTTGTAAGCCTAAGTATATATGTGTGTGTGTGTGTGTGTGTGAGTGCGTGCGTGCGCACGCATGCTAATGTCTTTGCTGATATGGTTATGGTATACTTGGTGAATGATAGAAATATGGTTTATGACATGAATGTGAAATGTTTTGCAATGTGGTTTATTGATGAGATGATAAATTGGTGTACAATTAGGTACCTTGAAAGTAGTCAATTGGGGCTTAATAATTGTTGCGAGTATGATAGATGTTGTTATTGTGTTGGCCATAATTGTGGTTGTTTTGGTTGCCTAAGTATGTTATGTTGTGCCTTGAATTGGTGTAAGTGTATGTGTGTATGAGGGTGGCAAATGGCTTGGTAAATAGCCTTTATTTTGTCTACACGGATAGACACACGGGCGTGTGTTTAGGCCGTGTGTGACACACGGTCTGCCCCACAGGCATGTGTTCTGACCGTGTGTCCCCTACACCTTAATTTTGAAAAACAGAATGTCTAGAGTTGAGTACACGGGCAGAGACACGGACATGTGTTTCAGCCGTGTGTGCTACACGGCCTAGCATACGGGCATGTGGCACGGGCGTGTGGCACAAGTCAGAGAGCACCCGTAAATTAAACACGGCCTGAAGTACGAGTGTGTCCAAGTGTCACATGGGGGTGTACCTTGGACCACATGGGTGTGTGGGCCCTGCAATTAGCAAAAATTTACTAAGTTCTCGGTTTAGTCCCAAATAGCTTCCAAAACATGCTTTGGGCCTCGTAGGCTCATATAAGGGACTTTATGATTGAATATGGATGGTTTTAATTTGGACACAAATTTTATGACTCGCAATTGTGTGATTGCTTGTGTTATAAGTTTGGTAATGCCTCGAGCCCTATTCTTGCGTTGAATACGGGTAAGGGGTGTTACATTTAGTGGTATCAAAGCTATGGTTTAGTCGATTCTTAGACTAACGTAGCGTATGTGAGTCTAGCTATAAATGCCATATTACTACCTGTGATAGTGTGATATCTCCCGACTCTAATGAAATTGTTTTGTTGAGGCAGAGATGCTTTCCAACCGAGCTAGTTTCGAAAATGTTGAAAGTGATACTAAGATATTTGAAAATATGTTTGTGATAAGTTGAAACTTGGAAAGGTATGAATAAGAGTTCATGATATGTATGTGATGATGTACGAAATGAAATAACCATAAGTTGAGAAATATGGATAAAATGTCATTGTTCCGGTTGAACGTTGTATTTCGATGGATTATGGTGATTTTATGAAACGGAAAAAATGTTTTAAATGTTGCAAAAAAGGATTTAGCCCGGAACGACAATCTTGAATTAAGCCCTCTCGAGCATACGTTATCAAAAGGATTTAGCCTGAATTGGCAATCCTGTTATGTCATATGTGGCTCGAGAGTGTGCTCCATGAATATGTGCCAAAAGGGCACTTTTGAATATGAATTGATGGATTGTTGACATGTATACCTTGAGTATACTACCTGAGTATCCATCAAAATTACAATGTTCAATGGGAATTATTCTTGAAATATGGAAAGGTGAACTGAAATGAAAGTTTATATTGTGATAAGCTCATCTATGTTTATTTGCCATTCATATGATGTTATGTGCATAACTTGTTTGGTTAAGTGAATGCGATTAGTGAACTTACTCAAAATTTATGGAATGCGTGTTTAAGTACATTGGTTTGAATAAGGTAATCGAAAAGCTCGTGTGACATAAATATGTATGTTAATTTGCCTGAAGTGAATTATATAACTGTGATGATATTATGTTGATGATGAATGCTAAGTTATATGTGTGTATTTATGAGAGTCGAGTTAGAGGCTTTACGACCTCACCCCCTTACCAATGTGGTATTTTATAATGAAATTTCACAAGATTTATGTTGAATGAGCTCACAAGTAAGAGACTAAAGACTTCAGTAGCGGAATAACTAATAATGTGGTCGGAGGTGAGAATAGTTTGACAAGTGAATACAGTCTTGGAAAAGATGCCAGGTTATTCTAAAGATCATCCGAATTTCACAACATCAAGGTTAAGGAAAAAGTTAATCTCGGCTAATCGACTCATTCAGGTATGATGTCTAAAGTATGTATTTGCTGGAATTTCCTTCGAATTGATTTTCATTAGTGAATGGAATAATATGGGATTAGTGATGATAGAATTAGTCAGAGAAATGATATTTGAATCGTAAAGATGTTTGAGTGTAACAATTATAATTGAATAGATGATGATGAATCTCTCTTGGGTATTTTATATATTCATTTATCCTCAAAGATATATGTGATTGTTCGTTTTCTGATTAAATTCTTATCTTATGAGAATGCTAGCTGATTATAACTTTGGATGAAAGCAGTGTTGGTCTGGTTGGTTGATAAGCAACATTTCTTATCTCTTTGTGTGGGATTCTATTCTATTATGTTTGGAATAAAAGTTGTTAGTGAAATTTTATGTGAGGCTATTCTTTTGTTTCTACTGGATGTTGTTTTGTTTTATATATATATTTGGAAAATATCTTATCTCTGTTACAATTGATTCCAGAGCATATAAGCATTGTTTTTCTTCAGGTTTTCTCTGAGGAATCATCAAGATCTTTATTATTTTCTTACGAGTTATGTTCTCGGACTTCCATTATAATATCGCATCTTGGATTTCTTTATCTCGATTTTCTTATCATCCTTATTTCATAAATTATCAATCATGGCTCATCTTTAAAGTGTGTTCTTTGGCTTGTGATAACTATGTCTATTATGGTTGTATTTTTGGTTCGATCATAAGAACGTGGTGATTCTAGTATCAGGATTTCTATAATTTTTGTGAAAGGAATTGATATCAGCAAAGGCATAGATAGTGGAAGCTCAAGCTCAAATTGTACTATGGTTTTCTTTTCTCAGGTAATTTTGATTAAGGTCAATGAGTTCAATCAGGATATTTTGTTTCATTGAGCTAATGCAGTTGTAAAGATCTTTGACTAGCTTGTGAGGAAATTTTGAAAGATTGTATGCTTGAGTTGTTTTAACAACATGAAGAAGCGAATATTTGATATGATATTATTTGATAGTTGAGAACGACTCAGTTGTTTTTATCTGAGCGAGCTGGTTAGTTGAAAGGTAATTTGAGTTATATCCATTTAAGTTTATCCTTAGGTAAAAGGATAAAATCTTGTACATTCGTGGGTAAATTGATGAACAGTCTGAATGAAGAATTTATATTGAAAAGGGGTGTGATAAGAATTTATATTGAAAAGGGGTGTGATACAAGGACGTATCTATTAGATCAGTTCTAATTAGATGATATTATTATAAGTTAAAACTGTTCCGATTGATAAAGTTATTACATTTGTGAAAGTTTGAATGGTCTGTTAAGTGTTAGCAAAGTTGAAAATGGTTGAAGGTATTGTTAACCGAAACACTGATTCTAAGTCCAGTTTAAATTAAGTAAAGAATTTGTGATTTTTCTGCGATGCACTATCGAACGGATTGGAATGTGTTTTAATACAAGAATGTAAAATAATAGTTTATGCTTTCAGACGGTTAAAGTCACATGAAAGGTATTGTCCGATGGGTGATTTAAAGTCAGCCACTTTTTATGTCTGTGTTGAGAATTTGATGACATCAGTTGACCGACGAAAAATGTCATATGTTTCCTGATCGCAAGAGTTTAAAGTATCTAATGTCACAGAAGGAATCTGAATTTAAAACAGCATAGATGGCTTGAATTATTAAAAGATTGTGAGCAGTTATCGAATAACCTTTGGGAAAGTAGATATAGTTACAAAAGCTTGAATGGAAAACCTTTGATTATTTTGTGAGTATTGGATACATGATTAATCTTATTTGATGACGGTCTGAGTCTAGCTAAATTAGAAGCTAAAGCGATGTTTCCTTTGCAAGATTGAGAACCTCAGGAATGTGATAGTGAGTGGTAAACTAAATGAGTACAGTGTGAGACAGCTTTTGATTCTGAATTTCAAGTCGAAACTGATGACTGTTATCATTATTCCGAGATAGAATTTGCGCACTGAGTAATTCAGAGCTTATGCAGAAAATTTTGTAAGAAGCTCAGTAGTAGCTCATTTATTCATTCAGGGAGTAATAATGTAACAGTCCGGTTTAGACCTTAGTTGGAATAGTGGTTTCGGGACCACAAATCTGAGTCAGAAAAATATTTTAATATTATTTTCTATGCTTATAGTATGTGAATTAGTATGTGTGAAAATTTCTGTGATTTAATTTGATCATTTGTGTGCTTAATTTGAGAAAAAGACTAAATTGCATAAAAGGAAAAAGTGACATTCTATATGATATGCTTATTTGAGTTGTCTTTATAATGTAATGACCTTATGAAGTAATTAAACCATTATGATGGATAATGGTCATTAATGGCCTTAATATTATAAGCTTTATATGTTAATAATTAAAGGTTAAAATTGTAAATTAGTTATAATAGTAATTACATAAAACAAAAGCATGAAAATAGGCCATTATTCATGTTGTTGGCCGAATATAGCAAAGAAAGAAAAGAAAAAAGTGTTCTTAGGTTTCGGCTACTATCAAGCTTAATTCAAGGTATGTTTTGTTTTGATTTTTGATAATTTCTACGTTTTTGTAATCGTTGCTTCGTGTTCTTCAAAACCCATATCATAATTTTGTGAATTGATGAAGATTTTGAAATATGCCATTGATGAATCCATGAGTTTTGTGATGTTTGATGATGAATTATGAAAGATATGTGTTTGATTAACATAGTTTGTCTTTGAGTTTTGGGTGATTTTGAGTAATTTGAACTTAATGAAGAAAATAATATTTTGAAGGACTAAATTGTGAAATAAATGAAAAATATGGGTTGCTAGGGACTGATACACCGAAAAAGTAACATATTTTAATCCCACATTTAGCATACTTTTGGATGATTTATCTTTTGATTATGTAAAAAGGTGCTCCTAATCCTTTCTTTTCATGTTTTATACTCAGGAAAGTACCCAAGGATGAAAAGAACGAGAAACGGGCTTAAAACGGACAAAATTGGGCAAAGAGAGAAATCGACACGGCCTGGCCCAAAGACCACACGGCCGTGCCTCATTAAAAGTCCGAACACGGCCTGGCCACGATTCACACGGGCGTGTGCCATGGCCGTGTCCCTGTCGCTGGAAAGAGCAATTTCATTCGGATTTTGATACTTGGAGGCAAAGAAACACATTCCAAAGCCTATTCAAACACCGTAGTTCGGCAGGGAGTTCGGCAGAAGCCGAAGGGAGCGAAAGCTAGGCCAAGGAAGCCAAGCTGAGAAGGTCAAAGTTAGGGAATAACGCGAGGATAGCCAGTTGATCCATCCCAAGAAGCTGGAGTTATACTCAAGACGACGGAATTCTCCTTCGATTCCTTCAGGGGGTTTTAGGTATTTCTTATGTTTTGTTTTATCTTTTCTCTTGCGATGTTTTGTTTATTCGTTATGAACTAAACCCCTCAGATACCTGAAGGGGATGAAACCTAGATGGATTTTGTTATTTGATTTTTAAAGTTGTATGATAAATTACTTAGTTTGTTCTTAATTATGTTGCTTAATCCAAATCTAATGTGCTTAGGTGGAGGAGGAATAGACCCTGCCTAAGAGGAGATCTAACATAATTAAGCGGAGTTGATCGAACGCCTAGAGATAGGGTTACGAGATTTTGCAGGATTAGGGTGAAACCTAATATGGGAGCCCATTGATCGATTTACTACTATCTTAGGGGGTTATTATAAGCGAACGAGAGTTCCACTAATTAACCTAGGGTTAGACGTTATTCGCCTCGAGAGAGGGTTTAATATAGGTTAGGGAGTCTCACGGATCGAGCTAAGTAAAAGAAATCATATAATTTAGGGTTAGATAATAAGTGAAGTCTAGGTGGATTCTTCCTGAAGGTATCATCAAAATTGACTGAGTTTTCCTTCAAAGTTATTCTCCAATTTGTTTTCTTGTCTTTGTGTCCTTAGTTTAGTTGTCGTCACTTTAGTTTAAAAGAAATCTTCACGCTAACTTTAAGGCTAAATAATAAAAAGAAAGTGAGTATTAATACTTTTAGTTCCTTTGGGTTCGATAACCGGTCTTGCCTAAGCTATACTACTGTTCGATAGTTACACTTGCCTTAATATCGTTGTCAGAGTTAGTCTCCAGGTTTGATCATTCTTTTATAAATATTTAAAACTCTGATTTGCAGCGATCAGGGACCTATAGAGAAATCGGCTAAGCATGGGTGTATTGAGATTTTGTGTATTTTGTGATTTTGTGAAATAAGGACTAAAATGTCAAAATGTGAAAATATGGGGGCTAATTTGTAAATTACCCTAAATATGTGTCTTTGGATTGAATTGAATGATTTAGTGAATAAATGGATTAAATTTGAATATGTATAGATCGAGATCCGAAGAAATTGGATTTAGATCGCGGAAAGTCGAAAGTGATTGAATAGCCGAATCTGTTCGTTTACTCAAATCCAAGGTAAGTTCATATACAAATAAATGTATTTACATTGATATAAGTATATTCATATGAAAATTTATCATGATGAATGTATATGAGATGATGAGTACATGAAATCCGAGGAAGAATCGATAGTATAACAAAGTCCGAGAAGCCCGTACGAACCTAGGAGTAGATAGGATTACATATGTCATGACATAGGTTTCCAATATGTGAGATCATGTAAGACCACGTCTGGGATGTTGGCATTGATTCGAGATTTCGTGTAAGACCACGTCTGGGACATTGGCATCGATATGAAATTTAAGTGTAAGACCATGTCTGGGACATTGCCATCCTATTTGATTCGTGTAAGACCTTTTCTGGGACAGTGGCATTGATCTTTGAATACATGTAAGACCACGTCTGGGACGTAGGCATTGTACGATTATTCCGAGTACTCTGAGTATCCTATTTAGTTCCGAACGGTTCAACGGGCAAGTCTGAGAAATGAATGACTATGTGAGTTGTATATCCGTTTCAGGTACGTTTGATGAGTATGTTTTGTATAAGCTTGAAAGGTGAGTATATGAACCTAGATGCAATGAATAAAATGTGATATATGTTTAAATGTGCTATGAGCATAAGTGATGCTTTTAGATGTGATATGTTGGCAATTTATGGTTAAACAAATGAGCCAAAGATCTTGTTATGAAATTGCATTAGAGAAATATTAATGACATAGTAACAATGTGATTATGTGCACTTTATGTTAAGTTTATTTGTATATGGCCTACTAAGCTTTTGAAAGCTTATTTTGTGTGTGTTTGCTCTGTTTTATAGATCGTCAAAGCTACTGAAGGCTCGGGAAATCGTCATCACACTACTCAATCTTATTTTGGTACCCTTTTTGGAAATGTATATACTAAAGTATGGCATGTATAAGCTAGGTGGATTCTTCCCGAAGGTATCGTCAAAATCGACTGAGTTTTCCTTCAAAGTTATTCTCCAATTTGTTTTCTTGTCTTTGTGTCCTTAGTTTAGTTGTTGTCGCTTTAGTTTAAAAGAAATCTTCACGCTAACTTTAAGGCTAAATAATAAAAAGAAAGTGAGTATTAATACTTTTAGGTCCTTTGGGTTCGATAACCGGTCTTGCCTAAGCTATACTACTGTTCGATAGGTACATTTGCCTTAATATCGTTGTCAGAGTTAGTCTCCAGGTTTGATCATTCTTTTATAAATATTTAAAACTCTGATTTGCAGCGATCAAGTTTTTGGCGCCGTTGCCGGGGAACTAAAATATTAAGAAAGCTCTATTTTTATTATTTTAGCCATTTTTTTATTGCAATTTATTTTTTATTTTTTTACTTTGCTAATTTTTCTTTTCAGGTAATTTTAGTCTATAGAGGAGATGGCACTAAATAACTATCAGTGGCAAGTTATGAGGACAGCGCCTACAAAAGCCACCAGTGTTTTCGACCTCGACGTGTTCACCAGGTTATTTAACCAGCTAGAGATGATGAATAAAAATATTGATGGTTTGTGTAGTCTCTCGCAGATACACCCAGTAATGCATTATGACTCGAATCCATAAGGCGTGGCGAATCCTGAGTACCCATCCAATGGATATGGCATGGAGAATGAACAAGTCCACTATATGGGTAACTATTCTTGACCTAAAAATAACTTTTATAATGACACTTATAATGCAGGTTGGAGGTACCATCCCAATTTCTCGTGGGATGATCAAAGTAGCCAAAGACAGGAACTTCCTCAAATTCTTCAACAACCACCTCACCAACAGGATGAGGAGCCGAGTCTTGAGGAGATGCTAACAAAATTCATGGCAACCACAGATACTCGTTTCCAAGACACTGAAACAAACCAACCAACATCGATTGAAGGGAACGAGGACCGAGTCGGGGAGCTTACTAAGTCAGTTAAGGAAGTCACTAATGCAGTCGAACAACTCGCAAAGCTAATGTCAGAACGTCCGCAAGGACACCTACCAAACAATACTGAAACTAAACCGAGAGAGAAAAATCAAGCCATTTACGATAGTGAAGGGTTAGATGAACCAAACCCAAGGGAAGAACCTGTGGTAAGTGAAGATAAGGTTGAGGTGTACCATGATTTACCAAAATTGGTGATTACAGAGTACCAACCTCGTGTGCCATATCCCGATGCAGTAAAGAAAGACCACACAGAGGAAGAATTCAGTGAACTCACACTTCGTGTAGACGACGAAACAATCACTCTTCAAGCTCTTGACTCAGCTAGGACATCGATTTGGTTCAACCTTCTTTACAGGAAGCATCATGAAATCACTTAGCTGAGCTAGATCTTAGACCTCGTGCCAACAAAGAAGAAATACATAAGGAACAAAGCCTTAGGGTAAAGAATAGGAACCGTACGAAGTGAAACCGAAGGAGCCCCCAGATGAGCTAATAGGAACAATGAATCACTTCAAATTAGGGGATCAGGTATTGTTGAATAAGGAAGACCCTCGAATCACCAATTCAGACCTCAAGACAAACGAAGAAATCACTTTTGAGGTACTTAATGTTTTCCTATACGGCACAGTCGAGGTAAGCAATCCTAAATTTGACACTTTTGAGGTAAACATTACTCGACTTAAACTATATATCCATAACCGAAGTGATCGCATGAGAAAGGATTTTCACCTCCTCAAACCACCATGACCATACGAATGAAAGGTAAAGTCTAGCTTAAGACTATAAACGAGCGCTTCTCGGGAGGTAACCCGAGCACTAACCCTACTTTTACATTTTTTATTTTTTTATTTTTTTCCTTTTATTTTTCCTTTTAAGCACCTAACCATAAACTAACCAAATAGCAGATTTCTAGGACACACGGCCTTACACACGGGCGTGCCCGTGGCCGTGTGGAAGCCAGGGGATGAACCATGGGCGTGCCAGTAGCCGTGCACAACCAGAGAAGAATTTCTTTTCCCAACACGGGCTGCGATACTAGGCCACGCTCGTGCTAACTACCCGTGCGAGGTTACTGACTTGTCGAGCACGGGGTACACACGCCCGTGCCCCACGACCGTGTAAACTCATCGCCTTGCATACCACGGGCTAAACACGCCCGTGCTACCTACCCGTGTGAAGTTACTGATTTGTTGAGCACGAGCGTGTCAGCTATAACACGACCGTGGCTACCTCACCTGAACGCACCTAAAATTCAAAATCCCAAAACACGGGCTACATCTCTATTTAAACCTCATTCTCCCTTTTTCTAGTTGTCTTTCATTTTCCATTATTTATTTTTGTTTTTATTTTAATTTTATTTTCATTTCATTATTTTTGTTTACTTTATTTTATTTTATTTTCTTCTTCTTATTCTTTATGATATTTAGATTTGGCTTAGGATACAATAAAATCAGACCGGTTGCTTCGAGGATTCAATTTCAAACGGGTCGAGACGCTTCCCCACGTTCACCTCCAATCCTATCAGGTTTCTTTTCATTGACTTCATCCAAAATTCAGGAAGTTTCACTTCTCTCCCCATCTTATGATTTTTATGATTATTTTGCTATTATCCATCTTTGTACATTGAGGGCAACGTACATCTTAAAGCGTGGGGGGGTTAACTATAGTATTATTTGAAAATCCCTAAATTATGCCTTGTTCAAGAGTAAAGTCTCTCATATTATGATTAGAATGAAATTTCCTATGATTTATGATCTTTGTTGATATGTTTTGGAGTAAGTCATTGATAATTGTGCATTGATGATTAAATTTGAAGGATACTAGAGAATCAAGCATGATAAGTCTATTTTTCAGAATTAAAATTTTTTTTTAGGTTGTCTACCTGAACCTGAATATTATTTTGAAGTTTGAAATTTACGAGGTTGACATCAAAATACCCATAATTTTTGTGAGATTTTGAGCCTTTTAAAGCATACATTCTTTCATGCTCACTTTTTATTATGAGTGTGTCAACATTGATTTGTTATTTTAGAACTTGCCTCGATTATACATATTGAGACCACACCTTTGATTTGATATACAGAGATGATAAAGGCACTTAGGTTTTAACCCACTCACTCCACTAAAAAGCTTACCTCAACAATTAACTTCTAGTGAACCCCGTTTAAGCCTAACAACCCTTTTCATTGACTTACCTACTAACATTAACCCCAAACCCTTTGTATTTGTTATCACCGTTCTTTTTAACTACCCTTTTTATCGAGATTTGATTTTGAGCAGTTACCTAACTATGTTCTCTATTTCAGTTGTTAAAGTTCGTTTTTATTATTGATTTGTTCAAAAAACAAATGAAGTATATTCATTATTAGTGAGCTTACATGTTTAAATCTCAAATATTGAAAAAAAAATGAAGTATATTCATTATTAGTGAGCTTACATGTTTAAATCTCAAATATTGAAAAAAAAAAGAAGCTCGTATTATTAGTTTTTAATTGATGTAATTATTTAGGATTAGTTCATTTTTCTAGTTAGGTAATTTTTCAGGTCAGTCTCGGTTCTAACCTTCTAATTCAACCTTTATCCATACCCTTAACCTAAGCTCCGTTACAACCCTGCTAAAGACCTTTTGATTTGTGTATCATCTCATTTTACAGTGGTGGAGATTTGATTTTCATGCAAGCTTATGGGATTAACTTTTCATGTTCGACTTATTGAGTGCTTAATTTTGAACCTTAAACACTTTGAGTGATTTGAGTGAATCTTTAGTGAGGATGTCAACTCTTGTCGATTTTGAATCAGGGGTAACTATTCAGGTAAAGGGAAAATGCCTCTGTTTTCATGCTATAAATGTATGACTTTCATTGTTTAAATCTTTAGGATTCTTTGAGTTGAATTATCCATGTATGAATTATCTTTGAATTATGATAAAGTATGATTGATGAATTTTATGAATCAAGGAAGTTCGTTTTAATTATGAGTTGAGAATTTTGCTTGAGGACAAGCAAAAGCTTAAGTGTGGGGGTATTTGATACACCGAAAAAGTAACATATTTTAATCCCACATTTAGCATACTTTTGGATGATTTATCTTTTGATTTATGTAAAAAGGTGCTCTTAATCCTTTCTTTCATGTTTTATACTCAGGAAAGCACCCAAGGATGAAAAGAATGAGAAACGGGCTTAAAACGGACAAAATTGGGCCAAGAGAGAAATCGACACGGCCTGGCCCAAAGACCACACGGCCGTGCCTCATTAAAAGTCTGAACACGGCCTGGCCACGATTCACACGGGCGTGTGCCATGGCAGTGTCCCTGTCGCTGGAAAGAGCAATTTCATTTGGATTTGGATACTTGGAGGCAAAGAAACACATTCCAAAGCCTATTCAAACACCGTAGTAAGAATTCCACTCAGATTTGGATACTTAGGGACCAAGTAAGGCATCTCAAAGCCTATATAAACAACTGAGGGGGCAACTTGCAAGGGAGTTCGGCAGAAGCCGAAGGGAGCGAAAGCTAGGCCAAGGAAGCCAAGCCGAGAAGGTCAAAGTTAGGGAATAACGCGAGGATAGCCAGTTGATCCATCCTAAGAAGCCGGAGTTATACTCAAGATGGCGGAATTCTCCTTCGATTCCTTCAAGGGTTTTAGGGGTTTCTTATGTTTTGTTTTATCTTTTCTCTTGCGATGTTTTGTTTATTCGTTATGAACTAAACCCCTCAGATACCTGAAGGGGATGAAACCTAGATGGATTTTGTTATTTGATTTTTAAAGTTGTATGATAAATTACTTAGTTTGTTCTTAATTATGTTGCTTAATCCAAATCTAATGTGCTTAGGTGGAGGAGGAATAGACCCTGCCTAAGAGGAGATCTAACATAATTAAGCGGAGTTGATCGAACGCCTAGAGATAGGGTTACGAGATTTTACCGAATTAGGGTGAAACCTAATATGGGAGTCCATTAATCGATTTACTGCTATCCTAGGGGGCTATTATAAGCGAACGGGAGTTCCACTAATTAACTTAGGGCTAGACGTTATTCGCCTCGAGAGAAGGTTTAATATAGGTTAGGGAGTCTCACAGATCGAGCTAAGTAAAAGAAATCATATAATTTAGGGTTAGATAATAAGTGAAGTCTAGGTGGATTCTTCCTGAAGGTATCGTCAAAATTGACTGAGTTTTCCTTCAAAGTTATTCTCCAATTTGTTTTCTTGTCTTTGTGTCCTTAGTTTAGTTGTTGTCACTTTAGTTTAGAAGAAATCTTCACGCTAACTTTAAGGCTAAATAATAAAAAGAAAGTGAGTATTAATACTTTTAGTTCCTTTGGGTTCGATAACCGGTCTTGCCTAAGCTATACTACTGTTCGATAGGTACACTTGCCTTAATATCGTTGTCAGAGTTAGTCTCCAGGTTTGATCATTCTTTTATAAATATTTAAAACTCTGATTTGCAGCGATCAGGGACCTATAGAGAATTCGGCTAAGGATGGGTGTATTGAGATTTTATGTATTTTGTGATTTTGTGAAATAAGGACTAAAATGTCAAAATGTAAAAATGTGGGGGCTAATTTGTAAATTACCCTAAATATGTGTCTTTGGATTGAATTGAATGATTTAGTGAATCAATGGATTAAATTTGAATATGTATAGATCGAGATCCGAAGAAATTGGATTTAGATCGCGGAAAGTCGAAAGTGATTGAATAGCCGAATCCGTTCGTTTACTCAAATCCAAGGTAAGTTCATATACAAATAAATGTATTTACATTGATATAAGTATATTCATATGAAAATTTATCATGATGAATGTATATGAGATGATGAGTACATGAAATCTGAGGAAGAATCGATAGTATAACAAAGTCCGAGAAGCCCCGTACGAACCTAGGAGTAGATAGGATTACATATGTCATGACATAGGTTTCCAATATGTGAGATCATGTAAGACCACGTCTGGGATGTTGGCATTGATTCAAGATTTCGTGTAAGGCCACGTCTGGGACATTGGCATCGATATGAAATTTAAGTGTAAGACCATGTCTGGGACATTGCCATCGTATTTGATTCGTGTAAGACCTTTTCTGGGACAGTGGCATCGATCTTTGAATACATGTAAGACCACGTCTGGGACGTAGGCATTGTATGATTGTTCCGAGTACTCTGAGTATCCTATTTAGTTCCAAACGGTTCAACGGGCAAGTCTGAGAAATGAATGACTATGTGAGTTGTATATCTATTTCAGGTACGTTTGATGAGTATGTTTTGTATAAGCTTGAAAGGTGAGTATATGAACCTAGATGCAAGAATAAAATGTGATATATGTTTAAATGTGCTATGAGCATAAGTGATGCTTTTAGATGTGATATGTTGGCAATTTATGGTTAAACAAATGAGCCAAAGATCTTGTTATGAAATTGCATTAGAGAAATATTAATGACATAGTAATAATGTGATTATGTGCACTTTATGTTAAGTTTATTTGTATATGGCTTACTAAGCTTTTGAAAGCTTATTTTGTGTGTGTTTGCTCTGTTTTATAGATCGTCAAAGCTACTGAAGGCTCGGGAAATCGTCATCACACTACTCAATCTTATTTTGGTACCCTTTTTGGAAATGTATATACTAAAGTATGGTATGTATAAGCTAGTTACTTTGAGTTATTTTTGAAATATGTGTTTAGCCATGTGATATGGTTAGTTAAATGGTTGTGTAATGAATGAAGAGTCATGCTTAAGATGTTTGGTTTTGGTATGATTCCATGGTTATGAAATAGTCAAGGTAATGGTAAGCTTATTGATGCATAGTGAGTATATGTGTTTGAAGAATAATGGTTATGATGAAGTGGTAAGTTGTGGATGAATTTATTTGTGAATTAGTTGAGCTATTTGATATATAAGTCGGTAAGCTTAGAAATGAGATTGAATGGGATAATATGATGACCATTTGGTGTGTTTTTGGTTGCCAATTGTGTTTAGAAATATGCTTGTATGTGCTTGTAGGGATAACCCAATGTGTGGGTGGCAATTTGACCTTAAAAATGGCCTATAATTGCCTACACGATTGAGCACACGGGCGTGTGACTCGACCGTGTCCCTCGTGGTTGTAATTCAAAACAAGTCAGACTCGACCACGGGCAAGACACGCATGCGTGTGACTGGCCGTGTGGTGCTTAGTAGCGACCACGGGTGAGGCACATGGGCGTGTCCACGGTCGTGTGGACAAGTCAGTATGTATGCCCTGTTTTGACACGGCTTAGACACATGGGCGCGTTTGAGGCCGTGTGAGGCACATGGCCTACCTACACGGGCGTGTAACCTCTGTAACTTTGAAAAATTTTTAAATTTCTGAGAATTTCCGTATGTGTTCGGTTTAGTTCCGGCCCTATTCTAAAGCATGTTTAAGGTCTCAAAGATCTATTTAAGGGACACTTTGATGTGATTTGTTGAATTATGTTTTGAAATGTCCGTAAAAGTTTTCGATTATCCGGTAATGCCTCTTAACCCTAGACCGGCGATGGTTACAGGTCAGGGGTGTTACAAATCAAATGTATAGTTATTTGAAATAGATGTTCTAGTGATCAGGTATGTAACATGATAGATTAGCTGAGTATATGTTTTAGAGATTATTTGATCAGAAATCGTACCGAAAGTAAAAGTGATTCGTGGCAGTTTAGAATCCACTTCAGATTGTCAAAAAACGTATGTGAATTTGAAACATGAGGATATGAAATTCTCGTTCAGCGAAAGCATACTTCCGAAAGTATTGCCTTGGAAAATGATTCAAAATGTGTTTTGTGTATCTATGTTTCGATGGTATTGATTTTGACTCTTTGAGTATGAATTCTCCGATAGGGATTAAGATTCAGTCGATGTGTTGTATAATGAAGAATCGATCAAAATTTTGATACGAGAGATTAAAAAGTTGGGAAATAAAAGTATAACCTTAGTGAGAGTTCTTTGGTAGTGGCACGAGATAGAGGAGTCTACGTGGAAATCGAATTTATATTCCAGTAGGATTTTCGGGGACGAAAATCCCAAAAGGGGGGAGAGTTGTAACAGATCGATTTTGGGTCTAGTCAGAATAGTGGTTTCGGGACCACAAATTCGACGACTAAAAACTTATTTCTATTATATTTTTATGGTCTATAGTTTTATGAAACGATTTTGTGAAAATTTCGTTCGAAAATTTTGACGTTTGGGCACTCAATTTAGTAAAAAGGACTAAATTGCAAAAAGTACAAAACTTGAATTCTATATGTTAGAGGTGTCCAATTGCTATGAGATTTTAAATTAGAGGTCCTTAAATTTTAATTAGACCATTGGTTAAGTTGGTGGACAAAAATGGACATGGTTTGGTATGTTTTCAAAGTTTTTCATTAAGGGCATTTTGGTAATTTGGTAATTAAAATGAATTAATAATCAAATTAAAAGCCAATTTTTACTCATCTTCTTCCTCTTGGCCTAATTTTACATGAAGAAGACATGGCTAGGGTTTTTCAAGCTTCCAAGCTCGATTGTAAGTCCGTTCTAGCCCCGTTTTTAATGATTTTTATATTTTTGAAATCCTTGTAACATGATCTATCTATTTCTACCACCAATTTGAAGAGATGTAAAAGTCTAAAATTTTACCCATGTTGAACATGTATGTATTTTGATGTTTGATGGTGGAAAATGCATGTTTGTTGTTTGTTAAATGACTTTTGCTAAGTGATTTTCGGTAAAAATGCCTAAAAGGACTCGTTTGTAAAAGCTGTAAAATGAGTAGTAAAAGTATGAATAAATGAAAATTGTGGGTTGTTATGAGCATGTATAAGGTTCATCTAGGCATGGGTATTGAAGAAATTGAATGAAAATCATTTTACGAGCCTAGGGACTAAATTGTAAAAAGTTAAACTTTAGGGGCAAAAATGTGATTTTTGCCATAATGTGATTTTTGGATGGTTTCAATAATATAATGATTGAATAATTTAAATGTGATATTATAGATCAAGAAAAATGAGGTTCGGACCTAGAACGGGGGAAAAACAAGTATTTGACGATTTAGGTCTTTTTGCTTTTTTTATGCCGAGGTAAGTTCGTATGTTTAATAAGCATTAAATTATACTTGTATAAATGCTTGATTGATATAATTGTGGTAAATGCTATAATATTGAAATGAAATATGAATGCTATTGAGTACGATACTACGGAAATAACCGATAGAGATTCGATACAACGAAAGTCCCGGTTGAACCTTAGGAATAGATAGGATACAAATGTCATGACATTAGGGTTACTGAGATTATGTGTAAGACCATATCTGGGATATGGCATCGATATGAGACTTCGTGTAAGACCATATCTGGGATATGGCATCGATATGAGACTTTGTGTAAGACCATAGCTGGGCTATTGGCATCGATACGAGATTACATGTAAGACCATATCTGGGATATGGCATTGGTATGGTACTGTGTGTACGACATTCCCTAGTATCCTTTAGTATACCAAATGGTTCAACGGGAAATTCAACGAGTATGTCAAAGAAGAGAAAGAGTATGTAAGGAATTACAAATCGGTACAGGTATGTACGTAAAGTTTATAAGCATGGACTTCATGAAATTGTGAGTTCATGATTTCCACGAGAATGATTTTGTGAAAACCTTGTGATTAATAGTCTATACTTGTGATGTATGAAATTCATGATGAATTCGGTTGATGATTATGTGATTGGCTTTCGAGCCAAATTGAGTTATGATATAGCATGTTTTATTCATGCAAATTGTGATTTATCGGATATGAGAAAATGGGAAGATAAAAACTTAGGCAATTGAAAGATGTTAAAGTATATGCTTGAAATGTAAATACTCATAATTAATGTGCATGGTTACTATGAAGTTTGAAATGATTCGTTATTTGCTGTAATCTGATACAAAGGAGAAATTATGGTTGTTAGGCTAATGTCAAGATATGTTAAATTATGCTTATAAGTTGATAGAATAAATATTATGATTGAATAAGAATTATAACTGTGAGATTTATAGTAATTTGTATTATCTTGTGTTGAAATTATTGGACTTGATAAAAGATTGGTAAGAGTTGCTTATTATTTTTGTACGGACTTACTAAGCTATATATATAGCTTACCCCTTTCGTTTCCAATGTCTTATAAGGTTATTGAGCTAGCTCGGGTTGGAAACCGCTAGAGATCCTATCACACCATCAAGCTGTCATTTTGGGTATAAATGAATTCAAGTATTTTAAGTCTATGGCATGTATAGGGACTTAGTCATTTTGTTAAATGTGTCATTGTGATTGTAGCCAATGTGCTGGCTTGTGATTGTGTAACATCCCAAAATTGGGCCTAGTAGGATTGGGCCCAATGGGCTTTGGACGTAGGAGTGTTTAAAATTTTTGGGAACAAGAGAATGACATTATTTGTATTTGGACTTATTAAGAAGGTAATTTTGGAAGGTTACAAGGTTTCTATGAAGTCTCGGGTTTAATTAGGCCTTAGGAAAAATTTGGTATTTTATCACTTTAAGGAGATAGAGTAAGTGACCTTAAGGCTTATAATAATGAATGAGTAAATGGATAGCATAAGATGAGTAATTGGTAAAGAGGTTATGGCATTAAGTGATGTACCTTGAGGGAAGAGGTTCAAATCCCATTGTTTGCAAATTTGACTATTATTTTTGCTTTCCTTCCTTATGTGTCGGCCAAGAAGTATTTTTGGTAAGTGTGGACTTCATTATTTTGGTAAGGTGGCTAAAAGAATATGTCAAGGTTAAAGTTTGGGAAAGGAATCAAGAGGAATAGGAAAGAAAGGGGGACAAGAGGCTAATATCGGGGGAGGTGTTTTGGAAAGTATGGGTGGCCAAACTCTTATCCTAGGGGGGATGCATGTGGACGGTTTTGAGGTAGATAGGTGGCTGAAAAAATTTATTTGGCATTTGGTAAAGTCTTAGCTTTGTTTTGGCCAAAATTCTTTTGACAACTTTGTGTCATTCTCTTCCAATTTTGCAACTCTCCTTGTCGAAACCTACTAGCACAATAGTGCATTTTCTTTCTCTTTTGTTTGACCACAAACTCATTTTCTTCCACCTTCCTTGATAGCCGAAATTCTCCATTTGCTTTGTGCCGAATTTACAAGCCATTGGTGAGCACACTTTCTTCATTTTTTTTCCTTGGGGGCCGAAACCTTAATCCATCTTTCACCATTCTTTTTGTTGCCGAAATACTCACATTTCTTTTTGGTTCATATTTCTTTTAGTGTTGATTGAAACATTCCAAACACCTTGATACACCTTCTCCTTTCTTTTAATCATTTCTTCTCATTTGTGTTGACATTCACTCCTTTGATCAATCGAGTGATAGTGGAAGGCTGAAACTTTGACTCACCTGTAGCCATTGTACAATCGTTAGAAATCGGAACTAATATCGTTAAGGTAAGGGATTCATCATGGTTCTTTTTGGATCTTTTTCTTTGACCGGTTATTTTGCTTAACGAAATAGTGGTTGTGACTAATCGATTATATTTTTAAGGACTAAATCGCTTGATCTATCCCTTGTAATAAGAGACTCGGATTGTTGGTAAGTGTATATAATCAATTGAAATAATTGGTTGAAGTGGTAAATTCGGTTTTGGACTAATAGTTGACTGATTGTACCTTTAGGTGCCGCGGAGAGTATCGTGTTACGGATTCCGAATAAGGTGTGTAATCCCGTACCCTTTCGAATATATGTTTGAAATGGTGAGTAAATCTCACATCTCTCTGAAAGTTTACATGAAATATTCTATGATTCGGTAGAAATACCGAAGAAAACTGATAACCGGCATCCATGATCACTCGAACGTGCGTATGCTCGTAGTGGTAATCATGTTTTGTAATAAAATAGTTTCGGTCAGAAACATTGATGTGTATTTGAAAAATCATAAAAAATAGGATAAAAGGAATTACAAAGTGAATAAGATATCAGATTAAAGATTACTGTGTCTATTTTAATATGGAAGAAACAGAGAAGGAAAAAGAATATTATATTCTAAGATATGTTAATTTTAGTGAGACTGGTTCTGAATGACTTTGGGGTATTCTGTTCTGTCTTGGAAAAATCGTATAAAATTGTACAAAGTGAATTAAGAGTTATAATTGATATGTATGGATTCCTTAGTGAACCTATTTTCAAAAGAAACAAGTGGCAGCAGTAGATGAAAAGCGTACAGTAAGATATTTGTGATTAAGGTAAGAGAGGGCAGAATCATTAGACAGTGAAACAAGGGAAACTTTAAGGAATAAACTGTATTAAATGGTTAAGCTAAAAATTTTGGAAAAATTATAGTAGAAAGACATACGAGTCTAGCTTCAAGGAAAATTTATGGATTTAGATTTCGAGTTTCGTAACTCAATTTATAGTCAGTTTAGTCAGTACGACGCAGATGCACAATTTCGATTTTTATGCCCCAAATTAGTAATTAAGCCTAGGTTGCGTAAATTACCATCATACCCTTAGAGGGTAAATTACCGAATTACCCATAGTGGGTACGATTACCAAATTATGAAAATTCCCTTACGGGCCGAATTACGAAAATGCCCCTAATGGGCCGAATTACAAAATGTCCCTATGGACCGAATTACAAAAATACCCTTTATGGGCCAAATGTGATATGTTGCTATATGGGCCGTTTGGTATTTGCTATATGGGCCATTTGGTATTTGACATATGGGCCGTTTGATATTTGATATATGGGCCAAACGTGATATTTGATATATGGGCCAAGTGTAATATGAGCTATATGGGCCAAAATGTGATATGGGCCAGATTGTGTAAATTTTTATAATGGGTCATATGTTTGTAATAATTTTATGATTTGATATGAATAATTGAATGTGCATATTATATACATGATTTGCATGGGTAGGGACATTTGACGAAGAGAAGATGGCTTCGTGCCCAGTTAATGGCTTCGTGCCCAGTTTAATATATGGCTTAATGCCCAGTTGGTGTGTTGGCGGGGTGGGTGACTAAAGCTCCCCACAGGTGTGCTGGTTGGTACGGGTGGTGTGTAGCGGATGGAAATTTAGGCTTGGTTGGGAAATTGCATAACACATGCATGTTATATATATGATATTATGCTATGATTGTAATGGGCTTGGGCCCAAAATATTGCTATGTGTGTTCCGACCCAGCAGATTTGGTAAGTGGGTTACACACTGAGTTCTAAGTAACTCACCCCCTTTCTCTTAACCCTTTCAGGTAATGCTCAGTGACGTGGACTTGGGCCATGGATGACTCGGTGGAGGCCATACTTCGGAAATGGTGTTATTGAATTTTAAACTTCCATTTCCGTTTATTTTATTATTTTGCTATTTTGGTTTAAGTTGTAATAAGGCCTCTGAACTATTTTTATTTTTGCTTTATGGTTGGGATGTTTTTATTATTTTTCTTAAATTGTTTAAAACGAGAATTTTTCCAAAAACGTAAATAAAGGTTTTCCAAAATCGATTAACAAATGGATTTCAAAATAAACTTTTACAAATATGATTTAACTCGAACTTTCTTTCAAATTATTAACGACATTTTCAAAAGTCACGGATTTAAAGTTCAATTCCTTGATTTATGATTCATAAATCAATCTTTCAAAAATACTTGTATTTTATCAACGTTTCTGCAATGTTTCAAGATGCTTTTGCAACTCTATTTCAAACGTCACATTTTCGTAAATCGTTTATTTCAAATATGTTTTCACAACCAAAAAGGTTTATTAAAGATAATTATGTTTTCACGTAGACACAATTGCTTAAGTGTTTTGGGTTTTAACAAAGAGGCTGTAATTCTCAAACAAGTTTTTAACAATTGCAAAGATGGTTTTGAAAAACACTTCCATGTGACACGCCAGATTCGAGCCTAACTTCTTGGCTGGGTTTGGGGTGTTACAGATTGTCAAAGGCTTGTTTTGATAATTCGCCATGTAGATCGGTTTATTTGGGCTATCATGGTTGTAAGCCTAAGTGTATATATATGTGCTAATGTCTTTGGTGATATGGTCATGGTATACTTGGTGAATGATAGAAATATGGTTTATGACATGAATGTGAAATGTTTGGCAATGTGGTTTATTGATGAGATGATAAATTGGTGTACAATTTGGTACCTTGAAAGTAGTCAATTGTGGCTTAATAATTGTTGTGAGTATGATAGAAGTTGTTATTGTGTTGGCCATAATTGTGGTTGTTTTGGTTGCCTAAGTATGTTATGTTGTGCCTTGAATTGGTGTAAGTGTATATGTGTCTAAGGGTGGCAAATGGCTTGGTAAATAGCCTTTATTTTGTCCACATGGGTAGCCACACGGGCGTGTGTCTAGGCCGTGTGTGACACACGGTCTGCACCACGGGCATGTGTTCCGGTCGTGTGTCCCCTGCACTTTAATTTTGAAAAATATAATGTCCAGAATTGAGCACACGGGTATAGACACGAGCGTGTGTGTTACACAGCCTAGCACACGGGCGTGTGGCATGGGTGTGTGGCACAAGTCAGAGAGAACCCCTAAATCAAACATGGTCTAAAGCACGGGTGTGTCACAAGGTCACACGGGCATGTTCCTTTGACCACACGGGCGTGTGGCCCCTGCAGTTAGCAAAAATTTTCTAAGTTCTCGGCTTAGTCCCGAACCGCTTCCAAAACATGCTTTGGGCCTCGTAGGCTCGTGTAAGGGACTTTATGATTGGATATGGATGGTTTTAATTTAGACGAAAATTTTATGACTCGGAATTGTGTGATTGCTTGTGTTATAAGTCCAGTAATGCTTCGACCCCTATTCCATCGTTGAATAGGGGTAAGGGGTGTTACACATGTAACACTCGAAATGCAACTTGTAAAATCTATAAGGGACACACGGCTGTGTCATATGGCCGTGTGTCACACACCACTGAGACACACGACCGTGTCTTAGGACGTGTGGACAAGAAAATGGCCAAAATGAAGCCATTTCCTTCACCCACTTCAAACATGTACCTACAAGACATTTGCACCCTTGACCAATGCATTAAAACATACCCAAATCATGCATAAAATGACCAAATATCTATACCAATTGTCCATACAACCAATATGCCAAAAGGAACCTCAATCACAACTCATCAAAACTATCTAAACATGTGCATATTTAACCATTCACACTTAACCTATTTTTCTACCAAACTTACCATATTTGATCACATTTATACCATTACAAATAGCTCATATCTACCTTAAAGCATAACTCAACTTGGCCACATTATAATCTTACCAACACATATCAAATTGGCCTATTAAATTATACATCAAAACTTAGCCATATTGACACCTACCATCAAGGCATCAAAAGTACCATAAGTACATCAACCATCATAACATATACAAGCCAAACTATCAACCAACATTCAAACACAAGTCCACCTATACATGTCATTATAACCTTAGCCAAAACATCAAAACTACTGGTATAACCGCTGGATAATGTGATAGATCTCCGACGAGCTTCCAAATCGATCGAGCTTCTGATAATCTTAAAATAAGGGAAAGACAACTATGTAAGCAATGAATGTTTAGTAAGCTCGTAAAAACTTTGTACATAACATTCCATTTCAATAATGAACTTTATAAGGTAATTATAAACCTATACCAATACCACAAGATTTTTCAAACCATAATCACCAACTCACAAATGAGTATGTCCATAAACTCCACATATTTTTAACATTCCTATCATAATAGGATTCTAGAAGACATATTACACAATCATTAACCTTTTTCATAAGACTTTGAAACCATCAATTTACTTACTTTAGCTTAAATAACATTATCAACTCACAAATTAGTGTATTTATCCAGGACCAACATAAATTCATCCATAGCTTAAATAAATTTCTCACATACAAATAAACCCTTTAACTCATCAATCCATTTACGTTATTACATTAATCCTGTATCATTTGCATAACACAAGACATAAGCATAAACATCGACCAATTACTTAAGCTTGACACAAGCCTATATATCATCATCAATACACAAGTTAGTGCATTTATACATAACTCTTTTGGGATTAACCACATGATATACCATTTCATTAAAAAAAAAACACATCTTTTGATTCATACCACCTTTTCATGAACATAAACATATTTCCATTTGGACACTTACCATTTCAATGTATAACATTACCACTAAGCATAATATAATCCAACCATAAGCTTGGCACAAGTCTAAGCATTATCAACTATACTTGTTATTGCATATACACATAATTCACTTGAAATATCATAAGGTAAGCCATTGAACATGAACAACTTCATTTGAAATCATCAATTTCATGAACATTAGTATACTTTCACTGAACATTCCTTTTAAATCCTTTTCATAGATTCATAACATAAGTCATTTGAAAACTTACTGTTCCTTTTCTTTTCATGCCCATTGAACTAGTAACTTGACTCGGATACTCAGGTAACTACACCACACCAAGGGCATTATAGATGCATAACAGGGGCACCAAAGTGCAATCAGGAGCACAAATGTGCGATCAGGGGCATCGAAGTGCAAACAGGGGCACATATATGCTTTTAGGGGCACTGAAGTGCAAACAAAGACACTAATGTGCAAACAGGGGTACCGAAGTACAATCAGGGGCATTGATGTGCAAATAGGGGTGTCGAAGTACAAATAGAGGCACTGATATGCAAATAGGGGTACCAAAGTACAAACAGGGGCACTGATGTGCAAACAGAGGCACTTATTGCAAGAAAAACATTGCTAATATCTTTTCTCAATTTCATATATACATAAGTATTTGCAACACTTGTCATTATATAATTAACCGAAGTAATTCACATATATATAAATCAATTAACTAGTGAACAACAATAATAATCACAAGTGAATTGCGTTAAATAACAAATCACTATGAACTTACTTGGCTAAATTGCAGAAATATGAAAGTACATGGGCTTTTTGGTAATTTTTCATTCCCCTCGATTTTTCACTTGATCTTGATCTAAATTAATAAATTCATTAGTAAAAAGATTTATTTTATGCAATTTAGTTATTTTTGACATTTTTACAAAATTGCACTAACATTTTACTTTTATTCAATTTAGTCCCTAAGCCTGAAACATGCAAATTAACCATTTTTAATGCAAATTCATACTAGCCGAATATTCATGGCATTCTATACATTCCATATTTGTAATAATTTCACATCAAATCCTTAGATTTTTACTATTTCAACAATTCGGTCCCTAATCAGTAAGTTCATCTCAATTACTTAATAAAATACTTATAAATAAAAATAATACTTCAAATTCATCATTTAATAACTAAAATAACATAAATTCATCAATGGAAACATTCAATATCCTTAACAGTTTCAAAATCGAAGGTATGGGCTAGCTAGACCTAGTTGCAACGATCTCAAAATCCTAAAAATTAAAAGAAACGGGTGAAAAACAGACTCATATGCACCCATAAAAGCTTCCCCTTTTTGTTTCAACTAACAATGGTGAAGAAGATGAATGAATCATCTCTTATTTTCTTTTTCTCATTTTTTTAACATTATAACATAATATAATGTTTTTATAATTTAATAAACATCATTTTTAATCAAATAACCCCACTAATCGTCCAACACTTTTTAAAAATGGTATATTTACCATTTAAGTCCACTTACCTTTATTTAGTAAGCCATTTAATTACTCAAATTAAATAATGACCAAATTTTACATCTTTTACGTTTTAGTTCTTTTTAATTAATCAACTATCGAAACATTAAAATTTTTCAATGAAACTTTTCAACGGCATTTATAAAACTTCATAAATATTTATAAAAATATTTACAGCTCGATTTATAGAACGAGGTCTCGATACCTCATTTTCTAAAACTTGATTTTAGGGTCTTACCATTTGAACTTAATAAATCATTTATATAACATAAATCTCTAAATCAAAAACCTTTTTAAAACAATGTTTGATTTGTAAATATTAAATAATAATATTTACGAAATTACTCATCGAATTTGTGGTCCCGAAACCATTGTTTTCGACACCACTGAAAAATAGGTTATGACAGCCAATTTCTTCAAGAATTGATGATGAATAACAATTAACACAATAGAGCACAACAATATGGTTACATAGGTCGTTTCCCTATGTTTATTGGGCCTTTCCAAGAGAGATAATTCACTATCTTAACACCTTATATCACAAATGATTACAAACACTAACTCTCACTAGTTCACGAACTCACTTTTGCACCTTAAATTTAAGCAACTCTCTTCTAAGTTTCCACCTGAAAACTTAGGATAAAAACTTAGTAGCACACTTGATTTTACTCTAAATTCACTTATAGAAAATGTTCCTTAATGAAAATGAATAAGTTCTCTCAATTCTGTAAATTACCTATACAAATCTCTTCAATTTATCAAGAATCGAGACTTGCTAACATACTAGATCAATAAAAATCAATATTCCCACGAAACAACAAGATAATCAGTTCTAAGAATATCTTCAAGATAGATCTTAAATCTTTAGGATATGCTTTTGAGTTTACTGGATCCAATCCAATCTCTTCAAAATAAGGATGTTGATTTCTTTGACCCAATCTAAATAGATATTCAGAATATGTTTCTATAAAAGGTTTAGATATCATAAACAGGCTTGCACACATCTATAATGTCAACAAATAACAAAGCCCAATGATTGTGTTGTAAAAAAATGGCAACACAAAATATGGCTAGTTTATGGGTTGAGCAGTGCTAGATACCATTGGGCACTGCTTATAAACTACCTCAACATGGATGATGTTAGGTGGTGAATATAGATAGGTAAATAGCCTAGCCTCCTGTAACACCCTATACCCAGTCCGGTTGCCTGACCCAAGATATAAGGCATTACGATAATAAAACTTTGAAATCATTCATAAATTAATCAAACATCACCAAATAATTGATTAGTAGTCATTTCCAGGCTATTCAATAAAATTGGAGCCTAAATTGAGCTTACAGAACATTTAAAACAACCCAGGAATAATTTTAGATTGAAATGAATTTTTGACGAAATTTTGAGTAAAAAATGAAAACAAGGGTCATCCGGCCGTGTGATAGAGTTCATCCTATGTGGCTCAAGAACATGGTTGTATGGCCAAATCGTTTAACTCACTGTGCCCATGTAACTCAGGGTCACACGATTGTGTTGCTAGGCCATGTAACTCTCTAAGGTTGTGTAACACCCCAAACCCGGTCAATACACCACGACCGAATCTGGTATGTTACTGGGAAAATCGTATTTGAAAGGTTAGGTTTCCGAGTAAAAATTTGAGAAAAACCCTTTGTTGTACTTATACTTGTGAAAATCTTGGGTAAGATTGTTTAAACCAATAGTGCATTTTGAAAACCCGGGAATTTTGAAAACTTCCTTGAATCCATAAGTAAAACAAGTGTATCTCATTTAGAAATCCGCGTAATTCTTTTTAGTTGCTTAAAAACATTTTCTTGAACTTTGTGTGGAAAAGTCTTAAGTTTGAAAAAACATTTGAGTTGCATTCATTTTAAATTACAGCGTGATACCCGATGGTAAAGCTTAAAACATATCGCTTTGTAGTTTTGAAAACCGTATCTTTCCAAGTTTTATCCACTATTAACCCATTAATTTGTTAAAACATATTTGAAATCAAATCTAAGCATAAATAACCAAAGCATAACTTTAAAGGCCTTTTACAATCCCAACAAAATCAAATGAAAATAAATGAAATAAAGTACCAAGTTTTTTTAAAACAGTGCACATCCGAGTTTATGCATGGCATGGTCACCTCGAGTCCACCCGGCTCCATGTCCGCGATCTAGGTGTCACCTGAAATGATAAGGGAGAAGGTGAGTTGCAAGACTCAGTGCATAAATCCCCCTCCCGATTAATGCAACATACTAACACACACCATAACAAAGCAATACAATTAATGCACCCAACCCTAGCCATCCATAACACCTTTTCTACCCCGTGTGGTACCAAACCACAGGTGGTGCCAAACCACTGGTGACCCAAAGTCACGATATCCATCAATGTGGTGCCAAACCACTAGTGACCCAAAGTCACGAATAATACATCTGTGGGGCCAACCCACGTGTGATACCAAGTCACTGGCGACGATCCCGTATCTCAAAAGTGGGGCCAACCCGCGGTGGTGTTAAACCACAGGGACGAGTCGCTATGAGGTGCCAAACCTCTGGTGTCCCAAAGACACTAATGTGATACCAAATCACTGGTGACCGAAGTCTCGAATAATCCATCTGTGGGGCCAACCCACGTGTGATACCAAATCACTGGCGTCGATCCCATAATATCATCCGTGGGGCCAACCCACTGTGGTGCTAAGCCACTGGGACAAGACGCTATGAGGTGCCAAACCTCTGGTGACCCAAAGTCACAATAAATCGATCTGTGGTACCAAACCACTGGAGGTGCCAAACCTCTGGTGTCCCAAAGACACGAATATCATTTTCCCCCTCCTCTCATAACACCCATTATCATACCGACTCATGTAAAGTATGCAAATCATGCAAATCATGCGAAGCATGCCAACATGTTTAGTGTTGCATCCCATAGCACATACATCATAGATCATGATATCATGTATATCAACAACAGAACTCGTAATGAAACGGACTTACCCGAATCTGTGTACATACCCCATAGGGTATCATATCAATCAACCATACTGTTTCGGCTTTATCAAACAATCAGGTTATTAAGCATATTACTAAGCAAAGAGTGTGTTAGTTTACACACCTGTTAAAACGCAAGCCTTAATCCCAAAGAACCGATCTAAGACCCTCGATTACCTCGCTCCTATAATTGGCCAAACATGAACATCAGAACTAAGGCCATTCGGCCAAACCAAATAAATCAAAAGGGTTAACGCTCAACCCTTACCTTACAAATGATTTGGTTTCCTACCAAATCCCGAACCACGATGGTTCCTCCTTATGCAAATGGCCACACCCTATTAAGAAGAACAACTAATCCTTTATAGTCTTTGGCTTAACGAAAACTAAAAGAATAGACTAATAAAACCAACCCTTACCACCACTTACCAATCGATCACTCACAGATGGAGGCTTCGCTTGACTTGTTCCGAAATCCCGGATGCCCTATAATAAAATCGGTTCCAACATGTGATTAGCACCCTTAACAACAATTGCTGAAACCAACTCTTACCTTTGTAAAAGTCGACAGATCACAGAGAGGAGAAGAAAATAGACATTCGGCCAAGCACTAACCTTTTTCAACGATTGAAAAACACCAAACGAGATCAACACCACACTAATATTCGACCAAGGTGAAAACTAATAGAAGAGGGGAAGTTTCGACAACAAAAAGGGAGAGGTTCGGCTGGAGTCTTGAAGGTATATGGTTCAATAAGAAAGGAGAAATCGACAATGGAAGATTAGAAGTGAGGGAGAAAAGATTCGGCTTGCAAAATGATGGAAGAAAACAAAAGAAATGGGAGGGAGAATGTTGATATTCGGCCAACAACCAAAACGGGAAAAAGAAGAAGAAGAAATGTTTAGGAGAAGAGAGTTTCGGCTACTAATGAGGTTAAGGGAAAAACAAGTGCAAAAATTCGACAAAGATGAATGTTGCTTGAGGGTTTACGGTTTCAAAGAAGAAAATAGAGAGACTTACTTGAAAATTCGGCTAGCTATTGACAAATGAAAGAATTTTGGCTTACACAAGCTGACCGAAAAACACCAAAAATGCCTAAGGAGTTTCGGCACACTCCCCTTACTCACCTACCAAAACCGGCCACTCCCCCCATGAAGCACCCAAGATTCGGCCACTACCCACAATTACTCTTGGCCACTAATTCAAATCACTTTGAACTAGTCAACCTCCTCGATTTACTCTCCACCCACCATTCAAATTATTTGACTTGGTCCACCTCCAACCACCTTGGCGTCAAAATGGGAAGCAAAAGGTGAGACTTCTGCAACTCGAACACAGGACCTCCTTCCCCTGCAAATGACGTCACACACAAGCTCTAAGTGGCGCCTCTCTTGCCACTCTACTAGCTCAATTCTTGTGATAACATTCACCTAAAAATACCTATAAACCCGAGTTCCTTCAGCTCCTCTCACTTAAAGCTTAAAACTAAAATTTTCTAAACCACTCAAGCTTACACTAGACTTACACCTAAGCCCCAAAACATCAAAAACAACAACATAGCAGACCAAACACATGCAAACAATGCAACAACAAAAATAGCCCCTAATCCAGGATATTACAGTTCTACCCCCCTTAAAAATAATTTCGGCCCCGAAATTACCTGATCAGAAGAGTTGAGGGTATTGCTGTCTCATCACATCCTCTGGTTCCCACGTAGCTTCTTCCACGCCATGATTCCGCCATAGTACCTTTACTAAAGGAACTGATTTCCTATGCAGAACTTTCACATCCCGATCTAGAATCTGCACTGGTTCCCCCTCCATGGTCAAATCCGGATTCACTTCGATCTCTTCCACTACTACGACATGCGATGGATCTGAACGATAACGCCTAAGCATCGAAACGTGAAGTACGTCGTGAATCTGACTTAGCTCTGCTGGCAACTCAAGCTGATAAGCTACCGGTCCCACTCGTCTCAGTACCTTATACGACCCAATAAACCTCGGACTTAACTTGCCTTTCCTTCCGAACCTTAACACTTTCTTCCATGGCGAGACCTTCAGAAAGACCTTATCCCCCACAGCAAACTCTATATCCCTCCGCCTGAGATCGACATAAGACTTCTGCCTGTCCGAAGCTTCCTTCAATCGAGCCTGAATCAACTTAACCTTGTCTTCGGTCTCTGCAACCAACTCTGGTCCCAACAACTGATGTTCACCCAACTCCGTCCAACATGTAGGTGAGCGACACTTCCTACCATACAGCGCCTCATATGGTGCCATCTTGATGCTTGCTTGGTAACTATTGTTGTAGGCGAACTCAGCTAATGGCAGAAACTCCTCCCAACTACCTCTAAAGTCCAGAACACAACCTCTCAGCATATCCTCTAAGATCTGTATAACCCTTTCCGACTCCCCGTCCGACTGCGGGTGAAAAGTCGTGCTAAAATCCAAACGCGTACCCAGAGCCTGATGCAACGCTTTCCAGAACCTTGACGTAAATCTGGGATCCCTATCCGAGATGATCGACACTGGCACACCATGCAGCCTCACTATCTCTGACACATATAGCTTCGCCAACCTCTGAAGTGAGTAATCAACCCTTACCGATATGAAGTGAGCTGATTTAGTCAGACGATCCACAATCACCCAAACTGAGTCTTTCTTGCTAGGCGTAAGCGGTAGACCACTGACGAAATCCATAGTTATCCTTTCCCACTTCCACTGTGGAATCTTCATTGGCTGAAGCAACCCTGACGGCAACTGATGCTCAGCCTTGACCTGCTGACATGTCAGGCACCTTCCTACAAACTCTGTCACCCCTCGCTTTAGACCTGGCCACCAAAACTGCTCTCTAAGATCCCTATACATCTTGCTACCTCCAGGATGCATAGCGTATGGGCTGCTATGTGCGTCCTGAAGAATCTTCTGTCTTAACTCGATATCCTTCGGCATACAAGCTCTCCCTTGAAAACACAGCACCCCATCACTAGACAAACTGTAACCCTCCAAACCACCATCCTGAACTTGTAACCTCTACGCACTCAAAACCTCATCCTCCACCTGTTTCTCCTTGATCTGCTCAACCCAAGTAGGCTTAACCTGCAATTCTGCCAGAATACTCCCGTCGTCATACAAACTCAAATGGGCAAACATCACTCTTAAGTCCGAAACAACCTTACGGCTCAGCGCGTCTGCCACCACGTTGCCTTGCCCGGATGATACTCAATCGAACAGTCGTAATCCTTTAGCAACTCAATCCATCTGCGCTGCCTCAAATTCAAATCCTTTTGAGTCAGAAGGTACTTCAGACTCTTGTGATCTGTGTAGACCATCGATCTCTCTCCGTACAAGTAGTGCCTCCAAATCTTCAAAGTGAAGACTACTGCCGCTAACTCCAGGTCGTGCGTCGGATAATTGACCTCATGTGGCCTCAGCTGCCGAGATGCGTAAGCCACAACCTTCCCTTCCTGCATCAGCACACAACCCAATCCCGTATGTGATGCATCACAATACACTGTGAATTCCTTTCCTGCCTCAGGTTGAATTAAGACCGGAGCTTCAGTCAGAATTTTCCTTAGCTTGTCAAAACTCTCCTGCTGCTTCTCAGTCCAAACGAACGGAACTCCTTTTCTCAACAGCTTAGTCATCGGTGCTGCAATCAATGAAAATCCCTCTACAAATCTTCGGTAGTATCCTGCCAAACCCAGAAAACTCCGAACCTCAGCCACTGACTTAGGTGGCTTCCAATCCAAAACTGTCTCAATCTTCCGAGGATCCACTCTAATCCCCTCAGCTGACACCACATGACCCAAGAAAGTCACCTCTTTAAGCCAGAACTCGCACTTACTAAACTTAGCATAAAGCTGCTTCTCCCTCAGAATCTGCAACACTACTCGCAAATGCGCATCATGCTCCTCTTCTGTCCTTGAGTACACCAGGATGTCGTCAATAAAAACCACGACGAACTGATCCAAATACTATTGGAACACCCTATTCATCATATCCATGAATGCTGCCGGCGCATTAGTCAACCCAAACGGCATTACCAGAAACTCGTAGTGTCCATACCGAGTATGAAACGCCGTCTTGTGGATATCAGCCTCCTTCACCTTTAACTGGTGGTACCCAGACCTTAAATCGATCTTCGAGAATATCGATGCACACTTCAGCTGATCAAACAAGTCATCTATCCGTGGCAACGGATACTTGTTTTTGATCGTCAGCTTATTCAACTGGCGGTAGTCTATACACATCCGCATTGTACCATCTTTCTTCTTGACAAAGAGTACTGGTGCTCCCCAAGGTGAAACACTTGGCCACAAGCTCCTCTTGTGTCTATTCCTATCCATGTTTTGCCTCACAGACTCTTTAACTCCCTCGGCTACCTTAGCCTTCTCTACCAGGACGGCAAACTCACACTCCTGCTGTGGAGCAATCAGCAACCTTAATTCATCTCTCAGACCATCCTCGAATCTAACACACCTCTCATGCTCAGTAGCCACAATGCCTCTAGCATACCGACTCAGCCTCAAGAATTCTGCCTCGTATTCTGACACAGACTTACTCCCCTGAACTAACCTCAGAAATGCTTTCCGTTGCGCATCAATATAGCTAGCCTCAATGTACTTTTTCTGATAAGCAGCCTTAAAATAATCCCACGTAAGATCCTCTGCTGCAGCACTGTCCCGAACCGTGAGCCACCACTGGTATGACTCATCCCGAAGAAGCGATACTATCCCCTTCAGCTTCTCCTCAGCAGTCAAGTCCAAATCATCCATAACCCGCTCCGTCGCCTCCAGCCAATACTCAGCCGTGCTGGGAGCCACACCGGAAACACCTCGGAATACTTCAGCCCCGTTTGCTCGAAGTCACTCACGCACAGATTTCCGAGCTCTTGCGCCTCCACCTACTCCAGCTACCCTTTCCAGAACTCGCAGCATCGCCTACGACACTGCGTCATCCCCAGTCTGATCTTGAAACTCACCACCTCCAGCTGGTGGTGGTACCGGTATCTCATTCTCTGACCCCTGACCAGACCCTACTGGTTTAGAAACTGTCATCCTACCCTGACCACGTCCTCGTCCACGTCCTCCTCGAGCGCTCATGACTAAAATCTCGACTTTTCTGATTTAGAAGTTTTATGCATCAGTAATTATTCCACTATTTAAAAGCAAAGTCTTATGAATATTGCTTATTAAAGGAGTTTTGTTTTCGCAAGTCCACAGAGTCCTATCAGTTTCAGTTTCTAAAGTAATCCACTATTGCTAGTCATCCAATCACATCACATCAAAATCACAAGCAATAGTAAGGAGTACTTACCTGGGCGGATTGGTGCCGGAGACTCGGTGCCATGCCTTTCCAAATCATTCATTTTAAAACAAAAACACTTAATCTAATATTTAAAACATTTTGGGCCTCGGCCCAAAGCCGAGCCTTTGAACTTGGCTCTGATACCACAATTGTAACACCCCAAACCCGGTCAATACACCACGACCGAATCTGGTATGTTACTGGGAAAATCGTATTTGAAAGGTTAGGTTTCCGAGTAAAAATTTGAGAAAAACCCTTTGTTGTACTTATACTTGTGAAAATCTTGGGTAAGATTGTTTAAACCAATAGTGCATTTTGAAAACCCGGGAATTTTGAAAACTTCCTTGAATCCATAAGTAAAACAAGTGTATCTCATTTAGAAATTCGCGTAATTCTTTTTAGTTGCTTAAAAACATTTTCTTGAACTTAGTGTGGAAAAGTCTTAAGTTTGAAAAATCATTTGAGTTGCATTCATTTTAAATTATAGCGTGATACCCGATGGTAAAGCTTAAAACATATCGCTTTGTAGTTTTGAAAATCTTATCTTTCCAAGTTTTATCCACTATTAACCCATTAATTTGTTAAAACATATTTGAAATCAAATCTAAGCATAAATAACCAAAGCATAACTTTAAAGGCCTTTTACAATCCCAACAAAATCAAATGAAAATAAATGAAATAAAGTACCAAGTTTTTTTAAAACAGTGCACATCCGAGTTTATGCATGGCATGGTCACCTCGAGTCCACCCGGCTCCATGTCCGCGATCTAGGTGTCACCTGAAATGATAAGGGAGAAGGTGAGTCGCAAGACTCAGTGCATAAATCCCCCTCCCGATTAATGCAACATACTAACACACACTATAACAAAGCAATACAATTAATGCACCCAACCCTAGCCATCCATAACACCTTTTCTACCCCGTGTGGTACCAAACCACTGGTGGTGCCAAACCACTGGTGACCCAAAGTCACGATATCCATCAATGTGGTGCCAAACCACTAGTGACCCAAAGTCACGAATAATCCATCTGTGGGGCCAACCCACGAGTGATACCAAATTACTGGCGACGATCCCGTATCTCAAAAGTGGGGCCAACCCGCGGTGGTGTTAAACCACAGGGACGAGTCGCTATGAGGTGCCAAACCTCTGGTGTCCCAAAGACACTAATGTGATACCAAATCACTGGTGACCGAAGTCTCGAATAATCCATCTGTGGGGCCAACCCACGTGTGATACCAAATCACTTGCGTCGATCCCATAATATCATTCGTGGGGCCAACCTACTGTGGTGCTAAGCCACTGGGACAAGACGCTATGAGGTGCCAAACCTCTGGTGACCCAAAGTCACAATAAATCGATCTGTGGTACCAAACCACTGGAGGTGCCAAACCTCTGGTGTCCCAAAGACATGGATATCATTTTCCCCCTCCTCTCATAACACCCATTATCATACCGACTCATGTAAAGTATGCAAATCATGCAAATCATGTGAATCATGCCAACATGTTTAGTGTTGCATCCCATAGCACATACATCATAGATCATGATATCATGTATATCAACAACAGAACTCGTAATGAAACGGACTTACCCGAATCCGTGTACATACCCCATAGGGTATCATATCAATCAACCATACTGTTTCGGCTTTATCAAACAATCAGGTTATTAAGCATATTACTAAGCAAAGAGTGTGTTAGTTTACACACCTGTTAAAACGCAAGCCTTAATCCCAAAGAACCGATCTAAGACCCTCGATTACCTCGCTCCTATAATCGGCCAAACATGAACATCAGAACTAAGGCCATTCGGCCAAACCAAATAAATCAAAAGGGTTAACGCTCAACCCTTACCTTACAAATGATTTGGTTTCCTACCAAATCCCAAACCACGATGGTTCCTCCTTATGCAAACGGCCACACCCTATTAAGAAGAACAATTAATCCTTTATAGTCTTTGGCTTAACGAAAACTAAAAGAATAGACTAATAAAACCAACCCTTACCACCACTTACCAATCGATCACTCACAGATGGAGGCTTCGCTTGACTTGTTCCGAAATCCCGGATGCCCTATAATAAAATCGGTTCCAACATGTGATTAGCACCCTTAACGACAATTGCCGAAACCAACTCTTACCTTTGTAAAAGTCGACAGAGCACAGAGAGGAGAAGAAAATAGACATTCGGCCAAGCACTAACCTTTTTCAACGATTGAAAAACACCAAACGAGATCAACACCACACAAATATTCGGCCAAGGTGAAAACTAATAGAAGAGGGGAAGTTTCGACAACAAAAATGGAGAGGTTCGGCTAGAGTCTTGAAGGTAGAAACAAATGAAATATGGTTCAATAAGAAAGGAGAAATCTGCAATGGAAGAGTAGAAGTGAGGGAGAAAAGATTCGGCTTGCAAAATGATGGAAGAAAACAAAAGAAATGGGAGGGAGAATGTTGATATTCGGCCAACAACCAAAATGGGAAAAAGAAGAAGAAGAAATGTTTAGGAGAAGAGAGTTTCGGCTACTAATGAGGTTGAGGGAAAAACAAGTGCAAAAATTCGGCAAAGATGAATGTTGCTTGAGGGTTTACGGTTTCAAAGAAGAAAATAGAGAGACTTACTTGAAAATTCGGCTAGCTATTGACAACTGAAAGAATTTTGGCTTACACAAGCTGACCGAAAAACACCAAAAATGCCTAAGGAGTTTCGGCACACTCCTCTTACTCACCTACCAAAATCGGCCACTCCCCCCATGAAGCACCCAAGATTCGGCCACTACCCACAATTACTCTTGGCCACTAATTCAAATCACTTTGAACTAGTCAACCTCCTCGATTTACTCTCCACCCACCATTCAAATTATTTGACTTGGTCCACCTCCAACCACCTTGGCGTCAAAATGGGAAGCAAAAGGTGAGACTTCTGCAGCTCGAACACAGGACCTCCTTCCCCTGCAAGTGACGTCACACACAAGCTCTAAGTGGCGCCTCCCTTGCCATTCTACTAGCTCAATTCTTGTGCTAACATTCACCTAAAAATACCTATAAACCCCAGCTCCTTCAGCTCCTCTCACTTAAAGCTTAAAAACTAAAATTTTCTAAACCACTCAGGCTTACACTAGACTTACACCTAAGCCCCAAAACATCAAAAACAACAACATAGCAGACCAAACACATGCAAACAATGCAACAACAAAAATAACCCCTAATCCAGGATATTACAGGTTGTGTAAACATGGGTCACACAGTCTTGTCCCAAGGCTGTGTAACAAACTATGACCGTGTGGACAAACCTACACCATAAATCAAAGAAACCATACAACCATGCCATACAAACATGTGGGGAACACGACTGTGTCACAGGCCATTTGTACCAAAAAAACACCTTCAAACACAAGCCATTTCACACACCATTTCTTAGATTCCAAGCCATGCAATAACCAACATCTAAACCTATTCAAATTGTGCCAAACAAGCCAAAATGTACCAATTCACAATCAACCTATGTGTCTAACCAATATGCCTTTATTGGCACCACAATTCAAACATAAACAACAATCATTCAAGCCAAAACACTATAAACTAATTAAACTTATTCAATCATCAATAAAGTCCTATATACCATATACTAAGAATCATCCATTCATGCCAAACTATCAAATGTAAACATGCTTCATTCTAGGTTCATGAAATATCAAAACTAAAAAGACCATTTTTAACAACAATTCACCAAATAAAACATCAAATGACAATATACCATTTCCATGATAACAAATACCAAAATCATGTTTACAAACCAAATGGTACAAATCATTATCTTCCAAAATAGAATCAAAATGATGTTCCAAATTAAATTTATCACATTCATCACAAGTTTATCATGAAACATGAAATTTAACATTATAAACCAACATTAACCACATATCCAACTAAAACTTTAAGTTCATCAACTTCAAAACCTTTTATACATGCCACAAAATCGAAATAACAAATCAAAAACTACTGAAACAAAAGCTTGATAGTGTGAGCCTTGAAGTTGATTTGTCCAACCAGTTTCGCAAAACGTTAACTACAAAAAATAAGAGCAAACGTAGTAAGCTTAGGTAGCTTAGTAAGTTCATAGCTAATATTCAAGTCAACTACCTTACCTAAACATTTGAAAACTAAAAACACTTAGATTACTTAAACCTGACAACCATTTCCAAGAACACATAGAATTATTGTTGTATTAGTTCATGATGTACTTCAAGCATTTTAATGATTTAATCAAAATCATTCATATAAATATATCTACATTTCATTACATCAATACCATAATGAAACATTCTTGCATGATCATTCTTTAATACAAAACTTATGATAGATAAACATCGAAACTATTAAATCATTTTAACATTAGTCACAAATTTTTGTAGCCCGATGAATTATAGTAACGTGACTCGGATATTTGGGTAACCCAACACACTAGAGAGCATCGAAATGCTAACAGAGGCACGAAGTGCGAACAAAGGCATCGAAGTGTAGATCTCGTACAAACGCACGTTCTAACCCTATTGGCATGCCAATCGTATCCTAACCATTTACTGTGTAAAGCCCCAAATTTTGGGCCTAGGAGAAATAGGTTTTGAAACAAGGGAACAGTTATGAGACTGCAAATAAGTATTTAATTGTGCAAGAAAATGGCACAATTGATTGCTTGCCTTAATGGTTAAGTGAGTTTGGAGTGTTTGGGAATGTTTGGGAAGTCCTGAGTTCAAACCTAGGCTTTAGCAAAATTTTTAATTTTTAAGTGAATAAGGCCCTTGGTTCTAGAGAGTAGGCTTTAAGAATAATTGTGGCAGAAGTGTGACACAAAAAGAGCTTGTGGTTTAGTGGCAAGGTGGCGTGTAGAGTAACCTTGGGGTCTAAGGTTTGAATCTTGAGCTGCACAGAGAGTGTTATTTTTTTTTGTCACCTGTGTGGTGAGGTGGTGGTGTTTGACTGAAACACTGTTGAAAGGAGTTTGAACTGGTCATGGAGAGGATTATGGAGAGATTTGTGGAGAGAAAAAAAGAGGTTGAAGTGTGTGGGGATGGTTGTGCTGAATTGGTATAGGGAAGTCTAATTTCCTGTTTCTTTATTCTTTCTCTAGTGCCGAAATTGCAATTAACCATTCGTGCATTTTTGTTGTTCGGCTCCTGCAATTCTGGCGAAGTGTTAAACTACTTTTTTCAAGTCCATTCCTTTCCTTTCTTTTGTACCAACCTCACCCGAAACCCCCTTCTTCTCTGTTCGTTTCAAGCTTTGGCCAACTGCCCCTTTTCATCTCTTTTACTTATTGACTGTTGTTTCGGCCGAACCCATCACCTTTGCCTCTCCCTTGTGATTCTTTCTCTTTTTTTGGCATTTTGGTAGGTTGTGACCGAAAGTTCTTCCCTTCCCTTCTCGATTCGACTTCTTCTTTTCTCTAGGTTTTTCTTACTTTAGCTGAAACTGAGTATTGTCCCTCTCTGTTTCGGTTCTGCAAGTGTTTCTGACAAGTTGGTAAGTGTTAATATTTCTTCTTTTCATTCAAATCTATTCCCTCTAATCTTTTTCTAGAAAGCCAAATGTTCTTTTCCATATATGCTCTGAATGCGGTTCTCGTTCCTTCTTTGAGATGTGGTGTTTATGGGATTTTAGGGAGTACAAGTTGTTTGGGAAGCAATCGAAACCTTTTCCCTCGTTATTCAATCAAGGTAAAATCATTACCTTACTTTCTGAATAAAAGCCGATTATCTCTTTGTTTCTGTAAGATTGATATTTATGGATTTAAACGACATTTATAATCGATCCATCTCAATGGGATCTATTATTAATGCAGTAAATCGGCAAGAAGTGTGTGATCATTTTCAACCAGCAATCTTAGTGAAATAAATCGCTTATCATTCGGTCAAGGTAAGTAGCAAGTACTATATTGGGGATTAAGTGTTAACAAGAGGGTGTTTTACCCTAACGATTAAAGGACTAACATTGGGTCATGTTTGAATCTAGGTTGGTGTACATGGAGATTTGCGCTCTTCTCGTAAATAGGTGTGTACATTCACACTGATTAGACTGTAAAACGGTAAAAGTCGAAGAGCCAAAAAGTCGAAAAGTGGGAAATATGGCACACAATGCCACACGAGCATGCGATCGCTCGTGCGATAACTCGGATCCACGAAACATGATGATTGACTATAGAGGCTGTAACTACCCGAATTTGGGCCTAGTAGAATTGAGACTATTGGGCCTTGGCCATGGGAGCGTTTAAAATTTTTGAGAACAAGAGAACGGTACTAATGCAAGTTGGATCTATTAGGTGAGTGATTTTGGAAGGTTAGGGGGCTTCCATGAAGTCCTGGGTTCAAACTTGGGCTTTAGGAAAATTTTGGTTTTAGGTGAATAAAACCCTGAGAGTTAGTAAGTAGGCTTTAAGAATAAAATGTGGAGAAAAATGACACAAAGAGGAGTTGTGGTCTAGTGGCCAATGGCGCCACATGGGAGACAAGAAAGTGACACCATAAAGGAAGCAAGGGGTCCAAGGTTCAAGTCTTGGCGCTTGCAATTCATTTTGATTTCCTTTTAAATGAACTTAGACTTTGGCCCATAGACTTATAATTAGTTGCGCATGATTTTAGACACAAAAGGAGCTTGTGTTGTGGTGGCATGTAGCATCTGGAGCATAGGAGAGGACAAGGGTTCGAATCCCATTGCAAGCAAAAAGGGATATTTATTTTGCTAAGTTGGGACGGCAAGTGGTTGTGATGGATGTAAACTCTGCTGAAGGAGGGATCCCACATCGGGAAGCTAGCATGAGGGAAGGTGAGAAGCTGGCTTTAAATAGAGCAATCTATGAGGAGAATAAGTAGACATTGGTTGGAGTTTGGGCATAGGAGTGTTCAGAGTGCAGATCAACTCCAGATTCCTATCAGGTGTGTATTCCACACTACTCTAGCTGTAGAGCGGCAAATGCCGAAATGCTAGTCACACAGCGATGCTAGCCACACGAGCGTGCGAGTACACATGTGGGAGCTTCGACACGATAGTTGAGGCCATCATGAGTGTTCTTGTGGGTTTAGGCTGTTTGGGCCTCAATGGGCCATGTGGGGCCAATGGGCTCGTGGGCCCATATGAATATATTATATGATTGTGTAGTAGATATTGAACTGGTCTATGTGAATCTCATATCTATGGCTAGATTTGGGCTAAATGGGCCACACGAGCGAGTCGGTCCATTTGGGCGGAGAATGGGCCCTAGGCCCATTCCCATCGTTATTTTTGTTTAGAATACCTTGACTTGCAAAATTACCAAAATACCCCTGATTTGTGAAATTATCGAAATACCCCAGTTTGTGAAATTACCAAAATACCCCTAGTTTATAAAATTACTAAAATACCCTCTATGGGTAAAGTTACCGAAATTCCCTTACGAGGTGAAATGACCGTTTTACCCCTAATCGATTAAATGACCGTTGTACCCTCGTGGTAGTACTAGTGTTGTATGTGTTAATTGTATGATTGATTATGTTTGAGATGTATTGCATACATGATTAGTTATGAGTAGAATTACCAAATTACCCCTGCAGGGTAGGATTATCGAAATACCCTTATAGGGTAAAATGACTATTTTGCCCCTGAGGGTAAAAGATTGATTTTGTGCCATGACTTGACTGTGATCGTATGACTGTGTTTTAACTAACCTGACTGTGGTCGTGTGACTGATATGCTTGTAATATATGTTTTAAATGACTGTTACTGAGTATAGTCATTCTGCATACACCTGTGATGATTGAACATGACATACACGACATATTGCATGGGGTTGGGACAAAGTTACGGAGGAAGTGTACGGCCAATTGTTGTTCTGTACAAGGATTTCAGCCTTTCTGCGATAAATATGGCTCTATGCCATCTTGATTATGGCTTTGTGCCAACCGTATTTACCCGTGGCTATGTGCCTAACATATATATTGATGACACTGTGTCGATCATAATTACCCGTGGCTGTGTGCCGATTATATTACCGTCGCTGATGGCTATGTGCCAAACTTATTACAGTCATCGATAGCTTTGTGCCATCATGGGTTCTGTGCCATCCTGATTATACTTTATAACCATTCTGTTTACGGCTTTTAGCCGTTCTGTTATCCGGCTGTAATGCTGCGATATTTACGGCTTTTAGCCATTCTGTCTACGGCGCCGAGCTGTTCTGTTCACTTAGTGCCGCAACCGGTGCTAAGCTTGGTGTGTTGGCTGGGTGGGTTGACATGGTCCCCACATGGAGAGACTGGTTGGTATGGATGAAGAGTTTGGTTGGTATGGGTCGGGTACATGTTCATTGCATTGATATGAATTTGGGGCTTAGGCCCAGACTGCTACCGAATAGGGCTTAGGCCTAGACTGTTATCGAATAAGGCTTAGGCCAGACTGTTACCGGATAGGGCTTAGGCCCAGACTGATACCGTATGGGCTCAGGCCCAGACTGTGACTGTAATAGGGGATTACACACTGAGTTTTCATAAACTCACCCCATTTTTAACTGTGCATGTAATCCCCAGCCTTAGAGGATTTGGAGTTGCGGAGGACTCGGAGGTGGCCACACGTCGGATGTGGTTTAAAGACTAAACTTAGCGATTTTAGTTTAATTTAGTTATTTTAAATTATTGGGTTTATAATTTTTGTAATAAGCCCATTGGATTTTTCTTTCTAACTTTTATTTGGTATTTCTTTAAATTACAAACTACTGGTCTGTTAAACACGTGTTTTTAAAACTATAATCACTGTTTTTAAAATATCAAGAATTCACAAATGTTTGAATCAAACTTCCACAACAATCAAGGTTTTGAAAGTAATAATGATTTTGTAAGATAATGACTTTTAATAAACTACATTTTGAAGATAAGCAAACGAAATCTGAGGTTTTACATGGCAGAAAGTTTTAAATTCTGTAAGAAGGGTTTCTAATGAAAGCATGGTTTTTGAAAAACTGTTCAATGTGACACGCCAGATTTGGGACTAACTTCTAGGACAGGTTTGGGGTATTACATTTATGGTATCAGAGCCCAGTTACAAAACTCGGCTGTAGATTGGGTCTTCAAAATTGAATTTCTGAAAGTATTGTTGTAAAAAGGCTTGAAAAGATTTGATGTTCTGAAATTGGATTGACCGTTTTTCAAAAGTGTGGTACACCGAGTCTCCGGCGACGAATCTGTAAGTTTCTGAATACTTTTGACTGTTTAGAGATTTAAATACAATAAGTTAGAAATGCGGTAGTTCTTTAGATATTGGACTGTATTTTTTTGGTATTTATTCTGTATGTGTTTTGTTTGGATGTGATATTTGAATATAGAAATTGTATGCATGTGTGATAAATATATGCTTGTTTTTGTGGTTAGATGTTTGGTTGTGTGTAAGAGGTTTCAAGATTAAGTTAAAAGTGTATTAGTGTTATTGGGATGAGAGTACGCAACGGCAACATAGTAGGGTAGTCTGTGTTAAAAGACTATTAGATAGTTGGAAATTTCGAGGATGAAATTTTTTTAAAGGGTGTAGATTTGTAACGACCCGAATTTGGGCCTAGTAGAATTGGGCCTATTGGGCCTTGGCCATGGGAGCGTCTAAAATTTTTTAGAACAAGAGAACTGCACTAATGCAAGTTGAATCTATTAGGTGAGTGATTTTGGAAGGTTAGGGGGGCTTCCATGAAGTCTCGGGTTCAAACTTGGGCTTTAGGAAAATTTTGGTTTTAGGTGAATAAAACCCTGGGAGTTAGTAAAGAGGCTTTAAGAATAAAATGTGGAGAAAAATGACACAAAGAGGAGTTCTGGTCTAGTGGCCAATGGCGCCACATAGGAGACAAGAAAGTGACGCCATAGAGGAAGCAAGGGGTCCAAGGTTCAAGTTTTGGCGCTTGCAATTCATTTTGATTTCCTTTTAAATGAACTTAGACTTTGGCCCATAGACTTATATTTAGTTGCGCATGATTTTAGACATAAAAGGAGCTTATGTTGTGGTGGCATGTAGCGTTTGGAGCATAGGAGAGGGCAAGGGTTCGAATCCCATTGCAAGCAAAAAGGGATATTTATTTTGCTAAGTTGGGACGGCAAGTGGTTGTGATGGATGTAAACTCTGCTGAAGGATGGATCCCACATCGGGAAGCTAGCATGAGGGAAGGTGAGAAGCTGGCTTTAAAAAGAGCAATCTATGAGGAGAGTAAGTAGACCTTGGTTGGAGTTTGGGCATAGGAGTGTTCGGAGCGCGGATCAACTCCAGATTCCTATCAGGTGTGTATTCCACACCTGTAGAGCGGCAAATGCTGAAATGCCGGTCACACAACGATGTAGCCACATGAGCGTGCGAGCGCACATGTGGGAGCTTCGACGCGATAGTTGAGGCCATCATGAGTGTTCTTGTGGGTTTAGGCTGTTTGGGCCATGTGGGGCCAATGGGCCCATGGGCCCATATGAATAAATTGTATGATTGTGCAGTAGATATTGAACTGGTCTATGTGAATCTCATATCTATGGCTAGATTTGGGCTAAATAGGCCACACGAGCGTGTGGGTCCATTTTGGCCGAGAATGGGCCCTAGGCCCATTCGCATCGTTATCTCTGTTTAGAATACCCTGGGTTTAACATTACTGAAATACCCTTGGTTTGTAAATTACTGAAATACCCTTGGTTTTCAAAATTGCCGAAATACCCTCGGATTGCAAAATTATCAATACCACTGATTTGTGAAATTATCAAAATACCTTCGGATTGCAAAATTACCTAAATACCCCTAATTTGTAAAATTACCGAAAGACCCCTGATTTGTGAAATTACTGAAATACCCCTAATTTTTGAAAATACCAAAATACTCTCGGATTGTAAAATTACTGAAATACCCCTGGTTTATAAAATTACTGAAATACCATTGGTTTACAAAATTACTGAAATACCCTTAGTTTACAAAATTACCGAAATACCTTTAGTTTGTAAAATTATCGAAATACCCTTGGTTTGTAAAATTACCAAAATACCCTCAGAGACAAAATTACCAAAATACCCCTAATTTGTGAAATTACCGAAATACCCCTGATTTGTGAAATTACTGAAATACCCCTGGTTTACAGAATTATCGAAATACCCTAGTTTATGAAATTATCAAAATACCCCTAGTTTGCGAAATTACTAAAATACCCTCTATGGGTAAAGTTACCGAAATACCCTTTATGGGTAAAGTTACCGAAATACCCTTGACAGGTAAAATTACTGAGATGCCCTTACGAGGCGAAATGACCATTTTACCCCTAACCGATTAAATGACCGTTGTACCCTTGTGGTAGTACTAGTGTTGTATGTGTTAATTGTATGATTGATTATGTTTGAGATGCACTGCATACATGGATTAGTTATGAGTAGAATTACCAAATTAACCCTGCAGGGGAGGATTATCGAAACACCCTTATAGGGTAAAATGGCTATTTTGCCCCTGAGGGTAAAAGACTGATTTTGTGCCATGACTTGATTGTGATCGTATGACTGTGTTTTAACTAACCTGACTGTGGTCGTGTGACTGATATGCTTGTAATATATGTTTTAAATGACTGTTACTGAGTATGGTCATTCTGCATACACCTGTGATGATTGAGCATGATATACACGACTAATTGCATGGGGTTGGGACAAAGTTACGGAGGAAGTGTACGGCCCATTGCTGTTCTGTATAAGGCTTTCAGCCTTTCTGAGATAAATATGGCTCTGTGCCATCTTGATTTTGACTTTGTGCCAATCGTATTTACCCGTGGCTATGTGCCTAACATATGTATTGATGACTCTGTGTCGATCATAATTACCCGTGGCTGTGTGCCGATTATATTACCGTCACTGATGGCTATGTGCCAAACTTATTACAGTCACTGATAGCTTTGTGCCATCCTGATTATGGCTCTGTGCCATCCTGATTATGCTTTATAACCATTCTGTTTACGGCTTTTAGCCGTTCTGTTAACCAACAGTGATGCTGCGATATTTATGGCTTTTAGCCATTCTGTCTACGGCGCCGAGCCATTCTGTTGACTTAGTGTCGCAACCGGTGCTAAGCTTGGTGTGTTGGCTGGGTGGGTTGACATGGTCCCGACATGGAGAGACTGGTTGGTACGGGTAGAGAGTTTGGTTGGTATGGGTTGGGTATATGTTCATTGCATTGATATGATTTTGGGGCTTAGGCCCAGACTGTTACCGAATAGCGCTTAGGCCCAGACTGTTACCGAATAGGGCTTAGGCCTAGACTGTTACCGAATAGGGCTTAGGCCCAGACTGATACCGTATGGGAACGGGCCCAGACTGTGACCGTAATAGGGGTTTACATACTGAGTTTTCATAAACTCACCCCGTTTTTAACTATACAGGTAATCCCCAGCCTTAGAGGATTTGGAGCTGCGGAGGACTCGGAGGTGGCTGGACGTCGGATATGGTTTAAAGACTAAACTTAGCGATTTTAGTTTAATTTAGTTATTTTAAATTATTGGGTTAATAATTTTTGGAATAAGGTCATTGGATTTTTCTTTTTAACTTTTATTTGGTATTTCTTTAAATTACAAACTGATGGTCTGTTAAACACGGGTTCTTAAAACTATAACCACTGTTTTCAAAAAATATCACGAATTCGCAAATGTTTGAATGAAACTTCCTCAACAACCAAGGTTTTGAAAGTAATAATGATTTTGTAAGAGAATGACTTTTAATAAACTATGTTTTGAAGATAAGCAAACGAAATATGAGATTTTACATGGTAGAAAGTTTTAAATTCTTTAAAAAAGGTTTCTAATGAAAGTATGGTTTTCGAAAAACTCTTCAATGTGACACGCCAGATTTGGACCTAACTTCTAAGACGGGTTTGGGGTGTTATAGAGGCCGCCATGAGCGTTCTTGTGGACATAGGCCGTTCTGGGCCACGTTGGGCCGGAATGGGCCATGTGGGCCTAATGGGCTTGTGGGCCCCACACGGATAAATTCCAAAAAATATGGATAATACTAGACTGGGCTGTGTAGTTCACATAGCCGTGTTCGTTTTCAGGCTTAGTGGGCCATACGGGTGTGTGGGCCCACATGGGCCGCATAATGGGCTTTGGGCCCATTTGCATTGTTATGTATGTTGAGATTACACGAGTCGTTCGAGACGGCTATGGACCTTCTGTTGGGTCGGTAAGTGTGCCTAGACCCTAATTCGATGAAATTGATCGATATACCCCTAAAAGGTAAAATGACTATTTTGCCTCTCGAGGGTAAATGACTGATTTGTCTGTGATTTGTATGACTGATTTTGTGCATGACATTCTGCATACACGACATATTGCGTGGGGATTGGGACACTGTTATGGAGGAAGAATACCGTATTGGTGGCTGTGCCACATATACTGATACTGGTAGCTTGGTTGCAAATTTTGGTTAGTGCCGCAACCGGTGCTAACATTGTAAGTGTAAGGATGGGTGGGTGATTTATTCCCCACAGTAAGTGCATGGTTGGACGGAGGCAAGTGCAGGGTTGGATGGGATAACATGCATTGTTCATATGGGATTTGGTACTGATATGGGTTAGGTCCAATTGTTACGATATGGGCTAAGCCCAATTGTTGCTGTAATGGGCTCAGGCCCAGACTGTTGCTGCATTCTGCATACCTGACTAACTACGTATTAAGGGATTACACATTGAGTTTTCATAAACTCACCCCGTTTTTAACTGTACAGGCAATCCCCAGCGTTAGGCGGATCGGTGCTGCGAGGGACTCAGAGATGGCGTCACTACTGCTCCTGTTTTCTTTTATTTGGCTTTAATTTACTATTAAATTTCGTTCTGGGTTTTTGAATTATGTAATAAGGCCTCTCTATAATTTTCTAGCTTTTAATTTGGGATTTGATTTATTGTGATTTATATATGTTAGAAGTAGAACGCGGTTTTCTAAAACGATAACTATTTTCAAAACATCACATTTCCGCAATACTGTTGAAATGCTTCTGCAACAAAACATGTTTTAAAAGTAATGACCTTTTAAAATGGATAAGAAATGGCTAGAATGAGTTGAGTTTTAACAAAGAGGCTTTAACCTTCTTACGGGTTTATATCAACAAGAGCAAGTTTTCTAAAAGCACTCCAATGTGACACCGCCAGATTCAACCATAACATCTAGGCCGGGTTTGGGGTGTTACATATTGAATTCAAATGAGCATTTTAAATGAATTCATCACATTAAAAATATGAGGCACTTCCACATAAGCAATTCCATAAACTATAATAATTTACTTTCATTCAGAAGTCATCCTATTCATATTTCTCAATATTAGATAGTCCATAACTTAGTTCGTACTCACCTAAGCTTTCGTTTATAATAAATTAATCTCAATGCATAACACTTACAATCTCATAATTTCAAGATTTTACAGCAATTAATAAGTATATTTATTAATACACTACAAACTTACAAAAAGACGACAGCTATCAACACGCAACGACGTCTACTTGACGACTTTTCCTTTCCAGTGTTTATTAACTAATTCATCAGTTTCTTGATCTAAATATAATAATTTTATTCAATTAACCAATTTAATAACATAAAACATTTAAATCTACATTTTTGACCCTTTAACAACATGTTGTACTTTTACCCTAAACTTTTACATTTTATACAATTGAGTCCCTAAACTCGAAGCTTTCAAATCTATCACAATTTCACCAACTTCATGCTAGACGAATTTTCTCTTATACTATTACAACCCATAATTATTTAAATTTCAAAAGAATTTCATGTCAAATTTAATATTTTATCTATTCAGTCCTTTAATTAAAAACTAACCAAAATTACTTTACAAAATAGTCCTATTTAACTATCAAGCTTAATAATCTATCCTCAAACTTAAAAAATATCACAAATTCATCCATGACATAATTCTAAATGTTTAACAGTTTTACGAATTAGTCCCCGAGTTAGCTAGATTAAACCACAACAATATCAAAAACATAAAAATTACTAAAAATGAACATAAAATCAAATCACATGCAAGATGATTGCTTGGTTGAACCTTCAAGCCCTTCAAAAATGGAGTTTCGGTGGTGGGAATAAAAACACGAATGAAGAAGATGATGTTTAAGTTTTTACTAATTTTACTTTTATTATTTTAATATATATCATTAAATAAATATAATTTTACATATAAATTACATAAAAACAACCCATTAACCGTCCACCGTAATCTAATTATGGTTAAATTACCATATAAAGCCCTTCAAAAATGCTTCTATGCTCATTTAATCAATTTAATCAATAGCGATTAAGTTTTATGACTTTTACAATTTAGTCCATTTTAATTAATTAACTATCTAAACGTTAAAAATTTCTAAATCAAACCTTAACATATCAATATAAATATAAATACTTACGGGCTCAGTTTGTAACAACCCATTTTCAGTGAAATTAGAACAGTGGTTTTTTGACCATAAATCTGAGCCGGAAAGAAAATTTATTTTAATATTATTGCATGATCTGCATTGTAATAGGAATGTTATATGAAAATTATGATAAGAAAATTTTATTGATTATATGCTTAATTGTGGAAAGGACCAAATTGCATAAAATGCAAAAGTTGAATTCTAGTAGCTAGACGGATCAAATAGCTATGGAATTCAAAAATTGAGGTCCTTATATGGTAATTAGACTATTAATGAAAAGTTAGTAGATATTTTAGGATGATTCATCCATGAAAATTTAAAAAAAGGGTAAGGACTAACTTGGAAATTGAATTAATTATAAGATGATAATAGAAAACATCATCTTATTTTTCATCATCTTCCTAAGTATTTGCATATAAACCCTAGGAGAGAGAAATGAAACTAATGAAGCTTAATTGCGTAAGGATTCTTGTCCCGTTTTTAGTAATTTTTATATTTTTGAGATCGGGATAGTTTAATCTATCTATTTTGGGGATTAATTTGAAAAGTTATCAAAGTAGAGAGATTTTGCTATGGATGAATATGCTAAAAATTTGAAATTATTGGTAGGAAATGAAATGTTGCTGATAGATAAACAACTTTTCCAAAGAGAATTTTGATGAAATTGTGATTTAGGGATTAAATTGTAAAGTTGTGAAAATTGAAGAAAAATTCTGAACTTTGTGAAATACATGTGTTGTAAATGTTATACTAAAATTTTGGTTAGGCTTGGAATAAGGATTAAATTGCATGTATTTCATTTTCCGGGCCTGGGGATGAAATTGGAATTTATGAAAAGTTTAGGGGTAAAATGGTAATTTTGCCTAGGATGTAATTGAATCCAATTGAATATGAAATGTGATAAATTGATGATTAAATTCATTTATATAGATCAGAAAAGACCAAATACAGAATTGGGTCGAGGGAACCAAAAAGTTTCGGATTAGTAGATTTATATTCACGAACAAGTGTCGAGGTAAGTTCGTGTAACTTAATTATGCATGTTAATATGTTTGAATTGAATGAAGTATTTGGATTGAATTTGGTTTATGTTTATGTGAATTATATGAAAGTTATATAAGCATAAAAATGATCACATGATCGGAATTGTTAATAAGGTGTCAAGTTCAGTTTGAATAATGAAATTCGATGAATATGTGTGATTTCTCATATTTGAATATGGATCTGCATATGTTGCAGATGAGATTTAGTTCGGACGAGTAATCCCAATATAGCCCTCTCGAGTATCCTAATGTATAGTTCTTGTGAGCATCTTGATCGGTAGTGATTTAGCATGTGTTGCGCACTACCGCAGCTCTTTGTGAGTGTAACGCTCCGAATTTGGGCCTAGTAGAATTGGGCCTATTGGTCCTTGGGCTTGGGAGCTTTTAAAATTTTTTAGAATAAAAGAACGACACTAATGCAAGTTGGACCTATTAGGTGAGTGATTTTGGAAGGTTAGGGGGCTTCTATGAAGTCCCGGGTTCAAACTTGGGCTTTAGGAAAATTTTGGTTTTAGGTGAATAAAACCTTGGGAGTTAGTAAGTAGGCTTTAAGAATAAAATGTGGAGAAAAATGACACAAAAGGAGTTGTGGTTTAGTGGCAAATGGCGCTACATGGGAGACAAGGAAGTGACGCCATAGAGGAAGCAAGGGGTCCAAGGTTCAAGTCTTGGCGCTTGCATTTCATTTTGATTTCTTTTTAAATGAACTTAGACTTTGGCCCATAGGCTTATATTTAGTTGTGCATGTTGTAAGTCACAAAAGGAGCTTATGTTGTGGTGGCATGTAGCGTTTGGAGCATAGGAGAGGGCAAGAGTTCGAATCCCATTGCAAGCGAAAAGGGATATTTATTTTGCTAAGTTGGGACGACAAGTGGTTGTGTTGGAATTAAACTTTGCTGAAGAAGGGATCCCACATCGGGAAGCTAGCATGAGGGAAGGTGAGAAGCTGGCTTTAAATAGAGCAATCTATAAGGAGAGTAAGCATACCTTGGTTGGCGTTTGGGTATAGGAGTGTTCGGAGCACAGATTAGCTTCAGATTCCTATCAGGTGTGTATTTCGCACTACTCTAGCTGTAAAGCGGCAAATGCAGAAATGCCGGTCACACGACAATGGTAGCACACGAGAGTGCGAGTGCACGTGTGGGAGCTTCGATGCGATAGTTGAGGCCATCATGAGTGTTCTTGTGGGTTTAGGCTGTTTGGGCCATGATGGGCCGAAAGGGGCCAAGTGGGCCAAGTGGGCCTAATGGGCCCATGGGTCCATATGTATAAATTGTATGATTGTGTAGTAGATATTGAACTGGTCTTTGTGAATCTCATATCTATGGCTAGATTTGGGCTAAATAGGCCACACAAGCGTGTGGGTCCATTTGGGCTGAGAATGGGCCCTAGGCCCATTCGCATCGTTATCTTTGTTTAGAATACCCTTGGTTTACAAATTACTGAAATACCCTTGGTTTACAAAATTACCGAAATACCCTCGGATTACAAAATTACTGAAATACCCCTAATTTGTGAAATTACCGAAATACACTCGGATTGTAAAATTACCGAAATACCCCTAATTTGTGAAATTACTGAAATACCCTTAGATTGTAAAATTACCAAAATGCCCCTGATTTGTGAAAGTACCGAAATACCCTAAGATTGAAAAATTATCGAAATACCCCTGATTTGTAAAATTACCAAAATACCCCTAGTTTACAGAATTATCAAAATACCCCGATTTGTGAAATTACCAAAATACCCCTGGTTTGCGAAATTACTAAAATACCCTCTATGGGTAAAGTTACCGAAATACCCTTTATGGGTAAAGTTACCGAAATACCCTCGACGGGTAAAATTACTGAGATGCCCTTACGAGGGAAATGACCGTGTTACCCCTAACCGATTAAATGACCGTTGTACCCTTGTGGTAGTACTAGTGTTGTATATGTTAATTGTATGATTGATTATGTTTGAGATGCACTGCATACATGGATTAGTTATGAGTAGAATTACCAAATTAACCCTACAAGGTAGGATTACCGAAATACCCTTATAGGGTAAAATGACTATTTTGCCCCTGAGGGTAAAAGACTGATTTTGTGCCATGACTTGATTGTGATCGTATGACTATGTTTTAACTAACCTGACTGTGGTCGTGTGACTGATATGCTTGTAATATATGTTTTAAATGACTGTTACTGAGTATGGTCATTCTGCATACACCTGTGATGATTGAGCATGACATACACGACTTATTGCATGGGGTTGGGACAAAGTTACGGAGGAAGTGTACGGCCCATTGCTATTTTGTACAAGGCTTTCAGCCTTTCTGCGATAAATATGGCTCTGTGCCATCTTGATTATGGCTTTGTGCCAATCGTATTTACCCGTGGCTATGTGCCTAACATATATATTGATGACTCTGTGTCGATCATAATTACCCGTGGCTGTGTGCCGATTATATTACCGTCGCTGATGGCTATGTGCCAAACTTATTACAGTCACCGATAGCTTTGTGCCATCCTGATTATAGCTCTGTGCCATCCTGATTATGCTTTATAACCATTCTATTTACGGCTTCTAGCCGTTCTGTTAACCAGCAGTGATGCTGCGATATTTATGGCTTTTAGCCATTCTGTCTACAGCGCCAAGCCGTTCTGTTCACTTAGTGCCGCAACCGGTGCTAAGCTTGGTGTGTTGGCTGGATCGGGGTGGGATGCATCCTCATACTGTTGCATATCTATTTATGAGATCTGTCACTGTACTGGGCTTAGGCCCACTTATTTTGTTATTGGTTTGGGCTAGGCCCAATTGATTCTGTATGGGCTGTGACCCAAATGATATGGTAGTGGGCTATGGCCCACGTATGCTTTGAACTGGGCTGTACTGTTACTGTTAAAGGGCTTTAGCCCAGACTGTTTCAGTTTCTGTTTCTGTATACTGACTGTTACTCTTGTAAGGGGATTACACACTGAGTTTTCATAAAATCACCCCGTTTTTAATTGTGCAGGTAATCCCCAATCTTAGACGGTTCGGAGCTGCGAGGGACTCGGAGGTGGCCACACGTTAGATATGCTTTAAAGTTAAACTTAGCGACTTTATTTCATTTTCTTTTAATTTATTGGATTAATAATTTTGTAATAAGGCCTCTTTATTTTTAACTTATTATTTCTGATATTTATTTATGTTGTTTTCTAACTGCTAAATGTGGAATACGATTTCCAAAACGGTAACTGTTTTCAAAACACTACGTTTCTGCAACGTTTTCAAAATGCTACTGCAACTCTATTTCTAAACATCACATTTTTGTAAATTGTTTATTTTAAATAGATAAGGTTTTAAAAGTAAATCGATTTTCGAGTGGATAGCATTTGCTTAAGTGTTTTGAGTTTTAACAAAGAGGCTTTAACTCTCAAACAAGTTTTACCAACAAGAAATAGGGTTTTCAAAAATACTTCCATGTGACACGCCAGATTTGGGCCTAACTTTTAGGCCGGGTTTGGGGTGTTATAGTGAGCATCCTGTTACATGATTTGATCGGTTGTGATCCTACATAAGATGCGGACACAAACACAGCTCTTTATGAGTGTCCTGTTAAGTTCACTCGAACTCCCTGTTACCTTATCCGGTGCTCTCTGATATTATATCTTCGGAGATATCTGATAAGCTCCATGAGCTTCCTGAGTAAAACTCTTATGAGTTTCCTGATTAACCCAGATGAGTGTCTTATTACAGATTACATGGCTCATCTGAGCATCCTGACATGTGGATCAAGAGTGTGCTTCTTGAGTATGTGCCTAAGAGGGTACCCTTGATTATGAATTGACGGTTTACAGATTTGTACACCTTGAGTGTACTATTTGAGTATCCATCGATATTTTAATAATTCAACGGATAAAATTGCCGACATGACAAAATGATAAGATAAATAGAATTACGTCTTGGAAGTTTCTGAATCATGTTATAAAGTGTTGCATGATGAGCTCATCTATGCTTATTTGATGTACATGAGAATTATGTGACTAACTTGTTTGATTGAGTGTATGTGTTTAGGCAATTTTTCCATGTTGATGGGAAACATGTTATTGTATGCTTAATTATAATAAATGTGATTGGTAAGTTTAATTCCTATTATACGAACTTACTAAGCATAAAATGCTTACTAGGTTTTATTTTCTCTGTGTTATTGTGCTCGAAAGCTCGCGAAGGTTGGAAATCGGTTGGACAGTCATCACACTATCTACCCGCTTATTTTGGTATAAATAGATATCTTGTTTTGGTATAATGGCATGTATAGGCTAACTTGGCCAATGTTGGTAAGTAAATGGTTGTTATAATTTAGCCATTGGAATGGCTACTAATGGTTTGTTTTGGTATAGTACCATAAAGTTATTTATTATAATTAATATATGTCTATAGTAAGGTTAAATTAAAATAAGGTAAATCATGTACCTTAACAAATAGTAAGTTTGACTATGTGAACATAAGTGATGTTATATCACACAAATTAAAGAAATTTTTTTAGTTTAATGCTTGAAATTGGCTAGTATATGATTGTAAACATTGGTGTAGGTTGTTGGTAAAATTTGGGTGAGAAATGAAGCTAGGAAATGACTTTTTTTGTCCACACGGGTAGACACACGGCCTATCACATGGGCGTGTGGTTTGGCCGTCTGTTCCCTACATTTTAAATTCGAGAAATAGATTGCCCAGAATTGAGCACACAGACAGAGACACGGGCGTATGTCTCAGTTGTGTGTGCTACCCGGCCTAGAACATGGGCGTGCGTCTTGGCCGTGTAAACTTGCACCTTAATGTTTTACAAGTCAGAGAGTTACATGGGCTGGGGACACAACCGTGTGTCCTACTTCATATACCACACGGCCTAGGACATGGGCATGTCACTTGGTCGTGTGAGCCACACAACCTACCCACATGGGAGTGTGACCCCTGTATATGAGAAAATTTTTGAAATTTTGCGAAAAATTCTCTGAGTTTCATTTAATTCCGACTTGATTCTAATGCTTATTTTTGGGCCTCAAGAGTCCATTTAAGGGACGTTATGATTATTCTTGGAAAATGAATAGTAATTAACATGAGTTATCTGTAATTGTTCTGTAAACCATAGTAATACTCTATAACCCTATTTCGGCGACGGATACAAGTTAGGGGTGTTACACGATTTTTAGAAATGAGGTCTCAATACCTCAATTTTCAAAACTACTTGACTTTAAGGACAAAGCACTTATACTTAATTATTTATTCAATTATCAAAAAAATTTTATCAAATCAAAATTCAATTTAAACTATATTTGACTTGTATGAATTAAATAATAATTATGAACTTATTTATTGGATTTGTGGTCCCAAAACCACTATTTCTGACACCACTAAAAATAGGATGTTACACCTCCTTTGATAAACTTTGTAACACCCCATACCTGACTCGATCGCTGCGTTCGAGCTATGGAATGTCACGACCATAATAAGTGAAACTAACATTATATAAGCTTCATACAATCATTCATGCAAGCAATTAAATATAAATCATATTCACATTACTCTATTTAATCATTTTTGGGCTCCACACGAGCTTATGAAAGCTCTTTTGTTAATCCAAGGGTCATTTAGGACCAAATTCTAATTTTTTCAAAGTTCTGAATTGATGTTGCAACTTTATAACCTCCACATCGCGACATCATCAAACAACGAGTCACGTCACAAGTTCAAGCATGTTGACGTTGACGTTGTGACGTCATTTATTGTTAGCCCATGTTGCGACGTCAAAATGTCGAGGTCGTGGCATTACCCCTGTATTGGAAACTTAACACTTTGGTACCTATTCATTTTCATTCAAACCAACATCCAAATGACTTCTTTCAACCTATTACAAATATGATGCTTTTCAACCATGTTAAACTAACTCAATTGAAGCATATAATTACCTAAACCAACCACCCAACATTAAACAATTCAACCTTTCAACCTTAAAGCATAATCAAATCCATATCAACTATCCATATCTAAAACAAATCATTTGTTAAAACAAACATGCCATATTAGTAAAACTTGGCAGTTTAGCACTTAAATGACTCCAACATGAAACACACAGAACATTCATTCAATTACATCTCATACTTATCATTCAATTATACCAATTCTCAAGTCATTTAGAAACCTAACCATTCTAACTATCATACTTGTAATCCTTAACATGCCAAAACCTACCAGTGGAGATTATTATACATACAAGCATCACACAAGGCCAAAACATGCATCAATTTGATCACAGACCAAACCCAATGCACAAGTTCATAAATTACCACATGTTCATAAAGTGACGAATAAATTTGTTGATAGGATCCTTTTTAGAGATGTCAATTCCAAGATAAAACAATAACGTCTCGACCTTTATGTAATCCACCTAGTCAGAGAACGAACAACAACAACTTATTAAAATTTTTCAGAAAGTATTTTAAAAACGGATGCTAGACCTTTTTTCTTTTTATTTTTCTTGGTAACCCTAACACACTAAGGGATTATATTCCTTTTTATTCTCTTTGATATCACATATCAGAAAAAACAAGATTATTCTCTTATTATTAGAGAATCAAATGGAAAGTTAGAAAAATAAATTATATTATTTCCTAAAGAATATTTGTAACACCCCTTGCTCGTATCCGAACCAGAACAGGGTTTGAGGCATTACATAGCTAATCTTGCTTAAACATATAAAATAAGGTTATAAAATTTCGTTTAACTCTATCGCTCACACATATCCGACCTAGGAGGCCCTAAATATACTTCCGAGAAGTATCGGAACTTATCCGAGAACTTTCACGAGTTCAATAAACTTTTTAATAAAACAGGGGCCACACGCCCGTGTAGGCCTAGGGACACGCCCGTGTGCCCCTAAGGCATGCCCGTGTTTCCCACCCGTGGTCTACACTGACTAATTTCACACGGCTTTGACACTCCCGTGTCACTACCCCATGTGCCAAATGTTGGCATTCTGACTTATCCACACGGCCTATACGCATGCCCGTGTACCCCAGCCGTGTGGTGATTCAAAATCCCAAGTGCAAGGTGTAGACTTCATAGGGCCTGGGTGCACGCCCATGTGCTAGCCATGCCTCCCACAGGCCTAGACCCACGCCCGTGTGTCTAGCTAAATGAGCAATTAGCAGGCTATATACCAAGCCCTTGCCACCTTAAAATGCACACATACCTACTTCTAATCAAATAGTACGATTCCTATCCCAAAAGCAAGTCTAAGGACTCATTTCCAACATCCAAGATCATTAAAGGGACATACACTTCATGAATTTCATCTTCATTGAATAAAAGAGTTTGCTAAGTATTTGCCTAACTCCTAAGGCCATTTACAAAATGACTTACATAACCAACACTTTGACTAACAATTACAACTTAACAAAATACTCCAATCTTATACATGCCATACTCAAAATAAGTCCAAAATTGTTATACCAAAGTGATGTCGATAGCGTGATTTCCAAACACCTACGGCCACAATTCCTCGAGTTACCTTGGCAATACTACAAGAAAGAAGGGCAATGAAAAAAAAAGGGGTAAGCATAAAGCTTAGTAAGTTGCATGGAAATAAATAGCAATAATAATGCTCATAAAATGATCTATCCACGGTATTAGCTAACTGTACACAAGTCAAGGCTTCTTGTCAATACTTACTTCTAATTGCCCTTATCTAGCACATATCGTGCCATGTGTCGAAACCGATTCTTCGTGACTCATTCACGAATACCTGTATTCACTTATTTACATGACTTAAATATCCTTCACATTTTTACTTCTAAATTCATCTACTTATCCCACTACTCACAAGAGATAGTCAAAGATGTGTGTTTATCATCACTGCTGTAAGAATAAAGCCAGTACCACATCCTCGAGGTGGTCTTACATAGAGTCTCCCCTAGATGCCAATGCCATATCCCGGACATGGTCTTATATGGGATTACCTCTAGGTGCCAATGCCATATCCCGGATATGGTATTATACGATTTCCATATTCATTACCGAAGTCATATCCCGGATATGGTCTTATACGATTTCCATATTCATTACCGAAGTCATATCCCGGATATGGTCTTATACGGATTTCAACTCGGTGCCGAGGCCATGTCTCGGACATGGTCTTATACGGGATCTTATTTATTTCACATTTCAATGATAGCATTTCTATAATCAATATGGCCCATTAGAACTCCAACATCTCATTCACATTAACTACTCAATTTAGTAATGCATCATGCTTCAATATAATGTCAAGTGTTTCTCAACATGCTGATATGAATGTTGTTTAAATCACATATAACTAACATCGTTTTTTCCAAAATGTGCTATTCTTCGGTTCAGTCCAAAACTTTATTCTTTCCCCGATCGAGGCGGATTCTCGACTCCTCTTGCTCTATAATAGAAAATTAGCTCATCTTAATCACTACATTAATAAAAGCATTTCAAACATCATACTTGGGCAAAATTACTAATTTGCCCTTAGATTTTGGCAAAATGACCATTTTGCCCCTAGGCTCGGAAATAAATTCTAATCACGTTTCTACCTTCAACAAGCCTAGGTAAACATTTAATGCTCTTAAAGCTATCATTAAGAATCAATATTTCACATACTTACTACAAAATTTGTAACCTTTTCATCAAGGTCCCATTTGGTGTTTTCATGCTAACACCTTTCACAAAAGTTGTTCATCTAACAACTAGGACTTAATTTCTTCTATAAAAATGCAGTAATTAACAAAGGAGGCTCTCATGGTAAAACTCTAAACTCTTCACCATGTTGCACATTAGTCCCCTCATATGAAAGCTTAAGCTTTAGGGGTCTCAAAAGTAAAATTTTCTTCAAGAAAGATCATTAAAATCACTTACTAGCAAAGAAAGAAGCTTGCTGAAAATTTGAGCTCTCAAACCCCTTAGTTTGCTACCAATTTTCGGTGGAGAAGAATAGAGAAAAAGATGATATCTTCTTTTTCTTTATTTTAATATAAAACATCATTTTAGTCCACCTACTATCAACAACTTTAACCAATTTTTGACACAATTGTCTCCTATGGCCCACCATACTATCTCTAAGGGTCTAATTTCCTTTTAAAGACCTCCAATTAATAATCTATGGCTATTTGGCACCTTTAGCTTATAGAATGGAACTTTCACACTTTATGCGATTTAGTCGCGATTTAGTCCTTTTTCACGATTAAACACGAAATCGCTAAAATTAAAGCACCAAAATTTTCATGCATGTGTACTATCATGTTCTAACTCATAATATAACATGAAAATAAATTTCTCAAATCTCAGATTAATGATCCCTAGATCACTATTCCGGCTAGCCCCTAAATCTGGCTGTTACAATATCAATTTCCATGTCTTTTATATTTTGACTAAAATTAATTATTATAACTTTTTATATTAATAATTTCGATAAACTGTACACAATTAATATTTTGTATGAATCAAATTCATATATTAATTTTATCTATGTTCTCTATTTGTGTACAACAAGTTTGTACATATGATATATTCAATATTTAACTATCAAATTAAATTAATTCAACAATTAATTTAATTCTTGTGACAGTTAAATACAATACCAAATGTATTTAGATTCTGTTCGCTTCAACTATAGGGTGTGACCCTTTAGGCTCTTGTAACGTTAGTAGTAATACTAGAACGTTTCTAATATTACAAGCAATGAGTGGCATCTAGTAATGCATCATTGCTACCCAAGTTATAAGACGTCATGATTTGACATAACATTTCTGTGATAATTTTTTCATGTGTTAAATCCTTTTATCCTTAATATCTAAATTGGACACAAGTCATGAAATAGCTACATTTGTATAGTCCAATCTCATATTTCTTGATATTCTGAGTAGGCTATGTTAAAAAAATAAGTGTGATATCTTATTTTAACTTCTTTGAGCATGTCCATGCATTTCTAGTCTTACGTCATCAAGTGGCCGAAAATATTACGTCCATTATGTAGGGGGATAAGTCCTATCTTGATCAACCATATCCTACTACATGGATTGTGGTATATCCAGCATCAGTCTTTATAGTACATGTTATGGTAGATGTTTGACTGTATCAAAATATACGACTGACGATGTTGGGATAATGAAGATCTCAAGTTTGAGGATCATATACATAGTATCACTATAAGTAATATTTGTGACTATTACATAATAATCCAAGAAACATACTCATGGTAGGTCAATCCAATATGTTGTTCTCTAACACATACTCATGTATTGATTTTGACATCTCTATGTCAAAGACAACACTTTGTCATCAGTCAACTACACATTATTCTCAATGCATTATTATTGTCCAAGACCACAATAATACTTGGCTAAGGACCTTTTTAAGAATAATCATATTATTCTTAGGGCTTTATTATTGATCAATTTATTTATCCACACAGAAAAAGAAATTGAAATAACAATGGCAATGCCTTATATTAATAATAAGGTAAAATGAGTATGTAATTACAATAATCTTATGATTGGTCTTTGGGCATACTCTAACACTATCGTCTTTCGATAGTGTGAGCTTCACTGCTGATTTGACTCGACAAGTTGTGTAAGGCGTCGATCTACAAGGGAAGGAAAACAAATAGACTAAGCACACCAATGTTTAGTAAGTTCAAAATGGAAATACCATACTTACCTTGATTATTAAAAGTATAATATCTATTTCTTAGGGATTTAGTTATGAGCCATTCTAGATGCAATTAACCTAACCCAATTATCAAACATCAAAATAATGTAAAATAATAAAGAGAAAGCTAAGAAATTCTCAAAAATTTTGGTGATTCCAAGACTTGTAATTGATTGAACGACCACGTTAGTTCATGGAATATGTCAATTATCACTTTGGAATAAAGCATGAACAAAAATAAAGTAAAAGAGAAATAGTGATTAAAAATGGAAATAGATTAATTTGAAAACTAAAAAGTAACAAAACAATATTAGGAAAAATCTGAAATATACTAAAACTATCAGTCTAAAACCTAAGAGAGCTCTCTAAATTGACGGTTAAGTGTAATATTTATAGTCTAGATGTATTTTGACCTAATTAGGTCAATAACACTCTAAATTACAAGGTAAATTTGATTGTATGGACGGAAACACTCGTGCAAAATTTTGGCTCATCAAGCTTCAATGTCGCAACATTCAATGACCAATGTCACGACTTTCATGGTGAATGTTGCGACATTTAGTTTAGGTTACTAACTTCTTAGCTTTAGTTGTTTCTTGCATACTCAGTTTGTAACGACCCGATTTCCAATGGTGTCAAAAAAATACGGTTTTGGACCTCATTTCCATAAATATTAAATAAATATATCTAAAGAGTTATTATATAGGTGAAATAAATTTTGGATAAGTAATTTAGCCGGATTAGTGAGTAATTAAGATTCAGGGATTAAATTGTAAAGCCCAATCACTATAGATTTTTAATTAGAAAAAGAATTGAGGAATTAAATTGCAATTAACTAAAGGCCTAAAATAGAAATTAGACCATAATAAAGTGGACGATAAGATTAAGAAACTATTAGCTTAATTAATTAAAGTTTTAACTAAATAAATCATGTTTAATTAAACTAATTATATATATCATAAGAGTTAGCGGGAAGAAATGAATGTTTTCATCTTCTTCCTCCAAGCATCAAAAATAAGAAAGAAAAACCTAAGGAAAAAGTTGAAGCTTTCGCTAATTTGGTATGTACAATTTAGTCGTTTTCCTATAATTTTTATGTTTTGAGGTTGTAAGAGATTGATTTGGATAGCCCATGTACCAATTTGTAAAATTGTTAAACTTTTAGGAAATTTCCATTGTTGATTTCTTGAAGTTCTAGGCGTTAAATTGATAGATTTTATGCTTAGATGTGAAAAAGGACTAAATTATAAAGCTTAATTGATAGTTTCGTACATTAGGGGCCAAATTGAATAAATTGTAAACTTGACTATAGAAATAAGAAATATGAGGTCCTTAATGAGTAATAGTAAAATTGGAAATCAAATTGTATCTTTAAATTGAAAGTTAGGTTAGTCCCGGTTTTAGAGATTAAATTGAATAAATTGCAAAACTTTTATAAAGTGATAATTGATTGTGAATGGTTTGTTTATTGATAATTGTATGTGTTTATGTTAATCCACAGCTAATGTCGACCCAAATTCGTTGAGAGGGAAAGAAAAATCTAAAGCCGTCGACGAGTAGCTTGAAATTTTCTGTTTGTATTTCTATGATTCGAGAACTATTTATTTTCCACATATGCATGTCATTTTGCATTATATGGAGATTGAAGTGAGTTATTGGTAATTACTTGAGCTAATCAATGGATTTGAGATTGATTTTCGAGACAAGAACTAAATTGAATAAAATGCACATTTTATGATTTATTAGATATATGATAATTGGCATGAAATTGTATTGAAACATATTGTATATGCTTTGAAATTATGAAATACTGGTAAATTGTGATTGAGAAATCATAAATTAAACTATATGTACTGAATTGGAAGCTGAATATCATATTTGTTGTTCGAATATAGTCGAATATAGTTGGCATGCCATAAGGTCAAAGTATCATGGATAGCCATTGTTGCTGAGCAACCTGAGATGGTAGATTATATATATTGAGTCATCATTGTTGGGAAACCCAGGGTGACAGATTGATTGAGTTGAAAAATATAATTGTTTCCAGGCAATCTGGGATGATATTATACATCGTTATAGTGTCATCGTTGTTGGGCAATCTGGGGTGATAGATTTGTGTATCCGTACTGAGTTCATGTTTAGTTAATAGGGTTAAAAACATGTGGTTTGATTAAATGATAAATGAATAGAATGAAATGTGAAATAAGAAAATATGTGAAATGAGTTCAAAATGAGCCTTAAGGGCCAATTGAATCAATGAGATTATAAGCTCGGAAGTGATTAAAAGAAAATGAAAATGAGATTGAGTAGTGATGCTTATAATTGATGTACTTAAATGGTTATGTATATGAAAAAGTTTGTGATATGAAATTTGAGTAAGTATATATGTATGATGGTAGAATGAAATGATTACGTAACTTGCAAATTTCAATGTGGATTGGTATGAAAGTATAAGAAATGAGATAATGGAAGAACTTGGTATATATATTGTATGTGTAATGTATTGTGAATTGGACTTGAACTAAAAGTATGCATTTGCGTAAGTTGCTTATATTCTTGATTCATAGATGTACCATTGAACAACTTGCTTAGCACACAGTTTGTTTTCTGTGCATGGGTTAGGTTCAGCTTGTGTTCCTGAGCATCAACTTTAGCATCTAATCAACGATCCCAAAATCAACCATGTTTATTCGTTCTTGGTCTGTTGTTAGGTTGGCATGTACCCAACAGGTTGTGTTATGTTAAATTTGGTGTCTTAAAAATGATATATATTTGATATGTTTGATACATGTATATATATGTGCAACTTCGATTTGCCATAGTTTGTTTAAGGTATAATATATGCAATGGTAATATGATTGAATGGTAATGTTTTAAATGTTGGAAATGGTTGTAATGATAGGGACTTGTTGGTTCTAAGTATGATTGTGTAGGTTTAAAATGAATGGTATTAATTTGTTTGATTGTTGGCATGATGTTATGTAACATAGAGAAGTAAATGAATTAATGTTAAGAAAGGTTATATGTGTTGGCTAAGATTGAATTTTGGTATTGGTAGTTGAATTGCAAAGTTGCAGGTTGATTAACAAGGACTTAGTGGACTGTTCCCAATATAGTGATACCTTACCCTCGATATCGTATTATTTGTACAACCCGATTTCAGGGCTAGTCGGAATAGTGGTTTCGAGACTGCTAATCTGAGGTTAAGGAAAATTATTTTGATATTATTTTATGTGTTATAACATTAATATATGGCTATATGAAAATTTTGGTGCTTTAATTTTAATGATTGCATGCTTGATTGTGAAAAAAGACTAAATCGCATAAAGTGTGAAAGTTCTATTTTTCAAGGTAGAGGTGTCTAATAGCCATAGAATATTAAACTGGAGGTACTTAAAGTGCAATTAGGCCATTATAAATGTGTTGGCCGGCCATAGAGATAAGGAGACAAGGGCATTAAATTTTTGGTCAAAATTTGGTGAAATTAGGTGATGAAAAGATGAATAAAATAAGATAAAAAGAAAAACTGAAAGTTGAAGAGAAAATAGAGGTTTTTGGAGTTCAAACTTTCAGCCAAGCTATCTCCTTGCAAGTAAGTGATTTTAAAGGTCTTTCTTGATGATTTTTGTATTTTTGGGACCCTCAAAGCTTAAGCTAGTTAATGAGGGGACTAATTTGTAATATGGTTGAAAGTTTAGGGACTTTCCATGAGAGTGTTTATGTTGTTTGCTGAGTTTTTATGGAAGAAAATGAATGTTAATGAGATGAGAAACAACTTTTGTGAAAGGTGTTATCATGAAAACACCTAAATGGGACCAAGTTGTAAATGTTGTGATTTAGTAATAAATGCATGAAATAGTTGGATTTGTGAGTAGTTGTAAGAGGAATAAATGTTCACCTAGGCTTATTTAATGAGAAAATGTGATGAAAAATGATTTACGAGCCTAGGGGCAAACTTGTAATTTTGCCATAGTACAAGGGCAAAATGGTCATTTTTGTCTAAGTAGAGATTATGATGTATTATAACTATAAAATGATTGAATTGTGAATTTTGTTATTATAGATCAAGAAGAGTGCGGAATTAACCTTGACCGGGGAAAAGGCAAGGTTTCGGATTAAACTGCAACTTAACACATTTTGAACCAAGGTAAGTTTTTGTGTAAATGATGCATCTTAAATATACATGTTGTTACTTATTGGGGCTTTTTTATGATTGAGAACATATATCATTCAAGTGGACTGAATTTGGTAAATAATGAATAATTTCTATATGAACGTTGAAATAGATATGTAAGTGTGGAATATTACCCGTAGTAATTAATGGTGGGTTGTGTGCGATACCACCTTAATAATTTTTGTTGGTGGGCTATGTGCCATACCACCTTACTACTTATTCACGATGGGCTATGTGCGATACCATTGTTTATATTAACATTTGGTGGGCTATGTGAGATACCACCCTGATAAAGATTAATGGTGGGCTAAGTGCGAAACCACCGAGTGTTTGGTATTACTGTGAATGGCTTATTATGAAATTGTGATGTTTTGTTTCATGTAATCATGTGGTGATAAGTGCAGGGATGTATGTTAAATAATATGAGCATTTGGCTTGTGATATGGTTAGAATATGGTAAGAGATGAAATGAGTAAGCATGATCATGGAATGTGGATTGTTCTTGTTTAGCATGTAATGCTATTTATTTATTAGCACATATTATGATGTTTATTATTTACATGTAATCTTACTAAGCTTAAGCTTTCTTTTCCCTTGTTTTATAGTGTCAAAAAGCCGGGTCGGGATATGAAGATAATTGGTAGATCACCCACACTATCAGCTCATCTCGGTATATCGAGACTTAGTGTTTTAAGTATGGCATGTATAGGGGCTAGACTAGATCAATTATTTTGTTATTTTGGCCAAGAGTGTGTTGGCTCCTTTAAAGATGAACTCTTTTGTATATAGCCATAGTTGATGGTTCATTATTACTAATTTATGAAAAGATGAAGTTATTCATGGAAGTGTATGTTGCAAATCTAAGTTGCTTAGTGATTTGTTGAATGGAACTATGTTGTGTGAACTAGGGTGGTCAAAAGAGCTTGGCAAATAGCCTTGTTCTTGTCCACACGGGTATGCACACGGGCGTGTGTCTAGGCCATGTGTGACACACGGTCAATCCCATGGGTGTGTGACCAGGTCGTGTGTCCCCTACATGCTAGTGTTGCAAGTCAGTGTTGACCATGGGCGTGTGCCTAGGACGTGTGTCCCATATGAGGTTGTTGACGTCACAAATAGAATACCCAGGTTTTTACACACGGGCGTGTCTAGGCCATGTGGAGCACACGGGCCAAGAACACAGGCATGTGTCCGGCCGTGTGAAAACCCCTGTAGGTTCGAAATGAAAATAAATCCCACACGGGTTAGGGACATGGGCGTGTGTGACCACATGGCCTGCCCACACGGGCGTGTCCCATTTCACACGAGTGTGTGGCCCCTGTTTAGGTAAAAAATTTTAAATGCACAAAAGTTCCCTATTGGGTTCCGAAACCCTCCGTATGCATGTTTAAGGCCTCGTAGGTCCTTAATGAGAATGTTTTGATGGTGAAAGAGATACTTTAAGTTGGAATGAAATTTTAAAGACTAAAGTTGTATGACAAAGTGAGTTAAGTCCGGTAATGCCTCGTGCCCGGTTCCGGCGTAGGATACGGGAAAGAGGTGTTACAATATTAGCCCTGTTCCATTTTTGAAAACTTTGCAATTTGGTCATTGGATTGGGAAGTTTGGCTGCTATTTTGAAATTGTGATATAAAGCCCTAGATATCGCGATACCTACCTGACATGTTTTGAAGTTTGGTTACTATTTTCAAAATCGTGAAATTAGGTTGTTTTCACTAGTTAAGAAGCTTGTATTCAAGTGCTTTTAAGCTATAATTTCTTCTTAAATCTAAGTAATCTTTACTTCTTATTTTTATTCTTATGAATTTTTTATATTGATTAAATTGACGCCTTAATTCTATATTAAAATTTATAATGCTATCCATGAGTTTGTGATCCGTAATTTTCATAAATGATTGATATAAGTAGCAAGGAGTTGGCTTATGTGTGTGTTGTTGTGGCTTCCTGAATTTCATAGCTTGCATGATAAACTCTAGGGAAATAAAGGTACAAGATTAATTCAATTGTAGCTATCTCAATTGTAACAGCCCGGTTTTAGGTAAATCGGAACAGTGGTTTTGGAACCACCAATCTTATGTCAGAAAATTATTTTAATATTATTTTTGGTGTTTATAGTATGTTATTTGATATGTGTGAAAATTTCGTGAGTTATTTTTCTCGTTTAATAGCTCAATTTGAGAAAAAGGACTAAATTGCGTAAAATGCAAAAGTTGCATTCTACTTGTTAAAGGTGTCTAATTGCTATGATCTATTAAATGAAAGGTCCTTATGATGTTATTAGACCATTGATGGTAGAATTTGACATAGATGGACATTAATATGATGATATTTATGTTTTATCATTAAGGGTAAATTAGTAAAATAGTTTATTAAGTTAATATTAATAAAACAAAAGGAAACAATTGTTCATATTATCATCTTTTCAATCGAAATAAGAGGAAGAAGAAAATATTTTAGGGCTTGTAATATTCAGCCAACTCCTAGCTTGATTAAGGTATGGTTTTAGCTCGGTTTTTGATGATTTCTATGTTTTTGTAATCGTTGCTTCGTATTCTAGCTATCTCGTGCCTTGATTTTTGAATTCGTTAATGGTTTTGTGAAGTGCCATTGATTAATACTTGAGCTTTTGAATGTTTGATAATGGAAAATGACTATTTGTTGATAGATTTAATAGTTTTGTAAGGTGATTTTTGACAAAAATGTAAAAAATGATTAAGGCTCTGTTTGTTTGGTGGAAAATGTTTTCCGGAAAACATTTTCCGGATTTTCCGGCATTTGGTTGATGGAAAATGTTTTCCTTGAGGAAAACATTTTACAAACACGGGTAAAATGTCTTATTTGTTCCTGTAAAACGTCTTACCAAATTTTTTTCGGTAAGACATTTTCCAAGCTTTCCCCTTCATCCAGGTACGTTTTCTTCCTCCTTTCTTCCCTTCTTCATTCCTTCTCCTTCTTCTTTCTTTCTCAGCCAACAAATCTATTTCTCTCTCTCAGACTTTTTCGGCTTCCTTCTCCTTCCTTCTCTCTATTTCTTGGAATCTCTCCTTTCGGCTTGAAATCTTTGGAAAATTCCAGGTATTTGCATATTTCTCTGTTTATTCTCTCATTTTTTTCTTTTTAATTATTTTTATGAAATTAAGTATCATTATCGTCTTCTTTGCAAAGGCCTTTTCATTGTCCAAAAGAAAAAAAGAAAAGCAGCTTTATTTACAGCTTTTGATTAGATTTTTTCTGTTGGGTTTTTGGTTTTCTTGTTTGCCTTATCTTTGAAGAGCTCTAAAAAGCTAAATATTTCACTGTTTTTTTTGTTGGGGTATTGAAAAATTAATAATGTAAAAGCTTTTTTTTTCTGTAAGCAAGAAGATTATGCAATCGATTTGTTCATCTTTAAAGCTTTACTTGAACTATTGTTTTCTTTTTACTTTAGTCATCTATGGTAGAGCTGCAAGAATTTTGCTTCTTTTGGCTTGAAATTCTCTTATTTGTAATTTTTTTCGTTTAAATTTGGTTGTGTTTATTTTTTATGTTTTGCTTAAAAATAGTCTTAGATTGAACTGATTGACGTTCTCTGCACATTTGGGGTTGTTCTATATCTTCACAAGAAAGGTAATTCCCTAATTTGTTTCACAAATTCCATAATTTTTTTATCATAATTTAAGTTCAAAATTAGTATCTTGCAAGAAAATATTGCATCTTCATGCTTCAACTTGTTATGTTTATCATTTCTTTTATAACTATCTTCATTGACTGAAAGTTTAGTAAAAAGTCTATGAGCTAAAGATGTATAATTAAGGCAAAAATCATAGAGTTGGACTTAGAAATGTCACCATATGAATCAATATAGTAAAAGGGTTTTCATCATTTATATGGTGGGGTACAAAGGCCTGGTTGATAAATATTTATATATATACATATATCATATCTTTCTTCATTGATTGAAGTTTAGCACAAAGTCTATAAGCTAAAGATGCATAGTTAATGCAAATCTTTGAGCTACACTTAGAAATGTCACCATTAGAATCATATAGAAAAAAAGGGTTTTCATTTTCCATCATTTATACCTTGTTTGCAGTGTTTGATCTGTTTAATTACTTGTGTTCTTTGCTTATATATAGTCAGGGATATATATATTGAATAGGGACTGATGCTATTGAAGCAGGGGAGACTCCAATTGACTCCTATCCTAGTTCCTTTAAGGTACTATTTTCAAGTTCGTTTCACTTTTTTTTTTTGTTCTAACTTGGAATATACTGTATATTTTGATCGTTACCGGGAATAATTACATGCATTTGTTTGTTTTGTTTTTTGCTTATATGTTAAGGATCATATCATCATACCATGTTTGTTTTAAGGTGTTTGATCTTCGTCTAATATGGTATGCTTTGATTGTAGGTGCACCACCTGATGTGCACAGAGCTTAGGAAGTTTGTTGATAGAATTTTAAAGATATTTCCAGAGATTGAAGCTGCTCGACCTAGATGTTCCTCGGGAATAAAGCAACTATGCTCATTGAACAATGCACTTGAGAGAGCAAAGTTGCTTCTTCAGTACTGCAACGAATCGAGTAAACTGTATCTGGTGTGTACTTTTGTAGTTATTGCCTTACTGATTATATTGCTATTTCGGGTTTTTGTTAAAACGAGTATGAGTCAATCTGGCTGTTGCATGACTGTTTCTTTTATAACAATCTGATGGATGACTGTTAAAACGAGTATTGCTCATTTGATCATCAAGTTATATATGTAAAAACAATTTAAAATATAAAAATTTATTAATATATGTAAAAACAGCTTTTACGAAAAATATTTTTAGGAAAACTGCCAAACAGCAGAAAATATTTTACACAGATTCATCCAAACACCAAAAAGTATTTTCTGTAAATTATTTTTCAGAAAAGTAAATCATTTTCCAGAAATCATTTTCCGGAAAACATTTTACTGCCAAACAAACGAAGCCTAAATTGTGAAATATGCAAATTGAGTGGTTGAAATGTGAAATAAATGAAAGTTATGGGATGCTAGGGACCTATATGAAAATCGACTAAGCATGGGTTAAGTTGAGTTTTGTGAATTTTGTGTAATTGTGAAATAGGGACTAGATTGAATAAATGTGAAAGTTTAGGGGATAATGTGTAAAAATGCCCAAATGTGTATTTTTGGACTAAATTGAAAGATTTGATGAATAAATGAGTTAATTTTGAATGTATATAGATCAAGAACCAAAGAAATCGGATATAGATCGGGGAAAATCAAAGGTTATCGAATAGTCGATCCAGTCCGTTTATTCCGAATAAGAGGTAAGCTCATATGCAAATAAATGTCTTTAAATTGAATTATATATGTTTAATTTTAATTGCACTGCTATGAATGTTGAATGATCAAATACGAGCAAGAATCGACAAGGTTACAACATCCGAAAGTCCCGTACGAACCTCAGGAATAGTATAGGATATGAATGTCATGACATTAGGATTATCGAGATGTGATTATGTGTAAGACCATGTCTGGGACATTGGCATCATTATGTGATTTCGTGTAAGACCATGTCTGAGAGGCATCGTTATTTGATTTCGAGTAAGACCATAGCTGGGAAAAGTTTATGAGCTTATATGTGTTTACTCATAGCTGGGCTATCGGCATCGATATGTGATAACATGTAAGAGCATATCTGGGATATGGCATTGTACGAGCTATATGTGATTTCTGAGTGTCCTTAACAATTCCAAAGGGTTCAATGGGCAAGGTCAAGTCGAAAAAGAATCTGTGAACAAGTTAAGTGACTTAAGTACGTATGAGATTCATACAAGTATTAAAAATGGAAGTATTTGATAAATTCACTTATGATATTGAATATGTATACATTGGGAAAAGTTTATGAGCTTATATGTGTTTACTCATAGTTTTGCCTATTGATGGAAATAATGTTGATTCATGTGGTAATTTTATTTCTATATGGCTTACTAAGCATTTAAAGCTTACTTTGTGTGTTTTGTCCCTGTTTTATAGATAATCAAAGCTACCTCGAACTCGAGGATCATCAGGAACATCGTCACACTATCGATCAACTTGTTGGTACTTTTGGTGCTTTGTAAATATGGTATATGGCATGTATAGGCTAGTGATATGATGATATGTTTTGGTTGTGATAATGACCATGAGACTTGGCTTGTAAATGGTATATGTTTTAATTTGTATATATATAGTCATGAGTAATGGCTCATTTTGTTATGTTTGGCAAGAATATGTTATGGTTATATTTGAATTTGGAAATTGATCTATAAGGTGTGGTTGAAGTTGTAGTTTGATTAGTTAAGTGCTTGTGAATTGATGTTTAATGATATAAGTATTTGAATAGGTAAATGATATGGGATTGAGTATTGAAATAGTTGAAACGAATATAGTATGATTTGTGTACTTGGTTGATGGTTTTGGGATGCCTATTGTATGATGAAATGGTACCATTTTGGTTATTTAGGTAAGCATGAGAAAGGGTGGCAAATTGGCCGTGTAAGTGGCTTATTTTTGTCCACACGGGCAAAGACAGGGGCATGTGTCTCAGCCGTGTGCAACACACGGTCATGCTACACGGCCGTGTGTCTGATGGTGTTGAGATTGAATTGAAGTCAGTAGCTCCACAGAGCCTCACACACGGGCGTGTGGCACAAGTCAGTATACCCCCCTAAATGGCACACGGCCTAGCACACGGGCGTGTGACTTGACCATGTTGCATAAGTCAGTATACCCTACAGGATTCACACGGCCTAGCACATGGGAGTGTGACTTGGCCATGTTGCATAAGTCAGTATACCCTACAGGATTCACACGGCCTGGCACACGGGCGTGTGTGGCCACTTCGAAGGGCACATGGGCTACACACACGGGCGTGTGGTCGACCGTGTGACCTAGGTCAGTGTGTATGACCTGTTTTCACCTGGCTTGAGACACGGGCGTCTATAGAGCCGTGTGAGGTACACGGTCTGTTCACATGGGCGTGTGACCCTTATATGTTTGAAATTTTTCTAAGTTTCCAAAATTTTTATAAGTTATTGGTTTAATCTAGAACCACTTCTAAAGCATGTTTAATGCCTCGTAGGCCCGTACAAGGTACATAGTGAATATGATTGAATGGTTGTAATATCCGGGAATTAGGGCTTGTGCATTTTTGCTTAAAAGTATGAAATAGCATGCCTATGTGTGTTGTGAATGTGTATTATGAATTTTGTGAACCTTAGTGTGTAGGTGAATGCCTTAAAAATTATTCGATTTTAAGTTTAAAAGAGGAAGCTAGGCAGAAGAGGCCTTAAGAAAATTAGTAGGGGAATTATGACACAAAAATGGCCTTGGTAAAGTGGCAGGAAGGCGCCACTTAGGGCCTCAGTATGTGACGCCATATGCAGTGGGCAAGGGGCTAGGTTCGAGCTGCAAGGGAAGCAAATAAAAAGTTTTATTTTGCTGCAAGATGGAGCAGTAGTGGACGGCAATGGGGCACTAAGGGATGAGTTTAAGATATGGTCTAATCCTTTTTAAAATTCGGCTAAGATAAGAGATAAATGTTGGATTATTTTTATTAATTTGAATAAGGTGATAAAGAGAAAAATAAGGGAGCTGATAAGGGGAAAGTGTTGGCCGGCCTAGGGACTCATTGAGATGATTTTCGGCCAAGCTTAGTAAGGGGGAATAGCCAAATTTCATTAAGCATTCTAGCCTCCCTTTCGGTTACTCTTTTCTCTCCAAGCTATCACTTTTCTTTTCTTCTTCTTTTATTTGTTCTAGTTGAAAGTTATCTTTGTTCACCTCTGAACTCTCATCTTTTCTTTTCCATACACGAATCATACCAAAAACGCCTCTCTTCCCCATTTGATAGCCATTGCCGATTGTCCATTAAAAACCCCAAAAGCCGAAACTTAAGTGAACAACACCTAGCCATAGCCGAATACCCTGTGGATTTCAGCAAGGGTGCCGTCGACTTCATTATAAGGGGTAAGAACAAATGTTATTCGATTTTCATTCCTTCTTCTTTTAGCCGAAAGTTTGAATCTAATCCCAATAACATTCTATGGCTGAAACTAAGAAGGGTCATTCGGGATTTGTCTATAATCGACTATAAAGAGGAGATCATTCGGGATTTCAGGGCTAAGGTAAGTAATATGCAATATTAGGCCGAAGGCCATGTATGGTGTTCATTAAGTATTGGAAATCAGATCTAACATGAGCCTATAGGTATTTCGACAGATACCACAACCAAGTATCAATTTCAGGATTTAGATCCACAAGGTAAGTGCATGTGATATTCGGCCAAGGCCCTATTTAGTGACTTAGATCTGTTTCTTATTTATTCAAAAGCCGAAAACTAACTAGTTAAGGGATTTGGTGTCTAGCCGATTGCAAGAGGGAATATCACGGAGTTTCGGGATTTGATTAGTAATCAAATCGGCAGCAAGGTAAGGATTTTGGTTGCAATAATCCTTCGGGATTTGATTATTTAGCCGAATGGCTTGTTGCTAACATGCTTAAGGATGGTCGAATGTAGGAACTAAGGGTCTAGAGCGTTAGATCGGGACTTTCGGGATTTCAGTGAACTCGCTAAGTAAATCAGGTGTGTAACCCCGCACTATTTCCTGATAGATTTATGGTTCTAATATTATGTGTATGTTAATAATAATATGGAAGTGGCCAAAGGTACCATACAAATGGTACAAAGTACTCAGGTACGTTATTCTCTAAAGTTATGTCAATAGTAAGAATATCTGTTATGACACAAATGTGAAAATGTTATGAATGTGAAATAAGGCCTATGGCATGAGATTGCATGATATGTATGATATATGGGGCATATGGGTGTTATATTAAGGGGAAGTGATCTGGTGGTTCATACCACAATATCTGAATGTGGTGACTTATGTCACGAAATCTGAATGTGGTGACTTATGTCACAAAATTATTATTATCTGGTGGCTATGCCAGGAATTTATAAGGGCAATGTGCCAGTCGACTGCAGCGACTGCCTTCGATGGCGTGTAGCAGATGGAGGGTCGACTTAGTAGTCCCCACGGTGTGATGGTTGGTACGGGTGATGTGTAGCGGATGGTTTCTAGGTTTGGGTTCGGGATTGCATCATTATATTTAATTGCTATATGTATATGTATGATCTAATATGCCTGAATCGTTAGGACTTAGTGTTGGTTGTTACACACTGAGTCTGTTTGACTCACCCCGTTGTGGGATATTTTTCAAGAGACACTCAGTGATGGACCAGGTCGGCAGGAGCTTAGTGGTGGCCATGCTCAGCTTAAAGTTATTCATTTAAAGACTATTTATTTAAGTACTTTGAATTTATTTCGGTTTTTATGTTGATGTAATAAGGTCTTTACTACTAAACTGTTTATGCATGCGTATTAATTGTTTTAGTATGATACAATTTTTATCAAATCAAAGTTTAAGTAATATTTTCAAAATAAAATCTAAATGTGACACTTAATCACAAATGGTCTTCAAAATAAAAGGGTAAACCTTAATAACTCGACAATACTTTTAACCTTATTGTTTTCAAGTATTTTAATGAAGTTTTATTAAAAATCTATACTTTTCGATTCGAACACAACACAAATCGATTTTTCTTCAAAACCACCCAAATTTTCCAAAGTGACAAACAAGTTTTGAAATGTTTTACTCGAGGAACATACCAGATCTGGTCGAGGCTTGTGGACCGGGTTTGGGGTGTTTCAGCTTGGTATCAGAGCAAAGTTTTAAACTCTCGGCCTTGAGTTTAAAGCCCACAATGTTTTTAAAATTGAGCCCAAAGGAATTTTGTGAAAATTTTTGTGAAATGAGCAGGTTTTCTGGCATGGCACCTGAGTCTCCGACCCGAAGTCCACCAGGTAAGTACCCCTAGCTATTGTGTGAATTATTATATGATTTGTATGTGGGAATAAAGGGAACGTAGATTAGTATATTAAGTTCTTGAACCCTAGGATTAGTTTACCCCAACTTTGACTTACATAAAACTTTAAGGCCCTAATTAAACAAACCTGTGGCTAAGTCGCCGAGTTAGGGTGTGGCAACCATTGTGTGCATGTCTAGGATTGGATTCAAGGAGAGCCTGGTATTTAAGCAGTCCTCGTGACTCACCTCCTCTTCGCTCGAATCCTACCTGGTGCGTAGTGACGGTTCACCCTAACCAAGAGGACTTATTCACGGGCTAAACTCAATAATTAAAACCCGAAAGGGACTAGCCATATTTTTATAAAACCCTAGTTTAAAAATTCTCAAATTACCCCTTTGATTTGTAACAACTATTTTATACAATTTTTCTGAAATATTCCCGATTTACAAAATTACCTAAATACCCCTAGATGTAAAATTACTAAAATGCCCCTGGTTTGGAAAAAAAATTATTACCATACTACCCTCGACTTTTACTAAGATATTTTTCAAAATACCAGAAACCTCTATTTTGCAAAATACCAAGATACCTTGATTTGGAAAATTTACTAAATTACCCCTGGTTTACGAAATTACTAAAATAACCTCGAATTCCAAAATTTCCGCAATACCTTTGATTTGAAAAATTTATCTTTCAAAAATACCCATGAGTTTTAAAATTTCAGAATGCCTTTTTAGATTCTTGGAAATTACCCCGATTTATCACCAAAATACCCCTGTAGGACAAATGACCAAAATACCCCTGGGATAGGAACAGACAAAAATGTTCGAAGAGTGAATGTGTATGGTAGATATTACTGAATGGATGTGTTTCTTTGAATTAGGATAGAAGACTTGAAACTCTGAATGATCGAAAGAACTACTACTAAACTTCTTTTCATAAAACTTCTTCGCGGATAATCAGTGGAATAAAGGCTAATGCATAAAACTTTCTTAAATCAGATTAAAGCGCGATCGTAGAAATGAGCTCTAGGGGACGTGGTTGTAATGTGCGAGGACGTGGTAGAGGCAGAATGGCCGTATCGGAACCCGTTAGATCGGGTCAAGGGTCTGAGAATGAGGTACCACCACCCCCACCACCAACTGTTGGTGTTGAGCAACAAGATCAGACGGGGGATGATGCTGTATCGCAGGCAGTGCTGCGAGTTCTTGAGATGGTGGCCGGAGCAGGTGGAGGTATGGGAGCTCGAAAATCTGTACCCAAGCGACTCCGAGCCAATGGAGCTGAGGTGTTCTGTGGCGTATCTGGTGTGGCACCCAGTACGGCTGAGTATTGGTTGGAGGCGACAGAACGGATTATGGATGAGCTGGATCTGACAGCTGAGGAAAAACTGAAAGGGATGGTGTCGCTTCTCCGTGATGAGTCATATCAATGGTGGCTCACAGTTCGGGATGGTGCTACGACTGAGGAACTCACTTGGGAATATGTTAAGACGACATACCAGAAGAAGTATGTTGGTACTAACTACATTGATGCGCAGAGGAAGGCATTTCTGGGGCTGGTTCAAGCGAACAAGTCTGTAGCGGAGTACGAGGCTGAATTCTTAAGGTTGAGCCGGTATGCTCGAGGGATAGTGGCTACGGAGCATGAACGATGTGTCCGATTTGAGGACGGACTGAGAGATAATCTGAGGTTATTGATAGCCCCACAGCAAGAGCGGGAATTTGCGGTGTTGGTAGAGAAGGCTAGGGTAGCCGAAGGAATTAAGGACCCTGTGAGGCAGAACACTAATCAAAATAGGCAGAAGAGAGGTTTTGGATCAGCTGGGTCGTCTGGGAATGTGCAAAAGCAGCCTAGAGTTGATGGGCCGCGAGGTCAGCAGGCCGCGACAGGAGGGCAGTATCGTACTTGTGCTCAGTGTGGGAAAATGCACTTAGGGGAGTGTTGGAAGAAAACGGGAGGATGCTTTAAGTGCGGGTCTAAGGATCACATGATTAAGGACTGTCCTATGAAACCAGATTAGAATCGACCAGCAGCTCAGGGTGTTAATCAGGCTGGAAGAGGTGGACAGCAGCCTCAGCGGGGTCGAGGTGCGAATGGCCGAGGTAATGGTACTAGAAGAGGAAGAGGAACCCCGGGCAGAGGTGTTGGTAATACAGAGGCAAGACAGCCAGGTCTGGTGTATGCTGTTCGCCGTAGGGAAGACGGAGACGCACCGGAAGTCATAACCGGTACGTTCCTTATATTTGGCAAGCCTTACTTTGCTTTGATTGATGTGGGCTCGACCCATTCTTATGTTGCATGTAGAGTAGTTGAAACTCTAGGCATAGCCTCTGAACTGTCTGATAGGGAGATGACTGTAGTAAGCCCACTAGGTCAAACTGTAGTGGTGAATAAGATGTTTCGGAAAGTACCTTTAGAGATTCAAGGAGCAGTATTCCCGACTGATTTAATGGAACTACCCTTCGGAGAATTCGATCTTATTCTTGGCATGGATTGGCTGGTGGAACATCGAGTCATATTGGATTGTGCCGCTAAGCGAATGGAGTTAAGGACGCCGGAGGATGAGGCGGTAATTATGATAGGAGAAAGAAGAAACTACTTGTCTAACGTAGTTTCAGCACTAAAGGCTGATAAGATGGTTCGGAAAGGATACAAGGCATTCTTGGCTTTCGTTAGTGCGTTGGATGCAAAAGAAGGGGGAGTTGGTGGAGTTAGAACCGTAAGGGAATTTGTGGATGTCTTTCCGGAGGAGTTACCTGGAATACCTCCGGACAGGGAGGTGGAGTTCGGAATTGACTTGTTACCTGGTACAGCTCCTGTGTCAATCGCTCCGTACAGAATGGCACCAAAGGAGTTGGTTGAGCTCAAGGCTCAGATTCAGGAGTTACTCGATCGTGGGTTTATCCGACCCAGTGTGTCTCCATGGGGAGCACCGATTTTGTTCGTGAAGAAAAAGGACGGAACTATGCGTATGTGCATAGATTATCGTTAGTTGAATAAGCTGACCATCAAGAACAAGTATCCTTTGCCGAGGATTAACGACTTGTTCGATCAGCTTAAGGGGGCCGCGGTTTTCTCAAAGATAGATCTAAGGCCTAGATATCATCAGCTCAAGGTGAAGGAAGTGGATATCTATAAGACAGCTTTCCGGACAAGATATGGGCATTTTGAGTTCGTAGTAATACCGTTTGGGTTGACGAACGCCCCAGCCGCGTTCATGGATATGATGAACCGGGTTTTTCAACCTTACTTGGATCGGTTCGTTGTTGTGTTCATCGACGACATCCTAGTGTACTCCAAGTCTGAGGAGGAACATGATGAGCATCTCCGGATAGTGTTGCAAGTGTTAAGGGAGAAGAAGCTCTATGCCAAATTCAGCAAGTGTGAATTTTGGCTTAAGGAAGTTGCGTTCTTAGGACATGTAGTGTCTGCAGAAGGAATAAGGGTGGATCCTAGGAAGATTGAGGCAGTGTTAGATTGGAAACCACCTAAGTCTGTAGCTGAGGTTCGTAGTTTCTTGGGTTTGGCAGGCTACTACAGAAGGTTTGTGGAAGGATTCTCATCGATAGCCGCACCTTTGACAAAGTTGTTGAGGAAGGAAGTACCTTTCGTATGGACGGATAAGCAACAAGAGAGCTTTGAGAAGCTTAAGAGGGTTTTGACTAAAGCTCCAGCTTTGATTCAACCTGAGGCAGGGAAGGATTTCGTGGTGTATTGTGACGCTTCCCATACAGGTTTGGGATGTGTTTTGATGCAAGATGGGAAGGTAGTCGCTTATGCGTCTCGACAATTAAGGCCGCACGAGGTTAACTACCCGACGCATGATTTGAAGCTGGCGGCTGTGGTCTTTGCTCTTAAGGTATGGAGGCACTATCTTTATGGAGAAAAGTCAGTGATTTACACAGACCACAAGAGCCTTAAGTATTTGTTGACTCAGAAGGAGTTGAACTTGAGACAGCGAAGGTGGGTGGAATTATTGAAGGATTATGATTGTTCTATAGAGTATCACCCGGGCAAGGCGAATGTAGTGGCGGATGCCCTAAGTCAGAAAGCAGTGTCGGATCTGAGGGCGATGTTTGCACATCTAAGCTTGTATGATGATGGAAGTCTGCTGGTAGAATTGCAAGTCAAATCGACATGGTTGAATGAGGTGAAGGAAAGTCAGTTAATGGATGAGGATCTAAGTACTAAGTTACGACAAGTACAGAGTGGAGAGTTGGAAGATTATGGTATTAATGACGAGGAAGTATTGTGTTTCAAGGGTAAGGTCTGTATGCCGAAGAATGAGGAGTTGAGGCAGAGGATTCTTCAGGAATCGCATAGTAGCCCTTATGCTATGCATCCTGGAGGAAGTAAGTTGTACAGAGATTTAAGGGAACAGTTTTGGTGGCCTGGACTTAAGCGGGAAGTTACAGAGTTTGTAGGCAAGTGCTTGACGTGTCAGCAAGTCAAGGCTGAACACCAAGTTCCGTTAGGATTGCTTCAACCGATAAGGATTCCGCAGTGGAAGTGGGAGAGAATTACCATGGACTTCGTTAGTGGGCTTCCCCTTACGCCTACTAAGAAGGACTCGGTATGGGTGATAGTAGATCGATTGACAAAGTCCGCGCATTTCATTCCAGTGCGGGTTGACTATTCTTTACAGAAGTTGGCAAAGTTGTATGTGGCGGAAATTGTGAGGTTGCATGGAGTGCCGGTGTCGATTATCTCAGATAGGGATCCAAGGTTCACGTCTCGGTTCTGGAAAGCACTACATCAAGCTTTAGGCGCCAGATTAGACTTCAGTACAGCATTCCATCCGCAGTCGGACGGTCAGTCTGAACGAGTAATCCAAGTGTCAGAGGATATGCTGAGAGGTTGTGTGATAGACTTCACAGGAAGTTGGGAAGAATATTTGCCTTTAGCGGAATTTGTGTACAACAACAGCTATCAGGCTAGCATTCTGATGGCACTATATGAAGCGTTGTATGGACGGAAGTGTCGCACTCCTACGTGTTGGACGGAATTAGGGGAACGTCGAGTTTTGGGTCCAGAGATTGTGGCAGAATCCGAGGAGAAGGTTGAGGTAATTCGGGCACGGTTAAAGGAGGCATCCGATAGGCAAAAGTCGTACGCGGATCTCAGGTGAAAGGAAATAGAATTTGATGTGGGAGATCAAGTGTTTCTTAAAGTGTCGCCTTGGAAGAAGGTGATGAGATTTGGTCGCAAAGGGAAGTTAAGTCCAAGGTTTATAGGAACTTATCGGGTATTGAAGCGGGTTGGACCAGTGGCATACCAGTTAGAGTTGCCTTCGAAATTGAAGCAGATGCACGACGTATTCCATGTTTCCATGCTACATCGTTATCAATCGGATCCATCTCATATAGTGCCAGTTGAGGAGGTGGAATTAAGACCAGATTTGTCCTACGAGGAAGAGCCGATTCAGATTTTGAAGCGAGATGTGAAAGTGCTACGGAGGAAATCAGTTCCTTTAGTTAAAGTGTTATGGCGTAATCATGGATCGGAAGAAGCTTCGTGGGAGCCGGAAGAAGCAATGCGACAGCAATACCCTCACTTATTTCAGCCAGGTAATTTCGAGGTCGAAATTATTTTAAGGGGGTAAAACTGTAATATCCGGGAATTAGGGCTTGTGCATTTTTGCTTAAAAGTATGAAATAGCATGCCTATGTGTGTTGTGAATGTGTATTATAAATTTTGTGAACCTTAGTGTATAGGTGCATGCCTTAGAAATTATTCGATTTTAAGTTTAAAAGAGAAAGCTAGGCAGAGGAGGCCTTAAGAAAATTAGTAGGGGAATTATGACACAAAAATGGCCTTGGTAAAGTGGCAGGAAGGCGCCACTTAGGGCCTCAGTATGTGACGCCATATGCAGTGGGCAAGGGGATAGGTTCGAGCTGCAAGGGAAGCAAATAAAAAGTTTTATTTTGCTGCAAGATGGAGCAGTAGTGGACGGCAATGGGGCACTAAGGGATGAGTTTAAGATGTGGTCTAATCCTTTTTAAAATTCGGCTAAGATAAGAGATAAATGTTGGATTATTTTTATTAATTTGAATAAGGTGATAAAGAGAAAAATAAGGGAGCTGATAAGGGGAAAGTGTTGGCCGACCTAGGGACTCCTTGAGATGATTTTCGGCCAAGCTTAGTAAGGGGGGATAGCCGAATTTCATTAAGCATTCTAGCCTCCCTTTCGGTTACTCTTTTCTCTCCAAGCTATCACTTTTCTTTTCTTCTTCTTTTATTTGTTCTAGCCGAAAGTTATCTTTGTTCACCTCTGAATTCTCATCTTTTCTTTTCCATACACGAATCATACCAAAAACGCCTCTCTTTCCCATTCGATAGCCATTGCCGATTGTCCATTAAAAACCCCAAAAGCCGAAACTTAAGTGAACAACACCTAGCTATAGCCGAATACCCTGTGGATTTCAGCAAGGGTGCCGTCGACTTCATTATCAGGGGTAAGAACAAATGTTATTCGATTTTTATTCCTTTTTCTTTTAGCCGACAGTTTGAATCTAATCCCAATAACATTCTATGGCCGAAAGTATGAAGGGTCATTTGGGATTTGTCTATAATCGACTATAAGGAGGAGATCATTCGGGATTTTAGGGCTAAGGTAAGTAATATGCAATATTAGGCTGAAGGCCATGTATGGTGTTCATTAAGTATTGGAAATCAGATCTAACATGAGCCTATAGGTATTTCGACAGATACCACAACCAAGTATCAATTTCAGGATTTAGATCCACAAGGTAAGTGCATGTGATATTCGGCCAAGGCCTATTTAGTGACTTAGATCTGTTTCTTATTTATTCAAAAGCCGAAAACTAACTAGTTAAGGGATTTGGTGTCTAGTCGATTGCAAGAGGGAATATCACGGAGTTTCGGGATTTGATTAGTAATCAAATCGACAGCAAGGTAAGGATTTTGGTTGCAATAATCCTTCGGGATTTGATTATTTAGCCGAATGGCTTGTTGCTAACATGCTTAAGGATGGCCGAATGTAGGAACTAAGGGTCTAGAGCGTTAGATCGGGACTTTCGGGATTTCAGTGAACTCGCTAAGTAAATCAGGTGTGTAACCCCGCACTATTTCCTGATAGATTTATGGTTCTAATATTATGTGTATGTTAATAATAATATGGAAGTGGCCAAAGGTACCATACAAATGGTACAGAGTACTCAGGTACGTTATTCTCTAAAGTTATGTCAATAGTAATAATATCTGTTATGACACAAATGTGAAAATGTTATGAATGTGAAATAAGGCCTATGGCATGAGATTGCATGATATGTATGATATATGGGGCATATGGGTGTTATATTAAGGGGAAGTGATCTGGTGGTTCATACCACAATATCTGAATGTGGTGACTTATGTCACAAAATCTGAATGTGGTGACTTATGTCACAAAATTATTATTATCTGGTGGCTATGCCATGAATTTATAAGGGCAATGTGCCAGTCGACTGCAGCGACTGCCTTCGATGGCGTGTAGCGGATGGAGGGTCGACTTAGTAGTCCCCACAGTGTGATGGTTGGTACGGGTGATGTGTAGCGGATGGTTTCTAGGTTTGGGTTCGGGATTGCATCATTATATTAAATTGCTATATTTATATGTATGATCTGATATGCCTGAATCGTTAGGACTTAGTGTTGGTTGTTACACACTGAGTCTGTTTGACTCACCCCGTTGTGGGATATTTTTCAAGAGACACTCAGTGATGGACCGGGTCGGCAGGAGCTTAGTGGTGGCCATGCTCAGCTTATAGTTATTCATTTAAAGACTATTTATTTAAGTACTTTGGATTTATTTCGGTTTTTATGTTGATGTAATAAGGTCTTTACTACTAAATTGTTTATGCATGCGTATTAATTGTTTTAGTATGATACAATTTTTATCAAATCAAAGTTTAAGTAATGTTTTCAAAATAAAATCTAAATGTGACACTTAATCACAAATGGTCTTCAAAATAAAAGGGTAAACCTTAATAACTCGACAATACTTTTAACCTTATTGTTTTCAAGTATTTTAATGAAGTTTTATTAAAAATCTAGAATTTTCGATTCGAACACAACACAAATCGATTTTTCTTCAAAACCACCCAAATTTTCCAAAGTGACAAACAAGTTTTGAAATGTTTTACTCGAAGAACATACCAGATCTGGTCGAGGCTCGTGGGCCGGGTTTGGGGTGTTTCAATGGTGTTTGAGAATGAATGCTTAAATGTATAAGTTATGTTTGATAAATAATGTGTATCGATTGGTAATACCTCGTAACCCTATTCTAATAGTGAATACGGGTGAGAGGTGTTACATTTATTGGTAGAAGAGGTACGGTTTAGTTGATTCTAGGACTAATGTAGCGTGTGTGAGTGTCTAGCTATACATGCCATATATATACTCTGCGATAGTGTGATGATTCCTGACAGCTTAAATTGTGTTTTTGTATTGTAATGGATCCCGAAAGAGCTGTAGCTGACGATGTAGAGAGTAACGCACCCGCTCCTGCTCAAAGGGCAGCGCAATCTGACTCTAGGCTTGTATCTAGTAGCCATGAGGGAGAGGCTAAACAAGCCTTTTTCCAGATGATGAGTGAGTGGTTTACGGAGTTCGTTTGAACAAATCCGGCTGCTCAACAATGTCCACCCCCACCTGTTCCTCAACAAATCCCTATTTTTTTCTCAAGTTATAGATCTGATACGATTGAACAAGCCGCCAATAGATAAGATTCAGAAACATGGGGCTGAAGAGTTTCGAGCTACTGTTGATGATGATGTGGAGAGAGCTAAGTTCTTGCTCGAAAATACTATCAGAGTATTTGATTAATTGTCTTGTACTCCTGATGAATCTATCAAATGTGTTGTATCGTTGCTGAGAGATAATGCGTACCATTGGTGGAAAACGTTAATATCTGTGGTTCCTAGAGAACGGATTACTTGGGAGTTTTTCCAATCTGAATTCCTAAAGAAGTACATCAGTCAAAGATTCCTTGATTAGAAGCATAAAGAGTTTTTGGAGTTAAAATAAGGTCGGATGACTGTAACTGAGTATGAAAGAGAATTCGTACGATTAAGCAAGTATGCCCAGGAATATGTTTCCACTGAAGAAATCATGTGCAAACGATTTGTAGACGAATTGAATGAAGATATAAAACTACTAGTTGGAATTCTAGAGTTGAAAGAATTTGTCGTTCTAGTTGAGAGGGCTTATAAAGCCGAGGATCTTAGTAAAGAAAAGAGAAAGGCAGATTCAGAAGCTAAATACTAGAGAAAAAGATCAATGAGTAAACGGTATCAATCTTCATCGAAGAAATTCCGAGACTCGTTTAATCGTTCTAATGCATCAATGGGACATTCAAACAGAGATCGTGAAAGGCAACATTCGAGCTTTAAAGCTCCGACTATCTCGATAGCTAGTGTCAAGAGTGTGAAACCAAATCGAGCCAAATGTAGATAGTGTGGAAAACGGCATTTCAATGATTGTAGATTGAATGATCAGGCTTGTTTTAATTGTGGATCATTAGATCATTTTATTAGAGATTGCCCAGAGTTAGCTGAAAAAGATAATGCTCAGAGTATGAAGCTGAGTAATACTGTAGTTAGAGGGAGAACACCCAGATATGCTAGTAATGTGAGTGGTAGTCAGAGAGCGACAAAAAACTCTACTATGAGGTCTGAGGCACGAGCACCTGCCCGAGCTTATTCTATCCGTACACGGGAGGAGACATCCTCGCCAGACGTGATTACTGATACTTTCACTCTCTATGATACTAATGTGATTGCATTGATAGATCTAAGATCAACTCATTCTTATATATGCATGAATTTAGTATCAAGTAAGACTTTGCCTGTAGAGTCTACTGAATTTGTTATTAGAATATCAAACCCCTTAGGCAAATATGTTTTGGTTGACAAAGTCTACAAGAATTGTCTGCTAATGCATCGGGATTTCTGTTTTCCGGCTAATCTGATGTTGTCGCCATTCAACAAATTTGATGTAATCTTGGGTATGGATTGGCTAACGATGCATAGTGCTATAGTGAATTGTAGACGAAAGACAATTGAAGTGAAATGTCAAAATAATGAGATTATTAAAATTGAATCTGATGATCTGAATAGTTTGCTAGTTGTGTCTCGTCTATGTTCGCTCAGAGATTTGTGAGAAAAGGGTGTGAAGCTTATCTGGCTTATATACTTGATAAGAAAGTGATAGAAAGAAAATTTTAAATAGTACCAGTTGTGTGCAAGTATCCAGATGTGTTTCCAGAAGAGTTACCGGGTTTACCACCTATCAGAGAAGTTGAATTTGGTATTGAATTAGTTTCGGGGACAACACCGATATCAATAGATCCGTACAAAATGGCCCCGACAGAGTTAAAAGAATTGAAAGCTCAGTTGCAAGAGTTGACATATAAGGGTTTTTCTAGACCGAGTTTCTCTCCCTGGGGTGCACCGGTGTTGTTTGTGAAAAAGAAAGATGGCACGATTATAATGTGTATTGACTATAGATAGATGAATAAAATGACTATTAAGAACAAATACCCTTTACCGCAGATTGATGATTTGTTTGATCAGTTAAAAGGGCCAACAGTGTTTTCAAAAATTAGTTTGAGATCAGGTTATTACCAGTTGTGAGTTAAAGACTCCGATGTGCCAAAAACCGCATTTAGAACAAGGTATGGCCATTATGAATTTTTGGTTATGCCTTTCGGACTAATGAATGCACCTACTGCTTTTATAGACCTGATGAACCAGATTTTCAAGCAGTATTTAAACTGATTCATAGTTTTGTTTATTAATGATATCTTGATTTACTCTCATGATGAATCTGAACATGCCGAACATTTGAGAATTGTGTTACAAACCTTGAGAGATAAACAGCTGTTTGCAAATTTTAGCAAATGTAGTTTTGGCTACGAGAGGTTGGATTTCTGGACATATTGTTTCAGCTGATGGTATCCGGGTTGATTCGAGTAAGATATCTGCGATTATAAATTGGAAGCCTCCAAGAAATGTTTCTAAGGTCCGCAATTTTCTAGGTTTAGCGGGATATTATAGAAGGTTTGTAAAAGGCTTTTCGATAATTGCAACTCTGATAACAAGATTGCTTCAAAAAGATGTTAAGTTCGAGTGGTCAGATAAATGCCAGAAAAGTTTCGAGTACTTAAAGCTTTATTGACTGAAGCTCCAGTGTTAGTTCAGCCTGAGTCGGGTAAAAAATTCATAATTTTTAGTGATGCATCGTTAAATGGCCTGGGTTATGTTTTGATGCAAGAAGGCAAAGTTGTAGCTTATGCCTCGAGACAGTTGAAGCCGCATGAAAAGAATTATCCGACACACGATCTAGAATTGGCTGCGACTGTGTTCGCGTTGAAAATTTGGCACCATTATTTTTTTTGGTGAGAAATGCCATATTTATATTGACCACTGATAAACCGTAAAAGTAACATATTTTAATCCGACATTTAGCTTACCTTTTGATGATCTACTCCTTGATTTATATAAAAAGGTGCTTTTAATCCTTTCTTTTCATGTGTTATACCCAGGAAAGCACCCGAGAATGAAAAGAACACAAAATAGGCCTAAAACGGAGTAAAAGGGCCTTAGCATGAAATTAGCACTGCCTGGCCCAAAGCCCGCACGGTCGTGCCTCGACGAACACCTAGAGCAAGGCCTCAACTCCGCCTTACACGGTCGTGCCTCACTTTAGAAGTCCGAACACGATCTGGTCTCCATACACACGGGCGTGCGCCGTGGCCGTGCCTCAGTCGCTGGAAAGAGCAATTTCAGTCGGAAAAGGATACTTAGGGAGAAAGAATCGCATTCCAAGAGCCTATACATATCCCCAAGTACCACCTTTGAGGGGCATCGAAAGCTAGGCCAAGGAGCCAAGCCGAGAAGGTTAGAGTTAGGAAATAACACGAGGATAACCAGTTGATCCATCCCAAGAAGCCAGAGTTATACTCAAGACGACAGAATTCTCCTTCAATTCCTTCAGGGGTTTTTAGGAATTTCTTATATTTTGTTTAATCTTTTCTCTTGCGATGTTTTCTTTATTCATTATGAACTAAACCCCTCAGATACCTGAAGGGGATGAAACCTAGACAAATCCTATTATTTGATTTTTAAGTTATATGATGAATTACTTAGTTTGTTCTTAATTATGTTGCTTAATCCAAATCTAATGTGCTTAGGTGGAGGAGGAATAGACCCTGCCTAAGAGAAGATCTAACATAATTAGGCAGAGTTGATCGAATGCCTAGAGATAGGGTTACGAGATTTTGCCGGATTAGGGTGAAACCTAATATGGGAGTCCATTGATCGATTTACTGCTATCCTAGGGGGTTATTATAAGCGAACGAGAGTTCCACTAATTAACCTAGGGTTAGACGTTATTCACCTCGAGAGAGGGTTTAATATAGGTTAGTGAGTCCTACAGATCAAGCTAAGTAAAGAGATCATATAATTAAAGGTTAGATAACAAGTGAAGTCTAGGTGGATTCTTCCTGAGGGTACCGTCGTGATCAATTGAGTTTTTCTTCAGGTTATTTTCCAAATCGTTCTTTTCGTCTTTGTGTCCTTAGCTTAGTCTTCGTCAATTTAGTTTAAAAGCAACTTCACTCCGTTTTTAAGGCTAAATAATAAAAAGAAAGTTAGAATTAGTACTTTTAGTTCCTTTGGGTTTGAAAATCCGGTCTTGCCTAAGCTATACTACTGTTCGATAGGTACACTTGCCTTTAATCGTTGTCAGAGTTAGTCTCCAGGTTCGATCATTCTTTTATAAATTTTAAAGCTCTGATTTCAACGATCAAGTTTTTGGCGCCGTTGCCGGGGAACTAAAATATTAAGAAAACTCTATTTTTATTACTTTAGCCATAACTTGTTATTTTTATTTCTATCTATTTTTATTTTGCTAAAAATTTCTTTATTTCTTTTTTCAGCAGGTACTTCTATTTTATGACTAGAAGGAACCCGAGAGAACCTTTGGTATACGGCAGTGATATTGAAGCGTCCGCTCGTAGGAATCGTTGAGAAACTAGGCGAGCCCTAAATTACATAAAAAGGGAGGAAAAAGGCAGATCCAATCCTACTGAAGGGATGGACGAAAACAACCCACCACCACGTGATGTGGGGGAAAATAATGCTCCACGCACAATGTTTGATTATGCGAAACCTCATTTGACAGGAGCGGAATCAAGTATTGTTAGGCCTACTATATCTGCAAACAAATTTGAATTAAAACCTAACACAATACAAATGATTCAACAGTTTGTTCAATTTGATGGTTTGCAGGACGAAGATCCAAACACGCATATAGCTAACTTTTTAGAGTTCTGTGATACTTTCAAAATAAATGGCGTTTCTGATGATGCCATACGTCTTCGGTTATTTCCTTTTTCATTAAGAAATAAAGCTAAACAGTGGTTAAACTCGTTACAACGAGGGTCAATCACTACATGGGATCAAATGACCGAAAAGCTTTTAATGAAATATTTTCCACCAGCCAAAACAGCCAAATTACGGAATGATATCTCTTCTTTTGTGCAGATGGATTTAGAGACGCTATACGATGCATAGGAGAGATTTAAGGATCTCTTGAGGAGGTGCCCACACCATGGCCTACCCTTGTGGCTACAAGTCCAAACTTTCTATAACAGTGTAAACCCCTCAACAAGGCAACTGATCGATTCAGCCGCCGGTGGAACCTTGAACAACAAGACTCCAGAAGCAGCCTACGAGTTCATTGAGGAGATGTCACTAAATAATTACCAATGGCAGGCTTCAAGGACTAAATCGACGAAATCAGCAGAAGTTTTCAACGTCGACGCCATGACCATGCTATCAACGCAAATCGAGATTATGAACAAAAAGCTTGATAGCTTATGTTCTTCACAGGCACATCCAGTCATGCAGTGCGACATAGGTGGAAAAGTGGCAAATCCTGAGTACCCACCTTACCAACCAGGAGCAGGGACGAACAGATAAACTATATAGGTAATAATTTCCGATCCAATAATAATTCTTATAGTAACACTTACAATCTAGGTTGGAGAAACCACCCAAATTTTTCGTGGGGAGGTCAAGGCAATCAAGGAAATCAAAAGCAGTAACCTCCTCAAAACTTCCAAAATTAGCCATATCCACAATAGAAGAAACCAACTCTTGAGGAGATGATGGCAAAATTCTCGGCAGGCACAGAGAAATGCATCCAAGAGACTGACAGAGCAATTAAAAGCAACAAGAGCCGAATCGATGAAATTGCTAAGCCGGTCAAGGAAGTGACTAATGCAGTAGAACAGCTCGCAAAGCTGATGTCAGAACGACCGCAAGGATTTCTACCAAGTAATACCGAGATTAACCCCAAGGAGCAAATTCAAGCCATCACAGCTCAGGACAGTAAGGGGTTAAATGAACCCAATCCAACTCCAGAAAATAAGGTAGACGAAGGTAAAGTAGAGGTAACACAGGAAAAGCCAAAACCGGTAATTAAAGAGTACCAACCTCGTATACCTTATCCCGAAGCAATAAAAAGAGACGATTCAGAGGAACAATTCGGTAAGTTTCTTAAACTTCTAAAGAAATTACATATTAACTTACCTCTTCTTGAAGCTCTTTTTCAGATGCCAGACTCGAGGAAATTTTTAAAACAGCTCTTGACCAACAAACGCAAAATAGATGAAGAGCACCACGTGGAACTAAACGCAACATGTTCAGCGATGCTACAGAATAGACTACCTCAGAAACTAAAAGATCCAGGGAGTTTTACAATTCCATGTTTAATTGGTAGTCAAAATATTGATAATGCATTAGCTGATTTAGGGGCAAGCATAAATGTCATGCCTTATTCACTGTTTAAACGACTAGGTCTAAGGAAGCCCAAACAAACTAGGATGAGTATTCAATTAGCTGATAAAACTGTTAGAATTCCTAGGGGCATTATCGAAGATGTTCTTGTAAAAATCTATAAATTTGTTTTCCCAGTAGACTTTGTTGTCTTAGACATGGATGAAGATAATTCAATCCCCTTAATTTTAGGAAGGCCTTTTCTAGCAACTGCAAAGACAAAAATTGATGTTGCCACAGGCGAACTCATACTTCGTGTAGGAGATGAATCGATCAATCTTCAAGCTCTCGACTCAGCCAGGACAACAGTTGATGAAGGTAAGAAAGTCACTTCAATTGATAATCAAATTGTTCAATCTTCATTGCAGGAAAGATCACAAGGCCAAAAGCCTGAGCCGATTCATAGACCCAAAATCGACAAAGGGGAATTACACAAGGAACAAAGCCTTAGGGTCGACAATTTAGAAGAGCAGAAGACACAGGTCAAAGAAAAGACGGAATCACACGAAGTAAAACCCGAGGAACCACCAGAAGAGCTCGTGGGGACATCAAATCACTTCAAAATAGGAGATCAGGTACTATTAGACAAAGCCGATCAGCACAACGCTTCAACAAAACTGAGGGTAAAGGGAGAAATAATTCTCAAGGTACACGATATCTTTCCACACGGAATAGACGAGGTGAGCAATCCAATATTCGGCAATTTCAAGGTAAACACTTCTCGGCTTCAACTTTGTCATGAAAATAAAGCTGTAGGCATGAGGGAAGATATTCGAACCTTTAAACCTCCCTAAAATTTTCAAATACGAGGAAAGTCTAGCTTAAGACTATAAACTAGCGCTTCTCGGGAGGCAACCCGAGCACTAACCTTATTTTTTTCGCAATTGTTTTATTTTCCTTTTCTTTTTTCTTTTTCTTTTCTTTTTCTTTTCTCTTAAAACTAATCAAAAGTGCAGAATTCTAGGCCACGCGGCCTTACACACGACCGTGCCCATGGCCGTGTGGACCACCTGAACCGCCACACTGACAGGGCAGAGGCCGTGCAATTCAGTCCAACCACCCCCAACATAACGGATCCAACCACCCTCCTCACAGGCACCGACAGATAGGGCACGACCGTGCCCTCAACCGTGTGAAGCTACTGACTTCCTCACCACGGACAGAACACGCCCGTGCCCCGAAACTGTGCGGAGCTACTGACTTGACAAACACGGGCGTGCAAATCCGAAACACAAGCATGGGATGACAAACACAATCCACAACACGTATGTGCGAGATGGCCGTGTAAATTGACACACCCTAGGCCCACGGCCGTGGAGCAGCACCAAATCTGAACCTCTATTTAAACCCCTCACCTCTTCCCCTTTCTCCCATCTGATTTCTTCATTATTTTCTTTGCTTCTCACTCTCCTCCATCTCAGATTCTCCACTTACTAAGGCTCTAGATCTTTGAGCAAGCCAACACCATGCCAAAGAAGCGGAAGAAGCTAAGCATAGGTTCCTCAAAGAACGATCAACATGAGTTCATGCCGGCAGCTTCGTCTCAACACCAAGCCAAGGGTCTTTGAGACTAATTTATTGTTCCTCTTTGTTTCTCTTCTTCTTTATTTTCCTTATCTAAGCTTCTCTACTGCTCCTTTTGTTTACTTTTCTTTTAGTTTCTTAGTGTCAGGTTCGCCAGGCTACGAGGGAATCACGCCGACCACCAAAATGACTACACCACTCTCACCACCGCCACCACCTTCATAGCCCTAAAAGTCACACCCACCTTGCGAACCATCCTCCAATAAGGACTCTCCGGTCCATTCTTCTTTTCCTTTATTTTCGTTTTCCTTCTTAGTCTCCTTTCCTTTTTCTTTCTTAATTTTCATTTTATATTTAGTTCAGCTTAACTATGTCTTAAGAACCCCTGGCTAATCCTTCAAGAGTTCCCCAATTTCTTCATCTAGCACAGTGCTCGGGAACCAACACCACCACCATACTGACGCCTTCACCGTAGGTACCACATCCTCCACTAAACCCGCCCAAGAATAGAGGGAGTACCTCTCACCCTCACTTTTGATTTCTATAAAAATATCTATCTTTGTACATTAAGGGCAATGTACATCTTAAGTGTGGGGGGTAAATATACCTAAATTTTTTCATTATTCTCAAATCCCTAAGGGTAAAAGTGGAATAAAAGTGCCAAACTTTTTTCATTATTCTCAAATCCCTGATTTAGTCTTGTTTTTATGCAAAGTTTTCATATTACTAATTAGGATGAAATTTCTGATGATTTGTGATTGTTATTGACATGTTTTAGAATAAGCCATAGTTAATTATGCATTGATGATTAAATTTAAAGGAATACTAGAGAATTAAGCATGATAAGTCTCTTTTTCACGAATTAAAATTTTGCTAGGTTGCTAACCTACATTTGAATATTACCTTGAAATTTGAAATTCACAAGGATAATGTCAAAACACCCATAATTTTTGTGAGTATTTGAACCTTATAAAGCATATATTCTTTTTCATGCTCATTTTTTGATTATGAGTGTGTCAACTATGAACTGTTATTCTAGAACTTGCCTCATTTATGCATGTTGAGACCACATTTTTTATTTAATATTACAGAGATGATAAAGGCACCTAGGTTTTAGTCCACTTACACCACTAAATAGCCTACCTTTACAATTAACACCTAGTGAACCCCGTTGAGCCTAACAAAACCCTTTTTATTGACTTACCTACAAATATTAACCCAAAAGCCCCTTTGTATTTGTTACTACCCTTTCTTTTAACTATCCCTTAATCGATATTTGATTTGATCAGTTATCGAAGTTTATTATTCTGATATTTAAATTTTGTATTACTTAGTTTGTTCTTAAAAAAAATTCAAAGAATTCAATATTAGTAGAGAGCTTACCAAATCAAAGTCTATTTTCAAAAGAAAAGCTCGTATTAGTAGTATTATTACTTTTCAATAGATAATATTTCAGTTTTTTTTGGTAGGTACTCGTCAATTCGATCTCGATTCTAACCTTCTAATTTTGGCCTTTAACCACACCTTTAACCCAAGCCCCGTTACAACCCTAACAAAGACCTTTTGATTTGTTTATCATCTCATATTACAGTGGTGGAGATTTGATTTTTAGGCAAGCCTATGGGATTAACTTTTTAGGTTCGACTTATGAGCGATCTTTTCCTGAACCTTAAACACTTTAGAGTGATTTGAGTGAATCCTTAGTGAGGACATCAATCCTTGTCGGTTTTGAATTGAAAAGGTAGTCATTTAAATAAAGGGAGGCACCTATGTTTTCAAGATACAAAATCATGACTTATCTCGTTTAAATCTTTAGGACTCTTTGAATTGAATTATCCATGTATGAATTATCTATGAATTATGATGAGGCATTGTTGATAAGAATTGGGAATTATGGAAAGTTCGTTTTAATTGTAAATTGAGAATTTTGCTTGAGGACAAGCAAAAGCTTAAGTGTGGGGGTATTTGATAAATCATAAAAATAACATATTTTAATCCCACATTTAGCTTACCTTTTGATGATTTACTCCTTGATTTATATAAAAAGGTGCTTTTAATCCTTTCTTTTCATGTGTTATACCCAGGAAAGCACCCAAGAATGAAAAGAACACAAAACAGGCCTAAAATGGAGTAAAAGGGCATTAGCATGAAATTAGCACGGCCTGGCCCAAAGCCCGCACGGCCGTGCCTCAACGAACACTTAGAGCACGGCCTCAACTCCGCCTCACACAGTCGTGCCTCACTTTAGAAGTCCGAATACGGTCTGGTCTTGATACACACGAGCGTGTGCCATGGCCGTGCCTCTGTCGCTGGAAAGAGCAATTTCAGTCGGAAAAGGATACTTAGGGAGAAAGAATCGCATTCCAAGAGCCTATATATATCCCCCAAGTACCACCTTTGAGGGGCATCGAAAGCTAGGCCAAGGAGCCAAGCCGAGAAGGTTAGAGTTAGGAAATAACACGAGGATAGCCAGTTGATCCATCCCAAGAAGCCGGAGTTATACTCAAGACGACAGAATTCTCCTTCAATTCTTCAGGGGGTTTTAGGAATTTCTTATGTTTTGTTTTATCTTTTCTCTTGCGATGTTTTCTTTCTTCATTATTAACTAAACCCCTCAGATACCTGAAGGGGATGAAACCTAGACAAATCTTGTTATTTGATTTTTAAGTTATATGATGAATTACTGTAATATCCTTAAATCGGGGTCTCTACATTTTGTGTGTTTGCATGTGTTAATGTGCCTACTGTGCTTGTTTGGGGTGTTTTGGGGTCTAGGCATAACCTCGGGTTAGGCCTGAGTCATGGCTAAAATTTTTGTTTTAGCACTTAGGAAGAGGGAGCTAAGGAAGTTAGGGGTTAAAAGATATTCTTGGAGTGTTGTGACACAAAGAACCTAGTGGCAATGTGGCAAAGGAGGCGCCACTAAGGCACCAGGAAGGTGACGCCACATGCAGGGAAGGGGGAGCTCAGGTTCGAGCAGCAGAAATCTCATTTTCTGCTTATCCTTTTTCACGCCGGAAGCAAGGAAGAGGTGTGCTCAGGTAGGACTCTCTGGAAGATAAGGATGGAAGGAGTCAAACAGATTTGAACAGATGAAGGTGAGGAAATTTAGGAGTTTGAACCTTTCAAACTCATTTGAATGAGGGGTTAGGAGGATTTTGAGGAATCGGCTAAGGGAGACTTAGTGTTGGCCGAAAGTTGGACTGTGGAGAGGAGGAGTAATCGGTTTTGGTACTTGGGAAGGGGGTGTGCCGAATGTCTATGGTGGTTTTAGGGAATATTTCGGCAAGTGGGGAGAGTCCTTTTCTCTTGAGTTAGAGTCATAAGCCGAAACCCCTCTTGCTTTCCTTCTCATTTTGGTTTTCTCTTTTCAGCATTCTTGGTGCTTGGCCGAACCACCCTTGCCATTTCCTTGAAAAAGCTGAAACCATATATCCATCATCTTCTCTTCTTTGGTTCAAACATTGCTAGCTGAAAACCATATCCCCATTCCTTCTTTTCTTCTATCTCTTCATTCTTTGGTTAGCCGAAACTCCCTAACCCTTTTCTGAGTTGCGTTTTCTCTTCTTTGCCGAATCTTGGTTCTAATTTCTTCTCCATCTCTTCCATTTTCAAAACCCGAAAGCCTTGTTGTTTCTCTTTCGTTTTAATCAAGTATTTTGGCCGAATACCCTTAGCCTCGTTTTCTTCTCTTCTCACGTGTTCTAATCCTCCTTGAAGTGCCGAATTTATCACTTTCTTATGGGGTTATAGCCGAATCTCCTGGTAAGTAACTTCTTCTTCTTTTCTTGATTGATTTGGGTAATGCCAAAATCCCACTTCTCTTCTATCTCCCTATTTGTTATAGATCCAAACTTCAACTTTTTTTGTTCTATGTTGGTAGCCGAAACCCTTAACATCAATAGGGTGTGCCGATCTTTGGTGGTTGGTGGCCGAATCAGTCTTTAAGGTAAGGGGGCGACAATCCCTTTTGGGTTTCGAGATTCATGCTAAGGCCGAATGGCTATAATCTTAAAAGTATGTGTTGGCCGATTGTAGGAAAGGTGAAGGCAAGCGTTTCGGGATCTCGCTAGTTTCGTGTAGTTTCGGGATTTCGCTTAGATCTGCAGATAGTCAGGTGTGTAACGCTTACACACTTCGTTAGTATGATATGTTTATTGTGTTACTGTTATAGCCATTGAAACCGGTAGTTATGCCTTATGGGCATGAGCGTGGACTCCAGGTAAGTCCCCTGTTATATGGATCACGATATATGCTATCATGTCATTGTTTAATGCTATGCCATATGTTATTTGCATCATCATATGTTGTTATGCCACGATTGATATGGACATGATGGTGGGATTGTTGAGAGGAGGGGGGAAGAGTTATTTTGGATTGTCACCAGTGGTTTTGACCACACGACGGGTTGGCCCCGTCTTTGATATTATTATTTGTGACTAAGTCCCAGTGGTTTTGACCACCAGTGGTTTTGACCACATTGATGATATTTGTGACTACGGTCACCAGTGGTTTTGACCACATATGGATATTGTGACTTGTCCCAGTGGTTTGGTACCACAGTGGGTTGGCCCCACATGATTGATACGGGATTGTCATCAGTGGTTTTGACCACACGATGGGTTGGCCCCATCACTTGATTTGTGACTACGGTCACCAGTGGTTTTGACCACACCGACATATATTTGTGACTTTGGTCACCAGTGGTTTTGACCACCAGTGGTTTTGACCACACGGGGTAGATAAAGGAGATCGGATGGTTAGGTTATGGGGTTGCATGATCTGCATGTTATACTGATGATTTGCGTAAGTGCTTGCACTATCGGGTTGGGGATTTATACACTGAGTCTCGGTGACTCACCCCTTCCCTTATATTTTGCAGATGAGGCATAGATCGCGGATATGGAGCCGGGGAGGACTCGCGGTGGCCATGCATGCTTGTTTCGGGTTTGACTTTAAATTACTATTTCGGGTGATATTTTATTTAAATATGGTTTTGGTTATGTAATAAGGTCGCTAAGTATTATTTTGGGGTTTTACTTCTGGATTTTATTTTACCTATCTTATGCATGTGATTAATAATTTGATACTGCTTAAGTAACCGGGATTAAATCAATGTTTTCAAAACTATACTCGATATCGGTTTTTTCAAACGTTACCATCGGGTAACATTATTCACAAGGTAATGACAAAGTTAACTTAGATGATTTCAAACCTAAAGTTCAAACAACTCCAAATGCAAATGGTTTTAAACTGGGCTATGCTCATCCCATTCGGTTTTTAATAAGTATCGTATGATTTCTAAAAACTAGTAACAACAAACGGATTTTTAAGCATGAGTTCTCCGGATTTTAAAGCAACACAAAGACGTTTTCAACATCACTTTGTGTAGGTTTTATAAACCTTAAAACGATAAAAGAGTTTTCAATAGAAATAGACCGGGAAACTCATTTTATTTAGATGTTTTCACCCTGTAGCATGCCAGATTTGGTCGTGGTGTTTTGACCGGGTTTGGGGTGTTACAATTTTGGTATCAGAGCCAGGTTCAACAGCTCGGTTGTGGGCCTGAGGCCCAAAAATGTTTTAAAAATGGATTATGGAGGGTTTTATGGAAAACACATGGTCTAAAAGGCATGGCACCGAGTCTCTGGCACCGATCTGCCTAGGTAAGTACCCCAAACTGTTGTTTATGATGTTGTGAATATGATGATATTGGCATGACTAAATAGTAGTAGGACCTACTCTAGAGACTTGAACTATAGGCTGGATGAACTCGCGAAACAATCCCTTATTAAACTTCTCATAAAACTATGCCTTAATAGACAGTGGAATAAAAGTCTAACGCATAAAACTTTTAATCAGCTCGACTCGTATCGGTAAACATGAGTGCACGTGGACGTGGGCGTAACACTCGTGGACGAGATAGGGGTAGGATGACGGTCTCGGAACCGGTAGGGTCCAGACATGGGTCAGAAAATGAGGTACCACCGTCGCCAGCTGTGGGCGCTGAATATCAGGACCAGACAGGTGATGACGCAGTATCACAGGCGATGCTGCGGGTGTTAGAGAGGGTCACTAGTGCAGGCATCGGAGCAGGGGTTCGGAAATCTGTGTCCGAACGACTCCGGGCTAATGGTGCAGAGGTGTTTAGAGGTGTATCCGGCGTGGCTCCTAGTACGGCGGAATATTGGCTGGAGGCAACAGAACGTATTATGGATGATCTAGACTTCTCGGCTGAGGAGAAGCTGAAGGGGGTAGTATCTTTGCTGCGAGATGAGTCATATCAGTGGTGGCTCACAGTTAGGGACGGAGCAATGGTGGATGACCTTACTTGGGAATTCTTTAGAGTAGCTTATCAGAGAAAATACATAGGGGCTAGCTATATTGATGCGCAGCGCAAGGCGTTCCTGAACTTGGTCCAGGGTAATAAGACTGTATCGGAGTACGAGGCGGAATTTCTTCGGCTAAGTCGGTATGCACGTGGTATTGTGGGCACGGAGCATGAGCGCTGTGTCAGATTTGAGGATGGGCTGAGAGATGAGCTGCGGATGTTAATTGCCCCACAGCAGGAAAGAGAGTTTGCGGTTTTGGTGGAGAAGGCCAAAGTTGCTGAGGAAGTGAAACAGTCGGTAAGACGGAATCAGGACAAGGGTTGGAATAAAAGGAATTTTGGGTCATCTGGGTCTACCGGGAATCAGCAGAAACGGGGTAAATATAGTGGGCCGAATCAAGCTGCTAGGCCTACTACTGCTAATACTCAGTGGCCGCCACGATGTGCTCGGTGTGGGAAGTCTCACACGGGAGAATGTTGGACTGGAAACAGAGGATGTTTTGAGTGTGGATCGATGGGGCATCGAGTGAGGGACTATCCACAGTGATCAGCTAGGCTGCACTCTGGGGATCAGAATCGTACACAGATCAGGAGGGATGGTCAGCAGCCACAGAGGGGCCGTGGTGCAGCCAGGGGAGGTAATGGCTCTAGTAGAGGCCGTGGAGCACCGGGCAGAGGTGTAGGGGGTACAGAGGCGAGACAGCCTGGATTGGTCTACGCAGCGAGGTGTCAAGAGGAGGGCGATGCACCGGACGTCATAACTGGTACGTTCTTAATCTTTGGACTACCTTATAATGCTTTGATAGATGTGGGTTCGACGCACTCATATGTAGCCAGTAGCATAGTGGAAACCATGAACTTAGACTCTGAGATTACTTCTAGGAAGATGATAGAGATAAGCCCTCTAGGTCACTCTGTAGAAGTAAGTAAACTATATAGGGATGTACCCCTAGAACTTCAAGGGGTCGTGTTTTTGGCTGACTTGATGGAACTGCCGTTTGGGGAGTTCGATCTGATTCTCGGGATGGATTGGCTAGTGAAGTATCAGGCCAGTTTGGATTGCGCAGCTAGGCGCATGGTGTTGAAGACAGTGGAGGGTGAGGAGGTAGTGATGATAGGTAATAGGAGAGATTACCTATCCAATGTGGTCTCTGCGCTGAAGGCAGAGAAAATGGTAAGGAAGGGTTGTGAGGCATTCATGGTGCATGTCTGTGCTTTGGAAGCCAAGGATGCAGCCGTAGAGAGTGTCCGAACTGTAGGGGAGCTTGTTGATGTATTCCCAGAGGAACTTCCGGGTTTGCTTCCTAACCGCGAGGTTAAGTTCGGTATAGATTTGTTACTCAGAACCGCGCCAGTATCTATTGCCCCGTATAGGATGGCGCTGAAAGAATTAGTGGAGTTAAAGGCTCAGATTCAGGAATTACTGGACAAAGGTTTCACCCGACCGAGTGTATCACCTTGGGGAGCACCTGTGCTCTTTGTTAAGAAGAAAGACGGTACAATGCGGATGTGTATAGACTACCGTCAGCTGAACAACTTGACAATCAAAAACAAGTATCCGTTGCCCAGGATAGACGACTTGTTTGATCAACTTAAGGGTGCATCGGTTTTCTCTAAGATAGATCTCAGGTCGGGGTATCATCAGCTCAAAGTGAAGGAGGCTGATATTCATAAGACAGCGTTTCGTACTCGGTATGGGCATTACGAGTTTCTAGTGATGCCATTCGGGTTGACTAATGAACCGGCAGCATTCATGGACTTGATGAATCGGGTGTTTCAGCCGTATTTGGACCGATTTGTCGTGGTGTTTATAGACGACATTTTGGTGTACTCAAAGTCTGAGGAGGAACATGACGCGCATCTTCGGGTGGTTCTACAGGTTCTGAGGGAGAAGCAGTTATTCGCCAAGTTTAGTAAGTGCGAGTTCTGGCTTAAGGAGGTAACTTTCTTGGGTCATGTAGTATCAACTGAGGGGATTAGGGTGGATCCTCGTAAGATCGAGGCAGTGTTGGATTGGAAACCACCTAAGTCGGTTGCAGAGATTCGAAGTTTTCTGGGTTTGGCAGGATACTACAGGAGGTTCGTGGAAGGTTTTTCTTTGATCGCAGCGCCGCTGACTAAATTGTTGAGAAAATGGGTTCTGTTTGTGTGGTCTGAGAAACAGCAAGAAAGTTTTGACAAGTTGAAGAAGATTTTGACTGAAGCTCCAGTTTTGATTCAGCCTGAGACGGGAAAGGAATTCACGGTCTATTGTGATGCATCACATACTGGCTTAGGGTGTGTGCTGATGCAAGACGGAAAAGTAGTAGCGTATGCATCTCGACAGTTGAGGCCGCATGAGGGTAACTACCCGACGCATGACTTGGAGTTGGCTGCAGTGGTTTTCGCCTTGAAGATTTGGAGGCATTACTTGTATGGGGAAAAGTCGATAGTCTACATGGATCACAAGAGTCTGAAGTACCTCTTGACTTAGAAAGATTTAAATTTGAGGCAGCGGAGGTGGATCGAGTTGTTGAAGGACTACGACTACTCGATTGAGTACCACCCGAGTAAGGCTAACGTAGTAGCTGATGCATTGAGCCGTAAGGTGGTAGCAGACCTGAGAGCAATGTTTGCTCACCTTAGTCTATATGACGACGAGAGTCTTTTGGCAGAATTGCTAGTAAGGCCGACGTGGATTGATCAGGTTAAGGAGAAACAGCTAAAAGATGAGATTTTGAGTGCTCGGAGGTTGCAAGTGCAGAATGGTGAAGCTGAGGGTTACAGCATGGGTAGTGATGGAGTACTGTGTTTTCAGGGGAAAGTATGTATGCCAAAGGACATTGAATTGATACAGCGGATTCTTCAGGAAGCTCATAGCAGCCCATACGTTATGCATCCTGGAGGCAGTAAGATGTATCGTGATTTGAGGAACAGTTCTGGTGGCCGGGTCTTAAGCGGGAAGTAACTGAGTTTGTGGGTAAGTGTCTGACATGCCAGCAAGTCAAAGCTGAACATCAGTTACCATCAGGACTGTTGCAGCCAGTAAGGATCCCGCAGTGGAAGTGGGAAAGGATTACGATGGATTTTGTTAGTGGGCTTCCCCTTACGCCTAGCAAGAAGGACTCAGTCTGGGTGATTGTGGACCGTTTGACTAAGTCAGCTCATTTCATACCAGTTCGAGTTGACTATTCGCTCCAGAAGTTAGCCAAGTTGTATGTGGCAGAGATAGTAAGGTTGCATGGAGTGCCAGTGTCAATTATCTCGGATAAGGATCCCAGGTTCACGTTGAGGTTCTGGAAAGCTTTGCATCAGGCATTGGGGACGAGGTTAGATTTCAGCACGACTTTTCATCCGTAGTCTGATGGACAGTCTGAGATTGTAATCCAGATTCTGGAGGACATGTTAATGGGTTGCATTCTGGATTTCAGCGGTAGTTGGGAGGAGTATCTACCATTGGCAGAGTTCACTTATAACAACAGTTATCAAGCGAGTATTCAGATGGTGCCATATGAGGCACTATATGGACGGAAATGTCGTACTCCTACGTGTTGGACAGAACTGGGTGAACGGCAGATGTTGGGTCCGGAGTTGGTGGCAAATACAGAGAACAAGGTTAAGGTGATTCAGGCTCGTCCTAAGGAAGCGTCGGACAGGCAGAAGTCTTACGCCGATCTTAAGCGCAGGGATATAGAGTTTGCAGTGGGTGATAAGGTCTTCCTGAAGGTATCACCGTGGAAGAAAGTGTTGAGATTTGGGCGAAAGGGCAAGCTAAGCCCTAGGTTTATCGGGCCGTACACGGTGTTGAAGCGAGTGGGACCAGTAGCTTATCAGCTCGAGTTGCCGACAGAGTTGAGTCAGATTCACGACGTCTTTCATGTTTCAACGCTTAGGCACCATCGGTCGGATCTGTCACATGTTGTACCAGTTGAGGAGATAGAGGTAAACTCAGACTTGTCTTTCGAGGAGGAATCGGTACGAATTTTGGATCGGGATGTCAAGGTTTTGCGTAGAAAGTCAGTTCCCTTGGTGAAAGTATTATGGCGGAACCATGGTACGGAGGAGGCCACGTGGGAACCAGAGGATGTGATGCGGCAGCAATACCCTCAACTCTTTTGACCAGGTAATTTCGAGGCCAAAATTATTCTTAAGGGGGGTAGAACTGTAATATCCTTAAATCGGGGTCTCTACATTTTGTGTGTTTGCATGTGTTAATGTGCCTACTGTGCTTGTTTGGGGTGTTTTGGGGTCTAGGCATGACCTCGGGTTAGGCCTGAGTCATGGCTAAAATTTTTGTTTTAGCACTTAGGAAGAGGGAGCTAAGGAAGTTAGGGGTTAAAAGATATTCTTGGAGTGTTGTGACACAAAGAACCTAGTGGCAATGTGGCAAAGGAGGCGCCACTAAGGTAGTAGGAAGGTGACGCCACATGCAGGGAAGGGGGAGCTCAGGTTCGAGCAGCAGAAATCTCATTTTCTGCTTATCCTTTTTCACGCCAGAAGCAAGGAAGAGGTGTGCTCAGGTAGGACTCTCTGGAAGATAAGGATGGAAGGAGTCAAACAGATTTGAACAGATGAAGGTGAGGAAATTTAGGAGTTTGAACCTTTCAAACTCATTTGAATGAGGGTTAGGAGGATTTTGAGGAATCAGCTAAGGGAGACTTAGTGTTGGCCGAAAGTTGGACTGTGGGGAGGAGGAGTAATCGGTTTTGGTACTTGGGAAGGGGGTGTGCCGAATGTCTATGGTGGTTTTAGGGAATATTTCGGCAAGTGGGGAGAGTCCTTTTCTCTTGAGTTAGAGTCATAAGCCGAAACCCCTCTTGCTTTCCTTCTCATTTTGGTTTTCTCTTTTCGGCATTCTTGGTGCTTGGTCGAACCACCCTTGCCATTTCCTTGAAAAAGCCGAAACCATATATCCATCATCTTCTCTTCTTTGGTTCAAACATTGCTAGCCGAAAACCATATCCCCATTCCTTCTTTTCTTCTATCTCTTCATTCTTTGGTTAACCGAAACCTCCTAACCCTTTTCTCAGTTGCGTTTTCTCTTCTTTACCGAATCTTGGTTCTATTTTCTTCTCCATCTCTTCCATTTTCAAAAGCCGAAAGCCTTATTGTTTCTCTTTCGTTTTCATCAAGTATTTTGGCCGAATACCCTTAACCTCGTTTTCTTCTCTTCTCACGTGTTCTAATCCTCCTTGAAGTGCCGAATCTATCTCTTTCTTGTGGGGTTATAGCCAAATCTCCTGGTAAGTAACTTCTTCTTCTTTTCTTGATTGATTTGGGTAATGCCGAAATCCCACTTCTCTTCTATCTCCCCATTTGTTATAGATCCAAACTTAAACTCTTTTTGTTCTATGTTGGTAGCCGAAACCCTTAACATCAATAGGGTGTGCCGATCTTTGGTGGTTGGTGGCCGAATCAGTCTTTAAGGTAAGGGGGCGACAATCCCTTTTGGGTTTCGAGATTCATGCTAAGGCCGAATGGCTATAATCTTAAAAGTATGTGTTGGCCGATTGTAGGAAAGGTGAAGGCAAGCGTTTCGGGATCTCACTAGTTTCGCGTAGTTTCGGGATTTCGCTTAGATCTACAGATAGTCAGGTGTGTAACGCTTACACACTTCGTTAGTATGATATGTTTATTGTGTTACTGTTATAGCCATTGAAACCGGTAGTTATGCCTTGTGGGCATGAGCGTGGACTCCGGGTAAGTCCCCTGTTATATGGATCTCGATATATGCTATCATGTCATTGTTTAATGCTATGCCATATGTTATTTGCATCATCATATGTTGTTATGCCACGATTGATATGGACATGATGGTGGGATTGTTGAGAGGAGGGGGAAGAATTATTTTGGACTGTCACCAGTGGTTTTGACCACACGACGGGTTGGCCCTGTCTTTGATATGATTATTTGTGACTAAGTCCTAGTGGTTTTGACCACCAGTGGTTTTGACCACATTGATGATATTTGTGACTACGGTCACCAGTGGTTTTGACCACATATGGATATTGTGACTCGTCCCAGTGGTTTGGTACCACAGTGGGTTGGCCCCACATGATTGATACGGGATTGTCATCAGTGGTTTTGACCACACGATGGGTTGGCCCCATCACTTGATTTGTGACTACGGTCACCAGTGGTTTTGACCACCAGTGGTTTTGACCACACGGGGTAGATAAAGGAGATCGGATGGTTAGGTTATGGGGTTGCATGATTTGCATGTTATACTGATGATTTGCGTACGTGCTTGCACTATCGGGTTGGGGATTTATACACTGAGTCTCGGTGACTCACCCCTTCCCTTATATTTTGCAGATGAGGCATAGATCGCGGATATGGAGCCGGGGAGGACTCAAGGTAGCCATGCATGCTTGTTTCGGGTTTGACTTTAAATTACTATTTCGGGTGATATTTTATTAAAATTCAGTTTTGGTTATGTAATAAGGCCGCTAAGTATTATTCTGGATTTTATTTTACCTATCTTATGCATGTGATTAATAATTTGATATTGCTTAAGTAACGGGATTCAATCAATGTTTTCAAAACTATACTCGATATCGGGTTTCTCAAACGTTACCATCGGGTAACATTATTCACAAGGTAATAACAAAGTTAACTTAGATGATTTCAAACCTAAAGTTCAAACAACTCCAAATGCAAATGGTTTTAAACTGGGCTATGCTCATCCCATTCGGTTTTTAATAAGTATCGTATGATTTCTAAAAAACTAGTAACAACAAACGGATTTTTAAGCATGAGTTCTCCGGATTTTAAAGCAACACAAAGACGTTTTCAACATCACTTTGTGTAGGGTTTTCTAAACCTTAAAACGATAAAAGAGTTTTCAATAGAAATAGACCGGGAAACTCATTTTATTCAGATGTTTTCACCCTGTAGCATGCCAGATTCGGTCGTGGTGTTTTGACCGGGTTTGGGGTGTTACAATTACTTAGTTTGTTCTTAATTATGTTGCTTAATCCAAATCTAATGTGCTTAGGTGGAGGAGGAATAGACCCTGCCTAAGAGAAGATCTAACATAATTAAGCGGAGTTGATCAAACGCCTAGAGATAGGGTTACGAGATTTTGCCGGATTAGGGTGAAACCTAATATGGGAGTCCATTGATCGATTTACTGCTATCCTAGGGGGTTATTATAAGCGAACGAGAGTTCCACTGATTAATTTAGGGTTAGACGTTATTCGGCTCGAGAGAGGGTTTAATATAGGTTAGGGAGTCCTACGGATCAAGCTAAGTAAAGAGAACATACAATTAAAGGTTAGATAACAAGTGAAGTCTAGGTGGATTCTTCTTGAGGGTATCGTCGTGATCAATTGAGTTTTTCTTCAAGTTATTTTCCAAATTGTTCTTTTCGTCTTTGTGTCCTTAGCTTATTCTTCGTCAATTTAGTTTAAAAGCAACTTCACTCTGTTTTTAAGGCTAAATAATAAAAAGAAAGTTAGTATTAGTACTTTTAGTTCCTTTGGGTTCGATAATTCGGTCTTGCCTAAGCTATACTACTGTTTGATAAGTACACTTGCCTTTAATCGTTGTCAGAGTTAGTCTCCAGGTTCGATCATTCTTTTATAAATTTTAAAGCTCTGATTTCAGCGATCAACCACAAAAGCTTGAAATATCTGATGACTCATATAGATTTGAATTTGCGATAGCGGAGATGGTTAGAATTGTTAAAAGACTTTGACTTGGTAATTGACTATCATCTAGGGAAAGCGAACGTAGTTGCTGATGCTTTGAGCCAAAAGTCCTTGTTTGCTTTACGTGCTTTGAACACACATCTGGCTTTGTCTGATGATGGTTCGTTAGTAGCCGAGTGAAAGCGAGACCGTTGTTTATACAGCAAATTTATGAACCTCAAAATTTTGATAATGAACTGCAAGCAAAACTGGTTCAGTGTGAGTCAATTTCTGATTTAGATTTTTAAGTTGATTTCGATTATTGCTTGAGATTCAGAGATCAAATATGTGTTCTGAGAAATTCAGAGTTGATTCAGATGATTTTGAACGAAGCACATAGTAATTGTTTATCAGTACACCCGAGAAGCACGAAAATGTATAATGATTTGAAACTGTTTTATTGGTGGCATGGCATGAAACGAGATATCTCAAAATTTGTTTCGAAATGTTTGATTTGTCAGCAAGTCAAAGTTGAGCATCAAGTGCGGTCAGGTTTATTACAGCCTATCAAGATTCTTGAGTGGAAATGGGACAAAGTAACTATGGATTTTGTTTCGGGTTTGCCCTTAACTCCGAGAAAGAAAGATGCAATCTGGGTTGTTGTTGACAGATTGACAAAATTAGCTCATTTCATTCCTGTACGTACGGATTATTCACTTGATAAATTGGCTGAGTTGTATATTTCAGAGATTGTTCGATTCCACGGAGTGCCGTTATCTATTGTTTCGGATAGAGATCCGAGGTTCACTTCGTGATTTTGGAAGAAATTACAAGAAGCTTTAGGTACAAAGCTGCATTTTAGCATTGCGTTTCACCCTCAAACCGATGGTCAATCTAAGTGAGTTATTCAGATACTCGAGGATATGTTGCGATGTTGTATTCTTGAATTTGAGGGTAGCTAGGAGAAATATCTACCACTGATTGAAATTGCTTACAATAATAGCTTTCAATCAAGTATAAATCTGGCACCATATGAAGCTCTATATAGTTGTAAATGTCTAACACCTTTGTACTGGACTGAGCTAAGCGAGAATAAGATTCACGGAGTTGATTTGATCAGGGAAACAAAAGAAAAAGTGAAAGTAATTCGCAATAGTTTGAAAGCAGCATCGGATCGACAAAAATCTTACGCAGACTTGAAACGGAAAGATATTGAGTTTCAGATCGGGGATAGAGTGTTTTTAAAAGTCTCGCCGTGGAAAAAGATATTACGGTTTGGTCAGAAAGGGAAATTGAGTCCGTGATTCATCGGACCATATGAGATTATCGAACGAGTCAGGCCAGTTGCTTATCGATTATCATTACCATCTAAGTTAGAGAAAATACATAATGTGTTTCATGTGTCGATGCTTCAACGATACCGATCTGACCCTTCACAAGTCATTTCCCCGACCGAGGTTGAAATTCAGTTAGATATGTCATATACTGAAGAACTGATTCGAATTTTTACTCGTGAGATCAAAGAGCTGAGAAATAATAAAATTGCATCAATGAAAATATTATGGCATCGACATGGGGTTGAAGAAGCTACATGGGAACCCGAGGATGCTATGAGAAAACAATACCCAAACCTATTCACTGGTAAGATTTTCGAGGACGAAAATCCCTAAGGAGGAGAGTTGTAACAGCCCGGTTTTAGCTAAATCAAAATAGTGGTTTCAGAACCACCAATCTGATGTCAAAAAATTAATTTAATATTATTTTTGGAGTTTACAGTATGTTATTTGATATGTGTGAAAATTTCGTGAGCTAATTTTATCGTTTAATAGCTCAATTTGAGAAAAAAACTAAATCGCGTAAAATGCAAAAGTTGCATTCTACTTGTTAAAGGTGTCTAATTCCTATGATCTATTAAATTAAATGTTCTTATGATGCTATTAGACCATTGATAGTGGAATTTGACATAAATGGACATTAATATGATGATATTTATGTTTTATCATTAAGGGTAAATTAGTAAAATAGTTTATTAAGTTAATATTAATAAAACAAAAGGAAACAATTGTTCATATTATCATATTTTCAACCAAAATAAGAGGAAGAAGAAAACAATTTAGGGCTTGTGATATTCAGCCAACTCCTAGCTTGATTAAGGTACAGTTTTAGCACGGTTTTTTTATGATTTCTATGTTTTTGTAATCGTTACTTCGTATTCTAGCTAGCCTGTTCCTTAATTTTTGAATTTGTTAATGATTTTGTGAAGTGCCATTGATGAATACATGAGCATTTGAATGTTTGATAATGGAAAATGACTATTTGTTGATAGATTTAATAGTTTTGTGAAGTGATTTTTGACAAAAATGTCAAAAAAAAGATTAAATTGTGAAATATGCAAATTGAGTGGTTGAAATGTGAAATAAATGAAAGTTATGGGCTGCTAGGGACCTACATGAAAATCGGCTAAGCATGGGTTAAGTTGAATTTTGTGAATTTTGTGTAATTGTGAAATAGGGACTAAATTGAATAAATGTGAAAGTTTAGGGGCTAATGTGTAAAAATGACCAAATGTGTATTTTTGGATTAAATTGAATGATTTGATGAGTAAATGAGTTAGCTTTGAATGTATATAGATCAAGAACCAAAGAAATCGAATTTAGATCGGGGAAAATCAAAGGTTATCGAATAGTCGATCCAGTCTGTTTATTTCGAATAAGAGGTAAGTTCATATGAAAATAAATGTCTTTAAATTGAATTATATATGTTTAATTGTCATTGAACTGCTATGAATGTTGTATGATCAAATATGAGCAAGAATCGACAAGGTTACAAAATCCGAAAGTCCCGTACAAACCTCAGGAATAGTATAAGATACGAATGTCATTATATTAGGATTATCGAGATGTGATTATGTGTAAGACCATGTTTGGGACATTGGCCTCATTATGTGATTTCGTGTAAGACCATGTCTGGGACATTGGCATCGTTATTTGATTTCGAGTAAGAGCATAGGTGGACTATCGGCATCGATATGTGATAACATGTAAGACCATATCTGGGATATGGCATTATACGAGCTATATGTGATTTCCGAGTGTCCTTAACAATTCCAAAGGGTTCAATGGGCAAAGCCAAGTCGAAAAAGAATGTGTGAACGAGTTAAGTGACTCAAGTACGTATGAGATTCATACAAGTATTGAAAAGGGAAGTATTTGATAAATTCACTTATGATATTGAATATGTATACATTGGGAAAGGTTTATGAGCTTATATGTGTTTACTCATAGTTTACCTATTGATGGAAATGATGTTGATTCATGTGGTAATTTTATTTCTATATGGCTTATTAAGCTTTTAAAGCTTACTTTGTGTGCTTTTTCCCTGTTTTATAGATAATCGAAGCTAGTTTGGACTCGGGGATCATCAGGAACATCATCACACTATCGATCAACTTGTTGGTAATTTTGGTGCTTTGTAAATATGGTATATGGCATGTATAGGCTAGTGATATGATGATATGTAATGGTTGTGATAATGACCATGAGATTTGGCTTGTAAATGGTATATGTTTTAGTATGTATATATATTCATAAGTAATGGCTCATTTTGTTATGTTTGGCAAGAATGTGGTTATGGTTATATTTGAATTTGGAAATTGATCTATAAGGTGTGATTGAAGTTGTAGTTTGATTAGTTAAGTGCTTGTGAATTGATGTTTAATGATATAAGTATTTGAATAGGTAAATGATATGGAATTGAGTATTGAAATAGTTGAAACGAATATGGTATGATTTGTGTATTTGGTTGATGGTTTTGGGATGCCTATTGTATGATGAAACGGTACCATTTTGGTTGTTTAGGTGAGCATGAGAAAGGGTGGCAAATTGGCCTTGCAAATGGCTTATTTTTGTCCACACGGGCAGAGACAGTGGCGTGTGTCTCAGCCGTGTGCGACACACGGTCATGCTACACGGTCGTGTGTCCCATGGTGTTGAAATTGAATTTAAGTCAGTATGCTCCATATGGCCTCACACACTGGCGTGTGACTGGCCGTGTGGCACAAGTCAGTATACCCCCTAAATGGCACAAGGCCTAGCACACGGGTGTGTGACTTGGCCGTGTTGTATAAGTCAGCATACCCTACAGGACTGACACGGCCTAGCACATGGCCTGACACACGGGCATGTGTGGCCACTTCGAAGGGCACATGGGCTAGACACATGGGCGTGTGGCAGTCGTGTGACCCAAGTCAGTATGTATGCCCTATTTTCACACGGCTTGAGACACGGGCGTGTTTGGAGCCATGTGAGGTACACAGCCTGTTCACACGGGCGTGTGACCCTTATATGTTTGAATTTTTTCTAAGTTTCCAAAATTCTTATAAGTTATCGGTTTAGTCCCAAACTACTTCTAAAGCATGTTTAAGGCCTCGTAGGCTCGTATAAGGGACATAATGAATATGATTGAGTGGTGTTTGAGAATGAATGTTTAAATGTATAAGTTATGTTTTATAAATAATGTGTATTGATCGGTAATACCTCGTAAACCTATTCTGATAGTGAATACGGGTGAGGGTGTTACATCAATTAATTGATTTTGGTTTAGTCATTCTCATGATTCTTAATGCTATCATTGAATTTAATATGGAATGCTACCGTGCCCAGCTGTTCATTGGTAGACTTTGACCAGAATGCTTGATTTGAAACAATTATAGCAGGAGAATTATTCTTTTTGTGGCTTTTCGGAATAAGTAGACTAAGTATTTGAGTATGAAAAATTGATTTTTAAGCTTATAATCAAAATTACAGTTTGTTGGAACTTACACCTTTGGATTGGAAGTTTGTTAAGAATTAAATTTTATTAATTTTAATATTCAGCTTTTAATTAATTTATTATTTATCTTTAATTATTAGTTTAGCAACTCAAAATCCCCTCTTTTTATATTTATTCTCTAAACTTTGGGACTTTAATAAATTTAGCTTTATTGGGATTCGACCTGATTATAATATTTCTACAAGTTAGTTGAGGAGAATCAGTATTTATTTTGAAGGGCTTCGACAACCCAATAAAATTTGGTGCCATTGCCAGGGAGCTATATTAGTTTCTCATTATTTAATTTATCTGTTTATTTTGTTTATGACTTGTTCTTCTTATACCACTGATTTGTAGTATAATCCTGAAATCGAGAAGACCGTGTAGATTGAGAAAAGAAACTAAATAGAGAAAAGGGCATCTTAAAGAAGAAGTTGAGACAAATTTGACTATTTTTGGCATGTCTATTGTTGAAGAAGTTGAAGAAAGAATGGCGGATAGAACCCTCAAGGAGTTACCGCACCACATTTGAATCAACAACCTTTATGCTTTACATTTCCTAACATAGAAGGTGATTTAGTATTAAAGTCTGGTGAAGACCCTCTTTTCGTGGATGTGCAGGTGAAGACCCTCATAAGCAGTTGAAAGAATTCCATGTTGTATGCTTCAGAATGAAACCACATGGTGTGACCGATGAGCAAATCAATCTTGGAGCTTTTCCGTTTTGTTTAAAGGATCAAGCAACATACTTGCTCTATTATCTTCCCTCCGGATCAATAACAACATGGAATGAGATGAAGAGACTATTCTTGGAGAAATTCTTCCCTGCGTCTAAAGTATCCAACATTAGGAAGGAAATTTATGGCATAACACAACACATTGGAGAGACTTTGTATGAGTATTAGGAGAGGTTCAAACGATTGTGTGCCAGTTTTCCCCATCATCAAATTTTAGATCGGCTCCTAATCCAACACTTTTATGAAGGATTGTTACCAATGGATAAAAGTATGATTGATGTAGCAAGTGGAGGTGCTTTAGTGAATAAGACACCTGAAGCAGCCAAATAATTAATTGCAAACATGGCTAAAAATTCCTAGCAATTTGGAACAAGAGCGGATGGAGCCATTAGGTGCGTTAATGAGGTAAGTTTTAATACTCTCGAAAATCAAATTTTTGACTTAATTGCTTTGGTTCATCAAATGGATGTAGGGCAATTGCAATCGGTAAAAGCTTGTGGAATATGTTTAATTTAAGGACATCCTATGAATATGCACCTTACATTGCAACATGATTTAGTGCAAGAAGCTAATGCTTTGGGTGGATTTCCTAGTCAACCCCAAAGGAAGTATGATCTTTTTTCTAATCACTACAACCCTAGATGGAGAGATGACCCGAATTTGAGCTATGGAAATCAAGGAGGACAATAAAGAAATGTCCTTCAGAACTTTGTTAGACCACTTTAAGCTCCCACACAACAACAAGCTTCAAATTCAGGTATGTCTTTAGAAGATATTGTTAAGAGCCTTGCTAACAATACTCATCAACTTCAACAGGAAACAAAGGCAAGCATTCAAAATTTGGGCAATCAAATTACTCAATTGGCCACGTTAGTTAGTAAATTGGAGGCTCAAAATTCTGGAAAATTACCTTTACAAACAGAGGTAAGTCCAAAGGAGAATTGTAGTGCAATCTCACTAAGGAGCAAGAAGAAAATTCCCTTGAGAACAACTCCACTTGCTGAAGCCAAGATGGGCAAGGGAGAGGGTGAAATCAAAGTTCCATCCAACATGTCACCAAGGGTAAAATTCAATCCTCATTTATCTCTTTCATCTAATATACCATTACCTCTTTTTCCTAGCAATTTAACTAAACCAAAAGAAGATGAGCACAAAGAAATCTTGGATACATTTAGGAAGAAAGAGATTAATATGCCATTGTTGGATGCTATCAAGCAAATACCTAAGTATGCAAAGTTTTTGAATGAATTGTGCACGAACAAAAGGAAGTTGAAAGAAAAGGAGAAGGTTGTGGTAAGTAAGAATGTGTCAGCTATCTTGCAAAAGAATATGCTAGAAAAGTGCAAGAATCCATGCATGTTTTCATTACCTTGTGTTATTGGTGAAAAGAAAATTGAGCATGCTATGTTAGATTTAGGAGCTTCTATTAATGTCATGCCATTTTCTATTTACCAAGACTTGAAATTAAATGACTTGCAAAAGACTTATGTTGTAATTCAATTAGCTGATCATTCGTATATTCACGTCCTTGCAGTTGTTGAGGATGTGCTAGTGCAAGTTAATGAGCTTATATGTAACAACCCGTTTTTCAGTGGTGTCGAAAACAGTGGTTTCGGGGCACCAAATCCGACGAGTAAGTTTGTATATATTATATTTAATATTTATGAGTTAATTGTGACTTTGAAAAGGTTTTTGATATAGTGATTTTTTTAAGCGATTTATTAAGTTCAAGTGGTATGACTATAAAGTCATGTGTTTTAGAAATTAAGGTATCGAAACCTCATTCTTATAAACCGAGCCATAAATATTTTTATAAATATTTACGGAGTGTAATTAAGGTGGTATTAAAGTTTCGCTGGAAAATTTTATAGTTTCGAAAGTTAATTAAGCAAAAAGGATTAAATCGTAAAAGTTAAAAAATTCAATCGCTATTAGTTTAAATGTGTTAATTGATTAAAAATTATAATTGGAGGGCCTTAATGGATAAATTACCCATTCTTAAGTTGGTGGACAGTCAAAGCTTTATGTTCTTTTAATTCTATATGTGTTTTTTATATTATAATGTTATTATTAAATGAAAAAGATAAAATAAAGAAATAAAATTTAATAAAATAAGAAAAGAAAGGTTTTCTTCTTCATTTGACATCATCATCAACGAAAGCATGGTAAGAAGAACCAAGGTTCGTCCATGCTTCAATTCATGCATGGTAAGCCATTTTTCATCCGTTTTTAATATTTTTTATATTTTTGATATCTTTGCAACTATGTTCAACTAGCCCATACCTTCGATTTTGAAGCTGTTAAAGATTTTGAAGCTGTTAAAGATTTTGAATGTTGTCATTGATGAATCTTGTGATTTTTGATGTTAGATGATGAATTTGGAATGTTGATTTATATTTAAAAGTATTTTGTTAAGTGATTTTGATGAATTTTTCAATTAAGGACTAATTTGTTAAATTAATAAAAGTACAAGAATTTAATGTGAAATTATTGTATAAATGGAATGTTTTGAATACTATGAACATTTGGCTAGCTTGGGTTTGTATTAAAATTGGTTAATTTGCATGTTTTGGGCTTAGGGACTAAATTGAATAAAAGTAAAACTTTAGGGGCAATTTTGTAAAAATGTAAAAATGACCAAATTGCATGAAATAAATTGTTTTATTGTCTAAATTGATATATTGAATTAAATTATTAATTTAGATTAAGACCGCATGGAAAATCGAGGAAAATGTAAAATTATTAAAATGCCCTTGAACTTTGGTATTTCTGCAATTTAACCAGGTAAGTTCGTATGAACTGTACTATGTATATTATTGATTAAATTGAATGTTATTATATGAATTTTACTAAAAATGAATCGATATATATATGTTATTATACAGTTTATATTGTAATGGAACGAGGGAAATTCAATGACGTACGATGACTATCGAGTCCTGTTTGAACCTTAGGAATATATAGGATACAAATGACATGTCATTAGGGTTACTGTGTTTCGGGTGCTGGTCCTAAACGTCCTACCGATGGTTGAGTTTTCGGCACATGTTGCAGTTACTTGACAGCTTGTATGAGCAGCACTGTGTAGCTATGTTCCGACCGACAGCTTGTGTGAGCAGACCTAGGTTACCATGTTTCGAGTGCTGGTCTTGAATGTCCTACCGGTGGCTGAGGTCCGACATTAGTTGTGGATACTCGATAGCTTGTGTGAGCAGCATCGTGTAGCTTACATTCTGACTGGCAGCTTGTGTGAGCGAACCTATTTTACAGCTCGTGTGAGCTTTGACTATATGTTTAGCACACTCTGTGTGAGCTTTTCCCGTGTATCCAATATTATTCTAAGTGGTTCAACGGGCATGAAAAGGGATAAATAGATAAGGGTTCCGGTTGATTTCACTATGACAATTATAGAAAGGTATGATGTATCGATGATTCAAGTAAGAACATTCATGATTATGAAAAGTATGATTTAAATGATGTTATATTTATGCCTTATGTGTTATGCAAATGAAATGGTAAAGAGAACTATATGAATTATGACATGAAACTATATGAATATCCTTGATATGGTGATACATAGAAATTATGTAAGTTAAGATGAGTAATAGACTCAAGTGATACATGTTGAGATTAAAGGGCTATTCATGTTAATGTGCTTATGATTTGTATCATGTATGCTAACATGTTTGGTGTGAATGCTTAGGCTTTTACAAGCTTTAGTTGGATCATGTCATGTTAATTTATAGGTTATGTATTGTAATGGTGAGTGTCCAAATGGAAATATGCTTGTGTTTATGAAAGAGTGGTAAGGTTTAAATTATGTAATTTCTTATAAAATGGTTAATCATGTGATTAATTCCAAAAGAGCTATGTTTAAATGCACTAGCTTGTGGCTATGGTTGATGATATGCTTATGTCTTGTGTGTTATGCATATGGAATGGGTGTGGAAAGTAATGAAATGCAAATGAAAAAAAAAAATTGGAAGATTTTAAAGTTGTTTAAAATCCTACTATGCTAAGGATAATATGTATAAGTGATGCTGTGGATTTACTCATTCTGTGGTTTCATGAATCATGTGGTATCAGTATATGATTATTCTTGATATGTATAAATTTGATATTGGAAATGGATTAATCTGATTAAAGTTTATACGAGCTTACTAAGCATTCATTGATTTCGTAATTGTTTTTCTTTACTTTTCAGATTATCGGAAGCTCGATCGGGTTGGAAGCTTGTCGGAGATTTATCACACTATCCAACAATTATATCGGTAGATTTTGATGTCTTGGTTAAGGTTATAATGGCATATATAGGCATTTTGGCTAATGTTGACATATGTGTTTTGGTTGTTGATATGGCCATTTGGTTTGGCTTGACTTATAACATTTTGGTAGTGTAATGAATTTAGTTTTGGCATGTAAATATAAGCCTTAAAATGGTGAATGTTTGGTTTGCTATGTTTGAACAATGGAAGATGAAATAAAAGTCTAGATATAAATATTGTAAATGTCTTGTGGCATATGTAAATGTGGTGAATTGGTACTTTGTTATGAATGACTTATATGAATATTAATGCTAGTGGTTGAATGGTATACTTAGTACCATTTGGTATGTTATGGTAAGTAAATTCAATAGCATGTAATGATGCAAACTTAGTTAGAAGTTAATTAATTATTTTGGCCAAATGGAGTACATGGTTATACATGTTTTAATGTTGTCATTTGAGGTGCCTTTGGGCGTATTGGTTGGATGTTATTATACCATATGTGTTTAGCTTGATTATAAATGATTTTGGTGCCTTTTGATGGCTTGTGTATATGTGCAAAAGGGATTATAGGTACATGTTGAAAAGGGTGAGAAAAATGGCTTATTTTCGTCCACACTGGCAGAAACATGGGTGTGTGTATCAGCCGTGTGTGACACACGGCCAGGCAGCACGGTCGTGTGTCCCCTGTAGTTTTCAAAGGGTTGCAAGTTAGGTTTTACACGGTTTGGCACCTGGGCGTTTGGCTTGTAACAGCCTGATTTAGGGGCTGGTCAAAACGGTGTTTTTGGAACCACTAATCTGATGTTGGAGAAATTAGTTTTAATATTATTTTATGTGTTATGGCATGATTATATGAGTGTATGAAAATTTTGGTGCATTAATTTTAGCGATTGCATGCTTAATTGCGAAAAAGGACTAAATCGCATAAAGTGCGAAAATGTTGTTCTACAAGCTAAAGGTGTCTAATAGCTATAGAATATTCAATTGGAGGACCTTAACGTACAATTAGACCTTTAAGAAAGGGTTGGCCTGCCATAGGGGACAAGAAAATAAGAAATTGGTCAAAGTAGGTGAATTTGGTGACTAATTGATAAAATAAAATAAAATAAAGAGAAAGATGATATCACCTTTCATTCTCATCTTCTTCCACTGAAAATATCAGCTAAAGAGGGGTTTTGGAAGCTTGAAATTTTCAGCAACTTACACTCCTTGCAAGTAAGTGATTTTGGTGGTCTTTCTTGATAATTTTTGTACTTTTGGAACCTTTGTAGCATGATCTAGGTAATGAGGGGACTATTTTGCAAAATGGTTAAGAGTCTAGGGTTTTTCCATATGAGTATTCGTGTTGATTTATGAAATTTTATGGAAGAAAATGAATCTTAGTTGTTAAATAAACAACTTTTGTGAAAGGGGTTTCCATGAAAACACCTAAAAGGACCTTTTTGTAAAGGTTGTAAATAGGTGGTAAATGTGTGAAATAATTGGTATTGTGAGTTGCTATAAGAGTAATAAATGTTCAGCTAGGCTTATTAAAGGAGGAAATTTGATTAAAATCATTTTATGAGCCTAGGGGCAAAATTATAATTTTTTCAAAGTTTAGGGGTAAAATAAAAAATTTGCCAAAGTATGACTCATGAGTTGTTTTAATCAATGTGATCATTAAATAAGTGAAATTGTCATTTTAGATCAAGAAACGCGACGTTCGGACCAAAACCGATGAAAGGACAAAGTTGTGGACTAAATCGAACAACTATACATATTTTGGTACCGAGATAAGTTTGTGTGTAATAAATCAACATATTGTTATTATACTTTTAAATGCTTGATATCATGAGAAATGTATGTTATTTCCATGTAATTAGTAAATGAGGTTTCAATGAAACTATGATGAAATTATACTAAAATAATGTCCCGGTTGATCCTTAGGAGTAGAAAGAATACTGTTGTCATGACATGAGATTAAGAAGGTTCCGTATAAGACCATATCTGGGATATGGCATCGGCACCCAATGAAGGTCCCGTGTAAGACCATGTCTGGGACATGGCCTCGGTATCGTATGGAGATCTCGTGTAAGTCCATATTTGGGATATGGCATCGACATCAAGATATGAGATCCAGTGTAAGACCATATCTGGGATATGGCATCGGCATCGAGATGTGATCCCATGTAAGACCATATCTGGGATATGGCATCGGCATCGAGATGTGATCCCATGTAAGACTATATCTGGGATATGGTTTTGGCATCATGTTACATGTGTGACGAGTTTGAGTATTCTTCGATATTCCAAGTGGTTCAACGGGATAAGGAGCTAAGTCTATATTCAAGATGGAAAAAGTGCTAAAGTTATGTGATGAAGTGATACAAGTACCCCCATGAGTAAAATATGAGAAATGAATCCAATATGTGATATGTGATTGGTAAGAGTAAGCATGAGTAAATTATGTCAAAATGCTTGAGAACTTGTGTTATTATTCAATGAGATAAATGGATGTTATCATAAGCCTTGAGGTCACTATTTATTTCATGCAAACTTACTAAGCTTTATGCTTACCCCTCTCTTTTCCCTTTTCCTTGTAGAATCACCAAGCTAGCTCAAGGATCGTAGGACATCGTAGTTCGGATCACACTATCAATCTATTCTTTTGGTATAGTAAAGTTTAATTATTTTAGGTATGGCATGTATAGGAACTTGGTCATTTTGTGATATGTCATATTTGTTAGCAAATGTGTTGGCTATTAATGTCACTCAATTCATTTTGTAAATGGCCATTGGAATTGGCCAATACTTGTTAAGTTTTATATATATATCCAATGATGATGAAATTCATGAAGTGCAAGCTTGTGCGAGTGATTGAGTAATGAGTAAAGTATGTACACGATGAATGTAGTGTGGGATTAAGGTGTGGATGTCTTGATTTTGGATATTAGAAGTGCCTTATTGTCATGTTGTGTGTTAAAATGAAATGGTATAAGTGTGGTAGCTTTTCGGGGTGGAAATTGGCTTGGTAGTTAACCTTATAATTTCCACACGGGTAGCCATACGGGTGTGTGTCTAGGCCGTGTGTGACACACAATCTGCCCTATGGGCATGTAATATGGCCGTGTGTCCCCCTGCATTCTAAGTTGGCAAAGCAGAATGCCCAGTAGTAACCACACAGGCTGAGACACGGCCGTGTGTCTCAACCGTACGGAAGACACGGCCATAGGACATGGGCATGTGCCCAGGCTGTGTGAAGTCTGCACCTGAATTTAGGATTATAATTCGCCACACAGTCTAAGGACACGGGCGTGTGCCTTAGCCGTGTGACCTTATTGGGATGATGACGTCAGAAACAGAATGTCAAGGTTTTTATATGTAACAGCCCGATTTAGGGCCTAGTCAGAATAGTGGTTGCAAGACCACAAATTCGAAGTAGAAATATGTGATTTATGATTTTTATGAGGCTTATGATGTGTTTGCATTATGGTGTGAAAATTTCATGAGGAAATTTTATTTATTTGTGATTAAATTGTCCATTAGGACTAAATTGCAAAGATTAGAAAATATGAGATTCTAGAAGATTTAAGTATGAAATAGAACCATAAAAATTACTAGAGGTCCTTATTTAGCAATTAGACCATTATATGTTAAGATAGACAAAAATAGACATGGGAAGGAAAAATCTTAAGAAAGGGGCCTTAAGGGCAACTTTGTCATTTGGTTAATAAAACAACAAAAAGGGAAAAAAAGTCAAAATGGTGTTCATCTTCTTCTACCATGGCCGAAAATCACTAAGGAGCCATAGCTAGGGTTTCTTCAACTTTCAAGCTTGATAGTAAGTGCATTCTAGCCCCGTAGCTCGATTTAGCTATTTCTGGCTATATTTTGAGCTAGGGTATATGTTCCAAAATTTACCCATGTATGACATGCATGTTTTTTGATGTTTTATGGAAGAATATGAAAGTTTGATGTATGATAAATATCTTTTTCTAATTGATTTTCATGAAAAATGCATAAAATGACCAAATTGTAAAAGTTATAAAAATGGTCACACATAGTGAAATAGTGGAAATTGGAGGTTGTTGTAGTTAAGAAAATAATTCGGCTAGGCTTAAAAAACAAGAAAGTTAAATAAAAATCATTTTATGAGCCTAGGGGCAAAAGTGTAATTATGAGAAAGTTTAGGGGCAAAATTATAATTTTGACAAAGTATGATTCATGAGACAATTAAGCCAATGTGAGTATTAAACAAGTGAAATTTTTATGATTCATGAGTCAATTTAGTCAATCTGAGTATTAAACAAGTAAAATTTTTATTATAGATCAAGAAACACGAAGCCCAGATCAAAACCGAGGCAAGAACAAAGTCGTGGGCTAAATCGAACATCTATACCTATTTTGAGTACCGAGGTAAGTTTGTGTGAAATTAAAGTTTCATAGTGTTTTCATATTTTAAATTACTTGATATTATGATAAAGAATATTATTCCCAAGAAAATCGACCAGTAAAGCCTCGATAAAAAAATGATGAGAATATGCTAAGTTGAAGTCCCGGTTGAAGATTTGAAATAACGAGGATGCTTATGGCATCAGATCGAATAAGGAAGGTCCTGTATAAGACCATCTCTGGGACATGGCATCGGCACCGAACGTAGATCCCGTATAAGACCATGTCTGTGACATGGCATCGGCATCGAATAAGGAAGGTCCCGTATAAGACCATGTCTAGGACATGGCTTCCGCACCAAGGGAAGATCTCGTGTAAGGACATGGCATCGACATCTGCGTACGATCTCGTATAAGACCATGTCTGGGACATGGCATTGACATGGAGTTAAGGGATCCCGTGTAAGACCATATCTGGGATATGACATCGACATCAAGAGGTGATCCCATGTAAGACCATATCTGGGATATGGCATCGGCATTGTGATACATGTATGATGAGATTGAGTATCCTCCAATATTCCTAATAATTCAACGGGGAAAAGATTTAAGTATGTGAATATGACAATGAGCTAAGTTATACAAGGATGACAAAGAGTTCCATTTAAGCTAAGGATGATAATGATTTAAGTTTATATTCAAGATAACATAAATGCTAATTTATGTGCTGAAGTGATACAGGTACCATGAGTAAAATACGAGTTATGAAAACAATAGTGTGATATGTGATGGGTAAGAATAAGTATGAGTAAGTATGTCAAAGTACTTAAGAACTTGTGTTGTTATTGTTTTATGAGATGAATGGATTTTATTATGAGTACTTATGTTGCTATTTTAGTTCATGCAAACTTACTAAGCTATATGCGTACCCCTTTCTTTTCCCTTTTCCTTGTAGTAACGCCAAGCTAACTCGGGGATCGTAGAACGTCGGAGCTCGGATAACATTATCAATCATTCTTTTGGTATAGTAAAGTTGTTTTATTTTGGGTATGGCATGTATAGGAACTTGGTCATCTTATGTTATGTCATATTTGAAAGCTAAAGTGTTGGCTACTAAGGTTATACACTCATTTTGTAAATGGCCATTGTGAATTGGCCAATCTTTATCAAGTTTAATATTTTAATGATGATGAGTTTTACGAAGTGAAAGTTCATGCAAATGATGAAGTAAAATGTGAAATGTACAAATGATAATTAGTGGTTCTTCATAGTGTATTATTCTCATGTTATGTGTTGTTTGTGTTGGTATATGTGTGTTCATGTTTCAGGGAGGCAATTGGCTTGGAAAATAGCCTTCTATTTGTCTACACAGGTAGACACACGGGCGTGTGTCTAGGCCGTGTGTGACACACGGTCAGCCCCATGGGTGTGTTGATAAGTCATGTGTCCCCTGTATCAACTTGTGAGAATTCGATTTGTCACACGGGCCAGCACATGGGCATGTGCCTTGGCCGTGTGCCCTTTAAGAGGTTGCTGATGTCATAAACAGAATACCCATGTTTTCACACATGGGTGAGGACATAGACATGTCTAAGCCGTGCGAAGGACACGGGCCACTGACACGAGTGTGTGTCTGGCCTTGTGAAAACCTCTGTAGGTTTGAAATGAAAAATAAATTCCACAAGGGATAGGAACATGGGTGTGTGTGACCACACGGCCTGCCCACATGGGCATGTTCCATTTCACACGGGCGTGTGGCCCCTGTTTAGGCAAAAAATTTCTAAGTGTGCAAAAGTTTTCGTATTAATTCTGAAACCTCTCGTATGTATGTTTAAGGCCTCGTAGGCCCATAATAAAGATGTTATGTATATGAATGAAAAGTTTTAAGTTAGAACAAAATTTTATGGCCTAATGTTGTATGTTTAAGTAAGTTAAGTTCGGTAATACCCCGTATCCAGTTCTGGCGTTGATCACGGGTAAGGGATGTTACATTTAGTCGTATCAGAGCTACGATTTAGTCGATTCTCAGACTAGCGTAGCATATGCATAAGTCTAGCTATGCATGCCATACATATGAGTATTTATGTATTGATAGTGTAACGACTCCTGACGATTTAAATTGTGTTTTCATATAGTAAATGGATCCCGATAGAGCTGTGGCGGATGATATAGAAAGTAACGTGCCGGCTCCCGCCGAAGGGACAGTGCCGAATGAAAATGAGAATAGACAAACAATCGTAAGCCAAAGAGGAGGAGAAGAGGCTAGGGAAGCCTTTCTCCACATGATGAATGTATGGTATATAGAGTTTGTTCGTATGAACCCGAATGCACAACCCCCTCCACCCCCGCCTATTCCTCAATCTACCCCAGTAGCTCCCCAAGTGGTAAAAGTGGTAAGAAGAGAAAAGTCTCCGGTTGATATAATCCGGAAGCAAGGAGCTGAGGAATTTAGGGCTAGTAAAGATGATGATTCGGAAAGAGCAGAATTCTGGCTTGAAAATACCATCAGGGTATTTGATGAGTTATCTTGTACACTTGAAGTGTGCATGAAGTGTATAGTTTCTCTTTTGAGAGATTCTGCTTATCAGTGGTGGAACACCCTTGTGTCGGTTGTACCGAGGGAAAGGATCACATGGGAGTTTTTCCAAGAAGAGTTCCGAAAGAAGTACATTAGTCAAAGGTTTATCGACCAGAAAAGAAAGGAATTCCTTGAACTGAAATAAGGTAAGATGACAGTAATTGAGTATGAGCGTGAGTTTGCAAGGCTCAGTAAATATGCTCGAGAGTGTGTATCCACTAAAGCTATTATGTGTAAATGGTTTGAGAACGGGTTAAATGAAGATATCCGATTTTTTATTAGCATTCTGGAATTAAAGAAATTTGGTGTGTTAGTGGACTGAGCTTGTAAAGTTGAGGAATTGGTGAAAGAGAAAAGAAAAGCTGAGATGGAGTCTCGTGACTCAAGAAAGAGACAAATGAACAAGTCGTTTCAATCTCCATCCAAGAAGCCAAGAGACTTCCCTACCCGATTAGCTACTTCAGCCGGGTTTTCAAACAGAAGTAAGAGTAAACAGTACTCAGGGATTAAAGCTCATACTACCTCAGTTGCTAGTGTTGGGAACATTCAACCTAATAGGTCGAAATGTCTACAGTGTGGCAGACATCATCCCGGTGAGTGTCGAGCCCATGAGAGAGCCTATTTTTAAGTGTGGCTCCCAAGATCATTTTATTAGAGAATGCCCTGAGATGGTTGAAAAAGAGAAAATTCAGAGTGCAAGATTGGGAAACACTACTAGAGGGAGACAACGGAGAAACCCGGAAAGTGGAACGAGTAGTAAGAGTACACCCAAAGAGCAGGCTGCTAGATCAGAGGGTAGAGCGCCTGCGAGGACTTATGCCATTCGCGCTCGCAAAGAGGCATCATCCCCTGATGTAATTATGGGTACATTTTCTCTCCATGATATTAACGTTGTTGCTTTAATTGATCCGGGACCTACCCATCCATACATTTTCATGAAATTAGTATCTAGTATGAGCATGCCTGTAGAGTCTACAGAGTTTGTGGTAAAAGTATTCAATCCCTTAGGCAAAAGTGTACTAGTTGATAAGGTATGCAAAGATTGCTTATTGATGATTAGAGGTCATTACTTTAAGGCAAATCTCATGCTATTTTCATTTAATGAATTTGATATAATTTTTGGTATGGACTAGTTAACCACTCATGATGTGACAGTAAATTGTGGAAAGAAATACATTGAGTTGAGATGTGAAAATACGGACACTCTTCATGTTGAATCAGATGAACAGGACAGATCGCCTATAGTGATCTCTTATATGTCTTCCTAGAGGTATGTAAGAAAGGGATATGAATCATATCTTGCTTTTGTTATGAACGCTAAAGAGACTGAGTTAAAAATACTATCAGTGCTGATAGTATGTGAGTGTCCAGATATATTCCCAGAAGAATTGCCAGGATTGCCTCTGGTTAGAGAGGTTGAATTTGGCATTGAGTTAGCTCCTGGTACGGCACCTATATCAATTGCTCTATACAGAATGGATCCAACTGAGTTGAAGGAATTGAAGGCACAATTACAAGAGTTGACGGACAAAGGTTTTGCAAGTCTGAGTTACTCTCCGTGGGGTGCACCAGTGCTATTTGTGAAAAAGAAAGATGGTTCCATGAGATTATGTATAGATTACTGGTAGCTAAATAAGGTTACCGTGAAGAAAAAGTACCCATTGCCAAGGATAGATGATTTGTTTGATCAATTGAAGGGAGTCATTGTGTCCTCCAAGATGGACTTGAGGTTCGGTTATTACCAGTTGAGGGTCAAAGACTCAAATGTGCCGAAAGCTGCATTTCAGACAAGGTATGGGCACTATGAATTTTTAGTCATGCCTTTCTATTTAACAAATACCCCTGCTGTGTTTATAGATTTAATGAATCATATATTTCGGCCATACTTGGATAAGTTTGTTGTGGTTTTCATTGATAACATATTGATATATTCTCGTGATGAGCATGAGCATGCCGAGCACTTGAGGACGGTTTTGCATTTTTTATGAGATAATCAGTTGTATGCAAAGTTTAGCAAAAGTGAGTTTTGGCTCAAAGAGGTTGGATTTTTGGGGCACATTGTCTCGGGAAATGGAATCTGAGTTGACCCAAACAAAATTTCAGGTATTGTTATTAGAAACCACCGAAAAATGTATCAGAGGTTAGAAGTTTTCTGGGCCTAGCTGGCTCCTATAGGCGGTTTGTCAAGGGATTCTCCATGATAGCTACACCTATGACGAGTTTGTTATAAAAAGACGTAAAGTTTGAATGGACAGAAAAGTGCCAATAGAGTTTCGAGAAACTAAAAGCATTGTTGACTGAGGCTACACTTCTTGTGCAACCTGAACCAGGAAAAGAATTTGTGATCTTTAGCGATGCATCCTTGAATGGGTTGGGCTGTGTGCTTATGCAAGAAGGCAAGGTGATAGCATATGCCTCTAGACAGTTAAAGCCGCATGAGAAGAATTACCCGACACATGATTTAGAGTTGGCTGCCATTGTGTTTGCATTGAAGATATGGAGACACCATTTGTATGGTGAAAGATGTTAGATATTCACCGATCATAAGAGCCTAAAGTATTTGATGACTCAAAAGGAATTGAACTTAAGGCAACGAAGATGGTTAGAGTTGATAAAGGATTATGAGTTAGTCATTGAATACCACTCGGGAAAGGCGAATGTAGTCGTCGATGCTTTGAGTAGGAAATCCTTGTTTGCATTGAGGGCTATGAATACACAAGTGACTTTGTCAGACGATGGTTCCATTCTAGCCAAGTTGAGGGCTAGACCAATGTTCCTTCAAGAGATTTATGAGGCACAGAAAAATGACAGTGACTTGCAAGTCAAAAGAGTTCAGTGCGAGTCGGGTGATGAGTCTGACTTTTGAATTAATTCTGATGGATGCTTGGTGTTCAGAGATAGAGTCTGTGTACCGAGGAATGAAGAGCTTATTCAGAAGATTTTACACGAGGCACATAGCAGATGCCTATTTGTACATCCGGGCAGCACAAAGATGTATAAAGACTTGAAGAAATGATATTGGTGGCCGAGCATGAAGAAGGACATCTCAGAGTTTGTGTCGAAATGCTTAATTTGTCAGCAAGTGAAAGCTGAGCACCAAGTACCTTCGGGTTTGATTCAACCTATTATGGTTCCCGAGTGGAAATGGGACCATGTTACCATGGATTTTGTAACGGGTTTGCCGTTGACATCGAGTAAGAAAGATGTCGTATGGGTTGTGATAGATAGACTTACGAAGTCGGCCCACTTCATACTGGTACGTATTGATTTTTCGCTTGATAAGTCGGCAGATATTTCAGAGATTGTAAGGCTACATGGAGTGCCTTTGTCGATTATATCGGATAGAGATTCGAGATTCACATCTTGATTTTGGAAAAAGTTACAAGAAGCTTTAGGCACAAAGTTGAGTTTTAGTACGGCTTTTCACCCCCAAACCTACTGACAGTCGGAGAGATTAATACAGATACTTGAGGATATGCTCCGGTGTTGTGTTCTTGAGTTCAGGGCAGCTGGGAAAAGTACCTACAGTTGGTAGAGTTTGCATACAATAACATTTTTCTGTCGAGTTTGAAAATGGCACCTTATGAGGCTTTGTATGGGCGTAAGTGCCGAACGCCTTTTTATTGGACTGAACTCATGGAAAATCAGATTCATGGGATAGATCTGGTCAGAGAAACTGAAGAGAAGGTAAAGATAATTTGTGATTGTTTAAAAGCTGTTTCTAATAGACAAAAGTCCTACTAGGACTTGAAACGAAAAGAGATTGAGTTTCAAGTGGGTGATAAGGTATTCTTAAAAGTGTCACCGTGGAAGAAAGTTCTTAGATTTGGCTGGAAAGGCAAATTGAGTCTGCGTTTTATCGGACCGTATGAGATCACTGAGAGGATAGGGCCAGTGGCCTATCGATTGGCTTTGCCATCTGAATTGGAAAAGATTCATGATGTGTTCCACGTATCGATGTTACATCGTTATTTATCAAATCCTTTGCATGTGATTACACCGATAAAGGTTGAAATTCAACCTGACATGACTTATAGCGAGGCACCGGTTAAGATTCTAGCACGGGAAGTCAAACAGCTAAGGAATAAAAGTATAGCTCTTGTGAAAGTACTATGGCAAAGACATGGGGTAGAAGAGGCTACATGGGAGACCGAGGAGGCCATAAGAAACCAGTACCCAAACCTTTTTGCTGGTAAGATTTTCGGGGACGAAAATTCCTAAGGGAGGAGAATTGTAACAACTCAATTTAGGGCCTGTCGGAATAATGGTTGCGAGACCACAAATCTGAAGTAGAAATATGTGTTTTATGATTTTTATGAGGCTTATGATGTGTTTGCATGATGGTGTGAAAATTTCATGAGGAAATTTTATTTATTAGTGATTAAATTGTCCATTAGGACTAAATTGCAAAGATTAGAAAATATGAGATTCTAGAAGATTTAAGTATGAAATAGAATCATAAAAATTACTAGAGGTCCTTATTTAGCAATTAGACCATTATATGTTAAGATGGACAAAAATAGACATGGGAAGGAAAAATCTTAAGAAAGGGGCCTTAAGGGAAATTTTGTCATTTAGTTAATAAAAGAATAAAAAGGGAAAAAGAAGTCAAAATGGTGTTCATCTTCTTCTCCCATGGCCGAAAATCACTAAGGAGCCATAGCTAGGGTTTCTTCAACTTTCAAGCTTTATAGTAAGTGCATCCTAGCCCCTTTTTTAATATTCTTCGTATTTTTGAGATCCTCGTAGCTCTATTTAGCTATTTCTAGCTATATTTTGAGCTAGGGTTTATGTTCAAAAATTTACCCATGTATGACACGCATGTATTTTGATGTTTTATGGAAGAATATGAAAGTTTGATGTATGATAAACATCTTTTTCTAAGTGATTTTCATGAAAAATGCATAAAAGGGCCAAATTATAAAAGTTATAAAAATGGTCACACATGAGTGAAATAGTGGAAATTGGGGGTTGTTGTAGTTAAGAAAATAATTTGGTTAGGCTTAAAATACAAGAAAGTCAAATAAAAAACATTTTACGAGCCTAGGGGTAAAAGTATAATTATGAGAAAGTTTAGGGGCAAAATTGTAATTTTTCCAAAGCATGAGTCATGAGTCAATTTAGTCAATGTGAGTATTAAACAATTGAAATTGTTATTATAGATCAAGAAACACAAAGCCCGGATCGAAACCAAGGCAAAAACAAAGTCGTGGACTAAATTGAACATCTACACCTCTTTTGAGTACCGAGGTAAGTTTGTGTGAAATAAAAGTTCCATAGTGTTTTCATATTTTAAATTACTTGATATTATGATAAAGAATATTATTCCCATGAAAATCAACCAATGAAGCCTCGATAAAAAAATGATGAGAATATACTAAGTTGAAGTCCTGGTTGAAGATTCGAAATAACGAGGATACTTACGGCATCGGCATTGAATAAGGAAGGTCCCGTATAAGACCGTGTTTGGGACATGGCATCGGCACCGAACGTAGATCCCGTATAAGACCATGTTTGGGACATCGTATCAGCATCGAATAAGGAAGGTCCCGTATAAGACCATGTCTGGGACATGGCTTCGGCACCAAAGGAAGATCTCATGTAAGACCATGTCTGGGACATGGCATCGACATCTGTGTACGATCTCGTATAACACCATGTCTGGGACATGGCATTGACATCAAGTTAAGGGATCTCGTGTAAGACCATATCTAGGATATGACATCGGCATCAAGAGGTGATCCCATGTAAGACCATATCTGGGATATGGCATTGGCATCGTGATACATGTATGATGAGATTGAGTATCCTCCAATATTCCGAGTAATTCAACGGGGAAAAGAGTTAAGTATATGAATATGACAATGAGCTAAGTTATACAAGGATGACAAAAAGTTCCATTTAAGCTAAGGATGATAATGATTTAAGTTTATGTTCAAGATAGCATAAATGCTAAATTATGTGCTGAAGTGATACAGGTACCATGAGTAAAATACGAGTTATGAAAATAGTAATGGGATATGTGATGGGTAAGAATAAGTATGAGTAAGTATGTCAAAGTACTTGAGAATGTGTGTTGTGATTGTTTTATGAGATAATGGATTTTATTATGAGTACTTATGTTGCTATTTTAGTTTATGCAAACTTACTAAGCTACATGCTTACCCTTTCTTTTCCCCTTTCCTTGTAGTAAAGCCAAGCTAACTCGGGGATCACAGAATGTCAGAGCTCGGATCACACTATCAGTCATTCTTTTGGTATAGTAAAGTTGTTTTATTTTGGGTATGGCATGTATAGGAACTTGGTCATCTTGTGTTATGTCATATTTGAAAGCTAAAGTGTTGGCTACTAAGGTTATACACTCATTTTGTAAATGGCCATTGTGAATTGGCTAACATTTGTCAAGTTTCATATTTTAATAATGATGAGTTTTACGAAGTGAAAGTTCATGCAAATGATTGAGTAAAATGTGAAATGTACGAATGATAATTAGTGGTTCTTCATAGTGTATTATTGCCATGTTATGTGTTGTTTGTGTTGGTATATGTGTGTTCATGTTTCAGGGAGGCAATTGGCTTGGAAAATAGCCTTCTATTTGTCCACACGGGTAGACACACGGGCATGTGTCTAGGCCGTATGTGACACACGGTCAGCCCCATGGGTGTGTTGATAGGCCGTGTGTCCCTTGTATCAACTTGCGAGAATTTGATTCATCACACGGGCCAGCACACGGACGTGTGCCTCGGCCTTGTCCCCCTTTCATAAACAGAATACCCAGGTTTTCACACACGGGTGAGGACATGGGCGTGTCTAGGCCGTGTGAGGGACACGGGCCACTGACACGGGTGTGTGTCTGGCCGTTTGAAAACCCTTGTAGGTTCGAAATGAAAAATAAATTCCACACGGGATAAGAACATGGGCGTGTGTGACCACACGGCCTGCCCACACAGGCGTGTTCCATTTCACACGGGCGTGTGGCCCCTGTTTAGGTAAAAATTTTCTAAGTGAGCAAATGTTTCTAGATTAATTTCGAAACCTCTCGTATGTATGTTTAAGGCCTCGTAGGCCCATAATAAAGATGTTATGTATATGAATGAAAAGCTTTAAGTTAGAACAAAATTTTATGGCATAATGTTGTATGTTTAAGCAAGTTAAGTTCGGTAATGCCCCGTATCCGGTTCTGGCATCGATCACGGGTAAGGGGTGTTACATTATACACGGAAGAAGACACGGGCATGTCATGGTTGTGTGAGGGACATGGGCCATAGACACGAGCGTGTGTCAGGCCGTGTGAAAGCCCCTATAGGTTCGAGTTGAGAAATAAAATCCACACGGGCTAGGGACATGGACGTGTGTGACTACACGGCCTGCCCACATGGGCGTGTTCCTCTCCACACGTGCGTGTAGCCCTGTTTTAAGCAAAAATTTTCTAAGTGTTTGAACAATGCCGGTTCAGTCCCGAACCACTCTAAGTGTATGTTTCAGGTCTCGTAGACCCATAAATGGAACATTGTGAATACGTATGAAAGGTTTTAAAGTCTGGTAATGCCTCGTACCCGGTCTCGACGTTGAATACGAGTAAGGGGTGTTACATGGCTTGGTCGTGTGACCTAAGTCAGTAAGTTACACGGGCACGGACATGGTCTGGGACACGGTCGTGTGTCCCTATTTCGAATGCCCACACGGCCTGGCCATAAGGCCGTGTGACCTCTGCAGTTTGTAAATTTTCATCTTTTCCCTGAAATTTCTATATGTTTCTAATTTTGTCCCGATTTGTTTCTAATGTATTTTTAGGGCCTCAAGGGCTCGCATAAGGGACAATATGTATGCTATTGATTGGTTTTTGCTATGATTGATTATATGAATTAAATGTTTTAAATTTTTTGATAGTTATGGAATGTAAACTCCGGTAATGCTTCGAACCCTATTCCGACGACGGATACGGGTCAGGGGTGTTACATGATATTTCCTTTATACTTTTATATCTTGGAAATGGATGGTAATTCCTCATCAAAATCTACTTTGGTTTTGTTAGGAAGACCATTCATCAAGACAGCTAAAACCAAGATTGACGTAGATGAGGGTACTCTCTCCGTGGAGTTTAATGGAGAGATTGTTAAATTTAATATTCTTGATGCAATGAAGTACCCTAATGATGTGCATTCCCTTTGTCATATTGATTCGTTTATACAGGATGTCTTTGTAGAAGAGAGTGTTTGTAATGAGTTGGAATTAAATGCACAATCCAATTTGGAAGGAATTGATGATAAGATTGGTGTAAAAGAATTATTTTCAGCATTATTGTCTGAACCAATAAATTCGAATGTTGAAATTTCTACTATCACTAATAAGATGTTACCTTTTATTGTGGAAGCATCAAAACTGGAATTAAAAGACTTGCCCAATCATCTAAAATACGTGTATTTGGGTGCAGGTGAGACGTTTCCAGCCATAATCTTGAAAAGATTCACAATTGAACAATAAGAAAATGTGGTTCGAGCTTTGAAAGAGTACAAGGCTGCAATTGGATGGACCTTAGCCGATATTAAAGGTATTAGTCTATCAATTTGTATGCATAGAATCTTGCTTGAAGGTGATCCTAAACCCTCAAGGGAACCACAAAGGAGATCGAATCCAACTATGAAAGAAGTGGTAATGAAAGAATTACTCAAGTTGTTGGATGTATGTATAATCTATTCAATCTCAGATAGCGAATGGGTAAGCCCCATTCATGTTGTCCCAAAGAAAACCAGGACTACGATGGTAAGAAATTTAAATAATGAGCTTGTACCAATGCGAGTGCAAAATGGTTGGAGAATGTGCATCGATTTTAGGAAGCTTAATCAAGTGACTAGGAAAGACCCGTTTTCCCCTACCTTTCATAGACCAAATGCTAGAACGGCTAGCTAGAAAATTTTTCTTTTGTTTTCTTGATGGTTTTTTAGGTTTGTATCAAATCCCTATTGCACAAGAAGATTAAGAAAATACGATATTCATTTGTCTATTAGGGACTTATGCCTATAAGCGGATGCCTTTTGGTCTTTGTAATGCTTCAGGCATGTTTCAAAGATGCATGATGAGTACTTTTTCTGAATATATTGAGAAATGCATAGAAGTGTTCATGGATGATTTTACGGTATATAGGGAGTGCTTAGATAATTTAACCAAAGTTTTGAAAAGATGCATTGAGACAAACTTAGTTTTAAATTATGAAAAGTGTCATTTTATGGTTACTTAGTTTTAAATTATGAAAAGTGTCATTTTATGGTTATTCAAGGCATTGTATTAGGACATGTGATTTCTTCCAAGGGTATGTCATTTTATGAAATGTGGACATAATTGTAAACTTACCTTACCCTACAAATGTTAGGGAAATGTGATCTTTTCTTGGACGTGCAGGGTTTTTATCATAGATTTATCAATGATTTTCCCAATATTGCTTTGCTATTGACAAATTTATTACAAAAGGAAGTTCAATTTGAGTTTGGGAAAGAATGTAAGGAGGCGTTTAATTGAAAATAATCATAACAAAATAATATAGTTATGGGCTGATTTTATTGTTATCATAACAAAATAATATAGTTACGGGCTGATTTTATTCTTAGGCTCTTTTTAAAAAAAAAAAAACCTTTAAAATTTTCACACTAAAATATCTATATACACACCGATATTCAATTTTATGATTTCCACTTCTCGTTATTAAAATTTTATCCCTGGTTTCCATTGATGCTAAACTTGAATATAAAAAAATTGTCCTCCATTAATTCAACTCAGCATCCAATTCTTTATAAACTGATATAAGAATAACCCAGTAATAAAAAGTTCGGGACATTAAAATGCGAGTCTTCTTTCATTTCTGGAAATTACTTACTTGTCTAAATAATTTCATTTTAATTTTAAATGGGTGGTGGATAATAATATATAAGCTCCAAAAATACTAACTCATAATTAATTTATTAATTAGTAGTCAACAAATATATGCTCTCAAAGTCTAATCATATCTCCCCATGCGACAATGGCTATTGATTGTGGAATAAGACAATACCGCAGAATTTTCCACCAAATTTTGACTGCCTCTCCATTGCCTAAACCTTAAGCATGTTGAAGCTAAATTTGTCATTTAGTACACCATGCTCTTTACAAAGAACTTTCCTAAAGTTTGTCACCATACACAACATCATGTGCTCTACTCTCTTTTCTCTTTCTTATATATTTTTGGCTAAATTCAAGACTAAAAAAACCAAAAAATTAAGATAACATGTTTTCGAATAGAGGTGTTCATGGGCTGGATTGGGCCGAATCAGGTTCGAGTTAGGTTCAACTAAAAATTCAGGCCTATTTACTAAGCTTGGACCCAGCTCGACCCGAAAAATGGGTCTAAAATTTTTCCCAAACCCGACCTAGATAAAAATGATAAAACCCAGGTTTGACCTGGTCTGCCCATATTTATTTTTTATATAATTTTTAAATATATATATAATACATCAAAAATACTATAAATATCAAAATAAATATTTTCCAAAAAATTGAAAATAAATTTTAAAAATATGTAGACTTAAATAACACTAAGATAAATGCAACTTAACAAGCAAATACCTCTAAAATAATAACAAAATTAACAAATGCCTTTAAAATAATAACAAAGTTAAGAATAAAATAAGTTTTATACAATATCCAAACAATAACAACAAAATAGTAGCAACATAATAGTAAGATGGTAGCAAAATAGGAAGAAAACAACAAGAAAATAACATTCAAAAACAAAAAAGAGAAGTTTTTTTTGTCATTTAGTGAATTCGGGCTGGGCCGGGCCCGGGCAAAAAATGCCTTACCCGAGGCCCAAATCGTTTTTTAAACGAGCTTTATTTTTTTTTTGTCTAAGCCTATTTTTCGGGCCTATATTTTTATCCAAATCCTCTCATATTTTGAGCGGATCTTCGGGCCGGGCCGGATGGCCCGACTGATGATCAGGTCTAAATAATTATTTATTTGGACCCAATCATTTTGATTTCTACATTTTTACAATGGTTCGATGGACTGAATATTGTTTCTAAAATAATCAAACGAAATGAAAATCACATCAATGTTTGAAATAGAAATATAGAATCAGCTTATCCTTAGGCATTACCATGTGAGTGAATAATCCAAACCTAACTCAGTCTTATCACAAGCCTAACCTATGATCATAAATTAATAAAAAAATATTATTCGTATTTATCGAAAGTTATCAAAAAAAAAAATATCACGTTTTGTCAAAATTGTATAATATTGTAAGCTTTCTTCTTATGAAAGTTTTAATTAAAATAAGAAAATAGAAAAATGAAAATTGCCTATGCCAACCAATTATAATATTCTAAGTTTTCTTCTTGATAATAATGTTAACGTTCCTTTAAAAAAAAAAACTGCTAACGTTTAAAAAATTTATATTTTATTAATGTAATAAATAAAAATAAATCAACGCTTGTGTATAATATCATTTATATGAATTTCCTACTTTGTAAAAAGGGTAAATTATTAGTAATTCAACTATAAAAAATTATAAAATGATTATTTAACTGTTCAATTTTTTTGTTACCTAACTATTTTAAATTTTTTAGTGTTTTTATTTTTACATTACCCAGCTAGTGATAGATAGTTGGATGACTATTTTGTAATTTTTTATAGTTGAATAATAAAAAGAAATTTACTAATAATTAAATATTTATTTTATAATTTTTTATAGTTAAATGATCCGAAAATAAATTTACTAATAATTAACTAACTATTAGTATAATTTTTTCTTTATAAAAATATTATATTTTAAATAAATTGTATATATTGAGGTTGATAAAATATATTGGGAAAATATTAGAAAGAGAAAAAAGGGCAAGGGGGATAAGACAGTGCAGGATGCTTTGGCAGTTTATAAGTTTCGTAGGGGAGGGGGAGGAGGGGGGGCCCCTACACTTTTTGGCCTCCTATTTCTAACATCTGGTCTCTTATCTCACCACTGGCAAGTCACCACCCTTTTGTCCCCGTCTTTGCTGTAACTTTTTTCCCCCTTTTTGAATATCGTGTATGATTTTCCTACTCAACTTTTCATTTTTCATTTTAAATTATCATAATTATATTTATAATTATAACCATAATCATATTAACTAACAAATCTCATAACAATTAAACAACTCTTATAATTAATACGAGAAATGCATGTCTTTTATATTTGTAAATCTCTATTATGTTACCAACTTATAATTTATATGTGATAGTTTTGAATATAAAAGAAAAAAGAAATTACAAATGTGAACAGAATATATATTTAATATATACCAAAACATTGTAATAAATAATAAGTATGGGATAATATATTAACAAGATGGTATAATATATATTATTGAGGGGATTCACTCTCTTTTGAAATATCATTCCCAGGGTTATAAGATCAAACCACAACTCGATTTCTAAACTACATTTGCTTAATACTCAACACAACCATCCCTTTTACTTTATGTATATTAACAAAACTTTTAAAACAATTAATATTAATATTTATAAAATTTCATTATTAAACATAAATTTAATTTTTATTATTTAAATTGAATTTAAATAAAATTAAAATAATTTAACATGAAAATTTTAATATTAAACTTAATAAATCATCAAACTCATAAACAGTTTTAACTATTTACGTAACTGAAAAATATACAAGATAAAATAACAACTATATATACTAAAATTGCTTGTCATTTATGTGGCGAAAGAGGTCAGAGAATATATGAGAGCAATTGCTATTTATTTATCCAACATGAATGGAAATGTATACAGCATACTTTGATCTTAGATCACTTGTAAAGAAAATTTATGCGAATATTTAAGAAAAAGAACTTAAAAGAGATTTTGATTGTGTCAGTAAATTGAGGTTGTGAGATTTTAAAGTATTCATATTCAAGCTTCATTCTATGTAAATTATGTGTAGACTCTTTTTGAATTTTATTTTAATTATATATAAGTTTTTAAATTATTCTAATTTAGGTCCAGGTATATGTCAATTTCTAATCGGATGGCTGTTATTCTAGTTTTTTGGAATAAAATGAAGAAGACTATTAGGGTAATAAGATAAGGGTTCTATGATAGGGTGTGTTTCATTTGGCTAAGACTTCATGAAAACTAGTCGTTTCAAAAATTCCAAAAGAAAAAAAAAAGTAGGATATCTTACTATATTCGATTTTTTTCACTAAAAATAAAAATCCGAAGATATTCTTGTGCCACCCAAATTCATAAATGTATATACATAAAATATAATAAAGTTTTCATGCTTTGATTTAGTGAATAATGTCATTTTTCTCCATGCAATCCCTATCCCATCCCTCAAATAAAGTATATCATTATATTTCGGACAATATGAACAGATTTTCCGTAGACAGTGTTTATATATAAAAAAATTATGTTTTAGGGTAAGTTTTTTCTTTTTTATATCTATAATTGTATTAGTAGTGTTAATTCATTGCAACAATGTTGATTCGTTACATCCAAGATACATCCATTTTCAAAATTGTTCATATGATCATTATTGGCTTTTCTTAAGAGTAGATGTACTTTCTACATGGTCGTAAATAAATCGAATTTATACTATCTAAATTGAAAAATCAAGAAATATATATTATATATATTGAAAAGTGACCATTTTATCAATTATTTGTTGATTACTGTTGAGATATCAATAGATAGCGAAACAATCGATTAAAAAGAGAATAGAAAATAACATGCTTCATATGTTGATATTTTTTGTTGCTATAACTTCTTGTTATATAGTAGGTAGGCAGTAACTAACTTGCATGCTTAGTACGTATATTAACTGTTAATTACAAAGAACTAATCCCTAAATACTAGGAGTTTTTATAACAACTTATTTACCAACTTCTACACTCCCCCTCAAGTTGGGGGGTGAGGTATGTTTATCACTCCCAACTTGGATATTAAGTGTCGATGCTGTTGTGCTCGCAGTCCTTTAGTGAGAACGTCTGTAAGCTGTTCTTTTGTTGGAATGTGTTCAGTTTTCACTAAACCTTTCTAGATACTTTCTCTCACAAAGTGGCAGTCAATTTCAATATGCTTGGTTCTTTCATGGTAATTAGGGTTTGTTGCAATTTGAATTGCAGCTTGACTGTCACAATAAATCACGTTTGGCTTACTTTCTTTGATCCCCAATTCTCTAAATAAGCCTTGTAACCATTTCAACTCTGCAATAGTAGATGCCATACTCCTATATTCAGTTTTTGTTGAAGTTCTTGAGACAGTTCTTTGTTTATTTGATTTCCAGGAGATTAAGGAGCTTCCAAGTTTTATACAATACCCTGTTGTTGATTTCCTAGACATAAGACAAGATGCCCAGTCTGGGTCATAGTATGCAATTAACATTGGAACTCCATCAGAAGCAGATAGAATTCCATGTCCTGGATTGCTTTTAATATATCTCACTATCCTCAATGCAGCTCTTTTTAGGCTTGTACATAAACTGACTTAAATGTTGCACACCATAAGCAATGTCTAGCCTAGTGTTTGTCAAGTATAGTAATCTCTCAATTAGCCTTTGATAAATTGTTGCATCTGCTAGAACTTCACCATCATTTTTAGATTGTAATGTTTCATCAAATTTTGTTGTTGTAAGCTTTTGATTCTGTTCTAATGGAGTGACTGTTGATTTTGCCCCTTTTAAACAGATATCTTCAATTAATTCGAGAGCATATTTCCTTTGCCTTAGCACAATACCTTCATCTGATCTTGGTACTTGATCCCAAGAAAATGTTTTAGACTTTCAAGGTCCTTTATCATGAAATTCTTGTTCAATATAACTTTTAATTCACTGATCAATTCACTGTCATTTCCTGTAATCAGTAGATCATCAACATATATTAAGATGATGACTTGTTTGGATCCTACACTTTTTTTGAATATGGAGTAGTCATGTTTACTCTGAATGTATCCATGTAAAACCAAAGTTTTAGTCAACTTTAAATCCACTGTCTTGAAGTCTATTTCAGGCCATAGAGAGATTTAAGCAACTTGCAGACCTTATGCTCCCCTTGGTTGCCAAATCCCTCTAGAAGCGTCATGAACACTTCTTCTCACAAATTACCTTATAAAATAGATTTAAAGACATCTAGCTGATAATGTGGCCAATTAAAGATGGTTGCAAGAGCAATAATAGTTTAGAGGTTCGGCTTCTTTTCCTGTGGATAGGACTAATTTTGAAAATTTTGAGGAGGTTGCTGTCTTTGACTTGCTTGATTTCCTTGACCTCCCCGTGTAAAATTTGGGTGGTTCCTCCAACCTAGATTATAAGTATTACTATAAGGGTTATTATTAGATCTGAAATTATTACCTATATAGTTCATCTGTTCGCTCTCTGTGCCCGGTTGGTAGGGTGGGTACTCAGGATTCGCCACAGTTCCACTTGCGTCGCACTGCATTACTGGATGTGCTTGTAAAAAACACAAACTATCAAGCTTTTTATTCATCATCTCTACTTGTGTTGATAGCATAGTTACTGCATCGAGGTTAAAAACTCCGGCCGATTTCATTAGTTTTGTCCTTGTAACCTGCCACTGATAGTTATTCAGTGACATCTCTTCAATAAACTCGTAGGCTGCTTCAGGAGTTCTGTTGTTTATGGTTCCACTGGCGGCTGAATCAATTAGTTGCCTCGTTGAGGGGTTCACACCGTTATAGAAAGTTTGGACTTGAAGCCACAATGGTAAACCATGATGCGGACACCTTCTCAAGAGATCCTTATATCTCTCCCATGCATCGTATAATGTCTCTAAATCCATCTGCACAAACGAAGAGATATCATTCCGTAATTTGGCCGTTTTGGCCGGTGGGAAATATTTTAATAAAAATTTTTCGATCATTTGTTCCCACGTAGTGATTGACCCTCGTGGTAATGAGTTTAACCACTGTTTTGCTTTATTCCTTAATGAAAAAGAAAATTACCGAAGACATATGGCATCATCAGAAACGCCATTTATTTTGAAGGTATCACAGAACTCTAACAAATTAGCTATATGAGTGTTTGGGTCTTCGTCCTGCAAACCACCAAATTGAACAAATTGTTTAATCATTTGTATAGTGTTAGGTTTTAATTCAAAATTATTAGCAGCTATAGCAGGCCTAACAATACTCGATTCTGCTCCTGTTAAATGAGGTTTAGCATAATCGTACATAGTACGCGGAGCATTGTGTTCTCCCATATCTTGTGGTGGATTATTCTCGTCCATCCCTTCAGTAGGATTGGATCTGTCTTCTCGCTCTTCTTCTGTGTAATTTAGGGCTCGCCTAATTTCTCTGCGATTCCTACGAGCGGTTGCTTCAATATCACTGTCGTATACTAGTGGTCCTTTCGGGTTCCTTCTAGTCATAAACTATAGGTACCTGCTGAGAAAAGAATGAAAGAAAATTTAGCAAAATTAAAATTTAACCTAAAGATAAAATTAAATTGCGGAAAATAAGAATAATGGCTAAAGTAATAAAAATAGAGCTTTCTTAATATTTTAGTTCCCCGGCAACGGCGCCAAAAACTTGATCGCTGGATTTCAGAGTTTTAAATTTATATAAATGAGAATGATCGAACTTGGAAACTAACTCTGACAATGATTGAGGCAAGTGCACCTATCGAACAGTAGTATAGCTTAGGCAAGACCGGATTGTCGAACCCAAAGGAACTAAAAGTACTAATACTAACTTTCTTTTTATTATCTAGCCTAAAATAAGTGAAGTTGTTATCTAATCTAAAATTAACTAACTATTAAGCTTAAAACTCAAGACAAAAAGAACGAATTGGGGAATACTGTTGGAAAAACTCAGTTGATCATGACGATACCCTTAGGAAGAATCCACCTAGACTTCACTTGTTATCTAACACTGAACCAGACGATTTATTCACTTGACTTGATCCATAAGAGTCCCTAAGTTATATTAAACCCTCTCTCGAGGTGAATAATGTCTAACCCTAGGTTGGTTAATTGAAATCTCTTTCTAATTAAAACCCCTAGAATTGCATTAACTCGATTTATGGACTCCCATTTTAGGTTTCACCCTACTTCGGCAAAATCTCGTCACCCTATCTCTAGGCGTGCAATCAACTCCGCTTAATTATGCTAGGTCTACTCTTAAGCAGGGACTTTTGCTCCTCCACCTAAGCGCATCCAACTTGATTCAATATCCCAGAAATATCAACACAAGAATTAAGCACACATAATTAAGAACAAATCAAGTAGTTATCATATAGTTCAGAAAACAATAACAAGATCCGTCTTAGGTTTCATCCCCTTCAGGTATCTGAAGGGTTTAGTTCATAACAAATAAAAAAAACATCTCAGAAGAAAAGATAAAACAAAACATAAGAAATCCATAAAACCCCCTGAAGGAATTGAAGGAGAGATCTGTCGTTTTGAGTAGAATTCTGACTTCTGGAGATGGATCAACTGGCTATCTTTGAGTAAATTCCCACAACTTTGACCTTTTCAGCTTGGCTCCTTGGCCTAGCTCATCGCCCCCTTTCAAGTAACACTTAGGGGGTTTATATAGGCTCTTGGAATGTGTTTCTTTGGCCCTAAATATCCTTTTCCGATTGAATTTGCTCTTTGCCACGACAGGGACACGGCCATGTCACACGCCTGTGTGACTGGTCTTCAAGCCGTGTTCGGACTTCTTTAATGAGGCACGGTCGTGTGAATCGGGGGTAGGCCGTGTTTTAGTTGCTCAATGAGGCACGACCATGTCGATTTCCACTTTGGCCCAATTTGGTTCGTTTTAGGCCCGTTTCTCGTTCTTTTCATCTTCGGGTGCTTTCCTGAGTATAAGACATGAAAAGAAAGGATTAAAAGCACCTTGTTACATGAATCAAGGAATAAATCATTCGAAAATATGCTAAATGTGGGATTAAAATATGTTACTTTTATGGTTTATCAGATTTCCAAGACAAAACAGAAGAAGGTAATCGATTAATAATGTAGCAAGCTATTAACACATACTCTCCCCAAAATTTAGATGGCGATGTTTGTATTCAACAACTCCATTTTGTTGTGGAGTATCAACATAGAAGCTTTGATGCACAATACCAAGTGAGATGAAAAAAGGTGTGCATGTAGAGTTAAAAATTTCATAACCATTGTCACTTCGAATAATCTTGGTATCAGTTGAAATTTGTGTTTTTGAAAAGGTAACAAATTGTTTAAGAGTGATAGAGGCATCACTTTTGGTGCGTAAAAGGTATACCTAAGTCATTTGAGTAAAATCATCAAGTATAGTGAGGAAAAAATGATGACCCCTATGAGTTAAAATTTTATAAGGGTCCTATAGGTCAATATGAATTAAAGCAAAGGCACTAGTAGTTTGAGTGTGACTATGAGGAAACAACAAATTAGTTTGTTTAGCCATTGGACAAACGGAACAATAAGATAGTTCATTAAGATCACGCAAAATATATTTTAATTGACCTATTTTCTTCAATGTCGAATCAGTGGTGTGACCAAGATAAGTATGCCATACATGTGGATCATTATGTAAAGCCATAACATAAGAAACAATGGATAAAGAAATATTGGCAGACTTGAGAGGAGGAATAGGACTGGAAGAGAGTTGGTGTGGGTGAAAGTAGTAGTAACCAGCATGTTCTTTACCAATCCCCAGCATCCGTCCACTGCAAAGGTCTTGTAAAGTGAAAAAAGAAGGGTAGAAATATACAAAACAATTGAGGTCTTTAATAAGCTGAGAAATGGAGAGCAAATTATAAATAAAATCATATATGTATAAAATATTAGTTAACTTATAAGTGGAGGAAAGGATATTATGGCTAATTTGAGTAATAGAGGTTGATTTCCCATTAGGCAATTAAAAACAAGAGCTTTTAGGAGCAAGAGCAACAAAAGAATTCAAGCAATGAAAATCAAATTTCATATGGTTGGTGGCTCCTGTGTCAAAGATCCAACTAGACGATGTAGAGGAAGAGAACATACCGGCCATATGAGCAATAGCAAAAATAGATGAATCTTTCTGCAAAAGTGTTACACCCGATTTTCTTTAAACCTAGAAATTAGGAACATTTAGGGGTTAAATTGAAAAAAGACCATAAACTGGTGGTCTCTACTGAAAGACCAAAAAGAAATAGTAATTGGAATTGGTCAGGGTTAAGAATTAGGTCTGGTTCGATTGGAGTAGAACCATTCGATCTCTTAGTGGGAGACACAATGATTGTCAATGGGTGAATTTTACTGTAACACTCTATACTCGACCTGTCTACTGGATCCGGATACCAAGTGCCACAATTCCTAAAGCTTTTAATAAGCTCTTAACTGGTTATTTGTAACCCAAGTTAGATTATATACATATATCTAAAATGTGACACTAATAGCTAATACAAAATTTCCATAAGTAACAATAAATTCTCAAGTTTAACATTGAACAATCATTTATCCATACATGTATTAGGCTTATGATGTCATTTTTCTATTTAAGAGACTCAAAATATGACGTATGGCTGGACTATGGCTATATTGGGTAAATCCTTGAGGTGTATCCTTCAAGGTTAGCCCTTTATATACATGAAACAACTAACATATTCACAAGGCTCAACTATGGATAGCTTAGTGCCTAACAATCTTCATGCTATGATGGTTGTAATGGCTCGTTTTTAGAGAAATTAGAACTGTGGTTTCGGGACCACAAATCTGAGGTCATAAAATCTATTTTAATATTATTTTGTGGTCTACAGCATTTAGAATTATGGTATAAAAATTTCATTAAGTAATTTTACCGTTTGTATGCTCAATTTGTGAAAAAGGACTAAATCGAGTAAAGTGCGAAAGTTGTGTTCTATTAGCTAAAGGTGTTAAATAGCTATAGAAACTTAAAGTGGAAGTCCTTATATAGTAATTAGACCATTAATTAAGTTAGTGGATGTGCATGGCTTGTATTTGAGTAAATTTTTAAGTTAGGTAAGGGTAAAATGGTAACTAGGTATTTAAAGTAAATTAAATAAAACAAAACTAATGGCCATCTTCCTCATGAAAATTTCCAACAAAAATTTCAGTAACTTAGAGCCATTGGAGAGCTTAAAATTTCAGCAACATTAACCCCTTGCATGTAAGTGATTTTTAAGCCCCTTTTTGATGATTTTTATGTTTTTGGAATCGTTGTTGCTTAACCTAGCCAACTAGGGGACCAATTTGCAAAATGATTGAAAGTCTAGGATTTTTTCATGAGAGCATTTTAGTTATTCTTGAATTTTAATGGAAGAAAATGAATCCTTATTGTTAATTAAACAACTTTTGTTATGTGAGTTTTAATAAAATTGTCAATTAGGGGTTAAATTGAGAAATATGTAAATTGTGTGTTAAATGTGTGAATTTGTGATGTGTATGGGTTGTGTAACACAACAAACCCGGCCTAGACGTTACGGCCAAATCTGGCGTGTCACATCGAAGTGTTTTTCGAAAACCATGTTTTCACTGAAAACCCTCCTTAATATTTAAAAACTAGTGTCTCAGTTTGTGTTCGTTCAATTTCAAAACGTGGTTCATTGAAAAGTTAATCACTTTTAAAAATGTTATGAACTTTGTTAAAAATCTCTTTTTAGTTGTGGAAGCTAATTTAAGGTAAAAAAGTTTAAAACGTATGTTTTAAAAAAAAAACAGTAATTGGGTTGAAAACTCGTCTACGTCTAACAGATATAAAACGTAACAAAATCCAAATTTCAGAATTAAATCCAGAGAGGCCTTATTACAGAAATTAAAAACCTAAAACGGAATTTAAAACATATATGAAGTCCGAAGCATAACAGTCACGTCGTGTGGTCACCTCCGAGTCCCTCGCAGCACCGATCCTCCTAACGCTGGGGATTACTTGCACAGTTAAAAACGGGGTGAGTTTATGAAAACTCAATGTGTAATCCCCTTACTAGAGTAACAGTCAATATACAGAAACGAAAACTGAAATAGTCTGGGCCAAAGCCCTTTTACAGTAACAGTACAGTCTAGATCAGAGCATACGTGGCCAAAACCCAATACAATATCATTTGGGTCACAGCCCATAACAGAATCAATTGGGCCCAGCCCAAACCAATAACAGAACCAGTGGGCCTAAGCCTAGTACAGTGACAGATCTCATAAACAGATATGCGACAGTATGAGGATGCATCCCACCCTGATCCAGCCAACACACCACCCGTACCAACCCTACACTCCTGTGGGGATAAAATCAACCTACCCAGCCAACACACCAAGCTTAGCACCGGTTGCGACACTAAGTCAATAGAACGGCTCGGCGCCGTAGATAGAACGGCTAAAAGCCATAAACAGAATGGTTATAAACCATAATCAGTATGGCACAGAGCCATAGTCAGGATGGCACAAAGCTATCGGTAACTGTAATAAGTTTGGCACATAGCCATCAGCGACGGTAATATAATCGGCACACAGCCACGGGTAATCATGATCGACACAGAGTCATCAATATATATGTTAGGCACATAGCCACGGGTAAATACGATTGGCACAAAGCCATAATCAAGATGGCACAGAGCCATATTTAGGTTGGCATAGAGCCATAATCAGATTGCGCGGCTTTAAGCTGTCCGTCGATCCACAGTCGTCTCATGCGACCCGTGCGACCTTAACAGATCAATACTGGATCCACAGTTGTCTCATGCGACCCGTGCGATCCTATCAGAACTTCCTCCGTATCAATGTCCCAACCCCATGCAATATGTCGTGTATGTCATGCTCAATCATTACACGTGAATGCAAAATGGCCATGCCCACTAACAGTCATTTAGACATATATTAAAAGCATATCAGTCATACAACCACCGTCAAGTCAGTTAAAACAGTCATACAATCCCAGTCAAATCAGTCAAATCATAACACACTTCAGTCATTCACCCACAAGGGCAAAACAGTCATTTTACTCTATAAGAGTATTTCGTTAATCCTACCCTTTATGGGTATTTAGGTAATTTTGCAAATCAGGGGTATTTCAGTAATTTCCCAAATCGGGGGTATTTCGTTAATTTCACAAATTGAGGGTATTTCGGTAATTTCACAAATTAAGGGTATCTCAGTAATTTCACAAATCGAGGGTATTTCGGTAATTTCCCAAATCGAGGGTATTTCGATAATTTCAAAAATCGAGGGTATTTCGTTAATTTCACAAATTGAGGGTATTTTGGTAATTTTACAAATCGAGGGTATTTTAGTAATTTCACAAATCGAGGGTATTTCGGTAATTTCATATATCGAGGGTATTTTGGTAATTTTGGCAAACTAAGGGAATTTCGGTAATTTTTACAAACCAAGAGTATTTCAGTAATTTTACAAATCGAGGGTATTTCGGTAATTTTAAAAATCGAGGGTATTTCGGTAATTCCACAAATTGGGGGTATTTCAGTAATTTTTGCAAATTGGGGGTATTTCGATAATTTTTGAAACTGGGGGTATTTTAGTAATTTCACAAATTAGGGTCTCAGCAACCCAACAGAAGGTCCATCATTGCCTCGAGCGACTTAAATAACCTACACAATCACAACGATGTAAATGGGCCTAAGGCCCATTACTCGACCCAAGTGGGCTCACACACTTGTGTGGCCCAATTAGCCTAGAAATAGCCTCAGCTATGCGAACAACACAGTTTAAACCAATAGAAACCATATAACATGCATTTTATCCGTGTGGGGACCACTAGCCTAGTGGACCCACACGACCCATTGCCCAAAAATGACCCTAGCCATGTGGACTACACAGCTCGGTCTAACATTTACTACAATATGCAAATTTAATCCGTGTGGAGCCCATAGGCCCATTAGGCATACACGACCCATTCTGCCCCAACGCGGCCCAAGACGACCTAAGCCCATAGAACGCTCATGGTGGCCTCAACCATCTTACGCCCATATTCGTGGGCTCGGTCCACCACATGTGCGATCGCACGCTCGTGTGGCATCATTCACCGGTATTTCAACTTTTGTCGTTCCACAACTTGAGTAGTGTGTGTACACACCTTCGACTTATCAGCCGACTATCAGGTACAGGATAAAAATACACACCTATTAACGAAGTCGAGTGAACCGCTCACGAGCCCAAAGCCTACATTTAAACACATTTGTCATCAATCCCCTTCTTGTACAACCAGACCAACATCCAATAAATCCTTACGTTATCATACATATTAAAGAACTCTAAACCCTTACCTTGATCGATCGATAGAAGGCCGCACCCCTACACCGCTGCCAAAGATTAACCACTAGGCCTATAAAATTCACGAATCGCAAAGTTACTTAAGAAGAAAGGAACAGTCGGCCCAAGCAATAAGGTGAAGAGAAAAAGTTGCTATCCCAAAAGAATTGAGAGAGGGGGAGAAAGACTATTCGACCAACACACCCAATTCCAAAAGCCAGAGAGAAAAAGAAAAAAAAAAAGGATGATCCATCAGTCAACAAAATCAAAAGAGTGAAGGGAGAAGGTGGAATATTCGGTCAAGGAGACCACAAACAGATCAATGAGAATCGGTTCACAAACTTGTAGGGAGCCAAAAAGAAAAGAGATTAAGGGGAAGAGACAAAGTTCGATTTTGGCACATAAATTAAGTGTCTAAATAGCTAAGAAAGTAGTGTTTTGAGATAGAGAAGGAAAAACAAAGAAAACGAGTAGCAGAAAGAGGAGGCAATAGAAGAATTCGACACCAACAAGCACAAAAACCAAATGACCAAAGAAAACACAAAAAACCGAAACTTGAGGAATAACCCTCCACCGAAATTCTAAGTACTTCCTAAGCAAAGTTCGGCACAATACTACACCAACTCAAACTTCACTTTTTCAAATTCCTTAAAAACCTCCACCAATCCCTCCACTGAATTTTCTCCTTGATTTACTCCAACTCCCCATTCAAATTCAATTCAAATTCTTATGATCAATCCAACCACAGAGTTCCAGTCCAGTTCCAACACTGCCCCAGCTCAAGCAGCAAAATAAACATACAATTGCGCACGCCATGCCTCGAACCTCAGAGTCCTTGCCACACATGTAGCGCCACCTTGCCACTAGATCACCCACTCTCTTTGTGTTACATTTTACCTTCTATAAATTAAAAGGTCTAAAGGCCAAAGTCCAGGTTCCTTTAAAAGAAAAACCAAAACAAATTGCAAGATTCAAGATTTGAACCCAGGCTCCCTTGCAACCTTAATGACGCCACAACCACTAGACCACATGCTTCCTTGTGTCATTTTTTAACACAATAATTTAAAAGGCCTACTTCCAAGCAGTCAGGGTTTTATCCACTTAAACACAAAAGTTTTGCTAAAGCACAGGTCTGAACCCAGGACTTCTCTAATACTTCTCAAGACCCTTAACCACTAAAGCAAACATTTAATTATGTTATTCACTTGCACAACTAAATTCCAATTCCTCCGATATGTGAAGCCCATTTCTTCTAGGCTTAAAAAGTCGAGGTGTTACAGACTACCATGAGCAAGTAGTAAATTTGGCTAGGCTTAGATGTGAATGAAATTGCATGAACTTTATTTTATGAGCCTAGAGACTAAATTGTAAATGTCTACAGTATAGGGGCAAAATAGTATTTTTGACATAAGATGAATTTTGAATTGAATTGAGTAGAATGCGAATTAAATTAGTTAAATTTGATTATACAGATCAAGAAAAGCCACTTTCGAAATTAAATCGGGTAAAGGACAAAGTAGTAGACTAATCGATCAATTTTCTTAGAACTAATTCGAGGTAAGTTCGTATGTTAATAAGCATTAAATTACATGTGTTTTAAATGTTTTATTATTATAATTATGATGATACGACTCCACGAAAATGTTCAACGAAGTATCAAAGGCTTAAATATCCCGGTTGAACCTTAGGAATAGATAGGATACAAATGACATGTCATTAAGGGTTACTGTGTTTTGGGTGCTGGTCTCATACGTCCTACCGGTGGCTGAGTTTTCGGCATGTGTTGCGGTTACTTTACAGCTTGTGTGAGCAACACCGTGTAGCTACGTCTTGATTGACAACTTGTGTGAGCAGACCCAGTGATGGCTCGAAAGTGAGCATCTATATGAGATATGAGATAGAGGTGGTTTTGACCACGTATTGGCACTTAGTGTGCGAGATATCCGATAGTATTCCAAATGGTTCAACGGGCACAGTGATGATACGAAGTTATACGAGTTCGATATGAACTAGTACAGGTATTCATGTGAAATACGGGAAGTAATTCATAATTGATGTATTCATACATGTCTAACATGGTTGTGAATTATGTGTTAGGCTTTGGGCCAATTGGAATTAATCTATGCTTTAATTTTTGTTTACCTAAATCATGGTTGATTTGGTAAGTTGTATTTATTAGTTATACAAACTTACTAAGCTTAATTGCTTACTCTGTTTTATTTTCCGTGTTTTATAGTGATTCAGAAGCTCACTCGGTTTGGAAGTTGTCAGAGACTACCTCATACTATCGAACACTTATTTTGGTACTTGGAACTTTATTTTTTGGTTAAATGGCATGTATAGGTATTTTGGCTAATGTGGCCTATATGTTTGTTGTGTATTTAGCAAATTTATTTGGCTTGAAAATGGTACATGTTTTAATTTTTCAATAGGTGTAAATGGCCTTATGATATGTGATGTATAATTGTTATGTGAATGCCTTGTTTTGTGAATTGGTATTTAAGGCACCAAATGGTTGAAATTGAAAAGTGGCATGCATGATAAGTTAGGCACAATGTCTCATATATGAGTTTGACCATTTAGGTATATCTTGAAAGTGTGATTAGTATGTTTTAAAGGGGTCAATGAATGTGTTGATGGATATCATGTTGTATGTGTGGATATTACATGTTATAAACTTGATATTGGTTTGTTTGAATGCCTATTTATGACATGGTTGTATGTACATTTTTTTAGCTTAAGTTGGTACCACTATGGGTGACAAAACTTGGCTTGCAAAATGACCTATTTTTGTCCACACGGGCAGAGACACGGGCGTGTGTCTCAGCCGTTTTTCAGGTGATACGGCCTTGTGTCCCCTGATACTTCTATAGAAATCAAGTAAATAGTTTCACATGGCCTAGCACACGGGCGTGTGGCTTGGTCATGTGGCATAAGTTAGTATGCCCTCCAGTTTTCACATGGCCTGGCACACGGGCATGTGGGTTGGTTGTGTGACTCAAGTCAGTGAGTTACACGGGGTCAGACATGGGCTAGGACACGACCGTGTGATCCCACTTCGAATGTCCACACGGCCTGGCCACACGGGTGTGTGTTCCCTGCCCTTTGAAAATTTTCCATGTTTTTCTAAAAATTCCTTAAGTCCTAAACCACTCTTAATGTCTATTTAGGGCCTCGAGGGCTCATATTAGGGACTATCTGAATAACTTTGAGTTTCTTTTGTTTGGAATGAGAAATGAATATGAAATGTATGATTGTTTGAGTTATAAGTCCAATAATGCTCCGTAACCCTGTTCCGGCGTTGGATACTGGTTAGAGGTGTTACAGTGGTGAACTATTGGGTGACTTGACCCATTTGACAGATTCTTACTGCATGAACTTGACTATGTTCTTTCCATAATTTGACTCGTACTTGCTACTCCCTGCAGGATAAAGCCCTCTCTTCAACCTATTTTGTAGATCATTTAGCTGGGGAGATTTAGTGAATATGCAAACTCTATATTATTTGTAATTTTGTACTAGTAGGTTGAACCTCTTCCTCAGATTTTTCTTGACGAACTCATTTACAAGCTCATAGTCCTCATTCATCTTACCTTTGGTGAGTTCTCTTATTAGCATTATGGTCTATGCCATTTAGACGCTCCTCACCTAGGCATTTCTATAAATTATCGTGACGTTCGTTGTTCTTCTGATCTTAATTCATGGAATACCTTTCCGCATTTGCCATCCTTGCGGACTTTTGTAACACCATATTGCCATTATCAGTCTCAGATTGTTCTCCGTGTTTGATGTCTTAATGGACTATCCGCACTCATAATCGATGGATTTCTTGGGTTGCCTTAGTCGAGCTAAGGCCATACACCCTCATTTCCTAGTATTTCATAGGTCCAGGTGGACCACCCCGTGTTTACTATCCCAGTGGACTATCTATTCCATGTTTATTGTTTTGGCGGACTTATCTCAATGGAGGCTATAGAGTCTTTCATCCATCGTCTTACTCATCATATCTGGCTGTCATAGTATCTCTCATTTATGGTCTTACACCGTATATATAATACCAAATACCTTGCTGCCATGACATCTTTCATCGATGGTCTTACACCCTTATCATTACCGTGTACCATGCCGCCATGACATCTTTCATCCATGGTCTTACTCATCATACTTGGTTGCCACAACATCTTTCATCTATGATCTTATATTATATATCTTATACCAAATACCTTGCTGTCATGACGTCTTTCATTGATGGTCTTATGCCCTTATTATTACCGTGTACCATGCTGCAATTACATGTTTCATCTATGGTCTTATGCTACGTACCACATACTACACTTCCATAGCCTCTTTCATCTATGGCTTACGTTATATACTATCGTCAAGGTGTCACCTCGAAGGATCAGTTGATACCGTTGTCGCATTAAATACAATTCCACAATTTTCTTTCCCTAATTCTCCTCCCATTACCTACTTAACACCAGCTAACCTTGGTGCTCGAACATCATAGTGTTCCCCCCGTAAGGTCCGGAGCTTCACCCAAGGCAGTAACTAATGGGTTCTCTCCCCATTCCCCTCCTATCTTCATTTAACCCCTTAAGGTTTCTTCGCCACAATTATCATACAGAGCATGCACATATTGTCATCCAACATAATAACATGGAATACAACGAACCCTTAAATCATACCATGACTATTTCATACATTTTAATATGCAATAAAGATTACTCATGCTACCATGTATATATGTCATACTGTCTCAATATGAATTTGACTAACCATATTGGAGATTAGAATCTCATCTCAATTCCTTATCCTTGGTAGCTCATCTTGTCATTTTGCTAGAGTTTTCCTTCATCCTGCCTACAGTTCCTTATTCCTCTACTGCCAAACTTGGCTCCTTACGATGGTAATGACATGCAAAACTTTCCACAACTACCTCCTCTTCTTCTTCTTTAGTTTACTGGAAAGAGAAGATACTTCGTTTAGAGGAGGGGAAGATGGTTAACAAAATTATGAAGAATTCTGTTTCCAACTCGTCTTATTTATACCCCATTGGCATGATCTTCATAGATCTTCGTTACCACACAATCCTAATTATTCTGTTTTCTACTATAGAACCGGTCAGTTCTAATCCAACAAAATCAGTTTTGAGATTCATCTCTTCCCCTACCAGCCACTTAAGTTTCTAAGTGCCTTATTAGTGTCCATGAATTTCTACTCCTATTCAATTAGATCCTCGACTATTTCTCGAGTTTGGGTATTTGGGATATCCGGTTGTGACATTTACACAGTTGAAGGATGTGTGAGAAAGGCTATAGATAGTTGAGAGGTGACTTTCAAGAGAGGATTCATCTCAATCCTATTTCAATTTTTTCCCTTCATTAATCTTTTTTGTTGCTACGAAGAATGGATGATTACGAGAAGCTCTGTGTCGAGCAGAGATTAAGAGGTCTGAGTAAAAAAATAGAGAATCCAGTAAGCTATTGTCAGGAGAATGGAAGCTCTGGCATTCGGAGAAGCTGAGCTAGCAAGAAAAAATGAGTATCAAGTGAGTTTCTACACTCTAACCCTAGAAAGGCTAAGTACGTTTAAGAGCATAGAGATGTATGAGTTTCCTCCATTCTAGTTCAGTGTGCATGAATTAACTATGATACCATGATATTTAATATGTAAAATGCACGTCTATAATATTGGAACATGTAAGGTAAACATTGCTAGGATTAGACGAAGTTAGGAAGGGAAAATGGGTGATTCTCTTAGATAACTCTATATGGTGTTGTTGTGTGCACCTGTGATGTGCGAAGCTTTGGGCCTTATGGAAGGGATACTGCGGTGTTTGAGCATCAAGGTTAGGAATGGTGAAATGGAGGAATAGATGGAATACAACGAGAAAAGTACATAAGAAATATCATGGCTAGGCCATGGGTCCGATCGGAGGCTGTACACCAAGATGAGTAAGACCATTGCTGAAAGACACTACGACATCATATGAAAGCATGTCAGAACAATAATTAGGATTAATACCTCAACTAAAAGACGCTATGGCATCATTTGATAGTCGCTGAGACGATAAACACATGGTTATATCATGTAAGACCATAGCTGAAAGACACTACGACATCATAGATAGTCCTTCGGGACACTAAACACATGATAGTCCATCGGGATAGTAAACACGAGAATTATGAGGTGTAAGACCATAGCTCAATATTGGAAGCATAGAGAGTTTGCCGAGATAATAAACACTAGTGGAAAATCAAAATAGTAGACGTAGGATAGCCCCCCAAAAAAGAAAAAGGGTTAGAAGAAAAATGGAAATATGGACTGGCAATAGTCAACCAACGGGTCACAAAAATCCACCAATGAATAGGGAACGTAATGGGAATGAGAAAGGACCATTGAATAGTAGTCATGCAAACCAGTAGGGCATAAGGATGTTAACCAGCAAGAAGTAATCACAGGTGTTGATGCACTAGTGATGCCTGGTGTACAAGTGAATGAGATAAGGTTTAGCCGAGGATAGTAGATAATGATCCACCATTAAGAGCCACCGAAGGGTGCTTAGAGAAACCTTGTAAGCTAGAGAGGTAACATAAGCATATGGGATGGCTAACAAGAAAAGAGGGGTTTATCAGAATCCATTAACTAGAAAATAATACATGATGGTAGATATGTCTGTTAAGACTATTCCTCATCAAGGAGGAAACCATTTGGAAAGTACTAGACAAGCTAGTTTCATAAGGAACCAAAATAAGAGGGAAACGTGAATACAAATGAACACTTCGAGGATAGCCTGCCAAAAAATTAAAGCCAAATGGGTCCACTGTAGACGGACATGACACAATTTCAAGCGTAAAAATCTCGAATATAGTGGTTTGCAAGGAACTAATCCAACCACTATTTTCCCCAAGTGGGATTTAATCCGCCATAGTGATGGGGAATCTTATTAGTTATCCCAATGGATAGGATGATAGCAAGCCCTTTAAGGTTAGGGTAATGGAAAGAGTCCACCACAGACTAATCAGATTTGGAATGATTGCCAAAGGGAAATTACCCAAGGGCAATTAGAAGGATAGATTGCTCTCAAGGCTACCTAATAAGGACATGATGGAAAGAAGGTTTCCATTTTAGGAATAAACGAAAGAAAGAATACAAGTAATGGTAAGGACGGAGTCTGCAAAAATGGTGAGATGTCTGAGGAACTATCGAGGTATGTTGTGGGTCGATAGGATTACCCAGGTATAATTAGCTAAACGAAATGCCCGCAAATGAATAGGAGTGAGAATAAAATCAGAGCCGCTACAACGGGTTAAGAGGCTTTACCCGTACAAGTAGAGAGTTAATTGTATTTTAGTTTCTTTCTATTTAAACCTGTAAGAGATAGAGCCTAATTTCGAGTATTGTAGAGACTCGCTAAGTTCATTCGAACTTACTAAAGTGTGACCTATGTTTCGTAGGATCTGTAGAATAAGGGACTCGAAGAGAGACCTAGCCAAGTAGTGTTGAATCAAGGAACTCTGTCAGTAAAGTAACATGTATATAGGAAGGGGGTACCTTTAGAAGCTTCGCTATGAGGGAAAATATAATGGATTTATGTAGTTCTCTTAGAGTTTGGAATTGAGATAATGAACTTTTATTTAAAATTTCCATTGTTGTAAGATGTTTATAAATAGGTAACATAATCTGATTTTAAAATAGTAATATTTAAATGTGTACATCAACCCAGTTTGACTATGACGCTCCATACCAGAATTCAACAAATAAGTCGGGTAGAGGTGTTACAAGTTAAGAGTCGGGAGTTGATAGTACTGTTTTTGTGTTAAAGTAGGAGCAGATGGAGCCTGAATAGAGGATGGAATAATAGGTTTAGTTGAATCAATCGAGGAGGTGACATGAGTAGCAACTTGTTTCTTGTGAGTGAACTTAAAATCAAGAGGGAAACCAATTAGTTTATAACAATTTTCACGTTTATGGCCCCGAACATGATAGTGATCACAAGCTCCATTGAACTTGCAATTGGAGCTGCCAGTAGTAGTAGTCGAGGAGTAAATGGAAGTAGGCTTAGATGTAGAAAGCAGTGGAGAGGAGAGTTGAAGTTGAGATTCTTCCTGAACAAGCATGGAGTAGGTTTGATTGACTGAAGGCAGCGGTTGCATAAGTAGTATTTAACTACGCATAGCAGAATAGGAATCATTGAGGCCCATTAGAAATTGAAAAAGTCGTTACTGAAAAAGGGAGGCAGATGCGGTTCGAGCATGTTCACAGCCACATGGAGAGAAAAATACTAAAACATCATACTCGTCTCGTACAAGGCGGAGCTGTGTGAAATACGTGGTGACAGAAGAAGTACCTTGGGTGTGAGAAGAAATAGTGTGATGGAGATAATAAATTTTGGAGCCATCAACGTTGTTGTAATGTTCTTAAAGATCCGTCCAAACAAGGCAAACACTCGAAGCGAAAACAAGGCCAGTTGAAAGTTCTTAGAAAACAGTGTTGAGGCTCCAAGAGAGAACAATAGCATTGCAATAGTCCCATTGAGGATGAAGATCAACTGGAAGGTCAGCCCGTGAACAAGTGCCATTAACAAATTCAAGTTTGTTTTTGGCAAGGAAAACAATTCTCATTGATCGACTCCAGACAATATAATTCTCCAAGCCAAGAATTTGATGAGAGACCAGTAAAGTGCTAGGAGTATCAGAGGGATAAAGATAAAGAGGGTGATGAAAGTCAATGGTACGAGGAAGAGGTTGAGAGACTGCCATTGAAGAAGATTAAGAAGAAAAAATGCAAGGAAGAAAGAAAATATTGATCGTGGCCATTGATACCATGTTAAGGTATCAATAGATAGTGAAACAATCAATTGAAAAAGGGAAACAATCGATTGGAAAGAGGAGAGAAAATAAAATGCTTCATGTATTGATCTTTTTTGTTTCTACAACTTTCTTGTTATATAGTAGGTAGGCAGTAACTAACTAGCATGCTTAGTACGTATAATAACTGTTAATTACAAAGAACTAATCCCTAAATACTAGGAGCTGTTATAACAAGTTATTTACCAACTTCTACAAGTACTTACTTTTAATGATTTTAATTATACAATATTTATTCATCTTTGGCACTATAAGAGTCAAATGCATATGTGTATATATATATATATATATATATATATATATGTTTTGTTATGATTTTTCAAAAGATATCATTGTACTTGTGTTTTTTTTTTAAATTATTATAGAAATAGTATTGTTATACATAATCATCACTTGAGTTTGATTCTTCACCAAACCAACTATTTTAATTTTGAAAGAAAGCTTTCCCCACTTAAAGATTCGTCACTAAAATCCCATCAAGATTTATATAAGGCTTTTTTCGTCACTTTATAAAACATATAAAAAAGAATCCTATTATCGATTACCTACGACATAACCAATCATGTTCTAGGAAAATTATATCACATCTTAACAGGACATCTCATAACTCTACACTTGCCCTACTTAATAAAATTATTGCTTACAAGGCCTTGAGGACAAGCCCAACACCAAACTACAACCTTAATAAGACCCCTTCCCACAGTCCCTTAAAATAGGGATTCATGATATTTCCATGACTAATGATTTTTTTTTTCTAATCTTTGCATCAATACAGTTTATAATTGGATCTGAATTTTGAAATATAAAAAGTGGAAGGATTAAATTTGTAAAAATAAAAGTTTAAAGACTATATTCTCGAATTTTAAAAAATATAAAGATTTATAACATATTTTAACTTTTCTAAATATATGTGTATGAAAAGGTCGCAATTTGAGTTTTATAATTAAAATAGTTTCATTTTCAAAACTCAAATCAGTAAAAAAAACATCTAAAAAAAAATATGCTCTAATAACCTTCATTGCGGTGATCGATGAATTTATCATAGTTGTTTAGTCATTTTTGTAGTACGAACTTAATTAAATAAAAGTATTTAAAACTAAATTAACAACTGTTTCATAACTCGACAAATTTTATTAATAATAAAAAGTAATTTATATGTAATGAAAAATGTAATAATGGTTTTCATCAGTAAAAAAATCAGCTCCGTACATAAATGGATGGAAAATTATTCATTCATATAAGAGACAGAAAGAGAATGGATAATTTAAGGTTTATGGTGGAATGTAAAAAGATTATAAAGTTTGAAAAATTGTAATTCAAACTAATACAATACTCATTAAAATGGGGTCTACCAATAATTGTATAAATGCATATTACTACCAACTCCCGTCTAACTTTTGGACATTGCGTAAAGCCGAAGCACCTACCCTCTCCCAAACCCTAACTAAAGATGACTTCTATATACATATTGCTGCAAATAATATTTTTGGTACTAATTAAAATAAAATCAAAGCTTAGCTGGATAAACATGCTTTTCTTCTTTCGATATTTTATGTTGTTAATCTTCATACGTTTCTACTTTGATTATCTTTTTTATAAATATGAAAATGATATGTTTTTGCTCTTTTCTTTCTTAACCATTTAAATAGTTTCTATTTAAATTATATTATTGCTGATGCTGTTTGGAAATTTTTAATAATAAATGTAAATTTTATATGTTACATTTATTTATAATCTTTGTTAAAATTAAATAATTAAAAGTTGCGAGAATAAATTCAATGAATAAAAGGTTTAAAATTATTATCAAATATTAAACCTTTTATCCTTAAGGTGAAATCGTCCGTCACTTTGTATACGCGATTTAATGTAATTGCCTCTTAGAACTTCAATAACATCATCTCAAAATGTTGCACACTTCTTGAAGGTCTGTGAACTTATGAAAATTAACTCAATTTTCGTTAACACAATAATATTCCTTAACTAAAACAATTAAAGATAGTTTTTTAAAGACTTTGCTTTTGTATAAATGGAGAAGATGAAACTCTATTTATACTACGAGATAAAAGCAAATATTTTAAACCAACATTAAACTTAAAACATTTAATGAAAGTAAAAGTTTAAAGCAAATTAAAGTTAATTTTATTTAAAAGAAAAAAAAATTTAAGTTAACACTTACTAAACTTACATTAAATAATTTTTTACTTTAACTTCCTTTGATATTAAAGGAAGCTGTTTCTTTTAATATTTTTTTATTAAAATATTCTAACAAATTCACAGATATTTTAATAAAAACATTTAGTTCCTATTAAAAAAATATGCATAATGTAAGTGCCAATGGTTTGAACCTACCATCTTTGTTTAACAATCTCTCCTCCAGAGCTAATAGTGAATTAAGTCTTGAATTAAGGCTATTTTGGAGAAACAAAGTATTGTATAATATACATATATTTTATATTTTCATCAACCCCACATGAATGAAAATCTTCTAACCAGTAATAAGATTCAGTGATTTGTAGAGAGAAAATAGTATTAGACGAATACTACGTTAGGGGAAGTAAATTTTGGCTTTAAACTTTCCTTAGTGAAGTTTACTCGCCTAATTAGTGAACTTGATGTCTTAAACTATCTAGCCTCTTAGTGTAAACCGAGACAATAATACTCATACAGCTTCTGCCTAGACATCAACCCTAGCTCAAATAAATGGTAGAAATAGCTAGATCAATTGATAACAACTTCAAAAATGTAAATAACATTAAAAACGGGGCTAGGATGCACTTACTATCAAGCTTGAAAGGTGACAAAACCCTAGCTATGGTGAGCTTGAGATTTTCTGCCAAGGTTGAAGAAGATGGACATAATTTTGATTTGATTTTCTCTTTTTATTCTTTTATTTACCAAATGACCAAAATGCCCTTAATGCCTTTCTTTGAAATTTTACCCATCCATGTCCATTTTTGTCCATAAAAATAGATATTGGTCAAATTACTATTTAAGACCCTCTAATTAAAAATCCATGGCAATTTCATGCTCAAAGCTTCTAGAACATATATTTTTGCAACTTATTCAATTTAGTCTTAATTATCAAATTGGACACTCTATGCATAAAATTCCTTGATGAAATTTTCATACAATCATGTAATCATGCCATAGACCTCAAAATACTCATAAAATAATTATTTCTACTTCGTATTTGTGGTTTCAAAATCACTATTCCGACTGGGCCCAAAATCGGGATGTTACAATATCTCTGATTGTACTTGTGTTGATTCTATTCGATCAAGTTTTTGGCACCATTTTTGAGGATTTTGTGTGTGATTGAGTTGATTTGTGTGATTGGTGCATGTTATTCTAGGAAGATAATTGGCCATGTAACATCCTAGATTAGGGGTTATGCGTTTGTGCATAATTCATGAGTTAGTAGGTTTTGGCAATGTTTGGAAGTGTATTAAGGGTTTTTAAAATTCTAGGATGGAAGAGAAAGCTTAGAAAAATTATTGGTTTCTAAGTAAAAAGGGGAGCTAGGTAAATGAGGCTTGAAAAGAAACTCCGTGTGAAGCATGACACAAGGAACCATGTGGTAAAATGGCATGTTTTATGAATTATGTATGAATGCGTTATGTGAATTCTAGAAATAAGGAAATGTATGGAAATGGAAGGAAATGTAGAACACCAACTTGTTGGACCGAGTTAGGAGAATGCCGCGTTTTGGGTCCAGAGTTAGTGGCGGAAACTGAGGAGAAGGTGGAATTAATTCGGGCACGGTTCAAAGAAGCTTCTGATAGACAGAAGTCGTACGCAGACCTTAAGAGGAAAGAAATTGAGTTTGAAGTAGGAGACCAAGTGTTTCTAAAGGTCTCACCTTGGAAGAAGGTTATGCGGTTCGGTCGCAAAGGGAAGCTAAGCCCAAGGTTTATAGGGCCCTATCCAGTACTGAAGCGAGTTGGGCCAGTGGCATACCAATTGGAGTTGCCACCAGAGTTGCATCAAATGCACGACGTATTTCATGTGTCCATGCTACGTCGCTATCGATCGGATCCGTCTCATGTGGTACCTGTTGAAGAAGTGGAGTTAAGGCCAGATCTATCCTACGAGGAGGAGCCGATTCAGATCTTGGAACGTGACGTGAAAGCACTACGAAAGAAGTCGGTGCCTTTAGTCAAGGTGTTATGGCGCAATCATGGATCGGAAGAAGCTTCGTGGGAGCCAGAAGAGACAATGCGACAGCAATACCCTCAACTGTTTAGTTAGGAAATTTCGAGGACGAAATTTTATTTAAGGGGGGTAGAACTGTAACATCCTAGGAAGGGCTTATGCATTTTTCAGATCAATTGTATGAAATGACAAGTCTTAAGTATTATGAATAAATTTTTGATACTTTTGGAAACCTAGAAATGAGTGAAAATGGAAATGAAAATGGAGATGGAAATGAAAATGGAAATGGAAATGGACATTTTTGGAAACTTAGACATTTTTGGAAACCTAAACATTTTTGGAAATGATCCAAAAATGGAAACTTGAACATTTTGGGAAACTTGGATATGTAAGAGAAATAAAGGAGTTTTATTCATATAAATATGTGAATAATAAGAGATAAATAAAGGAGTTTTATTCACATAAATATGTGAAAAAAGAGAAATAAAGGAGTTTTATTCACATAAATATGTGAATAATAAGAGATAAATAAAGGAGTTTTATTCACATAAATATGTGAATAATAAGAGATAAATAAAGGATTATTTTCTAAGGAGATAATTGATGGATTAAAGGCTTTTATCTTTTAAATAAAAGAGATAATATTATCAAAAAGAGGAGTGGTGGCCAAGTAAAGGACTCCTAGGCTGATAACTTTGGCTATAAAAGGAGGACAGGAGGGCTACTCATCAACATTTGCTCCCTCTTCCTCTCTGCCGAAATTCTCCCTAGGCAAAACCCCTCTCTGCCGAATTTTCATTAAGCAAAAATCCCTCTCTTTTTCTTCTATTTTCTTCTCCGTTCTACTGTTAAGCTGAATCTTTGTGGATTCTAAGAAAGAGGGCAATCATCCACAACATCAAAAGGGGATTTTTCGAGAAATCTAAGGATCTAAGGTAAGGATATATATATAAATATGCGGTTAAAGATTATGATTCACGTTTTCAAAGTTAGATCTAATCTAACACGAAGTTATAGGATTTCAACAGGCTTATAAAGGAATCCTCTTCAGATTTGGAATCCCATCATAAGGTAAGGGATATTCGGCCAAGGCATAAATTGTTTAAGTGTTTTCCATTATTTCAAAAACCGAAAACTGACTTGGTTACATATCTAGTATTAGCCGATTTCAAGGAAGAGGAATTCTAGCAACTGTTGGGACTTGATTAAATCAATTCGGCAACTAGGTAAGTAATTCTACTTCTAAGTAGGATTTGGTTTTAAGACCAAATAGGTTTATTTATATGTTTTAATTAATGGCCGAATATAGGAGTGAAAGATCTAGATCGGTAGATCGCTCTACGGGAATTCACGGAAACTATTAAGCGAAAAAGGTGTGTACTCTTACTAACTTTCAATAAATTGCATGGCAATCATTAAATATATAAATATGTAACAGTATGTGAATGTGGCTAAGCACCACAAATGTGGTAAGGAGTACCCAGGTACGTTTCCTACTTTTGATAGGATGGTGAATGTGATATATTTTGAACATGTGATTAGTAACATGAATGAAAATTAAGTATGTGAAATATGTTATGAAATAATTGGGGCATTCGGGATATTTGTGGAGGAAGAAAGTGAAGGTGATGACTACGGTCTCACCAACGTAAAGTGGTGACTACGGTCACATAAAGTGAAAAGTGGTAACTTCGGTTACATCCAGTGAATACAGTGTCTAATGACACAACATAAGTGGGCGATGAGCACGTCGACTGCAGCGACTGCCTTCGATGGTGTGTAGCAGATGGAGGGTCGACTTAGTAGTCCCCGCGGTGTACAGGTTGGTACGGGTGGTGCGTAGCGGATGGACAAATAGGTTTGGGTTTGGGTTGCATCATCCTTTATTTTGTATGAACATGATATTGATATGACTTGTATGCCTGATTTGTTGGAAATTAGTACTATGTACACATTGAGTCTGTAGACTCACCCCGTTGGGGAATTATTTTTCAGGTGATGAGCAGTAATGGACCGGGTCGGCAGGAGCTAAAGGTGGCCATGCATCGCTTGAAGAAATTATTTGGAATTTGGACTTTATGAAATTTTAGTACTTTAAAACTTTATTTTGGGTTTGAATGATGTAATAAGGCCATAAGGCCCAGTTGGATTTTCTTTATTTCTGTTTATTTTTATTTGAATATGATACAATTTATGTTTGATTAAAGGTAAGTAAATGTATTTCTTTTAAAATAATAAACCCAAAAATTATTTTGTCACCTTATTTAAGTTGGATTTCCAGAATTTATTAAATAGGTTTCAAATTAAGCCCAACCCAAAACAATTTTTTTTTTAAAATTACACAAATTTTCTCTAAGTCATTTAGAACATTGAAAACCGATTTATTTAAGGAACATACCAGATCCGGTTCAGACGCGTGGGCCGAGTGTGGGGTGTTTAACTGTAACATCCTAGGAAGGGCCTATGCATTTTTCAGATCAATTGTATGAAATGACAAGTCTTAAGTATTATGAATAAATTTTTGATACTTTTGGAAACCTAGAAATGAATGAAAATGGAAATGAAAATGGAGATGGAAATGAAAATGGAAATGGAAATGGACATTTTTGGAAACTTAGACATTTTTGGAAACCTAAACATTTTTGGAAATGATCCAAAAATGGAAACTTGAACATTTTGGGAAACTTGGATATGTAAGAGAAATAAAGGAGTTTTATTCACATAAATATGTGAATAATAAGAGATAAATAAAGGAGTTTTATTCACATAAATATGTGAATAATAAGAGAGAAATAAAGGAGTTTTATTCACATAAATATGTGAATAATAAGAGATAAATAAAGAAGTTTTATTCACATAAATATGTGAATAATAAGAGATAAATAAAGGATTATTTTCTAAGGAGATAATTGATGGATTAAAGGCTTTTATCTTTTAAATAAAAGAGATAATATTATCAAAAAGAGGAGTGGTGGCCAAGTAAAGGACTCCTAGGCTGATAACTTTGGCTATAAAAGGAGGACAGGAGGGCTACTCATTAACATTTGCTCCCTCTTCCTCTCTGCCGAAATTCTCCCTAGGCAAAACCCCTCTCTGCCGAATTTTCATTAAGCAAAAATCCCTCTCTTTTTCTTCTATTTTCTTCTCCGTTCTACTGTTAAGCTGAATCTTTGTGGATTCTAAGAAAGAGGGCAATCATCCACAACATCAAAAGGGGATTTTTCGGGAAATCTAAGGATCTAAGGTAAGGATTATATATATAAATATGCGGTTAAAGATTATGATTCACGTTTTCAAAGTTAGATCTAATCTAACACGAAGTTATAGGATTTCAACAGGCTTATAAAGGAATCCTCTTCAGATTTGGAATCCCATCATAAGGTAAGGGATATTCGGCCAAGGCATAAATTGTTTAAGTGTTTTCCATTATTTCAAAAACCAAAAACTGACTTGGTTACATATCTAGTATTAGCCGATTTCAAGGAAGAGGAATTCTAGCAACTGTTGGGACTTGATTAAATCAATTCGGCAACTAGGTAAGTAATTCTACTTCTAAGTAGGATTTGGTTTTAAGACCAAATAGGTTTATTTATATGTTTTAATTAATGGCCGAATATAGGAGTGAAAGATCTAGATCGGTAGATCGCTCTACGGGAATTCACGGAAACTATTAAGCGAAAAAGGTGTGTACTCTTACTAACTTTCAATAAATTGCATGGCAATCATTAAATATATAAATATGTAACAGTATGTGAATGTGGCTAAGCACCACAAATGTGGTAAGGAGTACCCAGGTACGTTTCCTACTTTTGATAGGATGGTGAATGTGATATATTTTGAACATGTGATTAGTAACATGAATGAAAATTAAGTATGTGAAATATGTTATGAAATAATTGGGGCATTCGGAATATTTGTGGAGGAAGAAAGTGAAGGTGATGACTACGGTCTCACCAACGTAAAGTGGTGACTACGGTCACATAAAGTGAAAAGTGGTAACTTCGGTTACATCCAGTGAATACAGTGTCTAATGACACAACATAAGTGGGCGATGAGCACGTCGACTGCAGCGACTGCCTTCGATGGTGTGTAGCGGATGGAGGGTCGACTTAGTAGTCCCCGCGGTGTACAGGTTGGTACGGGTGGTGCGTAGCGGATGGACAAATAGGTTTGGGTTTGGGTTGCATCATCCTTTATTTTGTATGAACATGATATTGATATGACTTGTATGCCTGATTTGTTGGAAATTAGTACTATGTACACATTGAGTCTGTAGACTCACCCCGTTGGGGAATTATTTTTCAGGTGATGAGCAGTAATGGACCGGGTCGGCAGGAGCTAAAGGTGGCCATGCATCGCTTGAAGAAATTATTTGGAATTTGGACTTTATGAAATTTTAGTACTTTAAAACTTTATTTTGGGTTTGAATGATGTAATAAGGCCATAAGGCCCAGTTGGATTTTCTTTATTTCTGTTTATTTTTATTTGAATATGATACAATTTATGTTTGATTAAAGGTAAGTAAATGTATTTCTTTTAAAATAATAAACCCAAAAATTATTTTGTCACCTTATTTAAGTTGGATTTCCAGAATTTATTAAATAGGTTTCAAATTAAGCCCAACCCAAAACAATTTTTTTTTAAAAATTACACAAATTTTCTCTAATTCATTTAGAACATTGAAAACCGATTTATTTAAGGAACATACCAGATCCGGTTCAGACGCGTGGGCCGGGTGTGGGGTGTTTAACTGTAACATCCTAGGAAGAGCCTATGCATTTTTCAGATCAATTGTATGAAATGACAAGTCTTAAGTATTATGAATAAATTTTTGATACTTTTGGAAACCTAGAAATGAATGAAAATGGACATGAAAATGGAGATGGAATGTAACATCCTAGAACCGGGGCTAGTTGTGATTGAATGATTTTTTCTTGTGTTTAAATTGCTATAGTATTAATCGTGGAATAATACGGCTTAATTAGAGGTCTTGAGTGGGCTTGGTTTAGTAGAAAATTTTAATTTGGAAGCTTTAAAGGTAGGGGGCCTCAGAAGATAGGGGTTAAGTACAAATTTAGGCGGATTATGGCACAAGGAATAGGCCTGGTGCAATGGGTTGGGTGTGCCTAAGGGTGTTGCTACGGCTTGGGTTCGAGGCATGGTGGCTGCAAGTGCCATTTTATTTTTGGGCGGTGTAGTTAGCAGGGGAAGCTTTAAAGAATTTTGGGGGCTAAGTATGGACATGAGAGTGGGTTGGCTAAGTGGCTAGCGTGCGCTACTTAGAAGCTTGGAGGAAGGAGGTTCGAGCAGGAGGAACTGCTTTTGGAGGATTTAATTTTTGGCGTTTTATGGGGGCAGGGCAAAAAGGTTTTAAAAGGTTTTTGTATGCATGCTTGGACATGAAAGTCCAGGTGGGAAAGGTGGCTAGGGCGCTAGCAGCAGGGGAGCTCTCTAGGTCTTGCGTTCGAGTCACGAGAGTCACTCAGGGCGTTTAAACTTTTGCTTTTAAGCGCTTAAGCTGAAAGAAGCCTTTGGGAAAGGATTAAAAGAAATTCGCGACGTGTTTTTGACATGAAAGTCAATTGGCCGAGTGGCTGGGGCGCAATATTGCTCCAGGTCTCGGGTTCGAAACCCCTGGGCTGCAGTGGGGCGTTTTGTTTTTTTTTGGCTTCTGGCATTAAGTGCGTGGGGGAGCCAAGTCTTGGAAGCTTAAAGAGAATTTCCGACGCTATTATAACAGATACGGCGCAGTAGCGGAATGGTCAAAGGCGTGGGCAGTCTCTCCCAGGTCTCAGGTTCGAGACCCGACAGCAACATAAAGGAAATTTGAATTTTTATTATTTTCGGCCAGCGGAACGCAAGTGGCCTGCGCATGGGGCATGCATGCACGCATGCTCGAGGCATGCTGCCGTGGGGTGTGCTGAAATTATGGGTTTTACCATAGTTTTTATTATTATTATTATTATTATTATTTATTTATTTCAATATGGTGTATGGGTAAGATTCTTACCATTATTTTTTTAATTGAGCATGGGAGAAATTTGTTAGTTCCTATGTTGATGGGCATATTAATAAACCCTTTTTATTATTTCTATGGTGATGGGAGGGAATAAACAAAGTTTTAGTAAATGATGATGGAAGTTATCTTGATGAAGAATTTGTGGCCGGCTAAGGGTCTTTTGGAGGGGTAAATTTCGGTCAATTAAGGGACTAAGGCTGACATTTTATTTGGGTCTTGAATAGGCAAACTAGGAAGAAAATAGAAGTGTTAATGAAGTGTTGCTAAGTAGGAAAATGGTGGCTGATTGTGAGACTCTTGTCTATGTGCATGTTCGGCTTTGAGGCTTCTAGGAGGGAAGGGTGCCGAAATTTGGTGTGCATTAAGGTGAAGCAATCGGCAAGGGATTTCAACAACCCATACTCAAAGGTCGGTAAGTATTTCCCTTTTTACTTCGGTTCCCTACCTCTCTTTTGATGGGCCGAAAGCATGAGTTCAAGCACTTCTAAGGGTTGGCCGAATGCCCATAAATAATACTTAGTGTCTCTTTTGAAGGTAGCCGAAGCTAAAGGATTTTGAAGGAGTCCTTCGGGTCTCGTTTCTTCAAGGGTCTTGACTATTCAAAGCATAAGGGGAATTTTAGAACTTCGGTAGACAAGGTATGAGGTTATTAACATTCGGCCAAGGGCCATTTTGGTATCTATGTCTGACCGATTTATGCACTTTGATTTTAGGGGGTAAAATCGGCTATGAAACCAGAAGTTTTCGAGATTCAAGTCACATTAGTTCGTATTAATAAAGGTTCGGCCTAAGGCCCTGTTTTATTACGTTATGACCAATCCTTTGATTTGTTGGTTAATCAAATGGGACCTCCCTTAATATATATCTATGATGGCCGAATATAGGGGCATTATAAGGACAAATTCGGGACTTTTATAATACCGCGTAGATCCGAAAATTCTTTTAGACCTCCGATTAAATAGGTGTGTAAGCTCTTACACACTTTATTAGTATAAACTGTTATTTGATAATATTATAACCTCTCATGTGGTTACTTTGCCTAGTGGGCATAAGCTTGGTATTCGGGTAAGTCCCCTATTACTCGATTTACGATATATGTTGTATATGCCATCATATGCTGTGAAATGCTATGCTATGTACGATTGCATGATATATGGGATCATGATACTTGTGATATGAGCATGATGATGGTGGGATTGATGAGAGGGAGTAATATTCGTGTCGACGGACACCAGTGTTTTGGTAACACATTGTGACTACGGTCACCAGAGGTTTGGTACCTCCAGAGGTTTGGCACCTCATAGCGTCTCGTCCCTGTGGCTTAGTACCACCGTGGGTTGGCCCCACATTTGAGATACGGGATCGACGCCAGTGATTTGGTATCACACGATGGGTTGGCCCCATCATTTGATCGTGACTTCAGGTCACCAGTGGGTTGGCACCACCAGTGGTTTGGCACCACACGTATTGACGGATATCGTGACTATAAGTCACCAGTGGTTTGGTACCACACGGGGTAGAAAAGGAGCATGGATGGCTAGGTTGGGTTGCATAATTGCATGTCATACTAATATCTTGTGTATGAGGGTTATTTTCGGGTTGGGGATTTACACACTGAGTCATGGTGACTCACCCCTTCCCATATCATCTTGCAGGTGAGTAGAGCGCGGATGCGGAGCCGAGGAGAGCTCGAGGCGGCCATGTTGATTTTGTTGACAAGAAATTTTATTCTGCCCCGCTTTAAGTCTATTATTCACTACAATTCGATTGGGTTGTAATATGGCCGCTTATTATTATTTTGGATGCTTAGGTAGTTGTTTTTACTTTATTATATAACTGATGAACTTACGAACGGTTATGCAAATCGGTTAAAAGTAACGTTTTCAAAAATAAGTACTCGTACGCGTTTTCAAAAAAAAAAATGATACCATCGGGTAATGAAATTTTCTAAGCTATTGATCACTTTAATGTTCTAAAATCTAAATGATCTAATGGTTTTAAAAAAAAAAGGATTTTCAACTCAATCGGATTTACCAAATCAACCCACTTGAGTTTTAGCAAACACCGTTTTATACCCTTAAATAAATTTTTAAATTTTCTACTATTAGTACAAACCTTTCCAACTCCTTTTTACTCCGTGACATACCGGATCCGGTCATGGCTTGTGGGCCGGGTTCGGGGTGTTACAATTTGGTATCAGAGCCAGGTTCAAAAACTCGGCTGTGAGGGCCTAAGACCTAAAAATGTTTTTGCTAGATAGGCTTTTGAAAACCTCTTTGAAAATAGTTTTGGTGAACAACATGGCGTCGAGTCTCCGGCACCGATCCGCTCTTGTAAGTATCTTTAATCTATGTGTGAATGATTATCTGTAAATGGGTAGAAAATGGGACGTAGATAGTATGAAAGGTATATGAACCCTAGGGCTAGTTTACCCCGAACAATCGCATAAGATTTATAATTGCCTAATTAAACAAACCCATGACTAAGTCGCCGAGTTAAGGTGTGGTAACCCGTGTACGCATGTCTAGGATTGGATCCGGAAGAGCTTGGTATTTAAGTGGTCTTGGCGACTCACCTCCTCTTCGCGGGAATCCTACCTGGTGCGTAGCTTTGGGTCACCCAAACCGTGAGGACTTGTTCGTGGGCTAAACCCTATTATTAAAACCCGAAAGGGAATCAACCGCATTTTATAAAAACTCTAATTTTAAGGACTTCCCTTAAACCGTAAGATTTATATTACAAAATTTTCTTGAGTTATGGACATTTTAAAAATACCCCTAGTTTTAAAATCTAAGCTACCCCAAAATTTTAAACAAAATTTTCTTATACCCAAGATCCCCCAAAAATATATATATATATATATATATATATATATATCAAAAATGTCGCGATTTTGGAAAAATTACGAAATTGCCCCTTATTTGCAAATTACCAAAATGACCCTGATTTTCAAAGTTTTGTAACACTTCCAATTTGGGAAGACAATTTTTCAAAAAGAACCCCAAGTTTTTCAAACTTTTAGTTTCCCTTGATTTGTCAAGATTTACAAACTTACTTTGTTTTATTATCAAAATACCCCTGTAGGGTAAACGACGAAAATACCCCTGGGTTATGAATCGGTCAAAGAGAGGGATGGAATAAGCGAATATGTGTCTTCGAATTACAATAGGAGACTTGAAACTTGTTTGATCGAAAGAACAACTTCTTAATTTCGCCCATAAGATTCTTTGCTAAAAATCAGTGAAACCTTGACTAACTCATAAAACCTTTTAAAATAGATTGCGCCATAAGAAATGAGTTCTAGAGGTCGCGGCTGTCAGGGACGCGGTAGAGGTCGGATGGCCATGACAGAACCAGTTAGGTCGGGCCAAGGATCGGATAATGAGATACCACCTCCACCACCACCCCCAACTTTTGGTGTTGGACATCCGGATCAGACGGGGGGTGAGTCGGTATCGCAGGCTATGCTGCGTGTTCTAGAAATGATGGCTGAGACCAGTAGAGGTACAGGAGCTCAGAAGTCTGTATCTGAGCGACTCCGATCCAATGGAGCTGAAGTATTTCAGGGTGTGTCAGGTGTCGCACCCAGTACAGCCGAATATTGGTTAGAATCAACCGAGAGGATCATGGACGATCTCGACTTAACAAATGAGGAGAAGCTGAAAGGAGCGGTGTCGCTTCTAAAAGACGAGTCATACCAGTGGTGGCTCACGGTTCGAGACGGCGCTACAGCAGACGATCTTACTTGGGAATACTTCAAAGCTACTTATCAGAAGAAGTATGTGGGCACCAGTTACACTGATACTCAGAGGAAGACCTTTCTGGGACTGGTACAAGGAAACAAGTCGGTATCTGAGTATGAGGCAGAATTCCTGAGGCTGAGCCGCTATGCTCGGGGAGTTGTATCAACTGAGCATGATCGTTGCATCCGTTTTGAAGACGGACTTAGGGATGACTTAAGGCTGTTGATTGCTCCACAACAGGTACGTGAGTTTGCTGTTCTGGTAGAAAAGGCTAAGGTAGCCGAAAGGGTCCGGGAGTCGGTGAGGCAGAGCTATGATAGGAGCAAGCAGAAAAGAGTTGTTGGGTCGTCTGGATCGGGAAATAATGCACAAAAAAGGGCCAGGCAGAGTGGGTCAATTCAGGCTGGAAGGACCATGGCTACTAATCAGAGACCGGCTCAGTGTAATCGCTGTGGGAAGTCACATTGGGGAGGTTGTTACACTGGTGAGAGGGGTTGCTTTGAATGTGGATCTCTGGATCACCGTGTAAGGGATTGTCCTCGAAAGATGGCAAGGAATCAGCCAGAGGGTCAGAACCGTACTCCAGCAAGGGATGTGGGACCACCGCAGAGGGGTCGTGGTAATGGTAGAGGAGGCAATGGTCCTAATCGAGGTCGCGGAATTCAGGGCAGAGGAGCAGGCAACACCGAAGCTAGGCAGCCTGGCTTAGTCTACGAAGCGAGACGTCGCGAGGAGGGTGACGCACCGGATGTCATCACCGGTACGTTCCTAATTTTTGGTCTTCCATATGTTGCTTTAATTGATGTGGGTTCGACGCATTCATACGTGGCTAGTAGTGTGGTAGAAACTATGAACTTGGATTCTGAGACTGCTTCTAGGGAGATGACTGTAATTAGCCCTCTAGGACACTCTGTGATGGTGAACAAGCTATCTAGAGATATACCCCTAGAACTCCAAGGGGTAGTGTTTGTGGCTGATCTGATGGAACTGCCGTTTGGGGAGTTCAATCTAATTCTTGGAATGGACTGGCTGGTTAAGCATCAGGCAAGGTTGGATTGCGCCGCTAAGCGCATGGTTCTAAAGACGGCTAAGGGTGATGAAGTGGTAATGATCGGTAACAGAAGAGATTATCTATCCAATGTAGTGACTGCCTTAAAGGCCGAGGAAATGATCAAAAAGGGGTGTGAAGCATTGTTGGTTCAGATTTATGCCTTGGAGGCTAAGGAGTCAGCAGTTGAGAAGGTCCAAACTGTAGGGGAATTCGCTGATGTGTTTCCTGAAGAACTTCCGGGTCTGCCTCCAGATCGGGAAGTAGAGTTCGGTATAGACTTGTTGCCCGGGACGGCACCTGTGTCTATAGCACCCTATCGAATGGCACCAAAGGAGTTGGTGGAACTGAAGGCTCAAATTCAGGAACTCTTGGATAGAGGGTTCATCCGACCTAGTATATCTCCGTGGGGAGCACCTGTGTTGTTTGTCAAGAAGAAAGACGGGTCAATGCGGATGTGTATCGACTACCGTCAGCCAAACAAGTTGACGATCAAAAACAGGTATCTGTTGCCTCGGATTGATGACCTGTTTGATCAACTGAAGGGTGCCTCGGTGTTCTCAAAGATAGATCTTAGGTCGGGCTATCATCAACTTAAGGTGAAGGAAGCTGATGTGCACAAGACGGCATTTCGTACCCGATATGGGCATTACGAGTTTTTAGTGATGCCGTTTGGGTTGACCAACGCGCCGGCAGCATTCATGGACCTAATGAATAGGGTGTTTCAGCAATACTTAGATCAATTTGTCGTGGTGTTTATAGACGACATATTGGTTTACTCAAAGACGGAGGAGGAGCATGATAGGCATTTGCGCATAGTTCTACAAGTACCGAGAGAGGAGCAATTGTATGCCAAATTCAGTAAGTGCGAATTTTGGCTTAGGGAGGTGACTTTCTTGGGACACGTGGTGTCAGCTGAAGGGATTAGAGTGGACCCCCGCAAGGTCGGAGCGGTGTTGGAGTGGAAACCACCTCGGTCAGTGGCGGAAATTCGAAGTTTTCTGGGTCTGGCCGGGTATTATCGAAGATTTGTGGAAGGATTCTCCTTAATCGCAGCACCGTTAACTAAACTATTAAGGAAAGGAGTCCCATTCGTTTGGTCAGAGAAACAGCAAGAAAGTTTTGATAAGCTAAGAAAGATTCTGACGGAAGCTCCAGTTTTGGTACAGCCTGAGGCAGGGAAATTGTTCACGATTTATTGTGATGCGTCCCATAATGGTTTGGGATGTGTGTTGATGCAGGACGGGAAGGTAGTGGCCTATGCATCCCGCCAGCTAAGACCGCATGAGGTTAACTATCCTACTCATGACTTGAAGTTAGCGGCAGTAGTTTTTGCTTTGAAAATATGGAGGCACTACTTGTATGGGGAGAAATCGATCGTCTATACGGATCACAAAAGTCTGAAGTATCTTTTGAGGCAAAAGGACCTATATTTGAGACAACGCCGATGGATTGAACTGTTGAAGGACTACGACTGTTCAATTGAGTACCACCCAGGCAAGGCTAACGTGGTGGCTGATGCGTTGAGCCGAAAGGTCGTGACAGACTTAAGGGTGATGTTTGCTCGTCTTAGTCTATACGATGACAGAAGTCTTTTGGCAGAATTGCAAGTTAAGCCAACTTGGATCGAGGAGATTAAAGAAAGGCAATTAGGGGATGACAGTTTAAACGCGCGGAGGTTGCAAGTTCGAGATGGCGGTTTGGAAGGGTATAGTTTGACTGGTGATGGTGTGTTATGTTTTCAAGGGCGGCCTTGCATGCCAAATGATGTGGATTTGAGGCAAAGAATCCTTCGGGATGCACATAGCAGCCCATACGCTATGCATCCTGGGGGTAACAAGATGTATGGAGATTTACGGAAGCAGTTCTGGTGGCCAGGGTTGAAGCGCGAGGTAACTGAATTCGTGGGAAAGTGTCTCACATGTCAGCGGGTAAAGGCTGAACATCAGTTGCCATCTGGGTTACTTCAACCGGTGAAGATTCCTCAGTGGAAATGGGAGAGGATCACTATGGACTTCGTCAGTGGGCTACCCCTCACGCCTAGCAAGAAGGATGCAGTTTGGGTGATTGTGGACCGCCTGACCAAGTCGGCTCACTTCATACCGATAAGGGTGGATTACTCGCTTCAGAAGTTAGCTAAGTTGTATGTGGCGGAGATAGTGAGGTTACATGGGGTGCCAGTGTCGATCATCTCAGACAGAGACCCCAGATTTACGTCGAGGTTTTGGAGAGCGCTACATCAGGCATTGGGTACACGGTTGGATTTCAGTACCGCATTCCATCCACAGTCTGACGGGCAGTCGGAAAGAGTTATTCAGATCTTGGAGGACATGTTAAGAGGCTGCGTTTTGGACTTCAGAGGTAGTTGGGAAGAATTTTTGCCATTAGCTGAGTTCGCATACAACAACAGTTATCAGGCAAGCATTAAGATGGCACTATATGAAGCGTTGTATGGTAGGAGGTGTCGTACACCTACTTGCTGGACAGAATTGGGTGAACGACGGATGTTAGGACCGGAATTGGTTGCAGAAACTGAGGATAAGGTGAAGAAGATCCAAGCTCGATTGAAAGAAGCCTCGGATAGGCAAAAGTCTTATGCTGATCTCAAGCGGAGGGACATAGAATTTGCCGTAGGAGACGAAGTTTTTCTGAAGGTCTCACCATGGAAGAAAGTGTTAAGATTTGGGAAGAAGGGCAAATTAAGTCCAAGGTTCATTGGACCGTTTAAGGTGTTGAGACGAGTGGGACCAGTGGCTTATCAGCTCGAGTTACCAGCAGAACTAAGTCAGATTCACGATGTGTTCCATGTCTCCATGCTTAGACGCTATCGTTCTGATCCATCACACGTCTTGGCAGTTGACGAAGTTGAGGTGAGTCCAGATTTGACGGTGGAAGAGGAACCTGTGCAGATCCTAGATCGGGATGTAAAAGTTTTGCGTAAGAAGTCAGTTCCTTTAGTAAAGGTCCTATGGCGGAATCATGGCGTAGAGGAAGCAACGTGGGAGCCCGAGGATGCGATGCGGCGGCAATACCCCCAACTCTTCTGATCCAGGTAATTTCACGGACGAAATTATTTTAAGGGGGGTAGAACTGTAACATCCTAGAACCGGGGCTAGTTGTGATTGAATGATTTTTTCTTGTGTTTAAATTGCTATAGTATTAATCGTGGAATAATACGGCTTAATTAGAGGTCTTGAGTGGGCTTGGTTTAGTAGAAAATTTTAATTTGGAAGCTTTAAAGGTAGGGGGCCTCAGAAGATAGGGGTTAAGTACAAATTTAGGCGGATTATGGCACAAGGAATAGGCCTGGTGCAATGGGTTGGGTGTGCCTAAGGGTGTTGCTACGGCTTGGGTTCGAGGCATGGTGGCTGCAAGTGCCATTTTATTTTTGGGCGGTGTAGTTAGCAGGGGAAGCTTTAAAGAATTTTGGGGGCTAAGTATGGACATGAGAGTGGGTTGGCTAAGTGGCTAGCGTGCGCTACTTAGAAGCTTGGAGGAAGGAGGTTCGAGCAGGAGGAACTGCTTTTGGAGGATTTAATTTTTGGCGTTTTATGGGGGCAGGGAAAAAAGGTTTTAAAAGGTTTTTGTATGCATGCTTGGACATGAAAGTCCAGGTGGGAAAGGTGGCTAGGGCGCTAGCAGCAGGGGAGCTCTCTAGGTCTTGCGTTCGAGTCACGAGAGTCACTCAGGGCGTTTAAACTTTTGCTTTTAAGCGCTTAAGCTGAAAGAAGCCTTTGGGAAAGGATTAAAAGAAATTCGCGACGTGTTTTTGACATGAAAGTCAATTGGCCGAGTGGCTGGGGCGCAATATTGCTCCAGGTCTCGGGTTCGAAACCCCTGGGCTGCAGTGGGGCGTTTTGTTTTTTTTGGCTTCTGGCATTAAGTGCGTGGGGGAGCCAAGTCTTGGAAGCTTAAAGAGAATTTCCGACGCTATTATAACAGATACGGCGCAGTAGCGGAATGGTCAAAGGCGTGGGCAGTCTCTCCCAGGTCTCAGGTTCGAGACCCGACAGCAACATAAAGGAAATTTGAATTTTTATTATTTTCGGCCAGCGGAACGCAAGTGGCCTGCGCATGGGGCATGCATGCACGCATGCTCGAGGCATGCTGCCGTGGGGTGTGCTGAAATTATGGGTTTAACCATAGTTTTTATTATTATTATTATTATTATTTATTTATTTCAATATGGTGTATGGGTAAGATTCTTACCATTATTTTTTTAATTGAGCATGGGAGAAATTTGTTAGTTCCTATGTTGATGGGCATATTAATAAACCCTTTTTATTATTTCTATGGTGATGGGAGGGAATAAACAAAGTTTTAGTAAATGATGATGGAAGTTATCTTGATGAAGAATTTGTGGTCGGCCAAGGGTCTTTTGGAGGGGTAAATTTCGGTCAATTAAGGGACTAAGGCTGACATTTTATTTGGGTCTTGAATAGGCAAACTAGGAAGAAAATAGAAGTGTTAATGAAGTGTTGCTAAGTAGGAAAATGGTGGCTGATTGTGAGACTCTTGTCTATGTGCATGTTCGGCTTTGAGGCTTCTAGGAGGGAAGGGTGCCGAAATTTGGTGTGCATTAAGGTGAAGCAATCGGCAAGGGATTTCAACAACCCATACTCAAAGGTCGGTAAGTATTTCCCTTTTTACTTCGGTTCCCTACCTCTCTTTTGATGGGCCGAAAGCATGAGTTCAAGCACTTCTAAGGGTTGGCCGAATGCCCATAAATAATACTTAGTGTCTCTTTTGAAGGTAGCCGAAGCTAAAGGATTTTGAAGGAGTCCTTCGGGTCTCGTTTCTTCAAGGGTCTTGACTATTCAAAGCATAAGGGGAATTTTAGAACTTCGGTAGACAAGGTATGAGGTTATTAACATTCGGCCAAGGGCCATTTTGGTATCTATGTCTGACCGATTTATGCACTTTGATTTTAGGGGGTAAAATCGGCTATGAAACCAGAAGTTTTCGAGATTCAAGTCACATTAGTTCGTATTAATAAAGGTTCGGCCTAAGGCCCTGTTTTATTACGTTATGACCAATCCTTTGATTTGTTGGTTAATCAAATGGGACCCCCCTTAATATATATCTATGATGGCCGAATATAGGGGCATTATAAGGACAAATTCGGGACTTTTATAATACCGCGTAGATCCGAAAATTCTTTTAGACCTCCGATTAAATAGGTGTGTAAGCTCTTACACACTTTATTAGTATAAACTGTTATTTGATAATATTATAACCTCTCATGTGGTTACTTTGCCTAGTGGGCATAAGCTTGGTATTCGGGTAAGTCCCCTATTACTCGATTTACGATATATGTTGTATATGCCATCATATGCTGTGAAATGCTATGCTATGTACGATTGCATGATATATGGGATCATGATACTTGTGATATGAGCATGATGATGGTGGGATTGATGAGAGGGAGTAATATTCGTGTCGACGGACACCAGTGTTTTGGTAACACATTGTGACTACGGTCACCAGAGGTTTGGTACCTCCAGAGGTTTGGCACCTCATAGCGTCTCGTCCCTGTGGCTTAGTACCACCGTGGGTTGGCCCCGCATTTGAGATACGGGATCGACGCCAGTGATTTGGTATCACACGATGGGTTGGCCCCATCATTTGATCGTGACTTCGGGTCACCAGTGGGTTGGCACCACCAGTGGTTTGGCACCACACGTATTGACGGATATCGTGACTATAAGTCACCAGTGGTTTGGTACCACACGAGGTAGAAAAGGAGCATGGATGGCTAGGTTGGGTTGCATAATTGCATGTCATACTAATATCTTGTGTATGAGGGTTATTTTCGGGTTGGGGATTTACACACTGAGTCATGGTGACTCACCCCTTCCCATATCATCTTGCAGGTGAGTAGAGCGCGGATGCGGAGCCGAGGAGAGCTCGAGGCGGCCATGTTGATTTTGTTGACTCGAAATTTTATTCTGCCCCGCTTTAAGTCTATTATTCACTACAATTCGATTGGGTTGTAATATGGCCGCTTATTATTATTTTGGATGCTTAGGTAGTTGTTTTTACTTTATTATATAACTGATGAACTTACGAACGGTTATGCAAATCGGTTAAAAGTAACGTTTTCAAAAATAAGTACTCGTACGCGTTTTCAAAAAAAAATGATACCATCGGGTAATGAAATTTTCTAAGCTATTGATCACTTTAATGTTCTAAAATCTAAATGATCAAATGGTTTTAAAAAAAAAAGGATTTTCAACTCAATCGGATTTACCAAATCAACCCACTTGAGTTTTAGCAAACACCGTTTTATACCCTTAAATAAATTTTTAAATTTTCTACTATTAGTACAAACCTTTCCAACTCCTTTTTACTCCGTGACATACCGGATCCGGTCATGGCTTGTGGGCCGGGTTCGGGGTGTTACATGGAAATGAAAATGGAAATGGAAATGGACATTTTTGGAAACTTAGACATTTTTGGAAACCTAAACATTTTTGGAAATGATCCAAAAATGGAAACTTGAACATTTTGGGAAACTTGGATATGTAAGAGAAATAAAGGAGTTTTATTCACATAAATATGTGAATAATAAGAGATAAATAAAGGAGTTTTATTCACATAAATATGTGAATAATAAGAGAGAAATAAAGGAGTTTTATTCACATAAATATGTGAATAATAAGAGATAAATAAAGGAGTTTTATTCACATAAATATGTGAATAATAAGAGATAAATAAAGGATTATTTTCTAAGGAGATAATTGATGGATTAAAGGCTTTTATCTTTTAAATAAAAGAGATAATATTATCAAAAAGAGGAGTGGTGGCCAAGTAAAGGACTCCTAGGCTGATAACTTTGGCTATAAAAGGAGGACAGGAGGGCTACTCATCAACATTTGCTCCCTCTTCCTCTCTGCCGAAATTCTCCCTAGGCAAAACCCCTCTCTGCCGAATTTTCATTAAGCAAAAATCCCTCTCTTTTTCTTCTATTTTCTTCTCCGTTCTACTGTTAAGCTGAATCTTTGTGGATTCTAAGAAAGAGGGCAATCATCCACAACATCAAAAGGGGATTTTTCGGGAAATCTAAGGATCTAAGGTAAGGATTATATATATAAATATGCGGTTAAAGATTATGATTCACGTTTTCAAAGTTAGATCTAATCTAACACGAAGTTATAGGATTTCAACAGGCTTATAAAGGAATCCTCTTCAGATTTGGAATCCCATCATAAGGTAAGGGATATTCGGCCAAGGCATAAATTGTTTAAGTGTTTTCCATTATTTCAAAAACCGAAAACTGACTTGGTTACATATCTAGTATTAGCCGATTTCAAGGAAGAGGAATTCTAGCAACTGTTGGGACTTGATTAAATCAATTCGGCAACTAGGTAAGTAATTCTACTTCTAAGTAGGATTTGGTTTTAAGACCAAATAGGTTTATTTATATGTTTTAATTAATGGCCGAATATAGGAGTGAAAGATCTAGATCGGTAGATCGCTCTACGGGAATTCACGGAAACTATTAAGCGAAAAAGGTGTGTACTCTTACTAACTTTCAATAAATTGCATGGCAATCGTTAAATATATAAATATGTAACAGTATGTGAATGTGGCTAAGCACCACAAATGTGGTAAGGAGTACCCAGGTACGTTTCCTACTTTTGATAGGATGGTGAATGTGATATATTTTGAACATGTGATTAGTAACATGAATGAAAATTAAGTATGTGAAATATGTTATGAAATAATTGGGGCATTCGGGATATTTGTGGAGGAAGAAAGTGAAGGTGATGACTACGGTCTCACCAACGTAAAGTGGTGACTACGGTCACATAAAGTGAAAAGTGGTAACTTCGGTTACATCCAGTGAATACAGTGTCTAATGACACAACATAAGTGGGCGATGAGCACGTCGACTGCAGCGACTGCCTTCGATGGTGTGTAGCGGATGGAGGGTCGACTTAGTAGTCCCCGCGGTGTACAGGTTGGTACGGGTGGTGCGTAGCGGATGGACAAATAGGTTTGGGTTTGGGTTGCATCATCCTTTATTTTGTATGAACATGATATTGATATGACTTGTATGCCTGATTTGTTGGAAATTAGTACTATGTACACATTGAGTCTGTAGACTCACCCCGTTGGGGAATTATTTTTCAGGTGATGAGCAGTAATGGACCGGGTCGGCAGGAGCTAAAGGTGGCCATGCATCGCTTGAAGAAATTATTTGGAATTTGGACTTTATGAAATTTTAGTACTTTAAAACTTTATTTTGGGTTTGAATGATGTAATAAGGCCATAAGGCCCAGTTGGATTTTCTTTATTTCTGTTTATTTTTATTTGAATATGATACAATTTATGTTTGATTAAAGGTAAGTAAATGTATTTCTTTTAAAATAATAAACCCAAAAATTATTTTGTCACCTTATTTAAGTTGGATTTCCAGAATTTATTAAATAGGTTTCAAATTAAGCCCAACCCAAAACAATTTTTTTTTAAAAATTACACAAATTTTCTCTAAGTCATTTAGAACATTGAAAACCGATTTATTTAAGGAACATACCAGATCCGGTTCAGACGCGTGGGCCGGGTGTGGGGTGTTTCAGTTGGTATCAGAGCCCAGTTTTAAAACTCTCGGCCTGTGGGCTCAGGCCCAAAACGTTTTCAATTCGAGCCCAAATGAATTTTTTGAAATAAGCAGGTTTTATGGCATGGCACCTAAGTCTCCGACCCGCAGTCCACCAGGTAAGTACCTTTAACCATCTGTGTGATTATGTGAATTATGAATTGTAAAAGGGTAGCAAAGGCATGGAACGTAGAATAGTGTGATAGGAACTTGAACCCTAGGATTAGACTACTCAAACACTTGAAACTCATAAGACTTAATGAACTTAACAAATCTATGACTAAGTTATTAAGCTAGGGTGTGGCAACCCCTGTACGCATGTCTAGGATTGGATCCGGAAGAGCCTGGTATTTAAGCAGTCCTAGTGACTCACCTCCTCTTCGCAGGTATCCTACCTGGTGCGTAGCTTCGGTTCGCCCTAACTCAGAAGGCTCAGTGGTGTGGCAACCTCTGTGCGCATGTCTAGAAAGGTCGGTGAGAGCTTGGTATTTAAGCAGTCCGCGTGACTCACCTCCTCTCCACTCGAATCCTGCCTGGTGCGTAGTTTTGGTTCACCCTGACCAAGGAGGGCTCGGTCATAGGCTAAACGTAATGACTAAAACCCAAAAAGGGAACTAGCCGTTTTGAAAAAAAAAACCTTCTTTGAAATCTGAGAAAATTATTTTTCTTACAACATTTTCTGAAAAACTCCTGATTTGCGAAAATTACAAAAATGCCCTTAGTGGTGAAATTACCAAAATGCCCTTGTTTTAGAAAATGTGAACCTGCCCAACCGTTTTCTCAAAATTTCATTATTTTATAAATGTTCAAAAACCCTAACTTGCAAACTATCAAAAATATCTTGATTTTGGAAAATTACAAAATTGCCCCTAACTTACAAAATTACCAAAACGACCTTGATTTCCAAACTTTTTGCAATATCATTGCTTTGAAAAGTGTAACTCTCAAAGGAACCCTCAATGTTTTACAACTTTTGAAATATCCCTAACTTATTAAAATTTACAAATTTACCCTGGTTTATTACCAAAATACCCCCGAGATTCAAAATTACCAAAATGCCCCCGGATTTTAAAATTTTCCAAAATACCCCCGGAAATTTAAAATTTCCAAAATACTTTTTGACAAAATCACTAAGGAACTTTTTTTTGAAAAAATTACGAAAATACCCCTGTAGGATAAAATTACGAAAATGCCCCTGGGTAGTGGAAAAGCAAAATAACGAAAACAACAACAAGAATTACAACGTTTCTTTGAATGAACGAAAGTTCATATTTGATGGATGAATGAATGTAAAGACTATGTGCATGTATGAATACGAAAGAACCACTCCTAAAACTCTTTTCATAAAACTTCTTCGCGGGTAATAAGTGAAACAAGTACTAATGTATAAAACTTTTAAATCAGATTAAATCGCGAAGTTAGAAAATGAGTTCTAAGGGATGTGAACTTAGAGATTGTGCCTAGAAAGTATGATGGTTCTATTAAGATCAGAGTGCGCAGCGTAAGCATAGTACGTTGAGAAGGATTGTACGACTGTTAATAAGTAATTTCGAGGACGAAATTATTTTTAAGGAGGGTAGAACTGTAACATCCTAGATTAGGGGTTATGCGTTTGTGCATAATTCATGAGTTAGTAGGTTTTGGCAATGTTTGGAAGTGTATTAAGGGTTTTTAAAATTCTAGGATGGAAGAGAAAGCTTAGAAAAATTATTGGTTTCTAAGTAAAAAGGGGAGCTAGGTAAATGAGGCTTGAAAAGAAACTCCGTGTGAAGCATGACACAAGGAACCATGTGGTAAAATGGCATGTTTTATGAATTATGTATGAATGCGTTATGTGAATTCTAGAAATAAGGAAATGTATGGAAATGGAAGGAAATGTAGAACACCAACTTGTTGGACAGAGTTAGGAGAACGCCGCGTTTTGGGTCCAGAGTTAGTGGCGGAAACTGAGGAGAAGGTGGAATTAATTCGGGCACGGTTCAAAGAAGCTTCTGATAGACAGAAGTCGTACGCAGACCTTAAGAGGAAAGAAATTGAGTTTGAAGTAGGAGACCAAGTGTTTCTAAAGGTCTCACCTTGGAAGAAGGTTATGCGGTTCGGTCGCAAAGGGAAGCTAAGCCCAAGGTTTATAGGGCCCTATCAAGTACTGAAGCGAGTTGGGCCAGTGGCATACCAATTGGAGTTGCCACCAGAGTTGCATCAAATGCACGACGTATTTCATGTGTCCATGCTACGTCGCTATCGATCGGATCCGTCTCATGTGGTACCTGTTGAAGAAGTGGAGTTAAGGCCAGATCTATCCTACGAGGAGGAGCCGATTCAGATCTTGGAACGTGACGTGAAAGCACTACGAAAGAAGTCGGTGCCTTTAGTCAAGGTGTTATGGCGCAATCATGGATCGGAAGAAGCTTCGTGGGAGCCAGAAGAGACAATGCGACAGCAATACCCTCAACTGTTTAGTTAGGAAATTTCGAGGACGAAATTTTATTTAAGGGGGGTAGAACTGTAACATCCTAGGAAGGGCCTATGCATTTTTCAGATCAATTGTATGAAATGACAAGTCTTAAGTATTATGAATAAATTTTTGATACTTTTGGAAACCTAGAAATGAATGAAAATGGAAATGAAAATGGAGATGGAAATGAAAATGGAAATGGAAATGGACATTTTTGGAAACTTAGACATTTTTGGAAACCTAAACATTTTTGGAAATGATCCAAAAATGGAAACTTGAACATTTTGGGAAACTTGGATATGTAAGAGAAATAAAGGAGTTTTATTCACATAAATATGTGAATAATAAGAGATAAATAAAGGAGTTTTATTCACATAAATATGTGAATAATAAGAGAGAAATAAAGGAGTTTTATTCACATAAATATGTGAATAATAAGAGATAAATAAAGGAGTTTTATTCACATAAATATGTGAATAATAAGAGATAAATAAAGGATTATTTTCTAAGGAGATAATTGATGGATTAAAGGCTTTTATCTTTTAAATAAAAGAGATAATATTATCAAAAAGAGGAGTGGTGGCCAAGTAAAGGACTCCTAGGCTGATAACTTTGGCTATAAAAGGAGGACAGGAGGGCTACTCATCAACATTTGCTCCCTCTTCCTCTCTGCCGAAATTCTCCCTAGGCAAAACCCCTCTCTGCCGAATTTTCATTAAGCAAAAATCCCTCTCTTTTTCTTCTATTTTCTTCTTCGTTCTACTGTTAAGCTGAATCTTTGTGGATTCTAAGAAAGAGGGCAATCATCCACAACATCAAAAGGGGATTTTTCGGGAAATATAAGGATCTAAGGTAAGGATTATATATATAAATATGCGGTTAAAGATTATGATTCACGTTTTCAAAGTTAGATCTAATCTAACACGAAGTTATAGGATTTCAACAGGCTTATAAAGGAATCCTCTTCAGATTTGGAATCCCATCATAAGGTAAGGGATATTCGGCCAAGGCATAAATTGTTTAAGTGTTTTCCATTATTTCAAAAACTGAAAACTGACTTGGTTACATATCTAGTATTAGCCGATTTCAAGGAAGAGGAATTCTAGCAACTGTTGGGACTTGATTAAATCAATTCGGCAACTAGGTAAGTAATTCTACTTCTAAGTAGGATTTGGTTTTAAGACCAAATAGGTTTATTTATATGTTTTAATTAATGGCCGAATATAGGAGTGAAAGATCTAGATCGGTAGATCGCTCTACGGGAATTCACGGAAATTATTAAGCGAAAAAGGTGTGTACTCTTACTAACTTTCAATAAATTGCATGGCAATCATTAAATATATAAATATGTAACAGTATGTGAATGTGGCTAAGCACCACAAATGTGGTAAAGAGTACCCAGGTACGTTTCCTACTTTTAATAGGATGGTGAATGTGATATATTTTGAACATGTGATTAGTAACATGAATGAAAATTAAGTATGTGAAATATGTTATGAAATAATTGGGGCATTCGGGATATTTGTGGAGGAAGAAAGTGAAGGTGATGACTACGGTCTCACCAACGTAAAGTGGTGACTACGGTCACATAAAGTGAAAAGTGGTAACTTCGGTTACATCCAGTGAATACAGTGTCTAATGACACAACATAAGTGGGCGATGAGCACGTCGACTGCAGCGACTGCCTTCGATGGTGTGTAGCGGATGGAGGGTTGACTTAGTAGTCCCCGCGGTGTACAGGTTGGTACGGGTGGTGCGTAGCGGATGGACAAATAGGTTTGGGTTTGGGTTGCATCATCCTTTATTTTGTATGAACATGATATTGATATGACTTGTATGCCTGATTTGTTGGAAATTAGTACTATGTACACATTGAGTCTGTAGACTCACCCCGTTGGGGAATTATTTTTCAGGTGATGAGCAGTAATGGACCGGGTCGGCAGGAGCTAAAGGTGGCCATGCATCGCTTGAAGAAATTATTTGGAATTTGGACTTTATGAAATTTTAGTACTTTAAAACTTTATTTTGGGTTTGAATGATGTAATAAGGCCATAAGGCCCAGTTGGATTTTCTTTATTTCTGTTTATTTTTATTTGAATATGATACAATTTATGTTTGATTAAAGGTAAGTAAATGTATTTCTTTTAAAATAATAAACCCAAAAATTATTTTGTCACCTTATTTAAGTTGGATTTCCAGAATTTATTAAATAGGTTTCAAATTAAGCCCAACCCAAAACAATTTTTTTTTAAAAATTACACAAATTTTCTCTAAGTCATTTAGAACATTGAAAACCGATTTATTTAAGGAACATACCAGATCCGGTTCAGACGCGTGGGCCGGGTGTGGGGTGTTTCAGGCCAAAGCTAGGTGTATAGATACAACACTTTCTTATGTTTGTTTGTTTGAGTATTATTTTATTTATTAGTGTTTCTCCAGGTTGCAGCTTTAGTGTATGACTCCAAACAAAAACGAGTTAGTCCTATTTGAACCTGATCCAGAAAGGTTAATAGCGAACGCATGAAGAAGTCAAACTCCGAGGAGAGACCCACCATCAATAGATATGTCGATTTCCAATCCTCTGATCAACAATCCTCGAGTTGAAGATCCACCCCTAGGCCTCTGAAACTCCTAAGAGTATGTACATCATTTTTTATCAAGGTAAATGGAGAAGTGAACATTGCGGGATTACGCCATGTCGAACTCGGAGGCGGTTCGAAGACGTATCAATTGCCCAACCATTAATGCTAACAACTTTGAGATCAAGCAATCAATGATTTAGATGACCCAAAGAAACTTACATTCAGGGCTCCATGAATGAGGAACCCAATCAACACGTTAAAAGCTTTCTCACTCTTTGTGATACTTTTTAAATATAATGGAGTATTCGATGACACTATCTGTCTTCGATTATTTCTTTTTTCTTTGTGTGATGATACGTTTATGTGGTTGAATTTGTAGCCAGTGGAGTCCAGCAACACTTTGGATGAACTCACCAACCGTTTCCTCGCCTAGTACTTCTCTCCAAGCAATACCGTGAAGTTGTGTGTAAGAACCTAATTTTCAATGGTGCCAAAAAAGGAGATTTTGGAACCTCATTTCCGTAAATCGGGTCCGTAAATATTAAATTAAAATATTTACGGAGTTGGTATAATATTTTATTATTTTTTCCTTTAATTTTTCCATTTAATTTTTTAATTAAGGTACGAGAACTGGATTGCAATAGTTTATCACTTTATGTTTTTAATTCGCCAAAGGTTTAAGCACTTAAATTACAATTACCCAAAGTCATTTTGGAATATGTGTTAGTGGCTGATGGTGATTAAGCTAATTAAAAATAATTAATTTAAGTAAACTTAATTAATTAATGTTAATACAATTCTTAATTAAGGTATAAAAACAAATCTAAGTAGATGGTGTAACAACCCATTTTTCAGTGGTTTTAGAACCTCGTTTTCTGATGATCGAGTTAGTAATTTTTATTATATAATGCTTAAGAGTCTAATTTAGTATTATATCAAATTTTAATTTAGAAATTTTATTGAATTTATAGTTAATTATGGTCCAAGGATTAAATTGTAGAAATGGTAAAAGTTAATTGTTATCAAATTTTAATTGGTTTAGGGACCAATTAAGCAATTGGCCCCGTTTTTATTTATGGTTAGTGGAAGATGATGCCACAATCCACTTATTTTGCTTAATGATGATTAGCATTAGATTTATTAAGGTTAATTTTACTAATTAAGATTTATTAGTTATTAATAATAGTACATAAGATAAAAAATAAAAGAAAAAGATGATTATTTTCTTCATCTTTTTCATCTTGACGTGGGAGAGAAGGGAAACAAGGGTTTTAAACTTTTTAAACTTTAGTCCCCTATTGGTAAGTGATTTCAAGCTTGTTTCTTGTAATTTTTATGTTTTTGATATCCCAATAGCTTGATTTGGCAAGCCCGGGGACTATTTTGCAAAATTGTTAAAGTTTTGAAAATTTTCCATTGATGTATTCTTGAAGCTTTTGTGGTTATTTGGTTAGATTTGAAACTTATATATGAAAAATGACTAGTTTGTAAAGTAAAAGTTGCTAGTTTTGAAATATGGACTAAAATGTAATAATTTCAAATTTGGCATAAAATTTCTATAAATATAGGTTTTGATGGATTGTAGAAGGATGGAACTGATATCGATTTCAAAATCAAAGCTCAAATTTGAAAGTTGTGGCATTTTTGGTTTTAAGGACTAAATTGAAATAAATGCAAAACTTGAGGAATTATTCCATAGATGAAATTGAACTGTCACATAACTTTATTATGTTTATAATTGATGCTTGCAATAGAGAATTGAATTAAATTATGGTTTAGATTGAGATTTACAACAACCGAAGGATATACGAGGAAAAAGGAAAATTATTGAACAGTCCTTGACGCTTGAACTATTGCAATTTTTCCAGGTAAGTTCATACGATATAAATAAGTTTAAGTTTCTATTAAATTGTATTTAGATTCATATATACAAGTTTTATTGAAGGTTTGGATTATTAATGAATTAGTATATATGTTGCAATTGGACTAAATTGTAATGAAACCGTACTGAATTTAAGTTTTGAGATAATCCCGATGAACTTAGTAAAAGTCTTGTACACATGGTTACATGTTGATTTCTGATGATTTCGACCTCTAGCATATGTTGTAGACTTGAAGGTACATGTGACACAGGTTTAGCTCGGACGAGTAACCTGGTGTCATTTTATAGGTTTAGCTTGGACGGGTAACCTTACATGTATATATAACTCTGGCCAGATTATTTGAAATGTCAGTAAAGGTTTGTCTCAAACGAGTAACCTGACACAGATGTATATAATTAGCTCAGATGAGCATCAGATGTGATTTGCACCTGGGTATTGAGTTATTTTATGATTTTTCATTGGGTAAAATAAAATATAAGAAATGTGGAATTATGATATCGGTATCGGCAAATGATGAATATGAAATTCATATATGAAGTATGTTGATTTGAACTTAGTATATTTCCATTTCAGAATTATAAGTGTGATCATTTATCAAATCTTACCTTGTCATGTTGATGTGTTATTCCATGATAGGTGAAAGTGTTTTGCATAATGGTTTGTATATTTGGTAGACTTTTGATTGTGAATAGGATGTTCAAGTGGTTGTAATTGTAAATATTTGTGGCATCTTGTGGCATGGTTGAGTTTTGATCTTCCACGGTAAATCATGAATGTGATGAATTGTTTATGTTCATATTTGGTTTATATTGTGCAAAAATGGATGAATAGATATGTTAAGTTATGTGCATATTAGTTAAATTGTAGTATGGATTGTATAAGTGATATATCAAGTTATAAAGAGTTGGAATGATTGGTATGGAACTATGCTTCATTGTTGTAATTTGGTGCCAAATGTGGCATATTGGTTAGATGTTTAGGAAATATTGTATGATATATTTTAGCATGGTATTAACATGTTTTGGACAGGTTCTAAATGGCCAACAATGCATTTTAGGTCACCTTTAAGGGTTGGACTTGCATCATGTATCAAATGACCTATTTTTGCACCACACGGGCTGACATTCAGACGTGTGCCACACACGAGCAGGTGACACAACCGTGTGTTCTCTGGAATTTAGGATGCATTTGTACCACACAATTCTCAATTGTCAAACGGGATGGACACACACCTATGTGAGTATCGTTGATTTGGTCATCTAGTGTTTCACACGGTCTCAATTTGTTACACGGCCTAGTGTTACGTGTGAATATGATATGTGAATTGTGCAAGTATACACGTCGGATCAAGTAATAAAGTGATAAATGAGATCGTCTCCACAGGGATCGAATATGTATAAAATGGTTAGGTTATTATAGTAAAATGATATTAATCCAAAGGAAAAAATATTAATAATAATGCAGTGGCAATTAGGAGAATAATGTTGTATAAAATGTGCAAAACAAACATGTAAACAATTAGGGATGCGAGAATAAAGATGCTACGGCAAAGGTTAAAGAATCAACAATATTGATTTGGAAGGTTGAGATTACAAAGAACCTACCCTTGTTAACCAAATATGACTCGACAAAATCAATTTTATTTTACTACTCGGAAGAGATCTAAAATGGCCTCCTTCTTTTGAGAGCAAGACTTCAAGTTACCTTGCCTAAAGCGATATATGTCTATAGGCCTTTAGCACGGTACCAACATTGTTTTGTTTTCTTTTTGTATGGAACACTGCTCTATGTCTAGATACTACTGCAAATATTTGGTCGAATACTTGCTCATATCATTCAATTTCGATCTAACTAGCCTAACCTTGTAACACCCCTTACCAGTGTTCGAAACCGGAACTGGATATGAGGCATTACCTAACTTAACATTCTTAAACATAACATATCGAGCTATAAAATTTAGCTGCAGCTTAGAAACTTTCCATTTAAACTCATAACCTGCTCATTCTGGGCCTACGAGGCCCTAAACATACTTTCGGGAGGTTTCGAAATTAAACTGGAAACTTTTACGCACATAAAATTTTTTTGTCCAAACAGGGGCCACATGCCCGTTTTGTTCAAGGGACACGCCCATGTGCCATTGAGACATGCCCATGTTCTTCACCCATGGTCAACACTGACTTATTTCACACGGCCATACACACGCCCGTGTCCGTAGCCCGTGTCCCTCACACGGCCTTGACATGCCTGTGTCTTAGCCCGTGTGCCAAAACCTTGGCACTGTTTGTGACGTCATCACCTCACTAAGGTCTCACTGCCAAGGCACACGCCCGTGTCCTTAGGCCGTGTGTCGAATTAAATTCCTAACTTCAGGTGCAGACTTCACACGGCCTGGGCACATGCCCATGTCTAAGGCCGTGCCTCCCACACAGCTTAGACACACGGCCTTGTCTCTACCTGTGTGTTTACTACTGAGAATACTGACTTGTAAACATAGCTCAAAAGGGGACACACGGCCGATCAACACGCCCATGGGGTTGACCGTGTATTACACATGGCCTAGACACACGCCCGTGTGTCTACCCGTGTGGACATTAAAAAGGCTATATTCTAAGCCAAATGTCACCCTACATAGAAACCATACTTACACCAACTCAAATTAAGCATAAACTTCAAGATTCATCCTCAATGAATATATATATATATATATATATATATATATATATAAGAACTAGTCAAGTATTGGCCCAACTTTAATGACCATTTACAAAATGAATTGAACAACCATAGTAGCCAACACATTTGGCTTGCAAAAGACATAACCAAAACATTCGAGTCCTATACATGCCATACTCAAAATAAATCTATTTTGGCTATACCAAAAAGTAGTCGATAGTGTGATCTCCAATTCCGACGTATGCAAATTCTCGAGCTAGCTTGGCAATACTACAAGGAAAAGGGCAATAAAAGGGGTAAGCATAAAGCTTAGTAAGTTTACATCGAAATAAATAGCAATAATAAGCTTATGGCAATATCCATCCATGTCATTAAATAACCACACACAAAGTCATAGGCTCTTTGCCATAATTACTCATACTTGCCCTTATCTAGCACATACCATGCCACATATCGTAAATGTTCTTCATGAGTTACACACGGTACCTGTGTTAACTCAATCACATAGCTTTAATACAATTCTCGTTTCTATCTCTAAGATGATCTATTTATCACAATAAATCATTAGGGACACTCAAAGATGCATATTCGTTATCATTAGCATAAACGCGAAGCCAATGCCACATCCCGGATGTGGTCTCACATGGATCATCTCTGAATACCGATGCCATATCCTGGATATGGTTTTATACGAAACCTCACCTTAATACCGATGCCATATCCTGGATATCGTTTCTATTTCCTGTGTTGATTTCGTGATATGGCCCATTTACTCCGTTTTGGGCCCTTTTCTCGTTCTTTTCATCCTCCGGTGCTTTTCTAGGTATAAAACATGAAAACAAAGGATTAAGAGCACCAATTTACACAATTCAAGGCTTAAATCATCCAAAAGAATGCTAAATGTGGGCTTAAAATATGTTACTATTACGGTTTATCAGTAATTGACTCAGTTTTATTAAACAAAACAAAACTCACATTTTGGAAGAATATTAAAATGAGTAAATCCCTCTTCGGGCTAAAGTGGGGAGTAACGAAATTTTGAACTTATAAATGTGATTTTAAACAATATATTTTTAAAACAACCATGTGGTTTCAAACATCACCTGATGTAGCACACTAGATCCGGTCGTAACGCTTAGGTCGGGTTTGGGGTGTTACAATCCCAATAAATCATTAAGGATACTCAAAAATGCATATTCATTATCATTAGCATAAACGCGAAGCCAATGCCACATCCCGGATGTGGTCTCACATGGATCATCTCTGAATACCGATGCCATATCCCGGATATGGTCTTATATGGAACCTCACCTTAATACTGATGCCATATCCTGAATATGGTCTTATACGATTTTTCATATTCAATGCCAAAGCCATATCCTAGATATGGTCTTACACGGGATCTTATTTCGGTGCCGAGGCCATGTCCCTGACATGGTCTTATATGGGACCTCATCCATCTCATGTTTCAATGATAGTGTTTTCACATCCATTATAGTTCAACTAGGACTTCAACATCTCAACTTCCTCATTCAACATCAAATACTCAATTTAGTAAAATATTATGTATCATCATAATATCAAACATTCTGAAACATGCTGGCGTAATTGTTAAATTATCACATACAAACTTACCTCGTTTTCAAAATAGGCTAGATTGGCGGTCTAGTCCGATATTTTGTTCTTTCCTCGTTCGAGGTTGATTCTTGGTTCTTCTTGCTTTATAATAATAAATTAGCTCATTTTAATCATCACATTAATAAATGCATTTCAATAATCATGCTTTGGCAAAATTACTATTTTGCCCTTAGACTTTGGCAAATGACCATTTTACCCCTGGGCTCAGAAATCAATTCTAATCAAATTTCTCTCTTTAACGAGCCTAGGTGAACATTTATGTCTCTTATGGTTACCATCAAAACTCAACGTTTCACACATCTAGTACATATTTTACAACCTTTATAAAAAGGTCTTTTTTGGTGTTTTCTTGGTAATACCTTTCACAAAAGTTGTTCATCTAACAACTAGGACCCTTTTTCTTCCATCCATTTTCTTCCATAAAAATGCAGCAACCAACTTAAAAGCTTTCATGGCAAAACTCTAAATTCTTCACCATTTTACAAAATAGTCCCCTCTTTAGAAAGCTTAAGCTTTAGGGGTTCCAAAAGTACAATTTTTATCAAGAAATGATCACTAGAACACTTACTTGTAAAGAGAAGAGTGTGTTGAAATTTTGAAAGCTTTCAAGCCTCTATTTGCTGCTAATTTTCAGTTGAGGAGTGAAGAAGAAAAGATGATATCTTTTCTTTCTTTATGTTAATATAAAATCCCAATTTAGTACACCTAATCCACCTACTTGACCAAATTTTTGACTTTCTTGTCCCCTATGGCCGGCCAACCATGATTTAAAGGGCTAATTGCCCTTTAAAGACCTTCAATTAAAATTTTATGGCTTTTACACACATTTAGCTAGAAATTTTGAACTTTCGCACTTTATGCGGTTTAGTCCTTTCTCGCGATTTAGCATGAAATCGCTAAAATTAAAGCACCAAAATTTTCATGTACTTATACAATCATACTTTAACTCATAAAATATCATGAAAATAATTTTCTCTAACCTTGCATTAGTGGTTTCGAACCACTGTTCCGACTAGCCCCTAAATCGGGTTGTTACAGTTCTCCCCGTTAAGGATTTTCTTACCCGAAAATCTTAGCGGCAAAAAGGTTGGGATATTGGTTTCTCATGGTCTCTTCAGCCTCTCAAGTAGCCTTTTCTATTCCATGTCTCTGCCATAGCCCTTTGACAAGGGCTATACTTTTATTTCTCAACTGTTTGACGTCTCGTGCCAAAATCTTAATTGGCACTTCACCATAAGTCAAGTCCGGTTGAATTTCTACCTCTGTTGGTACTATTACATGTGAAGGGTCCGAACGGTATCGTCGCAACATGGATATGTGGAAAAAATTATGAATATTTTCCAGCTCAGGTGGCAAGGCCAAGCGATAATCTACCGGTCCCATCCTCTCGGTAACTTCATAAGGTCCGATAAAGCGCGGACTCAACTTGCCTTTCCGGCCAAGTCTGAGGACATGCTTCCATGGTGATACTTTCAGAAACACTTTATCACCTACTCGGAACTCAATCTCTTTCCTTTTTAAATTTGAATAGGACTTTTGTCTATCTGAGGCCGCTTTCAGACATTTACATATCACTTTTACTTTCTCTTCAGTTTCCCTAATCAAATCGACCCCGTGTGTTTGTTTCTCTTTGAGTTCTATCCAATATAAGGGCGTTCGGCACCTACACCTGTACAATGCCTCATAAGGCGCCATCTTCAAACTTGACTGAAAATTGTTGTTTTAGACAAATTCCACTAACGGTAAGTATTTTTCCCAATTACCTTGTAATTCCAAAATACAGCATCGAAGCATGTCTTCAAGTATCTGTATTATTCTCTCCGACTGCCCGTCGGTTTATGGATGGAAAGCTGTACTAAAACTCAGTTTTGTGCTTAAAGCCTCCTGCAACTTCTTCCAAAATCGTGACGTGAATCTCAGATCTCTATCCAAAATAATCAACAACGGTACACCATGGAGTCTTACTATCTCTGACACGTACAATTCAGCCAACTTATCAAGTGAGTAATCGAATCGTACTGGTATGAAATGAGTTGACTTGGTAAGTCTATCTACTACGACCCATACGACATCTTTCTTTTTCGGTGTCAACGGTAAACCCGTTACGAAATCCATAGTAATAGGGTCCCATTTCCATTCAGGAACCATTATGGGCTGAAATGACCCGAAGGTACCTGATGTTCAGCCTTCACTTGCTAACAAATCAGACATCTCGATACAAACTCAGAAATGTCTTTCTTCATGCTAGGCCACCAATACCATTTCCTCAAGTCATTGTACATCTTTGTACTACCTGGGTGTACAGTTAAACATCCACTATCTGCCTTACTCAAAATCTTTTGAATAATTTCATCATTTCTGGGTATACAGACCCTATCTCAAAACGTCAAACATCCATCAGAATTTACCCGAAAGTCTGACTCAACATCTGACTCACATAGAACTCTTTTGGCTTGCAAGTCGCTATCACCTTTCTGAGCTTTACAAATCTCTTGGAGAAATAATGGTCTAGCCTTCAACCCGGCTAGAATAGAACCATCATTTAACAAAGCCATCCATGAATTCATGGCTCTCAGTGCAAACAGGGATTTTCTGCTCAAAGCATCGACGACCACGTTTGCCTTTCCCGAATAGTAGTCAATCACTAACTCATAATCCTTTATCAGCTCTAACCATCTTCGTTGCCTCAAATTCAATTCCTTTTGAGTCTTCAAGTATTTTAGGTTTTTATGGTCGGCGAATATCCGACACTATTCACCATATAAATGGTGTCTCCATATCTTTAATGCAAACACAATTGCAGCCAACTCTAAGTCATGGGTCGGGTAATTCTTCTCGTGCGGCTTTAACTGTCTAGAAGCATATGCTATCACCTTGCCCTCTTGTATAAGTACACAACCCAAACCATTCATGGATGCATCACTGTAAACCACAAATTCTCTTCCCGGCTCAGGTTGGACCAAGACAGGAGCCTCAGTCAACAATGCCTTTAGTTTCTCAAAACTTTGTTGGCACGTTTCTATCCAATCAAACTTCACATATTTTTGCAATTGTCTCGTCATCAGAGTAGCTATCATGGAAAACCCCATAACAAAACGCCTATAATAGCCGACTAGGCCCAGAAAACTCCTTACTTCAGTTATGCTTGTAACACCCCTTACCCGAAACCTTTTCCGGAGTCGAGTATGTGGCATTACTAGACTTGACTATTAAATTTGGGGCATAAAATTTTAAAGCTGTCCAACTGCGTCACGCTGACTAAATTGACCATAACTCGAGTTACAAAACTTGAAATTTGGATCCGTAAATTTTCCTTGAAACTAGACTCATATAACTTTTTACCATAATTTTTCCAGAATTTTTCATGTGGCCAATTAGTACAGTTTATTCATCAAAGTTACCCCTATTTTACTACTTGACAATTCTGACCTATCTTTACAAAAATACAGTTATCTCATTGTACAAAATTTCAATAATGTTCTTGTTTATTCCAATCAAAAATAGACTCATTAAGGATTCTAAACATATAAACCGTGCTCCATAATTATTTTTGTACAATTTTTCCAAGACAGAACAGAGACTCACAAATTCATTCAGAGCAAGTCTCACTAAAACTTAAATATCTCATAATATATAATTCCTTTGCCTACTCTGTTTCTTTCATGTAAAAATAGATACAATAAGATTTAATTCTATATCTTATTCACTTTCTAATTCAACATACCCTATTTTTGGTGATTTTTCAAAATCACATCACTGCTGCTAACTAAAAACTATTTCATTGCAAAATAGGAATAACTAGTTTATAACCGAACATACCCACATACCTAATTCAAAGATTCATTTCGTATACATACATTTCCTTATCAAAAACGATTAAACTTCGATTAAGAATGCACAAACATTGCCAACATAAATCGACATTTGTATCAAAAGCACAAAAATCATACTTAACTAAAAATTTAGCCATATTCGCATGGCTATTATATACATGAACCTAAAGTTTTCATCAAAACAAAGACAAAGTCTTTCCTATACATGCCTTCATTTGAAAACCAAAATGAAAGAGTACCAAAATATAGATTGATAGTGTGGGCGACTTTCCGAACGATCCCGACGAGCTTGTAGCTTGAACCTAATCTATAAAACAGAGGAAACATTTCACACAATAAGCTTACTAGCTTAGTAAGTCCTAATTTCATGATAAAAATAACATTCAAATATCAACATTTAAATTACTATAATTCAACTTGTACGCTTGTACTCATATTTATTATCAAGCTTTCAATTTCATACCCATGTAAATAAGTATGAATTCGTAGGAAAATTTCTCTTTACCCACATATTTATGATCAAAATATTTGTTCATAATCCAATCTTTCAAAACCCAAAACGTCATCATGTAACCATAGGTACAAACATTCATATACTTAAATTTCAATTATTATAACATGGCATCAATTACACAACCACCCATGTGGCCGAATATACCTAGTCTGGTATCCACATATTAAGAGACCAAAGTCACAATATCCATATCATTCATTAGTAAAACCGAGAACACATATTATAACCATATATATATATATATGTATATACTTCACTCGTAACACATACCATTTGTAATAAATCACTGAATCACTGGTTTACCTTGTCTTAAATAGGTAAGAAGTACATTCCTATTTTACATGCTTACCTGAGCCATTAACTCGATAAATTTGCTTTAATTCGCCTTGAACACAATTTCGGTTTCTATTTTGTAAAATACATCACCGGCATCAAACCTGCTAGGCATAAAAGCCCGATAAGTAACACCGGCACAAGGCCTGCTAGGCGTAAAAGCCCGATAAGTAACACCGGCACAAGGCCTGCTAGGCGTAAAAGCCCGAAACACATTAATACAATCAATCATCGCTAATACTTTTCATAACTATATCACATATTGAATTTACTTTGGCTTATTTACATCAAACAATCAAAACCATTCTAATAGGCTTATATACATTCGGCTATGACATGAATATCTACTAAAATTTATCAAACATTATCATACAATAGATTCATAAATAATTCTTCAATATATTATAGCTTAAGGACTTACCTCGGTTGTCGATAGACCATGTAAATCGGCTATTCGAGAACCTTTGTCTTTCCCCGATCTATCTCCTTTTCTTTTTGATCCCGGTCTAAGAAAATATCAAGTAACCTTTATTCAATACATTTTTCAATTAATTCTACTCAATTCAATTCAACCTCAAAATTTATACAATCATTTAAATTTCACCCTTACAAGTTCACACCCTATTTGATTAAGTCTCAAATCTATCATTCACAAATCAATTATATAAATATGGTCATAATTCTATTTTCCTCAAGACCGAATGCCCATTATTATTATAACCATTCTTACAATTCAATTTTAGACATAATTTCATCTCTCATAGGTACGATTAGAACATTCCCATTCATTAATAACAAATTTGTTTAATAGCAATTTACTCCTCCCTAATTCGATTTCCTTGCAAATTTAGTCCCTAAACAAATTCACTAAATATTCATAAAACTTGGAATAATTTCTCTTAAATGACGAACCTTATACCTCCCTTCCTAGGTACACAAAGCCATTCATTCAAGCAATTTAGCTTCCAACCGATTGTTTCCCAAAATATTCAAGCCATAATACCTACCCATTTTCCTATTTAACAAGCTAATAGGCCAACCATAACCAACATTTCTTCATCGAACATGAATAAGTCATAGAACTAGATCATGGCCGAATCGAGGGGGAGCTTTAAGCTCAAATTTTGCACATGAATTCGATAGTATATAAGATTACCAACACAACCATGCAAAATCATCAAAAAAATGGAGCTTGATACCTCACCTTAGAGACACATGCAACCAGCCGAATGAAGAAGATGAATTTTCTTCTCTTCTTGAAGATGGTTTTCGGGTGGGAGATCAATGAAGAAAGAGAATTGAAAATAATTTCTTTTTATTTCTTTGTTTAAAAGTATTAGCACCTTATTTTAGCATGCTTTTAGTAAAAATGCTTAAATTATAATATACTTAGGAAAACATAATATCCTTAGCATGCTTATATTATAATAATGTCTTAAAAATAATATTTTAAGACCATAAATTATTATATTGCATGCTTACCGTCCACCCTTTTAAAAATGGGAAATTTGACATGCAAATCCCTATGTTTAATCAACAAGTCACTTAGCCCCTTTTTATTTCATGTTCACTACCTTGGTTCCCTTAGCAATTTAATCCTTTTTGCCAATCAAACACTCAAACGGTTAAATTCTTCTACGAAACATTCACATACATCAATTCACCCATAATAGACACAAGATATAATGTTAAAATATTAATTGGGCTCGGATTCGTGGTCCCGAAACCACCGTTCCGATTAGGGTCAAAATTGGTCTGTCACAACTCTCCCCCCTTAAGAATTTTCGTCCTCGAAAATCTTACCGTTAAATAAGATCGGATATTGTTGCCTCATTGAATCTTCAGGTTCCCACGTGGCCTCTTTAACTTCGTGTCTATTCCATAATACTTTCACTAATGGAATCCTCTTATTTCTCAACTCCTTCATTTCCCGAGCCAAGATACGAATCGGTTCCTCATCATATGTCAAATCGGATCGAATTTCAATCTCTGACGGTGTGATCACATGGGACGGGTCCGATCTGTATTTGCGAAGCATCGAAACGTGAAATACATTGTGTATCTTTTCTAAGTCAAGGGGCAATTTCAATCTATAAGCAACAGGCCCTATACGCTCGATGATTTCATACGGTCCGATAAATCTCGGACTCAACTTGCCTTTCCGACCAAATCGGAGTATTTTCTTCCACGGAGAAACTTTTAAGAACACCCGATCTCCGACCTGAAATTCAATGTCTTTACGCTTCAAATCGGCATAAGACTTTTGACGATCCGAAGCAGCTTTCAAATTATTCCTGATAAGAACCACCTTCTGTTCTGTTTCTTTAATCCAATCAACCCCGTGTATCTTATTTTCACTGAGCTCAGTCCAGTACAACGGTGTGCGACATTTTCGCCCGTATAAGGCTTCATAAGGCGCCATTTTTATACTAGATTGGACGCTATTATTATAAGCAAATTCAACCAAAGGTAGGTATCGTTCCCACGTACCTTCAAATTCGAGAACGCAACACCTCAAGATGTCCTCAAGTATCAAAATAGTTCGCTCAGACTGACCGTCTGTTTGCGGATGGAAGGCTGTACTAAAATGAAGTTTAGTACCTAGAGCATCTTGCAATTTCTTCCAGAATCGCGATGTGAACCTCGGGTCCCTATCTGAAATAATGGAACTCGGTACACCGTGCAACCTTACAATCTGTGACACATACAATTCGGCAAGCTTATCAAGTGAATAGTCGGTACGTACCGGTACAAAATGAGCTGATTTAGTCAGTCTATCAACGATAACCCATACGACATCTTTCTTACTCGGTGTCATAGGAAGACTGGATACAAAATCCATTGTAATTCTATCCCATTTCCATTCGGGTATTATGATTGGTTGAAGTAGTCCGGACGGTACCTGATGCTCAGCTTTTACTTGTTGACAGATTAAGCACTTGGAAACAAACTCGGATATATCTCGTTTCATGCCAGGCCACCAATAGAATTGCTTCAAATCGTTATACATTTTAGTACTACCCGGGTGTATCGATAGTCGACCACTATGGGCCTCACACAGGATCATCTGTATCAAATCTGAGTTCTTTGGAACACACAATCGGCCTTTATAATTCAGACAATCATTTGCATCAATCTGAAAATCTGATTCTGTACCACATCCACACTGACTCCGAATAGCAATCAACTTTTTGTCAACTTTCTGTGCATCACAAATCTGCTGAATAAACATCGGTCTTGCTTGTAACTCGGCTATGATCGAACCATCATCAGACATAGTCACCTGTGCATTCAATGCACGAAGAGCAAATAATGATTTTCGACTTAACGCATCCGCAACAACATTAGCTTTTCCCGGATGGTAGTCAATCATTAATTCATAATCTTTCAGCAATTCTAACCATCTGCGTTGTCTCAAGTTTAGATCTTTCTGAGTCATCAAATATTTTAAACTTTTGTGATCTGAATAAATGTGACATTTTTCGCCGAATAAATAGTGACGCCAAATTTTCAATGCGAACACAATGGCTGCTAACTCCAGATCGTGAGTTGGATAATTTTTCTCATGCGGCTTCAATTGTCTCGAAGCGTAGGCTATCACCTTGCCTTCTTGCATTAAAACGCAACCCAACCCATTCAAGGAAGCATCGCTAAAAATAATAAATTCTTTACCCGATTCAGGCTGAGTTAACACTGGAGCTTCGGTCAAAAGGGCTTTCAACTGCTTGAAACTTTTCTGACACCTTTCTGACCACTCAAATTTGACATCTTTCTGTAGTAGTCTCGTCAAAGGTGTAGCTATAACAGAAAAACCTTTTACAAATCATCTGTAGTATCCCGCAAGACCTAGGAAACATCGGATCTCGGAAACATTCTTTGGTGGTTTCCAATCGAGTATAGCTGCTATTTTGTTTGGATCCACCCGAATACCTGACACTGAAACAACATGACCCAAGAAGCTGACTTCATTCATCCAGAACTCACACTTACTGAACTTTGCATACAATCGTTGATCTCTCAAAGTTTGTAGTACTAATCTCAAATGCTCAGCATGATCCGTTTCATTTTTGGAGTAGATCAGTATATCATCAATAAACACTACTACAAACCGATCCAAAAACTGTCGGAAGACTCGGTTCATTAGATCCATAAAAACAGCAGGTGCATTAGTGAGTCCAAAAGGCATAACCAAAAACTCATAATGTCCGTACCTCGTTCGGAATGCAGTCTTTGGCACATCTGTATCTCTAACTCGCAACTGATAATAGCCCAATCTCAAATCTATCTTCGAAAACACTGAAGCCCCCTTCAACTGATCAAAAAAATCATCAATCCGAGGTAACGGGTACTTATTCTTTATAGTTACCTTATTTAGTTGCCGGTAGTCGATACACATTCGCATAGTCCCATCTTTCTTTTTCACAAATAAAACCGGTGCACCCCACGGAGAAAAACTCGGTCGCGCGAAGCCCCTATCTGTCAACTCTTGCAACTGCGCTTTCAATTCTTTTAATTCAGTAGGTGCCATTTGGTACAGAGCTATCGAAATCGGAGTCGCACCCGGCACTAACTCAATGCCGAACTCAATCTCTCGTACTGGGGGTAAACCCGGTAGTTCTTCAGGAAACACATCAGGGTATTCACACACAACTGATACAGATTCAATTTGTTTCTCGAACATTTTATTATCCAGTACATAAGCCAAATAAGCTTCACACCCTTTTCTCACATACTTTCGGGCTAACATTGAAGATATTACTGTAGGCAACCCATTTACATCACAGGATTTAATTCTGATGGTCTCACCGTTTCGACATTTCAAATCAATAAGCTTTCTCTTACAATCCACTACTGCCTCATGTGAAGTTAACCAGTCCATACCCAAGATTATATCAAATTCGTCAAAGGGCAACAACATTAAATCAACTGGGAAGCAATAATCCCGAATCATCAACGGGCAACCCCTGCACACTTTATTTACAAGCACACATCTACCCAAAGGGTTGGACACACGTATCACAAACTCGGTAGACTCGACTAGCAGAGTCTTTCCGAATTCTAAAGTTTCACACACATATGAGTGAGTCGAACCAGGATCAATTAATGCAATTACAGTAGTGTCATAAAGGGTGAAAGTACCAGTAATGACATCGGGGGAGGAAGCATCCTCTCTGGCTCGTGCAGCATAAGCTCTAGCTGGAGCTCTAGCCTCAGATCGAACTGTAGTGTTCTTCGTTCCTTTCTGACTACCACCTACATTGTCGGAATGTCTGGGTGGTCTGCCCCGCACTGACGTGTTGCTCGGCTTAATATTCTGAACTGTATTCTGTTCAGCCAACATCGGACATTCTCTAATAAAATGATCTGATGATCCACATTTAAAGCAAGACCGATCATGAAATCTACAACTCCCGGAATGCCATTTCCCACAGTGTTTGCATTCAACTCGATTCTGTGGAATGTTACCAACACTGGCCATCGAGGTAGCTCGGGAGTCCACGGGAGGTCGATCACGTCTAGGAAATCCTGAAGTAGCTTTGTGTCGACTGTGGTCATCTCTAAACTTCTTGGATGTGGAATTGAAGACCTTACCCGAAGATCTTTTACGAATGTCTCTAGCTTCTATCTCAGCCTTTCTTTTCTCTTTCCCGAGCTCTTCAGCTTTGCAAGCTCGCTCTACTAGTGTCACAAATTCTTGAATTTCAAGAATGCCAACAAACATCTTTATATCTTCATTCAGGCCATCTTCGAATCTTTTACACATAATAGCTTCTGTAGAAACACACTCTCTAGCATATCTGCTGAGCCTGACAAATTTCCGTTCATATTCCGTCACGGTCATTCGTCCTTGTTTCAGCTCAAGGAATTCTTTTCGTTTTTGATCAACGAATCTTTGGCTGATATATTTCTTGCGGAATTCATTCTGGAAGAAATCCCAGGTCACTTTTTCTTTCGGAACTACTGATACTAGTGTATTCCACCAGTGATATGCAGTGTCCCGCAGTAAGGATATAGCACATTTCAGGCATTCATCTGGAGTACAAGATAGATCATCAAGTACCCGTATAGTGTTATCAAGCCACATTTTGGCTCGCTCTGCATCATCGTCATCATTGGCTTTAAATTCTTCGGCCCCAAATTTTCGGATTTTATCAACTGGGGGCCTACTAGATCTCACCGGATCTATCATCGGGGGTGCTGAAGGAATCGGAGTTGGATTATTCGGGGGTGGAGGTTGGTGTACAGCCGGGTTAGTTCGAATAAATTGGGCAAACCACTCATTCATCATCTGATAAAAGGCTTGTTTAGTCTCTCCTTCGTGGCTACCCGAAACAGGTCGAGAGTCTACCGGCGCTGATCCGTGTGCACGGTCAGGCGCTACACTCTCTACATCATCAGCTACGGCTCTTTCAGGATCAGTGTCCATTTACTATATAAAACAAAGTTCAAGCTGTCAGAAGTCACCACACTATCAATATATATATAGTAAAGGCATGTATAGCTAGACTCACACGCGCTACGGTAGTCCTAGAATCGACTAAACCGTAAGCTCTGATACCAATCAAATGTAACACCCTTACCTGAAACCTTTGCCGGAGTCGAGTATGTGGCATTACTAGACTTGACTATTAATTTGGGGCATAAAATTTTAAAGCTGTCCAACTGCGTCACGCTGACTAAATTGACCATAACTCGAGTTACAAAACTCGAAATTTTGATCCGTAAATTTTCCTTGAAACTAGACTCATATAAATTTTTGCTATAATTTTTCCAGAAATTTTCATGCGGCCAATTAGTACAGTTTATTCATCAAAGTTACCCCTATTTCACTGCTTGACAATTCTGACCTATCTTTACAAAAATACAGTTATCTCATTGTACAAAATTTCAATAATGTTCTTGTTTATTCCAATCAAAAATAGACTCATTAACGATTCTAAACATATAAACCATGCTCCATAATTATTTTTATACAATTTTTAACAATTTTTCCAATACAGAACAGAGACTCACGAATTCATTCAGAGCAAGTCTCACTGAAACTTAAATATCTCATAATATATAATTCCTTTGCCTACTCTGTTTCTTTCATGTAAAAATAGACACAATAATATTTAATTCTATATCTTATTCACTTTCTAATTCAACATACCCTATTTTTGGTGATTTTTCAAAATCACATCACTGCTGCTAACTAAAAACTATTTCATTACAAAATAGGAATAACTAGTTTATAACCGAACATACCCACATACCTAATTCAAGGATTCATTTCGTATACATACATTTCCTTATCAAAAACGATTAAACTTCGATTAAGAATGCACAAACATTGCCAACATAAACCGACATTTGTATCAAAAGCACAAAAAGCATACTTAACTAAAAATTTAGCCATATTCGCATGGCTATTATATACATGAACCTAAAGTTTTCATCAAAACAAAGACAAAGTCTTTCCTATACATGCCTTCGTTTGAAAACCAAAATGAAAGAGTACCAAAATATAGATTGATAGTGTGGGCGACTTTCCGAACGATCCCGACGAGCTTGTAGCTTGAACCTAATCTATAAAACAGAGGAAACATTTCACACAATAAGCTTACTAGCTTAGTAAGTCCTAATTTCATGATAAAAATAACATTCACATATCAACATTTAAATTACTATAATTCAACTTGTACGCTTGTACTCATATTTATTATCAAGCTTTCAATTTCATACCCATGTAAATAAGTATGAATTCGTAGGAAAATTTCTCTTTACCCACATATTTATGATCAAAATATTTGTTCATAATCCAATCTTTCAAAACCCAAAATGTCATCATGTAACCATAGGTACAAACATTCATATACTTAAATTTCAATTATTATAACATGGCATCAATTACACAACCACCCATGTGGCCGAATATACCTAGTCTGGTATCCACATATTAAGAGACCAAAGTCACAATATCCATATCATTCATTAGTAAAACCGAGAACACATATTATAACCATATATATATATATATATATATATATATGTATATACTTCACTCGTAACACATACCATTTGTAATAAATCACTGAATCACTGGTTTACCTTGTCTTAAATAGGTAAGAAGTACATTCCTATTTTACATGCTTACCTGAGCCATTAACTCGATAAATTTGCTTTAATTCGCCTTGAACACAATTTCGGTTTCTATTTTGTAAAATACATCACCGGCATCAAACCTGCTAGGCATAAAAGCCCGATAAGTAACACCGGCACAAGGCCTGCTAGGCGTAAAAGCCCGATAAGTAACACCGGCACAAGGCCTGCTAGGCGTAAAAGCCCGATAAGTAACACCGGCACAAGGCCTGCTAGGCGTAAAAGCCCGAAACACATTAATACAATCAATCATCGCTAATACTTTTCATAACTATATCACATATTGAATTTACTTTGGCTTATTTACATCAAACAATCAAAGCCATTCTAATAGGCTTATATACATTCGGCTATGACATGAATATCTACTAAAATTTATCAAACATTATCATACAATAGATTCATAAATAATTCTTCAATATATTATAGCTTAAGGACTTACCTCGGTTGTCGATAGACCATGTAAATCGGCTATTCGAGAACCTTTGTCTTTCCCCGATCTATCTCCTTTTCTTTTTGATCCCGGTCTAAGAAAATATCAAGTAACCTTTATTCAATACATTTTTCAATTAATTCTACTCAATTCAATTCAACCTCAAAATTTATACAATCATTTAAATTTCACCCTTACAAGTTCACACCCTATTTGATTAAGTCTCAAATCTATCATTCACAAATCAATTATATAAATATGGTCATAATTCTATTTTCCTCAAGACCGAATGCCCATTATTATTATAACCATTCTTACAATTCAATTTTAGACATAATTTCATCTCTCATAGGTACGATTAGAACATTCCCATTCATTAATAACAAATTTGTTTAATAGCAATTTACTCCTCCCTAATTCGGTTTCCTTGCAAATTTAGTCCCTAAACAAATTCACTAAATATTCATAAAACTTGGAATAATTTCTCTTAAATGACGAACCTTATACCTCCCTTCCTAGGTACACAAAGCCATTCATTCAAGCAATTTAGCTTCCAACCGATTGTTTCCCAAAATATTCAAGCCATAATACCTACCCATTTTCCTATTTAACAAGCTAATAGGCCAACCATAACCAACATTTCTTCATCGAACATGAATAAGTCATAGATCTAGATCATGGCCGAATCTAGGGGGAGCTTTAAGCTCAAATTTTGCACATGAATTCGATAGTATATAAGATTACCAACACAACCATGCAAAATCATCAAAAAACTGGAGCTTGATACCTCACCTTAGAGACACATGCAACCAGCCGAATGAAGAAGATGAATTTTCTTTTCTTCTTGAAGATGGTTTTCGGGTGGGAGATGAATGAAGAAAGAGAATTGAAAATAATTTCTTTTTATTTCTTTGTTTAAAAGTATTAGCACCTTATTTTAGCATGCTTTTAGTAAAAATGCTTAAATTATAATATACTTAGGAAAACATAATATCCTTAGCATGCTTATATTATAATAATGTCTTAAAAATAATATTTTAAGACCATAAATTATTATATTGCATGCTTACCGTCCACCCTTTTAAAAATGGGGAATTTGACATGCAAATCCCTATGTTTAATCAACAAGTCACTTAGCCCCTTTTTATTTCATGTTCACTACCTTGGTTCCCTTAGCAATTTAATCCTTTTTGCCAATTAAACACTCAAACGGTTAAATTCTTCTACGAAACATTCACATAGATCAATTCACCCATAATAGACACAAGATATAATGTTAAAATATTTATTGGGCTCGGATTCGTGGTCCCGAAACCACCGTTCTGATTAGGGTCAAAATTGGTATGTCACAATGCTCCTTGGCTGTTTCCATTCCACAACAGCTGAAATCTTACTCGGGTCGACTTAAATTCCATCTCCCGAGGCAATGTGCCCCAAAAATGCAACTTCCTTAAACCAAAATTCACTTTTACTAAAATTGGCATGCAATTGTGTATCTCTCAAAATTTGCAGAACTTTTCTCAAACATGTTCGTTTTCATCTCGAGAGTATATCAGTATATCATCAATGAAGACTACAACAAATTTATCCAAATATGGCCAAAAAAATGAGATTCATCAAATCCATGAAAATGGATGGGGCATTTGTTAAGCCAAAAGGTATGACCAAAAATTCATAATGGCCATACCTCGTTCGAAATGCAATTTTCGGCACATCCGAGTCCTTGACTCTCACTAATAGTACCTAGACCTTAAGTCTATCTTGGAAAATACTGTGGCTCCCTTCAATTGATCAAACAGATCAACAATTCTCAACAACGGGTATTTGTTCTTCACAGTTACCTTGTTAAGTTTCCGATAGTCTATGCATAATCTCATAGAACCATCTTTCTTCTTCACAAATAATATGGGAGCACCCCACGGAGAATAACTCGGTCTTGTGAAACCTTTATCCGTTAGTTCTTGCAACTGTGCTTTCAATTCTTTTAGCTCGGTTGGAGCAATTCTATATGGAGCAATAGAAATGGGGGTGGTATCCAGAGCTAGCTCAATCCCAAATTCAGTCTCCCTAATCGGAGGTAACCCTGGCAATTCCTTGGGAAAAACATCTGGATACTCGCATACTATAGGTACCGACTCAATTTTCAATTCAATCTCTTTAGTATTCATCACAATGGCAAGGAACTTCGTACCCTTTTCTTAAATACTTTTGAGTCAACAAGGATGATATCACTATTGGTGACCTGTCTTACTCGTCTGATTCAACAAGAATAAGATCCCCATCTTCACATTTTAACTCAATAAACTTCTTTCCACAATTCACACTTACATCATGAATAACTAACCAATCCATCCCAAGGATGACATAAAACATAAGATCAACCGGGAAACAATTGCCCGTAATCATCAAAGGGCAACCTTTGTATACTCTATCAACCAACACATACTTGCCTAGGGGATTAGACACTCTTATTACAAATTTAGTAGGCTCTATAGGCATGCTCATGCTAGAGACTAATTTCATGCATATGTATGAGTGGGTAGATCCCGGATCAATTAAAGCTATAACACAAGTATCATAGAGAGAAAATGTACCCGTGAACACTTCAGGGGAAGATACATCTTCACTAGCATGAATGGTATATGTTCTCGCCGGTGCTCTAGCCTCGACTCTTGCAGACTGCTCTCTAGATGAATTCTTTCTACTCATCTCATTTCTCGGGTTTCTCTGTGGTCTTCCTCTAGCAGCACTTCTCGGTCTTGCATTTTAGGACTTCTCTTTCTCGCCCACCTTGGGCAATCTCTAATAAAATGGTCTAAAGACCGACATCTAAAACAAACCTTCTCATTTGCTCGAAACTTACTAGAATGATGCTTGCCACACTGCGGGCATTCTGGTCTACTCGGTCGGGTATTGCCAACACTAGCAACTGATGTGGTCTGCGCTTTAGACCCCGAAAACTGTTTGCCCTTAATTTGGTTCGAAAACCTGATAGAAGTGGCTGGTTGAGTAGCAAAATCCCTCGATTTCTTAGAAGAGGATTGGTAGGACTTACTCAATTTCCTTTTTCTCGAGTCATGGGACTCCATCTCAGCTCTTTTTTTCTCTTTAGCCAACTCTTCGGCTTTACAAGCTCTATCTACCAACACTACAAATTCTTTTAGTTCGAGGACTCCAACATATAAATGGATATCTTCATTTAACCCGTCCTTGAACCTTTTGCACATAATGGCCTCGAAAAACACGCAATCCCGGGCATACTTACTAAACCTTAGGAACTTACGTTCGTATTCAGTCACCGCCATTCGGCCTTGCTTTAGCTCTAAGAACTCTTTTCTCTTCTGGTCGATGAATCTCTGACTAATATACTTCTTCCAAAATTCCTCTTGGAAGAACTCCCAATTTACTCTCTCTCTTGGTACAACCGACACAAGGGTGTTCCACCATTGATAGGCCGAATCTCTCAAGGGAGATACCACACGTTTTATGCACTCTTCTAGCGTGCATGGTAACTCATCGAATACCCTGGTGGTATTCTCGAGCCAAAATTTTGCTATTTTTGGGTCATCATCCTTACTAGCCTGAAATTCTTCGGCTCCTTGTTTCTGGATCTTATCAACCGGAGGCCTTTCTCTTGTCACTACATCAACCATTTCAGGAGCTACAGGAGCGGGTTGAGGAATAGGTGAGGGTGGAGGGGGTTGAGCATTAGGATTTGCTCGAATGTACTCAGTGTACCAGTTGCTCATCATGTGGAGAAAGGTTTCTCGAGCCTCTTCTCCCTGACCCAAGGTCTCGGGTCTACTATCTACTGGTGCGGTCCCTTGCGTAGGAGCCAGCGCATTACTCACAGCATCATCACCTGCAGTTCGGTCGGGATCAGGATCCATTTAATATATAAAAGCACAATTTAAAACGCCAGAAGTCATCACACTATCATTACACAGGTACTCTTACGTATGGCATGATAGCTAAATGCATACCTACACTACGTTAGTCCTAGAATCGACTAAACTGTAGCTCTGAAACCAATAAATGTAACACCCCTTACCCGTGTTTGAAGCCAGAACCGGATATGAGGCATTACCTAACTTAACATTCTTAAACATAACACATCGGGTTATAAAATTTCGCTGCAACTTAGAAACTTTCCATTTAAACTTATAACCTGCTCATTCTGGGCCTACGAGGCCCTAAACATACTTTTGGGAGGTTTCAGAATTAAACCGAGAACTTTTACGCGCATAGAAAATTTTTCTCCAAACAGGGGCTACACGCCCGTGTGCCCTTGAGACATGCTCGTGTTCTTTACCTGTAGTCGACACTGACATATTTCACACGGCCAGACCCACGCGCGTGTCCCTAGCCTGTGTCCCTCACACGACCTCGACATACCCGTGTCTTAGCCCGTGTGCCAAAACCTTGGCATTCTGTTTGTGACATCATCACCTCACTAAGGTCACACGACCAAGGCACACGCCCGTGTCCTTAGGCCGTGTGTCGAATTAAATTCCTAACTTTAGGTGCAGATTTCACATAGCCTGGGCACACGCCCATGTCTAAAGCTGTGCCTCCTACACGGCTGAGACACACGGTCGTGTCTCTGCCCGTGTGTTTACTACTGAGCATACTGACTTGTAAACCTAGCTCACAAGGGGACACACGACCGATCAACACGTCCATGGGGCTGACTGTGTATCACACACGGCCTAGATACACGCCCGTGTGTCTACTCATGTGGACATTAAAAAGGCTATATTCCAAGCCAAATGCCACCCTACATAGAAACCATACTTACACCAACTCAAATTAAGCATAAACTTCAAGATTCATCCTCAATGAATATATATATATATATATATATATATATATATATAAGAACTAGTCAAGTATTGGCCCAACTTTAATGACCATTTACAAAATGAATTGAAACAACTATAGTAGCCAACACATTTGGCTTGCAAAATACATAACCAAAACATTCGAGTCCTACACATGCCATACTCAAAATAAATCTATTTTGGCTATACCAAAAAGTAGTCGATAGTGTGATCTCCAATTCCGACATCCACAAATTCTCGAGCTAGCTTGGCAATACTACAAGGAAAAGGGAAATAAAAGGGGTAAGCATAAAGCTTAGTAAGTTTGCATGGAAATAAATAGCAATAATAAGCTCATGACAATATCCATCCATGTCATTAAATAACCACACACAAAGTCATAGGCTCCTTGCCATACTTACTCATACTTGCCCTTATCTAGCACACACCATGCCACATATCGTAAATGTTCTTCGTGAATTACACACGGTACCTGTGTTAACTCAATCACATTACTTTAATAAAATTATCGTTTCTATTTCTAAGCTGATCTATTTATCCCTGTAACGCCCCGAAATTGGGCCTAGTAGAATTGGGCCCATTGGGCCTTGGGCGTAGGAGCGTTTAAAATTTTTAGAATATGAGAACGACATTAATGCAAGTTGGACTTACTAGGTATTTGATTTTGGAGTGTTTAGAGGGTACTATGAAGTCTCGGGTTCAAGTTAAGCCATAGGAAAAATTTTCATTTTTGGCCCTTTTGTGGATAGGGCTGTTGGCAGTAGGGCTTAAGAATAATTAGGTGCATTTGGAAGACAAGTTGGGCATGTGGCAAGGTGGCTGTGGCGTCAATGGGAAAGCAAGGAGGGAAGGAGTTCGAATCTCATAGATGGCAAGTTGGAGGCTTTTATTTTGCTCAAGAGAGGGGAAGAGGTTGTGTTGGAATCAAACACTGATGGAGAAGTGTTTTAATTGGTCAAGGTGGTTGGGTGAATTTGAATGAGAGATGGAGAGTGAATTAAGGAGGGATTTGTAGAGGAAATAATGGGGATGGATGAGTGAGGGGAGTTGGCTGAATATGGGGAGGTGTATAGGGAATTACGACCAAAGATTTTGGCATTTTGGAAAGTGCATATTCGGTCAGTGTAAGTGAAGTGCCGTCTTTCTCAAGTCCAATTTGGAGAGTGTTGTTGTTGGCATTTTTTTTACTATAGCATTTCGGGTTCTTTCCTTGAGCATAATTTTGTTGAATTCTCAGCTGCATTTCTTCTTTTTTCACATTATTTTTTTTTGCTTGTTACCTAAACACCTCTTGGTCGAAACTTTTCCTTGAATCTCTTTTCACCCATTCTTTTCTATTTTCCTCTCATCGCTTCCTCTTGTGTTTCTCCATAGCCGAATTTGGTAAGCCTCTGCATTCCCTTTCTCTCATTCTCTTTATTTCTTCCTTCTTTCTTTTCTTCCTTCTCTCTTTTCTTTAAACCCAGTAGCCACCCCTTTCCTCTCTTTAGCCGAACCTATCTCCTTTTCTTCTATTCTTCAACTAAGTTCTTGTTCTCTTGATGCTCCTCTTTTCGGGATGCAAAGCTAGCCGTTTTAGGGTAGGTCGAATCTATTTCTTTTGTTCTTTCTAATCTCTTCTTGCATTAGCCGAAACTAATCCCTCCCTTTCCTTTCTAGTTTATTATCATCTCTGAGAGCCGTGTATGTTCAACATCTATTTGTTCAAAGAATCTACTTTTGCCGGATCTGTGGGTAAGTAGTGTTAATTGTTTTCTAGTTTTTCCCCATTGCCGAATCTTTTCTTTTTCTCAAGTTTGATATGGGTTGGTGGTAGGGTCGCTCGAGGAGTGGTAGGAGATTGGCGCTCGCTAATCAAGAGTTCTTCATGGAAGCAAGTGATAGCCAGTATGAGGGAGAATCAGGAAGAGTGCCTAATGGAGATGGACTCGTAACACCTGCTCCCAAGTTTAAGCGACGTAGGGTGTCAGCGGTTCAAGACTTTCCGCCTGGATGCGGAAGGGCCTTGGCATCTGGTTTAGATATGCAAATCATGGTTGTTTGCTTTAGTGAAGGTAAGTGTTAGCAAATAGCAGAGGTGGGTATTCGGATTTAAGATTTTCTAATTCTTTTGTTAATAGAGTTAATTTTGTAGTACATTTGGTATAGGTGACAGCGACCGTGATTGCTTAGTACTCTACGTGATCAGGTGTGTAATCTCACACACCAAACTAGATAATTGCATATGTTGCTCTGTGAAACGGCTAAAAGCCAAAAAGCTGAAAAACCGGCAAAGGCGACTACACGAGTGTGCGAGCGCTCATAGTTGCAAATCGAGATGCAAATGTTGGCGGTAAGTCATTGAGAGTGTCATAAGCACTCTCACGAAACTGAGGTTGTAACGGGCCTGATCGAGCCGAAACGGGCCAAATGGGCCCAATGGGCTATCCGACCCACATGGGCAAAATTGCTGGGAAACTATTAAATGATAGGTGTGATTGCATAATCTGAAAAACTGAGACCGAAATCATGCGAAATGGGCCGCACGAGCGTGTGGGCCCTTTTGGGCCTGAAATAGATTTTAGGCCCAATAGTTCTGTAGAGACCCAAAAAGGGTCTTGTGTCGCTCGAGGCGATAGTACACCTTCGGAAAGGCCGTTAAATGCAAAATTATGAAATACCCCTGGAAGGGTAAATTACTGAAATACCCTTGGAGGGTAAATGACCGTTATACCCTTGATTATGGTTGGTTATCATGTACATGCTTTATTTACACTTTTGTATGTATGATGCATTGCATTTATAATATGTTGCATGGGTTGCGTTTGATGATCGGAGGAAGTGTATTCTGGTGGCTCCGCCACATTCTGTGTAGTGGCCATGCCACGTATATTTTGTTATTCGGGTGGCTCCGCCACAAATTTTGTGATTAGCAGCTTGTCTGCCATATTAGTGTGTAAGGCTGGGTTGGTTGACTTGATCCCCACAGGTGTGTAGGGTTGGTACGGGGGTGTGTTTGGTTGGATTGGGTTCAGCTGCATTCTCTATTTGCATTAACATGTTTATAGGGCTAATGCCCAGATTGAGATTGTCACTAAATAGGGCCTCAGCCCAGACTGTTTCTGTATGGCCTCGGCCCAGTTAATGACCGATTAGGGGATTACACACTGAGTTCTCGTAACTCACCCCTCTGCTTTAACTGTGCAGGTGATCCCCAGCGTTAGAGGATTTGGAGTTGCGGAGGACTCTGTGGTGGCCATACATCGGAGTACTTCTCACAAACTTTAGTAAATTTTAGTTTTGCTTCATTTTAAGATTATTTTAATTTGGGTTTAATATTTTGTAATAAGGCCATTGGACTTTATTTATTTTTCCTTTAAACCTTCATTTCAGTTATATTCAAACTATAAGTAATTAAACTCTGGGTTTTTTCTTAAAACGTCAATAACTGTTTTTCAAATAACTCGTTTTCATAAATGATAAGACCAAATTTTTTTGTAATTGATCGTGTGTCAGAGTCTTAAAAATTTATAAAGAGAATGATCGAACTTGGAAACTAACTATGACAATGATTTTAGGCAAGCACACCTTTCAAATAGTAGTATAGTTAGACAAGACCGGATTGTCGAACCCAAAGGAACTAAAAGTACTAATACTAACTTTCTTTTTATTATCTACCCTAAAAAAAAGGGAATTTTTTATTTAATCTAAATTAACTAACTACTAAGCTAAAGACTCTAAGACAAAGAAGAATGAATTTGGGGAAATACTTGTGAGAGAAAACCAATTGACTAAGACAATACCCGAGGAAGAATCCACCTAGACTTCACTTGTTATCTAACTCTGAACCAGACAATTTATTCACTTGATCCGTAGGATTCCCTAACGTATATTAATTCCTCTCTCGAGGCGGCTAACGTCTAACCATAGGTTGATTATTTGAAATCTCTTTCTAAATAAAACCCCTAGAATTGCATTAACTCGATCTATGGACTCCCATATTAGGTTTGACCCTAATCCAGCAGATTTTCGTCACCCTATCTCTAGGCGCGCGAGCAACTCCGCTTAACTATGCTAGATCTACTCTTAGGCAGGGACTTTTGCTCCTCCACCTAAGCACATCATACTTGAATTAATATCCTAGAAATATCAACACAAGAATTAAGAACACATAATTCAGAACAAGTCAAATATTTATCATATTGTTCAGCAAACGATAACAAGATTCATCTTAGGTTTCACGCCCCTCAGCTATCTGAGGGTTTAGTTCATAATAATAAAAGAAAACATCTCAGAAGAAAAGATAAAACAAAACATAAGAAATCCTAAAACCCCCTAAAGGAATTGAAGGAGAGATCGTCCGTCTTGAGTATGATTCCGGCTTCTTGAGATGAATCAACTGGCTATCTTCGAGTAAATCCCCATAAATTTGCCCTCCTTGGCCTAGCTGGACGCCCCTTGACTAAAGCCCTGGGTTCCCCCTTTTTAGGTTATACTTAGGGTGTTTATATAGGCTTCTGAATGTGTTTCTTCGCCTCTAAGTATCCTAATCCGAGTGAAATTTCTCTTTGTCACGGCAAGGACACGCCCATGGCACACGCCCGTGTGAATCGTGGCCAGGCCGTGTTTGAGTCTGTTTGATGAGGCACGGCTGTGTGCCTTGGCCCCAGGCCATGTTGATTTAGTGATATGGCCCATTTACTCCATTTTGGGCCCTTTTCTCGTTCTTTTCATCCTCCGATGCTTTTTTAGGTATAAAACATGAAAACAAAGGATTAAGAGCACCAATTTAGACAATTCAAGGCTTAAATCATCCAAAAGAATGCTAAATGTGGGCTTAAAATATGTTACTATTATGGTTTATCAGTAATCGACTCAGTTTTATTAAACAAAACAAAACGTGCATTTTGGAAGAATATTAAAATGAATAAATCCCTATTCGGGCTAAAGTGGGGAGTAATGAAATTTCGAACATATAAATGTGATTTTAAACAATATGTTTTGAAAACAACCATGTGGTTTCAAACATCACCTAATGTAGCACACTAGATCCGATTGTAACGCTTAGGTCGGGTTTGGGGTGTTACAATTCTAATAAATCATTAAGGATACTCAAAGATGCATATTCATTATCATTAGCATAAATGCGAAGCCAATGCCACATCCCGGATGTGGTCTCACATGGATCATCTCTGAATACCGATACCATATCCCGAATATGGTCTTATATGGAACCTCACCTTAATACGGATGCCATATCCTGAATAGGGTCTTATACGATTTTTCATATTCAATGCCGAAGCCATATCCCATATATGGTCTTACACGGGATCTTATTTCGGTGCCGAGGCCATGTCCCCGACATGGTCTTATACGGGACCTCATCCATCTCATGTCTCAATGATAGTGTTTTCACATTAATTATAGTTCAACTAGGACTTCAACATCTCAACTTCTTCATTCAACATCAAATACTCAATTTAGTAAAATATCATGTATCATCCTAATATCAAACATTCTCAAACATGCTGGCGTAATTGTTAAATTATCACATTCAAACTTACCTCGTTTTCAAAATAGGCTAGATTGTTGATCTAGTCTAATATTTTGTTCTTTCCCCGTTCGAGGTTGATTCTTGGTTCTTCTTCCTCTATTATAACAAATTAGCTCATTTTAATCATCACATTAATAAATGCATTTCAATAATCATGCTTTGGAAAAAATACTATTTTTCCCTTAGACTTTGACAAAATGACCATTTTACCCCTAAGCTCGAAAATCAATTCTAATCAAATTTCTCTCTTCATGACATATTACTCTTTTCATGAGTTATCACCCAAGTATGAAAGATAATTAACCAAGTCTAAAAGCATGACATATAACTCTTTTCATGAGTTATCACCCAGCCACACGGTCATGCGACTTTTGTTGAATATTTGCACTTAGATCCACACGGCTACAGTGAGTAACACGGCCAGGACACGCGGCCACAATGAGTGACACGGCCAGAACAGACAGCCGTGTGACTCTAGTTCTACATAGTTACAACTTGTTACACGGCCTAGGCACATGACCTGTGACCTTTTTTTATGAAAAATTACTCTACTTTTGAAAAGTTTTCAATTTGGTCCTTATTTGTGCTCGGGTTAACTTAAGAGAGTTTGTAAGCTTGATTGAGACTCGGTTAGTTTTTAAATCATATTGTACATGGATTATGTAATGTGTTTTATTGTTTAATTGAATTTTAAAGTCAAAATTGTATGTGGTTTACTTTGTTAACTGTGGTAGCATCCTATAGCTCGAGTCCGGTGACCGTACCAAATGAGGGGTGTTACAAATGGAAAGAGGTTGTCTTCATCTTCATCTTTCTTATTCATCCAAAACTTCAAGAAGAAATAAGCATTCTAAGGATATCAACATTCGGTCCATCAAAGTAGTAAGTTATTAAAGTCATTTTCTTGTATTTTTTATCTTTTTGAGGTCATGAGAGCTTGATTTAGCTAGACTATGTGCCAATTTTTAAAACTACTATAGTTTTTGAAAGTTTTCATTGTTGATTTCTTGAAGAAATCGGTGTGAAATTGACAGATTTTAAGCTTAGGTGTGAAAAAGGACTAAATTGTAATGTTTAATTGCTAGTTTTTGAACAGAAGGATTAAAGTGTATAAAATGTAAAATCTATATGAAATTTTTGTAATAATACATATTAGAGAGTCCCTAAGGGATTTGTTTGAGATCGATTTTGAAATTGAAGCTCGAGTTTGAAAGATACTATTATTTCGGTGTCATGGACTAAATTCAATAAAATGCAAAACTTAAGGGAATTCAAAAAAATGAAATTAAATAGGTTCATTCATATTAAGGAATGATATAAAAATGTTTGGTATTGATGAATTGTCTAAAATAATTTTTTAGATCAAGTATTGAATCAAATCAAGGATAATCAAGGAAAACCAAAATTGTCGAATAGTCTTTGAAGATTCAACTTATTTGCTATTTTTCTAGGTAAGCTCATATGGTATTTATGCGTTTAAATAATTATGTGTTTGGTTTGTATATGTATAATTGATTGTGAATTAATTGGTTGTAAATTGGTATGATAGGTGAGATTTGGTCTAAATTGTAAATAAATGTCAATTTGTGTAATAGATGCCCGTTCGAACTTAGAAAAAGTTAGGATACAATTGGCATGCCAATAAGGTCTGTTGCACACCTGTACAGATTGATTATAGATGATTACTAAGATCCAACATTTGTTGCAGATTCAAAAATACATGTGACATAGGTTTAGCCTAGACTAGTAACTTGATGTAGGTTTAGCCTAGACTAGTAACTTGATGTCGTTGTAAAGGTTTAACCCAAATAGATAACCTGACATGTATATTTCCAACTTGGACAGGAAATCAGATGTGCTGTCACAAATTTTTAACATGGACTGGTAACCTGAAACGAATATATGTAGCTCGGACGAGCAAATGGTGTGATGTAGATACCTGCGTATCTGAGTTTGTTTACTAGGGTTCATCGAGCGATATAGTGAATTGAAAACAAAATTGTGAAATTAGATGATATGAATTTGATGTTCAATGGGCAATCATTGAATTGAACATAAGAATGGTATTGAAATGTCGAATTGTCACATATATATATATATATATATATATATATGATTATAACATCCTTAATTGAATAAGTTTTGAGTTTTTTAAAGTAAATATCATATAATTAGATTATAAGTAAATACTCACCTTGCTAATGTTTTGGTTTGCAATGTTAGCCAAAATATGCGAACTTGTGGTAGCTATTTGTATCTAATTCAATGATAATGTAAGTTTTTATTTTATGCCTACGAACTTACTAAGCATCTTATATGCTTACCCTGTTATTTTCCATTTTCCTTGTAGATTGTCACCTTACAGAATGCATCAAGCCAGATTGTTAGAAGCTCTCACTATCGTATCACTAAATTAGTAGATGTTTGATTATTTTGAGTCAATAGTTATGGCATGTATTTAGGTGACTTGGTGTATATGTTAACTTGTGAACTTGCTTTCTTATGACAAGTTGTTTTAACTATGTTGACTTGGTGTTTTGGTATTACCTATGGTGTTAGACATATATGTGCTTATATGCTAAAGATGTGAAATTCAATAAGTATATGAATGTAATGTGGAATGGTAGGGAGTGAGTTAGAAATGGCAACTTAATTGGTTAGTGAATGAAATGGAAATGTATTTTAACATTAGCAACTTGATATATGCTTGTAAAAAAATGTGGCCTAAATTGCATAGCTAGTAGAAATGTTTGAAGCTTTTATGTCTTACTTGTTTATAAGGTTCACAAAGTTATGAAAATAAAGTAAAATGGTATGTTTGATAGACTTAGCATAGGTAAGAATAGACAATTTGAATGGAATGCCCTAATGATATTGAAATGTTTAGTTTTTTATTGATTTATATGTATTGAATTATTGTTAAGTAGTTGAATTTGAATGATGGAAGTGATTTGGTATGTTTTAAGTATGTTTTAATTCAATTGAATTTGGTAATTGTTGAACATGTTGATAGGTATGTTTGGAAGCTTTAAAATAAGTACCAAAAAAGTGCATTTTTCCATAAACAGAGACTTGGTGGTCTATTTTCGATTTCGCGATACCATACCCTTAATGTTGTGATATCTACTCTATTTAATTTTGAAATCTTTGCAATTTGATCCTTAGGTTGGGAAGTTTAGCTACTGTTTGTGAGATCGTGATACCCACGTGACATATTTTGAAGTTTGGCTATTGTCTTCGAGATCGCAATACCAAACCTTGGTTGTCGTGACACCCCCTAGCATATTTTGGAAATTTTCAGTTTAGTATTGGTTTGGCCCCGGAATGGAACTGAGCTTTTGTAATCTTGATTTAAACCTAAAAATGATTGTTATCATATTTTGAGTTTGATTAACATTTGATTACATGTATAAATGCTTGTATGTTGATTGTAGTTTCTCCAGCAACAAATGTAGTAGCTCGGACTCATCAATTAGGTCGGGCAAGGGGTGTTACATTGTGGATGGACATTACCAATTTCTAGTAACTAGAAAGGAAGTCATTGTATAAAGCATGAGAAGCATGAGAGTGCTTGAAGTTAATGCTTTGTAAGTGCCTTTATCATGGCTTACAAGATTTGTTTCAATTGTAAACATTCTATAATGGTTTGGATGGGAATTTATGGTCAATTCTAGATAAAGCGTTCGTTAGGGCATTCATGTCTAAGACTTATGCTAAGGGTTGCCAACTCCTCCAGGAAATGTTAATGAGTTCATATATGTGGTCGACTGAGCGATTCACATGTAGAGCTAAACTACCAATCGTAAATACAGTCAATGACGAGGATAAGTTTTTGGGGCTGAATAACCTTGATCTTAGCTCTAATTCATCTTATATCCCCACCCAAACTCATCTCACGAGAGCTCATGTAGGTAATGAGAATAAAGGACCTAGTTGGAGCAACCACAAAGAAAATAAATTTCAAGGTTAACTACATGGGAAATAGGGGAGGCAAGGTAAATCTCATGTGAGGGTTTCAGTCTTTTCCAAGAGATTCGTTTTAGCTAAAGAAAAAGTAAGATAAATTCTTTTTGGGCAAGCTTATTTGGTGGGATTTATATGAGTGTAGTTATTGCCCCTTATACAAAAGATAGGTCAAAAAGTGTCTTATCCTGAGTTGATGGCTTGGGCGAAGTCTCGGTGGTAACACCATATTGGAAAAGTTCTTGAATTTTGTGCTACATAAGTTCCTTGTATGTTAAGCACTTGGTTTGAGGCTTTACTTAAGCCTTCCTTAATTTCGTGGTTACATTTAATTACAGGTCTATGTGTTGTCGCTCTATTAATGGGATCTATAGCTATTTATTGCAACTATACACTACTTTGTTGTAAGTTATACCATTGTTTGATTGCACTACTTAGTTTTCCTACCCAGGTAATTATTTATAAGTAGTTTCAAACTTTTAGGTAAGATTTACATTCTTCCTTTGCTCTTTCTCTTATATAATTATATATAAGAAACTAAAATAGGAAAAAAGAAAAACACTTTGACAGAATGTATAATAAGGGAGATGGTAGTGATTGACAGAATAAGTGGACGTAGTTGATCTGTGGTATTTTGATACGTCAAATTAGGCTCTCTAGAACCCTTAATGAGTTTGTTCTCAAGTAATTTTCGATTCTTTTCTATACCTTTCATTGATTTTTAGTTTTTAGTATTAATAATTATTTTTATTTAGTTTTACTCCTTTTGAAACCTAAATTAGTAAAATGATGCCATTGTGAATCTAATGGTGTGTTTGAGTTGCGTAGGGAGATGATGACGACCAAACCTTTTAGGAGAAATAAATTTGATGTGGGTGTTGTGACACTAATACTAGGATGTCGCGACATTGAGCCTTCATTACTTCAAGGGTGCAAGACTTCAACAAGAAACCTAAAGTAGAATATCGAGAGTGTCACAACACTAAGCCTCCAAGGTCGTGATATCACTGATGGTTGTTGAAGTGAAGAAGCCATTGCCACTATTGAAGGTTTCGTGACACCAGCCAATCAATGTCACAACTAGAGAACCCCCAGAGCCAAGAGTGTGCCACTTTAGAGGGTGTTGTGACACTGAAGCTTGGATGTCGCGACTTTGTTGCCTGATGGGGTGAAAAATACTGTAAGCGTAGTCTTTTGTCCCACACAAATTGAAGTCAACCCATCTACTTCGAGGGTAATTTTGTCAATTTTAAGGTTGAAATTTTATCTGTATTAAATATGTTTTGGCTGTCAAACTTAAATGATCCACCTTTTATCATCTTTTTAGCTTAGTAGTTATTTTCTTCACAATTTTTAGGTTTTAGTTCTTTCCCTTTTCTGAGATTAGTGGTTATAGTTGGTAGTTTTAAGATTTTTTTAATATGGCTTTTCTTTTCTTTGTACTTAGCTACACAAACTCTACTTTATATTTTGATTTGCATTTAAATCTTTCAATATATTTTAGCCTTGTTAACTCCCAAAAGTGAAAAAATCTCTGCTTTAGCTGTGCTTTCTCCTTCATTGTTGATGCTGTCATCTTCTCCAAAGAACTCATCAAGAGTCTCTAAGATTTCTCTAACCTTGCTTTTATGCTTTATTTAATGAATCATTTAAGCATGTATTTGGCTAATGTTGTTCTGTTGATCATGGATAGTAACTAAATTTTATGGTGGTTGGTTGATAGAAGTGTTGCATGTTTAGTTTTTGGGTTAGGGATTAAATTGTAAAATTGGAATAGATCTAATAAACTTTAAAACCTAGAATTGACACCTCTAGGTGAACATTTAGATAGGTGAGACCGAAAGGAGAGCATATTAAGAACCAATTTGATTATCCCAATTTAACTTGGTGAAATCAAGAGATAAATCAGACTAAATTGTTTAATTTGGTAATATGGTGATCAAAATGTAAAAATGAAAAAATTAGGAGTTTGAACCCTTTAGGTCCTTAATCCAAAAATGAATTAGCAATATGGAAGTCAACCGACCACTTTAGCTCTTTGGATTGATTTTTGCACATTTTTTATTGTTTTGCAATTTAGTTCTTTTAGGTATTAAATAGTGTAATTAACCATTGATAATGATTTTTCATACTATAATATTGAGTGAGTAGCTAGCTAGAGTTTTTGTTTGCATACACTTTCATTGTTAATCACCTTATCACTCGAACTTTCATTATTAACACAACAATATTACAACTGACCTGTCACACTTGCAGATAACCGCTATATTTCCTATTGTATTTGTGTTGATTCCATAGCCATGGCACACGATGCTGGGGCACGATCACTACTACCTAAAATAAAAAAAATGAAACTTTTTTTTTACTATCTTGGCATGACCCCAACTACAGTGGTTCCCCATGGCATATTGTCTGTTTAGGAGGTGGTTTTGTGTAGCATCTCACCCTTGATGATTTCTTTCTCCTAGAGGGTAAAGTTAAGCTAGTCACAACAAATACTAGGGATGTGAATGTTGCTAGGTGAAGAGTTCAATTCTGGATGAAGGATGCCAATTGTGTTTAAATTTTTCGGAATAAGGGTGATACTTTGGCATCACTCGGTGATTTGGATAGTGAGTCTTTTGCTTACAGTTCCTTTTTGAATTATTATCCTTACGCCATTTTAAAGTAGGTGTAGGTTTTAGGGTTTTTGCAATACACATACCAATATTTGATTGGTTGGGATTAAAAACTTGATGTTGTTAATCATGTACCTAAAAAAAGTACCAGGTTGGCTTATATTTTTTAAGTTTAGATAGTGGTTAAGTCTAACCAGGTCCGGGTACCAAGGTGTATATTAACCCTTTTAAAGTTTGTACAATCACTCTTTTTAGATGGCTTGGTTTCCTTTGTGGTGGGTGAAAATAATTTAAGTGTTGAGATCGTTAGTAAGAGACGTGAAGTAGTGTAATAAGCTTATCATTGTTTCTCAAGAAATAAGGAAAGTTGTTTCGCAATTCAAGGTGAACTTATCCTGAAGAAGAAACAAGCATATGGGCATATGATTATAAGGCATTATATGCAGATGCGGGGTAAAACACACAATATTACGAGGGTGTGGTAGTTAAGGCTTGTGAGTATGAAGAACGACTTCAACAAAGTGTCTTTAAATTAGAATTTGAACTGAAAATGTATTCAATGGACATACTATAGAGATTCTAGCTATGTAGGGGCAATATGATGGTGATGAAGAATCTGTAAAACGGGCTTGAAAATGGTGCTTTAAAGATTGAAAAATTAGAAGTTATACTTGAGGAAAGCATGCTATGCAATAAGAAGTTGGAATCTCACCATGCCAACCTATCTGTGTTGGAAATCCAATTAAGAAAATAGTTTATAGTTATAGAGGAAATTTAAAATTTTTCAAAACCGAGCTAAGTTGTAATATTTATACTAATAATTTTTTTTACCGAAAAGTACTTGTGCTTTGTGTGAGACGAATTCAATTTGATCTCGGCTTTTAACCAAATGGCCTTCTCTGTTATCCCCATACCCTAAATTATGATGAGTATTGAATCAAGCACACGAACCGAACACAGAACAAGAAATAATATTATTACTTTCACTAGGAAAGTAATTCTCTCAATAAAAGCTGGTAAAGATCGTAATTCCTAGAAAGTTGTAACATCCCATTTTTTAGTGGTGACGGAACAATGGTTTTAGGATAAAAAAATTTGTCGTGTCGACTCGTAAATGTTATATATAGAATATTTATGAGACCATTAAAGTCATATTAATTTTTGGTTAAGAAATTTTATCGTTCAGATGGCTAATTTTAAAAAAAAGGACTAAATTGTAAAAGGTGCAAAACTTAGTAATTATTGCATTTAAGTGATTAAATAGTTTAATACTAAATGAGAAAGGACCTATGTAACACCCCCAACATGTATCCGTCGTCAGAATAGGATTACGTATTATTACTGTACAAATGGAACATTAAATCATTCAATTTATATATCAATGCAAACATAATCTAATTACATTGAATCACATTCATAATGTCTCTTAATCGAGCCCTCGAAGCCCTAAACATACATTACAAACAATTCGGGACTAAACTGGAAGCATTTTGAAAGTTTAGGAAAAAGAAAATTTGGACTGTAGGGGTCACACGGACTGTGTGGCTAGGACGTGTGACTTACACGGCTAAGACACTTGCCCGTGTCTCAGGCCATGTAACAATCGAAATAGGGACACACTACCGTGTCCCAGCCCGTGTCCCCACCTGTGTAACTCTTTGAGTTAGGTCACACGGCCAAGCCATACGCCCGTGTGCTAGGCCGTGTAACACTCGAAATAGCCTCACATGCCCATGTGACAGGCCGTTTAACTTCCTGGCTTGTGAGCCTTAAACCTACATGGGACTCACGGCCGTGTATCACACATGGGTGAGTCACACGCCCGTGTCTCAGGTCGTGGGGACCTAAAATGAACCTTAAACAACAAGTTTACCATTTCAAACTTACTTGGATCCTAAGTAAACCATTTAGTAACCAAAACACCTATTCAAAGTGACATTAATCTAGCCAAAAACATACCAAATCAACATATTAATAGCCTAACCAATGTATTGGTAGCACAAGTATATACAATTTTACATCAAAATAAAACCTCAAACACAACTTATCAATTCATCAAATCAACACCTAACCAATGTACCGATCATAGGTACATTAAATACAGATATCATCATCACATGCCATTTCTATTTACATTGAAACATCTACCTCGTTCGCATACATTATATAAGTTGGCAATTTACACATAATATCCTACTTAGCATTTTACTATTTCTAAAACATTAGTAATTACAACACAAAAGCCTATTACATGCCATATAAACCGAATCAAACATTCCAAAACCTATTGAGTTAAGCTGGATAGTGTAACTTGAGCGCCGATCCTATCATCCAACCTTCTGAGTATCTACAAGAACATAAAATAATACAAGTAAGATCAATGAAGCTTAGTAAGTTCAACGTATCTATACAATAAATCTAGCCAAAGTAATTACAACAATCAAACATTAACTATTCAACCACGAAGGTTTCCTATCATCCACAATCTCAACCGATACACATACGTTCAATTTAATACTCAAATGTATAGCAAATCCATCAAATTCATTAAGCAAATTACCTTATTGAAATTTTTAATTCTAAGAATGACTTATGGATAGGAGCACATTGTTACTCGAACCATAACACGCCAGATGCTCATATGAGCCAATCCCTCCAAAACACACCAAATGCTCACAAGAGCTAGTCTAACCGAAACATGCCAATGCTCATAAGAGCTAGTCCAAACCAAACACGCCAAACAGAGAGTATAACACAAGATTTCGCAACAAATTTTGAACCTCGGTTATCTTGGGAAATGAATATATACATCCCACCAAACCATCTTCACTCCAATCCCCTACAACACATCATATCACAACTATACTCTATCCCGCATTCAGTCCAATCCGAACATCAAATTCAATAACTTATCTCAAATAATCATTCACTATCAACAAATGAATATATATATATATATTGTATCGTGTTATGCTATTCAAAAATTCATATAAATGTTCAATTCTAAACCGTACAAACTTACCTGGACTGAATTGTAGTAGTTGCAGAAGTTTAGGGATTATTTCGTAATTTTTCCTTTTCCATGAATATCTATGGGATCTTGATCTAAAATATAAAATTTCTCAATTATCAATTTACATTTCATATTTCAAATCATTTTACAACTAATACTCTTTTATTTTTTAAATTTACACAATTACCCTAAACTTTTACAATTTTTGCAATTTAGTCTTTTAACCCGAAATTCATCAAATTAACCATATTTTTCAATTAAATATTCCATCTAAATATACTAGGCCCTTAAATAGTCCCTAATGAACATTAAATTCACTATCAAACTCAAAAATTTTGACATTTTCTTAATTTAATCCTAAAATCAAAATCTAACAAAATTTATTTTAAAAAAATCATCAAAAAAAAAAAACAATCAAAGCTCAAAATACATGGTATTCATCATAAGTATTCAAAATTCATCAATGGAAACTTCAAAAATTTTTAACAAAACAAAAAACAAAGGTACGAGCTAGTTGGACCTAGTTGCAACGATCTCAAAAACATAAAAATTACAAGAAACGGGCAAGAATTTCACTTACATGCAAGACACTATGTTTGGCTAATTCTCTAAGCTTGAGTAACTATGAATTTCCTCCATGGAAGAATAAAAACTGAAGAACAAGACTTATTGTAATGCCCCAAATTATTTTAATTCCGGCTTATGTGATTTTGGAGCACAAAAATATCTGTAGGTGTTTTTGAAATTAATTGACACAAATATCTGTCTACTTCATTAGTTAAGTGTTCTAGGCGTGCCTGAGAAGTCTTGGGCTCAAGCCTTGACTTGGGTATATTTTTGTATTTTTATGAATAGAACCCTAGCTCTAGCCAGTAGGCTCTTAATTATATGTTGGGAGAATTATATCAGAATGGACCTGTTGGTCTGGTGGTTAAGTGGTGTTTTATTATGGCGGAGGTCATGTGTTCGAGTCCTTGTGCAAGCTCGAACGCTTTTTTTTTTTTTGCTCACTTGATGGAGAAGAGTTTGAGTTGGTTTTAAAAACTAAGTAGTGGGTTTAGTGGAGAGAATTAAGGGGAGTGATTAGGGAGTTATCAGATTCCCTTCCATTCGGTTTTGTTTTCTCTCTTTTGCAAAATTTCGGCTATCCTCCTATTTTCAAAATTTTTCTGACGCTTTTCTCCTTTTCTATTTTAGGCTCATGCTATTATTTCTCTTCTAACATGTTCTCCTTCTCGTAGTTAATTGGTAAGTTTTAGGAGTGTCGAAGTTTCATTCTTTCTTGAGGTTCCTATAGGGGGCTTATGTTCTGTTTTGGCAGTGTAGAAACGGTTGGAACGAGGCTTCTCTAGGGCTGTCGAACGGTCAGAATCGCTCAAGGTTTTGGATGTAAGTGTTAAGTGGTTGTTTTGGTTGATTGTTGGAATGATGGATTCATTTTAACCGTGGTTATAGGCTAATTCTGGGATTTGTAATGTCAATTATAGGTTGGAGATTTCTCGGGATTACTTTTCTAGTGAATTGTTACCAGGTGTGTACCCGGAAACACAGAAAACGAGTATCGATGACAGCCAAAAAAATTTATGTCGATGCCACACGACCGTGTGGTAGGCAGTGTGCAAGGCTGTAAGCCACAACACGGTCGTGTGATCGACGAGCCAGGCCGTGCGTGGGTGACACGGCCGTATGATGGCTGGGCAAGGCCGTGTGGGCCATACAGGCCTGACCTATTGGGCCGTGTGGGCCACACAGGCGCATGGAATTCCGGGATCACACGTCCATAGCCAATTTAGGTCGTATGGGCCACACAGGTGTGTGGGCCCACATGGGCAGGCCACATGGGCATGTGAGCCCATTTTTCTAAAATGATCTGTAAGGTTGCACGGGTCGCCCAAGTCTATTGTGGACCTACTGTAGGGTCGATAAGCATTACTTAGACCCTTAATTATGTGATCCGATTATGTAATTCATGTATTAAGCATTTTGCACTTAGCATGTATACCGATTTGAATGTGTGATCTGTTAATTGCATTATAGCATGTCATCGACTGTATGCTGCATTACATTGGGGTGGGCTGATGATATTGGAGGAAGTATCTGAAAGGCTATTAAGCTTGTTTTCTAGCAACTTAGTTGCAATTATCTAATTATGTGCCGCATTTTGGTACAACATGGTGTGTAGGGATGGGTGGGTTGATTTTATCCCTACATGGTGTGTAGGGTTGGTCGAAGATGGAGTGTAGAGGTTGGTGGGTAGGATTCTGATATTCTAATTTTTTCTGCATGTTATATCTGATGGGCTGAGGCCTTAAGTTGTATCTTATTCTGCATCTAAGTGGGCTAAGGTCCACACCGATTTGGTAATGGGCTCAGACCTGAACTGTAAATATATGACTATTTTCTGATATTATGTTGTGTGCATGTTTTCTGTGGGGATTTCACACTGATTTTGCAAAAACTCATTCTTTTTCTATAAGCGAATTCTGGAATTAATAAGAGTAATAAAATGAACACGGTTTTATCATAATAAATTAGTTTTCAAAATTCTATTCCATGTGACATCGCCAGATTCAGCCATAACGTCTAGGCTGGGTTTGGGGTGTTACATTTAGTGGTATCAGAGTCAGGTTGCAAAACTCGGCTGTGGATTGGGTTTTAAAGTTTGGTTTAAAGAAACGATTTTTAAGTGATTTGAAATATTTTTGGACCGGGTATGTGGTCCACCGAGTCTCCAGCGTCGATCCTGTAAGTGTTCTGAAACTCTATTTAGATTTGTCTGAAAATACTACTAGCATGCTTGAAACAGCCAATAGGTAGTATACTGTCCTGAAAACACTCTAGGTAGTGTAAATTGAAAACTATAGTGAGACTGAGACTCGCGATAACGAACTTTGAACTTCTAATACTGTTCTGCATAAAATATCTATTAATAAATATTGAAACTATAAACTAATGCATAAAACTATTAATAGAGGTAAGCTCTGAATTTATGATGAGCACACGAGGTGTCCGCGGACGAGGTACTAGAGGCCGTGGTAGAGGCCGTAGAGGGGCTCAAGCTGGGTCCTCATCATATGGAAATTTGTCTAATCTGCATACTAGTGAGACACCGGTATCACCTGCGACAGAGACTGGATCTCGATATCGCATGGCTGGGGATGACGCACTGTCTGAGGCCATGCTGAGGATATTAGAGAGGGTCGCTGGGCCCAACACCGGATCTGGGGGCCGAGGGTCGGTTACGGAATGACTCCAGTCCAATGGGGCTGAATTATTCAAGGGTGTCGCTGGAGTCGCCCCTAACGTGGCCGAATATTGGATAAAGGCCATGGAAAGAATTATGGACGGCCTGGATTTTACTGCGAAGCAGAAGCTTAAGGGCGTTGTTTCTCTGCTTCGCGATGAAGCTTACCAATGGTGGCTGACGGTTAAGGAGGGCACTCAGCTCGACCGATTGGCTTGGGGTTACTTTAATATAGCTTTCTGGAGTAAGTATGTAGGAGCCAGCTACATTGACACTAGGAGACGTGAGTTCCTTAATCTTACCAAGAGAGACCGTACAGTGGCCGAGTATGAGGCCGAGTTTCTGAGATTGAGCTGATAGGCGCTTGGCATGGTGGTGACCGAATATGAGAGATGTGTCCGCTTCGAGGATGGCCTCAAGGACAGTTTGGGAGTTCTGATAGCTCCACAGAGGGAGCGTGATTTTGCTACACTGGTTGAGAAGGCGAAGATCGCCGAGGAGGTTAAGTGTGTTGAGCGTCAAAACTGAGAGAGGAAAGAATAAGAGGGAATCGGAGCCCTCGAGTGTTGTGATAAGGCCTAAGAAAAAGGCCAGATCTGATGGGCCAATGAGATTTGGGCCTCTTATTGCACCTATTGGGGTGGCGCTTTATGGACACTGTGGTAGATGCCATCCAAGTGAGTGTTGGAGGACGACTGGGGCATGTTTGAGATGTGGCTCTACTAAGCATCATGTCAGAGATTGTCCGCTGAGAACAGATCAGATGCAAGCTACGGGTACTAGTACTGTGCAGCCACCGAGAGTAGTTCAGCAACCATCTAAAGGCCGAGGTCAGGCCAGGGGTGGTAACGGCATGGGCTGAGGACAGAGAGCACCGGGCAAAGGTGCTGAACCGACTGAGGCGAGGTAGCCCGCACTGGTTTATGCTGCACGGGTACATTTTTAATTTATAATGTACCTTATTTGACTTTGATAAACATAGGCTCTACACACTCTTACGTAGCCAGTATTGTGTCTGAAACCTTGGGGATTCCAGTCGAGAGTACTTCTAGTGAGGTAACTATTGTGAGTCCGTTGGGGCAATCTATCTAAGTGAGTAAATTGTTTAGAGACGCCTAGTTAGAGGCTCAAGGGACAGTATTTCTGGCTGATCTGATGGAGCTTTCATTTGGGGAGTTTGATTTGATTCTGGGAATGGACTGGTTGGTTAAACACCGGGTAAATTTGGATTATGCGACAAAAATGGTTGTCTTGAGGACCAGGGAGGACAACAAGGTAGTGGGGATTGGGGAACGACGAGACTATATGACTAATGTGATTTCTGCTTTGGTGGCAGAAAAGTTAGTGAGGAAAGGGTGTGAGCCATTTTTGGCCTACATCGGTATTTCTAACTCTAGGAACTCTTCGGTTAAGGATATCAGAACCGTGAGGGTTTTTTGGATGTTTATTCTGAGGAACTATTGGGTCTGCCTTCGAGCCAAGAATTAGAATTTGGGATTTAGCTCATTCCGGGTACAGATCAGGTGTCTATCGCGCCCTACCGAATGGCACCGAAAGAGCTTGCAGAGCTTAAGGCTTAAATTCAAGAACTGTTAGATTGTGGGTTCATCCGTCCAAGTGTGTCTCCATGGGGAACACCGGTGCTGTTTGTTAAGAAAAAGGATGGGACAATGCGGATGTGCATCGATTTTTGGCAGTTGAACAAACTGACAATCAAGAATAAGTACCCACTTCCAAGGATAGATGATCTATTCGACCAGTTCAGAGGGGCTTATGTGTTCTACAAGATTAATCTACATTCAGGATATCATCAATTGAGGCCGATGTGCATAAGACGGCATTTAGGACTCGTTATAGACATTACGAGTTCCTTGTTATGCCTTTTGGGTTGACCAATGCACCAGCGACATTTATAGATTTGATGAACCGTGTGTTCCAGCCTTATCTAGACCAGTTTGTAGTGGTATTCATCGATGATATCCTAGTGTATTCCAAGACTGTGGACGAACACGATGAGCATCTCTGAGTGGTACTACAGACTCTTCATGAGAAACAGTTGTATGCGAAGATCAGTAAATGTGAGTTCTTGCTTCGGGAAGTAATCTTTTTGGGACATGTGGTTTCTGCGGAGGGGATTCGTGTTGATCCTCGTAAGATTGTGGCTGTGTTGGATTGGAAACAGTCGAAGAATGTGTCTGAAATCTGTAGCTTTCTGGGTCTGGCGGGTTATTACCGACTCTTCGTAGAAGGTTCTCCTTGATCACAGCACTGTTAATCGAGCTTCTGCGCAGGGGAGTTCTCTTTATCTAGACTGATAGGCACCAATAGAGCTTCGAGAAGCTCAAATCTGTTTTGACTTAGGCTCCAATTCTAATACAGCCTGAATCTGGGAAGGATTTCGTCATATACAGTGATGCGCCGCATGTGGGTTTGGGTTGCATACTGATGCAGGATAGTAAGGTTGTAGCTTATGCGTCATGTCAGCTTAAGACACATGAGGTAAACTATCCTACTCATGCTTTGGAACTGGTTGTTGTAGGCTTCGCTTTAAAGATTTGGAGGCACTACCTATATGGTGAGAAGTGTACTATCTACACTGATTATAAAAGCCTCAAATATCTCCTCAGTCAGAAGGAGTTAAACCTTAGACATCGTAGATAGGTTGAACTGCTTAAGGATTATGACTGCACCATCGTGTACCATCCCGGTAAGGCCAATGTGATAGCAGATGCTTTGAGTCGTAGGGCTATGACCGATCTGATAGCGATGTTCGCTTGACTTAGTTTATTCGACGATGGGAGTCTGTTAGCTGAACTTCAGGTTAAGCCTACATGGATTGACCATATTAGAGGTAAACAGATGGGGGATAAGTCTCTTCAGTTGCGTTTCCATCAGGTTGAGACTAGTGATGCTACTGATTTTGGGATTAACAGTGATTGGGTACTTTATTTCCCCGGTCGAATTTGTGTACCGAGTGATGAGGAGTTGCGACAGTCGATTCTGAGGGAGGCGCATAGTAGTCCTTATACTATGCATCCTGGTGGGAACAAGATGTACCAAGATCTCTGAGAATTGTACGGGTTGCCAAGGTTGAAGCGTGAGGTTACTGACTTCGTTGCTCATTGTTTCACTTGTCTGCAGGTTAAGGCTAAGCATCAATTACATTCGGGATTGCTGCATCCGATAAAGATACCGATGTGGAAATGGGGATGAGTAACGATGGACTTCGTTAGTGGGTTGCCTTTAACACCCACTAAGAAGGATTCTGTTTGGGTCACCATGGATCGATTGACCAAGTCTGCTCACTTCATCTTGGTTAGGACGAACTTTTCTTTCTAGAAATTGGCTAAACTGTATATATCTAAAATAGTTAGACTGCATGGGGCTCCTGTCTCGATCATCTCCGATAGGGATCCTCGCTTCACGTCTCGGTTCTAGAAGAAATTACATAAGGCTCTAGGTTCAAGGTAAGACTTCAGTACTGCTTTCCATCATCAGACAGATGGTCAGTCAGAGAGGGTGATTCAAGTACTGGAGGATATGTTGAGGAGCTGCGTTATAGATTTTCGAGGCAGTTGGGAGGAATATTTATCGTTGGTAGAGTTAGCCTACAATAATAGCTATCAGTCTAGCATTCAGATGGAACCTACGAGGCACTGTATGGTCGTAAGTGTCGCACTCCCTTGTGTTGGACTGAGCTGGGTGAGCGACGTGTTCTGGGTCCAGAATTGGTTTCTGAAACTGAAGATAAGGTCCTCTTGATTCGAGATCGACTGAAAGTGGCATCTGATAGGCAGAATTCCTATGCTGATCGGAAGAGAAAGGATATTGAGTATTCTGTGGGGGACTTAGTTTTTTTCAATGTCTCGCCATAGAAGAAGGTTTTGAGTTCCGCTCGCAAGGGTAAGCTGAGCCCTCGGTTTATTGGGCCGTACCGTATTCTGAAACAAGTGGGGCCAGTCGCATATCGGTTGGAACTTCTTCCTGAGTTGGACCACATTAATGATGTTTTTCACGTTTCGATGTTGAGACGCTACCGCTCTGATCCCACGCATATTATTCTGGTGGAGGACATTGAGGTTAGACCAGATTTGATGTTTTAGCAGGAGCTGGTCCAGATTCTGGATCGCGACATTAAAGTTCTACGAAGAAAGTCTATCCCCTTAGTGAAAGTGTTGTGGCAGAATCATATCACTGAAGAGGCCACTTGGGAGTCGGAGGATTCGATGCATTAGCAGTATCCTCACCTTTTCTGATCAGGTAATATTTCAAGGAATAAATTTTCTTTTAGGGAGTAGAGTTGTAACGCCCCAAATTTCTTTAATTTTGGCTTATGTGATTTTAGAGCACAAAAATATCTGTAGGTGTTTCTGAAATTAATTGACACAAATATCTGTCTGCTTCAGTGGTTAAATGTTCTGGGCGTGTCTGAGAAGTCTTGGGTTCAAGCCTTAACTTGGGTAAATTTTTGTATATTTATGAATAGAACCCTAGCTCTAGTCAATAGGCTTTGAATTATATGTTGGGAGAATCATATCCAAATGGGCCTCCTGGTCTGGTGGTTAAGTGGTGTGTTATTATGGTGGAGGTCATGTGTTCGAGTCCTTGCGCAAGCTCGGATGCTTTTATTTTTTTTTTTGCTCACTTGATGGAGAAGAGTTTGAGTTGGTTTTAAAAACTAAGTAGTGGGTTTAGTGGAGAGAATTAAGGGGAGTGATTAGGGGGTTATCAGATTCCCTTCCATTCGGTTTTGTTTTCTCTCTTTTGCAAAATTTCGGCTATCATCCTATTTTCAGAATTTTTCTGATGCCTTTCTGCTTTTCTGTTTTAGGCTCTTGCAATTATTGCTCTTCTAACATGTTCTCCTTCTCGTAGTTAATTGGTAAGTTTTGGGAGTGTCGAAGTTTCGTTCTTTCTTAAGGTTCCTATAGGGGGCTTATGTTCTGTTTTGGCAGTGTAGAAATGGGTGGAACAAGGCTTCTCTAGGGCTGTCGAATGGTCGGAATCGCGCAAGGTTTTGGAGGTAAGTGTTAAGTGGTTGCTTTGGTTCGTTGTTGGAATGATGGATTCGTTTTAACCGTGGTTATAGGCTAATTTCAGGATTTGTAATGTCAATTATAGGTCCGGGATTGCTTGGGATTACTTTTGCAGAGAATTGTTACCAGGCGTGTGGGCCCACACAGGCAGGCCACATGGGCATGTGAGCCTATTTTTTTGAAATGATCTATAAGATTGCCTGGGTCGCCTAAGTCGACTGTAGACCTACGGTAGGGTCAGTAAGCATTACTTAGACCCCTAATTACGTGATCCGATTATGTGATATATGTATTAAGCATGTTGCACTTAGCATGTATACCAATTTGAATGTGTGATCTGTTAATTGCATTATAGCATGTCATCGACTGTATGCTGCATTACATTGGGCTGGGTTGATGATATTGGAGGAAGTATTTGAAAGGCTATTAAGCTTGTTATCTGGCAGCTCAGCTGCAATTATCTGATTATGTGCTGCATTTTGGTACAACATGGTGTGTAGGGATGGGTGGGTTGATTTTATCCCTACATGGTGTGTAGGGTTGGTCAGAGATGGTGTGTAGAGGTTGGTGGGTATGATTCTGATATTCTATTCTGTTCTACATGTTATATCTGATAGGCTGAGGCCTAAATTGTATCTTATTCTGTATCCGAGTGGGCTAAGGTCTACACTGATTCGGCAATGGGCTCAGACCCGAACTGTAAATATATGACTGTTTTCTGATATTATGCTATATGCATGTTTTCTGTGTGGATTACACACTGAGTTTACAAAAACTTATCCTTTTTCTGTTTAATCTGTTCAGGTAATCCCCAGCATTAGACGGATCGGTGCGACGGAGGACTCGGCGATAACCACGATTCTGGACTTTCATGGTTTTTATCCCGTTTTACGATAATTGGTTTATGTTGATGTAACTCGCGAACTTATTTTGGAATGGGTTTTTTTCTTTATTGTTTTTATGGATTCATAACTGCTATACGTAGGAAGACTCGGTTTTCAAAAGCTAAAGTATTTTCTAAACCCTCAATCCCTTAGACGATTTTCTTCAAAACAATGGGGTTTCCTTCAAAATGGATGGATTTACTTAATTAACTCAGTTTTCATAAAATAAATTATTTCTAAATCTTCCACAACGAATTACATTTTAAACAAGCGACTAAATGAGTAAGCGAATTCTGGAATCAATAAGAGTCCTTTTTCAATTTAGTCCTTTTTCCTTAATTAACTACCAAAATGTTAAAATTTACTAACCAAATTTTAATACGACTCAAATGACTCCGTAAATATTCTAAAAATAATATTTACGAGTCGATATGATGGTAGTTTATGGTCCCAAAACCACTATTCTGTCACCACTAAAAATTGGGCTGTTACAACCTATGTAGCAATTAGCCCTAGTCATTAAGTTTGGACGACATGAAGAATGAAAAAAAATATAAAAAAAATATTTCATTAATGGCAAAGTTGTAAATAAGGAAATATTAAGTAAAAACAAATTTGTAAGATGAAATTTCTTTTTCATTTTTCTTCAACCTTGTGCTGAAAAACACCGTTGGAGACCTAGGAGAGTTTCGGTCATCTCTTTTCCTTGCATGGTATAGAAATTGACCCATTTTCTTGTAATTTTTATGTTTTTGATATAGTTGCAACTAGGTCTAGCTATCTCATACCTCCGTTTTTGAATCTATTAAAAATTTTATAAGTCGCCTTTGATGAATCTTGAATGTTTTTTATGATAACTATGTGTTTAAAGCTTTGATTGTGGTATTTGGTCATTTTGTGAAGTGATTTTTGTTAGATTTTGATTTAAAGATTAAATTGTTAAAATTTCAAAATTTCAAGGTTTGATAGTGAATTTGAGGTATAATAGGGATTGTTAAAGAGCCTCAAATATTCGACTGCAATTTGGTTTTTCGAAAATGGTCAATTTGATGAATATTGGGTTAGAGGACTAAATTGTAAAAGTTGTAAAGGTTTAGGGAAATGTGTAATTAATGAAAAGTTAAGGGACATATACATTGAATGGAATGTGAAATATGTGTGAGATTAATATATTGTATTTAATTATTATATAGATCAAAACCTGGATCAAAAAGACAATAACCGAGGAAAAGGGAAAATAGCATATTAGTCCCTGCGTGTTGATCAGAATCGAATTGTAAGTAAGTTCATGGTATTTCAATACGTAAATGAATTTTTGCTTGTGTTCTTATATTATGACTCTTTAATTAATATGTTTATAGAAAATTATTGTATAATTACACATACATGTCCTTGTTTGTACTTCGGTACCCCTAATTGCACTATGTGCCCCTGTTTGTACGATACCCTTGATTGCACATACGTGCCCCTGTTTGTACTTTGGTACCTTAAATGCACTTTCGGGCCTCTGTTTATACTGTGGTAACTTTGAATCAAATAGTATATGAACTGTATTTAATTTTATTTAGATTAAATGTTATACTATGTCCTTACTAAGCTTTAAAAGCTTACCGGTTCTTATGGATTGTTTTGTAGAGAAACATTGCTGACAGTTTGGAAGAATCATTCAACCGGCTCACACTATCCATCTAAGTTGGTAGTTTTTGTATCTCCTAGGGTAGTGGCATTTATATATAGATAAATATGTTAGTTTAGTACACTTTGATATTTCACTAAATTATGTCACTTAGTTATTTTGATATACTTGTAAATAAGGTTCTTGTTGGTGTAATTAAAGTGGTCTGAAAATGATTATTTGTTGTATGCTTTGTTACATATTTGAACTAGGTTATCATGCATGAAATAAGGCAATATTGACATGTTTTGATAGTTGATGTGTTGACATAATTTTAGTGTCTTTGAATGGCACATTGGTTAGTGGATTTAGGGTGTCTAAAATGCCATGTTTATGTGGTTGTGGATGATGTTTAAGTTCTTCGGATTTATGCTTGAATGGTTAGATTGGTTAGGTGTGAATTGATTGTGAAATGGCTTGATTTTAGGTTCACACAGCCTGAGACACGGACTGTCACATGGCCTGGCGATATAGGTGTGTTTCATCTAAGCATTTCTTAGGATTCAAGTTAGTGAGTTACACAGTGATCGCTGGAATTAGAGTCTTAAAATTTATAAAGAGAATGATCGAACCTGCAAACTAACTCTGACAACGACTAAAGGAAAGTGTACCTACCGAACAGTAGTATAGCTTAGGCAAGACCGGATTGTCGAACCCAAAGGAACTACAAGTACTAATACTAACCTTTTTTTTATTATCTAGCCTAAAATAAGTGAAGTTGTTTAGATCTAACTACTACTAAGCTAAAGACGCAAAGACAAAAAGAATGAATTGGGAAATAACTTGAGGGAAGACTCAGTTGATTTAAGACGATACCCTCAGGAAGAATCCACCTAGACTTCACTTGTTATCTAACCCTGAACCATACGATTTATTCACTTGACTTGATCCGTAGGATTCCCTAATTTATATTAAACCCTCTCTCGAGGCGAATAACGTCTAACCCTAGATTAATTAACGGAAATCTCTTTCTCACTTAATAACCCCCTAGAATAGCAGTAAATCGATCTATGGATTCCCATATTAGGTTTCACCCTAATCCAGCAATCTCGTCACCCTATCTCTAGGCGCGCTAACGACTCCGCTTTAATTATGCTAGATCTATTCTTAAGCAGGGACTTTTGCTCCTCCACCTAAGAACATATGACTTGAATCAATATCCCGGAAATATTAACACAAGAATTAAGCACACATAATTAAGAACAAATCAAGTATTTATCTTATAGTTCAGAAAATAATAACAAGATTCATCTAGGTTTCATCCCCTTCAGGTATTAGAAGGGTTTAGTTCATAACAAATAAAGAAAACATCTCAGAAGAAAAGATAAAACAAAACATAAGAAATCCCTAAAACTCCCTGAAGGAATTGAAGGAGAGATCTGCCGTCTTGAGTAGAATTCCGGCTTCTAGAGATGGATCAACTGGCTATCCTCGAGTGATTCCCACAACTTTGACCTTTTCGGCTTGGCTCCTTGGCCTACCTAACCGCCCTCTTTCAGGTAACACTTAGGGGGTTTATATAGGCTTTCGAAATAAGTTTCTTCGCCCCAAAGTATCCAAATCCAAATGAAATTGCTCTTTGCCATGATAGAGACACGGGCATGGCACACGTTCGTGTGACTAGTCTTCAAGCCGTGTTCGGACTTCTTTAATGAGGCACGACCGTGTGAATCGGGGGTAAGGCCGTGTTCTAGATGATCAATGCGGCACAACCGTGTGGGCTAAAGTCCAGGCCGTGTGGATTTCGTGATATGGCCCATTTACTCCATTTTGGGCCCGTTTTATGTTCTTTAAATCCTCGGGTGCTTTCCTGGGTATAAGACATGAAAATAAAGGACTAAGAGCACCTTTTTACATAAATTGAGGCCTAAATCATCCAAAAGCATACTAAATGTGGGATTAAAATATGTTACTTTTACGGTTTATCAAATACCCCCACACTTAAGCTTTTGCTTGTCCTCAAGCAAAATTCTCAACTTACAATTAAAACGAACTTTCCATGATTCATAATTTCTATCAACAATGTCTCATCATAATTCATAGATAATTTATACATGGATGATCAAACTCGAAGAGTCCTAAAGATTCAAACAATCAAATTCATATATTTGTAGTATAAAAACGTAGGTGTCTCCCCTTATCTAAATAATTGCCTTTGATTCAAAATTGACAAGGATTGACATCCTCACTAAAGATTCACTCAAATCACTCGAGGTGTTTAAGGTTCAGTAAAAGAGCACTCATAAGTCGAACCTGAAAAGTTAATCCCATAAGCTTGCCTGAAAATCAAAACTCCACCACTGTAAAATGAGATGATAAAGAGATCAAAAGGTCTTTATTAGGGTTGTAACGAGGCTAGGGTTAAAGGTGTGGATAAAGGCTGAAATTAGGAGGTTAGAATTGAGACTGACTTGACAAGCACCTACCTAGAAAATACTGAGAAAATACCAACTGGAAAGTAATAATCCTACTAACACGAGCTTTTCTTTCGAAAAATAGACTTTAACTGTATAAGCTCACTAATACTGAATATACTTTAAAATTTTTTTTAAGAACAAATCAAGTAATAAAAGATAAATTCAACTACTGAAATAGTATAGTTAGATAACTAATCAAATCATATCTCGATATAAGGGTAGTCAAAAGGAATGGTGATAACAAATACAAAGGGTTTTGGGTTATTAGTAGGTGAGTCAATAAAAAGGGTTGTTAGGATCAACGGGGTTTACTAGGGTTAATTATGAAGGTAAGCTTTTTAGTGGAGTAAGTGGGTTAATACCTAGGTGCCTTTATCATCTCGGTATATCAAATCATAGGTGTGGTCTCAACATGTATAATCGAGGCAAGTTCTAGAATAACAGTTCATAGTTGACACACTCATAATCAATAAAGTGAGCATGGAAAAGAATATATGCTCTAATAGGCTCAAAATATCACGAAAATTATGGGTGTTTTAACATCAACCTTGTAAATTTCAAACTTCCAGATAATATTCAGATTCAGCTCAACAACCTAGCAAAGATTTTAATTCTGAAAAATAGACTTATCATGTTTGATTCTCTAATATTCTTCTAATTTAATCATCAATGCATAATTAACTATGACTTAATCTAAAACATATCAATAAAAATCATAAACTATTAGAAATTTCATCCTAATTAGTAATATGAGAAAATTACTTGAAAAACAAGACTAAATTCAAGGATTTGAGAATAATAAAGAAAGTTAGGCCGGATTTGATAATAATGCAGAAAGTTAGGCACTTTCTTCAAATAAATATTCACCCTCCCACACTTAAGATGTACATTGCCCTCAATGTACAAAGATAGATAATGACAGTTATATAATATCAAAAGAGAGGGTAGAGAGTGACACTTCCTGAATTACGGATGAGATCCCTTGGTCGGAGGTGAAAGATAAGTTAGAGGAGTCGGTCTAGATGACGATCCTGCGCTAGATGAAGAAATTTGGGAGCTCGTGAAGAATTAGCCAGGGGTTATTAAGACACAATTAAAATAAACCAAATATATAATTAAAAATAAGAAAAATAAATAGAAGGAGAATAAAAAAGAAAATAAAAGTAAAAGAAAAGGTGGATGGACCGAAGGGTCCTTATTGTTGGATGGTTCGCGAGGTGGGTGTGACCTCTAAGGCTGCGGAGGTGCTGGCAGTGGTGGAAGTGGCATCGCTATGGTCGTGGTCAGTGTGATTCCCAAGCAACCTGACGAACCTGACACTAAGAAACTAAAATATATTAAACTAAATTAAGCATAAGATTGTCAAAGAGAAGGAAATTGAAGCAAAAGAGAAAAGAAAAATAAAAACTAAATGGTCTCAAAGACCCTTGGCTTGTTGTTTGGATGAAGCGGCCAGCATGAGCTTATGAATGTCGGTCTCCCTAAGGAGACTACACTTGCCTTCTTCCGCTTCTTCGACATTGATATTTGTGGCTCAAGAGTCTGGAGATTTTGTTGTGGAGAGGGGAGAAAAAGGAAGAGAAGAGAATCAGAAAAGTAGTGAAAAGTGGATGAGAATAATGGGGAAGGGAGGTTTAAATAGAGTTTCAATTCTGACATTCTCCCACGCCCAGGGACCATGGGCGCGTCGATGCACACGGCCACTTCGCACGGCCGTGTGTCTAGGCGTGTTGTTTCTCCATGCCCATTTTTCAGCCAGCCACGCCTGTTGGTGACAAGTCAATATGTTGGCACGGTTTGAAGGCACGGGCGTGTTCTGTCTGTGGTTTACAAGTCAGTAGCTTCAGACGGTCGTCGGGCACAGTCGTGCCACTTTATCGACACCCGTGGGGAAGTGGTTGAGTCCGTGAATTTAAAAGTTGGTAGGGACCGATTTGTCTCGCCTCTGCTATGTCAGTACGAAGATTTTGGTGGTCCACACGGCCACGGCCGTGTGCAAGGCCGTGTGGCTTGGAAATCTGCACTTTTTTTGTTAGTTTAAAAACTAAATTTTCAGAACTAAGAAACGAAAAGAAACTGAAAATAAATGCGAAAGTAAATAAGGTTAGTGCTCGGGTTGCCTCCCGAGAAGCGCTCGTTTATAGTCTTAAGCTAGACTTTCCTTGTATTTGAAAAAAAAAAATTCAGGGAGGTTTAAAGGTTTGAATATCTTCCCTCATGCTTACAGTTCTATTTTCTTGATAAAGTTTAAGTCGAGAAGCGTTTACCTTCAAAGTGCCGAATATTGGATTGCTTACCTCGACTGTTCCGTGTGGGAAGATATTGTGTATCTTTAGAGGAATTTTTTCGTTTACTTTCAGGTTTGATATGGTGATGCGAGGATCTGCTTTGTCTAATAGTACCTAGTCTCCTATTTTGACGTGGTTTGATGTTCCTATGAGCTCTTCTGGGGGCTCCTTCGGTTTTACTTCGTGCGGTTCCTGTTCCTCTTTGATTTGTGTTTTCTGCTCTTTTAGTTTGTCGACCGTAAGGCTTTATTCCTTATATAGTTCTTCTTTTTTGGCTTGGGGTCTATAACTTGGCATAGGTTTGTATCCTTGTGATGTTTCCTGCGATGAAGGTTGCACAAATTGGTTATCAACTGAATTGTCTTTCTTACCCTCATCGATTGTTGTCCTGGCCGAGTCAAGAGCTTGAAGACTGATTGATTCGTCACCTACACAAAGTATGAGTTCTCTTATGGCAACGTCAATTTTAGTCTTGGCAGTTGCTAGAAAGGGTCTTCCTAAAATTAAAGGGATTGAATTATCCTCATCCATGTCTAAAACAACAAAATCTACTGGGAAAACGAATTTATCAATTTTTACAAGAACATCTTCGATAATACCCCTAGAAATTCTAACAGTTTTATCAGCTAATTGAATGCTCATCCTAGTCTGTTTGGGTTTCCCTAGACCTAGTTGTTTAAACATTTTGTAAGGCATGACATTTATACTTACCCCTAAATCAGCTAACACATTATCAACAGTTAAACTACCAATTAAACATGGAATTGTAAAACTCCCTGGATCTTTTTGCTTTCGCGATAGTCTATTCTGTAACATTGCTGAGCATATTGCGTTTAATTCTACATGTGGTTCCTCGTCTAATTTGTGCTTGCTCGTCAAGAGCTGCTTTAAAATTTTTCTCGAGTCTAGCATCTGAAAAAGAGCTTCAAGAATAGGTAAGTTGATATGTAATTTCTTTAAAAGTTTAAGAAACGTACCGAACTGTTCTTCTGTATCATCTCTTTCCATTGCTTCGGGATAAGGTATGCGAGGTTGGTACTCTTTGATTACCGATTTTGGCTTTACCCGTGTTACCTCTGTTTTACCTTTTTCTACCTCGTTTTCTTATACTGAGTTGGGTTCATCTAACCCTTTACTATCATGAGCTGTGATGGCTTGAATTTGCTCCTTTGGGTTAATCTCCGTGTTACTTGGTAGACGTCCTTGCGGTCGTTCGGACATTAACTTTGCAAGTTGTCCGACTATTGGTCTCTTCAACCGATGTTTGTTGATCTTTAAGTGTTTTCTCAGTATCTTGGAGACGATTTTTTGTAGCTGCCATGAATTTTGTCAGCATCTCTTCAAGGTTTGGCTTCTTTTGAGGAGGTTGTTGTCTTTAATTTCCTTGATTTCCTTGACCTCCCCATGAAAAATTTGGATGGTTCCTCCAACCTGGATTGTAAGTATTACTATAAGGATTATTATTGGATCTGAAAAATATTACCTATATAGTTCATCTGTTCGCTCTCTGCACCCGGTTGGTAGGGTGGGTACTCAGGATTCGCCACAGTTCCACTTGTGTCGCATTGCATGACTGGGTGTGCCTGCGAAGAACGCAAACTATCAAGCTTTTTATTTATCAGCTCTATCTGTGTTGATAGTGTGGTCACTACATCGAGGTTGTAAACTCCGGATGGTTTTGTTGGTTTAGTCATTGTAACTTGCAATTGATAGTTATTTAGTGACATCTCTTCAATGAACTCGTAGGCTGATTCAGGAGTTCTGCTGTTCAGGGTTCCACCGGTGGCTGAATCAATTAATTGCCTTGTTGAAGGGTTTACACCATTATAGAAGGTTTAGACTTGTAGCCATAAGGGTAAACCGTGGTGCGGACACCTTCTCAAGAGATCCTTGTATCTCTCCCATGCGTCGTGTAATGTCTCTAAATCCATCTGCACAAAAGAAGAGATATCATTCCGTAATTTGGTCGTTTTGGCCAGTGGGAAATATTTTAATAGAAATTTTTTGGTCATTTGTTCCCATGTACTGATTGACCCTCGTGGTAACGAGTTTAACCACTGTTTGGCTTTATTTCTTAATGAAAAAGAGAATAACCGAAGACGTATGGCATCATCAGAAACGCCATTCATTTTGAAGGTATCACAGAACTCTAAAAAATTAGCTATATGAGTGTTTGGGTCTTCGTCCTGTAAACCATCAAATTGAACAAATTGTTGAATCATTTGTATTGTGTTAGGTTTTAATTCAAAATTATTAGCAGCTATAGCAGGCCTAACAATACTCGATTCTGCTCCTGTTAAATGCGGTTTAGCGTAATCAAACATAGTACGTGGAGCATTGTCTTCTCCCACATCATGTGGTTGTGGATTATTCCCGTCCATCTCTTCAGTAGGATTGGATCTGCCTTCTTGATTTTCCTCTGTGTAATTTAGGGTTCCCCTGATTTCTCTGTGATTCCTTCAAGCGGTAGCTTCAATATTACTGTTGTATACTAAAGGTCTTCTCAGGTTCCTTCTAGTCATAAACTAGAGGTACCTGCTGGAAAAGAAAGATAGAGAATTTAGCAAAAATCAAAATTTAACTTAAAAATAAAATTGCGAAAAATAAAAATAATGGCTAAAGTAATAAAAATAGAGCTTTCTTAATATTATAGTTCCCCGGCAACGGCGCCAAAAACTTGATCGCTGGAATCAGAGTCTTAAAATTTATAAAGAGAATGATCGAACCTGCAAACTAACTCTGACAACGACTAAAGGCAAGTGTACCTATCAAACAATAGTATAGCTTAGGCAAGACCGGATTGTCGAACCCAAAGGAACTAAAAGTACTAATACTAACCTTTTTTTTATTATCTAGCCTAAAATAAGTGAAGTTGTTTAGATCTAACTACTACTAAGCTAAAGACGCAAAGACAAAAAGAATGAATTGGGAAATAACTTGAGGGAAGACTCAGTTGATTTAAGACGATACCCTCAGGAAGAATCCACCTAGACTTCACTTGTTATCTAACCCTGAACCATACGATTTATTCACTTGACTTGATCCGTAGGATTCCCTAATTTATATTAAACCCTCTCTCGAGGCGAATAACGTCTAACCCTAGATTAATTAACGGAAATCTCTTTCTCACTTAATAACCCCCTAGAATAGCAGTAAATCGATCTATGGATTCCCATATTAGGTTTCACCCTAATCCGACAATCTCGTCACCCTATCTCTAGGCGCGCTAACGACTCCGCTTTAATTATGCTAGATCTATTCTTAAGCAGGGACTTTTGCTCCTCCACCTAAGAACATATGACTTGAATCAATATCCCGGAAATATTAACACAAGAATTAAGCACACATAATTAAGAACAAATCAAGTATTTATCTTATAGTTCAGAAAATAATAACAAGATTCATCTAGGTTTCATCCCCTTCATGTATTAGAAGGGTTTAGTTCATAACAAATAAAGAAAACATCTCAGAAGAAAAGATAAAACAAAACATAAGAAATCCCTAAAACTCCCTGAAGGAATTGAAGGAGAGATCCGCCGTCTTGAGTAGAATTCCGGCTTCTAGAGATGGATCAACTGGCTATCCTCGAGTGATTCCCACAACTTTGACCTTTTCGGCTTGGCTCCTTGGCCTACCTAACCGCCCTCTTTCAGGTAACACTTAGGGGGTTTATATAAGCTTTCGAAATATGGTTCTTCGCCCCAAAGTATCCAAATCCAAATGAAATTGCTCTTTGCCACGATAGAGACACGGGCATGGCACATGCTCGTGTGACTAGTCTTCATGCCGTGTTCGGACTTCTTTAATGAGGCACGGCCGTGTGAATCGGGGGTAAGGCCGTGTTCTAGATGATCAATGGGGCACAACCATATGGGCTAAAGTCCAGGCCGTGTGGATTTCGTGATATGGCCCATTTACTCTGTTTTGGGCCCGTTTTATGTTCTTTTCATCCTCGGGTGCATTCCTAGGTATAAAACATGAAAAGAAAGGATTAAGAGCACCTTTTTACATAAATTGAGGCTTAAATCATCCAAAAGCATACTAAATGTGGGATTAAAATATGTTACTTTTACGGTTTGTCACATAACCTAGCGCATGGCCTGATACAAAGGCGTGTGGAGCAACTTAGAGAGTTACACAGCCTAGCACATGGGCATGTGACCCTGCTCAGTGAGTTACACGGGTGAGAATATGGACTGTGACACAGCCGTGTGTCCCTTAATTAAATATAAGCCCGCTGAACAAAGGTAGGGCTTTATTCCAAAAATCACAAAATTTGCCAAAGATAGGGCTTGAACTTGGGACCTCCCACACACACCCAGAACATATAACCACTGAAGCAGATACACATTTGTGTCACATTTTAACAGAAACAAAAATAAGAATTTTGGGGCATTACACCAAGATTTATCATCTCTCCATAACTTCGAATTAGATAAGTTTTGGCTAAGTTTTGACTAGTGAGCCTAGCATTTCTACTTGGTCTATTTAGTCTTGTTTCAACATCTTCTAAATATCTAGAGCAGAAAGTCATACACTCCTCTACCAAGTAACCTTCAGCAATTGATCCTTCTGGATAATGCTTATTATAACAATAAAACTTCAATTTGCATAAGAACCTAAACACGATATACAACATTATCAAAAGTTGTAACTAAAGGTATATTCATGAATGAATGAAAACTTTACAAATAAATTAACACCTCTCTATAGGATACATCCACCGATCGAAAACAGGTCCTCCAAGTTTTGTTTCAAGAGGGAGATTGATTAGCAAGTGCACCATAATAGTGAAAAACGAAGGTGGGAAGATCTTCTCCAAATTGCATAAAGTCAAGGCGGCTCGATCTTGTACTTTCTCAAGTTCTTAAACAATCAAAACTTTCCCACAAATAGCTTTCATTATATTGGATAGTTCAATTATACAAGACGTCGCCTTTTTTGACATACAACACTGTAAAGCAACTGGCAGTAAATCTTGCATCAAGATGTGATAATCATGTGATTTTAGGGAATATAGTCTTTGATCTTTAAGACTCACACATTGAGATATATTTGATCCATACGCATCTCGGACCTTTATATCTTTAAAACACTTCTTTTTCTTTCTTTGACATTGCAAAAATAGAAAGCAACAACCAAGATTTTCTATTTGGAAGTAATTGGGGATGAAGATCACGCCAAATTTCCATGTCAACTAGATCAAGTCGACTCTGAAGATTGTCTTTCAATTTTCTATTGAAATTCAGAATTGTCCCGATGATGTTCTCGCAAACATTCTTTTCAATATGCATGACATCAAGATTGTGTCGCAAAATATGATGCTCCCAATAAGGCAACTCAAAAAAAATTTTCCACAAGTCTGCCTCATTAGGATCATCCTCTTCATCAGATTCATCATCAATTTTCTTGTCAACATCGCCAACATAAGCCTCCCTCGGTATTCTCTTTGTTTACGTGTTAAGTGGTTGATTCATCTTCCCATGACTGAAATTGATATCTTTTAACATAAACAAGATTTTAGATCCAATGGTCTGCTCAGGAGCTTCTCTAAACTCTTCAATACCATCAAATAAAGTCCTCTGAAATCTAAATCTATGATTTCCATCTAACCATCGACGATGCCCCATATAAGAGAACTTCTTCCCATTATATAACCATTTCGAACATGTTTGCGCTCCACAATAAAGACAAGCATAACATCTTTTGGTACTCCAACCAGATAAATTGGCCTAAATTGATGATAAACCGTAATTATAACATATTTTAGACCCATATTTAATATGCTTTTGGATGATTTATCCCTCAATTTATGTAAAAAGGTGCTCTTAATCCTTTCTTTTCATGTCTTATACCCAGGAAAGCACCCGAGGATGAAAAGAACACAAAACGGGCCCAAAACGGAGTAAATGGGCCATATCACGAAATCCACACGACCTGGCCCAAAAAGCACACTGCCGTGCCTCGACGAGCATCTAGAACACGGCCTCACCTCGATTTACACGGCCGTGGCCCAACTTAGAAATCCGAACACGGCCTAAAGACGAGTCACACGGGCGTGTGACATGGCCGTGCCCCTGTCGTGGACTTAGACAATTTTAGTCAGAAAAGGATACTTAGGGAGAAAGAATCGCACTCCAAGAGCCTATAAATACCCCCTAAGTACCACCGTTGAAAGGGGGTCGAGCTAGGCCAAGGAGCCAAGTCGAAAAGGTCAGAGTTGGGGGAATCGCTCGAAGTTAGCTAGTTGATCCATCCCAAGAAACCAGAATTCTACTAAAGACGGCGGATTTCTCCTTTAGTTCCTTCAGGGAGTTTTAGGTATTTCTTATGTTTTGTTTTATCTTTTCTCTTGAGATGTTTTCTTTATTTATTATGAACTAAACCCCTCAGATACCTGAAGGGGATGAAACCTAGATGAATCTTGTTATTGTTTCCTGAATTATATGATAAATACTTGGTTTATTCTTAATTATGCATGCTTAATCCAAATCTGATGTACTTAGGTGGAGGAGGAATAGACCCTGCTTAAAGAGTAGATCTAGCATAATTAAGCGGAGTTGATCGAACGCCTAGGGATAGGGTTACGAGATTTTTCCGGATTAGGGTGAAACCTAATATGGGAATCCATAGATCGATTTACTGCTATTCTAGGGCGTTATTATAAGAGAACGAGAGTTCCACTAATTAACCTAGGGTTAGACGTTATTCGCCTCGAGAGAGGGTTTAATATACGTTAGGGAGTCCTACGGATCAAACTAAGTGAATAAATCGTATGGTTCAGTGTTAAATAACAAGTGAAGTTTAGGTGGATTCTTCCTGAGGGTATCGTCATGATCAACTGAGTTTTTCGTCAAGTAATTTCCCAATTTGTTCTTTTTGTCTTTGCGTCTTTAGCTTAGTAGTCGTTAATTTAGATTAAAGCAACTTCACTTTATTTTAGGCTAAATAATAAAAAGAAAGTTAGTATTAGTACTTTTAGTTCCTTTGGGTTCGACAATCCAGTCTTGCCTAAGCTATACTACTGTTCGATAGGTACACTTGCCTTTAATCGTTGTCAGAGTTAGTTTCCAGGTTTGATCATTCGTTTTATAAATTTTAAAGCTCTGATTTTAGCGATCAAGTTTTTGGCGCCGTTGCCAGGGAACTAAAATATTAAGAACGCTCTATTTTTATTACTTTAGCCATTATTTTTATTTTTCGCAATTTATTTTTACTGAAGGGATGGACGAGAATAACCCACAACCACATGATGTAGGGGAACGCAATGCTCCACGTACAATGTTTGATTATGCTAAACCGCATTTAACAGGAGCAGAACCGAGTATTGTTAGGCCTGCTATAGCTGCTAACAATTTTGAATTAAAGCCTAACACAATACAAATGATTTAACAGTTTGTTCAATTTGATGGTTTGCAAGACGAAGATCCAAACACTCATATAGCTAATTTTTTAGAGTTCTGTGATACCTTCAAAATAAATGGCATTTCTGATGATGCCATACGTCTTCGGTTATTCCCCTTTTCATTAAGGAATAAAGCCAAACAGTGGTTAAACTCATTACCACGAGGGTCAATACTACATGGGAACAAATGACCAAAAAGTTTTTATTGATATATTTCCCACCGGCCAAAATGGCCAAATTACGGAATGATATCTCTTCTTTTGTGCAGATGGATTTAGAGACATTATACGGCGCATGGGGGAGATACAAAGATCTCTTGAGAAGGTGTCCACACCATGGTCTACCCTTGTGGCTACAAGTCCAAACTTTCTACAATGGTGTAAACCCTTCCACGAGGCAACTAATTGATTCAGCCGCCGGTGGAACTCTGAACAACAAAACTCCTGAAGCAGCCTACGAGTTCATTGAGGAGATGTCACTGAATAATTATCAGTGGCAAGTTACAAGGATGAAACCGACAAAATCAGCTGGAGTTTACAATCTCGATGCGATAACCATGCTATCAACACAGGTAGAGATGATGAATAAAAAGATTGATAGTTTGTGTTCTTCGCAGGCACATCCAGCCATGCAGTGCGACGCAAGTGGAACTATGGCGAATCCTGAGTACCCACCCTACCAACTAGAAGCAGAGAGCGAACAGATGAATTACATAGGTAATAATTTCAGATCTAATAATAATCCTTATAGTAATACTTACAATCCAAGTTGGAGGAACCACCCAAATTTTTCATGGGGAGGTCAAGGAAATCAAGGAAATCAAAGGCAACAACCTCCTCAAAACTTCCAAAATCAACCTTATACGCAAGAAAAGAAGCCAAACGTCGAAGAGATGCTGACAACATTCATGACAGACACAGAAAACTGCTTCCAAGAAACTGAGAGAACACTTAAAGATCAATAAGCTTCAGTTGAAAAACTTACTGAGTCATTCGGAGAGCTCTCTAAGTCGGTTGGATTACTTACTAAGATGATCTGTGAAATACGGCCAGAGATTTTTTCTAAAGGAACAGAACAGGTAAAAGCAGTTATGCTAAGAAGTGGAAAAGAGTTAGTCGAACCAAAGAGACCACACGAAAATAACAAAACAAAAGATAAGGGGGTAGAGGACATAAATCCAATACGCAAAGAAAGTAAACCACAAATCCCGTATCCAGCAAAGTTAAAGAAAGAAAGATTAGATGCCCAATACAGTAAGTTTCTTGAACTTTTTAAACAAATAAATATTAACTTACCTTTTGTGGAAGCTATTCCACAGATGCCAAAGTATGCAAAATTCTTAAAGGAACTCCTGACGAATAAAAGGAAGCTTGAAGAAGTGTCAACAGTGGAACTTAATGAAGAATGCTCTGCCATCCTCCAAAGCAAGTTACCAGCCAAATTAAAAGACCCAGGAAGTTTTACTATTCCTTGTTTAATTGGTAACCTGAACATTAAGGAAGCATTAGTCGATCTAGGTGCCAGTATTAATTTAATGCCTTAAAAAATGTTTAAACAACTAGATCTTGGGGAACCAAAACCCACTAGGATGAGTATTCAGTTCGCTGATAGATCCATTAAATATCCTAGAGGAGTTATCGAAGATGTCTTGGTGAAAATTGACAAATTTATTTTCCCTGTTGATTTTGTTGTGCTAGACATGGATGAAGATATTAATGTTCCTTTAATTTTAGGGTGTCCCTTTTTAGCTACTGCTAGAGCTGTTATTGATGTAGGTGATGGTAAACTTGTATTAAGGATAGGCGATAAGGAAATTATTTTTTAAATTTATGATGCCATGCGATATTTTAAAGAACAAGATGATTCCTATTATTTTGTTGATACTACTGATCATATCGTTCAAAATTCATTACAGGAAATCATCCATGACGACACTATGGAACTGTGCCTGACTCAAGAAGAGGGGGGAGAAGATGAAGGCGAAGAGATGAACTTGAATACATCTTCATTTAGACAAATGAAAGAAAAAAGCATTGAAGACAATGACGAATTAAAATAGAAAACCTCCATTGATGAGCCACCCAATCTGGAATTGAATCAATTGCCGACACACTTGGAATACGCATTCCTTGGGGAAAATTCTATGCTACCGGTTATTATCTCCTCAGAATTAAAACCCAAGGAAAAAGAGGAGTTGATACAGGTTCTAAGAGAACATAAAAGGGCCATAGCTTGGAAAATCTCCGACATCAAAGGAATAAGCCCATCGTTCTGCACCCACAAAATTCTAATGGAAGAAGAATACAAGCCATGTGTGCAACCCCAGAGACGGCTAAACCCCAACATTAAAGAAGTGGTCAAAGCCGAGGTAATTAAACTTCTAGATGCAAGACTAATTTATCCTATTTCTGACAGCACCTGGGTAAGTCCTGTGCAGGTAGTTCCAAAGAAAGGAGGTATGACGGTAGTGCCCAACGAAAAGAATGAGTTGATCCCCACAAGAACGGTTACAGGTTGGAGAGTCTGTATAGACTATAGAAAGCTGAACGATGCCACCAGAAAGGATCACTTCCCTTTACCCTTCATAGATCAAATGTTAGAAAGACTATCCGGGCATATGTACTACTGCTTCTTGGACGGACTCTCCGGCTACTTCCATATCCCCATAGCTCCTGAAAACCAAGAGAAGACAACATTTACATGCCCATATGGTACGTTTGCTTATCGTAGAATGCATTTTGGATTATTCAACGCTCCTGCTACTTTTCAGTGATGCATGTTTGCAATCTTTGACGAACTCGTGGAAGACATCATGGAGGTATTTATGGATGATTTCTCGGTATTCGATAATTCTTTCCATCTTTGCCTTAAAAATTTAAAACAAGTTCTAATGAGATATAAGGAAACAAACCTTGTTTTGAATTGGGAAAAATGTCACTTTATGGTTAGAGAAGGGATTGTGTTAGGACATAAGGTTTCTAGTAAAGGGATTAAGGTAGATAAAGCAAAGGTTGTAACCATAGAAAAATTACCTCCCCCTAGTTCAGTTAAGGCTATTAGAAGCTTTTTAGGATATGTAGGGTTCTATAGAAGATTTATTAAATATTTTTTTTAAAATAGCTAAGCCATTGACAAAATTACTAGAAAAAGATGTTCCTTTCAATTTCAATCAGGAATGTTTAGATGCGTTTAATGTCCTTAAGGATAAATTAATAAATTCTCTGATTATAATTGCACCTGATTGGAACTTACCCTTTGAACTAATGTGTGATGCAAGTGATTTTGCAGTAGGTGCAGTTTTGGGACAACGAAGAGACAAGCATTTTCAGCCAATTTACTATGCTAGCAAAACATTAACACCCGCACAAGAAAACTACACCACCACAAAGAAAGAATTGCTAGCTATAGTTTTTCCTTTTGATAAATTTAGGCAATACCTAATTTTGTCTAAAGTTGTCGTTTATACTGACCATTCAACTCTGCGTTATCTTTTAAACAAACCTAATGCAAAACCTAGACTCATACGATGGATTTTACTCTTACAGGAATTTGACTTGGAAATACAAGATAAGAAGGGAGCTAAAAATCTTGCAGCAGATCACTTCTCTAGACTTGAAAATCCACATACCAAAGAACTCGATGAAAGCGAGATAAACGATTCGTTTCCCGAAGAATGACTCTTTTCTATAACACATTCTGAGGTACCATGGTTTGCAAATGTTGCGAATTATTTAGCAACTAACATCTTGCCAAAAAGATTAACACATCACCAAAAGAAGCGATTCTTTGCTGATGTGAAAAATTATTTTTGGGAAGATCCCTTTCTTTTCTGTATATGTGCAGATCAGGTAATTCGAAGATGCGTTACAAAGGCAAAAGCAAGCAAAATCTTGGAACATTGCCATTCAGGACCGTCAGAAGGACACTACAGTGGTATTAAGACAGCACACAAAATACTCGAATCAGGTTTCTATTGGCCACTCTATTCAAAGATGCCAACAGGTATGTTACTTCGTGTGGTAAATGCCAAAGAATAGGTAATAGTTCTAAACGTGATGAAATGCCTCAAACATATATGTTATCATGTGAAATATTTGATGTATTGGGTATTGATTTTATGGGACCATTTCCTAGTTCGTTTGGAAATAAATACATCTTGGTAGCAGTTGATTACATGTCAAAATGGGTAGAAGCGGAAGCTTTACCTACCAATGATGCTAGGGTAGTAGTTAAATTTCTCAAGAAACTGTTTTCTCGATTTGGGACACCTAGAGCTATCATTAGTGATAAGGGTACTCACTTCTGTAATACTCAATTTGAAAAAGTACTAAAGAAATATGGAGTATACCACAAGACAGCTACCCCATATCACCCTCAAACTAGTGGGCAAGTTGAAGTAGCAAACTGAGAACTTAAGCTCATCCTAGAAAAGATGGTTGAATCAAATAGAAAAGATTGGGCATTAAAAGTAGATGATGCTTTATGGGCCTATAGAACAGCATTTAAAACACTTCTAGGGACATCCCCATACAAACTTGTATACGGGAAAAGTTGTCATCTACCATTCGAGTTAGAACACAAAGCTTTTTGAGCCATAAAATTTTTAAATTTTGATCTTAGAACTGCAGGAAAGAAAAGGATGATACAGATGAACGAGCTAGATGAATGGAGAGCTGAGGCCTACGATAACTCAAAACTATACAAAGAGGCAACAAAGCGATGTCACGATTCTCGTCTAAAGAAGTCAAAACAATTCGAAGTTGGGGACTTGGTCCTACTATACAACTCAAGGCTCAAATTATTCCCTGGGAAGCTGAAATCAAGATGGTCAGGCCCATTCATGGTTAAAACCATTTTTCCATATGGCACAATAGAGGTAACTCACCCCACTAAGGGCACATTCAAGGTAAATGGTCACCGACTTAAAATTTATAACGGTGCAGATTTTGGAGATATGAAAGAGGAGCTTCTGCTCCATGAACCTTCTTTTAGAACCGAAAACAGGGAAAGTCTAGCTTAGGACTATAAACAAGCGCTTCTCGGGAGGCAACCCAAGCACTAATTCACTAACATTTTATTTTTCAATTATTTCAGCATCTAACTCCATAGCAAATTAATCTAATAAAAGAGTAGGTTTTCAACCACACGGTCGTAAACACAGCCGTGCCCATGGCCGTGTGGAAGACGGGGGACGAACCACGGGCATGCCAGAAGCCATGCACAAACAAAGAAGAATTTCTTTTCCCAACACGAGCTGCGATACTAGTCCACACTCGTGTCACCCAACCGTACGAGGCTACTGACTTGTCGAGCATGGGCTGCACACGCCCGTGCCCCATGACCGTGTGAAGCTACTGACATACACACCACAGGCAGAACATGCCCGTGTCTTACAACCGTGCGAGGTTACTGACTAGTCGACCACGGGCAGAACACGCCCGTGCCTTCCAACCGTGCTAGCATACTGACTTCACATACACTGGCGTGGTTAGCAGAAGAATGGCCAGGGAGATACAGCACGCACAGACACACTGCCGTGCGAGACGGCCGTGTAAATTAACACACCCCTGGTCCACGGGCATGGGAATGTGCCAGATTTGAAATCCTATTTAAACCCCACAGCCCTTCCCCTTCTCCCTATCTGATTTCTTCAATCTTTTCTTTTCTCCCTTCTTCCTCTCAGACTTTTTCCTTTTTATAATAAATCTCTAGATCCTTGAGCCATCCAACATCATGTCAAAGAAGCAAAAAAGGCCAACCATAGTCTTTTCAAAGAAGAACGATCAACATGAGTTCATACCGGCAGCTTCGTCTACTCACCAAGCCAAGGGTCTTTGAGACCAATTAGTTTTTACTTTTCTTTTCTCTTTTGCTTCAATTTCCTTCTCTTTGACAATCTTATACTTAGTTTAGTTTAACTTATTTTAGTTTCTTAGTGTCAGGTTTGCCAGGCTACCAGGGAATCACGCCACTTCTGCCAGCGCCAGCACCTCCACAGCCCTAGAAATCACACCCACCTCGCGAAACATCCATCAATAAGGACTCTCCGGTTCATCCACCTTTTCTTCTATTTTTATTTTCCTTCTTAGTCTCTTTTCCTTTTTCTTTCTTGTTTTAAATTATACATTTACGTTATTTTAAATGTGTCTAAATAATCCCTGGCTAATCCTTCACGAGCTCCCCAATTTCTTCATCTAGCGCAGAGCTCTTTAGCAACCGCCCCACCAACAAGACGGCACCACCCACGACTTTCGACATCCTCAAAGGAAATCATCCATAATTCAGGAAGTGTCACTTTATCCCTTCTCTTTTGATGATTTAATTAATGTTATTATCTATCTTTATACATTGAGAGCAATGTACATCTTAAGTGTGGGGGGTAAAAGTGTCAAACATTTTGCATTATTCTCAAATCCCTAAGGAGAAAAGTGCCTAACTTTTTTCATTATTCTCAAATCCCTGAATTTAGTCTTGTTTTTAAGTAAATTTTTCATACTACTAATTAGGATGAAATTTTTGATAATTCATGATTTTTATTCACATGTTTTAGATTAAGTCATTGATAATTGTACATTGATGATTGAATTTTAAGATACTAGCGAATCAAGCATGATAAGTCTATTTTTCAGAATAAAATTTTTTTGCTAGGTTGTTAACCTAAATTTGAATATTGCTTTGAAATTTGAAATTTATGAGATTGATGTCAAAACACCCATAATTTTTGTGAGATTTTGAGCCTTATAGAGCATATATTCTTTTTCATGCTCACTTGTTGATTATGAGTGTGTCAACTATGAACTGTTATTCTAGAACATGCCTCGTTTATACATGTTGAGACCACATTTATGATTTGATATATAGAGATGATAAAGGCACCTAGGTTTTAACCCACTCACTCCACTAAAAAGCCTACCTTCATAAATTAACCCCTAGTGAACCCCGTTGATCCTAACAACCCTTTTTATTGACTCACCTATTAATAACCCAAAAACCCCTTTGTATTTGTTATCACCCTTTCTTTTGACTACCCTTTAATCGAGATATGATTTGATTAGTTACCGAATTATATTATGCTATGAATTGAATTCATCATTATTAGTTTGTTCTTAAAAAAATCAAAGTATGTTCAGTATTAGTGGTGAGCTTATACAGTTAAAGTTTATATTCCGAAAGAAAAGCTCGTTTTGTTAGGATTATTATTATCAGTTGATGTAAATATTATTTCAGTATTCAGTAGGTAGGTACTTGTCAATTCAATCTCGATTCTAACCTTCTAATTTCAGCCTTTATCCACACCTTAACCCTAACCCCGTTACAACCCTAACAAAGACCTTTTGATCTGTTTATCATCTCATTTTACAGTGGTGGAGATTTGATTTTCAGGCAAGCCTATGGGATTAACTTTTCAGGTTCGACGTATGAGTGCTTCTTTTTATAAACCTTAAACACTTTGAGTGATTTGAGTGAATCTATAGTGAGGATGTCAACTCTTGTCAATTTCGAATTAAAGGTAATTATTTAGATAAAGGGAGACACCTACGTTTTCGAATTACAAATGAATGACTTATCTTGTTTGAATCTTTAGGACTCTTTGAATTGAATTATCCATGTATAAATTATCTATGAATTATGATGAGACATTGTTGATAGGAATTGTGAATTATGGGAAGTTCATTTTAATTGTAAGTTGAGAATTTTGCTTGAGGACAAGCAATAGCTTAAGTGTAAGGGTATTTGATAAACCGTAATTATAACATATTTTAGACCCACATTTAATATGCTTTTGGATGATTTATCCCTCAATTTATGTAAAAAGGTGCTCCTAATCCTTTCTTTTCATGTCTTATACACAGGAAAGCACCCGAGGATGAAAAGAACACAAAACGGGCCCAAAACGGAGTAAATGGGCCATATCACGAAATCCATACGGCCTGGCCCAAAGAGCACACGGCCGTGCCTCGACGAGCATCTAGAACACGGCCTCACCCCGATTTACACAGCCGTGCCTCAACTTAGAAATCCGAACACCGCCTGAAAACTAGTCACATGGGCGTGTGACATGGCCGTGCCCCTGTCGTGGACTTAGACAATTTCAGTCGGAAAAGGATACTATAACACCCCAAACCCGGCCCAAACATTATGACCGAATTTGGTATGTTACAGAGGAAAACATTTTGCAAAATCCCTTTAAGTCGATTTAAGTTTTGTCAAAACATTTCATTTTCAATTGTCTTGTTGAAACCGTTGAGGTGTGTGAAGAAAACAATACTTAGTTCGTTTAAAAATATATTAAGTCAGATTGTTACCGATTTCAGAAGTACCCGATGGCATAGAAAAACATTTTACGTTTGCACTTAAGAAAACTTGTGTAATCATTTTAAAGTCGCTAAGTGATTTAAACAAATTATCCAAACATGTAAAATAATGAAAATAATCTTAGGAGGCCTTATTACAACTGAACAATTAAAACCAAAATAAAATAAAACAATTCAAAATCCATTTAATCCATATTTTCACTGCATGGCCACCTCGAGTCCATCCGGCTCCTCATCCGCGATCTACGAGTCACCTGAAAAATATTAAAGGAGAAGGTGAGTCACCAAGACTCAATGTGTAACCCTTCCCCCGGTTTAGTGCAACATCATACACAAATCATTACTAAATTTAACATGCACAAGGTTCAATATGCGCCCAACCTAGCCATCCAAACGCCTTTCTCTACCCTGTGTGGTACCAAACCACTGGTGACCAAAGTCACGATATCCATCAATGTTGTGGTGCCAAACCACTGGTGACCGTAGTCACGAAATAATAAGTTGTGGGGCCAACCCACGTGTGATACCAAATCACTGGCGTCAATCCCATATTTCATCTGTGGGGCCAACCCACTGTGGTGCTAAGCCATTGGGACGAGACGCTATGAGGTGCCAAACCTCTGGTGACCGTAGTCACGAAATGTGATACCAAACCACTGGTGTCCATCGACACGAATATCACTTCCCCCTCCTCTCATTCAACCCACATCAATCAATGATATGCATTTAACAGAAAACATGCTAACATGCTTGTTTAGCAACATACATAGGATTTATCATCAACCATATATTATATGCCACATATACCAAATATGTCATGCTTCCATAAGCATCAGATAGTAAACTCATTTTGACAAGGACTTACCTGAAGCCTTGCTTATATCTTTATGGTATTAAATCTGAAGCTACACAAATCCAATTTAGCATACACAAAATACTTAGCACATTAATTAGTTATGAAGTGTGTATGTACACACATGTTACCAACGACAGCTCTAAATCCCGAAGAGACAATCGGCCACACAAGATTCCCCTTGCCCTATATTCGGCCAAACATAAGGTTAGTGATATGGCCTATTCGGCCAAACCAAAAAAATCTAAAGGGTTAACACTTGAACCTAAAACCTTACCTACACGTCCTTTGAATACTAGCCACCACACACCAAGTGTTTCTGCTTCCCTATACTCGGCAATCACATACCCATGTTAATAGCCTTCGGCTTTCGAACACTAAATACAGAACTTATTAAAGTAGATCCTTACCACCACTTACCAAGTTCGATTGCTAACAAATGGAGGCTTGATTGAATACTTCAAAATCCCAGAGTACCTAGACAGAATCGGTTTCAACACTGATTAGCCATCACTATAATTCGGCTTTTCCCTTTCAACCAAGTCGACAGAGAGAAAGAAGAGAGGGGAGTTTCGGCTATTACTTACCTTCACCAATCGATTGACAAAGAAATCTCGAAGAGACTCATGCTACTCTTACTATTCGGCCAAGGTGAGTTTAATAGGAAGAAAAGAGATTTCGGTCACCAAGATAGGGAGTAGATTCGGCTAATAGGGAAAGAAAACAATGAGAAAAGGGAGATAGGGGTTTCGGTTTTGAGAAGAAAAGAAAAGAAATAGGTGGAAGATGAGAGTGTAGGGGATTCGGCCAAAGTCTAAGAAAAAGAGAATGGTTTCCGGTTTTGAGAGAATGAGAAAGGGAAGAAAGAAAGAAAAGATAGGAGATGAGAGAGTTGGGAAATTCGGCTATTGCAAAGGGAAAAAGAAAAGAATCAAATGCTGCATAGGTGCTTTAAGAAATTCGGCACTATCCCCCCTATACTCAGTCTCCTTGCCGTCCACTCCCCTTGAACAAGGAGTTCAAAATTCGGCCACACCTTGAATTACTCTTGGCCAATCATTTGAAAATATTTAAAAGATTTTGAATAAATCAAATGCCTACTTTTTCTCCTTGCCAACCTTTTTAGATTATTCACATAAAATCCAATTAAATCCTTATTTATATCCTTATTATCCTGAAATTAAAATTGGGCACTTCTCTCTCTCTCTTGCCGTCCAAAACAAAGAGCAAAAAGGGAAATCCCGCGACTCGAACAAAGGCTCCCCTTGCTCCCCTTGTGGCGTCAATTCCAGCTCCTAAGTGGCCTCCCTTTTGCCACTTTTCCAAGGCCTTATTAGTGACACATAATCCCTTTTAACACTTGTAACCCCTATCTACTATGGCTCCCTATCCTTAAAGCTTACAAATTAAATTTTCCTACCACTCAAGCCCACTCAAGGTCCACAACTAAGACCTATTACACCACGAATAACATCACAGCAATCCAATCACAAGAAATTTAATTCAATCACAAATAACCCCTATTTTAGGATGTTACAGTTCTACCCCCTTAACATAATTTCGGCCTTGAAATTACCTGATCAGAAGAGGTGGGGGTATTGCTGCCGCATCACATCCTCGGGTTCCCACGTAGCTTCCTCCGCACCATGGTTTTGCCATAGCACTTTCACCAAAGGTACTGACTTCCTACGCAGAACTTTGACATCTCGATCTAAGATCTGGACTGGTTCTTCTTCGAAAGATAAGTCCGAGTTAACCTCAATCTCAGCCACTGGCACAACGTGTGATGGATCTGATCGATATCGCCTAAGCATCGACATGTGGAAGACATCATGAATCTGCCTTAACTCTGCCGGCAACTCGATCTGATAAGCTACCGGTCCCACTCGCTTCAACACTGTATATGGCCCAATGAACCTAGGGCTTAGCTTTTCTTTTCGCCCAAACCGTAACACCTTCTTCCAAGGCGACACCTTCAGAAAGACTTTATCTCCTACCTCATATTCCATTTCCTTGCGCTTGAGATCGGTATAAGACTTTTGCCTATCTGCTGCTTCCTTGAGACGAGCCCGAATCATCTTAACTTTATCTTCAGTTTCTGCTACCAACTCTGGACCCAAAACGTGTCGTTCACTTAATTCCGTCCAACACGTAGGAGTACGGCACTTCCGTCCATACAGTGCCTCGAACGGTGCAATCTGAATGCTTGCTTGATAACTATTGTTATACGCGAATTTTGCCAACGGAAGATACTCTTCCCAACTACCACTGAAATCCAGAATACAGCCTCTCAGCATATCTTCTAAAATTTGTACTGAAATCCAATCGTGTACCCAAAGCCTGATGCAACGCTTTCCAGAACCTTGACGTGAACCTCGGATCCCTATCCGAGATAATCGATACTGGCACACCATGCAATCTAACTATCTCAGCTACATATAACTTCGCTAGCTTCTGAAGCGAATAATCTTCCCTTACTGGTATGAAATGTGCTGACTTGGTTAGTTGATCCACAATTACCCAAACTGAGTTCTTTTTACTAGGCGTGAGGGGTAGTCCGCTGACAAAATCCATGGTGATCCTTTCTCATTTCCACTGAGGAATCTTCACTGGTTGAAGTAACCCTGATGGCAACTGATGTTCAGCCTTCACCTGCTGACACGTCAAACACCTTCCCACGAATTCAGTTACCTCGCGCTTCAACCCTGGCCACCAAAACTGTTTTCGCAAATCCCCATACATCTTGCTACCTCCAGGATGCATCGCGTATGGGCTGCTATGTGCATCCCGAAGAATTCTTTGTCTCAATCCCACATCCTTCGGCATACAAGCTCGCCCTTGAAAACATAATACTCCATCATCGGACAAACTATACCCTTCTAAACCACTATCTTGAACTTGCAATCTCCGCGCATTCAAACTTTCATCCACTAACTGTTTTTCCTTAATCTCCCCGATCCAGGTCGGCTTAACTTGCAGTTCCGCCAAAAGACTTCCATCGTCATATAGACTCAAATGAGCAAACATCGCCCTTAAGTTCGTCACAACCTTCCGACTTAATGCGTCAGCCGCCACGTTAGCTTTGCCCGGATGGTACTCAATTGAACAGTCGTAGTCCTTTAACAGTTCAATCCATCGGCGCTGCCTCAAATTCAAATCCTTCTGAGTCAAAAGATACCTCAGACTTTTGTGATCCGTGTAGACTATCGACTTCTCCCCATACAGGTAATGTCTCCATATTTTCAAAGCGAAGACTACTGCCGCTAATTCCAAGTCGTGAGTCGGATAGTTAACCTCATGCGGTCTTAGCTGACGGGACGCATAGGCCACTACCTTCCCTTCCTACATTAACACACATCCCAAACCAGTATGGGATGCATCACAATAAACTGTAAACAACTTCCCTGCCTCAAGCTGTACCAGAACCGGAGCTTCCGTCAAAATCTTCCTCAGCTTGTCAAAACTTCCTTATTGCTTCTCTGACCATACAAATGGGACTCTTTTTCTTAATAACTTAGTCAACGGCGCTGCGATTAAAGAGAATCCTTCCACAAATCTTCGATAGTACCCTGCCAGACCCAGAAAACTTCGAATTTCTGCCACTGACCTAGGCGGTTTCCAGTCCAACACCGCTTCGATCTTGCGAGGGTCCACTCTAATCCCTTCAGCTGACACCACGTGACCTAAGAAAGCCACCTCCCTAAGCCAAAATTCACACTTACTGAACTTGGCATATAACTGCTTCTCTCTCAGTACTTGTAGAACTATTCGCAAATGCATGTCATGCTCCTCCTCCGTCTTTGAATAAACCAATATGTCGTCTATAAACACCACAACAAATTGATCCAAGTACTGCTGAAACACCCTATTCATTAAGTCCATGAATGCTGCAGGTGCGTTGGTCAACCCAAATGGCATCACTAGAAACTCGTAATGCCCATACCGAGTACGGAATGCCGTCTTGTGCACATCAACCTCCTTCACGTTAAGTTGATGATAACCCGACCTAAGATCTATCTTCGAGAAAACTGATGCACCCTTCAGCTGGTCAAACAAGTCATCAATCCGAGGCAACGGATACTTGTTCTTGATTGTTAACTTGTTTAGCTGACGGTAGTCGATACACATCCGCATTGAACCGTCCTTTTTCTTGACAAACAGCACAGGCGCTCCCCACGGAGATATACTTGGTCAGATAAATCCTCTGTCCAAGAGCTCCTGAATTTGAGCTTTCAGCTCCACCAATTCCTTTGGTGCCATTCGGTAGGGTGCTATAGACACTGGCGCCGTTTCGGGTAACAAATCTATACCAAATTCAACTTCCCGATCTGGAGGTAGACCCGGAAGTTCTTCTGGAAACACATCAGCGAATTCCCCTACTGTTCAGACCTTCCCAACTGTTGACTCCTTAGCCTCCAAGGCATAGATTCGAACCAAAAACGCCTCACAACCTTTCTTGACCATTTTCTCCGCCTTTAAAGCAGACACCACATTGGATAGGTAATCTCTTCTATTACCTATCATGACCATTTCATCCCCCTTAGCCATCTTTAGAACCACGCGCTTAGCAGAGCAATCCAACCTTGCCTGGTACTTCACCAGCCAATCCATTCCGAGAATCAAATCGAATTCTTGAAACGGCAGCTCCATCAAATCAGCCACCAACACTACCCCTTGGAGTTCTAGGGGTACATCTCTATATAGCTTGTTTACCACTACAGAGTGACCTAAAGGGCTAATTACTGTCATCTCCCTAGAAGCAGTCTCAAAGTCTAGGTTCATAGTCTCTACCACGCTACTAGCAACGTATGAATGCGTCGAACCCACATCAATTAATGCAACATATGGAAGACCAAAAATTAAAAACGTACCAGTTATGACGTCCGGTGCGTCACCCTCCTCTCGACGCCTCGCTGCATAGACTAAACCAGGCTGCCTTGCTTCCGTGTTGCCTGCACCTCTGGCCAGAATTCCGCGACCTCGACTAGAACCATTACTTCCTCTACCATTACCACGACCCCTCTGCGGTGGTCCTGCATTTCTAGCCTGAGCACGGTTCTGACCCTCTGGCTGATTCTTTGCTAACTTCTGAGGACAATCCCTCACACGGTGATCCAACGATCCACATTCAAAGCATCCTCTTTCACCAGTCCAACAACCTCCCCAATGTGATTTCCTACAGCGATTACACTTGGCTGGTCTCTGATTAGTAGCTATGGGCCTCCCTGTCTAATTCGGCCCACTCTGCCTAGCCCTTTTCTGTGCATTATTACCCGATCCAGACGACCCAAAGCCTCTTTTCTGTTTGTTCCTATCATAGTTCTGTCTCACTGACTCCTTGACCCCTTCGGCTACCTTAGCCTTTTCCACCATGACAGAAAACTCACGCTCCTGCTGTGGAGCAATCAGTAACCTTAAATCATCCCTAAGTCCATCTTCAAAGCGAACACACCGTTCATGCTCCGTTGACACAATTCCCCGAGCAAGCGGCTCAGCCTCAAGAATTCTGCTTCATACTCCGACACAGACTTATTTCCTTGTACCAACCCCAGAAATGCTTTCCTCTGCGCGTCGATGTAGCTGGTCCCTACATACTTCTTCTGATAAGCAGCTTTGAAGTACTCCCAAGTAAGATCATCTGCCGCAGCACCATCCCGAACCGTGAGCCACCACTGATATGACTCATCCTTTAGAAGCGACACCGCTCCTTTCAGCTTCTCCTCATTCGTCAGGTCGAGATCATCCATAATCCTTTCCGTCGATTCCAACCAGTATTCCGCCATACTGGGTGCCACACCCGATACACCCCGGAACACCTCAGCTCCGTTAGCTCGAAGTCTTTTAGGTACCGACTTCCGAGCTCCTCCACCTCCCCTTATTCCAGCTACTCTTTCTAGAACCCGCAGCATCGCTTGTGACACTGCGTCATCTCCCGTCTGATCCTGCTCCTCAGCTCCAAAAGTTGGGGGGTGGTGGTGGCGGTGGTACCTCATTCTCCGACCCCTGACCCGACCTAACGGGTTCTGACACGGTCATTCTGCCCCTACCGCGTCCACGATGGCCACGTCCTCTAGAGCTCATTCTAACTATTGCGCTTTAATCTGATTAAGAAATTTTTATGGATTAGTACTTGTTTCACTTGGTTAACCGCGAAGAACTTTTATGAAGAGAGTTTAATAGAGATTCTTTCGATCATTCAAGGTTTTAAGTCCTCTATCCTAGTTCACACAGAAAAGCACATCCATTCCCTAATACCTTTCATACACATTCACTCTTCGGACATTTCTGTCCGTCTCTATCCCAGGGGTATTTTCGTCATTTTCCTACAAGGGTATTTTTGGTAATAAACCGAAGAAATTTTGAAAACTTTAATAAATCAAGACATTTTGTAATTTCTAAAACTGAAGAGTATTTCTGAAAATTCGTCAAATTAAAGGTACGGCAGAATTTTGGAAACCAGGGGTATTTTGTAAATTTCCAAAGTCAGGGTATTGTTTTCAAATACATAATTTTGGATATTTTTGCAAAGTGAGAGAATTTTATTAAAATCGGGATAATACGATAATTTTTAGAAACCAATGGCATTTTCGTAATTTTGCCACTAGGGCATTTTTGGTAATTTTGGTAAGTCGAAAATATTTTGAAAATTTTCCAAAAATCAATTTTTCGCTATTATTAAGGAGAGATGCTCTAATGATTTTAAAACTAGAGTTTTCATCAAACCATGGCTAATCTCTTTCGGGTTTTATTCATTGTGTTTAGCCTATGACCGAGTCCTCTTGGTTAGGGTGAACCGAAGCTACGCACCAGGTAGGATTCCTGCGAAGAGGAGGTGAGTCACGAGGACTGCTTAAGTACCAAGCTCTTCTGGATCCAATCCTAGACATGCGCACCAGGGTTACCACACCCTAACTCGGCGACTTAGTCATAGGTTTGTTTAATTAGGCACTTAGAGTCTTATGTCTTTTGTTGGGGTAGACTAGTCCTAGGGTTTAAACACTTATCATCCTATCTACGTTCCATACCTACCCTTCTACAGACAATTAATTCACACAGAAGTCAGAAGTACTTACCTGGGCAGATTGCTGCCGGAGACTCGGTGCCATACTGTTCAAAACCAAAAATATTTCAAGAAGGCCTACCAAAAACATTTTGGGCCTTGGGCCCCCACAGCCGAGCTTTGAACTAGGCTCTGATACCAATTTTGTAACACCCCAAACCCGGCCCAAACATTATGACCGAATTTGGTATGTTACAGAGGAAAACATTTTGCAAAATCCCTTTAAGCCGATTTAAGTTTTGTCAAAACATTTCATTTTCAATTGTCTTGTTGAAACCATTGAGGTGTGTGAAGAAAACAATACTTATTTCGTTTAAAAATATATTAAGTCAGATTGTTACCGATTTCAGAAGTACCCGATGGCACAGAAAAACATTTTATGTTTGCACTTAAGAAAACTTGTGTAATCATTTTAAAGTCGCTAAGTGATTTAAACAAATTATCCAAACATGTAAAATAATGAAAATAATCTTAGGAGGCCTTATTACAACTGAACAATTAAAACCAAAATAAAATAAAACAATTCAAAATCCATTTAATCCATATTTTCACTGCATGGCCACCTCGAGTCCATCCGGCTCCTCATCCGCGATCTACGAGTCACCTGAAAAATATTAAAGGAGAAGGTGAGTCACCAAGACTCAATGTGTAACCCTTCCCCCGGTTTAGTGCAACATCATACACAAATCATTACTAAATTTAACATGCACAAGGTTCAATATGCGCCCAACCTAGCCATCCAAACGCCTTTCTCTACCCCGTGTGGTACCAAACCACTGGTGGTGCCAAACCACTGGTGACCAAAGTCACGATATCCATCAATGTTGTGGTGCCAAACCACTGGTGGTGCCAAACCACTGGTGACCGTAGTCACGAAATAATAAGTTGTGAGGCAACCCACGTGTGATACCAAATCACTGGCGTCAATCCCATATTATCATCTGTGGGGCCAACCCACTGTGGTGCTAAGCCACTGGGACGAGACGCTATGAGGTGCCAAACCTCTGGTGACCGTAGTCACGAAATGTGGTACCAAACCACTGGTGTCCGTCGACACGAATATCACTTCCCCCTCCTCTCATTCAACCCACATCAATCAATGATATGCATTTAACAGAAAACATGCTAACATGCTTGTTTAGCAACATACATAGGATTTATCATCAACCATATATTATATGCCACATATACCAAATATGTCATGCTTCCATAAGCATCAGATAGTAAACTCATTTTGACAAGGACTTACCTGAAGCCTTGCTTATACCTTTATGGTATTAAATCTGAAGCTACACAAATCCAATTTAGCATACACAAAATACTTAGCACATTAATTAGTTATGAAGTGTGTATGTACACACCTGTTACCAACGACAGCTCTAAATCCCGAAGAGACAATCGGCCACACAAGATTCCCCTTGCCCTATATTCGGCCAAACATAAGGTTAGTGATATGGCCTATTCGGCCAAACCAAAAAAATCTAAAGGGTTAACACTTGAACCTGAAACCTTACCTACACGTCCTTTGAATACTAGCCACCACACACCAAGTGTTTCTGCTTCCCTATACTCGGCAATCACATACCCATGTTAATAGCCTTCGGCTTTCGAACACTAAATACATAACTTATTAAAGTAGATCCTTACCACCACTTACCAAGTTCGATTGCTAACAAATGGAGGCTTGATTGAATACTTCAAAATCCCAGAGTACCTAGACAGAATCGGTTTCAACACTGATTAGCCATCACTATAATTCGGCTTTTCCCTTTCAACCAAGTCGACAGAGAGAAAGAAGAGAGGGGAGTTTCGGCTATTACTTACCTTCACCAATCAATTGACAAAGAAATCTCGAAGAGACTCATGCTACTCTTACTATTCGGCCAAGGTGAGTTTAATAGGAAGAAAAGAGATTTCGGTCACCAAGATAGGGAGTAGATTCGGCTAATAGGGAAAGAAAATAATGAGAAAAGGGAGATAGGGGTTTCGGTTTTGAGAAGAAAAGAAAAGAAATAGGTGGAAGATGAGAGTGTAGGGGATTCGGCCAAAGTCTAAGAAAAAGAGAATGGTTTCCGGTTTTGAGAGAATGAGAAAGGGAAGAAAGAAAGAAAAGATAGGAGATGAGAGAGTTGGGAAATTGGCTATTGCAAAGGGAAAAAGAAAAGAATCAAATGCTGCATAGGTGCTTTAAGAAATTCGGCACTATCCCCCCCTATACTCAGTCTCCTTACCGTCCACTCCCCTTGAACAAGGAGTTCAAAATTCGGCCACACCTTGAATTACTCTTGGCCAATCATTTAAAAATATTCAAAAGATTTTGAATAAATCAAATGCCTACTTTTTCTCCTTGCCAACCTTTTTAGATTATTCACATAAAATCCAATTAAATCCTTATTTATATCCTTATTATCCTGAAATTAAAATTGGGCACTTCTCTCTCTCTCTCTTGCCGTCCAAAACAAAGAGCAAAAAGGGAAATCCCGCGACTCGAACAAAGGCTCCCCTTGCTCCCCTTGTGGCGTCAATTCCAGCTCCTAAGTGGCCTCCCTTTTGCCACTTTTCCAAGGCCTTATTAGTGACACATAATCCCTTTTAACACTTGTAACCCCTATCTACTATGGCTCCCTATCCTTAAAGCTTACAAATTAAATTTTCCTACCACTCAAGCCCACTCAAGGTCCACAACTAAGACCTATTACACCACGAATAACATCACAGCAATCCAATCACAAGCAATTTAATTCAATCACAAATAACCCCTATTTTAGGATGTTACAGATACTTAGGGAGAAAAGAATTGCATTCCAAGAGCCTATAAATACCCCTGGAAACACAGAAATTTATATACTTTTTCATGCCCCTTTTGACCCAAATTCATATGGTTTCGAGTAAATTCTTTTCAAAAAAATAATTAAATATTATAAAATAATTAAAGTGTTCTAAAAATATGAACATGATGAATTTTAATTAATTTTATAGTTAATTTTGTTTAATTTTAACTATTTTCGACAGATTCGCACAAAGGGCGAAAATCAGCTCGGCAAACACTGCTCGAAGAATAAACCGAGAAGCAATTTGAAGTATCAAGGCAAATTTATTTCCAGCCCAAGACGGTCTAATTATGAAGATTTAATCATTAAATAATTAATTTTAATTTATTCCCGATTTAATTTGGTTTAAATAAATTAATCTTAATTAATTATGAAAAAGGCCCAGTTGAACCGTACTGGTTGGACCGAACCGATTGAACCGAACCAGCCACCAATTGGGCAGCCCAAACCGTCCACAATGATGGCCCAAATCAGCTTATTAGCTGATTAATTAATCTTGCAAAGAAGCCCTTGAAGACCTTTCAAAATTGCATTCAAACCCCTCCAAATATTATGGCTTTGTAGATTTGCCCCATGCTATATTTAGCAAAGTTGAATTCTTCAACTTTGCCACATGGGATGGCCGGCCAAGGGAGGCCTCTTTTTCTGATGCTATTTGCTATTTTTAGCAGCCTTGATCAGCTATAAATACATCCCTTTGCTGCTCATTCAATTCACACCTCAAGCATCCAACATTCTCCTCTCTCACTTTCTCTCAATTCCCATTTTTCCCATTTCCCTTTGTGTGTTCTTGTGCCGATTTCCCCTCTTGGAAAAGAGGCGTTTTCCCAGCCATTCAGAGCAGCAATTGGAGTGTTCATAAGTCACCTTGATAGCCAAGGCCAATGAAGAACGAAGAACGGAGCAATCAGTCAAGCCACGGAGAAACACCGGATTTGCTTCTTGTTCCCTATCTCTTTAAATTTCGTTGTTGTTTTGACGAACATGTTTATGAATATTTATGCTGTTGGAATGTTTAATTTAATCAATTTAGCTTGAATTTAATTCGTGTTGGGTTGATTACATTTCGATTTCTTAAATTGTTAAAATTGTGTTTATGCTGTTAAAGGCCTTAGTAAAATGTTTGGTTAAGTAAAATCATGTTAAGTTATCCGGCATTATAATTTTTTAGATAGCTAATGAATTAATTATTTAAACGCATTGAAATTATAATTAATGGACACAATACTTAATCTGTGCATGTTTAATTCTTCTAAGGTAGCTGAAGATTAAATTAGCATTGTATTTGACGATACATATGCCTTGCATAACTTGCAGGATTTTGTGATTAAATTGTTTCAAGGTAAAAATACTTTGTTACTTCACATGATCTTTTATATGCTTATTAGATTGAATTAATTGTTTGAATCGACATAGGAATATGCGAGAGATGGTTTAATTTAATAAGTATGTATGTGCGATAACATGTTTACTTTTAGAGTCTGTTTAATCGTTCGAATTTGCATAGAAATATGTACAAGAGATGAATGGATTTTTAATTGTAAGCATGTTCATAAGTTATCAAATTACCGAGTTGCCATGATTTAATAAGTATAAGCACAAGCTTAATAATTCTAAGGTAAGAAATGTGATTAATCCAACACAATTATATCATCTTGATTAAAATTAGTTTTTGAAATCGTGCATTAGAACTTTGTTTTATTTTATTTTTACTTTGTTTTTCTTTTAGTTATTAAATATCTCTCAAAACCAAATATTTTTCTGTCACCAAAGTGTTTGAAATCATTTTCATAAATAATTCTTTTACAGTCCCTGTGGGTACGATAACTCGACATTTACTTGTCACTTTATTACTTGTTACGATTGTGTACACTTGCACATTTCCACCGTTCCAACCCTCTAAGTACCACCGTTGAAAGGGGATCGAGCTAGGCCAATGAGCCAAGCCAGAAAGGTCAGAGTTGAGGGAATCGCTTGAAGTTAGCCAGTTGATCCATCCCAAGAAGCCGGAATTCTACTGAAGACGGCAGATTTCTCTTTTAGTTCCTTCAGGGAGTTTTAGGGATTTTTTATGTTTTGTTTTATCTTTTCTCTTGAGATGTTTTCTTTATTTGTTATTAACTAAACCCCCCAGATACCTGAAGGGGATGAAACCTAGATGAATCTTGTTATTATTTCCTGAATTATATGATAAATACTTGGTTTGTTCTTAATTATGCATGCTTAATCCAAATCTGATGTGCTTAGGTGGAGGAGGAATAGACCCTGCTTAAAGAGTAGATCTAGCATAATTAAGCGGAGTTGATCGAACGCCTAGAGATAGGGTTACGAGATTTTGTCGGATTAGGGTGAAACCTAATATGGGAATCCATAGATCGATTTACTGCTATTCTAGGGGGTTATTATAAGAGAACGAGAGTTCCACTAATTAACCTAGGGTTAGACGTTATTCGCCTCGAGAAAGGGTTTAATATACGTTAGGGAGTCCTACGGATCAAACTAAGTGAATAAATTGTATGGTTCAGTGTTAAATAACAAGTAAAGTCTAGGTGGATTCTTCTTGAGGGTATCATCGTGATCAACTGAGTTTTTCGTCAAATAATTTCCTAATTCTTTCTTTTTGTCTTTGTGTCTTTAGCTTAGTAGTCGTTAATTTAGATTAAAGCAACTTCACTTTATTTTAGGCTAAATAATAAAAAGAAAGTTAGTATTAGTACTTTTAGTTCCTTTGGGTTCGACAATCCAGTCTTGCCTAAGCTATACTACTGTTCGATAGGTACACTTGCCTTTAATCGTTGTCAGAGTTAGTTTCCAGGTTTGATCATTCGTTTTGTAAATTTTAAAGCTCTGATTTCAGTGATCAATTGAGAAATCATTAATAGTCCACAACAAAGCTGCACATAAATAAAAAGTTCTCCTTTCTCAAGACATCATATGTTTCAACACCCGCCCATAACTGTTTCAACTCTTCAATAAGTGGCTGCATATAAATGTCAATATCAGTCTCGGGATCTTTCTTTCTAGGGATAATCATAGATAAGATAAAATAAGATTGCTTCATGCAAATCCACGGAGACTAATTGTAAGCAACAACCACTACAGGCCAAGTACTGTACGAAGTACTCATGATTTTAAAAGGATTAAATCTATCAAATGATATCCCAAGCCTCACATTCTGAGGATCGCTTGCAAAGCTTGGAAATTTACTACTAAATGATTTCCAAGCTAAAGAATCCGCAAGATGCCTTAATAATCCATCACTGGCTCGTTGATCATGATGCCACCTCATAGACTCAGCTGTCTTTGACGACATGAAAAAGCCTTTGAAGCCTTGGTATTAGTGGAAAATATCGCAAAATCTTTATTGGCTTCTTTCTTGACCGTGCCTCACCTTCATCCTCATTCACATCTTCTGTATTCCTATTCATCCAACGAGATTTACCACAAACATGACAAGACTGTTGGTTTTTCCGATCACCCTAATACAACATGCAGTCATTTGGGCAGCTATGAATTTTTTCGTACCCAAGGCCTAAATATTTTATTAGTTTCTTCATATCTTTGCATGAAAGAGGGATTTTTGCAAACGGAAACATATCTCTCAAAAACTCTAACAGCAGTGTCAAAGAGTTTCCAATCCACCCTTCCAAACATTTTAAGTGAAAAAGATGAATGTAGAAGGACAGTTTTGAAAATTTTGATCCCTAATAAAGTTCTTCATTCATTTCATTAAGTAACTTGTAGAACTTCGCCGCTTCTCGTTTCGGTAAAAGCATTTCATTTTATCAGGTACACTTCTTTCCGTTTCAGTAAAAATATTTCCACCAATATCACAATCATCAGATGCAATAATTTCAGGTGGAAATGATTGCAAACCATGACTCTACATATTAAATGCATCCTGCAACATACCTTCCATGTCATATTCTCTAACAGACTGATGGTAAGCATTATGAGGATAAGTCAGATTAATCGTTGAAGAGGTTCTACGAGGTGTATACTCTCCATGGAAAATTCATTTTTTATACCCCCGAATAAAGCCAACAACAACTAGATGTTCGTAGACAACTTCACGAATATGCTAATTGATGTTGTCACACTTCTTACACGGGCAAAGAATCATATTCTTTTGGCTTGCATTTTGAAATGCAAAATTTAGAAAAGTTTGTACTCCATTTCGATAGTCGTTGCTTACCCTTGACAAATTCATCCAACTCTTATCCATTTCGTAGTTCTTGAAGTCTAAAGTTTACAATAAATTATGGTTACTTAAGTGTTCTAAATTGATTTAAATCATGTCATTGTACTAAAATAGATAATACATATCAAGTATCAAGTATCTAATGGGTGTAAACTAATTCAAGTAAGCTGTTTATTTATAAGTATAATTAAGAGTAGGGAAAAACAATAGTGTTGCCCAAATTTCTGTGATTTTTATATATTTTGATCCAAAGTTTTATGTAAGTTATGATATGATATATATTTATGTAAGTTATGCTAATATTTATGTAAGTTATGTAAGTTATTATATGATATATATATATATATATATATATATATTTATGTAAGTTATGTAAGTTATTATATGATATATATATTTATGTAAGTTATGCTAAGTTACGTAATTTATGATATGATATATATTTATGTATTGTGTAAGTTATGTAAGTTATGATCCAAAGTTTTTTTTTTGTTCTTTAAATGTTATGTAAGTTATAATTATCATCTTTAAATTTTAACTTTAAATTTTAACCTTTAATTATACTCTTTTAATTTTTAAATTTGTGTTTTTTATCACCATTATGTTTACTATACTTAAAAAGACAAAAATTAGTAATTATATGTTAATAAAGTTAATATTTGTTAATTTTTCATCTATTTTGAGTTAATATTTAAATTAAATTTTCATGAACTTTTTAACTTTATACTACACATTAAAATCGATCAATTTATTTTTATGATAATATTTATGAAAAATATTAAAATAATTTTAACATTAAGATAAATATTATTTTCCTTTAAAAATTTATTTTAATTAAATAATATTTATTTCTATGATAAATATTATATTATGTTTTATTTTTGAATTTTGAACTTTAAACTATATACTTTTAAGGATAAATAAAAAATATTATTTAAATTAATGTTCTATGAAAATTTTAACTTTAAAACTAAATATAAAAATTAATGAATTTAAATTTAGAATTTAAAATAATAAATTAATAACACAATTAAAATCTAAAAGTTAGAACTCAAGTTATCTTAAATTTTAAAATAAAAATACAAATTTAGAATCAAAACTAAAATAAATAATAAAAATTGGATTAAATATAAAGATATCAGTAAAATAAGATATTATAATGAAGTTAATTAAATGAAATAAGGACTTAAATCATAACCATGTAAAATATAAGATTTAAATATCCATTCTCATGTGAAATGTCAACATTGATTATTTAAATTGATTATTCTATTTTTTTATTAAAGATATTAAAGATTTGTTATTTCTTTTGTTTACATCTTTTCATTTTGTTTGTTTTGTCAATACTAAAATTAACTATATTTAAACCATACGTGATAAATGTAAAACAAATTGTAATGTTTCTGAAATACATATATATTAAAAATTAAATAAATAGAAATGCATAATTGAACAAGCGGTTTTACTTTGTATAATAGAATAAATGGTTCCACTTAGTATCAAAACTCAATAAGTTCATCTAAATTAACCTCTTTAAAAATTCATAATTGAACAAACGTTTTTACTTAATATCAAATTTCAATAAATCAAACTAAATTAAGCTTCTGAAAATGTATAACTAAATAAACGGTTTCGCTTAATATCAAAACTTGATAAATTGAACTAAATTAACCTTTTTAAAAACATATAATTAAATAAACGATTTTATTTGATAATTAATCGAACTAAACTAAGCAAATTTATTCAATTACAATCAAGTTTTAGTGCAACTAATGCTAAACCCTAATTATTGGGTTAAATTAATCATTAAAATATAAGAATTAATTTGAATGTCACAAAATATGTACAGTAATAAACTTGAAAATTTATAGATTGAAATGGAAACAAAAAATCCCTTTCAAATTGATTGCAAAAAAGGAATGAATATTCAACCAAACTTTCCTAATAATCAACACCATGGAACATTATGAAACCAAAACTGATTTAATACCTAAGGAGCGAAAGAGATCACATACATACTCCACGAGCATACAAGTTAAACATTCAGGCAAACAGTTTGCAAACAGCATATGAGAATGAAGGCTTAAACAGTTTGCAAGTAGCATATCCAGAGAAGACAATAGCATGCTCCATTCTCAACTCCATTTACAAATAAACAGCCAATTGAAATTCAATTCCATTCTCAAAGTATCTACCAGATAAAATGTGAGGTATTTATCATATTGCAATATTTCCAAGCATCAATCAAGCGAAGAGAAAGCAACAATTTTAAGTATAAGGGTGAAATTCACTACTATTACCTTTACAAACTTTGGCCTGCTTAATTCGGTCTGACTAAAAAAGAGAAAGAAATAGATAATTTGGAGCTCAGTAACTGCCCTGCAAAATCGTGCTCTATATCAAGAACTTGCTGATGTAAAAACTCAACTATACTAGCCTTAGTCAATAAGGGAAAATGATTGTCTACACTAATATGGACTAAAAACCATTGTAAAGCACATATTTATACATGGGAAGCCCCTAATAACTTAAAAGTATATCCGAGTTTCGATAGGTAAAAATTTTAACACACAATGGTCACCACCAATATATCACCCAAAATCTCAAAATCATCTAACACAAACAAAATCATTACTTTGATTAATTCAAGTCAAGAACGAACAATAGTTATGGATGAACAAATATTAGAACCAAAGAAAAATGATGGATCAAAAGCCAAGATTTCTATCGTAAAGTTTAGTGTGGGTGTAAAGCAAACCAGAAGGAGAGGAATAACTGAATTTAATAATTTTTAACCAATCTTCAATATTTTAAAGTTTTTATTTTGAGGATCTAGGCACAACATCTCATGACTCACAATTTAAGTAAAAAATTTCATGCAAGTATTGCGCTTAAAAGTGTTATGAGCAAGGTGACTCGGCTTGCTATGGGTTGGGATCAACTTTAGTTTTTTCAACTTTATAATGGCCTGATGTAACACCCTTACTCGTATTCAATGCTGGAACAGGGCTCGAGGCATTATCGGACTTATAACACAAGCAATCACACAATTTCGAGTCATAAAATTTGTGTCCAAATTAAAATGATTCATAATCGATCATAAAGTCCCTTATACGAGCCTACGAGGCCCAAAACATGCTTTGAATGTGGTTCGGGACTAAATCGAGAACTCTGGGAATTTTTATAAAACTTAGAAAAATTTTCCATGTTACAGGGCTCACATGCCCGTGTGGCCCAAGGGATACGCCCGTGTGGGCCAAGGGACATGCCCGTGTGACCCTTAGACACGTCCGTTCTGCAGGCCGAGTTTGAAATTAGGGTGCTCTCTGACTTGTGCCACACGGCCGTGCCACACACCCATGTGCTAGGCCTTGTAGCACACACAGCTGAGACACACGCCCGTGTCTCTGCCCTTGTGCTCAATTCTGGACATTCTGTTTTTCCAAAATTAAGATGCAGGGGAAACACGGCCGGAACATATGCCCGTGGGGCAGACAGTGTGTCACACACGGCCTAGACACATGCCCATGTGTCTACCAGTGTGGACAAAAACAAGTCTATTTACCAAGCCATTTTTCCACTCTCACTTGCACACTTCTACACATCATCTCATGGCACAAAATCAAGCATGTGAGAGTAACCAAATAACCACAACCAAGACAATAACATGTCATTCTCATGCTATTACTTATCATACTTAGAACAATTATTAGGCCACAATTGACTACGTTCAAGATACCTAATTGTACACCACTTAATCATCTCATCAATAGACCACATTGCCAAACATTTCACATTCATATCCTAAATCATATTTCCATCATTTACCAAGCATACCATGACCATATCACCAAAGAGATTACCACATATATATCTATACTTAGGCTTACAAACATGATAGCCCAAATAAGCTAGTCTACATGGCCAAATATCAAATCAAGCCTTTGACATTTACAAACCAATACATTGGCTAAAATCATGATGACACATATAACAGATGACCAAGTCCCTATACATGTCATAGACTTAAAATGCTTGAATTCATTTATACCCAAAATAATAGCTTGATAGTGTGATAGGATCTCCTGCGATCTCCAACCCAAGCTAGCTCAATAACCCTATAAGACATTAGAAAGGAAGGGGGTAAGCTATATATATAGCTTAGTAAGTCCGTACGAAAATAATAAGCAACTTTTATCAATCATTTACCAAGTCCGATAATATAAACACAAGATAATATAAATTGTTATAAAACTCACAGTTATAATTTATTCAGTCACATTGTTTGCTCTATCAATTTGTAAGCATATTTTAACATGTTTTGACATTAGCCTAATAACCGTAATCTCTCAATTATAACAAATTACCACAATCAACCAATCGTTTCATACCTCATAATAAACATGCACATTATTTATTAATATTCACCTCTCAAGCATATACTTTAACATCTTTCAATTGTTTAAAGCTCATATCTTTCCATACTTCCATAATCATTTTAATAGGCAATTATGCCAATATTTCCTTTTTCTCATATCCAATAAATCACAATTTGTGTAAATGAATCGTGTTATATCATAACTCAATTTGGCCCAAAGGCCATTCACAAAATCGTCAATCGAATTTACCATGTATTTCATACATCACAAGTATAGACCAATAATCACAAGGTTTTCATAAAATCATTCTCGTGGAAAATCATGAACTCACAATTTCATGAATTCAATGCTTATAAACTTTACATACATACCTGTACCAATTCGTAATACTTACATATTCTTTCTCTTCTTTGACATACCCGTTGAATTTCCCGTTGAACCATTTGGAATATTAAAGAATACTCGGGAATCTCGTACGTACGGTACCGTACCAATGCCATATCCCAGATATCGTCTTGCATGAAATCTCATATCGATGCCAATAGCCCAGCTATGGTCTTACACGAAGTCTCATATCGATGCCATATCCCAGATATGGTCTTACACGAAGTCTCATATCGATGCCATATCCCAGATATGGTCTTACACGTAATCACAGTAACCCTAATGTCATGACATTTGTATCCTATCTATTCCTAATGTTCAATTGGGACTTTCGCTGTATCGAATCTCCGTCGGTCATTTCCTTAATATCGTACTCAATAGCATTCACATTTAATTCTTATTAAACATATGAACTTACCTCGACATAGAAACGGCAAAAAGGACTAAATCGTCAAATACTCGTTTCTCCCCCGTTCTAGGTCTCAACCTCGTTTTTCTTGATCTATAATATCACATTTAACTTATTTAACCATTATACTATTCAAATCAGCCCAAAATCACATTATGACAAAAATTATATTTTTGCCCCTAAAGTTTGACATTTTTACATTTTAGTTCCTAGGCTCGTAAAATGAATTTCATTCAATTTCTTAAAAACCCAAGCCTAGCGAAACCATTTTCATACTCATAACAACCCACATTTCTCATTTAATCACACTTTTCTACTCATTTTATAGACTTTTACAAATAAGTCCTTTTTTCTACCATCAAACATCAAAATACATACATGTTCAACATGGGTAAAATTTTAGACTTTGACATCTCTTCAAATTAGTGGTAGAAATAGATAGATCGAGTTACAACGACTTCAAAAATGGAAAGAGCATTAAAAACGGGGCAAGAACGGACTTACAATCAAGCTTGGAAGTGGCCAAACCCTAGCTATGGCTTCCCCCTCGTAAAATTCGGCCATGAGGAAGAAGATGGACAAACTTTGGCTTGATTTTTGCTTTTTAATTCTTTTTAATAACCAAATTACTAAAATGCCCTTAATGAAAAACTTTAGAAACATACCAAACCATGTCCATTTTTGTCCACCAACTTAACCAATGGTCTAATTACCATCTAAGGACCTCTAATTTAAAATCTCATAAAAATTGGACACCTTTAACATATAGAATTCAAGTTTTTCACTTTTTGCAATTTAGTCCTTTTGACTAAATTGAGTGCCCAAATGTCAAAATTTTTGAACGAAATTTTCACAAAATCATTCCATAAAAATGTAGTCTATAAAAATATAATAAAAATGAATTTTTATGCATCGGATTTGTGGTCCCGAAACCACTGTTTTGACTAGACTCAAAATCGGGCTGTTACACCTGATCTAACCTAATTTTGTTGTAAAAACTTAAATAGGATAGATGCAAGTCTATGAGCACCTCCAATTGCACTCTAACCACAATCTTACACAACACAAAATGAAAGCGTAAAATGAAAGACTTGGTCAATAGTAGCACTTATAATTAAGGCCACAACTCAATAAAAACATATTCAACATAACAATGTAATAAATTATAAAGATAGTATTGCATAAAACAATTATATCACATTAGCATAGGCCTTTTTCAATCAAATCATGCCACCTTATTGCATTTCTAAAAGAAAAAAAGCTAATTATTTATTAATTTAATCATTAATGAATAGTTGAATTAATTTGTTATCATTTAATTATCACATGTAATGTAAAACATGATTTTTTTTTTTAGTTTTTCAAGATATTTATTGAAGCGAGCCAATAAAATGATAGATTAATTTACTTCACAATATCTTTCATTTTCTAGATGCATAAGAAAGACTCTAAGATTTTCATCTATTAAAAGGAAACTACTACAATTATCTTTCAACATAAACTTGAGATAACTTTTATTTTAATTACGGAATGCATAAATTTAATAACAAAATAAAAGATAAGAAAGATGAAATTATACCTGTTAACTTGTTATTGGTAAGAGAAAATGTTTGGAGAGAAGTCAATTTTTCAATAACGGTTCACCTGAAACATTTAATTAAATTAATCAAAATTTACAAATAAATAATCAAAAAATTGCAAACAGCAGCACAAACTTAAAAAGGGAGAGGAAGCTAGTTTTTTTTTCCATAAAGTTGGGTTAATATTTTGATTGTAAGGAAAGGGTATAAGACAAATCATGTTTAAGGCATAAAGTTGGGATAATACATCCATTAGCAAGATAACGATGTTGTTTAAGTCAAATGTATTATATTAAGAAATTAAAAAAATTGTACACTAATTAAATATAACAATTGAAAGTAAAAAATCATATTTATATGTTAAGTTGTTATTAGAAAATCAATGAATTTAAGAGAAGTTATATTTGTAATATTTATTGGAATTTCACCTGAAATGTAACACCCCAAACCCGGTCAATACGCCATGACCGAATCTGGTATGTCACTGAGGAAAAAGTTTTGAAAAGAATCGAATTAAGAATTAAATTTTAGTGAAAAACTCTTTAAAATTCTATATTAAAAAGAAAACAGATGTATAATAAGTTTAAACTGATAATTTACTTTGAAATTTCATAAATAAAACTTTAAAGCTTAGTTGATAATTCATAGGTTAGAAAACATTTGTATCATTTAAGAAAAACTCGAATTATTACTATGAAAACATTTGCATTTGAATGTGGAAACTTAATATCTGGAAATCATTTAAATTGTAGAAAACACTAAATTTACATTTTACTATCAAACGATTTATATTACCCGATGGTAAGATTTAAAAACCATTGCGTTTTTATTATTAATTTTAGAAAACTTTGGGCTCAATTATTAAATTAACCAAATAATTTATAAGCCATATTTAAAACATATTCAAAGCATATAAATAATCCAAAACATAATTAAAGAGGCCTTATTACAAACCCAAAATAAAACAAAAACCAAATTAAAATAATTTAAAGTACCCCAATTCGAAGTTCATGTAAAATCAAATTTTATTGCATGGCCTCCTCGAGTTCATCCGGCTCCTCATCCGCGATCTCACGAATCACCTGAAAAGATAAGGGAGAAGGTGAGTCACCAAGACTCAGTGCATAAATCCTTCCCCTGGTTAATGCAACATTCTTACACAATTTATAATCAAGCAACATACATATAATGCACCCAACCTAGCCATCCATAACTCCTTTCCTACCCCGTGTGGTACCAAACCACTGGTGGTGCCAAACCACTGGTGACCCAAAGTCACGATATCCAAAATGTGATACCAAATCACTGGTGACCAAAGTCACGAATAATCAAGTTGTGGGGCCAACCTACGTGTGATACCAAATCACTGGCGACGATCCCATATCTCAAAAGTGGGGCCAACCCACGGTGGTGTTAAACCACAGGGACGAGTCGCTATGAGGTGCTAAACCTCTGGTGTCCCAAAGACACAAATGTGATACCAAATCACTGGTGACCAAAGTCACGAATAGTCAAGTTGTGGGGCCAACCCACGTGTGATACCAAATCACTAGTGACAATCCCATATCTCAAAAGTGGGGCCAACCCACGGTGGTGTTAAACCACAGGGACGAGTCGCTATGAGGTGCCAAACCTCTAGTGTCCCAAAGACACAAATGTGATACCAAATCACTGGAGGTGCCAAACCTCTGGTGTCCAAAGACACGGATATCAAATCCTTCCCCCTCCACTCACATTCCCAAACCAATGTATTAAGAGTATCAATCATGCCATCATACTTGATATGATCATATAACATATTTAAATAATAGATCATGACATCAATCAACATATATTAACATCATATTGAAACGGACTTACCCGAATCCTTGCACATACCCATCAAGGTATTTTATCAAAATCTCATAGATTCCCACTTTAATAACATGATTAGACAATATATATATATATGTATATATGTATATAACCGAATTATAAAGTGTGTAAGATACACACCTGTCACTACCGCAAGTACTAAAATCCGAAGACCCGATCTACCACACTAGATCACCTTGTCCTATATTCGGCCAAAACACAAAACTTTAAGCAACACTAATCGGCTAGTAACACCTTAATCCCAATAGCTTTAGTCTTTTCAAAAGAATGATGAATCGACAAGAATCCTTACCCCTTGACTTACCAACCTTTGATCGCTAGAGAAGTAAGGCTTAGATCGATTGCTTCCAAAGTCCCGAGGAGCCTAAAAGAAATCAGTTTCTAAGAATGATTAGAACCTTGCAACAAGTGCCCAAAATTCGGCCTTTGCCCTCAAGAGAAACAACATAGAAACAAGAAAAAGAATAAGGAAAAACGGCCATAACACATACCTATCTTCCAAAATCGATTGAAGAAAACCAAAAGAATTCCTACCCTTGATGATATTCGGCCAAGGCAACCCAAATAGGATATGAGAAGTTTCAGCTATGGTTTTAGAATAAAGAAAACAATTGATATTCGGCTCGAAAGAGATGAAGAATTAGTATGGCAAAGAAAAATGAAAAGAGAAGAAGGATGATTCGGCTTTAGCAACCAATGAAAGAAAAATCAAGAGGAATGGGGAAGAAAGAGATTCGGCCAAGAAGAAAGTAAAAGAAATGTTGTGATTTTGAACAATATTCAAAAGAAAGAAAAGAGAGAAAAAGGGATTAAGAGATTCGGCCAACACCTATTTTACCAAAGAAGAAAAGTGTACAAAATTGCACCTAAAGATCAAGGTACATTCGGCTAAAGAGAATAGCTTTGGAGAGGAAAGAAATAAAATACCAAATGGTGCACAAAAGAGAAGAATTGGTAAGGTTCAAAGGAGTTTCGGTTTTGACACAAAGCAAAGGTTGAATGCCTACCAAGCTAGCCGAAAATGACTACTAACCAAAGAGAAATTTGGCACTAACTAAGAGAAATTTGGCACTAACTAGCTACCAACCAAACCAAAAATTCGGCCACTCTCCCCCTAGCCACACATGTCGTCCACATACATGGACTAATGGCCTAAGATTAGTTTCCAAAACACTCCCCATCATCCAAGCCTTTTGTCCCCCCATCCTACCATAAATCTTAAGATTCTTTTCCCAAAGTTCAAGCTTTCCTAAACTAATATTCAACTTACCAAAAATTGAAAGTCCAACCTACCATAATTAGAGCTTGACCGACACTTAATGCTAAGGATACATAAAAATAAAGTCTTCCCAATGTAATCCATGCAACTCGAACCACTTCCCTCAAGCAACATTCCATGCGTCCTAACCATCTTGCCACTAGCTCCTCATGTGCTAAGTTTAACACTTAAATTAACTTAAGTGTCAAGTTCACCTAATCCACTTCATTAAATATACAATACTAAGAATTATTCTAGCTTCCTAAATAAAATCAAGCCTTCACAAAACTAGGCTAAACACACAAAATTCATACCCGAGCCAACACAAATAATAAAAATAATACTCTAATTTTTCCTAAAACCCAATTAAACCCGAGAATTCATAAAAACCTCGTAACCTTCCAAATCCACTTAACTAATAAATCCAATTTGCAAAAACACCATTCTCTTAATCCTGAAGATTTTAAACACTCCTAAGCCCAAGCCCAATCCTACTAGGCCCAATTTCGGGATGTTACATGAAAAATATAATTAAATTCATAGCTTACTGGTACAACTCATGTACTGTGTTTATCTCTTATTCAATAATAGGAACTATGGCTGAGCAAAGATTAATTAAACAAAGAAATAATAAGGCAAAGATTCATAGTTTCAGATTTTTTTCTCTCAAATCTTAGATTTCTGATCTTTGACTTATCTTTAGTTTGTTTATTGTTCAACACCTTCTTCACTAATACTAATCATCATCTTTCTTGTTAACTCAATTCTAGGTTTTGAAATATATAAAACAAACAAGATATATGGATACTATTAGTGCTACATGTTTGTATATATAGACATATCTTTTTGAAAATTTTACCACACAATTGTAACCATTAATATATCATCCAAAATCTAAAAATCATCAAACACAAAAAATTATTACTTCAATAAAATAACTACTTGAGCGTTTTTTAACGGTATGATTATGTAACATAATATATCCGAGTTTCGGTAAGGACAGGATTTTGTTAAATGAAACAATAAAAATAATTGTTAAATGAAATAATAAAAATTGAGCTAATAGAGACAAAATTAGAAAATAAAGGACTTCAAAATGCAAGAACAAACGAGATGAGAAATGAAATAAAACACTCGACTTTTTTTTATTAATTTTTCTCAAGAAACAAAAGGAAAAAACTTACCGATTGGTTGTGGCAGAGGGGTGTCAATGGCAATGCAGCAGAGGGGACAGTCAACAACGATGCAGCAGATGATCGGGGAAAGATTTGGGGAATAAATTTAGGGATTTGGGGAAATTTTTAGGGGAAAAAAATAAGGGATTTCAGGGATATGAGTTGGGGATAAAATTGAGAAGAGCAAAACGGCACTGATTCGTTAAAATAAAATGATACTTTGCAGCATTTTTCTCATAGCACTGCTAATGCTTGACCTTTTGCGGCGTTTTTCTCATAAACGCCGCTACGGCTTTACCTATTGCGGAATTTCTCCGTTAGCGCCACTAATGTATAATATTTGCAGCGTTTTCCGTCCAAACACAGCTAAAACCTTAAATTCCTGTAGTGTTGGTTCTACATGCAATTCATTTCTGGTTTCAACGTGCTAGCCTAGGGACTGATTGAACATATATAATTAGAGCTCAAATAATTTATATTTAAGTTCCAGCTTTTCGCCCATTAATTATAAATTTATTTAGTCAAGAAGTCATTCTACTATAGTGTCATGCCTGAGCTATCCCTAAATATATATCATTACAAAAGCTACTTAATAAGTGCTCATCCAATGACCTAATCATAAGTGTGTTACCTTCATTAGATATCCTTAATCTCTTTGGGATAAATTCATTTTCGCAATATGATATTATTTTATCTCATAGTAACCATTGCATCTTCCTTCATGAAAAGTCAATTATTATCAAATAGTAATCAAGTCATTTATCACAAAAATAAATGACCCATGGCCACATTCACTTTTCATCTATCATGTAATGCCAATGAGAGGATACCATTTACCCTTTAGTTGGGCTATGAATTCCACTATTGTGGAATGATGCTACCTACTGCAAAAGTTATATACCCAACGTACCAACTTTTGGTTCCTTATCTATTTGAACTCAATCTAAAATATAAGCTAACGCTAATTAGGAGCAAGATGTATGTTGTAACACCCCTTACCAGTATTCAATGCCGGAACAGGGCTCGAGGCATTACCGGGCTTATAACACAAGCATTCACACAATCCCGAGTCATAAAATTCGCGTCCAAATTAAAACCATCCACATTCACTCATAAAGTCCCTAATACGAGCCTACGACGCTCAAAACATGCTTTGGAGATGGCTCGAGACTAAATCGAGAACATTAGAAAATTTTATAAAACTTAGAAAATTTTCATGTTACAGGGCTCACACGCCTGTGTGGTCCAAGGGACACGCCCGTGCTACAGGCCGTGTTCAAAATAGGGTGCTCTCTAACTTGTGCCACACGCCCCTGTCTCTGCGCGTGTGCTCAATTCTGGACATTCTGTTTTGCAACAATTAAGGTGCAGAGGACACATGGCCGGATCACATGCCCGTGGGGCAGACCGTGTGTCACACACGGTCTAGACATAGGCCCAAGTGTCTCCCCATGTAGACAAATTAAAGGCTATTTACCAAGCCATTTGCCACCCTTGTACACACATACACTTACACCAATTGAAAGCACGTACACAACATACATAGGTAACCAAATCATCCACAATTATGACCAACACAATATCCACATCTATCATACTCACAACATTTACTAAGTCATAATTGACTACTTTTAAGATACCTAATTGTACACCACTTTATCATTTCATTAATAGACCACATTTTCAAACATCTCACATTCATGTTATAAATAACATTTCTAAACATTTCACATTCACCAAGCATACCATGATCATATCACTATAGACATTGACACATATATGGATATACTTAGGCTTACAACCATGTTAGCCAATATGAGCCAACTTACATGGCCAAATAGCAAAACAAGCCTTTGACAATCACAAGCCAACATATTGGCTACAATCACAATGACATAATTAACAAAATGAATAAGTCTCTATACATGCCATAGACTTAAAATACTTGAATTCACTTATACCCAAAATGATAGCTTGATAGTGTGATAGGATCTTCGGCGAACTCCAAGTCGAGCTAGCTTAATAACCCTAAAAGACATGGGAAAGGAAGGGGGTAAGCTATATAGCTTAGTAAGTTCATATGCAAATAATACAAAACATTATTCACACACCTAACATACAAATAACTTAACAAATATTAACATAAATGTCATTAAAAATTCATAAACGCAACTTACTCAATCCCAATCTTACCAACAACTCTTCATATAAATAACATAACATATTTCAACATAAATGTCATTAAACTTCATGAGTATAATTTACTCAATCACATTCTTGCCTATAGCTCATCATATGAATAACATAACATATATCAACATAAATGTCATATGGACATAAATGTCATTTAATATCAACATAACACATATCAACATAATTGTCATATACTAATAGCTCATCATATGAATTACATAACACATTTCAACATAAATTTCATTAAGCTTCTTAAGCACAACTTACTCAATCACAATCTTACCACTTGTTCACCATACACTGAGCTCATTTTCTTTGAGTTTTATGTACATACCTGTACCATCTCATAACATATTCACATACTTTCTTATCTTTGATATACCTATTGAATTTCCCGTTGAACCACTTCGAATACTAAAGGATACTCAGGGATCTTGTACACATAGTACCATACCAATGCCATATCCCAGATATGATCATACATGTAATCTCATATCAATGCCAATAGCCCAGCTATGGACTTACACGAAGTCTCATATCGATGCCATATCCTAGATATGGTCTTATACGAAGTCTCATAATGATGTCATATCCTAGATATGATCTTACACGTAATCTCGGTAACCCTAATGTCATGACATTTGTATCCTAGCTATTCCTAAGGTTCAATTGGGATTTCTCGCTTGTCGAAACTTTGACGAATACTTCCATAGAGTTAATCACAATTCATACAAATTTAAAGCATTTAAAACATAAATATATCAATGCATTATTTACATACGAACTTACCACGAAATAAAACTGGCGAAAAGGGCTAAATCATCAAATACTCGTTTTTCCTCTATTCTAGGTCCAAACCTCATTTTTTTTCTTGATCTATAACTTATCAATCATTATACTATTCAAATTACCCCAAAATCACATTATGGCAAATTTACATTTTTGCCCCTGAAGTTTGACATTTTTACATTTTAGTCCCTAGGCTCGTAAATTAATTTTTATTCAATTTCTTCAAAACCCAAGCTTAGCCAAACCTAAATCATGCTCAAAAAGCCCACATTTTTCATGTATTCACACTTTTTCTACTCATTTTTCAACTTTTACAAACAAGTCCTTTTAGGCATTTTCACCAAAAATCACTTAGCAAAAGTCGTTTATTATACACCAAACATGCATTTTCTACCATTAGACATCAAAATACACAAATATCCATCATGGGTAAAATTGTAGACCTTGACATCTCTTCAAATTGATGGCAAAAATAGAAAGACCGAGTTACAACGACTTTAAAAATGTAAAGAAGATTAAAAACAGGGCTAGAACGGACTTACAATCGAGCTTGAAAGCTTGAAAAACGCTAGCCATGTCTTCTCCATGTATATTTCAGCCAAGGAAGAAGAAGATGGACAAATTTGGCTTTATTTTAGCTTTTTAATTCATTTTAATTACCAAATTACCAAAATACCCTTAATGAAAAACTTTAGAAACATGCCAAACCATGTCCATTTTTGTCCACCAACTTAACCAATGGTCTAATTACCATTTGAGGACCTCTAATTTAAAATCTCATATCAATTGGACACCTCTAACATATAGAATTCAAGTTTTGCACTTTTTGCAATTTAGTTCTTTAACTAAATTGAGTACCCAAATGTCAAAATTTTTGCACGAAATTTTCACGAAATTATTTCATAAAATTGTAGACCATAGAAATGTAATAAAAATGAACTTTACTACGTCAGATTGTGGTCTCGAAACCATTGTTTCGACTAGACCCAAAATTGGGTTGTTACATATGTCCCATTCGAGATATTCCCATTTGCGGCATTCAAGCAACTCAAGGGGCCTTTATACTTGAAAGGTACTGACTTGTGTATAGCTTTCACAATTTAAAGACCTTTGACATTCTTAAACATTCAAGTCCTAAGATGCGGACGTCTAGTCAGCCTATGATGTTTCACGAAAGTTCTTCCACTAAAATTGATAGAACTCTTTAAGTTTGTAACTAGCATATCTACATTGCATGCTTCGTTATTCTGTCTTTTGGGATGCAAGTCTATGTACAAATGGTTGCCCCTTTTGATGGCATGTGCTAACTCAAACATGTGCGTAGTTTGAATATATTAAAAGTTTAACGAAATTTCCCTTGTCCTAATTAATGCAAAAGCCTTTTTGTACAAATGACATCTCTTACACCACAAATTTCCGCAAAATAACTCTCTTTTGCTCACCTTATGACAAGTGTTTGTAATTACTCATTGGTTTTGGGCCTTTATTCAGGCTTTTGTTACTAATGGCATCTTTTCTATTAGCCTGTTTATTTATATTTACCTTACTTCCCTTAGCCATCTCGTTAGGAATTATGATTTGATCATTATGGATCTCTTTCAAAACAAGTGACTCCAATGCAAACTTATTTCCATAGAAAAATGAGTAATAATTAAGAAAAGCATCATGATTCACACCTCAATCAAATTGACATGGTTTTCCAATTAATATGTGTCTAGCTTGTATGGGTGCATCACATAGCATTTTGTCTGAGTGTATACCAATAGAAAATGACACAAGGTGTTGTTTAGATACTTTTATCGCACTACTTTCATTAACCCACTATAGGCGATATGACTTTGGATGCTTCATAGAGGATACACCAAGCTTATCAACAAGGAAACTACTTACAACATTAGTACAAGTTCCATATCAACGAGCTAGGCTTTCCACCAATCAAACATCTAGTGTGGAAAATGATGCCTATTTGCTATTGTTTGTCTTTTTTCACTTGGGCATTTAAGGCACTTAAAGAAATAAAAGCTTGATCACCAAACTCAAAATATTCATCAAAATCGTCATCATTAGCTTCTTGTAATAGAGGCATTTCTATGAATTCGTCCTCAATATCTAACTCAAGATCAACCTGACCATCATCTCTAATCAATAAAGACTTTTTATTGGTGTGTTTTCTAGCATAATGTTGCCTTCCTTGACATTTGAAGTAAGTTATATCTTTTTTTTTTTTTTGAGGAATTTTGAGAAGTATGAGATGAAAAAGTAGATGTCACCTTAGTTGTAGAATTAAAACCTCGAAAAGTATTAGAATATATTTCTCTTTTATGGCATCCCTAGGCTCATTTGGTTTGAACCTTTCATCACTTTAGAACCATGGTGCCCTTTCTACCATGTTTTATCTGTTATTCTATCGTAGAGAATTCAAGTAAGAACTAGCACCTATTGTTTCTCTTCTATATGAAAACTTCTTAATTTTGAGGGCTTTTTATAACATCTCCTCAATATCCATATAGTGTTACATGTCCAAAATATCAATTATCTCACGATTTAGTCCACTATGAAATCTCTCCATTTTAGCTTTCAGTTCTTCTGTGAGATTAACTTGAATCTCTCCACAAATCTACCACCCTATATAATGCATTGAAGCCATGAATGGAACTCATAGTAGTAAAATGGTGGCACAAATTGATTTCTCAAGATGGCTTTTGTAATATCCTGAATTAGGGGTTATTTGTGATGGTATTGTTTTGCAAGAGTTCGGTTTGTCGTATTGTTAAGTGAGATGTTCTAGGGCTTAGGAATAAGCCAAGGGTAGGCTCGAGCTGTGGGAAAAATTTTATTCTTAAGCTTTAGTTAAAGGGAGTTGAAGGAGCTAGGGGTTAAGAGTAATTCGTGGGGAATTTTAGCACAAGAATTGGCTTGGTAAAGTGGCAAGGAGGCACCACTTAGAACCTTGAAGGTGACGCCACAAGTAGTGTGAGAAGGCTTAGGTTCGAGTCTCATGGATGACATTAAGAGGACTTTTTATTTTTGCATGTGTATGGCATGTGTTGGTCAACTATAATTAAGATAAGTTTGGACTTTATCATTTATGGATAGTAGACCAAAGGGAAAAGGCAAGTTAGTAGTTTAGGTAGGGAATCAAGATGTTATGGAAGGTTTAGGGGACAAAAGGCTTGATGAGTGGGGGATGTTTTGGAAGTTTTTCCATGGTCATTTGACCATGAACCTAGACGGCATAAGGGGCTAAGGGGGTTGGTTTAATTGTGATAGTGATTAAGGGGATGGTATGGAAGAAATGAGGAGGAAAAAGGGGGATTATGTTGGCATGTGAGTTGGCCGAATGTGGTATGGGATTAGGGGGTGATAGTTGGCCAAAATTTTAACAATTTGTGCATCTTTTCCCTTTTCTCAAAATTTTTCTTCTTAGCCGAATTGGTCATTTACAATAGGTGTAAGCTTTATCTTGAGTGGCCATCATTTTTTTTTGGTCATTTTGGTTTAGGTGCCAATTCTCTCAAATTTATTTTCCTCTATTGCCGAAAATGCCAAAAAGTTTAGAAGACATTTCTCATTTCTTTTCTTCCTCTCTAGTGCCGAAATCATCTAGCACCAAGGGCATATCTCATCTTTTTCTTTTTCTTTTTTCTTTCTCTTTCTCATTTCTCCTTCTTTCTCTTAGCCGAAACCATCCTCTATTTTACCATCATCTTTTCTCTTCTCTTTTGTTAAAGCCGAAATCACCATTTCTTTTCTTTTTAATTGCAAGGTCAAATCCCTTTTATAGTTCAAGTAAGGGTGAATCAATCTTCGTGTTACGGGTAAGGATTATCTATCAATCTTTTTCTTTCTTTTCTTTTGTATTAGCCGAATCTAGGAATCTAATCCCTTTTATTATCTTTGGCCGAATCTTGAAGGAAGTTTCGGGGTTTCTCTATAGTCAACGTTTAGGGGGAGATTGTTCGGGATTTGAATAATCCAAGGTAAGCAAGCATGATATTTGGCCAAAGGCCATATCTTTTTAGTGTTAAGTGATTTCTCATATAGTGATATGTAGGTGCTGTCGGTGTTGTAAGCAAAGGCCAGAAATCTTGAGTATTCTATCGTTCATCGTTTTTTCAAGGTGCGTAGTTATCGCACTGTCTCTTGATTATGTGTATGTGTTATATTTATGTATATGTGATATGATGTTAATGGTAGCCGAATTAAGGGCTAAGATTGTGAATACCCGTGGTGGGTGATCAAATACTCAGGTCAGTGATTTATGATATTAAATGATCATTGATGAATATATGAAATGTGATGGCATGTGATGCATTATTGTTCAAGTGATATGTTGCCATGATACACATATATGCATGGGATTTGGGATGTGACTATCGAAGGAAAGGGTGTACTTTATGTACGTGGTCTGATGTTAGCCTTGTGCTACATTGGCGCTTGATGGTGGCTATGTGCTTCATCAAGGGAGGTGTTGGCTAGGTGCCCATCTCGGCGGATGATAGCTGTGTGCATCACCGTAGATTGAGGATGACCTCGAGTCATCTCGTGGATACAGATATGTGGATCACTATGTAATCGGTGGCTTAGCCACGGCCTTGGGCAGCAAGTCTGCCAAGGTAAGATATGAGGATCATTATTTGATCGGTGGATTAGCCACGGCCTTGGGCAGGGAGTCTGCTAAGGTAGGAGTAACGGATGGACTCTAGGATGGGTTGGGATTCATGTTGCATATTTATGCATTTTGCATGACTATTTAGTGGATCAATGTGGATTGGGCCAAGCCCAATATGTGAAATTATGTGGACATATTGCCTTATCATCTGATATGTGATTGATGTGTGGATGTGGGCCAAGCCCATATGTGGGGACATGTGTATTAACTATGCACTGAGTCTGTTTGACTCACCCAATTTTTTTCTCAAACCTTTCAGGTGATTCATAAAGCTTGGACTGGGTTGGGAGTGGATACGTGGTGGCCCATGCAGAAGATAAATTTATTTGTTTTACACATTTTTCTTATGAAAGGTTATTTATTGTAATAAGGGCCATTTAAAGTATTTAAGGACTTTTATTATGTTTTAAGTTGGATTGTCGATTATATTATTATTTGAAAATTTTTTATTTTAAACAACTTAATTTTACTTGAAATTTTAATTACACAATGTTTTAGTAAAGACAACAAAATTTTATGTTTTTTAACTCTAAGTCAAAAGTTTTTCTAAACGTTTTCCGCAGTGGCATTTCAAATTCGGTCATAGCGAATGGGCCGGGTTTGGGGTGTTACAGCTTTCATTTTTGGTTAAGATCCAATTAGTCTTTCACAATTAAGAATCATTGAAGTGTACCAATGATCCTACCATATTAGTGCATAACCAATTAACTCAATGGTATCAAGTTTTACCTTTTTATCAATTGAGGAGTTAAAGCAAGCGAAGATAGTCTCATTTTTTTGCCCTCTTGCAAGGTAGGCATCATGGTTGTTCTTCCCTCGAAAGGAAGAGGACTTGAAATTAATGGAACCAAGGTTGTGATCCCTTCATTGTCGCATGTGAATATGATATGCGATTTGTACAAGTATACACGTCGGTTCAAGTAATAAAATGATGAGTGAGTCTCATTCCCACGAGGATCGGATTGAGACACAAAAGTGGTCAAGTTATTATAATAAAATGTAATTAATGCTATGGTAAAGTTATGGTAAGTATGTAGGGGCAATTAAAAATAATAATGATGTATGCAATATGTGGAATTAATGAATACTTGGAAATGCTATGGCAACAGTGAGAGTAGAAATGTAATGGCAATAATGAGAATTACTATGGGAATATTATGTAGATGATCAAGTAAATAACTAAGAATGATATGTTAAAGATACGACGGCAAAGAATAAAAGATATATGATGTTGATTTGGAAGGTCAGGATTACTAAGAATCTACCCTTACTGTCAATAATGCATCGGCAAATTCATATTCAATTTACGGCTCACAAGAGTTTTAAAATGGTCTGCTTCTTTTGAGAGCAAAAACCTTAAGTTACCCTACCCATGTCTATAGGCATTAATGTGGTACCCTATATTGTTTCCTTCTATATGCCCGATGCTCTATGTCTAGAGGCTACTAAAAGTATCGGTCGAGTACTTTCTCATATCATTCAATTTCGATCCAACTAATCCAACCTTTTCAAAATTAGATTTAGTTTATGGGCATGCTTAACAGTCCTCTATGTCTAGGGATTGTCCGCATACAATTAAAAATAAAAAAATTGAATGAAACAATAAATTGATTTGAATCTATGCTTCAACCTTTAAAGAAAATAAAAGTTTCATTATATAATCCCAACCCGAGAGAGATTTAGCTCATGGGTTGGCGAATAAAATTCAAAACTAAAATAACAACCAACATTATTTTCATCATTCAATTCACAGAAGAAAAAAGTAAGAAATACGGAAGACTTTGGGACAACAGCTTTCGCGTGTCCAGTTCATATTCCGGCAGCACAATGTCCTGCGATGGTTGAAAAGGGTTGCTTTCATCTTCCTCTTTTTGTCGCGACTCAGCCGTTACCCTCTATTTTTGCCTAAGGATCTCCATTCTTGTTCGTCGTTTAGGGTTTCCTCCTTTGGCTTTTTATAGCTTTTTTTTCCTAGGGTAAATCCAACAACCCATATTTATCTTCTCCTCTTTTAAAATTTTTTTTCAATAACCGAAGATTATCTTCTTTTTAAATTCTGTTTTCTAAGATAAAAACCAACAACTCAGGATTTTTTTCCCTCTTTTTTAGGCAAATTTTTCTGGTACAAGTACAGTTAGGTTGGGACTGATATGCGTAAAGTGTTGGCTCAGTCTTCCCAGCATTCCCACAGCATTTATACTGACAAAATGTCCAACTGTCATTCATTTATCTCTCATTCCTCAACCTCCACTTGTCAAATCACCAAACACAGTCCTACCACAAGCGATTAACAGTACCAAATATTAAGACATAGTCCAAACTCCTAATGAAATGATGAAAATACAAATGAAATGTCCTAAAATGCAACTAAATGTACCTAAATACAAGCAATTAGCTAGGCCTAAAGGCATGAAATATAACTCTTTTCAAGAGTTATTAGTAATCATCATCATTTACTTCTTCAAGCTCTCTTCTTTTAAAATTTTGGCCTTTAGAGATAGATTAATTGGAGAATACCTTAGTCAACTTCTGGTAGTTATCAAATTGATTCTCTCTTGGTAGTTAAGTGATTAAGAGAAAAAAATTCCCCTCGCTCCAACATCATTCGTTCGATTCTATTTTTGAACTTCATTTGTCATTTCTTTAACTGGTTCATTTCACCATTGATGGCCTCGAGAATTAAAGGGGTTGGAACTCCTTCAAAAATTTTAGTTAAACCTTATCTTATTTATTTTTACCAAAACTAGATCTAGTCATTATGTTAATTTTTTAAAAAGAACAAAGTTGAACAAAAGATAAAAAAATAGCCTCACGGTTATTAACTTAAAAGCATGAAATCCAAGCTTGTAAATAAAGATAAATTTCATAACCAATTAAGAGAGTTGAGTTTAAAAAACCTTTAATGGCTTTAAGAGGTAAAAAATTTGATGATGCAATTTGAAATGAAAGTCTACAAGGATGAAAGGGTGTGTGTGCCTTAAATATCTACTCACGCAAGAAAGCAAGTAATGATGGGTTAGATGAAGATAGGAACGGGAAAAAGAGAGTGATTCTATTAGATATCGTCAAATGGTATTACTGATTAAAAACTATGATGTACGAAGCTTCGGGCCTTATAGAGGGGACAGTTGTAATGCGTAGGTTTGTACAAGTGTACACAGTCGTTACCAACTAATAAGTATCGAGTTATCGTCTCCAGAAGGATTTTATTTGTGCTAAGTCATTTAATTTGTAAAATTATATTAACAATTTGGTAAATAAAAGCACAAAATAGTTGAGAAGTGGTGATTAAAATATATTAAACTAAATGCAATGATCCCTAATGCAAATTATCCTAAGTATGCAAACTATATGAATGAAATAGATTTTAGTAAAATTAAACACAATTTGCAACAATTATAACATAAATAAACTAGGACAATTACTTTAATTAAACTCAATTTATTATCAACATGCTTAATAACATTCGAAAAAACATTCCATGGCAACTCGATCTTTCATGAATTTGGAAACCACATTAGGTCCTTTCGGAATCCTTTACTTAGTAAATATGCATTTTACTGATCCTTATTTCCTAAGGGTTTCTTAGCATTCGTGTGAGGTGACAGGGACGCGTCAGGTTTGAAACAGTTTAACCACACAAATCTAAAAACTACGCAGATAACAAAGCTTGGCCAGAGTTGTTATGCAACCTACAATTTAATCGGGGTCAGGATCTAAATTTAGCATGCACATTTCAATTATGTGTCCATTAGTCGTCGTCTGGTCAGGATCGCTCAGCTAATTCAGGTGCATTTCAATCACATATGAACAAAATACTGACTTGATTTTAATTGAAAACATGATCGATTGAGGCACAAACATTATAAGCATGAATCAAATAAATATTATTTAATCAAAGCAATCGTCCTAGCTTAAATAAAATTAAGCTAACATTATTGTAAACAAGATAAAAGAACACATAGCAAACATCTTTAGAATAAATTAAAGAAAAGAAAGATTAAACCCAATTCAGAGTAGTTGTCACCCAAGACTCTGACTGACGAGGCTCAATCGTTCCTTTGCTTTGCTCCTTTGCTGATGGCTCTCCAAGGTGGCCGACCAAGGGTTCTTTAAGAGGCTTAATTGCTAAAATCTCTATGAAGTCTATGAAGAGATGATGCTAGGCGTGGGAATGGAAAAGGCTAAGAGAATTTGGAGAGAAGAGAGAATGATGAATGATGAGAATGAATGAGGAATGATTGAGGGATGCTTGAGGGATGATGAATGAAGGAATGAGAGGGTCTTAATTATAGGTGAGGAGAGGGGGATAGTTTGCTAAAAATAGTGGATGTTAACCTCTTCAAATCTCCTCAAATTTTGGTCGGCCACGCTTAGTGGCTTTTGACTTGATTTTTGCTGGATTTTTAAGCAATTTTGGATGCCACACAACTCAGGACTGAGACTCGGTCAATCGTAAATCTTGGGGGCAAATCTCTAATTTCTTCAACACTGCAAGGACCTTGTGTAATTAAACCAAATAATGGTTTAAATGGACAGCCATGTGTAGCTGAATATTAGGTTGACTTTGTAACACCCCAAACCCGGCCCACGAGCCACGGCCGAATTTAGAATGCCACTGCGGAAAACGTTTGAAAAAGATTTGACTTAATGGTAAAAACATAAAAATTTGTTGTTGTTCATAAAGCATCGTATATTTAATGTCAAAGTAAAGTTGAGTTGTTACAAAATTTCTGAGTTGAAAACTTTAATATAGATTTTTAAGACATAAGTTGCTAAAAATAAAAATGTTTCCAAAATTACCATTAAATTGTCAATCCACCTTAAAGCATAACAAAAATAACCAAATACTTTAAGAGGCCCTTATTACAATAACTAAATATTCATAAGTACTGAATTATAAACTGCCTGAAATAAATAAAATCTATTCTGCATGGCCACCTTTGTATCCGCTCCAACCCAGTCCAAGCTTTATGCATCACCTGCGATGTTTGATAAAAATTTGGGTGAGTCAAACAGACTCAGTGTGTAATTAGTCCACTGAATTCCACCCACATGGGCTTAGCCCACAACCAAACCATATCATATAATAATGCAAGTTATCCACATAATGTCATATATTGGGCTTGGCCCATTATCACATTAATCCTCATGTCAGATACTCAAGACAAATAATTCACATGATTTCACTTATTGGGCTTGGCCCATATCCACATCACATATCATATAATAAGGCAATTTATCCACATGAGTCCACATATTGGGCTTGGCCCATTTCCACATTAATCCACATGTCAGATAATGAGTTTATGCAAAGTGCACCCCCCCAGCCTAGGGTCCATCCTCTACACACCCCCGTACCCAGCCACCACACACCAGGGGATTACTAAATCGCCCTCCAAGCTCTACACACCAATTGGCAATTAATGCCGTCCACGCGAACTAAATCGCAAATAATCCACAACGCGACTCAGTCAGCGCCAATCCACGATGTAGCTCGTAGCTAACATCAAAACCACGATGAGGCACATAGCTACTCATCAAACCACAATATGGCACATAGCCTATATCAACCACGATGAGGCACAGAGCCACTCATCATTCCATGTGTGGCTCGTAGCCATCACTAAACCACGTACATAAAGTACACCCTGTCCTTCTTTCATATTCATTTCCCCACCCCATGCACATGCCACATACCATAATGTCATGATGAATAATGCATGTACATGTTATTCAGGTATTTAATCACATAAGCACATTAATAACCACATTCAATCACATTTCCATAGGCATATTCACAGTCTCATCAATACTTAATACTGACCTGGTTATCGACATACCCCTTAAGGGTATCCATTTCATAATGATCACTGCACTTATTAGCATATACATAACACATACAAATATAAGCATATACCCGGAAAACGGTGGGTTAATCACACACCTGATAACTTGAAGTACTACGCTCTCGATCCCGATGCTATCACTAAGCGACACTACAGCTATCTGCCTACTTTCCTGTTCTGACGCTGGCCCACACCCCGGTGGCCAATCCCGCACTGCAGAGACTGATCTTCTCTTAAACTTAGGAATAGGGACTATCCCTTGTCCTTCTTGAATGGTATTCGCCTCCATCCACAACACTTAATCAGAACATTCGGTTAAACAATAATATACGAGGTCTTAATCGAATAAACTACCATAATCTAACCATCCCTTACCGAAACAATCTAGAATCCCGAAGGCTTTGCTTACAACTGTCGATTGTCCCTAGAAACCAAAGTCAGAATCGGTCACACTTAATAACCGAAATATGGCCTTAGGCCAAATATCGACATCCCTTACCTTGTTAAACTTAAATCCCGAAAACCACTACTTGCCTTTGGAGTTGTCGAAATCCCTGCTAAACAACTATTAGAATCGGCCATAAGCAATAATCTTCGAAAATGGCCCTTGGTCGAATACTACATATCACTTACCTTGATGAATCCAATCCCGAGAGACTCCCTTAATGCTCCCTAACATTGGCACAAAAAAAACACATTAATATGGCCTTAAACATATTTGGCCATTCCTAGAAATCAAGGCCTACCCTTGATTTCGGCATACCAAGAGAAAGAGAAGGAAACCGATTGCTAATAGAAGTACTTACCACCCACGCTTGCTTGAAGAGACTACAAGAAAGTAGTCGACAGCACCTTCAATAGGGATTCGGCTATGGTGTTTCTTTAAGGCAGAAAAGAGAAACAGAGGCTACAAGGTTCGGCCAAGCCTCTCAAATGGTAACTGAATATTCGGCTAACAAAAGGAAAAGAAGAGAGTTTGAGAAAGAGATGTGAATTTGGCTAAGAGAGCAAATGGATCAAAGTGATCAAAGCTTCGGCTAAAGTTCTAAATGACAAAGAGTCATTTGGCCATTCAAGAAAAGATGTAGAAATAAGATTGAAGGAAAGAAAAAGAATGGGAAGAGAAGATTTGAAGAATTTCGGCAATGGTAACAAAGGGGGATTCGGTTTTAAATGAAAAAGAAGAAAAAGAGAGAGAGTTCTCTTTACTCACAATTTCGGCAAAAAGGATGGACACTCTCACAACTAAAATTTGGCACTTATCCCCTCTACATGGCCGAATTTTGCCAACCAAAGAGACCCACATTCGGCCACTACTATGTCCCTTATCATATCCCTTATTAATCTCCCAAATTATCTCTTATCTACCCATTTAAAACAAATAAAATAAATCAACATTTATCCACTACTCTTAGCCGAAATTTAAAAGAAAAACTAGCCTAATCCTCATCCCTTAAAGTCCATATGCCGTCCGACCTCTTCTCCCTTCCCTTGACGCCAAAAGCAAAATAAAACCGTACTTCTTGGTGCCAACATGATTCGAACCTGAGCCCTTCTCCCTTGCTTGAGGCGTCATTCATCAAGGCCCTAAGTGGCGCCTTGCAGCCACTTTACAAAGCCCAACCTTATGTCCAAGAACCCTTATAAATTTTCTTAAGGCCTCCTTAGCTTAGCTCCCCATACTAAACTTAAAACTCAATAATTTCCTGAAGCCTTCTCCTACATTTTCAGATTCCCGAAAGCTATAGAACACATCCAAACACACACAAAGCCCCCTATCTCATAAATTATGCCCGAACGCATAACCCCTAAATCTAGGATATTACAGACTTGGTCTCCAATTTGGACAATTTTGTAATCCAGCAAAGCTATCAGACCTATCTAGAATAAATCAACAAGTTAGAGGACCAAAGAATAAAATTTATCCAATTTAATTAATTAATTAAAACCCAAATTATTAATCAAATATTTTAAAATGAATTATTAAATATAATTTTGTATTTTATTAGTTAATTTAATCATGCATGACCCAGATTATGTTTTATAATATATTCAAATTAATAAAAAATAAGCCATTTATTACTTGAAAACTATATAATAAAGCATAAAGTCACATTTTAATAATTTCTATGTCCTAATTTCATATTTTCACATATTTCATTAATTTATTAAACAATTACTTAGTTTTAATAATGGAGTTAAGTAAAAAGGTGATAAATTATATAGGAAAAATCCTATATATTTTTTCGTTTACAACAGTGCAATGTTCGAGCATCAAGGTTAGGAATGGTGGAATGGAAGAATGGATGGAGTGAAACGAAGAAGTAAAAAGAAAGATCATAGCAAGGCCATGAGTCCGATCGGAGTTTATATGCCTAAAATGAGTAAGACCATAACTAAAAGATGTAATGAATCATGTGATGGTTCAATGATAAAAATGAGTAAGACCATAGCAGAAAGATGTTATGGCATCATACAAAAGCACATCGAAACGGTAAATAGGACTAAGACCACAGTTGAAATATGCAATAGCATCTTTTAATAGTTCGTCGGGATAGTGATCACGGAGTTATATTATGTAAGACCATAGCTAGAAGATGCTACAACATCATAGATAGTCCACCAGGACAATAAACATGGGATAGTCCACCAGGACAGTAATCACATAGTTATATTGTGTAAGATTATATCTAGAAAATGCTACATTATCATAGATAATCCCCTGGGACCATAAACATAGGATAATCCATCGAGATAGTAATCACAAAAATCTATTGTGTAAGACCATAGCTTGAAGAAGCTACAGCATCATAGATAGTCCGTCGGGACAATAAATACGGGATAGTCTGCTAGGACAGTAATCATGGAGTTATATTGCGTAAGACCATAGCAGGAAGATGCTTCGACATCATAGATAGTCCACCTGGACAATAAACACGGGATAGTCTACCGAGACAACAAACACTGGGTAGTCTGTCGAGATAGTAAACATGAGGATTACAAAGTGTAAGACCATAGCCCGACTATAGCAACCAATGGAGTCCACCAGGACATCAAACATGGGACTAATTAAGTAAAACCATAGCTCAACTACGATAGCTTGTGAAGTCTACCAGGAGACTAAATACGGAAGAGTCTACTGAGACAAAAAACACTAGAGGTCAATCAGAACGACAATAGTGGGAACTTTTGCAAACAAGGAAAGGAAAATGGAAGTATGGGCATGCATTAGTTAGCTAGCAGGTCGAAGGACTCCGCCAATAAAAAGGGAAATATAAAGTGGGAAAAGACTGTTAGAATAGCAGTTGTCAAAGTTATTAGAGCATATGGGTGGTAACCTAAGATGATCAGTCACAGAAGTTGACACACTAGTGGTGTTTAGTGTAGAGATGAACGAAAGTTGGTTTAACTCATGATCGTAGTTAAGTATTCACCAATAAGAAGCTCTAGAAGACACTCAGAGAAACCATATATGCTAGTGGTTTGCCATGAGAACGCAGGTTAGTCCATAAGGAAAGAAAAGGTTAAATAGAACCCATTGACAAAGAAAGATATACAGTATAACAGATATGTCTTTCAAGATTATTCATCTTCAAGGGGAAACCATTGGGAAAGTATTAGCCAAATATCTTGTTCCGTGGGGATCCAGGATGTGAGAGGAATCATGAATTCAAGACGATCTGCTGGGTAATGTACGCCAAAGCAGTCCATAGCAAACAAGTATCATTCACCCCTAAAGCAAGATACCACGACAAGGTATAATTCATAGAAACGTCGATGTGTGTGGACCTTTTAGTAGGTATTATGAGTAGACAAACCACATGGGTAGAGTATTATTGTATGCATCAGAATTGTGGCGTGTTCATAAGCCAAGATGGAATTAGGACAGTTTAGCATGGAAAAAGTAGAGAGGAGAAAGAATATAGAAGGTAAATTTAGAAAAAAAGAGTGAAAATCTGTAAGGACGATAAACCAGCTAGAACCAACCATAAGAAATAAAAAAGGGTCATAAGCTCGACCAAGTATTGATTGTAAGAGGTTTCTCTGCCAAGAAGGAAATATGAAAATTGACTCGGAGCCTGCCACTCCGGATGTAACATGAATGTCTAAGCAAAATAGGGAGTAGTGTATTTATTTCCTTTCAGTTCAAACTCTTAGCAAGATGGGGTTTAGTTATAATTTATTAATGTATGTGAAGAAACTCACTAAGTTCAATTCAAACTTACAAGGGTTTAACATGTGATTGTAGGAATTATATGTTAAGGAGCTCGAGAAAGTAATTATGTAAAATTGCATTGTATCGAAGATAGCTATTAGTTTGGTGTCATGCACATAGGAAATGGGGTTGTAACATCCTAGAATTTGAATTTTTATATGTTGCATTATTTTGGTGCTCAGCTAGTTAAACTATCCAATGTGTGTGTTTAGGTAGTCCTGAGGAGGCTCGGGATTTATTTGGAATTAGTAAAATATTCTGGCATTTAGTACTTTAAGGTAATGGAATAAGTGACCTTAAAGCTTAAGGTAATAAAGTGGTAAGAAGCTAGCATAATTGAGCTATCAGTGAAGAGGATATGGCGCCATATGTGTTACCTTGAGGGAAGGAGTTCGAATCCCATTGTGTGCTTGTGTGAACTTTATTTATTTTTATTTTTGCTTTCCTTCCTTATAGTGTCGGTCAAGGATGAGCTTATGGTAAGTTGGACTTTATTTTTTTTTTATGGCAAGATGGTTAAGAGAAAAAGGCAAGATTGAACTTAGGGAAAGGGAATCAAATGGAAAAGGCATGTAGGGGGAACATAATGCTTATTCCAAGGGTGATGTTTTGGAAAGTTTGGGTGGCCAAACTTTGACCAATTGGCCATGCATTTGGATGGTTTTTGGGGCTAAGGGGGATGGCCAAATTTGTGCTAGCATTTTGGTAAGGTAGGTGCTAGTTTTGGGTCATTTGTTTTCATTAGCAAATTGGTGTATCAAATTTTTTCTCTCCAAAATTCTTCTCCCTAGCCGAATGTGTCATGAGCAGTAGGTAAACTTTTGTTTTGTTTTGGCCAATTCTTTTTGACCATTTTGGTATCATCTTCCATTCTTCCCCAAGCTCTTTTCCTCCTTGTGCCGAAACCATACGACCTTGAAGAGGCATTTTCATTTCTTTTCTTTTCTTCTCTTGGCCGAATGCACACCAACCTCAAGACCTTTTCTTTGTTCATTTTTCATCCTTGAAAACCGAAACATAAATACCCTATATTTCTTTTTTTTCTCTTCTTTTCTTCTTGCAAAAACTCTCAAACATCACTCCCTCCCTAATATTTTCACCATGGCCGAATATCACTGATCATTTCCCCATAGCCGAATCTTCCACTTCACACATATTTTCTTCTCAACCATTTTTTCTACTCACATTTTGATCAATCATGGTATAGTGGAGTGCCGATTGTTTCTACATCGCTTAATCGACTCTAGCCATAGAAAGATCGTGTGAAAAAGGAATTTCATCGTTCAAGGTAAGGATTCTTCGAGGATTCTTTATTACTTTTTATTCGTTATGATAGTGTTGATTAATCGATATTATTATAGGGACTCTATCGCTCGATTTTTCATCTTGAGATCGTACGGATTTTTGTGGTAAGCCGACTTCACTCTTAAGATCAATCGTTTGTAACAACGTAATATTAGTTTGGACTAATATTTATTTTCAATGGAGGCAAGCAAGATCGAATCAAAAGGGGTAGTGATTGGTGATCGAAAAAGGAACGGATTTACGATCCCTACTCCTAAATTCAAACGAAGGGCTGTTTCAGCGATTCGAGACTTTCCACCGGGTTGTGGACCCTCATCCGATGAGAATCAACTAATCGAAGTTGTTCGCAATTGTGAGGCATCAACGATTCGGGATTTTCCACCGGGTTGTGGACTGTTAACCGGGGAGAACCGGCAAATAGTAGTTATTCGCGATTCCGAGGGTAAAAACCTAGACCGTTTATCTTAGAGTAGATTTACTATAAGTGTTAATGTTCTAATCAAGCGTTAAAAATATTTTTAGGTGTCGACGATCAGGAAAGCGTAGTGCTTACCGTAATCAGGTGTGTAATCTCACACCGTATTCCATGGGTTAGATAATTATATCGTGTTAATCGTTTGATTAAATCGCATGTTAGTGACATTGGGTAAAATGACATAATTATCACTATATTGGTAAAGACTATGAAATCGATATTAAGGCTGTGAAAATTACGAGATTACCCTTAATGGGCCAAATCGATAAAGTGACTATATAGGCCAAATGTCATATTTGATATATGGGCCAAATGTCATATTTGATATATGGGCCAAATGTGATATTTGATATATGAGCCAAATGTAATATTGGTTATATGAGCGAAATGTAATATTGGTTATATGAGTCAAATTGTGATATGGGCCAGATTGTGATGAATGTTTTAATGGGCCTTATTGTTCGTAATAAATATTAGAAAGAATTGTTGTAAATGAATATGCATTATATACATGGATTGCATGGGATGGGATATTGACGAAGAGAAGTTCTGGTAGCTTTGCTACAAAATTCTGGTGGCTCTACCACAAATCTGAAAAATGGCAAATGCCATGTAAACTCTGTAAATCTGGTGGCTTGCCCACAAATTGATATAAACGGCTTAATGCCTATTTTGGTGTGTTGGAGGGGTGGGTGACTAAAGCTCCCCACAGGTTTGCTAGTTGGTACGGGTGGTGTGTAGCGGATGAAAATTAGGTTTGGTTTAGGAATTGCATATCACATTCATTTTATACGTGTTATTTTGTCATATTTGTAAATGGGCTTTGGCACAATAAATGCTTAATTGAATTTTGGCCCAGTGGACAAGGGTAAGTCAGTTACACACTGAGTTCTAAGTAACTCACCCCGTTTTCCTTACTCTTCTCAGGTAATGATCAGTGATGGAGACTTGGGCTGTGGACGACTCGGTGGAGGCCATACTACAAATAATGGGTTATTTAAATTTTGAATTTCTTTTAAGTACTTTTTATTATTTTGCTATTTTAAGTTAAGTTGTAATAAGGCCTCTGGATAAATTTTAATGTTGTTTTAAATTTGATGGATTTTATAATTTGCTTGAATACTTTAAGTGGGATTTTTCTAAAAATTGAAATAAATGTTTTTCTCAAATGGATATGGAAAAAAAAAGGGTTTCATAATAACTTTCTTACATATTTTAACTCGGAAAATTTTCGGTTAACAATGTTCTTCAAATTTTTCCAAAATTATTTCAACTCTTTTAAATCTTCTCGAAATATTAATTTAATTTTTTTTAAGTTTCAATTTATAAATTCTTACGTCTCAAATTGTTTGATTTATCAATCAACCTTAGTTTTCAATAGACTCCACATCAAGATTTTTTTGAAACTCTGTTTTCTCTAAATCCTTAAAAGACTAGATGTATATTCATTCCGTGTGACATGTCAAATCTGGTCTTAATGCATAGACCGAGTTTGGGGTGTTACAGGGGTGTCTCTAGAGACTACGTTTAGGGAACGAATGATGTAGTTCAAGACTTTCCCTAATGTCCGGAGTTGAGACAGCGAACAATTATTTAAAAACTTGTGTTATTGATGTTAAATTTTTTTCTTTAAAGATAATAATGCTTAAGTGTGTATTTCAACCCGGTTCAAATGTAACACTCCATACTCAAATTCAGTGAACGGGTCGGGTAGGGGTGTTACAAATTAATTGGTATCAGAGCACAATTTAGTTAGTCCTTTGGACCTAGGAATCAGAAAGAGTACACCTTATGTGCATGACGTTTGATCTGGCTAAGTCCCTTGAGTCCTTGTTTATTTAAGTTGTTATGTGTTGAGTGTGTCAATATAATGGCCTAGATTGGCAGGTAAAATAAAAGTAAAAGCATATGAATAGGGAAAAAGACATAAGGTAAGGATAAGTTTATTAATTGATTTAAAAAAAGTACACGTGCTAGAGAAAGGAAAATTTTATTAAAGCAAAGATACAACAAAAGGTAAAATATAGTTATCCGCCAAGTGAGTTGCTACCTTAAAGGTGTTTTCGCCTTCTTGAAAGGAATGGAAATGATCAAGCTTGATTATTGAAAATAATGACTTGACTAAAGAGTTGGTGATGAAGGTACACTTGGACGCCAGACTTGGTGTCCGTAGTACTATCCTTGAGGGCTTAAAGACCCCCCATTTTTGTAAACACACCTTTTCATCAAGGTGCGACTCTTGCCAGCTCTTTTTTTTCGCAAATCCACAGAAGGGTTTGAATTTAAACCTTCGAGCTGGGAGAGCATAAGTAAACCCCCAACTCTGGCGAACTACCTCCAATGAATCTTAGGAGCTGTATGCTACGCATTCTACTAGAATGGGTGACCCCCTTAAGTTCAACCTACCCAGCTTCACTTTCACTTTGAAGGGCAAGCAAGGATGTAGCCACCCCGTCAATGGTTGGAAGAAACACTGTAACATCCGGGATTTAGGGGTTATGCGTTTAATTAGTAATTCATGTGATAGTGGGCTTGGTGTGTGTTTGGGTGTTTTTTAGGGGTTTTGGGAACCCTAGGATATAGGTGAGTGCCTTAGAAAAATATTCGACTTCAAGCTTAGAAAAGGGAGCTACGGGAGTTAGGCCTTAAAGGAATAAATGGTGGAGTTTAGGACACAAGAAGCTATGTGGTAAAGTGGCATGGAGACGCAAGGGTGCAAGGGGGAAGGTTGCGTCAGCAAGGGGCTCAGGAGGGAGGAGGTTCGAGTTGCAGAGGAAGCAATATGGGGTTTCTTTTTGCGTCAAGGAGGAGTAGTGTTGGACGGCACTTGGACTTTAAGGGATGAGGATGAGACTTGGTTAATTCTTTTTAAATTTCGACTAAGAAGGGAGAGATAGTGGTTGACCCATTCAAACTTTTTGAATGAGTGTTGAAGAGGAAAAATAGGAGAAAAGGAAGGGGAGATAGAGTTTTAGCCGAATTTAGGAGAGGGGATTGGGATGGTATATTCGGTCATGTAGGGGGAGTAAGTGCCGAAATTATCTTTGTGAGAGTGTTCATCTTTTTACCGAAATTCTTCTACTTTCTCCTCTTCTTCTTTTCTTTCTTTCAACCCCAATTCTACACCTTTTCTTGTATGGCCGAATACCCCTTTGTCATTTAGAACCTTAGCCGAATTTGGTAGCCTTCTTCTTCTCCTTTCTTTTCCTGAGATCTTTATAGCCGAAACTTTGATCATTTTGATCTATTTCTATTTTTGGCCGAATCCTCTAAGCGTAAAGCTCTCTCTACTTTTGCGTTTTCTCTCTTCACCATTAAAGTGCCACAACATCTTAAACCATAATCCTCTCTTCCTCTTTTCACAGTATACTTGACTTCAAGAAGTCGAATACACCCTTCTCTTCTGTGGCCGAGCCTAGGAAAGTGATTTCGGGAAGTTGATCATTAGTGGTAAGTATTTTCTTCCTTAAGCAATTGGCTTTGGGTTCTTTTTCTTTTAGTGTGCCGAAATCAATGGTTAAGCCTTGGTTTAGGGATGGCCGAATGTTCATAGTGCCATGATATGTGTTTCTTCTGTATGTAGCCAACGGTGAGGAGCATTAAAGGAGTCTTTTGGATTCGATTACTCAAGGTAAGCAAGTATAGTATTCGGCCAAGGGCCATTTTCATAGATTATTGCTTATAGCTGATTCTGACTATGATTATTTAGGGGCAATCGGCAGAAGTAAGTAGAAGCTTTCGGGATTTTGATCCATTTGGTAAGGAAGTTAGGTTGTAGTTTCTATTCGTTTAAGATCTCGTATTAATCGGGTTTTGATTAAAGTGTTCGTCAATGGATGCGAGTGCCAGTCAAGGAGAGAAAGGGGTAACCCCTATCCCTAAGTTTAAGAAGAGATCAGTCTCTGCAGTACGGGATTGGCCACCGGGGTGTGGGCCAGCGTCAGAACAGGTGCATAGGCAGATAGCGGTAGTTACGATTAGTGACAGCATCGGTATTGAGAGCGTAGTACTTCAGGTTATCAGGTGTGTGATAAACCCACAATTTCCCTGTTGTATGTTATATTTGCATGTGTTATGTATATGATGATTAATGCAGTGGAAATAATGAGACGGTTACCCTTAGGGGGTATGTCGATAATCAGGTCAGTGTTAAATGCTGACAAAGTTGTGGTTATCATTGTATATGTGTTGTATGCCTGATTAACATGTTCATGTATTATCTTATCATATCTCTATCGTATGTTGCATAAGCATGGGAAGGGATTTGTATATATGAAAGAAGGACAGGGTGTAAATTTATGTACGTGGTTTAGTGATGGCTACGAGCCTCACGTGGATTGATGATAAGCTCTGTGCCTCATCGTGGTTGGTATAGGCTTTGTGCCATATCGTGGTTGGTGATGGCTATGTGCCTCATCGTGGTTTGATGTTAGCTACGAGCTACATCGTGGATTGGCGCTGACTGAGGTCGCGTTGTGGATTAATTGTGATTTACTTCACGTGGACAGCATTGATTGCCAAATTGGTGTGTAGAGGTTGAAGGGTTGATTTAGTAACCCCCTGGTGTATGGTGGCTGGATACGGGGGTGTGTAGAGGATGGACCCTAGGCTGGGTTGGGTGCACTTTGCATAATCATGTGTGGTATGTGGTTTGGTGTGGTTGTGGGCTAAGCCCATGAGTGGAAATCTGTGGACTAATTACACACTGAGTCTGTTTGACTCACCCAAATTTTTACCAAACATCGCAGGTGATACATGATGCTTGGACCGGGTTGGAGCGGATACGAGGTGGCCATGCAGAAGATGTTTTATTTGTTTTACGCATTTATTATTTTCAGTATTTTCGAACAATGGTTATTGTAATAAGGGCCACTTAAAGTATTTGGGAATTTTTATTATAGATTGACGATTAAATTACTATTTGGAAATGTTTCCTTTATTTTTAGTAACTTTTATCTTATAAATATATAGTAAAGTTTTAAATTCAGATATTTTGCTACAACCTAATATTACTTAGAATTTTCAATATACGATGTTTTACAAATGACAACAAATTTTTTTTTTTATGTTTTACCCTTGTGTCAAATTCTTTTCGAACGTTTTCCTCAGTAGCATTCTAAATTCAGTCGTGGTGTTTGGGATGGGTTTGGGGTGTTACAAACACAATGACTGATATGATGGGGTAGTAAGCGATACAAACGTGGTTTCCCTATGATGTTGCTATAGGAGTCGTGATGATTCGGGCCTTGGAGAGAAACGGGAAAGTTGAGAGAATGAACGTCCTCGGTTATTGAAGCAAAAACTTGCCTTGTTGTAGGTTGACTAAATACGGAGACGTATAATCTCCTACGGTAGAACATTTTACCCGAAGGCAATTAAAGTAGTCATTAGCGTCACCTAGACAAATTTTCTCTCGATCTACATTGAGAACAAAAGTAAGGTTGGGAAAATAGACTTCTCAAGGTAGTAGGTAAACCACCATATTCTATTCAATGGGTGTATCCCTGTAAGTCAGGGATTATTTCCTTGCCTATACCTTCTATTGAGAACTTTTTCAAGATCATAACATTGGGATAGTAAGGGGATTGTACCCTAGGAATGTATATAGACAAGAAAAAGGAATATAGGAAGAAAAGAGGTGAAAGATAATCAGAAGATTGGCTGAGTTAGAGGACGGTAGGCTTATGAACTTTCTTCTCGATGTTCTGGTCTATTTATAGCCCAAAAACGTCTAAGGGATGTTACAAAAATTTAATGGATGGTAAGTAACCACGTCATAATATCGTGTAAAGGAAGTTACAAAAATTTAATGGATGGTAAACCACCATATTGTATTCAATGAGTGTATCCCTGTAAGTCAAGTATTATTTCCTTACATGTGCCTTCTATTGAGGATTTTTTTCAAGATCTGAATGTTGGGATAATAATGCGGTTGTACCCTAGAGTGTATATGGACAAGAAAAAGGAAGATCAGAAGAAAAGAGATGAAAGATAATAAGAAGATTGGTCGAGTTAGGGGACTGTAGGCTTATGAACTTTGTTTTCAATGTTCTGGTCTATTTATAGTCCAAAAACGTGTAAGGGAAGTTAATAAAATTTAATTATTGGTTCAGAACTACCAACGTATGAAAGACACATGTTGGCATAAGAAGAAGAGAAAAATTGTAAAATTTCCAAGGCGGGAATATCGACCAGTCATTGCCCAAAAGAACAAATCATAATATCGTTTAATGACAAGTCTTATCAAGAAAGTCTGATAAGCTTTTGTCACCATTAAAGTAGAACTCTAAAATCCGAGCATTTACCTCAATACCTCGCCAAGGTAAAGATGAAAACGTTTATCAGGTGAGCTTAGTTTCCTTATGACAAGAAGAGACGGACTCATTAGATAGGCAGGATTGGTGTACTAATGAGTCTAGGAATTTCGAGACTATCCACCAGAATTAGGGATAAGAAGATGTCAATCAGGCAGTGTTTCCTTAAGAGCATTCGCCAAACTTTGGATTAAAGAGAAGTTGGGAACTAGAATGTGTCTAACGTCGAAATAGCCAGGTACCCGCCAGCGAGTCGGTGCCTATGCTTCGTTTAGTATAAAGGGATCCGCCAATTAAATAAAGTTGGAGTAACATGAAGACGCAGGAAAGGGATTCAAGTTAAAGAATTGATAAGAATAAGGAAGAGTTTTTCTAAGTTCCCCTCTAAGGCTGAGCGTGATAGAAAATTTCGAGGATGAATTTTTTTTTTTTTTGGGGTAAGGGAGTTGCCACACCTAGTTTCTTTTAAACCCAAAAATTATGAACATTTAGGGATTAAATTGAAAGAGACCGTAAGCTAGCGGTCTCTACTAAAAGGTCAGGAAAAGAAAGTAACTCTAAATTGGACAGGGTTGAAAACCAAGTCTACTTCAATTGGATTAGAACCAGCTGATACCTTAGAGGGGGAAAAATGATTGTCAATGAATGATTTTTACAGAGTCAAAGACCGTGCGGGAAGGGTTATAAATTTTTGAGAAATCACTTCCTGGAAAGACTTCTTCTCCAATCTATTTCATTTTCCTCTTTATCTCATTCCTTGGTTGCTCCGAAGGAGAGATAGCTGTGGAAGCTCTACATGAGGCAATAATCATGAGGTTTGAGTTGGAAAAATGTAGAATCCAGTAAGCTAGTAAGATCCTAAATCCTTCAATGTACGTAAGATTCAGGAAGCAATCCAGAGCCATTTTAGGGATTTTGCATGTTTCTGGGAAACTAAGAATTAGGTTAAAAATCCTGAGTTTAACCCATGATTTGTTTAACATGCTTAGCTGCTAGGAGAATGGAAGCTCTAAAGCTAAGTTTAGGAGGAAAGGAAATATCAGGTGAATTTTTGCGTATCATCCGTAGAATGTTAAGATGTTTAAGGTTGTATCCTGTAACAACCTATTTTCAGTGGTGTCAAAAATAGCAGTTTCGAGACCATGATTCTGACGAGTGAGTTAGTATTTTATTGATTATTTAATATTTATGAGTATTTCTTAGAGTCGCATTTAAATTTGGTTAAGAAATTTTAACGTTTAGCTAATTAATTAAAAGAAATGGACTAAATTGTAAAAGATGCAAAAGTTAAATTCTATTAGTTAAAAGTGCCAAATGGTTATGTAAATGTGAATTAAGGGATTTATTTAGTAAATCTACCATAGGAATGAGAATGGACGGTTATGGACTTTGTATAGATAAAATTTAGTTGAATGTTTACAGGGTAAATTAGTAATTAATCAAATAAATACATAAACAAATAAGTAAAATGAGTGTCATCTTCTTCCTTACCTAGTCTTTGACCGAAATCACCATGGGAGACTAGATAACAATCGACCAACCTTTGTTTCATATGCATGGTATGTAAAATTTGTCTATTTTTAATGGTTTTCTTTTTTGTTTTTGAGTTCGTATTAGCTTAATTTAGCTAGCCCGGGGGTCAATTCGTAAAACTGTTATAATTTTAGGGACTTTCCATGAATGAATTGGAGGTTTTTTTTGAATTTAGTTGATAGATTATTAAGGTTGGTAGTTAAATATAAGTATTTTTGTTAAGTGATTTTAGATAATTTTAATATTTAGGGACCTATTTGAGAAAATAGTAAAATTCAATGGAATTATTGTAATGGATCCCTAGAAAAATCAAATAGCATGGGTTTTCTTTAAAAATGGTAAATTTGCAAGTTTTAGGTTTAGGGACCAAATCGCATAAATTTTAAAATGTGAAGGGTAATTTTGTAAATTCTTATTAAAATGGGATATAGGCTTAAATTAAATATTTTAAGTGCTGGAATTAGATTAATTGAATAAAAATATTTATCTAAATAATAAACAACTCAAACGAATTCGAATTAGATTAAGCATAAATTGCTTACGTTGCTTATGTTTCTCTTTTGTAGATCTTGAAAGGTTGTGACTGTTGGAACATCGATTCGAAACACACACACACACTATTAATTCATCATTTTGGCAGATGTTTTGGGTTCCTTTGATGTTGGTTATGAATGGCATGTATTAGGACTTTTGGTTGGTTTGTCCATGTTGTTTATGTTTGATACTTAATTTGGTAATATTTTGTAGTCATATAAATATGTTTGGTACCTTGATCTAATGATTTGGTTGTAAATACCTTAAGTCTTTTGCTTGGTGTTTATGATGATGAATATATATATGTTGTTTAAATGATGGAATGAAATGGTATCTTTGAATAGTATGAAGCATATATATTTAAGATGATAGTTTGGGTTGAAATTGTGGATTGTTGAGAGTGGATTTGAAAGGCGTGGATGAATGGTAATTAGGTTTGTGATCATTTAGCTGAAGATAAATTTAAATACAAGTTAGTTTGGTGTATGATAGATGCTTTATTTGGTTTATTATGGCAAATAAATTGTGTTGTCAATGAGGGCACATTGGTTAGACACTTAGGCTGATCGATTTTGGCATGTTTTAGTTATGTTTGATTGAGTTTTGTTGCATGAATGTGATTGCAAGTGATTTGGTTTGGTGCCAAAGTAATTGGGGTGGTTTTGGATTGCATTAGGGGCTATTTTTGAAGCACATGACCATGTGTCATTTAAATTTTAAGTGCGGAATGAACCACATAGTCATAGAAAGTTACACAGCTTGGTGACACGGTCATCTTGCCTAACTTCGAATGCACACACGACCTGCGACACGGTCATGTGACCCTATTTTGAATACCCACACAGGCAAACACACGAGCTGGGACATGATCGTGTGTCCCATACTTCGAATTGCACACAGCTGGCCAAATGGTCATGTTTTCAAGCCACACGGCCTGGGCTATCTCACACTGCCTAGCCACACAGCCGTATGACCCCTATTTTCAAAATTTTACACTTTTTTCCAAAATTTTTGTTTTGTTTCAAAATGGTACCCAAATGTTCCCAAACTATTTTTAGGGCGTCATGGGCTCAGTTTAAGGCCCGTAATTGTATTTTATGCTATAAATGAAATGTTTAAATGAATATTAGAAATTAAATTGAATAATTTTTTTTTGTGGTTAATTGTTTCTAATTATTCTGTAATAACTCGTAACCCTAATCTGGCAACGGAGACGGGTTAAGGGTGTTACATATTCGCCATGTTAGTTTAATAAGCATGAATTAATTATAATTCCATGGTATTTCATCTATGAAATGCATATATTGCATGACTGTAATAGTAGCACATGAATGAGGATTAATGACAGGTTAGACGAAGATAGAAATGGGAAAAAGAATGCAACATCCGGGTTCTAGGGGTTATGCATTTAGTGCATAACTCAAGTGATGGTAGACTTATTGTGTGTTTGGACGAGTTTTAAGGGGTTTGGAGAACCCTAGAAGGTAGGAGAAGGCTTAAGGAATTAGTGAATTTTTAGTGTTAAGAAGGGGAGCTTGGCTATAGAGGTCTTAAGAGAAATTTTGGAGAAGATAAGACACAAGAATTGAGCTAGTAGAGTGGCAAGGGAGGCGCCACTTAGAGCATGGGGAAGTGACGCCTCAAGGAGCAAAGGGGGACACGGTTCGAGCTGCGAAGGCAGCATTTTGGCTTTTGTTTTTGCGTCAAGAGAGGGGGAGGTGTTGGATTCGGCTATGGCACTAAAAAGGAGGATTTTGAATGGGTCAAATTATTTTAAATGTGTGGCTAGGAGAAGGGATGAGTTGGCTTTAGTTTGAATTTTTTTTGAAAGGAGGGTGTAGAGTGAAATGAGGAGGAAATCAAGGGATTGGGTGAGGGGAGAAGAGTTGGACGGCTAGGGGGGTTCTCATGGGGGATATTTTCGGCCATGATGGTTAGGGGGAGTGGCTGAATCCTATTTAAGGGTGGTGTGCATTCCTTTAGCCGAATTTTAGCCCTTTCTCCTTCACCTTCACTTTTTCTTCTCATACATTACCCACACCAAAAACACCTCTTTTTTCTTCACTTGTTCACTTGGCCGAAACTTCAAGTAGACCATTGAAGTCACTTTTCCTTCCATTTTTCCTTCTTCACTTCACCGAAAACTCTCTCCATTTCCTGTTGCCGTAGCACCTCTTTAAGCCCCATCAACATTCCATTTTCTTCTCTTGTTTCTTCAAAGCCGAAAGTACTCTTAGCCGAAACCTTCTCTTTTCTTGCCGTTTGCTTAAGCCGACTCTTGGGGGCCGTCAACTACTCTCTCTTAGTCTTTTCGAGCGTATGGTAGTAAGTGATCTCTACTTTAGTTGTTGGTTTTTGTCTCTTTCTATTTAGGTGCCGAAGCAAAGTGATTGGTATTGGTTTTTATGGATGGCTGAAGGTGTTTAAAGCCATAACCTTATGATTCCTTTGTGTATAGCCAGCGAGGAGGAGCACTAAAGGGGACTCTTAGATTCGATTACTCAAGGTAAGGGTAGTATTCGGCCAAAGGCACTTTCTAATGCTTGTTGGTATAGGGGCCGAAACTAATATGGTTCTATTTAAGGATTTCGACAGGTTTGTAGGAGCAACCGGGATTCGATCAGTTGAGGAGTTTCAACAACCCATATTCAATAAGTGGCTTCCGTGACTTAGTTTATTAGGGGCAAATCGATAGAAGCATATAGTAGCCTCCGGGATTCAAGGTTGTTTTGGTAAGAAATATTTAGTAAGATTCGGTACTTAGATTTATGACTTGGGTGATTAACCGTTTGATCTGATTAAGTGTTTTGATGGAGGCGAATACCAGTCAAGGAGGGCAGGGGAAAGTCCCTATCCCGAAGTTTAAGAAAAGATCTGTCTCGGTGGTTCGGGATTGGCCACCGGGGTGTGGGCCAGCAGCAGGAGAAAACTATAGGCAGATAGCCTTAGTCTCGCTTAGCGATAGTGTTGGTATCGAGAGTTTAGAACTCCAAGTAATAAGGTGCGTAATTATCGCACTGTTTCTCCTGATAATTGTGTATTGATGTATATACTTGTGTATGATGTGTGGTAGCCGTCAATAATGGCTTAAGTGGTGGATACCCATGTTGGGGTAATCGGTTAACAGGTTAGTAGTATGTGTTATTAAATTATTTATGGTGTATGTGTGATATGGTAATAAGCATGTGATGTATATTCACTCTATATGTTGATTTGACATGGTACATTTACATATATGCATGGGGATTGGATTTGATCGAGGAAGGACGGAGTGTACATATTTATGTACGTGGTCTAATGTTAGCCTCGTGCTACATTAGCGCTTGATGATTAGCTGTGTGCTCATCAAGGGAAATGTTGGCTAGGTGCCCATTTCGGCGGTTGATAGCTATGTGCATCACCGTAGACGGATTAATATTGGGATCACTCATGTGATCGGTGGCTCATCCACGGCCTTGAGCAGCAAGTCTGCCAAGGTAAGATATGTGGGATCACTCAGGTGATCGATGGATTAGCCACGGCCTTGGGCAGGGAGTCTGCTAAGGTTGGTGTAACGGATGGACTCTAGGTTGGGTTGGGCTTCGTAATTGCATATTTAATGAATGGACTGTGTGGATATGGGCCAAACCCTATGTGGAGACATGTGTAATGATTATGCACTGAGTCTGTGGACTCACCCAATGTTTCTTAACCATTTCAGGTGATGCGTAAGGTTTGGACCGGGTTGGAGCGGTTACGAGGTGGCCATGCAGAAGAAGATGTTTTAATTATTTTATGAATTTTTATATTAAGTACTTTGTTTAAGTATTGGTTGTAATAAGGGCCTTATTATATTTGGTATTATTTTATTATGGCTTGATTAAATTAGTTTACTATGTGCAAATGATTTTATTTTTAGCAACTTATTTCTTCGAATTATATATATATATATATATATCAAAGGTTCAATTCGGATATTTTGTACCATTAAAGTTTTACATATATTTTAAATGGACATGGTTTCCAAAAGATGACAAATTGGAATGCTTTATCTTAAGTCTCAAAATATTTTCAATCGTCTTTCCGCAGTGACATACCAGATCCGGTCAAGGCTCGTGGGCCGGGTTTGGGATGTTACAAAGAAAGTGATTATGTTAGATATCGCCATATGGTATTGCTGAGGGAAAACTATGATGTGTGAAGCTCCAGGCCTTGCAAAGAGGACATTGTGGTGTTTGAGCATCAAGGCTAGGAATGGAGGAATGGATGGAGTGCAACGAAGAAGTAAATAGAGAGATCATGGTAAGGTTCAATCAGAGGCTATACGCCTAAAATGAGTAAGACCATAGCTGAAAGATGTTATGGCATTATATGATGGTTCGACGATAAAAATGAGTAAAACCATAGCTAAAAAACATTATGGAGTCATACGAAAGCATGCCAGAATGGTAAATAGGAATAATACCATAGCTAAAAGATGTTATGGCATCCTTTGATAGTCCGTCGGGGCAGTAAGCACAGAGTTATATTGTGTAAGACCATAGCCGGAAGATGTTATGACATCATAGATAGTCGTATGGACAATAAACACGAGATAGTCCCCCGGGATAGTAATCATGGAGTTATATTGTGTAAGACAATAGATGGAAGACACTACAACATCATAGATAGTCCGTCGGGACAAAAAACACAAAATAGTCCATGGGACTGTAACACCCCTAACCCGTCTTCATCGCCGGATTAAAGTTACGGAGCATTACCGTACAAATCAGAACAATTAACTTCAAAATAGATCAATATTTTCATTTAATATTAATTACCAAAAACTAATTACAAACCTAGCAAACAAACACATTTGGGCCTTAAATTGAGCTTTCGAGGCCCTAGAAATAGTTCGAAAACAATTCAGGACTAATTTAAAACAAATTAGAAAATTTGGGAAAAAAGTTGAAAATTTTGAAAATGTGGGTCACACGACTGTGTGGCCAGACCGTGTGACATTGCCTGGACCGTGTTCACATTCGAAGTCAGGACACACAGTCGTGTCCCAGCTCGTGTGTCCACCCGTGTGGGTATTCGAAATTGGGTTACACGATCGTGTCGCCAGGCCATGTAACTCTCTGAGTCCGTGTGGTTCGTCCTGCATATACAATTAAAATGACACACAGCCATGTGAGGTGACCGTGTAGCACACGGTCGTGCGACAGACTATGTCCCAGGCCGTGTGTTCCCTTAATAACCCTTAAAACAAGTCATTTCAAATGCCATTTCTTAAACACCAAGCCATACCATCTATAGCTACATTCACATGCTTAAATCACATTCAAAATCACCTAAAACATGTCAAGAATCATTCAACCTATACCTAACCATTGTGCCTACATTAGATATCACAAGTCATTTACCTAAAAAAAAACCAATTTCAACATCATAAGTCCATGACCACAACATTCATCACATACACATCATATAATCACTTCATTCTCAAATTATACCTAGCCTATTTCACATTATCAAAAGCACATTCAAATCACCAACAACATGTCAAGCATTCATCCATCTTAGGTCTAACCAATATGCCATTCAAAGGCACCATATTTCACACACCAAACTTAGTCCCATTCAAAATCTCAAAGTCCTAATTTGAACCTATGCCATCCATGTCAAAATAACCATTCCAAAATATGTCATCATACCATATAATATCTACTATCTATAGAATTTGCATTTATTATTTACATGCCATCATCTAACATCATTAACCCAACAAGCTTGGCACAACTCAAAACAAGCCAAATCACTTGAATAACCTTTTAACCCTATCATAAGCCATTTATAATCATTAACCAAAACAACCAAAAGTACCAATATGACGAATGGATAGTGTGATGATGCTCCGACGAGATTCCAACCGGTTGAGCTTTCCAATGATCTACAAAACATAGAAGACAACTACGTAAGAAATTAGTGCTTACTAAGTTCATATAAATGGAACTTAAACTTACCGAACATATTAAATTAAACAACTAAACATATTTTCATCTTGTCATATGCCAAACTTCCTTTCCTATACATATCATCTCATAAGGTTAGTAAGTATACATTACATGTAAGTTCCAAGTAAATAATGGCATATACATAATAAGCATTTAGGATTTATATATCATCCATCACATATATATATATATCCATTACACATTCTTCTCATTTGAATCCACATAGTTAGTAAATAATAAGTAAACATAAATCTATGAAACATAGCATATATTTAGAAATGAATTCCATACATATTTCATCCATCACATGATAAATTCTCATCCTTTTCATTTAATATATGCATATCTATCTTTTCATTTCATATGAACATTAGTAACATTAAGTTTAATATTTTCCTTTCCATTAACCTTTACTTACCCGTTGAACTATATAGAATTACATCGAATACTCCGGAATGCTCACACAAAGTGTGTCTTTTCAGATAACCATATCCTTTCCAACAGTGCTCACATGAGCTATGAAATGGGCCTACTCACACGAGCTATAGGTCAAGATGTTAGCTACACGATACTGCTCACACAAGCTGTGGAAAATCTGCAGCAAATGCAGGACCTCAGCCATCAGCAAGACATCCAGGACAAGCAGCCGAAACCGTATAATCCCTAATGACTTGTCATTTTTATCCTAAGTATTCACAAAGTTCAAACGGGACCTTTGCACATATTTGATTCTTTAAAATTCATTATATTATACTATTTCACACATGCTTAATGAAATACACATTTTTCGATCTACACATCCAAACTCTTTCCTTTCATTCCATTGTACCATTCCATTACACATTAAGTGAAGTTCATATTTTCATATATAGACTTTAATTTAATTAGCTTCACACCTTAATCCATTATACCAAATTAATACACAACTATCAATCCAATTATGCATATCACAAATATTATTTAACATTCCATCCAAAACAGTAATAATTAATTTAATCCTTATACGAACTTACCTCGATTAGAATGGTTGCTAAAACGGAGTCGACAATTAGTCCGGAACCTTAGCTTTTTCCTCTATTTAAATCCAATTGTAGCGTTTCTTGATCTAAATAATATTTTTCATTCGGTTAATACAATTTTAGCACTTAAATAATTCATTTTATTTAATTAAGTCCTTCCATCACCATTTTACAAAATTACCCCAACATTTTACCTTTTATACAGTTTAGTCCTTAAACCTAAAACTTACAAATTTACCATTTTTAGCCAAAATCTATGCTAGCCGATTTTTCCCTAGCCTCATACCAGCCCATATTTTTCCACATTTTATACATTATATTGGAATTTTTGCTATTTCTCAAATAGGTCCCTAACCTTAAAATCATTAAAAACCACTTAAAAATACTTATATTTAACAATCAAGCTTAATAATATAACAATTAAATTCAAAAATGCACTTAAACCATTCATGGTAAATCCCTAAACTTTTAACAATTTTATGAATTGACCCTCGGGTAGCTAGAACGATTACAAAAACATAAAAATCATTGAAAATGGAACAAATTTATGTACCATGCAAGTCAATTTAACCAAGGCCGAAAGCTTGTTCTTTTTTTTTCCATGAAGAATCGGTTTCCACTGGGAAAAGGTAAAAGATGATAATTGTTTTTCTTATTTGCCTTATTTTGTTTAATTTTATTTTCTTTTGTTTAATTACAAATTTAACCTTAAAACAACATATATTATAAACTAAAATGCATGCTTATAACCATCCAACTAAAATTCTTGGCATATTTGCCACATAATGCAATTGAATCATAATTTTTTCCTATTTAAAACTTTTTGTAACTTTTACGATTCAATCCTTTTTACTAAATTAACTATTTAAACCTTAAAATTTCTTAACTAAATTTTAATATGACCCTAATAACACTCCTTAAATATTTTTAAATATTTACGGGCTCGGTTTATAGAAATGAAGTCCCAATACCTCTTTTTCTAAAACCATTTAACTTTAAGGATACACTACTTGAACTTAACTATTCAATCAAATCACATAAATTATCATATCAGATCTTATTATAATACTATATTTAACTCGTAAAAATTAAATTGTAATATTTACAGACTCACTTTTTAAATTTGTGGCCTTGAAACCACTATTCCAACACTATTGAAAACATGGATTGTTACAGGGACAATAAACACGGGATTGTCCACCGGGATAGTAAACACGGGGATTTTGAGGTGTAAGACCATAGCCTGACTATGGCAACCAATAGAGTCTTCCAAGACATCAAACATGAGACCAGATGAGTATAACCATAGCTCGGCTACGACAGCTTGTAGAGTCCATCGGGACACTAAATACAAAATAGTTCGCCAAGACAGAAAACACGAGTGGTCAATCAGAACAACAATAGTGAGAACTTTTGCAAATAAGCAAAAAGAGGGGTTAGAATGAAATTTGAAATATGGGCATACATTAGTTAGCCAGCGGGTCGAAAGACTCTGCCAATAAAAGGAAAACATAAAGCAAAAGAAGACTATTAGAATAGTAGTTGTGAAAGTGAGTATAGCATATGGGTGGTAACCCAACATGAATATTCACGGGAGTTGACGCACTAGCAGTTCCTAATGTAGAGGCAAACGAAAGTTGGTTTAATCGAAGATCGTAGATAAGGATCCACCAATAAGAAATGTTAGAAGACGCTTAGAGAAACCCTCTATGTTAGTCGTTTGTCATAAGAAAGCATGTTAGTCCATAAGGAAATGAAGGGTTAGATAGAACCCATTAACCAAGAAGGATACACGGGATGATAGATATGTCTGTCAAGATTATTCCTTTCCAAGGGGAAACCATTGGGAAAGTATTATCCAAATAGCTAGTTCTGTTGTGAACTGGCATGTGAAAGGAACCATGAATTCGAGTGGTCACCCAGATGACAGTCTATTGGGTAATGTAGGCAAAAATAGTCCATAGTAGACAAGTATGATTCTCCCCAAAAGCAAGATACCAGAATTAGGATGGAATACAAAAGGTAATCCAAACAACATTGCAACCTGATGATGGGTAGAGACAACAATGTACGTAGACCTTTTTAGTAGGCCTTAAGAGTATACGAACCTAATGGGAAGAAAATTATTGTATGCATTGAAACTGTGGTGTGTTCATAAGCCAAGATGGAATTAGGACGGTTCAACGTAGAAATAGTAGAGAGGAGAAAGAATATAGAAGGTGATTTGAGTAAAGAAGGGTGACAATCCGTAATGATGATAAACCAATTAGAACCCACCATAGGAAATAAAAAGAGGTCATAAGCTCAACCAAGTATTGATTGTAAGAGGTTGCTCCACTAACAAGGAAATATAGAAAAAAAAATAGGGAATAGTGTATCTATTTCCTTTTATTTCAAACCCTCGGCAAGGTGGGGTTTGGTTATAATTTATGAATGTATGTGAAGAAACTCACTAAGTTCAATTCAAACTTACAAGGGTTTAACATGTGATTGCAAGAATTGTGGGATAAGAAGCTCGAGAAAGGGACTATGCCAAATTGCGTTGTATCGAAGATAGCCATTAGTTTGGTGTCATACACATAGGAAATGGGGTACCTCTAAAGACTACGCTTAGGGAACGAATGTTGTAGTTAGACAGTTTTCCTGGTTTTCAAAGTTGAGACAGTGAACAACTATTTAAAAATTTATGTTATTGATGTAAAAATTTCTTTCTTTAGTTAAATAGGTATGACAGTTCAATTTTAAAGATAACAATGTTTAAGTGTGTATTTCAACCCGATTCAAATGTGACACTCTATACTCGAATTCGACAAATGGGTTGGGAAGGGGTGTTACACCTAGGCATATGGGTGTCGCGACACACCTTCTAGACTTTCAAAGGTGTACATTGTCTTTGATGTTGCAACACAGGCTTTAGTATGTAGCGACATAGCTACGATAAGGCCAAGTAAAATGTCAAGGGAATTTTCGTCTACACCACCCAACTCAGTCATGTTTAGTCATCAATATTAAACCCAAATGAGTCATTTAACAGGAGGGATATAAATAAGACTACTCAGAACTCAAAAGGGGAATTATTCCCTTCAAATTGGTTTTCAATTCATGGATTAGGTTTTTTTTTATTCAAGTATTTTTCAGTTTTTATTTAGTTGTTAGTTTTCATAATTCAGATGGTGAATCGCTCAACTGTTGCTACAGATTTCTAGTTCCAGACTTCATCAATGTTTAGAATCATTTTTTCTTTCTTTCTATTTTATCTTGTGATATGTTATCAATGTTTCCATTCAATTAAGAGATTATGTTAATTAGATTTATGAGTAACTAAAATTCAGGGGAGAGTAACGAGCGGATGCGAGAGTAGTTAACAACTATTTAGGGTTTTTTGTTGGATCAGTTGGTTTGGGTTAAGAAAGGTTAAACCCTAGGCCACCAATAGAGGCGGATTTGGTCAGCTCAGCAACCTGCCTAACAGAATGTAACAACCCAGACTCGACCCGTCCATCGGATCAAGGTATGGAATGTCACGAATGGACTTATACTTGAATTTTTATTTTTATTTTTTTGCTAACTTAACTATCAATAAATAGTCAGAAACTAAAACTATATAATAATTATTTTAAAATTAATAATTCTTACAATTAAGGCCTTAAAGCACTAACATTTAGATCCTTATAGATTATGATTCTAATCAAACTATTGGTTTACAAAATAACTTCTTAAAATATTTCTAAGGACTATTTGTCCTAAGAATCCAAATTCAATGAAGGTTATCTGGCCTTGTTGTTTTGATCCTTAGGTGAAGCCTCCAATGGTACCCCCATCCTATGTGCATTACTCTATATGCCTACGATCCTCATTCACCACTCCATCTGGCTTGTTCTCTCCTCAAAATCCTCAATCAGCCTCGCAAATCCTACGAACATATGCCAATCACTTGTAAGTTTGAATGAACTTATTAAGTTCCTTCATTGTGCGATAAATAACCCTACTCACTTGAGGCAAGTATTCTTTATCAGAGTGGCAGACTCCACCAAGTTCTTTGAGCTATTCGGCTCACCATAAGACCTTTTTCTGGTCGAACTCACCTTTTGACCAAAATCTAAGTACCTATACATATCAGCGGGTTCTAACCTTACTTCTTGTCTATCCTTCCTTTATTTCCTTGGCGTACATCCATAGTCAAACCAACCCATAGCAGACTTCCTTATTTCCGTACCATAGTCCTAAAAGACTTGTTGACATTTCCCTACCATGCTATCTATTAGCATGACTCACTACTACGTTTTATGCACAATAATACTCTAAGACCTCACTTGCCCCATGTGATTAACAACTGACCTACTACTCTGGCAAGCCATCGCTTATAAAATAATACTAACTGCCATCTTACTTTCTTGTTTCCTCCTTACGGGCGATTATTTTGGCAGAGTACCCGCAATAGACTTTCTTCAAAGAGGAATAGTCTTGAAAGACATTCTGTCTCCTTTTTCTTTTCCATACTTAGGTCAGTACCTACATAACCTATATCTCTCTAATTCTTATTAGGTCCATGCTTGTGTCTTGTTCCTTATCTCTTCCATCATTTTGGCAAATTCCTCCAGATCCGCTTGCCACTACTTACACTTTCTTATAACTCTTCTTCCACCTATGTGGTTTCTCATACTTGGCGCACTAGCCGTATACCCCACACTAGAGGTCCTGGCATACTTTCGCATCTGTTCCATGGCAGAATCTATGGGTTACTGTATCCAAGCTATGGTTTTATACCCTTTTTTTCTCATTCTCTGCATCCCATTGGACTTACATCGTGTTTACTGTCCCGGTGGACTTTATCTATTTTGTACTTTTTTCTAGTGGATTATCTATTTTGGGTTTACTGTCCCAATAGACTATCTTTGTTCTGTGTTTACTGTCCCAACGAACTTTCTCTGTAGATGTCATAAAGTCTTTCATCCATTGTCTTACTCAGCTTACCTGGCTGCCATAGTAGCTTTCATCTATGGTCTTACACCGTAGACCTTATACCTTGTACCATGCCGACATGGCATCTTTCATCCATAGTCTTACGCTACGTACTTCATACTAGACTGTCATAACCACTTTCATCTAAGGTTTTACATCATATACCGTTGTAACGGTGTCGCCCGGAAGGACCAATTAATATCGTCGTCGCGGTAAATACCTTTCCATGATTTCATTTCCTAAAACCTCTTCCCATTACCTCCTTTACACCACCTAACATTGATGCTCAAACATCGCAGTGTTCTTCTGCAAGGCCCAGAACTTCTCCTAAGGCGATATCTGATAGGTTCACTCCCCATTTCCCTTCCTAACTTCATCCATGCCATGAAGGTTTTTCCCACAGTCATGCAATGCATGCTCATATAATACTATAACCCTTTCATGCTTACTGTCATGCATCTACAAATATTCATACTTATGTAAACATGGTATACTCAGATAACATAGTTCATAACAGTAGGTTTGGAGTCTGGAACTTACCTAAAATTTCATCGTTTCTACAGTTTAGCTCCCTCAAACGTCAGAGCTTCCGTTCTCTTGGAAGCTAAGCATTTACAAACAAAAACCATGGGTTATACTTAATATTCTTAGCTTAAACTCATTTTTCAAAAACATGTAGAACCCTTAAAATAGTTCTAAAGATTTATAACCTCATTTCTTAACCTTTACATACACAAAAGGGTTAAGAACCTTACCGCTTATTGGTATCCCTACTTTTCCATCTCAATCCTTATAAAGTTTACTCCATACAGAACCTTCCATGGTCTCCTCTTCTCCAAAGCAACCAAAGATGATAATGATGATGAGAGAAAATAAAACAGAATCAGGAAAAAAAATCATCCCTAGGAGCACTCCCAACTATTTATAGTCATTCCTGCCCTATTACCAACCTCATGAGAATTGTGCATTCACAATGGAATTGGCTGGTTATTTTCTAATCGAACCAGATTTAGTTCTTATCCATGTCCAATTTCATTTCCAACTTTCCTATTTCTTTCAATAGAGACCGCCAAGTTATGATCTCTTTCAATTAAGTCCTCCAATCATTTCAAATTTCTGAGTTATTAGGAATTCAGGTGTTACAACTCCTCCTCTCTAAGAATAAATTTCGACCTCAAAATTTCCTGTCATGCCAACCCTAGAGACTGACTTAGATAACCCTTCATCCATTATCCTTACCAATTCTCCTAATTTTGTCCTTTTTGCACATTCTTATTTTCTTTCACCTTCACCCGATTGGAAAATTCTTAATACCTAGTGAAATAGGAGTATCGGTTCCCTGGCAGACACTTAATCACTCCACTATAGGGTTCTCTGTCCTATAGTGTCTCCTAACTATCATAACATGGTGGGTATTCCCTGGCAAACATCGCCTGTCTATTAACTCTTCATTTTTAACATTGGCGAATCTCAATTGTCAATTCATTAGCGACTTTTAATCCTTCTACTTCACCACTCCAACCTATATTCCTCACTTTAATCCTTCAATCTCTAGGCTCGTTCGCATGCTAACCTTACTCATCTGATGGGTCAATTCTTTCTTTTCACAAGGTAGCCAACCTTGCCCATGACTCATCCCTTTACTACTATCTTGGAGAAGTGTTAGAGCGACTACTCTGACTCCAAAATCCTACTCCAATAGTAACAAAGGCTTTTTGCCTTACTTAAAGTAGGTAGTAGCTGAAAAGCCCTTTGACTCGTTCTTTCTTTTTAGGCGGTTACACTCTATTGGATAACAATTGGCATCCATTCCCATCTTGGACAACCAAAAGACGCTTTTTTTCCCCGATGCTAACAAATGTCCTACCATCATTGGTGGGTTTGAATAGTTTCTTATGACTCATTAAATTTCCCTAACTTCCTACGCTCTCCTTATGGTTATAAATAGTCCAAGATGCTAAAGGGAAGTTCATAAACTTGCAAGCCTTTTGGCTTGATTCATCTTCCCACTATCTTTCACTTCTCTTCTTCATATCTTTCTTTTTCTCCTCTTACCTCCTCACTAGTGTGTAATTTCCTTTGATAATCTCACATTAAAATTTTTTCCAAAACTACTTTCCTCAACCTCTATTTTTCCTAGCCTAATAGCCTAATACTATATGGGGGTGCCCATGGCCCCAGGGAATTTGTTTTCTCTACCTTACTTGTGGTCTTAACATGAATCGAAGGAAGTGTCGACCATGCACTTCTACTGGTTTTCTTATCCTCTTTTAGAGGAGAAGTTCTATCATGAAGGATTATACACGGACTTTACTTCTAATTAGCCCAAAACGTGGAAAGAACCTTTTCAAGAACTGAAAAGGTTTCTCCCCCTTAACCAATTCATTGCGGCTCCTTCTGTAACATGATGAGGAAACCATGCTAGCACCACTCACTTCATGCCTTACCTGTCTCCTTTATCCCCCGACCAAACCTGACACAAGGGCCTTCTTTCTTAGGCTCTAGTGTTGCTGCCAAGTATATTCGCCACTATGCCACTCTTTCAATGTGAATCCTATGCTCCTTCCATAGGATTGCTAATATCATCTTTGGGTTCTACATACCCAATTATCAGTGGGGTCGTTCCTACTTCTTCCTAATGATCAACAAGAAGCAAGATATCGTTGACGTGGCTGCCTACTTGGCCACTAATATTACTACACTTCTTTTGTGCTTTTCATCCATTGAAATTTCCTTTCTCTATTATTTTTACTTTCAATCAATCTATCTACTTATTTTTACTTTCCTTATATCTTTTAAATATTTATTTACTGTAATTTTTATCACCACATTTCCTCGAATATACTTTCTATATATAATTTCTATATTCAATTATTGGTACTTACCTCTCGATTCGCCAACTTAGGCTCATACATCTACATATCGCATGTATTCTCTTAACAAGACTAAGAATACATGGGACTTAGCCAATTTTGTAACACCCCTTACCCGTAACTGACACCGGCACAGGGTACGAGGCGTTACCTTTCTAAAACACATACTAACATTCATTCACAATCCATAAAAGTTCATTCAAATTTAAAACTTTTCAATCTTCAACTCAAAATCCTTAATATGGGCTTACGAGGCCCAAAACACACTTTAAAAATGGTTTGGAAACTGAGTTCTTTAGAAGATCTCTGGAAAAACTTAGAAAATTCTCATCAAACAATCCACACACCCGTGTGAAATAAGGGACACGCTCGTGTGGTATATCACATGCCCGTGTTCCACACCAGTGTAGATTTATTTCTCAATTCGAACCTACAGCGGTCTTCACACGGCCAGACACATGTAACACCCCATACCCGGGTCTGAGGCTAAGACCGGATATGAGACATTACTATGCTTGAACTTTCTTAACATGCACTTACGGGCTGTAAAATTTCATTCAGAATTTAAAACTCCTCTCTCTTATTCTAATCATACATTTCTTGGGCCTACGAGGCCTTACAACACACGCCCGTGTCCATGGCCCGTATCCCTCACACGACCTAGACACCCCCGTGTCTTAGCCCGCATGCAAAAACCTTGACATTCTATTTCTGACATCATCAACCTATTAAGGTCACACGGCCAAGGCACACGCCCGTGTCCTTAGACTATGTGGCGAATTAAATTCCTAAATTCAGGTGTAGACTTCACACTGCCTGGGCACATGCCCATGTCCTATGGTCATGTCTTCTACACGGTGGAGACACACGGCCGTGTCTCAGCCCGTGTGGTTACTACTGGCATTCTGATTTGCCAACTTAGCATGCAGGGGGACATACGGCCAAACCACACGCCCATAGGGAAGACCATGTGTCACACACGGCCTAGACACATGCCCATGTGTCAACTCGTGTGGACAATTATAAGGCTAACTACCAAGCCTTTTTGTCACCCATACTTACACCAATATAAACCACATCAAGCAACTTATTCACCATGCATAAAATATACCAATTATTCAACCATACAATTGACACTTTTATGATAAACATTATCATTTTCATATATTAATAATAGGTATTAGCCATCAACTATGGCCTTATACAAAATAAATCAATTCCAAAACAAGCCAACACATTTGGCTAAAACAAAATAACACTTAACAAAGACTAAGTCCTTATACATGCCATACTCGAAAAGTATAAATCTAGCTATACCAAGTGTTCAGATTGATAGTGTGATCAAGCCTCCGACATTCTTTGATCCCCAAGCTAAATTAATGGCATTATAAGAAAATGGAAAAGAGAAGGAGTAAGCATAAAGCTTAGTAAGTCGCATGTAAACAATTAACAACAATTACCATGCAACATCATACTCATAACATATTATAAACTTGCATACACTTCTCATATGATCAAAGGCATCACTTACTCATTTCCATTCTTACTAATCATACAGCATAATTCATGCTCATTTCAAATCTCACCACGTCTCACATATATCATAAACATTATTCACATTGGCATGCATTTATACCCTACACTTGTTATCACATAATCACAAGTAAATTCACTTAGTTAAAGTTTCTCTATGAATACTTTGGAATAATACCGGATACGAGGTGGTTTTGCACACAGCCCACCAATAATAAATAACACAGTGGTATCGCACACAGCCCACAAATAATCATATATCCATGGTGGTTTTGCATACAGCCCACCAACAATAATAAATATGGTGGTATCACACACAACCCACCAACAATGAATAACACTACGATATCGCACACAGCCTACCAATAATCACTTATTCATGGTGTTTATCCAAGGATTTCCTCACTCTCCATCATCTTAATAGATGTCAACGATATTCATAGCAATAATCAAACATATTATGCAATATCAATGGTTATAAGCATAACAACAATAGAGTTGTATTATTCACATACAACTTACCTCGATATATAAAAATTTGGGTGACTATTTCGATTTAGTCCACTATCTTGGTTTTCCCCCAGTCTAAGTCCGGACACCATTTTTCTTGATCTATAATAACAAATTCACTTACTAATTCACCACATTACTCAAAACATTTCAAAGTTTCTATTTTGGTAAAATTATCATTTTGTCCCTATACTTTCACAAAATTACAATTTTTCCCCTAGGCTTGTAAATCGATTTTAATCAAATTTCCTCCTCTAACAAGCCTATTTGAACATTTATTACTCTTATAGCAACTCACAATACCAATTATTTTACACATTTACCACCTATTTTATAACTTTTACAAAAATATCCTTTTGGGGTGTTTTCATGAAAACTCCTTTCACAAAAGTTGTTTATTTAGCAACCAAGTTTCATTTTCTTTCATAAAAAATTAGCAACAACACTAATTATCTCATGGAAAAACCTTAGACTTTCAACCATTTTACAAAATAGTCCCCTCATTAGCTAGCTTAAGCTACAAGGGCATCAAAAGTACAAAAATTATCAAGAAAGACCACAAAAATCACTTACTTGCAAGGGTGAGAAGTTGCTGAAAATTTTAGGATTCTAAAAACCCAATTTTGCTGATATTTTCGGTGGAGAAGATGAAGAGGAAAGGATGATATCATTCTTTTCTTTATTCTATTTTATTACATCAATTTAGTCACCCAATCCACCAACTTTGACCAATTTTGACATTTATTGTCCCCTATGGCCAGCCAACCCTTTCTTAAGGGTCTAATTGCACAATAAGGACCTCCAATGTAATATTCTATAGCTATTAGACACCTTTAGCTTGAAGAAAAACACTTTTGCACTTTATGCGATTTAGTCCTTTTTCTCAATTAAGCATGCAACTACTAAAATTAATGCACCAAAATTTTCATACATTCATATAATCATGCCATAACACATAAAATAATATTAGAACTAATTTCTCCAACCTCAAATTAGTGGTTCCAAAACTACTATTCTGACTAGCCCCAAAATCGGGCTGTTACAAATTTGGTCAGGGGACCGACTAAACATATACTCTGATACCACTCAAATTGTAACACCCCACACCCAATCCATCCACCAAATCCAGGTATGGAGCATTACGAATAGACTTATACTTGCATTTTTTTTCTAACTCAACTGTCAATAAACAGTCTGAAATTAAAACTATCTAATAATGATTTTAAAATTGGTAATTCTTACAACTGAGGCCTTAAACCACTAAATGTTTAGATCCTCACAGATTCTATTTCTAATCAAACTATTGGTTTACAAAATAACTTCTTAAAATATTGCTAAGGACTATCTGTCCTAAGAACCCAGACTCTAGAGAAATTATCTGGCCTCGTTGTTTTGATTCTAAGGTGAAGCCTTCAAAGGTACCCCCTTTCTATGTGCATGACTCTATCCACCTGTCATCCTTGTTCACCACTCCATCTGGCTTGGTCCCTCCTCAAAGTCTTCAATCAACCTTGTAAACATTGCGACCATACGCCAACCAGTTGTAAGTTGGAATGAACTTAGTGAGTTCATTCATTGTACAATAAATAACCCTATCACGCAAGGGTAACGAATGTAAAATAAAATAAAATAAACATAAATTAACTCCCTGTTTGCTCGAGGCATGTGTTCTTTATCAAGGTGGCAGACTCCACTCGATTCTTTAAGCTATTCAACTCATTATAAGACATTTCTCTAGTTGAACTCTCCTTTTGATGAAAATCCATATACCTCACCACATTAGCGAGTCCTAACCTTACTTCTCGTCTATTCTTCCTTTTTTTCCTTGGCAAACATCCATGTCGAATCAGTCAATAGCAGACTTCCGTATTTTCATATCATAGTCCAAAAGCAATTGCTGGCATTTCCCTACCACGCTGACCTTTAACATGACTTGCCACTCTGGCAAAACCGTTCTTAGTCCACCTTATCATTTGCAGTGTGGGATTACTTTTAGTAATTTACCTTATGCACAAGACTACCCTAGGAACCCACCCACCCCATATGATTAACAACTAACCTATTGTCCTAGAAGGCCATCACTCATAAGACTATATTATTCTGTCGTCTTACTTACTCATTTCCTCCCTACATACCATCATTTTGGTGGCATACTCACCGTAGACTTTCCTCAAAGAGAAATATTCTTAATAGACATTTTGTCTTCTTTTTTCCTACTTAGGCCAGCTACTACATGGCCTTTCTTCCTCTAATTCTTATTTGGTCTTTGCCTATGATCTCACACCCTGAAAATCAATGGATCTGAAGAGATGAGAAAGATACGCATGTAGACTTTTGGGTGCATTGTGGTAACATAATCTGCCACCCTATTGACCTGACTCTTGTATGTCATTTTATGTCATTATGTTATGGTTGACGTTCCTGTGAACGAGTATGTATTCTTGTAGAATGATGTAAATATGTGCACGTGTGTTTTATGAGAAGTACCTATAAGTTCGTAAATGAGGCGAACAAAGTGCGGCATGGTATGACGATGTGTAATATGCCGGTATAGGGAATGATGTGTTATAAAGTATGATTATGTTATAAATAAGAATGAGATTTACATAAATGTCTCTATTGTGATGAGTTGGCTAATAGAGTCTGGGTAAGTGTGATAAGTCATGTTGCAAGCGTGAGTATGTTCATTGTCTAATACATTCCTGTTATACAATTTTAGCACTGCAAAATTTGTTTCATATAGAAATATAGAAAGAAACTTTATTTGTGATGCCTCTGGTAAGGCAGTTTTATTGCAAATCAGACTGGCAGATCACCCAACCTAGTGGGCGAATACGATATGTGTAAGACCATGGGGGTGAGGCCTTATGGAATCATTTGATAATATGCCAAGACAATGAGACGGTGTAAGACCATGTGAGTGAGGCTCTATGGCATTCATTGTGTTGGTCCGTCGGGACAGTAAACTCGAGAATTCTTTAGAAAACCTTTGTGGCAAACTCTTTGGAAAACTTTTGTAGCGAATTCTTTGGAAAGCCTTTGTGGCGAATTGTTGTTCCATCCTTGTGGTAAGACTTGGGTATGCCTATCGAGCATTTTCTAAAAGAGTTCTCGATAGTGAACTCGTTTATTGATTCCGTCATAGTGACTACCATGATAGGGAACTTGGGGTATTTGGCATGTTGGTGGTACAAGTGTTCGCCAAACTTGGAATTTTTTAGGTTTGTTATTGAAGTCACGTGGGATTTTATCGCTTGAATTAAACGTTACATCCGTCAATGCAAGTTTAGTTGTTTGGACTGATTTGAAAATATGATGTAACTGGTGTTTTGATAATTGTTGGATTATGTGAAGGAATACGTTAAGAGCAGTATCTGTTGAGTATCATTTTGGAAAGTGTAACCAACTACTATTTGCAAAGAAATTGTATAATGGGAGTCGAAATATGGTGTGAGGTATGGTTATTCGCCAACTAAGAGTCAAAAGAGTATTCACCAAGGTCTGAGAGGGAATCCAAACCCTTGAGTCGAGAAATTCTACAACATCATTTAAAGGTAATGATGAGTGAGGCCTGCTAGATTCTTTTGAACTTATATGTATCTTTTGGAATGCAAGTCTAAGAATCGAACCAGTGCGCCAGGAGAGACCAAGCTGAGGAATACGCCATGGTGGTAAACCAAGGGCAATATTATGCATACATAGGGACCTCCTTAGAATTATATTTTTCAAATGAAAAATAGTAATACACGCTATGAATATGTCTATTTTATCAAACATTTATATTGTAAGGTTTTATACTACCTTTGAAAGTCTATGACAAATGATAAATGTTTTCTTCAAACTTATTGTCCTAGAAAGGATTTTAAATAAATAAGAGGCACATTCAGTATGAATTTCATAGATGGTAAAATTTTGCAAAGTATGTAGGTATTGTGACATATTATATTCGAATCCGGTAAATTAGGTTAGGTATAGTGTGTCTTCCAAAGTATGTAGCTTTGGGCCTTGTGAAGGGAACACTGTAGTGTTCGAACATCAATGTATATGAAAGAATACTCTAAAATGATGGAAGACACACTATACCTAACCTAATTTACCGGATTCGAATATAATATGTCACAATACCTACATACTTTACAAAATTTTACCATCTATGAAATTCATACTGAATGTGCCTCTTATTTATTTAAAATCCTTTCTAGGACAATAAGTTTGAAGAAAACATTTATCATTTGACATAGACTTTCAAAGGTAGTATAAAACCTTACAATATAAATGTTTGAGAGAAAATAAAGTAGAATTAGAAATAAAATCATCCCTGGGTGTCATCTCCCAACTATTTATAATCCTTCCCGCTCTATTACCAACCTCATGGGAACCGTGCATTCACAATTATTGTGTCCCTGACCGCTTCCGGACGTATTAACGTCTAGAGTGTAAATACTGCAATAAAGTATAGAGGTATAAGGCAGTATTCGCAAGGATACAGGTCAATTTGCAATATAATTTTACAACAGAGTACGTGAGTACTCCGAGGATTGTACCCAAGGGAGGTTAGTGTTAGATTAATTTTACCATAAACACTAAAAGATCTAACTAGTACTTTAAATTAGTTATAGTAAGAAAACATAAAATAAAAGATTTTTAGGGTTTTTATAATAATAAATAAAATATCATAAAAGAAATAAACTTCAAGAGATAGAAAAGGAGAATGAATCAAATCTTGATTATGGGTGATTAGCTTGTTTCAATAATCCCCACCACTTTCGTTTCGAGTTCCTCGTCAATCAATTAGTCGCTACCCCAGTGGGATCTTCCAATCTTCCACTAACATAACGAGTCAACAAAGACTACTTATCCTCCGACCTCACAGTCTAGATTGGCTTGCCGTGAAAGTGTTCATGGATGGGCCATACCAATTTTGGGTTAATTCCCACCTTGATGACTTTTTGGGGTTGTCAGACCTAAGGTTTGTTTCACATTCTTCCTTTCTCAAATAGTTGATTCGTTGAGTAACCCTACAAAACAGTCAATAGATCAAACCTCCACTCGCTAATCCCCCATAGAAGGATTAGTTCCTCATGGTTTTCATAGACAATATAGAATTAATATAAAGAGAAAGCATGCTAATTAAATCGATAGTATAGAGTATATGAAAGAGCCTAACTGTATTGAGATTAATCGTAAATCTAGAAAGTTTGAATGCTTTCCACAATTTAGATCTCTTGAAAACAGCGTAGAACAACTAAAATAAGTTATAAAACCTAAAAACGAATGAAAAACTAAATTAAATTTTCTAAAGAAAATCTAGGATAAGTGAATGATGTTTATAACATTTGCCAAAGAAGCCTATTTATAGATTTTAGGTGGTTGTCGTCCTTAACCCTATGTTTGCTGACGTCTTCGAGCTTTAAGTTTGATTGTGCAAACCAAAATGCCCCTGTTTCCTATTTAATTCTTGTTCCAAAGTCGATGTCACGACAAACCAGGACCTGTGTCGCGACATAGAAGTCAGTATACTCCTTTTGGGACATCTTCAGGGGTATGTCGCGACACCTTTAGGCTGTGTCATGACATCGAAGACAGTCTTGAGCTTTCTCTATTATGCTCCCTATGTTGCAACATTGAAAATCCTGTGTTACGATATAGCGACTAGGATCAGTTTAGTACACCTTCTAAAGGTCTCTTGCACACTCACAAAGTACGTAAGCTCTCCCTTAGACCTCATTCGGCCCCTAAGGTCAATAAAAGACTCAATTTGCACATTTTATTGAATATAAATAAAACTAAGAAAACATAACTCAAACATAACAAAAATATTTGTATTCAAGCTTCTTAAATGCGAAAATTAGTTTAGTCTGCTACACTGAATTACGAAAGATCAGTCTCCCATAATGGAATCTATTGGTTCCTTTCTAACCGAACCATATTTGGTTGTCATCCATGTCCAATTCTATTTCTAGCTTTCCTGTTTCTTTCAATAAAGGCTACCAACTTGCGATCTCTTTCAAATTAATCCTCCAATCATTTCAAATTTTTGGGTTATTAGGAATCCGAGTGTTACACAAAAGCCTCATGTGATTAGCGGAGCTGGGCAAGAGATTGTTCGCTTTTAGGAAGGGTCTTTTCTGGCTCAGCTTACTTGGCCACAATTTTGACACAAGCTTGTGGGAGAGCCCAGTTCGTGAGGGTATTCTCTACCGACACCATGGAACAAGAACCCACCAACTTGCTAATAGTGGGCTTGTGGACGCCAGAGGAAAAAGATAATGGTTAGGATAACCCCTTCAATTCCGAGGGTAGCTCCTAGCCTTAGCATTATAGGACAACAAAAGAAGAAAAAGGATACTGACTTGCGTGGAGATTATTTCGCTAGGGAAGGTCTGGAGTACCCCTGAAGTGTAACACCCCTAACCCGTATCCGTCGCCAGAACAGGGTTACGGAGCATTACCGAAACATTCAAAAACATTTTCAGATAAATCATGTCAATCACTATTCATGACATTTCAAAAATTAAGTCGGGACTTAATCAGAAACTCTAATAATTTTTCGTGACATTTCAAAAATTTTCCAAGGTGCAGGGCTCACACGTCCGTGTGGTCCAAGGGACACGTCCGTGCTTCAAGCTGTGTCCGATTTAGGTTGCTCTCTAACTTGCGCCATACGACCATGAGCTAGGCCGTGTGAATTAGGTGCAGGTTGCACACGGCCAAGACACATGCCCGTGTTCTAGGCCGTGTAACACACACGGCTGAGATACACGCCCATGTCTCTGCTCGTGTGCTCAATTCTGAGCATTCTATTTTCTCAAATTTAAGGTACAGGGGACACACGGCCAGGCCTCACGCCCATGGGGTAAGTCGTGTGTCACATACGGTTTAGACACACACCCGTGTGTCTGCCCGTGTGGACAAAATAAAGCAATTTCTAGCTTCATTTCTCACCCAAAATCACACCCATGACCTGCACTTGAATCACACATCCAAATACTAACCATTTTAAGCATTCAAATCAAACAAATTCTATCATTCAACATGGTATACCATTATATGCATACATGTTCATAATCTTGCCTTGGTTTAGTCCATATGATAGGCATATTTCGATCAATTACTTAACACGTGTAGCTACCATAATATGAAATTACAAATATATCAAATCAAACCATTATTAGCCATTCCAATGGCTAGATTACAAGTATCATTTATATTTTACATGCCAATATGGCCAATATAACCTATAAATGCCATTACAACCATAATTAATTTACCATATTGTACCGTTATGGGCCGATGGATAGTGTGAGTGATCTCCGCCGAGCTTCCAATCCTACTCTAAAATAGGGAAAATCAAAACAGGGTAAGAATTACATGCTTAGTAAGTTCTTATAACATGGTACTTAACTTACCATTCATTCTATTCTGAGGTAACTATGTAAGGCACATTCATTCAATTTGACCTCATTGCCCTTGTTAGTCATATATTCCAATAATAACATCAAACCATATATGGGCTCAATAGCAATCAAGTTTCCATGCACATATGCTTTCCACATCGTGTATTCATTTAACATGTATAATTCATCTCATTATTACAAGTATAGTTTCATACTAATTCACTTCGAGTTCAAATCATTTCACATTAGAACTTTACTCATATTACTCGGAATATCAAGGTCACGATTAGTACACTCAAGGTGTACAAGTCTATAATCAAGAATGCACATATATTCATCAAATAAAGTCCATGTGCAAATGACATCATCTCATGTTTGCATATATCATTTGTCATGTAACATCATTTTCTTGTATTTTAGACGGATACATATAATAATTCATTTCTTATACATATCTTCTCATATCCAAATTTCTACCCGTTGAATTTATCTAAAATATCGATGGTTACTCAGGTAGTACACTCGAGGTGTACAAATCAGGATCCGTCAATTCATATTCAATGGTACCCATAAGGTACAATCTCATAGAGTACACTCTCGAGCCACACATGTATACAACAGGATTACCAGTCCAAGCTAAATCTTTTTTATGACATATGCTCTAAAGAGCTTGATCTGGATTACCCGTCCGGGCTAAATCTAATCCATAATATATACTCGAGAGGACTCACATCAGGATTACCCGTCCGGGCTAAATCCTTTCTGTAATGAAGTCATTAGGATTACTCGTTCGAGCCTAATCCATTCTGTAACAAATGCAGGACCTCATTCATTTCGGCAATTACATTTATCCATTGATATTCATTAATTCAAACGGGATTTAAACATTTTTCAAACATTATCGAGCATGTGATTATTTCATACATCTATGATCATCCATATAATTCAAATACACACATTCCACATCCATTCAAGCATATAAGTAACATTTTCATCGTTTGACCTTTATTATCTATTGGGCATTATCATTTAAATTAGACATTTTTATTTAACGGGCTTGATCGGATATGTAATAATTTCACATATTTATGACATTTATACAATTTTCATAAACACAATCAGTGTAAGCATGTAAATAAACACAATTTAGTTACACGAACTTACCTCGACAATGTTCGTGTACGTAAAATCTACTAATCCGACATTTTTCCTTTCTCTTCGTTCTAGCTCTGAATTTGGTCCATCCGGATCTATACGAGTAAATTTAACATTAATTTATCATATTTCACATTCAAGTGGACTCGATTTTCACTCTAGGTAAAATGGTCTTTTCCATAAATTCCATTTTCGTCCATAGGCTCGGAAAATGAAACTTGTGTAAATTACTCCCTATTCCAAGCCTAACCAAAGCCCCATTACAAAATTTACAGCACATGTATTCATAAAATTTTAGAATTTTTCCTTCAATTTCACAAGTTTACATTTTAGTCCCTAAATCATGTTTTCATCAAAAATCACTTTGTAAAAGTTTTTTTATCTATCAATAATCTTTCATTTTCTACCATAAATTTCTAATTTCTAGCATATACATCCCTGACCCATTTTCCATACTTTGATAACTTTTCAAATTAATCCCCAAATAGATAGTTTAGACTATCCCGATTCCAAAATATAAAAATCATTAAAAACGGGACAAGGAAACTTACCCAATTAGGCCTTGAAAGTTTCTTTTCTCTCACCTAGGGTTTCCATGTGTTTTTATGTTGAAGATGACATAAAATAAGATTATATCTTTTATCATCTTTTTAATTAATAAGTATTTTGTTATTTTTCAATTTAGTCATTGCCCTTTTTCTATATTTCAATAGTTGAGTCACTAAGAAAAATCTACATACTTTTCTTAATGGTCTAATTACCATATAAGGACCTATAGTTTTGAATTCCATAGCTATTCAATCCTTATAGCTACTAGAATTCAACTTTCGCATTTTATGCGATTTAGTCCTTCTCGTAATTAAGTACTAAATCGATAAAATTTTCGTACCAAAATTTTCACATGTCATATCTATCATAATACGGACCATAAAATAAAATAAAAATAAATTTCATTTTCGGCTCGGATTTGTGGTCTCGAAACCACTATTCTGATTTTACCGAAATTGGGCTGTTACATGAAGGGGGAGTATAAGTGATGGCTCCAATAGGGGAAGGACGGGGAACTGAAGTGCTAACGGATAGATCTGCAACATGGGCAGACTCAACCCGAGACTTGAAGGGAACAGAAGATAGGTTCAAAGAACATAATAGAGAAGTAGATGACAGAAATGTTGTAGTGGGTACTAACGAATGGGCGAAGGAGTCATCCTCTAGAAAGACGGTTGTTTTCCAGGTTGTTGATGAGGAAACTTGATACCATTACTCTCGGCGTTGCTAGAGGACCCTTTTTACTCTCGACCTCTTACGACTGCTAAGACCAACTCGTACACTTGAAACAAATGCATTCATAGATTGTTGTGCACTTTCAATAAGGCCTTAATATCCATGACTCTAGGACAAAACAATGGTGCTGGGGGTGAGAGATGAGTAGGACCTACAAGGGGAATAGTAGGGTCAGTAATGTTTTTAATTAAGACCCTACCCGAAGACTTACCCCTATACCCCGGCGTGGAGGTGAGCTAGTGACGGGGTAGAATATTACACACAAAATAGAAGAAGTCAAGGGGATCCCTCCGTTTTCCCACCAGAGCCCAAGCTAACTCACTATTAGCCTCAAATGGCCACACCTCTTCGACTGACTGAACTATGCTAGGGTCCAAGCTAAGATAGTGATTAGATGCACACCAACCATTTGGGCTCTTGTAACAACCCCATTTTGGGGCTAGTCGGAACAGTGGTTTAGGAACCACTAATCCAAGGTTGGAGAAATTAGTTTTAAAATTATTTTATGTGTTATAGCATGATTATATAAATGCATGAAAATTTTGGTGCATTAATTTTAGCGATTTCATACTTAATGTCGAAAAAGGACTAAATCGCATAACTTAAGGAAGTGTTGTTCTAAAAGCTAAAAGTGTCTAATAGCTATAGAATATTAAATTGGAGGCCATAATGTGCAATTAGACCCTTAGAAATAGGGTTGGTCGGCCATAGGGGACAAGAATTGTCAAAATTGGTCAAAGTTGGTGGATTAGGTGGATTAAATTGATGAAATAAAATAAAATAAAGAAAAAGTGATATCATATTTGTTCATTTTCTTCTACCACCGAAATTATCAGCAAAAATTGGGGTTTAAGAGCTCAAAAATTTCAACAACTCTTCATCCTTGCAAGTAAGTCATCTTGATGATCATTTTTGTTGATTTTTGGTGTTTTTGGAACCCTTGTTGTAACACCCCATACCCGAGTCCGATGCTAAAACTGGATACGAGACATTACCATGCTTGACTTACTAGAACATACTCTTACGGGCTGTAAAATTTTGAACCGACTTAAAACTTTTTTTATTGGTCAAAACATACGTATCATGGGCCTACGAGGCCTTAAACACTTATCCGAAAACTTTCGGACACTTAATCGAAAACTCAACTTTGAAGCAGGGTTCACATGCCCATGTTACTTAGGACACGAACACGCCCATGCCTACAATCGTGGGGAGTTACTGACTTCTTTCACACGGCCTTGGCACGTCCGTGTCTACAACCCTGGGAAGCTACTGACTTCAATCACACGGCCTAGGCACACGCCCATGTTTTGACCGTGTGTCCTACACGGCTCATACACACGGCCGTGGGATATGACCGTGGTCCATCCTGATTTAAAACATTAAGGTGTAGGGTTCGCACGTCCTAGACACACGCCCGTGTGTCTAACCGTGTGGGCACTTAGAGGCTATTTACCAAGCCATTTGCCTTCCTGAAATAAAGATCATACTCATACTCAAATCAACAATTCAATATCAACACATCTTTCATGAATAATACTACGTATTTCATTGATATTTATATACAAACAAACTTAAACAAATTTGGCCAAGCACTTAGCCATATACAAAAGAATAGTAAACTTAATAGCCTATACAATGGCCCTTCTCAAAACATGTTCTCAAAACGAATACTTCCTATACATGCCATACTTAGTAAAATAATTTGGCTATACCAAAATAAGGATTGATAGTGTACTACGAGCTCCGACTCCGATGATCCACAAGTTAGCTTGGCGGGACTACATAGAAAGAAAGAATTAAAGACGTAAGCATTTAGCTTAGTAAGTTTGCATGTATAACACATGTTAGATAAACTTGCTTAATATAAACCATTTAACATAACAATGGTATCATAATTTCAGCTATAAAGCTTACTTACTCATACATGATTCTTACTTGTCTCATGATACTTACTATTCTCATACTTGTAAGGTAAATAAGGTACCTGTATCACTTGATCACATTGATCTGCATACTTTAATATAATAACCATGATCTCTAACTCATCATCATAACATAAATAATACTCAATTTCAACTTGATGATAGCTTTGCTTTCTTAGCTGTCTTGTTATCACATTTTAACTTTACTCATTTGCCCGATGAATTTCTACGAATAACTAAGGATACTAAATCTCTTGCCATGAGCTTGATGTCAAAGCCATATCCTAGATATGGAATTACATGGAATATCTCTTCTTGAATCAATGCCAAGCTTGAGTCCTTGGTCTTATATGATATCTTGCTTGATAACTTGATCAATGCCAAGCTTGAATCCTTGGACTTACATGATATCTTGTTCAATGCCAAGCTTGGGTCCTTGGACTTACATGATATCTTGTTCAATGCCAAGCTTGGGTCCTTGGACTTACATGATATCTTGTTCAATGCAAAGCTTGGGTCCTTGGACTTACATGATATCTTGTTCAATGCCAAGCTTGAGTCCTTGGACTTACATGATATCTTGTTCAATGCGAAGCTTAGGTCCTTGGACTTACATGATATCTTGTTCAATGCCAAGCTTGAGTCCTTGGACTTACATGATATCTTGCTTGATTGCCGATGCCATGTACCAAACATGGTCTTACACTGGCTCATAATGTGGTAGATCGAGTATCCTGGGAAATTCATCTTCAATCGAGACTTGCTCATACTTAATAACATCGATTTCTTGGTTGAACATAGCATTAAACATTTCATGAAAATAGCGTGCATTACACGAAGCAATTCAATGATTAAAATCATGAAGCTTAGAAATCATACAAACTTACCTCAATATATAAAATGTATGTAGTTATGCAATTTAGTCCTCGACTTTGTTCTTGCCTCGGTTTCGATCTGGGCTTCGTTTTTCTTGATCTATAATCATAAATAGATCATTTGATAATCATATTGACTAAATTAACTCATTACTCATACTTTGGAAAAATTACTATTTTGCCCCTATACTTTCTCATATTTGCACTTTTGCCCCTAGGCTCGTAAAATGATTTTCATGCAACTTTCTTAAACTTCATTCTTAGCTGATTAATAGTCTCAACTATAGCAATCATCAATTCTTACTATTTCTAGTATGTATTACCAATTTTTATAACTATTATAAATTGGTCCACACTATCATTTTTCATGAAATTCATTAAGGAAAAGATGTTTATCTAACATCAAACTTTCATAAACTTCCATAAAACATCATTTAGCATGCATGTCACTCATGGGTAGATTTTTGAACATGCATCTTAGCTCATTTTATAGCTAAAAATAGCTAATTCATAATACGAGAACTTCAAAAATACGAAGAATATCAAAAACCGGGCTTAGGAGCACTTACTAGCAAGCTTGAAAAATTGAAAGAGCCCTAACAATGGCTATGGAAATTTTCGACAACTTGGGGAAGAAGATGAATGGATTTTTTTCATCTTTTTCCCATTTTAATCATTTAATAGGTAAATGACCAAAATGCCCCTCTCTTAAAAATTTTCCATAATACCATCTCATGGCCAATTTTGTCCAAAAATTAAATTTTGGGCAAATTGCTATTTAAAGGCTTATAATTATGATTGTAAAGCTATTTCATACAAAAAGCTTCTAGAAACTCATATTTTGCAACTTTTACAATTTAGTCCTTTTTTACCATTCAACCCCAGTTTAGCAAAAATTATTTTACGAAACTTTCATACTAGCATGCAAACATGGCATAAACCTTAAAAACTCATAAATTCATCTCGGTTTCGTGGTCTCGCACCACTATTCCGCTAGACCCTAAATCGGGCTGTTACAATTCTCCTCCCTTAGGGATTTTCGTCCTCGAAAATCTTACTAGCAAAAAGGTTTGGATACTAGTTTCTCATACTCTCTTCTGGTTCCCATGTAGCTTCTTCTATTCCATGTCTTTGCCACAATACTTTCACTAAGGCAATACTTTTATTTCTCAATTACTTGACTTCCCGAGCCAAAATCTTGACTGGTTCTTCACCATAAGTCATGTCGAGATGAATCTTTATTTCTGACGGGGTAATTACATGTGAAGGATCTGATCGGTAGCGTCTCAACATTGACACGTGAAACACATCATGTATCTTTTCTAATTCTGATGGCAAAGCCAAACGATAAGCTACTGGCCCAACTCTCTCAGTAATCTCGTAAGGTCCGATGAAACGTGGACTCAACTTGCCCTTCCGGCCAAGTCTGAGAACTTTTCTCCATGGTGACACATTCAAGAAAACTTTATCCCCGACTTGATACTCTATCTCTTTTCTTTTTAAATCCGAATAGGATTTCTGTCTATCTGATGCAGCCTTTAAACATTCTCATATTATCTTCACTTTCTCTTCAGCTTCTCTAACCAAATCAGCCCCGTGAATTTGGTTTTCTTTGAGTTCAGTCCAAAACAAAGGCGTTCTGCACTTACGCCCATATGGAGCCTCATAAGGCACCATTTTTAAGCTCGACTGAAAGCTATTATTATAGGCGAATTCTACCAATGGGAGAAACTTTTCCCAACTGCCTTGAAATTCTAAAATACAACATCTGAGCATATCCTTGAGTACTTGGATTAATCTCTCTGACTGACCGTCAGTTTGAGGATGAAAACCTGTGCTAAAACTCAATCTTGTACCCAAGGCTTCTTGCAGCTTCTTCCAAAATCTGGATGTGAATCTCGGATCTCTATCCGATATGATCGATAAGGGAACTCCGTGAAGCCTTACTATTTCAAAAACATACAAGCTTGCCAACTTGTCGAGTGAGAAATCCATTCGTACAGGTATAAAATGGGCTGACTTCGTGAGTCTATCAACTACAACCCAAATAGCATCTTTCTTGCTCGGCGACAACGATAACCCCGTCACAAAATCCATGGTGATCCGGTCCCATTTCCACTCGGGAACCAAGATGGGCTGAAGCAAACCCGAAGGTACTTGGTTTTCAGCCTTTACTTGCTGACAAATAACACATCTTGAAACAAACTCTGAAATATCTTTCTTCATTTTCAGCCACCAATACTGTTGCTTCAAGTTATTATACATCTTAGTACTTCCCGGATGTACAGATAAACATCCGTTATGTGCTTCATACAAAATTCTTTGAATAAGCTCCTCTTTTCTCGGTACACAATTCTATCTCTAAACATCAAGTATCCATCAGAATTAATCCGAAAGTCAGATTCAGCATTTGACTCGCATTGAGCCCTCTTGACTTGCAACTCACTATCTTCTTTCTGAGCCTCAACGATTTCTTGAAGAAACATTGGTCTAGCTCTTAACTCAGCTAAAATGGACCCATCGATAGATAGAGTTATCCGTGAATTCATTGCCCTTAATGCAAAAAGGGACTTCCTGCTCAAAGCATCGGCGACCACATTCGCCTTTCCAGGATGGTAGTCAATAACCAACTCATAGTCTTTTATCAACTCTAACCATCTCCGCTGCCTTAAGTTCAACTCTTTCTGCGTCATCAAGTACTTCAGACTTTTGTGGTCAGTAAAAATCCGACATCTTTCACCATATAAATGGTGTCTCCAAATCTTCAAAGCGAAGACTATTGCAGCTAATTCTAAATCATGCGTCGGATAATTCTTCTCGTGAGGCTTCAACTGTCTGGAGGCATAAGCAATCACTTTGCCTTCTTGCATGAGTACACAGCCTAATCCATTTAAGGATGCATCGTTGTAAATTATAAATTCTTTCCCTGACTCGGGTTGTACTAAAACTGGAGCTTCTGTCAACATTGCTTTCAATCTCTCAAAACTTTGTTGGCATTTTTCTGTCCACTCAAACTTCACATTTTTCTGTAATAATTTAGTCATCGGGGTTGCAATCATAGGAAACCCCTTGACGAATCGTCTGTAATATCCGGCTAGGCCTAGAAAACTTCTAATCTCAGAGATGTTCTTAGGTGGCTTCCAGTCCATTATGGTCGAGATCTTACTTGGATCTACTCGGACTCCATCTTTCGAGACAATATGTCCTAGAAATCCCACTTCCTTGAGCCAAAATTCGCTTTTACTGAATTTGGCATACAACTGATTCTCTCGTAGGATCTGTAAGTGTAACATCCTTAAATCGTGGTTGCTGCATTTTTATGTGTTTGCATGCGTATTGTTTGGTAGGTGTGTTAGTTTGGATTACTTTAGGGTCTAGGCTCGAGCTTTGGATAGGCCAGAGCCATAGTAGAAATTTCTGTTTTGAGTGCTTGGAAGGGGAGCTGATAGAGCTAGGGGTTAAGTATATTTGGTAGCAAGTTTTGACGCAAGAGAAGCCTTAGTGGAGTGGCAAGGGACGCCACTTAAGGCTTGGAGAAGTGATGCCACAAGGGGGAGCAAGGGAGCTGAGGTTCGAGCAGCAGAATTCCCCTTTCTGCTTATTAATTTGACGCCAGCACAAGGGAGGAGTTCGGCTCAAAGTAGACTCTGATGGATGAGGTTGGAAGAGGTCAACAGGTTTGAATGGGTGGATGAGAGAGATTTGTGGAGTTTGATGGATTCAAACTCGTTTGAATAAGTGGTTAAGAGAAAAACAAGGAGGAAGAGAAGGGATGGGGTTGTGGAGTGTGTTAGCCGAATTTTGTAGTGGCTAGGAGGTGTTGGGGCATTCGGTTTTAGGGTGTAAAGAGTGTGCCAAAATTTTGGTGTGTGGGTTCCTCCCAATTTCGGGTTTTGGGTGCTAGATAGGGAGATAGCCGAATTCCCTTTACTCTTTTTCTCTCCATTTTGTTCAGAAACCGAAATCCACATTCTTTTGCCCCATTCGACTTCTTTCTTTTTCTTTCAATTTCTCTAATGCCAAAATTTGTTCTCTCTTCTCTCAATCCCTCTCATTGTGCTGAAAACACCAAGAGCTTCTTTTTTTTCTCTCATCTTGTACTAAAGCCGAAACCATCACCCTCCCTCTCTGTTAACATCTTTTCTTCTTTTCTTTTGGATCATAGTCGAATACCCCTTGGCCATATTCTTCTTTTTAACCTCTTCTTTTCTTGTCAGTCGAAAACCTGTTAAAGATTCAACCTTTGCCGAAAATTCTTCAAATCTTTTCTCATTTGCGTTGCCTACAAAAGCCAAATCTCGATTCATAGGCAGGTAAGATTCGGTTGTGTTCTTTTCTTCCTTTTACTATGTTCTTAATGGCCGAATCTTCTCCCATCTCCACTCTCTTCTATTTGTCGTTTTTATAAGGGTAAGGTTGGGATCTGGCAATCGTGTGGGTAGTGCCTTAGCCGACTATTCATAGTTCTCATAGTCATTCTTCGATTTTATAGTGGCAGATCGATATCATCCATCTTTTCCCAATCGATTTTGGTAAGTGTTGAGGTAAGGGGTGATCATCTTCTCACGTTATTTCTTTCAGGATTTCTTAACCAAAGCCGAATGGCTATTGGATTATAGTGGTGTGCTTGGCCGATTGTAGATAGGAGTGTAGCCGCATTCTGTTGATCTCCGGGATTTGTTTGGCTTGTGTTGTAGGCCTAAAGGTTTCAGGAGTGGTCGATTCAGGTAAGAGATTTTATTTCGGGATTTAGTTTCTTATGAGTGGTTTCACTGCGCTAACCTGATTTAGTGATAAGGTGTTATGGATCATGTTACCAGTCGAACATTAGGTGGGGTTAGATCTGAGACCCCAGCCCCTAAGTTCAAAAAGAGAGCAGTGTCTGCGGTTCGTGACTGGCCACTTGGGTGTGGACCAGCATCTGAGCAGGAGAGTAGGCAGATCGTGGTGGTCTCGATTGACGACAGCATCAACGTAGATAGTGTCGTATTACGAGTAATCAGGTGTGTAACTCTTACACACTTTGTAGATTAATATGATTTTGTTATGTGATGTGTTAAATGCTGGAATAATGGCATAAAACGAGGTTTTAGGATGTGCTTATGGGTATAAGCGAGGACTCCGGGTAAGTCCACTATGTTTTGGTTAATATTAAATGCCTTGGTTAAGTTGCATAAGTATGATATGATATCCTTGTATGTTTCGCATAATATCTATGCCATGAAAAGTATGTTCATTGATGTGGGTATGATGAGAGGAGGGGGAAGGATGATTTAGACTGTCACCAGTGGTGTTGACCACACAGTGGGTTGGCCCCGCTTTATATATATTATTGTGACTAAGTCTTGTGGTTTTGACCACCAGTGGTGTTGACCACATCTATTATTTGTGACTTCGGTCACCAGTGATGTTGACCACATATATCTATTTTGTGACCCGTCCCTATGGTTTGATACCACCGTGGGTTGGCCCCACAGAGCGATACGGGATTGTCACCAGTAGTGTTGACCACAAGGTGGGTTGGCCCCACCATAGTATTTGTGACTCCGGTCACCAGTGGTGTTGACCACATGATTATTATTTGTGACTTCGGTCACCAGTGGTGTTGACCACACATATATGATTTGTGACTCCAGTCACCAGTGGTGTTGACCACATGGGGTAGATACAGGAGTTTCGGATGGTTAGGTTTTGGGTTGCATGACATGCATATTGATTTATGAACTGTGTAAGGGTTATATTTTTGGGATGGGGATTTATGCACTGAGTCTCGGTGACTCACCCCTTCCTTTACAAATTTCAAGTGACTCATAGATCGCGGATGTGGAGCCGGGACAGACTCGAGGTGGCCATGCTCATTGCTTTGGGTTTGATTAAATTATATTTTGGATTTTGCTTTACTTTTAATTTGGTTTCACATACTTTAAATTTGGTTTTCGGGTTGTAATAAGGCCATTAACTTTCACTTTGAAGTTTATCTATTTGCTTAAATTATCACGGAAATGTTTGTGTAAGTTAAACAAAACGGCATGCCTAAATAACCTTTTAAATGAAAGTTTTCTAAATCCATAACTTATCGGGTTTTTCCAAAACTTTACCATCGGGTAACGACAAACAAGTAGTATCAATAGGATAACTCGATTTTCCTAAACACCCAAGTGGAAACGGTTTGGCAACTAGATTAAAACTATTTCAGATTTCCAATAAAAACCAACGGCTTTCTTAAGATAAGAAACAACACACAACTTTCCAAACCATGTTTTTACTAAATCAAACAACTCGTTTTAAATAGTGACCCCTTCTTTCAAAACTTAAATCTACAAACTGTTTTCTTAGAAATTGTTCCCTCCTGTGACATACCAGATTCGGTTGTGGTGTGTTGACCGGGTTTGGGGTGTTACAGTAAGACTATCCGTAGGTGTTCAGCATGCTCTTTCTCGTCTCGGGAATAAATCAGTATGTCGTCAATAAAAACGACTACAAACTTGTCGAGGTATGGTCTAAAGATGCGGTTCATTAAGTCCGTGAATACCGCGGGAGCATTGGTCAACCCAAAGGGCATGACTAGAAATTCATAATGCCCATACCTTGTTCGAAATGTAGTCTTGGATACATCTGAATCTTTCACTCTCAGCTGGTAGTACCCTGATCTCAAGTCTATTTTGGAGAACACAGTGGCTCCTTTCAATTGATCGAACAAGTCATCAATCCTAGGCAATGGGTACTTGCTCTTTACTGTTACTCTATTAAGCTGACGGTAATCTATGCACAGTCTCATGGTGCCATCTTTCTTTTTCACAAATAAAACCGGAGCACCCCATGGTGAACAACTTGATCTTGCAAAGCCTTTGTCTGTCAAGTCTTGCAACTGTGACTTTAGCTCTTTCAACTCTGTTGGAGCCATTCTGTAAGGAGTAATAGATATTGGTACAGTACTGGGAGCTAGCTCAATGCTGAACTCAACTTCTCTAATTGGGAGCTAGATATTGGTACAGTCGTCTGTGCTTTGTTCCCCGAATACTGTTTACTCTTGTCTTTCCTTGAAAACCCAGTGGAAGTAGTCGATCGAGCAGGAAAATCTCTTGACTTCTTGGACGAAGATTGGAATGACTTATTCCACTGTCTCTTTCTAGAGTCACGAGACTCTATTTCAGACTTCCTCTTCTCTTTTACTAGTTCTTCGGCTTTACAAGCCCTTTCTACTAATACAACAAATTCCTTTAATTCTAGGACAGCAACAAACAGTTTGATGTCCACATTTAACCCATCTTCAAACCTTTTACTCATAATGGCCTCAGTGGACACATATTCGCGAGCGTACTTACTGAGTTGTACAAACCCACGCTCATAATCAGTTACTGACATCTTGCCTTGCTTCAGCTGTAGAAATTCCTTCCTCTTCTAGTCTACAAACCTTTGGCTGATATACTTTTTCTTGAACTCTTCTTGGAAGAATTCCCATGTGACCCTTTCCTTCGGTACTACCGACACAAGGGTGTTCCACCATTGGAAAGCAAAGTCTCTTAAGAGAGAGATTACACACTTCATGCATTCTTCAGGGGTGCATGACAACTCATTAAATACCCTGATGGTATTTTCTAACCAGAATTCAACTCTTTCTGGATCATCATCTTTTCTAGCCCAAAATTCTTCTGCCCCATTCTTCCTGATCCTATCAATTGGAGGTTATCTCCTCTTACCACCTCTACTACTTGAGGGGCTACTGGAGCAGGTTGTGGAACAGGCAGGGGTGGAGGGGGTTGTGCATTCGGGTTCGCACGAATGAACTCCGTATACCATGCATTCATCATATGGAGGAAGGCTTCTCTAGCCTCTTCTCCTCCTCCTTGACTCACCATAGTGGGTTTATTCTCGTTCTCATTCGGCACCGTCCCTTCTGCGGGAGATGGTGCATTACTTTCTACATCATCCGCCACAGCTCTTTCGGGATCCATTTACTATATGTATAAACATAATTTAAGTCGTCAGGAGTCGTCACACTATCATTATAAAAACATTCTCACGTATGGCATGTATAGCTAGACTCGTGCTCGTGCTACGTTAGTCTTAGAACCGACTAAACTGTAGCTCTGATACCACTAAATGTAACACCCCATACTCGAGTCCAATGCTAGAACTGGATACGAGACATTACCATGCTTGACTTACTAGAACATACTCTTACGGGCTGTAAAATTTTGAACCGACTTAAAACTTTTCTTTCTTGGTCAAAACATACGTATCATGGGCCTACGAGGCCTTAAACACTTATCCGAAAACTTTCGGACACTTAATCGAAAACTCAACTTTGAAGCAGGGTTCACACGCCCATGTTACTTGGGACACGAACACGCCCATGCCTACAACCGTGGGGAGTTACTGACTTCTTTCACACGGCCTTGGCACGTCCGTGTCTACAACCCTTGGAAGCTACTGACTTCAATCACACGGCCTGGGCACACGCCCATGTTTTGACCGTGTGTCCTACACGGCTCATACACACGGCCGTGGGATATGACCGTGGTCCATCCTGATTTAAAATATTAAGGTGCAAGGTTCGCACGGCCTAGACACACGCCCGTGTGTCTAACCGTGTGGGCACTTAGAGGCTATTTACCAAGCCATTTGCCTTCTTGAAATAAAGATCATATTCATACTCAAATCAACAATTCAATATCAACACATCTTTCATGAATAATACTACGTATTTCATTGATATCTATATACAAACAAACTTAAACAAATTTGGCCAAGCACTTAGCCATATACAAAAGAATAATAAACTTAATAGCCTATACAATGGCCCTTCTCAAAACATGTTCTCAAAATGAATACTTCCTATACATGCCATACTTAGTAAAATAATTTGGCTATACCAAAAGGATTGATAGTGTACTACGAGCTCTAACTCCGATGATCCACAAGTTAGCTTGGCGGGATTACATAGAAAGAAAGAATTAAAGACGTAAGCATTTAGCTTAGTAAGTTTGCATGTATAACACATGTTAGATAAACTTGCTTAATATAAACCATTTAACATAACAATGGTATCATAATTTCAGCTATAAAGCTTACTTACTCATACATGATTCTTACTTGTCTCATGATACTTACTATTCTCATACTTGTAAGGTAAACAAGGTACCTGTATCACTTGATCACATTGATCTGTATACTTTAATATAATAATCATGATCTCTAACTCATCATCATAACATAAATAATACTCAATTTCAACTTGATGATAGCTTTGCTTTCTTAGCTTTCTTGTTATCCCATTTTAACTTTACTCATTTGCCCGATGAATTTCTACGAATAACCGAGGATACTAAATCTCTTGCCATGAACTTGATGTCAAAGCCATATCCTAGATATGGACTTACATGGAATATCTATTCTTGAATCAATGCCAAGCTTGAGTCCTTGGTCTTACATGATATCTTGCTTGATAACTTGATCAATGCCAAGCTTGAATCCTTAGACTTACATGATATCTTGTTCAATGCCAAGCTTGGGTCCTTGGACTTACATGATATCTTGTTCAATGCCAAGCTTGGGTCCTTGGACGTACATGATATCCTGTTCAATGCCAAGCTTGAGTCCTTGGACTTACATGATATCTTGTTCAATGCCAAGCTTAGGTCTTTGGACTTACATGATGTCTTGTTCAATGCCAAGCTTGAGTCCTTGGACTTACATGATATCTTTCTTGATTGCCGATGCCATGTACCAAACATGGTCTTACACTGGCTCATAATGTGGTAGATCGAGTATCCTGGGAAATCCATCTTCAATCGGGACTTGCTCGTACTTAGTAAGATCAATTTCTTGGTTGAACATAACATTAAACATTTCATGAAAATAGCATACATTACACTAAGCAATTCAATGATAAAAATCATAAAGCTTAGAAATCATACAAACTTACCTCAATATACAAAATGTATGTAGTTATGCAATTTAGTCTTCGACTTTGTTCTTGCCTCGGTTTCGATCCGGACTTCATTTTTCTTGATCTATAATCATAAATAGATCATTTAATAATCATATTGACTAAATTGACTCATTACTCATACTTTGGCAAAATTACTATTTTGCCCCTATACTTTCTCATATTTGCACTTTTGCCCCTAGGCTCGTAAAATGATTTTCATGCAACTTTCTTAAACTTCATGCTTAGCTGATTAATAGTCTCAACTATAGCAATCATCAATTCTTACTATTTCTAGTATGTATGACCAATTTTTATAACTATTACAAATTGGTCCATACTATCTTTTTTCATGAAATTCATTAAGGAAAAGATGTTTATCTAACATCAAACTTTCATAAACTTCCATAAAACATCATTTAGCATGCATGTCACTCATGGGTAGATTTTTGAACATGCATCTTAGCTCATTTTATAGCTAAAAATAGCTAATTCATAATACGAGAACTTCAAAAATACGAAGAATATAAAAAACCGGGCTTAGGAGCACTTACTAGCAAGCTTGAAAAATTGAAAGAGCCCTAACAATGGCTATGGAAATTTTTGGCAGCTTGGGGAAGAAGATGAATGGATTTTTTTCATCTTTTTCCCATTTTAACCATTTAATAGGTAAATGACCAAAATGCCCTTCTTAAAAATTTTCCATAATACCATCTCATGGCCAATTTTGTCTAAAAATTAAATTTTGGGAAAATTACTATTTAAGGGCTTATAATTATGATTCTAGATCTATTTCATACAAAAAGCTTCTAGAAACTCATATTTTGCAACTTTTACAATTTAGTCTTTTTTTACCATTCAACCCCAGTTTAGCAAAAATTGCTTTATGAAACTTTCATACTCGCATGCAAACATGGCATAAACCTTAAAAACTCATAAATTCATCTCGGTTTCGTGGTCTCGCACCACTATTCCGACTAGACCCTAAATCGTGCTGTTACACTTGTAGCTTAAGCTAGCTAATGAGGGGACTATTTTGCAAAATGGTTAAGAGTCTAGGGTTTTGCCATGTGAGAATTTATGTTGTTTGCTAAAGTTTTATGGAAGAAAATCAATCTTAGGTGTTAAATACACAACTTTTGTGAAAGGTGTTTCCATGAAAACACCTAAAAAGGACCTATTTGTAAAGGCTATAAATAGGTGGTAAATGTGTGAAATAATTGATATTGTGAGTTGTTATAAGAGTAATAAATGTTCATATAGGCTTGTTAAAGGAGGAAATTTGATTAGAATCGATTTACGAGCCTAGGGGTAAAATTGTAATTTTGTAAAAGATTATGGGCAAAATTGTAATTTTTCCAAAGTATGATTCATGGGTTATTTTAGTCAATGTGGTTATTAAAAAGGTGAAATTGTTTTTATAGATCAAGAAACACGAAGCCCAAACAGAAACCAAGGCAAGGATAAGATCGTGGACTAAATTGAACAATTGCACATATATTTTGGTACCGAGGTAAGTTTGTGTGAAATTAAGCTACATAATGCTATTATGTTTTTAAATTGCTTGATATCATGAGAAATGCCTATTATTTTTAAGAAAATGATTAATGATGCCTCGATGAAAGTATAATGAGATTATGTTAAGTTGAAGTCCCGGTTGAACATTGGGGATAGTAAGGATACTATTGTCATAACATGAGACAAGAGGGTCCCGTATAAGACCATGTCTGGGACATGGCATCGGCACCAAGTGAAGGTCTCGTATAAGACCATGTCTGTGACATGGCATCGGCACCGAAGGGAGATCTCGTATAAGACCATATCTGGGATATGGCATCGACATCGACATGAGATCCCGTGTAAGACCACATCTGGGATATGGATCGGTATCGAGATGCGATCCCATGTAAGACCATATCTGGGATATGGCATTGGCATCATGTTACATGTATGATGAGATTGAGTATCCTTCGATATTCCAAGTAGTTCAACGGGTAAAGAGCTAAGTTTATGTTAAAGATGACAATGAGTTAAGTTATGTTCAAAATAGCATAAGTGCTAAATTATGTGATAAAGTGATACTGGTACCTATGAGTAAAACACGATATATGAATCCAAAATGTGATATGTGATTGGTAAGAGTAAACATGAGTAAGTTGTGTCAAGTACTTGAGAACTTGTGTTACTATTATTCAATGAGATGAATGGATGCTATCATAAGTCTTTATGTTGCTATTTATTTCATGCAAACTTACTAAGCTTTATGCTTACCCCTCTCATTTCCCTTTTCCTGGTAGTATCGCCAAGCTAGCTCGGGGATCGTAGGACGTTGGAGTTCGGATCACACTATCACTTTCTCTTTGGTATAGCAAAGTTTGATTTATTTTGAGAATGGCATGTATAGGAACTTGGTTATTTTGTGCTATGTCATATTTGTTAGCCAATGTGTGGCTATTAATGTCATTCAATTCATTTTGTAAATGGTCATTGGAAATTGGCCAATACTTGATAAGTTTATATATTCAATGATGATGAAGTTCATGAAGTGCATGCTTGTGTGATGGGATGAGTAATGAGTAAAGTATACACATGATGAATGTAGTGTAAACCTATGTGTGGATGTCTTGGGTATTAGAAGTGCCTTATGGCCATGATGTATGTTGCATGGAAATGGTCTAAGTGTGGTTGTTCAGGGTTGCAATTGGCTTGGTAAATAGCCTTATAATTATTCACACGGGTAGGCACATGGGCGTGTGTCTAGGCCGTGTGTGACATACGGTCAGCCCCATGGACATGTTGATAGGCCGTGTGTCCCCCTGCATGCTAAGTTGGCAAGTCAAAATGTCCAGTAGTAACCACACGGGCTGAGGCACGGCAGTGTGTCTCAACCGTGTGGAAGATACGATCATAGGACATGGGCGTGTGCTCAGGCTGTGTGAAGTCTACACCTGAATTTAGGAATTTAATTCGCCACACGGTCTAATAACATGAGCCTGTGCCTTGGCCGTGTGACCTATGATGTCAGAAAAAAATGCTAAGGTTTTTGCACACGGGCTAAGACAAGGGCGTGTCATGGCCGTGTGAGGGACACGGGCCATAGACACGGGTGTGTGTCCAGCCGTGTGAAAACCCCTGTAGGTTCAAAATGAAAAATAAAATCCACATGGACTAGGCATGTGACCACACGGCCTGCCCACACGGGCGTGTCCCTCACCATATGGGCGTGTGGCCCTATTTTAAGCAAAATTTTTCTTGGTGTTCAAAAGTTTTCGGTTCAGTCTTGAACCACTCCGTAAGTATGTTTAAGGTCTCGTAGACCTATAAGAGGGATGTTATGATTTCGAATGAAAAGTTTTAAGTCGACAAGAAATTTTGTGGCCCGATGTTGTATGTTTGAGTAAGTTAAGCTCGGAAATGCCTCGTACTCGGTTCCGGTGTTGAATACGGGTAAGGGGTGTTACAGCTCTTTCCCTCTAAGTAGTAACGAAAAATGTTCTTAAGAATAAGGATTTTTCTTAACTCCACAACTCACCCTAAACTCAGCCTATCAATTTGTGCTATAGCAATCTCTATGTCTAAAGGCTGAAAATAGCCACAATAAATTCGGTGGGAATAGACCACCTTGTGGGAAAGTCAAAACCATTGGGAAGTCTATTTCTCATCAAGATAAACTTACTACGGTCTAGATAAAGGTCTGGAGCCCAATCTTTAATAAAGGCTCACGACCCTAGTGAACGCTAAAGTAAACCATGCCAGCTGAAAGTCCTTGTGTCAAAACCTTTAATCGGTAAAAATGCTGGAACACGCCAAGAATGGGCGGCTTATTGTAGCTGCTACAGTGTAAGAAATAGGCCATTAAGGTCCACCAGGAAAAATCAGGCAATTGCCCTAGTGCGATCCCATACTCATTGAGCGTACCGCTGAAAAGGGATGTAAAGGGAGATGAAAACTAGCTTCTAACAAATAGAAGGGTAGGAGGAAACCCTCACTGGAATCACATAAGCGTCTCTCCCCTTTCGCTATATTAAACTGATATACGTAGTTGGGCAAACGAATACCACGAGCTACCAGAAAGTTTATCATTTCCTCCTGAGTGATGGAACACCTGTATAGTGACATTTCTATTTTATTTACTTCCTTATTATTTTTAGTATAATTTATCAAAAAACCTTTCTTTTAATTATTTGTACTATAATTCGTAAAAAAAAAGGGATAGAAGGAGGAGATCATACCTCAGTTATGGTACCATCAAGACTCAGCTAAGTAAAGTGGACTCTAGAGTTTATATAGAGAATATTGTTAACCTGGTGAGGGAGATTAGTAAAGATCGCCAAGTGAATTGAATTCTAAGGTCGATTTAGCCAAATGATGCTCTTGTCTAGGGACTATTCCAGGGCAAATAATTCACCAAGAATAAGAGAGGAAATGGACTTAGAACTTAAGAAAATAAACACTAGATGACCAATAACTGATATAGTGCTTTCCAATCAAGGTTTTGAGAGAGAGAGAGCTTCTATTGAGGTATATTTAGATCCGTCCTCTTGGAGGACCACCACTTTGATGAAAAATTGGCTTAACATTCAGTGGGAGTAGAAGTCAGCCAGCTAGGAGTAGAAAGGCGAAGGCTTCATTGATGCAATTCACCTAATGTTTGAGTTTATCAGGGAGCAGACAATTTCCTTGAAAACCCTCCATTCCTTTGTTGGATTTTGTTATTTGATAGTCTCACAGAATCTCACTAAGTTTATTTGAGCTTATAAATGATCTGCTTGATTGTAGGATAAAGTTCACAATAGAAATTGAGCAGAGGGTTGACCCAGAGTTCGCCAACATAAGAAATGGGAAGAGGAGAAATCGTAACATGCATATAGAAGGGAACTTCCAAAGACTATAGCTCGCAGTTTTAGCTTAGGCAAAAATTATTTGAGTTGTATAGTTGAATTCATAAAAGGAATTACCAGGAGGAGAATTTTTTAATAATGTATGTTTTAGTATAGATTGGTGTGTTTAGTTGAATGAAATTAGTTTGTTATTCATAATTTGTATCATCTAGATCTTGGATTCGATGTACAGATTAGGAGTTGGGTGTTACAAAAACAAATATCGGGTTGAATCAAATTATAGTATTGGGTTAAAAGTTTAGGAAGTACTTGTAACTGGACGCGATAAGGGAGAGGCCCAAAAGCCCTTCATGTTTAAAGAGAGGGACGATAAACCCTAGTTTGTTTAACTAGGGTTGCCACCCCAACTAATCCTAGTAAGACTAGGAGTACGTTTTTCTATTGAAATAGACTTCTACAATTTAACAAGGGTTTTACTTCTTCTCCTTATAAATAGATGGCACCAGTAGCGCTAAATACACAACTTTAAGATATTGTTACTCTGAATAAAATAGTAAGAGTTTAATCTTTAAGTATGAAATCAATTTTCCGGAATAACAATTCTGACGGTTTCTATTGATAAGAGATTTTGCTTTCACACTAAAAGTAAAGAAAATTATTTATGGGTTTGTGTTTGATTCGAATCATTCGAGCCCACACTCAAAGCAATTCGTGGTAGAAAAATAGTGGAGAAGGTCGTTCAGTTGAAAGCTAGGAACAACAAGGATCCATCTAGCCGAAAACACATGTGTGATTTCAGTAAAGGGTTTATTATTATAAATATCACAAATCGGCTTGGTTTTCAAAATTTTTATTTTTCGTTGTGCAAGAAAACTATTTTCGAACCAGATTTTTCCAACAAGGTAGAGAGAAGCGTAAATGATAGAACCCTACAGGCTAGCAGTTATGGAACAAGTTGTCTTGCTAGTTTTAGAAATAAGGAATACCTACTCTGGGTAGTTATTGGGTGTATTTGGGGCTTACTTGGTGAAGGAGGTAGTTTTTCTTAAGTGAAGACATGATTTTTTGCTCGTTTATTATAGATGACGCCAATTTTTTGATGCAAGGGTTGATATTGGAAGTTATAGGTGATTCACACGATGGTGGTGCTAAGAGTGAGTAACGAGATATCGAAATGGTTGAGGTGACTATCAGGAGATATGGTGAGATATGGAAGAGGTCAAGCTGAGTTTTTTATATCTGAAAAGATTTTGGGAGATTTTTTATGATAGGATGAACTTATATATAGAGGAGGAAGGGCTTAATGTAGGGGCCCTAGAAATGATGTCATACCCCATAAGTCCAAAGGTAACTTGATGGATAATCAAACTTAGGGTTTGCTTGAGTTGACATGATGTGACTAGGTATTGCTAGATCCAATCTTATAAAGTTGGTGTTGGGTAATGATAGATTAATGTATGTGGTTAACTCTAAAGATCTCACTATGATTTGATAAACCCAGTGTTAATAGTCTTTAATTTAGGTGGTGCCTAATTTAAGCGAAAAATTTTTATACATGACAATTCAATTTCATGCAAAAGTCCGATTGTTTTTGGCGAATTACAATAATAGGGCAAAGCCCGAACAATCAACGTGACTAATGCAACTCGAACCCAAACTACACCTGAAGCAGTAAATATACTTAACCATCAGGGCAAAATCCAATTTTTTTAAGTGAATCGTTTGGGCTAAGGCAGAAGTGAGGCGAAGTCCTTTATCCTTTGGAAGAATTTATACGTGCACCAAAATAAAAATAATGAACCACCAAACTTTAATATTATTCCGATCTAACTCCCACCGGACTTATAAACAAATGTAATTATTGTAGACTCATAATTTTCTTAATGAAGTGACAATTTATTGACATTTTTAAAGTTAGGTTTTATTCTATTTCACGCAAACACCTTGGCCTCACACAAAATTGAGGATCGATAGTTGTAATCTCTCGTATTTCCAATTAAAAAATAACATATTAATGCATGGCACAAATGATCGGTTCTTAAAAGTAGATCATTTAAATCGTATTATTATTATAGTTCTTTTGAATTTATTGCAAATTAAAAAAAGTAGAATTATTTATAGCAAAATATATCAAAAAGAAAAAGACGGTTCATAAATGGCGATCAATTAACTACATTTTATTGACAATAAATGAACATAAAAAGAAGTATACAAAATGGACAACACAATTTAAATGTATGCATCATATCAAGGATTTGATTGTTGGAACAACATATTAATGCTTAACTTCATTATTGTCACTATCCTTACCGGTAACACTACGGCTTTTATATACAGCAATAATTTCGTTACTTCCCCAACATCATGTACACTCTTTTAATTAAAGCCACCAATCCATGATTCCAAAATTTATTCATAAAAATCTAAAATTAAAGAAAAAAATATAATATTTTAATTTTATTGATTAAGGTTGATATTAATGATTTTATAGTTTCACAATAATCTCAAATCTTGAAGGTCCAAGTGGCGTTATTACGTGAGGCAGCATATTTTTCGGTCCTCCATCAATTAACAAAGCGGTGGGCAGCTAAATCCTCGTTTGCATTTCCCTATTTTCTCCCTAAATATATATTTTGTGTAGACTTAAAATAGGCTTGGAGACTGCTGATGATAGGACCAAAAAACATTATACTAACCAAACCCAACCTCAAATTTTAATGTACTCTTCCCATTAACCAATCAAATTACATTTAATGATGAAATATAACTATTAATTTTTTGAGAGTCTCGTAGATTTATTTATTTTAATATCATTTTGATTAATATAGTTAAATATTAACTAATATTTCTTTTAAAATGTAATTTTCTCCGTGAGAAGTATCGAGGTTGTTTAAAAACCAAATATGAGATTGATAATATATATTTTATCACTCCACCTCGTATTGAATCAACTTTAAATATTTTTTTAATTAATACACATATATATTTATAAAAAAATAATTATTTCATATATTATTCGTAAATTTTTAAACTCCACGTGTAGAATTAATAAAATAATACATGTTACTTTTTTGATTTTGTTGGTAAAATAATTAATCCTTAAAAATAAGATTGAAACAATGACCTTTTTTTTATATTTAATTTTTTGCACCCACATGTTATCCTCTTAATCCTATTTGTAACTAAAAAACATTATTATTATTTAAGTAGCAACTTAAAATTTAGTTTATCTCAATTTCATTAAATGCATGTTTAAAAAATAATAGGGTAAGCATAGAGCAAAGTCCATAGCATATTGGCATCCCACTCGAGGGGACGAGGGATTCACGGAGAACCGTGCGTGGGCATATTAATCAATACTATTATTATTAATAAAATTAATGTTCGTTATTATTAATATTTAATATTAATCACGATTTCCTCTCATTAAACAATCAACTTTACGTACAGGAGGACAACTCAGCTACCCCTTTCTTTATTGGATTTCATTGTGTGAGATTGCTAGTTAGGAACACTCACATGTACAACCTCATTTCCCCACTCATTTTTGGGACCACACCATTTATCATTATTATTATTATTATTGTTGCTGCTGTTTAATAATAATAATAATTAATAAATAAATAAATAAATAATACCAATACTCTTCTCTAATTCATTTTATGCATTTGGGTCTTCTAAATTTCGGTAAAATAATTTTTAGCTTAATTTTGAATTCATTAATCATATTCAGTAATGAGTTCGAATGAATTTTTTTTTTCATATTTTTAATTTTAAATATTTACTATTCAAATTTGTGGTTAAAATATTATGGAATATTTAAGTTCCATTTTATTTATAATGATAAATAATTGAATCTTTGTAATTTGAAATTTGATATTGTTTTACATGTTTAAAATCTATTTATAAAAATGCAGCGGTAATCAGGGGCGAAGCCAGGGGCTGGCATGAGCCCTTACCCCCTAAAATGTAAAATTACTATTTAGGCTTTTAAATTTTTTTAAAATTTTAAATTAGTAAAGGTAAAATTACATTTTGGCCCCCCTAAAATTATAAAAATTTGATTTAATCCTTTACAAATTATAAATATATAAACTATAAAAAATTAAAATTTCATTCACCCCCTAAAAAATTGTTCTGGCTTCTCCCCTGGCTGTAATAAGCTTTCCTAATTTTGGTAAATATTGAGATTTTTCTAAGTGTTTAAGTTTAAGCCATTTTTTTTTGTTAATTGAGTTTTAGCTCAATTGGCATGAATATTATTATGAGTTGAGAGGGGCTATAGGTAGTTTTAGATATTGTGTAAAAAAAAAAACAGATATTATCAAAACCTATAATGAGATTATTCAAAAAAAAGTTCAAGTCTTTTTTATTCAAATACTTAAAACTATTTGCAGCTCTTTCATAATTATTAAATAAGAGGATAAACACATTTTAGTGTACTTAAACTTGTATCTTTTTGTACTAACAACAATACTAGCAACAATAGAATTAAAATTCAATCAGTATTTTTAAATTTGAGTTTTTATCTAAATTTATTATTGTTTAAGTATGGATATCTTTCACTTTTTATATATTGTGGTTTGTAATATAATTACTCTTGTAATTATAACTCTTTCAAAAAAAATTATAAAAATGAATTCAAATATTGATTAATTTAATACTTTATATATTATATAAGTCAAATGTGGATTCCAATGATAATTACAATACTACCTGAAAAGTTGCTGCTAGTGATTCAATTTCGATTTCGATTTAGCTATTAAATAAAAATATTCAGTTGGATTTTTTTCTCAAAATGAAAATTCTATTTAATTTATAATTTTTTTTGTATAATATAAAAATATTATATAACTTAGTGAAGACAACTTCTTTAATTGAGAGAGAAAAAAAAGAGATAACTTCTAAAGCGAATGAGATGACGTGGCCTTGTAAAATGACGAGGGATGAAATGGACTGTGCATGCGACCGTCCCGAGCATTTCCTATTTGTATTAAACAAATTATTATCTAAATTTCAGGGCAAATTATTTAAGAATTAGTTTTAAGAAAATAAATGAATTTCATTTAAAATATATATATATTTTTGTACATAATGTATGTATTGTATATACTATAGGTAGAGACAAGCTTTTACAGTTGCTATCGATAAGGACGCTTATCTGAAGAAGCCATCCGACGGTTCAAATCTCTTATTTTTAGCAACTTTAGATCTGGGCCGTTGAGTTTTAACCTCTCAGCTTTTTCTACATAAAAGGGACAGCTCAATGGACTCCATGCCAAGACAGTGCAACCCCATAATACCATGTCCTTTTCGCCAACTGACAAAACTACCCTTTTGTTCAATTGAAATGGGAGGGCGAATAGTTTGGTGAGATGAGGAGTATTTTCGTTATTTTACAAAACCAGTTAAAGAGTCAATTATTTTCTCTGAAAACATATCCGTGCAGCCGGTTGTAATTGTGGGGACTCTTTAACCTTTTCTTTTTATTTTTTACCCTTAGCAGTAAAAATTAATATTTATTAATTACTACTTGGAATGCTTTTTTTTTTCCCGGTTCTGTGTATTTCGACCGTACACTGTGAAAAGGTAAACCTGATCAGACGGTCTTGATCAAGGTGCATGGTGCACCCGTTCGTACTCCATTCGTTTTTCCTTGACTCATCCCTTTTTTAGACATGTGAAATCTAAATTATAAAAAAGAAAATAATTTTTACTTATACTTGATCAATAATGATGAAATGAATCGAGGCCGTTGGAGATGAAAAAATAAGGCGGGTTGTACGCGGGGGTCAATGATAGCATGATTTTGAATGCAAACAATTGTATATGATTGGACGGCCGTGATGTCATGACAACAAGATTTCACATCAGATCATTCCTCATTATTTATTTATTAACCCCTTTCTTGTGGTCCCCGCAATATCCGATCCTTCAGATCCAGCCGTGCCACGTGAATCATGAGATTCCTTGCACCACCATTCTCTCCCTGCACATCATCACACTTTATCAGCCCCTCCAATATCTCGTTCCTTTTTTCCTTCCGATATTTATTCAAAATGTCGCTAAACATGTGCTTAATGTAGGATGGTTAGACGTGGACATCCTATTTGTTTTTTTTACGAGTTTAGGTAATATAGATAATAATAATAATTAAATTTAGATATTCATAACAAATTTGAACTCGTATATTTTTTACTTAAATTCGCATTGTTCTTGTTTAAATTTATTTTCTACTTAAATGTAATACAAATGGTTAATCTACTTAATAATCTACTTTTTAAATTTAGGTATAATCAAAAGGTAATACAAATGATAAATGAAATTAAATTTATAAATTTTATGAAAAAAGTTGTAAATATCCAACTCGTTGCTATTGCTGTGCCACTGCCCCACATCTCTTCCATATACCCGTTTTATGCGGCTCCCCTTAGTCGTCGACGGATAAGAACCTCCGGGTCTCATCGTCTATCCTACGGCCCACATCTCTCCATCACTACGTGTTACTTTCCTAATCGCCCATCAGTATCTAAACAGCCCCCACACAAAAAAAAAAAAATTGAAATTCTCTCGCTTGTCCTTTATTTCCCATGACTAATTTAACCATGGTTAAAATCTAACCATTCTTACGAACACAAAAATAAAAATCCTTATCCTCTCTCGTCCATTGTGTCTGTCTTTGACTTCACTTTCTTTCTCTCTCCATAGCTCCCTCCCAGCCCCTGCTCCCCCTATAAGCTTCGTTAATGGCGTTTCAGATCTCAAAAAACAAACTCTAAACCTTAAGTAAACGCAAATCCTACCCAAACCCAAGACCAAAATCGAGATAAAAAAAATTCATCCTTTCCTATCAAAAGCCTTCATTCTTTTTTTTTTTCCGTGTGTGTGGTTTTCTTTTTTCCTTTTTTTGAGGTCTAATTAATGCATAAGAAAATGGCGTTTTCGTTCCCAGACGAGGTGCTGGAGCATGTGTTCTCGTTCATACAATCAGATAAAGACCGGAACGCGGTGTCGATGGTGTGTAAATCGTGGTACGAGATCGAGCGTTGGTGTCGGCGGAAAGTGTTTGTGGGGAACTGTTACGCTGTGAGCCCGAGGATGGTGATCAGACGGTTCCCCGAGTTTAGATCCATTGAGTTGAAAGGGAAACCGCACTTTGCGGATTTCAATCTGGTGCCGGACGGATGGGGAGGTTACGTGTTTCCCTGGATCGCGGAGATGGCTGGAGCTTATCCTTGGCTCGAAGAGATTCGACTTAAAAGGATGGTCGTTACCGACGAAAGCTTGGAGCTTATTGCTAAGTCGTTTAAGAACTTCAAAGTATTGGTGCTTTCTTCTTGTGAAGGGTTTTCAACTGATGGTCTCGCTGCCATTGCTGCTAGCTGCAAGTGAGTTTGATGAAACTTTTTTCTTTTCTCCTTTTTCGGGATTTTTTTTTGTTTTCATTTTGAGCTGAGAAAAGGAGTTGAAGTTTTCATCTTTGTGGGAGTTAAAGTAGAGCTTTTCCCCAACTTGTTTTTGGTTTTAGCTACATTTTTCTTGATTAGTTTTTATTCATTCCCATGAACTATTTTTTTTTAAACAAAGATGTGAAGAACTTTTAGGAGTTTGGTCTCGTGTTCTAGTTGTCTTAGTTATTTCAGCTTTTGCTTTTCTCAGATCTGAGGTCTAGTGGGGGTTCTTTTTAAGAATATCTAATGAAAATCACATGTTCTTTTTTACCTCTTCGAGACCTTGTTTTGTTTGATATCAGCAGATTCGTTTTTGAGTATTATTTTCATTATTTTGGATGGTTTCTTCATGTGAATGTGGACTTGTTTATGCTTTTTAATTATATTCCTTTTCTCGTGATTTGTTGTTTATATAAACCAATAATATTTGTCTTTGGGTAAACTTTTTGCTGAGTTGGGGATTGAGGGAATAATTTTTCCATAGCTATTACCGAAGATTCTGATGGTTTATTTTTTTTCTTATCATCCTACAATTATTTGGTTGTTTTTGATTTATTAGAGAGCTGTGAAGATTCATGTTACTTTAATTTTCTTTTGATGCAAGTTCAATTGTATATATAAAAAAAAAGAGTAAATTTAGCCTTGTAATCAAGTCGTTTTCAATGATAATGACAGTGATGAACTTGTAATTTTGTTCAACATTGGTGTTCTTGGATTCAACTCTGGTAGCAATTGATTTGAGCTTTCATTTTTATTTCCTCTAAATCAATCTGCTTGCTGATGTAGGAATCTGAAAGAGCTGGACTTGCGAGACTGTGAAGTGGATGATTTGAGTGCGCATTGGCTCAGTCATTTTCCCGAAACATACGCATCACTGGTGTCTCTTAACATTTCTTGCTTAGGGTCTGATGAAGTTAGTTTTTCAGCGTTGGAACGCCTGGTGGGTAGATGTACTAACCTCAAGACTCTTCGGCTCAACCGTGCGGTGCCCCTGGATAAGATTGCCAACATTTTACGCCATGCACCGCAGCTGGTTGAATTCGGTACTGGTACCTACACGGCTGATGTACGACCAGATGTCTACTCAGATTTGGCCGGGGCGTTTTCTAGTTGCAAGGAACTAAAGAGCTTGTCTGGATTTTGGGATGTGGTCCCGGATTACCTTCCTGCCATTTACCCTGTCTGCTCTAAATTAACATCACTGAACCTGAGCTATGCTACTATACAAAGTCCTGATCTTATCAAGCTTGTAAGCCACTGTCCGAATTTGCAGCGCCTATTGGTAAGCTTATTATGGTATTGCTGGTTTATTTATTTGCATCTGGTTTTTCGTTCTTAACGTAGGTTATGTTCACAGGTACTTGATTACATTGAAGATAGTGGGCTTGAGGTGCTTGCATCCAGTTGCAAGGACTTGCAAGAAATACGCGTGTTTCCATCTGATCCATTTGGTGCAGAGCCAAATGTGTCCTTGACAGAACAGGGCCTTGTTGCCGTATCTTTGGGTTGTCCCAAGCTACAATCAGTATTGTACTTCTGCCGCCGAATGTCTAATGAGGCATTAGTTACCATTGCTCGGAACCGTCCAAACTTCACAAGGTTTCGCCTTTGTATAATTGAGCCTAAAACAGCTGATTACCTGACTCTCGAGCCACTTGATGTTGGTTTTGGAGCCATTGTTCAGTACTGCAAGGATCTCAGGCGTCTTTCCCTCTCTGGTCTTCTTACAGATCGTGTATTCGAATATATTGGGACATACGCGAAGAAACTTGAGATGCTGTCTGTCGCTTTTGCAGGAGATAGTGATTTGGGACTACATCATGTGCTTTCCGGGTGTGAAAGCCTTCGGAAACTGGAGATCAGAGATTGTCCCTTTGGTGACAAGGCTCTTTTGGCCAATGCTGCAAAGCTGGAGACAATGCGATCCCTTTGGATGTCTTCTTGTGCTGTGAGCTTCGCAGCATGTAAGCTGCTAGGTCAGAAGATGCCAAGGTTGAATGTTGAAGTTATAGATGAGAGGGGACCTCCTGATACAAGACCAGAGAACTGCCCAGTTGAGAAGCTCTACATATATAGGTCCATTGCAGGGCCAAGGTTCGACATGCCTCCTTTTGTTTGGACAATGGATGAAGATTCTGGATTGAGGCTTTCATGAGAAATCTCCTCGGATTCAGTTCGTTTGATCTCAATAATGAATGTCTCAGGTACATGTTCCTTGCGTTACTCATTATTCCCGGTTCAGTTTTATGCAGCCTAATATAATGGCGCAGACATGATTGGAGTGGGAACATAATATGGAGGCTGTTCAAGGCCTTGAGAGCTAGATTGCCATACATTTCGCCCTTGCCTGAGCTATCGGGTACACCACGTAACGAATTAATAAAGAGATGGAAACTCCGGTTGTTGTGTAATCAATCAAAGGTTTTATTTATTTCCCCATTGTTACCATCTAATACAATTTATAGAATTTTGGATGTTTATGGATTTCTGTCGCCTTTTATTTTGGGGGTAGTAATCATCTAGTGGAATTAATGTTGTCATTGTCAGCCTTAATGGAGTAATAAAAGTTGAGAGTATTCGGCCCTCATCCTATGTATGATATTTTTGTCATTGACATCAGTATGGTGGGTGCTTGAGTTGCTCTTATTACACCTCCATGCAGAGTTGTAAAGACAAGAATTGGACCAAACAATGCATGCGAATGTATTGTCAAAGCTTGAATGAGTCTTTCCAAAAAAAAAAAAAAAAGGGGGAAGGCTGCCTTTCTCTGCTAAAAGATGAGCCCCTCCCATTTTCTTAGTGTTCCCAAACAGGCTTTTGCATTACAACAAGAAGCAGAAAGACTTTTTGAAAGAGAGATGCATTAGGATAATGAAAGCAATCCAACAGTAGATATTTATGATATATTTATTTACCCATCTCTAAAATTTTAATATTAATGAGGCAGTGGAATCAGTAAAAGAAAAAGAAAAGGTGTAGCAGCAGAGGGTGGTCCCGTACTGAGATGATGTATGTCTGGTAACTTTCACCGTATTATTATAATTTATTATTATCATTGTCAATCCCTTATCTTTCAAATATATGAGCCTCCTCCTCGGCCTCGACTGTTGCGCCACGTGATAGATTCTGTGACATTGGTTAACGTCCACAACTTTTGCTTCTATTCACGCTCTCTTTTTTTCTACACTCCCCACCTGCTTTCTTTTTTATGCTTAGTTTACCTCTATGACTTTTCAAACAAAACCAAAGGTTAAAATATTTAAGAAATGAATTGAGTGATGATGATGGTCATTGGCCACACGTTTTGGTGTAATTAAGGTGGAAATAGAATAGTAATAAATCGTGGTTAGTTCATATTGTGTGCTACTTATGATTGTGGGTGGCGGAATGCTGATTTCATCGCTCTGATTATTACTATTATTGTAACTGTTTAACAGGGCTCATGATGATATGGGATGAGAGGGTCAAATTCTTTGATGCTTACACTGTCTCCACGACAGGACATCAATTACTTATGATGGGTTCACTTCAGTAAAAAGTGTTCCCTCCTCCCTCACTTATATTTAACATTAAAAACCAAAAAAACAGATAGAAAGGTTCTTTAATGTCGTCTACTACTGTAAGAGAAACCACCATAGTCGATGCAATTCAACCTCCCTAAATAAACAATTACCACGTGTTTGCTTTACTGTGGAATATTGTAATAATTATTCCATATGAATGATATTACATTTTTCGGATTGATGAAATAGTACGTTGAGGGGAAAAGTTAGAACAATTTTTTAAGAGAAGTCGGATAAAATTTTAATATTTTATAGTTTATATCTTTATAATTTGTAAAGGATTAAATCGAATTTTTATAATTTTAGGGGGCCAAAGTGTAATTTTACCTTTACTAATTTAAAATTTTTAAAAAATTTTAAGAGCTTAAATAGCAATTTTACATTTTAGGGGGACCGGGGCCCATGCCAGCCCCCTGGCTTCGCCCCTGATTATGTTATAATTATAAAATGAAAATTTCTTTTTAGAATGAGAATAAAAAGAATCTTAGTTATTAATATTAAAATAAATGATTTTAAGACCGAAATTAAATTTTTTAAGAAAAATTGATTAGTTTTAGTAACCCTATTATCTTGCTTTCCACTCTATTTTTTTTAAATAAAGAAATTAAATTTGAAAGTTATTCAAAAATTTTCACATTGATACTTTAATTACTCAATGAAAAGAAAAAAAAGAATAAAAAAATTGAGTGTTGTTAGTTTTATTTTAAAAAGGTGAGATAAATAAAAAATCTAAGACTTAGAACCATTTATTTTTATTTAATAACTAAGAGAATTTTAATTCTCATGTTTTTCATTTTAAAAATTCAAATATTTGATATTAGTTAAAATCCTATGTGTATCCAATGTGGTGCAATTTATACATAGCCATTTTGCACTCTAATTACTTGATATTAGTATTTATATTTCAATTATGAAGATATAATATTAAATGATTTTTTAATTATTTCATATTACTTATTTGCTAATTTTAGGAAATTTGAACAAGTATTTTTTTTTTTGTGATAAACAAGAAAACGAAATTACATCAAAATAAATTGAACAAAAGCATTATTAGCCTTGTTGAATAAGCTCTAAAACTTCATCCGGGGCACCATTGAAGACCTGAAGACCTGTCTTGCCAGCTAAGCTCATCTTAGCCAAACAATCTGCAGCATGATTAAGTTCTTTAAGTACATGTCTAATGCACCATTGCCCTTCAGCTCTCAAAATTCTTCGGATCCTCCTAAGCACTGTAATACTAGAATCTGCCTACCAACTTTCTTGTAAAGCCCTAACCACCTTCATATTATCCAAGTGAATCATACCATTCTGAATCCTTTGCTAAGCAAACTAGAAGACCATCTAAAATTCCCCATAACTCAGCCTCGAAATCTGAGCATCGCCACAAGTAGTGATTAAACCCCAAAATCCAGCTCCCATGTTGGTTTCATAAAACATCTTAAGTAGAAGCACTACTATTACCAAAAGCTACTGCGCTGTCAGTGAACAAGTGTGCCCACGTATTCCCCATGAAAGTCCGAGAACCATTAGCTTGATGGGAATACTGATAGCCTTTTTGACTTAATTCAAACTATTGTGCCTAACTAAGAGAAACCTTAGCAGTTTCGAGAGTTGTCCAAGTAATATCCTGAAAGATGAAGAGATTGTTGTTCTTCCAGATGTGCCACACCATTAATTCGGAAAGGCAAGACCAAATTACTCCACGTCTAGGCAACTGCACGTGACATGCAAGATTAAAAGTCAACTATTCTTGTAGAGATCCAGAGAAAAAATGTTACTGACTATCAAAAGTTAACATCTATAGCCATACTTCTTTTGTTGTCGAACAATCTCAAAGCACATAGAGCGTATCCTCTGTTCTGTAACCACAAACAGGATAAGAACTATTATGCCCAATCCCTCACCTAGTTCTCTCCATATTATTTAGAAGCCTTTGCCTAAAGGCTAGCCAAAGGAAAATTTTAACTCTTTGTGCCCCATTGTATTTTCAACTATACTTTCAGAAGGTATCCTTAGGATTCTAAGAACTTTCTGTGAGAGACCAAAAGACGTTATGGATCAAAAAGGAACCAGAAGCCGTGCGGGTCCAAATAATGTTGTCCGTACCCGAAGTAAGATGAAGGGGAGGAATACAAATAATATGATTAATCACCTATTCGGATAACCAAACGTGAAACAAATCAAGGTTCCAACCTCTATTTGGTAAGACCATTTCATTGAGAGAGAGATCCAAATCAATATTAGCATGCACAGGGATATGCGATACCAAGGGGCCCACAATCGGGATCTAAGAGTCTTTCCAGCAACAAATGCTATTGCTATTACCAACTAACCATGCGAAGTTCTCACGGAATAAGGGCCAAACGTTAGACAAAGACTTCCAAAGGTGCGAGTTGTGAGATCTGGCAATGGATTCTGGTAACCGATCTCTCATACCATACTTCGCACGAAGAACCCGTACCCATAAGGCACTATCCTTAGTTAGAAGATTAAATCCTATCTTCATAAGAAATGAAGTGTTTTGGTCATGCAAATGTCGAAGCCCAAGACCACTATGCGAGTGTGGTTAACAAATGGAATCTCACCCAACTAGAGCCATCTTCTACTGCCTTCCAGAACAACCCCAAATAAATTGTTTGACCATATGTTTGATCTCTGCACAGACTCCTTTAAGGATCAACATCGACTGCATAAAATAATTCGGAATCGGAAGAAGGATGGATTGAGCTAGCATAACTCTACCAACAATTGATAACTTCCTTGCTTCCCAACTCTGTAGTTTCTATCTCACCTTTTCCACTACGAAATTTAAGGTGCTATTAGTGACCCTATCATGGAGTAGAGGCACCCCCAAAAAAGTTTCAAGATTTTAGATTTTTTTGGAAGCCAAGCAATTCACTGATCTGGGAGCTTAAACACGCGTCGACCTCTTTAGAGAAGAAAATGTTACTTTTTTGAGTGCTGATCTTATGCCCTCAGTACTCATAGAAACATTAAAAGATATTCTTCAATGTTCGGGCCTATCCCATATCTGCTTTATAGAAAATAACCAAATCATCCACAAAGAATAAATGTGATAAGGGAGGTCCTGGTCATGATAAGCGAATAGGGTGCCACTTACCACAATCTATATGTGAACAAATACTAAAGCCCAACCATTCAATGCATAAGACAAAAAGGTAGGGTCATAAAGGACGGATCCCTGTTTGATTCCTCTAACCGATTTAAATTTCTGTGTAGGAATTCCATTCCAAAGAACCTGCATAGTAAAAGAAGAAATGACAGACATTGTTACCTTTCGAAGGAACTTTTGAACACCAGCTGCAACCGACCCTATCATAAGATTTCTCCAAATCAATTTTAATTGCCATCATTTCTGATCACTTCGCTTCCTTTTTATGGAATGAATTACTTCCTGCGCAATGATTATGTTATCAGAAATATTACGCCCAGCAATAAATCCAGCCTGCTCCTGAGAAATAAGGTTAGGGAAAACCAGTTTGAAACGATTCACAATAACCTTCATGACTAATTTATAAAGAATAGAGCATAAGCTAATGGGGCGAAACTGGGTGAAACTTTTAGGATTATTGACTTTAGGGATAAGAACAAGCATAGTGTTATTCAAATCTGGATCAATGCCTCTGCCTGCAAACACCTCTTCAACCTATTCAAAAATGTCTTTACTTAGGATGTCCCACTAACTCTGAAAAAAGAAAGCATGACATCCATCGTTTTCTGGTGCCTTCAATGCAGCCATATCAAATAAAGTCTTCTTGATCTCATCCTCTAAAACATGTTTGTCTAAAAAGTTAATTTCCAAAGAACTAAGATGAGGGAAAGTACTTGAAGGGAGGCCCCTCACGGGCTTCAGAACTTCTCTATAAAGTTTCTAAAAAAAAACCATCACCTCGAAATGAAGAACATCCTGATCAGAACTCCACTCACCATTATCAAGGCATAAAGCAATAATACGGTTAGAGTTCCCTCTCTGAATCGTGAGACTATGAAAGTATTTGGTATTCCGATCCCCTAAATTAAGCCAATCACACTTGGCCTTTTGTTTCCAAAGCAACTTCTCATAATTCAGAACACTCTTCAATTCTTCTCGAATATCCATCTCAAGTTAAGCCAGACGGGAAGAACTAGACTGTTCCAGGGTTCTTTGAATATTTGAAAGCGACTTCATTAATTGTCTTTTCCGATTACCAATAAAACCATAGACAGACTTGTTCCACTCCTTAATGCATGAAGTAAAGTGCGATAGAGAATCAACCATATTACCTGGAACGGTGGAAATGTGCAAGTGTACACAATCGTAACAAGTAATAAAGTGACAAGTAAATGTCGAGTTATCGTACCCACAAGGACTGTAAAAGAATTATTTATGAAAATGATTTTAAACACTTTGGTTAAGGAAAAATATTTGGTTTTGAGAAATATTTAAAAACTAAAAGAAAAACAGAGTAAAATAAAATAAAACAAAGTTCTAATGCACGATTTCAAAAAAAACTGATTTTAATCAAGATGATATAATTGTGTTGGATTAATTACATTTCTTACTTTAGAATTATTAAGCTTGTGTTTATACTTGTTAAAACATGGCAACTCGGTAATTTGCTAACTTATGAACATACTTACAAATAAAAATCCATTCATCTCTTGTACATATTTCTATGCAAATTTGAACGATTAAACAGACTTCTAAAAGTAAACATGTTATTGCACATACGTACTCATTAAATTAAACAATCTCTCGCATATTCCTATGTGATTCAACTGATTAATTCAACCTAATAAGCATATAAAAGATCATGCAATATAACAAAGTATTTTTACCTTGAAACAATTTAATCACAAAATCTTGCAAGTTATGCAAGACATATGTATCGCCAAATACAATGCTAATTTAATCTTCAGCTACCTTAGAAGAATTAAACATGCACAGATTAAGTATTGTGTCCATTAATTACAATTCCAATGCGTTTAAATAATTAATTCATTAGCTATCTAAACAATTATAATTCCAGATAACTTAAACATGATTTTACTCAATCAAACATTTTACCGAGGCCTTTAACAACATAAACACAATTTTAATAATTCAAGAGGACGAAATGCAATCAACCCAACACAAATTAAATTCAAGCTAAATTGATTAAATAAAACATTTCAATAGCATAAATATTCATAAACATGTTTGTCAAAACAACAACGAGATTTAAAGAGATAGGGAACAAAAAGCAAATCCGGTGTTTCACCGTGGCTTGACTAATTGCTTCGTTCTTCGTTCTTCGTTGTCCTCGGCTATCAAGGTGGCTTATGAACACACCACTTGCTGCTCCAAATGGCTGGGAAAACACCTCTTTTCCAAGAGGAGAAATCGGCACAAGAACACAAAAGAGAAATGGGAAAATGGAAATTGAGAGAAAGTGAGAGAGGAGAATGTTGGAGGCTTGAGGTGTGTTTTGAATGAGCAGCAAGGGGGTGTATTTATAGCTGATCAAGGCTGCTAAAAATAGCAAATAGTAGCAGCAAAAGAGGCCTCCCTTGGCCGGCCATCCATGTGGCAAAGTTGAAGGATTCAACTTTGCTAAATATAGCATGGGGCAAATCTACAAAGCCATAATATTTGGAGGGGTTTGAATGAAATTTTGAAAGGTCTTCAAGGGCTTCTTTGCAAGCTTAATTAATCAGATAATAAGCTAATTTGGGCCATCATTATGGATGGTTTGGGCTGCCCAATTGGTGGCTGGTTCGGTTCAATCGGTTCGGTTCAACCAGTACGTTTTAACTGGACCCTTCTTCCATAATTAATTAATAATAATTTATAAATTAAATTGGGAATAAATTAAAATTAATTATATTATGATTAAATCTTCATAATTGGACCGTCTTGGGCTGGAAATAAATTCTCTTTGATACTTCAAATTGCTTCTCGAGTTTATTCTTCGAGCAGTGTCTGCCGAGCCAACTTTCGCCCTTTGTGTGAATCTGTCGAAAATAGTCAAAATAAATAAAAATTAACTATAAAATTAATTAAAATTCATCATGTTTATATTTTTAGCACAATTTAATTATTTTATAATATTTAACTATTTTTCGATAAGAATTTAATCGAAACTGCATAAATTTGAGTTAAAAAGGGCATAAAAAAGTGTATAAATTTCTGTGTTTCCACACCCCCAAACTTAATTCATTGCTCGTCCCGGGTAATGCAAAAATTTGAAAAGAATTTTCTCGTAAACACCTTTGAAAAACTCCTTCAGAACAACTTTCTTCTTAAAATTATGACTTTAATATACTTATGCTCAAAAATAAGAAATTTGATAATTATGCTACTTAAGTATACATATGGTTCAAATTACCTCCAACAATTATTATACTAGCAAAATTAGACTAAATGTTTCTTAATAAAGACATGTTACTCACTACCAAGTTGATTTTAATTCCTTATTCAAAATTAAACTGCAATCATTAAGCTTAACTGATGTCTTCATATGTTGAACAGAGCAATTTCTCTCCACTAATGTAGGTAACATTGGAACTTTGAATCAATAGGTCTTTAATAAGGTTGTAACGTGGCTGGGCTTAGGGGTAGGTAAAAGATAGACAAATTTTTGGCTTAAAAACCTTAGACTCAGCTTAAATCGAACCTTCAGAATTTTCACCCTTGATACCCAACTTATGCTCTTTCGACCACTTATTTCCGTTTGAGTACATGTTTTTTTTTGAAAGCTCAGTTTCGAGCATTTGCTTCATGTACTACAATTTTCGAGCATTTGATACATCTTTTCAACTTCCCCAAACTTATTTTCAAACGATCTTTTGAATAGTACTGAGTCTAGTGTTTGGGACAATTTTAGAAGTAATGAAGAGAAAATTGATGGCTAAATATTGTATAGGTCCAAATAAAATTAGGCCATATAGTCTCAAAATTGGGTTTCAAAGGATAATTTTATCAGGGTTGGCTTGAAAGGCTCAAACAATCGAAACAACAGTTGCCTAAATCATTTTCAACATTCCATGCTTCCTAGGATTTCGCCTCAAGAAATTACTAAGTCAATTCTAAAGACTTAAACTTTCATGCATGCCTAATTTTTTCATAGGGAACTAAAAATTTTATGGTACGAATTTGCATGATTTATTAAAAATACATTCATATCATTATTGAACTAACATAATAACTTATCGAAATAATAGAACTTTATTAATACTGAAGTTCAGCATACTTAACAAAATTCAATTTATTGAACAGAAATATATCCTAATCATAACTAAAAGAAAATTTTATTCTGAGTGTAATCAATTCAAATTTTCGGTCCCCCTACTTAAAGTGAACAATGTCCTCATTGTTTAAAGTGAATAGATACTATACACCAGGTAGGATATTTAGAAAAGAGGAGGTGAGTCAATTTGACTGCTTAAGTACTAGGCTCTTTCTAAAATCCAATCCTAGACATGTATATATCTATTGCCACACTTTAGCCTTTGAGACTTGTTCAGATTTTATTCATGCTTCCTATCTCTTGTTTTATTGTGCAAAAATAAAAATTCCTAATTAACCTAGTCCTAAAGTAAAAATAAAAATAAAAATAAACTAAAGTTGAAGTCCTCCCCTTTTTTATTTGTTTGTCGATCCTTCCGAATTCGACTCATCTTTTGCTCCATTAGTATTGCCTCTGCATGAATCGCCTTGCTCCTTCTTTGATGATGAAATCCATGGCTCAAATATGAAATCTGGAAACTCAGGCACAAAAATAAATGGGTCGTTATAAATTTTCTTGAGGGCGCTTCTCATCGAGTCATCCCTTATTTTTGCATATCTCCAGTAAGCTTGTTGCTGCCATTGCATGTGTTGCATTAAGTCCATCAGCTTCAACAACTCATTACTATGGTCTGGGCTAGGCGGTGGAGCTCTAAACATTGAGGGTTCAATATCAGGTTCAACTTCTGGTTCCATTGGATCTGCCTCGTTAGGGACTTCAGTTGATTGCTCTGGTGGGATTTCTGTAGGTTCATCTTCTGCTTCTTCGGGGTCCTCACTTTCTTCAATTCGTTGCTGAAGAACAGAATCTCCGGCCACTCGGTAAAGGTCCCAATCGGTGATTGTGCCTTGACTATACTCTGTCTTCTTTACGTCCGCAAGGAGTTTTGCCTTTAAGCCCAAAATTGTAATCGTAAAGGGGAAATAGGCAGGGCCAGAAAGTCTAACGGCACAATTCGCATTTCTCTCAGGATGATTTTGCCCACATCAATGGTCTTTCCAGTTAGAATCGAATATAATAGGACCATTCGCTCTAATGAGATTGTAGTCCCATGCGAACTAGGCATAAGGCTGAAACGGATGAAATAGAACCATACCTTCGCAAGTGGTGTCAAATACTCTCTTCGACACGTGTGGATTCCTTGCTTTGACACAGTCCACTTAGATCTTGGAACTATGAGTTCTTCGAGGATTTCTTGCAGATTTTCAGGCTTAATATTGCTCAACAGAGAGGAATATTCATCGTTGTCGAAATCAGGTAATTCAAAGAACTCATTAATAGCATTAGAATTTATTGGTACCTTGATTCCGCGGATTGGAACTTCGGTCAATTCACTTGAGGTTAAATTCGTGTAGAATTCTCGAACTAATTCCTCATCCACACTTGGTCTCTTTTCACAAAACAATTCCCAATTGAGGGCTTCAGCAACTTGTCGAATACGTGCCATAAAATCTCTATAGTTGCTTTCCTTCAATGTGAAGCCTTTCTCTGGATGCATTTGTTGATTTTTGAAAATACTTTCGTATCTTACTTTGGCTTCTTCACAGTGAAATTTGCTTTGTGTTTTGTCAACTTGAGCGGAGGCACGAGTTCTTTTGCGAGTCATAATTAACCTGAACATAAGATGGAAAGAAAAATAAAAAATTAGTTTCTTAAAAATTTAATTAATAAAAAAATTACTAATATTTCAATAAATTGAAACATTAAATAATTGAATAAAAATTAAACTTTAAGGAGAAAAATTTTCTTACCACCTTCCTCGTAAAAATTAAGAACTCTTAAAATAAAATAACTAAGGAACAAAAGATGGAAAATTTAAGAAGGCTTTTAGCTTAGGTTGGGTGAAGGAGGAGTGTGCGTGGTAAGGGCTGCACACTAGCAGCAGCGCGCACAGCCTTGTGCTGGGTATGCCACGAGCTGGTCGGTGTGGGGGAGGAATGGTGCGCAGCAGGCGTGAGGCCCTGACTTGGACAGCCGCTGGAGCTGGGTCATGCGGCGTGTTGAAGCAAGCTGCTGGCCGAATGATGGCTTAGAGACTTGCGGCACTTGGTGTTTGTTGATAGGGGTTTTGAGAGATGAGTGAATGGGGAGAAACAAGGGTGCAATTTATAGTAGGAGTAATGGGACTTAGACTAGAACTCTTAGAATTTAATAATTAAAAAAAATAAGAGTCCAATTCTAATTTTTCTCATGATAAACAACAATTAATAATTAAATAAACACATATAAAATTATCAATTGCTATTTAATTATTAAGATAAGCATAAAATAAAATTAATTCTAATCCTAAGCTAAGTTGAATTAATAAAAATTAATATATAAATTATAATGAATATAATTATATATTAAAGTTTATCAATGATTTATAAATATGGTATTAAGTAAAAATATTTATTCTATGCCTTTTAAAAATATTTACAAAGAGAGGCACCTAGTTTTTATTATTCACGAAAATAGCAACCAAATTTTAAAAATAATTCAATTAAGTCCCTAGACTTAATGAAAATTTGAAATTGAGTTGCAATTTAAGACTTGGGTCATAAATTGACCTTTTTATTTGGAAAACCAAGAATTTATTTTGTCATTTAGGGGCTAATTTCTTGGAAAATTATGTAAAAATCAATTCTCAGGAAAGATTGGAGGGGTCACAAGCGGTCCCGCTTAAGTTCCAATCTCCTAGACAGAATTTATTTAAACATACTAAACCCGAAAATATACCCTAAATAATTTATTGAAAACAAGAAAATTTAAAGATCAGATAAACTGAACAAGATTTGATCTCGTTCGGGTCTTTCTCCATAGTAATGTTTCAAACGCTGAGCATTGACTTGAAAATTACCTCCCTTACCTTGGAGTTCAACAACTCCGTATGGGTAGGCGCGATGAATCGTAAATGGACAGGACCAACATGATTTTAACTTACCTGGAAAGAACTTCAATCTAGAATTAAATAACAAGACTTGCTGACTTGCTTCATGTAACACCCTTATCCCGTATCCGTCGCAGGATTGGGTTGCAAGGCATTACTGAACATAGCACAAGTCGCCACAAACAATTACTGCTTACATAGTCTCATCTGAAACAACATAACCAACATTAATAAGCTTAAATAATATCATATATATCTTTAATCCCTTTTATCAAATTCACAAATAAACCATCGTAACAAATAACAATAGATACTATTCATTTGATCCTTTAAACCACATTAGCCGAATATGCATACGTATATAATGACTTTCTAAAACTAGATAAAAATCACCAAATATGAACATACATATATGTAGTTGCATGGTACCTTGTTCAACCATATTCAATTAGACCAATTAAATTCATCTCAACAAAGTATGCCTCAATCCATTTATAAAAACAAAACCGAATATGCCATTTTCGTTTACCTAACTTATGATTTCATCTTTTGGCCGAGCATGCAATTTACATTACAATAATCCTTTCTCAATTCATGATTAATGCAATTACTTCAATAGTAAATCTTCATCAGTCCATAACCCAAACACAATTAAATATGCTATTGACCATTTCCAAATTTTCAGGCCTTATCGTTTCAAATCGCATAAATATGACTAACTAACAAATAATGAAATTTCCATCCATGATTTATTAAGACATGCAAAATAAAACCACATTCATCAACCACCTCAACATTTAAGTCAAGTCATATGAATATCCAACACATATAATATACTATAAAATATATTTCTAAGATGAGTTAATTACTAAATCAGATGCATGACAAGTATAATATAAATCAACCATACCACTAGCATAAGCATAATTACCCCAAGAAATACACTTTTATGGTGAACAAATGCCATGACCAAATACATTATAGACCAAAATACCATAATTTAGCCATTTTCGCATGGCTATATATATATTTATACAAGAACAAAATCCATTAATTCAAAACATAGACTAGCCTATACATGCCTTAAGTTCAAAATCCAAGTTTTAAAGGTACCCAAAATAAGTCGATAGTATGGATGACTTCGTTGATGATCCCTTGAGCTTGTAGCTTGACCAAAATCTATAAAACAGAGTGACAAGCACACAGAGTAAACCAACTTAGCTTAGTAAGTCTTAAGCAAACTTAATAAATATACTAGATATTCAATCAAATTAAACCGAACAATTTATAACATTAATTATAATATCATAACACATATAGATTATCATAGCCGAATGCCAATGTTCTCACATAGCAAAACACTTATCTTTACCTACTTTAAATGTAAAGCTTATCAATGTATGTCAATGATTAAATATATTTATTCACATATACAACCGAATATCAATTTTCCATGTACATATAAGAAAATCCCCTATAACCGAATGTGTCCATGTATATATATACATATATTTACATCTATCAAATGATCTCATGTTTGCATATGAATAACATCAACTCCATATCATTTTATCCACATTCTAAGAAACCAAAAATACAAGCACATTCATCTATCAACTTACTTACTCAAACACATCACATATAACGTACACACACACACACACACACACACACACACACATATATATATAAATACATACCTTATGGTCGATTATAATATAATTCATTTAAATGGGCATTAGCTTGCTCAATTTCTGCCATGACCTAATCATTCCATAAGCATAAGCTTCTATTTAAAGATCACCGGTATAAAACCTGCTAGGCATAAGCCTGAATCACCCACCGGCACTAAGCCTGCTAGACCCGAGGTCTGATATTCATTCACCGGCAATAAGCCTGCTAGGCATAAAGCCCGATAATTTCACCAGCCCAAGGCTTGCTAGGCTCAAAGCCTGAATAGCAATACTTTATAATTTCTCACACAAATCATTTCATATATCGAACCTTTTACTCATTTCAAACTTATTGTACGAACATTTAAATAACACATATCATACAATAATCTATCCGAATCAAATATAACACTTAGCCAAATTCGACTAATTCATATATATTTATGATGATTCCAAATTTCAGCATATACTAAATTACGTGATTAATTTACGATGATTATTTGCTTAGAGACTTACCTCGGATATCGTCGGACGATAAAAATGGCTATTCGATTATTTTTGCTTTTCGCCGATCCAAGTCCGTTTTCCTTTGTTCTTGATCTAAACATATTCAAATTAAGCTCATTCAAACACATTTACATTCAATTTAGTCCTAAAACACATAAATGGGCAAATTACCATTTTGCCCCTATTATTTCACACTTTTACAATTTAGTCCTATTTGCACAAAACACAAAATACACAAAATTTGTCCACACACTTTAAGGGCCGAATGTTCATAGTATTCATACAAGTCCATGCATTTCATTTATTTCACATTTTAGTCCCTCAAAAATTTATTTTAACAATTTAATCCAAATTACTCCATTTCATCAAAAATTCAAGGACAAAGTATGTTTATCTAGCTCATACCTTTCATTTAACACCAAAAATCATCAAAAAGCTTGACATATCATCAATGGCATATCACACAAACATCATCAATTCACAAAATTAATACATGGGTTTTGTAGTTCTCAAAGAAACGATTGCAAAAACGTAAAAAATTATCGAAAACCGATCAAAAACTAACCTTGAATTTAAGCTTGTAATAGCCGAATACTAGCCAAAGTTTTCTTTCTTTTTCTTTTATGGTTTCGGCAAGAAATGATAAAAATGAAACCACTTTCTTATGTTTCTTTTATTATATTATAAACATAACTTATAAAATAAATAAAATATAACTTTAACTATTAAAGTAAATGTAATAAACATATAATATAATTGTATAACATTAGTCATTGCCGTCCACTAACCATAAGATTGGCTTAATTGCCACATAAGACCTCACATTTATAAAGCCACATCACATAGGTGTTTTAGCAAATAGCAAGCAACTTTCAGATTTAATGCAATTAAATCCTTTTTTTTCAAATTAAACACACAAACGAACAAATTAACTTACGAAAATTTAGCACATGCTTAGTCACATATCAACGGTAGAGAAAATAATATTAAAATATTATTCAGACTCGGATTCGTGGTCCCAAAACCACTGTTCCGACTAGGGTGTAAACCAAACTGTTACAACTCTCACTCCTTAGGGATTTCCGTCCCCGAAAATCTTACCTTAAACAAAGTCGGATATTGTTGTCTCATTGAATCCTCAGGCTCCCACGTAGCCTCTTCTATTCTATGTCGACTCTGTAATGCTTTTACTAACGGAATTTTCTTATTTCTCAACTCTTTCACTTCACGAGCTAAGATACGGATCGGTTCCTCCTCGTACATCATATCAGATCGGATTTCAATCCCAGATGGGGCAATCACATGTGACGGATCAGATTGATATCTACGAAGCATCGAAACATGAAATACATTGTGTATCTTTTCTAGTTCAGAGGGCAACCTTAATCTATATGCAACAGGCCCGACACGTTCGATGATCTCATACGGTCCGATGAACCTTGGACTTAACTTATCTTTACGTCCAAATCGAAGCACTTTCTTCCACGTAAAAACTTTCAAAAATACCCGATCCCCGATCTGAAACTCAATGTCTTTACGTTTCAAATCTGCATATGACTTTTGACGATCTGACGCAGCTTTCAAACTATCACGGATCACTGCCACTTTCTATTCAGTTTCTTTAATCAAATCAACCCCGTGTATCTTGTTTTCAATGAGCTCGGTCCAGTATAATGGTGTACGAAATTTACGACCGTACAAAGCTTCGTAGGGTGCCATTTTGATACTAGATTGAAAGCTATTATTGTAAGCAAATTCAACCAAAGGTAAGTATCGCTCCCATATACCTTCAAACTCGAGGACGCAATATCTCAACATATTCTCAAGTATTTGAATGGTTCGTTCGGATTGACCATCTGTCTGCGAATGAAAAGCCGTGCTAAAATGTAGTTTAGTACCTAAAGCATCTTGCAATTTCTTCCAAAACCGCAACGTGAATCTCGGGTCTCTGTCTGAAACAATAGAAATAGGCACACCATGTAATCTCACAATTTGAGATACATACAACTTAGCAAGCTTATCGATCGAATAGTCCATACGAACTGGAACATAGTGAGCTGATTTGGTTAGTCTATCCACTATAACCTAAATTGCATCTTTCTTGCTCGGTGTCATAGGTAAGCCGGATACAAAATCCATAGTAATTTTATCCCATTTCCATTCAGGTATCAAGATCGGCTGGAGTAACCCAGAAGGCACCTGATGTTCGGCCTTTACTTGCTGACAAACTAAGCATTTCGAGACAAATTCAGATATATCCCGTTTCATACCAGGCCACCAATAGAACTGTTTCAGATCGTTATACATTTTCGTGCTACCCGAATGAACAGATAATTGACCACTGTGAGCTTCATTCAATATTGTCTGAATCAAATTCGAATTCCTCGGAACACATATTCGACCTTTGAACTTTAAGCAGTCATTCTCATCAATTCGAAACTCTGACTCAATATTGCTTTCACACTGAACTCGTCTTGCCAACAAATCTTTGTCAACTTGCTGGGCATCACTAATTTGTTGAATAAACAACGGTCTTGCTTTTAATTCGGCTACTATGAACCATCATCAGACATAACCATATGTGCGTTCAACGCACGAAGAGAAAATAATGACTTTCGACTTAAAGCATCTGCAACAACATTAGCCTTTCCTGGATGATAGTCAATCACTAACTCGTAATCTTTCAACAGCTCTAACCATCTGCGTTGTCTCAGGTTCAAATCTCTCTGCGTCATCAAATACTTCAAACACTTGTGATCAGAATAAACATGACATTTCTCACCGAACAGATAATGACGCCAAATCTTTAACGCGAACACAATGGCTGCTAACTCTAAATTGTGTGTCGGGTAATTTCTTTTGTGTGGCTTCAATTGTCTCGAAGCATAAGCTACGACTTTGCCTTCCTTCATCAAAACACAACCCAAACCATTCAAAGATGCATCACTATAAACAACAAATTCTTTACCCGATTCAGGCTGGACTAACACTGGAGCTTCGGTCAAAAGAGCTTTCAACTGATCGAAACTTTTTTGACACTTTTTCGACCATTCAAACTTAACATCCTTCTGTAATAGCTTTGTCAAAGGTGTAGCTATCATAGAAAAACCTTTCACAAATTGTCTGTAGTAACCGACAAGTCCTAGAAAGCTTCGAATTTCGGAAATATTCTTCGGTGGCTTCCAATCAAGTATAGCCGATACTTTATTCGGATAAACCCAAATGCCTGAAGCTGAAACAACGTGGCCCAGAAAGCTCACTTCACTCGACCAGAACTCACATTTACTAAACTTTGCATACAACTGATTATCTCGCAAAGTTTGTAGTACAAGCCTCAGATGCTCGGCATGCTCGGTTTCATCTCTGGAGTAAATCAGAATATCATCTATAAACACTACCACAAACCGATCCAAATACTGACTGAAAATCCGATTCATCAGATCCATAAAAACAACAGGTGCATTAGTAAGTCTGAAAGGCATAACCAAAAACTCATAGTGTCCGTACCTCGTTCGAAAAGCAGTCTTTGGCACATCGGAATCTCTGACTCGCAACTGATAATAACCCGACCTCAAATCTATCTTTGAAAATACTGAAGCCCCTTTCAAATGATCAAACAAGTCGTCTATCCGTGGCAACGAGTATTTATTCTTTATAGTCACCTTATTTAGCTATCGATAATCAATGCACATTCGCATAGTCCCATCTTTCTTTTTCACAAATAAAACTGGTGCACCCCAAGGAGAGAAACTTGGTCATGCAAAGCCCCTATCTGTTAACTCTTGCAACTGTGCTTTCAACTCTTTTAATTCTGTAGGTGCCATCCGATACGGAGCTATCGAAATCGGAGTCGTCCCCGGTACTAATTCAATGCCAAACTCTACCTCTCGAACAGGTAGCAAACCTGGTAATTCTTCAGGAAACACATCTGGATACTCGCACACGACTGGTATGGATTCAATCTTCTTTTCAGTCACTTTACTATCAAGCACATAGGCAAAGTAGGCTTCATACCCTTTTCTCATATACTTCCGAGCTAACATCGAAGATATTACTGCTGGTAACCCATTCAGATCTTTAGATTCAATCCGAATAATTTCATCGTTCTGAGATCTCAGATTAATGGTCTTTCTTTTGCAATTTACAACAGCATCATGCAAAGTCAACCAGTCCATTCCCAGAATTATATCGAATTCGTCAAAAGGCAACAACATCAAATCGGCTGGGAAACATGAATCTCAAATCATCAACGGGCAACTTTTACACACTTTGTCAACCAGAACGCGTCGACCCAGGGGGTTTGATACTCGAATCACAAACTTAGTAGACTCAACAGGCAGAGTCTTACTGGATACTAATGTTTCACACACATAAGAATGAGTCGAACCAGGATCAATCAACGCAATAACACTAGTATCATAAAGAGTGAAAGTACCGGTAATAACATCTGGGGAAGAAGCATCCTCCCGGGCGCGTATAGCATATGCTCTAGCAGATGCACGAGCCTCTGATCGAACTGCAGTATCCTTTGTTCCTCTCTGACTGCCACCTACATTACTCGAATGTCTAAGTGGTCTGCCTCATGCTGTCACGTTGCTCGGTCTCGTATTCTGAGCAGTGTTTTGCTTGACTAACATCGGGCACTCTCGAATAAAATGATCCATCGATCCACATTTAAAACAGGACCGATCATGCAAGCTACAACTCCCAGAATACCATTTTCCACAATGTTTGCACTCAACCCGATTCTGCTGAACATTAACAACACTAGCAATCGAAGTGGCTCAGGAACCTGCAGGAGGTCGGTCTCGGTCTCATCTAGAAAAGTCTAAAGTAGCTTTATGTCGACTGGATTCGTCTCAAAACTTCTTTGATGCTGAATGAAAGGTCTTACTCGATGATCTTTTCTGAATGTCTCTAGCTTCAAATTCGGCTTTCTTTTCTCTTTTCCAAGCTCTTCAGCTTTACAGGCTCGTTTAACAAGTACTACGAACTCTTTAATCTCCAGTATGCCGACCAGCAACTTAATGTCTTCATTCAGACCGTCTTCGAATCTTTTACATATAATCGCCTCGGTTGAAACACATTCACAAGCATATCGGCTTAATCTCACAAATTTTCGTTCATACTCAGTCACGATCATACGACCCTGTTTCAATTCCAGAAATTCTTTACATTTTTTATCGATGAATCTCTGACTGATATATTTCTTACGGAATTCAATCTGAAAGAATTTCCAGGTCATCTTTTCTTTCAGAACCACCGATACTAGTGTATTCCACCAGTGATATGCGGTGTCCCGTAATAAGGATATAGCACACTTTAAGCACTCATCTGGAGTACATGATAGCTCGTCTAACACATGGATAGTATTGTCAAGCCACAACTCAGCTCGTTCCGCATCATCATCGTCATTAGCCTTAAACTCTTCGGCCCCGTGTTTCCTGATTTTATTTACAAGAGGCCTGCTAAATCTCATCGGATCTACTATCGGAGGTACCATAGGTATCAGAGATGGATTATTCGGGGGTGGAGGTTGTTGCATAGTCGGATTAGTCTGAATATATTGAGTAAACCATTCGTTCATCATCTGGTAGAAGGCTTGCTTAGCCTCCCCCTCATGGCTACTCGAGATAGGTCGAGAGTTTACCGGCGCTGACCCATGCGCGGGATCAGGCGCTGCGCTCTCAATATCATCAGCTACTGCTCTATCGGGATCCATTTACTATATAAAAACACAATTCAGATGTCAGAAGTCATCACACTATCGCAGTATAATTTAAGGCATGTATAGCTAGACTCACACGCGCTACGATAGTCCTAGACTCGACTAAACCATAAGCTCTGATACCAATCAAATGTAACACCCTTAACCCGTATCCGTCGCAAGATTGGGTTGCAAGGCATTACTGAACATAGCACAAGTCGCCACAAACAATTACTGCTTCTAGCTTGACCAAAATAAGTCGATAGTATGGATGACTTCGTTGATGATCCCTTGAGCTCGTAGCTTGACCAAAATCTATAAAATAGAGTGACAAGCACACAAAGTAAGCTAACTTAGCTTAGTAAGTCTTAAGCAAACTTAATAAATATACTGGATATTCAATCAAATTAAACCGAATAATTTATAACATTAATTATAATATCATAACACATATAGATTATCATAGCTGAATGCCAATGTTCTCACATAGCAAAACACTTATCTTTACCTACTTTAAATGTAAAGCTTATCAATGTACGTCAATGATTAAATATATTTATTCACATATACAACCGAATATCAATTTTCCATGTACATATAAGAAAATCCCCCATAACTGAATGTGTCCATGTATATATATATATACACATATATTTACATCTATCAAATGATCTCATGTTTGCATATGAATAACATCAACTCCATATCATTTTATCCACATTCTAAGAAACCGAAAATACAAGCACATTCATCTATCAACTTACTTACTAAAACACATCACATATAACATACACACACACATATATATATATATAAATACATACATTATGGTCGATTATAATTTAATTCATTTAAATGGGCATTAGCTTGGTCAATTTTCGCCATGACCTAATCATTCCATAAGCATAAGCTTGTATTTAAAGATCACCGGTATAAAACCTGCTAGGCATAAGCTTGAATCACCCACCGGCACTAAGCCTGCTAGACCCGAGGTCTGATATTCATTCACCGGCAATAAGCCTGCTAGGCATAAAGCCCGATAATTTCACCAGCCCAAGGCTTCCTAGGCTCAAAGCCTGAATAGTAATACTTTATAATTTCTCACACAAATCATTTCATATATCGAACCTTTTACTCATTTCAAACTTATTGTACGAACATTTAAATAACACATATCATACAATAATCTATCCGAATCAAATATAACACTTAGCCAATTTCGGCTAATTCATATATATTTATGATGATTCCAAATTTCAACATATACTAAATACGTAATTAATTTACGATGATTATTTGCTTAGAGACTTACCTCAGATATCGTCGGACGATAAAAACGGCTATTCGATTATTTTTGCTTTTCGCCGATCCAAGTCCGTTTTCCTTTGTTCTTGATCTAAACATATTCAAATTAAGCTCATTCAAACACATTTACATTCAATTTAGTCCTAAAACACATAAATGAGCAAATTACCATTTTGCCCCTATTATTTCACACTTTTACAATTTAGTCCCATTTGCACAAAACACAAAATACACAAAATTTGTCCACACACTTTAAGGGCCGAATGTTCATAGTATTCATACAAGTCCATGCATTTCATTTATTTCACATTTTAGTCCCTCAAAAATTTATTTTAACAATTTAATCCAAATTACTCCATTTCATCAAAAATTCAAGAACAAAGTATGTTTATCTAGCTCATACCTTTCATTTAACACCAAAAATCATCAAAAAGCTTGACATATCATCAATGGCATATCACACAAACATCATCAATTCACAAAATTAATACATGGGTTTTGTAGTTCTCAAAGCAACGATTGCAAAAACGTAAAAATTATCGAAAACCGATCAAAAACTAACCTTGAATTTAAGCTTGTAATAGCCGAATACTAGCCAAAGTTTTCTTTCTTTTCTTTTATGGTTTCGGCAAGAAATGATAAAAATGAAACCACTTTCTTATGTTTCTTTTATTATATTATAAACATAACTTATAAAATAAATAAAATATAACTTTAACTATTAAAGTAAATGTAATAAACATATAATATAATTGTATAACATTAGTCATTGCCGTCCACTAACCATAAGATTGGCTTAATTGCCACATAAGACCTCACATTTATAAAGCCACATCACATAGGTGTTTTAGCAAATAGCAAGCAACTTTCAGATTTAATGCAATTAAATCCTTTTTTTTTCAAATTAAACACACAAACGAACAAATTAACTTACGAAAATTTAGCACATGCTTAGTCACATATCAACTGTAGAGAAAATAATATTAAAATATTATTCAGACTCGGATTTGTGGTCCCGAAACCACTGTTCCGACTAAGGTGTAAACCAAACTGTTACACTTCAAACTCTCGAACTCGGATATGCTTGTCATGCCATTTCTTGAGTCTTTCTTTGAGTAATTTGGCATTTTCGTATGAGAACATTAGAAATTCCTCTAGCTCGTTGAGTTGGAGCATTCGTTTCTCTTTAGCAAGCTTGAGATCCAAATTGAGTTGTCGAAGAGCCCAGTAAGCTCTGTGCTCTAACTCCAGAGGTAGATGACATACTTTCCCAAAGACCAACCTATAGGGTGACATTCGTAAGGGTGTCTTGTATGCTGTTCTGTAAGCCCATAAAGCATCATCTGGTCTCTTGGACCAATCTCGTCGGTTCGGGCAAACTACCTTCTCAAATATGCCTTTGATCTCCTTATTTGCTTGCTCAGCTTGCCCATTTGTCTGCGGATGGTAAGCTGTAGCAACCTTGTGTTTCACTCCATGTTTTTCTAGCAACCATTTTAACCACTTGTTTACAAAGTGGGTCCCTTCATCGCTGATAATAGCTCTTGGGGTTCCAAACCTTGTGAACACATGTTTCTGCAAGAACTTCATCACGACCTTGGCATCGTTCGTTGGATAAGCTTCAGCCTCGACCCACTTGGACACATAATCTACTGCTACCAATATATACTTCTGACCAAAAGACGGAGGGAAAGGACCAAGAAAGTCAATACCCCAAACATCGAATAATTCTACCTCAATGATATTCATTCGAGGCATCTCATTTCTGTTAGTGACGTTTCCAACCCTCTGGCATCGATCACAACTCTTTACGTAGGTGTATGCATCCTTAAATAGTGTTGGCCAAAAGAATCCAACTTGCAATACTTTGGCAGCTGTACGAGTACCTGCAAAGTGTCCCCCACTCGGAGCTGAATGACAGTGGTATAAGATCTTCAGTATTTCATCTTCTGTCACACATCTCCTAATCATCTGATCTGCACACTTTTTAAACAAATATGGCTCTTCCCAGAAATAATACTTCACATCGTGAAGAAACTTTTTCCTTTGTTGATATGTTTTATCAATCGGCATCAAACCACAAGCTAAATAGTTAGCAAAATCAGCAAACCAAGGAATATTATGGACATGATTTACCTTCAGTATATGTTCATCTGGAAATGTCTCCTGGATCGGTACAAGTGGAGAATTTCCCTCTTGCGGCTCCAATCTGGATAAGTGATCTGTTACTTGGTTTTCTACTCCCCTTCGATCTTGAATTTCTAGATCGAACTCTTGAAGTAGAAGCACCCACCGGATCAATCTCGACTTAGTATCTTTCTTGGCTAATAAGTACTTAATCGCGGAGTGGTTCGTATAGACAATCACTTTGGTACCTACAAGATAAGATCAAACTTGTCGAAAGCAAACACAATAGCAAGTAACTCTTTTTCTGTTACCGTATATTTTAGTTGAGCTCCGGTTAGAGTTCTACTTGCGTAGTAGATGGGATGAAAAACTTTGTTCCTTCACTGGCCCAAGACAGCTCCAATGGCAAAGTCACTTGCGTCACACATCAACACAAATGGCGAATCCCAGTGTGGTGTGACGATTATGGGTGCCGTGACTAATCGACTCTTCAGATCGTTGAAGGTTTTTAAGCATTCCTCATCAAACTTGAATATCGAGTCTTTCTCCAATAGCTTGCATAAGGGTTTAGCCACTTTGGAGAAGTCCTTGATAAATCTTCGATAGAAACCGGCGTGGCCCAAAAAGCTCCTAACACCTTTTACAGATGTTGGAGGTGGGAGTTTCTCAATAACGTCTACTTTTTCTTTGTCCACCTCGATCACAATTCCTTCTCGTACCATAAAATGGCATTTTTCCCAGTTGAGTACGAGATTCGTTTCTTCGCATCGCCTCAGTACCTTAGCTAGATTGGCTAAGCAATCATCGTAAGTATCTCCAAATACTGAGAAATCGTCAATGAAAACTTCCAAATACTTCTCAACCATGTCAGTAAAAATAGACATCATACATCTTTGAAATGTAGCTGGTGCATTACATAAACCAAATGGCATGCGTCTAAATGCGAATGTACCATACGGACAGGTGAATGTCATTTTGTGTTGATCTTCCGGTGCTACTGTAATTTGATTATACCCTGAGTATCCGTCGAAAAATAGTAGTAATCTCGTCCTGCGAGTCTATCCAGCATCTGGTCCAAAAACGGTAGAGGAAAGTGATCTTTCCTAGTCGCTTTGTTCAGCTTCTGGTAATCGATGCAGATTCTCCATCCCGTAACTGTTCTCGTTGGTATCAACTTGTTGTTCTCATTCTCTATGACCGTGATATCTCCTTTCTTCGGCACGCACTGGACTGGACTCACCCATGAACTGTCTGAGATGGGGTAAATTATACCCGCATCCAACCACTTGATAATTTCCTTTTTCACTACATCTTTCATGATGGGGTTCAGTCTCCGTTGTCCATCAATTGTTCCTCTCTCTCCATCTTCTAATATGATCTTGTGCATGCATACAGATGGGCTAATACCGCGAATATCGGCTATGGTCCATCCGATAGCCTTCTTGGATTGTTTCAACACTATAATAAGTTTCTCTTCTTGTTCAGTAGTTAATTCTGCTGAAACAATCACAGGCAGAGTAGAGACGTTACCTAAATAAACATATTTCAAGTGTGAGGGTAATACCTTGAGTTCTAATTTAGGTGGCTCCTCGGTTGATGCTTTTGGCTGCCTGTAATCTCTTTTCTCTAATTCCAAAGATTCAAAACAGGATTGCAGATTAAATCCCTTTTGATTAGCTTCTAGAAAAGCTAAGTATTCATCCTCCTCTTCATCATTTGGGGGATCCGATGTCAAAATTCTTTCCAGTGGGTCATCAACACAGTTAAGTTCCTTCTCTACTATTAATTCCTCTAAATCGGCTACTGCAGAACAATCATCCATTGTGTCAGGAAATCGCATTGACTTAAAAACATTAAATGTTACTGATCATCCTGAACATGCATAGTCAGCTCGCCCTTTTGCACATCAATAAGGGTCCTTCCAGTTGCTAAGAATGGTCTTCCTCGGATAATTGGCACTTCTTTGTCTGCTTCAAATTCTAGAATTATAAAGTCAGCAGGAAAGATAAATTTATCTACACGTACCAATACGTCCTCGATTTTTCCTTCTGGATGCGCTAAGGATCGATCTGCTAGTTGAAGTGTAACCGTAGTTGGTCTAACTTCTCCTATTCTCAACTTCCTAAATATTAACATAGGCATCAAGTTGATACTTGCACCTAAGTCACATAATGCTTTACCATAGTATGTTGATCCAATATTGCATGGTATGGTGAAACATCCAAGGTCCTTCAGTTTTGGGGGTAGTTTATCTTGAAGATATGCACTGCATTCCTTTGTCAGAGCTACCGTCTCAAATTCTCCAAGTCTTCGTTTCTTTGACAAGATATCTTTCATGAACTTGACGTAGTTCGACATTTGCTCAAGTGCTTCGACCAACAGGATGTTGATGTGAAGTTGCTTGAGTTTGTCAAGGAACTTCTTGAATTGAATCTCCTGCTTCGGCTTCTGAAGTCTTTGAGGGTAGGGTGGTGGTGGTTTCATTATTGGAACTGATTCTGGTTGATTTGGCTTTAGCGGTAATTCTGCATCTAACGAAGTTGTTGGTTGATCAGAATTAACTGGTCCTGAGGTTACTTTGCATGGTTTTGCAGATTTCGGTTATGGTGAAACTGGGGTTTCAACATTTGGTTGAACTTTTTCTGAGTCTTGAGCTTGCTCCTTTTCATTTTTGACAGTGTTGGGCTCTACTATCTTTCCGCTCCTCAATTGCAATGCTTTGCAATGTTCCTTCCCCAGATTTCTCAAATTTTCCGTGTCACTAGGTAGAGCACCTTGTGGTCGGTTCTTGAGTTCAGTTGCAAGCTGGCCCACTTGATTCTCCAAATTCTTCAATGTAGCTGCTTGGCTCTGGATTAAGGCATCATTCTTTGCCATGTATGTCTTTAGCAAACTCTTCAGGCTATTGGATACTTCAGCTTGAACTGGTTTCTGAACTTGTTGCAGAAAATTAGGCGGCTGGGTTGGTTTGGGTTGGGTGTAAGTGGTACTGGTTCCAGCCCCTTGGTTGCTCCAGGAAAAATTCGGGTGGTTTCTCCACGATGGGTTATAAAAGTTGGATTGCAGCCCTTGCCTTTCTTGGTTTTGGTTCTGATTACCCATGTAGTATACAAATTCTGGGTTCGATGGACATTCTTCGAACAAATGCCCTTCCCCACAATAAACATAGGCTATATTCTCAAATTGATTAGGCAGCTGTGCTGCAAAACTATTAAACCCATTCGTAGTAAGATTTTTAAGCATTGAGGATATTGATGATACCTGAGATGCGAGTGAAGTAAGAGCGTCTACTTCATGAATTCCAGCGACTCGTCTTCCTGACGCTGCTCGACTGGTTGGCCATTGATAGTTGTTGCTGGCAATCCTCTCGATAATTTCATAAGCCTCGTTATAAGACTTAGAAAGGATAGCACCATTAGCAGAGGCGTCCACTACCATCCTTGTGTGAGCGTTGAGACCATTATAGAATGTCTCAAGTTGAATGCAATGTGGGATTCCATGATGAGGGAATTTCCGTAATAACTCTTTAAATCTTTCCCATGCCTCATACAAAGACTCGTCATCCATTTGGTGGAAAGCAGTGATCTCGTTCCTCAGCTTAGCATTCTTGCTTGGTGGAAAATACTTCGTGAGGAATCTCTCGGCTAACTCTTGCCATGTAGAAATGGAGTTCGGTGGCAATGAATTCAACCAGGCACGAGCTCTGTCCCTTAACGAATATGGGAACAACTTCAATCATAAGGCATCTTCGGGTACTCCGGCTAACTTGAAAGAATAGCTCACTTCCATAAATAGTCTTAAGTGAAGATGTGGATCTTCAGTAGGCATTCCACTGAATTTGCCCACTGTCTGAAGCATCTGGAACATGACTGGCTTCAGCTCGAATTGTTGTACCTCGATTTCGGGTATCCCAATACCCGGATTAAGATCGTTAAATACTGGCACGACATATTGTCTTAAGGCTCTATCCCTATCATCAGCAATAAGGATAGGATTCTGAGCAGTGTTTGCTCAGTTTCCTTGGTTCATATTCTCGAAATTCATTTCTTCGGTCCTTCTCTGGTTTGCTTGTCTTCTTCGTTGTCTAAATGTTCGTTCTATTTCAGGGTCCACAGGGAGTAAGTCAATAATCTGGTCAATACTCATAAACAACTGAAATATTCACAGAAAAATTAATTAAGTAAAGTTCTCAACACGAAAAATAAATAAACCAAAATGTAAAACAGATTCACAAATAATGGCTTTGAAAAAAACAGTCCCCGGCAACGGCGCCAAAAACTTGGAACGGCGGAAATGTGCAAGTGTACACAATCGTTACAAGTAATAAAGTGACAAGTAAATGTCGAGTTATCGCACCCACAGGGACTGTAAAGGAATTATTTATGAAAATGATTTCAAACACTTTGGTGAGGGAAAAATATTTGGTTTTGAGAAATATTTAAAAACTAAAAAAAAAAATAAAGTAGAATAAAATAAAACAAAGTTCCAGTGCACGATTTCAAAAACTGATTTTAATCAAGATGACATAATTGTGTTGGATCAATCGCATTTCTTACCTTAGAATTATTAAGCTTGTGTTTATACTTGTTAAAACATGGCAACTCGGTAATTTGCTAACTTATGAACATACTTACAAATAAAAATCCATTCATCTCTTGTGCATATTTCTATGCAAATTCGATCGATTAAACAAACTTCTAAAAGTAAACATGTTATTGCACATACATACTTATTAAATTAAACAATCTCTCGCATATTCCTATGTGATTCAACTGATTAATTCAACGTAATAAGCATATAAAAGATCATGCAAGATAACAAAGTATTTTTACCTTGAAACAACTTAATCACAAAAATCCTGCAAGTTATGCAAGGCATATGTATCGCCAAATACAATGCTAATTTAATCTTCAGCTACCTTAGAAGAATTAAACATGCACAGATTAAGTATTGTCCATTAATTACAATTCCAATGCATTTAAATAATTAATTCATTAGCTATCTAAACAATTGTAATGCCAGATAACTTAACATGATTTTACTTAATCAAGCGTTTTATCGAGGCCTTTTAACAGTATAAACCCAATTTTAATAATTCAAGAGGACGAAATGCAATCAACCCAACACGAATTAAATTCAAGCTAAATTGATTAAATTAAACATTCCAATAGCATAAATATTCATAAACATGTTTGTCAAAACAACAACGAAATTAAAAAGAGATAGGGAACAAGAAGCAAATCCGGTGTTTCTCCGTGGCTTGATTGATTGCTCCGTTCTTCGTTCTCCGTTGTCCTTGGTGATCAAGGTGGCTTATGAACATTCCACTTGCTACTCCAAATGGCTGGGCACCTCTTTTCCAAGAGGAGAAATCAGCACAAGAACACAAAAAGAGAAATGGGAAATGGGAATTAAAAGAAAGTGAGAGAAGAGAATGTTGGAGGCTTGAGGGATGAATGAAATGATCAGCAATGGGGTGTATTTATAGCTGATTGTGGCTGCTAAAAATAGCAAATCCCATCAGCCAAAGAGCCACACCTTGGCCGGCCACCTATGTGGCAAAGTTGATGGATTCAACTTTGCTAAATATAGCATGGGGCAAATCTACAAAGCCACAATATTTGGAGGGGTTTGAATGCAACTTTGAAAAGTCTTCAAGGGCTTCTTTGCAGCTTAATTAATCAGCTAATAAGCTGATTTGGGCCAGGAATATGGACAGTTTGGGCTGCCCAACTCTTTTCTTGGTTCGGTTCAACCAGTTTGGTTCAACTGATGCGGTTCAACTGGGCCTTTTTCATCATTAATTAAGATTAATTTATTTAGCCCAAATTAAATTGGGAATAAATTAAAATTAATTATATTATGATTAAATATTCATAATTGGACCGTCTTGGGCTGGAAATGAATTTGCCTTGATACTTCAAATTACTTCTCGGGTTTATTCTTCGAACAGTGTCTGCCGAGCTGATTTTCGCCCTTTGTGTGAATCTGTCGAAAATAGTCAAAATAAATCAAAATTAACTATAAAATTAATTAAAATTCATCATGTTCATATTTTTAGCACAATTTAATTATTTTATAATATTTAATTATTTTTCGACAAAAATTTAATCGAAACTGCATAAATTTGAGTTAAAGAGGGCATGAAAAAGTATATAAATTTCTGTGTTTCCATTACCCGAAAAGTTTCACTTTCCTTTAACAAGATTAGGGAAGTCATAGTGCTTCATCCATCCAACTAAAAAGCGTTAGGGTCTACCTCTGCTAGAACTATGCTCCAGTTTCATAAAAAGAAGGATAGGCCTATGATCGGACTTGAGTCGTGGGAGGTGATAGACTAAACAATTTGGAAATGTTGTCATCCACGCATCATTAGCAAGAGCCCTATCTAACCTTTTAGATGTGACTCCTCACTGCCAAGTAAAGGATGTACCCGTAAATTCCAGATCCAAAAGTTCAGGGGATTTGACAAAATCCCTAAAAAAGGTAACCTCCTCCCTGCTGCATAACTACTTTTTTGTTGGGAGACAGAATAGCATTAAAGTCACCTATAAGCACCCATGGACAAGACCTCTGCGTCATGGACAACTTCAAAGCATTCCAAAGAAACCTTCGCTTTTTTCTGTCAGGACTACCATAAACAAATAAGATGAAAATTAGGTTGAAGAGAACATGACCAAGAACACGAAGCAGAATAAACTAGGGATGATTCTGAATAATTTCAACCCTCAGATAATTCTTCCAGTCGATCCAAATACCTTCAGAAAAACCAATAGCTTCAACACGGTGAGAATAATTAAAGCCTAGTTTAGCAATAATATTGTCAACTTTATTCCTGCTAACTCTAGTTTCCAACAGACAAACGATATCCAACCCATATTCAAGATTATACTCCTAAAGAATTCTTGGGAATTTAGCATTAGCACAACCTTGAAAGTTCCACGAAAAAATATTAAGATTTAAATCCATAATTAAATAAAGGAAAGGAGACAAACCTCACTGACTAGGGGCCTCTGATTCAAGTTGATGCTCGCTGACCTTGGTCAAAACCCTTAAGCCAACCTCCACCATATCCTGTGAGGCAATCATATTAGTCATGATGTTCATTTATTCTCGCAAAGGGACATGTAAGCTATCGGTTTTTTTTAAAATGACTCCCTTGACCTCGCATGATTTTGTTAAGCTTTCTGCCACTTCGATCACCACTATCTTTTCCTTCAGGGCCCACTGAACCGTGCCGAAATCCTATCAGAACCCAACTCAGGAGTCCCCTATGATTGATTAATTAGAGAAGGATTTTTGTTTTCTTTAAAAGCAACGGTCGTACGCTTCATTGGATTAAGATCCCCATCTTTCATTGAAACAACGCACTCTATTTGCTCCACAGCCCCTGCATTAAAAAGAAGATTAAAATTCAAGCTGAAATCTACAAAGCTAGTAGTTTTAGGTTTTTTATTTTAATTCCACCAGCAGTACAAACATTGCTGCTATCTTTGGGTTCTACTTCATTACTGATTTCAATTCTATTAGTATCCAATGTGTAGCAGCTCGCTTTTCAGTGGTGTCAAAAATAGTGGTTTCGGGGCCACCAAATCCAACGAGTAAGTTCATAAATATTATTATTTGATATTTATGAGTTAATTGTAACTTTGAAAAGGTTTTTGATTTGATTATTTATGTTATTTTAGCGATTTATTAAGTTCAAGTGGTTTTAAAAAATAAGGTATCGGGACCTCATTTTTATAAACAGAGCCGTAAATATTTTTATAAATATTTACGGGGTGTCATTAAGGTGTTTTTAAAGTTTCGTTGAAAAATGTTAACGTTTTGATGGTTAATTAATTAAAAAGAACTAAATTGTAAAAGATGTAAAATTTAATCACTATTTGATTTGAGTGATTAACTGGTTAATTGAATAAAGGAAAAGAGACTAAAATGGTAATTAGACCGTTCAAGGTTTTAGTGGACAATAATAGACATGAATTTGATGTTTTATTTAATTATTAATTAAGGTCAATATGGTAATTTGATAATTATATTAAAATATATAAAACAAAAGTTTTATTCATCTTTTTCAAATCTTGTTAACTGATTGAAAATGGGGGAAGAAGCCATTTTTTTAGCTTGGAGGTTTCGAAAACTTCACAAACAAAATTGGTATGTGATTTTAGTCCCGTTTCCTGTAATTTTTATGTTTTTGATATCGTTGCAATTAGGTCAAGCTAGCCTGTACCTTCGATTTAGAAACTGTTAAAGATTTTGAATGTTGCCATTGATGAACCTTGTGATTTTATATGTTAAATGCTGAATTTGAAATATTAGTTGTTATTTAAAAGTATTTTATTAAGTGATTTTTGATGAATTTTTCGATTAGGGTTTAAATTGTTAAAATAGTAAAAATGAAAGGATTAAATGTGAGATTGTTGCATGAAGGGGTTGTTTTGGATACCATGAGTATTCAAATAGGCTCAATTTTGGGTAAAACTGGTTAATTTGCATGTTTTGGGGTTAAAGACTAAATTGAATAAAAGTAAAACTTTAGGGGAATTTTTGTAAAATTGTCAAAATAACCAAATTGCATGAAATTCATTTTTTGCTGTCTAAATTAATAAATTGAATGAATTATTAATTTAGATCAAGATCGGGTGAAAATTTGAGGAGAATAGAAAATGACCAAAATGCCCCTATACTTTGACATTTATATGAAATAGCCAGGTAAGTTTGTATGAATTGTACTATGTATAATGTTGACTAAATTGAATGTTATTATGTAACACCCTTTACCCGTATTTAACGCCGGAATAGGGCTCGAGGCATTACCGGACTTAGAACACAAGCATTCACGCAATTCCGAGTCATAAATTTGCGTTCAAATTAAAACCATTCATATTCAATCATAAAGTCCCTTATATGCTTTGGAAGTGGTTCGAGACTAAACCAAGAACTTTAGGAAATATTACAAAACTTAGAAAATTTTTCATGTTACAAGGGTCACACGCTCGTGTGGTTCAAGGCCGTGTTCAATTCGGGGTGCTTTCTGACTTGTGCCACACGCCCGTGTGTTAGGCCATGTGGCCAATTAAATTTTCATAATTTTTCATAAAATAGGTGCAGACTTCACACGGCCAGGGCACATGCCTGTGTTCAAGGTCATGTAGCACACACGACTGAGACACACGTTCGCGACTCTACCCGTATGCTCAATTCTGGACATTCTGTTTCTCAAAATTAAGGTGCAGGGGACATACGGCCGGAACACATGCCCGTGGGGCAAACCGTGTGTCACGCACGGCCTAGACACACACCCGTGTGTCTACCCGTGTGGACAAAAATAAGGCCATTTACCAAGCCATTTGCCACCCTCATTTACACCTACACTTACACCAATTCAATGGCACAATTCATGGCATACTTAGGCAACCAAAACATCCACAACCAAGGTATTAACATCACATCCACATGCTAACCTCAAACATGCATAAACATCATGATCTATCAATACAAGTCATGCAAGTTTCCACATTCATGAATGATATCAACATATAAATATACTTCTACCAACATAAGCCATCATTCATTGCCATATACAAAATGAAATCATTAACCATTATAAGCTAATACATTTGGCCACATTGCAAATGACACATATAACAAAATGACCAAGTCCCTATACATGCCATACATTCAAAAAGCCAAGATCATCAAATACCCAAAATAAAAGTTTGATAGTGTGATCCGAATCTCCGATGATTTTTGATTTCGAGTTAGCTTGGCGACACTATAAAAACATGGAAAATAAATGGAGTAAGCTAATAAGCAACCTTACCATGCATATAACATTCAAATAACATAACATAATTAAATGTGAACCTACCATAGTTTCATAATCACAATCTATCTCATCACAAAACATACCTCATATTCATCATTTCACACATTTAATATGCATAAGCTTTACATACATACCTGAGCCATCTCAAAATGAATGTACACATACTTTCATCTTTGACATACCTGTGAACCACTCGGAATAACAATATTGGATACTCGGGAAAATTTGCACACTAAGTGCCATATATGTAGCCAAAGCTACCAAAGTTTCATATCACATAATCGATCGCTCTCGAGCTATCGACGGGCCTACTCACACAAGCTGTCAATCAAGACGTAGCTACACAGTGCTGCTCACACAAGCTGCCAAGTATCCGCAACATATGCCAGTATACTCAGCCACCGGTAGGATGTACGAGACCAGCACCCGGATCACATACTCAGCCACCGGTAGGATGTACGAGACCAGCACCCGGATCACATAATCACATAACACATAATGACCTAGTGACATGTCACTTGTATCCTAACCTATTTCTAAGGTTCAAACGAGATTTCTTGCTTGTCGATTCATCTTCGGACTTGTTCGTAGGATTATACTCATTCACAAAATCAAACATACAATTCATGCAATATTAAAGCATTTAGACACAATTATTTTAAAGCTTATTTTTAACATACGGACTTACCTCGGGTAACATCCCTTACCCGTATCCTATGCCGGAACCGGGTACGAGGCATTACCAGACTTAACAGTACATTCTACCAAATCCCGAGCAACAAAATTTCACTTATAATTTAAACTTTAACAAACACATGCATACACAAGCATTATAACTCCATGACCAATATGAGCCACAACTCGTGGCCAAATACAGAATAATCCTTATTACTGTTATGAAGCAATACTTTGGTCAAATTAATTAACACATATACAAAATGACTTAGTCAAGCCCCTATACATGCCATAACTTAAATCATTTATAAATAAAGATACTCATAGATAGCTTGATTATGTGAAGCATCTCCGACGACCTCTAGCCCGAGCTTGTTTAATAGGACTCTGAAACATGGGAAAGAAAAGGCGGTAAACTTATAAAGCTTAGTAAGTTCACATGTAAAAATAATAAGCATTAGCAATGAATTTAACATACTACTAAGCTGTCATAACTTGCATACATAATGCTAAGTTCTTACTTTCTCAACTTACTCATTTGTAGCCTTACCAAAGCCTCAACGAGACAAATCCTCAAAACAAGTTCTCAAATTGATACAATCATTAAATCACATGCTTATACCTTATTACTCATGTTCACATAATCTGTCTACTTGAATCGCTGTCAGAAAATTATTTATTTCTTGAGCTACAGAGCTTCGAATTACAAACCGCTAATTTTTCCTGAAACTAGAATCACATATCTTCATACCATAAAATTTCTAGAATTTTTTCTCTTGCCAATTAGTACAGTTTATTCATTAAAATTTCCCCTGTTTCATTGTTTGACTATTCTGATCTCTCTTCACTACGAATCAATTTTCTCCTTGTACAGGATTCAGATGATCTTCTTGTTTAGTTCATTTGAAACTAGACTCATTCAGGATTTCAAGAATATAAATTATATCCCATAATTATTTTTATAAAATTTTTAATGATTTTTCTAAGTCAGAATAGGGGATCAAGTAATCATTCTGAACCAGTCTCACAAAAATTTAAATATCTCAAAATATGCAAATCCTTTGTGTAACATCCTGAATTTTAGGGCCTGTGCATTTTGTGTAATGAATGCTTAAATATGTTAAATTGGGAATTGAGGTATTAATTGGGCTCAGGAATGGGCTGAGACCTCAGTTAAAATATTCTATTTGGGCATTATAAGTTCTAAAGATAGTTATCTATGTTAAAAATATCAAGATTGGGCTTGTGGCCCAGTGGCAAAATGGCTCCACTAAGAGGGAAGGGAGTTGGCGTCACTGGCAAAGGAGGAGACCCAATTTTTAGCCACTTGGAGCCCATGTTTTTGGGCCAAATTCGACATTTAAAGAGGAGCTAGGGAGGACGGCACAAGGCTATAATTTAGGAAAATTTTAATGTTTTTAATTTATGGATAATAAGATGATAAAGGAGGGAGGAGTTGGAGCTAATTAAGTCTCTTTTGGATGAGTTAGTAGATTAAGATAAAGGAGAAAAGATAGGATTTATCTGCAAGGTAAGGTAAGTGCCGAAATTTCTATAAATAGGGGGGATATCTCATCAATTCCGGCAATTGAACCCTACTCTTTTCTTCTTTCATTGTGCCAAAATTTGTTGTATAGTTCTCTTCATCTTTTTTCTTTTCTCTACCGAAACCTCCACTCCATTCTCCCTCTCAACTTTCTTTATTTTCTTTTTTTCCCTTATTGGTTGAACTCTCTGACAATCTCTTTCTCATATCTTTCAAATATTTTAGCCGAAAATTCTAAGCCTTTCTTTGATTTCTTTTTACTTTCTTTCTAAGCCAAAGCCGAAACACTCTATTCAGATCTTCTAAAAGCCGAAAACGCATTTGTTCATCTTTTCTGGGATTTCCATAAAAGCCGAAATCCTTAGATCTCATCTCTTGTGTTTGTCGAATCCTCTCTGGGGTATTTGCTTGTGCCGAATCTCGAAAGAAGCTGAAGGTAAGTATTGATTCGTAAGATTTCAATCTTTTCCGGCTTTTTAGGGACTTTAGCCGAATGGCTATAAGGGAACTAATCTTAAGTTTTTCTCTTATTTGCGACATTCTGGGATTTGAAGGGGATTCATTTGCTTAGATCTCTAAGTCAGAGTTCAGTAACACTCGAATCGTGTTACTTTTGGGATTTCAAGGTAAGGAGATCTATTGTTTTTAGCATGTAAATTCGGGTATTTATTAATCCTTGGCCGAATGTAGGGGAGGCCTAAACTTTGTATTCTTCCGATTTTTGAGCCAAGTTATAGATTGAGGGTAGTAGATCCAGATAGCAAGGATTTTGACTAAGAGTGTAGTACTACGTGATATCAGGTGTGTAACACTTCCACACCATTTAGATTACCTGTTAAAATATGTTTATTAATCTGTTATATTCTGATAAATGCCGAAATCCCAACATAATGTTTGAAACCCAAGGAGGGTAAAAGTGAATCACCAGGTTAGTGATCTCTGTCATTCCTAAGTGAATGTTCCTGTTAAGATGACATATGTGATAAGTATGCTGTTTCTTGTGATTGAATGGGGTTGGGTTTATTGAAAGGGGAAGTGTTCTGTTGTAGCAGCTTCTGCCGTGACCTGTTGTAGCAGCTTCTGCCGTGACCTGTTGCAGTGGCTTTTTCCATGACCTGTTGTGGTGGCTACGGCCATGATCTGACGATAAGCAGCATGACTGCCATCAATGGTGTGTAGCGGTGTGGGTTGATTGTAGAAATCCCCAATGGTGTGATTGGCAGGTAAGGGTGGCGTGTAGCGGATGGAAACCCAGGATTTGGGTTGAGCTTTGCATATTTTCTGATATATTATATTCTGCTATTCTGATCTGTGGGGCTAAGGCCCAAATCTAATGGTGCTTGAGGGTTGCACACTGAGTCTCGCAACTCACCCTATTATTTAACAATTTCAGGTAGCACATAGTGCAGCGCACCAGGCTGGAGAGGAGCGCGAGGTGGCCATGCGAGAGATTACTTGGATTCAGCAAAGGACTCTTCATTATTTAGTTACTTTAATGTTTCTTTTATTAGTGGATTTTAAGTTCCAATGTAATAAGGCCATGGGCCACTAGACTATACTTTGTTTTGGTTTTATTTTGGGCTTTCATTATTGTTAGACACTTGAATTTTAATTAAACTAAGGCATGTAATAAGATTTTGGCTTTAATTCATAAAACAACAAATGAAATTTATATCTTATTTAAACCTATCAAGTTATTAAGTTTTCCCGAACAAAATATTAAATACAAGAAAAATATTTCCCGAAATTGCGACATCTTTTACAAAATCTTTTTAGTGACATGCCAGATCCGGCTGTAGTGTTTGGGCCGGGTTTGGGGTGTTACACTTTGTTTGCTCTGTTTTTTTTATATAAAAATAGACTCAATAAGCTTTAAATAAATATCTCATCCAACTTATAATTCAATTTCTACTATTTTTGGTGATTTTTGAAATTCATATCACTGCTTCTGTCCAAAACAGTTTTATTGTAAATTTTTGCTCTCTCTCACTTTAGTTGTATTCATTACTTACCTATAACAATCTTTCCAATTTCCGATTACATATTGAGCATATTGCTCATATGTACACATGCATATACCTACACTTATCACTACAAAGTCGCACATAATTTCACTTAATAGATTTTCCCGTTGAACGCTTCGGAATAATAACGAGTACGCGGTGGTTTCGCACACAACCCACCATTGAAGTTGAAGCTCTCTTGTACACATAGTGGCCTTCACTGAGTACCACTCATGTGACCTAGCTCGATTGTACTCATAATTGTGGCTCTCTTGTACACATAGTGGCCTTCACTGAGCACCACTCATACGACCTAGCCATCTCGTAGCTCTCTTGTACACATAGTGACTCACACTACATACCACAGATGTGACCTAGCTACATATAGCTTTCTTGTACACATGGCGTACTCTCGGTACCACACATGTGACCTAGCTACGTATATATATGTATCTTGTAGCTCTCTTGTACACATAGTGGCCTGCACTTAGTACCACTCATGTGACCTAGCTACATACCATTTATATCTTTCAATTCTGAAGGTTCAAACGAGAAGTATCTCACTTTTGAATACTTTATTCCATTCCTTCAATAGTCAATTATGATTCAAAAATCAGCTACAATACATAAAATATGCTGAAATATAAAAACGTCAATAAAAATAATGAATTATTTACATACAACTTACATAATTAAATTATCAATCTCATCACATCATGAATTTAACTTATCCTCCCCAAATTATTCTATTCAATACTTTCTTGATATTACACAAAGCCATCTTCCTAATTTGGTCTTATATGTAAACTTATACCAATTCTCATTAAAATGTCGAGTCATTATCGAACATTATAATTATATTGGAAAATCAATACTAAAGTATTCATAACTAAAATTCATAACTAAAATTTCAAATTAACATTCAAACTTGCATCATTAAATGCTTTTTGAACATATGAACTTTCCTCGATACCAAAACGGCCATTTTACCAACTTTCTTAATTTTATATTTTCATCCCGTTCTAGATCCAAATGTCATTTTTCGGGGTCTAAGACATCACATTTCACTTATTTAATTAATGTACTACTCAAAACAGTCCCTAACTCAAACTTTGGCAAAATTACACCACTAAACTTTTGCATAATTATGATTTTGCCCCTATGTAATATCTGGGATTTAGGGGTTGTGCATTTTTGCTTAAATGTATGTGGAAGCATGCTTATGTGTTGTTTGAATGTGTTTTGAGAGTTCCGAGAACTTTAGAATGTAGGAGAATGCCTTAGGAAAATATTGGATTTTAAGTCTTAAAGGGGGAGCTAGGGAAATGAGGCCTTAAGAAAATGTGTAGGGGAATTTGGACATAAGAATTGGCTTGGTAAAGTGGCAAGGAGGCGCCACTTAGAGCCTTAAGAAGTGACGCCACAAGCAGTATGCAGGGCTTAGGCTCGAGTAGCAGGGGAAGCAACTTTGGGCTGATTTTTGTGTCAGGCAGGAAGGGAGTTGGACGGCATGGGGAGACTGGGTGGATGAGCTTTAGATGTGGTCAAGTTCTTTTTAAAATTCGGCTAAGGTAGGAAGATAAAGGTTGACTCATTCAAATCTTTTGAATGAGTGATGAAGAGGAAAATTAGGAGGAAAAAGTGGGATTTGGGAAGAGGATGAGTGTTGGCCGGCCAAGGGATTCTTTTGGTGGTCATTTTCAGTCATGTAAGTGGGGGAAGTATCTGAAATTTCTTTAGGGGTATAGGAGCATTTCAGGTTCTTTTCTTTCTCTAAGGTGTGCCGAAATTTTTAGTGCCATCAAAGTGCTATTTGATTTCTTTCTTTTGTTGAAAATCTATCCCATTTTCTCTTCTCTTCTTTTCTTTGTGCTTAGGCCGAACCTCTCCTCCCAAAAGTTATCATTGCCGAAATTTCTTAAGTCAAAACACCACCATTGCCGAACCTCTCTGAACTTCATCTCTTTTCTTCCTATTTGCTAAGGCCGAATATCCCTTTTCTTTTCTCCTTCTTTTCACAATCCGTTAAAAGCCGAATACACAAGTGACCCCTAGCCGATTGTTCATTAAACCCCAAAGCCGAAACAAATCGATCACTATCTAGCCTATATAGCCGAATCTCTTTGAGGCTTCAAGCAAGGGTGCATTTGATTTCAGCATTTGGGGTAAGGATCAACTGTCATTCGGTTTCTTTCTTTTTCTTTTGGTTTAGCCGAAAATCAAGATTTTGATCTCTATTATTCTCTGTGGCCGAAATCTTGAAGGGGGATTTTGGGATTTCTTTTGGTAGCCGACTTCAAGGGGGAGATCATTCGGGATTTGAATATCCTAGGGATTTCGACATCTCCATAGACAAGTAGTGATTTCGGGTTTTAGACGAGCAAGGTAAGTGATATTGGAGTTTTCAGCCAAAGGCCATGTTGTCTATTAAGGTTGGCCGAAACTAACTGAGGTCTTTTAGGGGCAGATCGACAGGGATTAGGAGAGGTCTCGGGTTCAGATCTTTTCGGTAAGGTGTTTTAAGTTAAAACTACATTCGTTTAGATCTTGCTTGTTAGTTAACTGTGTTTCCTGATTAAGTGTTGATTCGATGGATGCGAATACCAGTGGAAGGGATAAAGGGGTAGTGCCTACCCTAAGTTCAAGAAACGTTCGTTTTTTGCTGTTCGGGATTGGCCACCGGGGTGTGGGCCAGCGTCGGAAAGGGATAAGCAGTTCACTGTTATCCCTGCTAGCGAGAGTGTCGGTATCGATAGTATCGTACTTACGGTTATCAGGTGTGTAGCCCTACACTAATTCCTGCTAGATTAATGGTATTAATTTAATACATGTGTTATTGGACATATGAAAAATGTGGCTAAAGGTACCATTCAATGGTACAGTGTATTCAGGTACGTTACCCTTAATGCTCTGTTAATAATGTTATGAACATTGAATATGACACATATGTGAATTCGTTATGAATATGGACTAAGGTATATTGCATGATTTCTGCATGTTTTGTATGACGCATGGGCATATGGGTGATAATGAAAAGGGGAAGTGATCTGGTGGTTTTTACCACATTATCTGGTGACTCATGTCAAATAATCTGAATCTGGAGACTAATGTCACATATTATTATCTGGTGACTCTGTCACATTATCTGGTGGCTATGCCACGATTATAAGGGCGATGTGCAGTTGACTGCAGCGACTGCCTTCGATGGTGTGTAGCGGATGGAGGGTCGATTTAGTAATCCCCACGGTGTGATTGGCAGGTACGGGTGATGTGCAGAGGATGGTTATTTAGGTGGGATTGGGATTGCATCATTGCTTATAATCGTTATATATGATTTGATATGCCTAAATCGTTTGGGAGTTTGTGTTGGTTGTTACACACTGAGTCTGTTGACTCACCCCTCGTGGGCTAACATTTTACTGGTGACACTCAGTAATTGGACCGGGTCGGCAGGGACTTAGTGGTGGCCATGCTCAACTCAGTATTGATTTTATTTTGGGTTTTTATATTAAGTTTTGGATTTATTTCGGGTTTTGCTATTGTTGTAATAAGGCCATTACTGTTAAACTGTTTTATGCATGCGTTTTAGTTTTATTATGATACGATTAATATTAAACCAAAGGCTAAACAACTTTTCTTTAAAATGATTGCAAATGTGTTGACACCTAAACCCCAACGATTTTCAACTTATTGTTACGCTCTAAAATTTGGCATTTCTTTTAACTTATAGTTTTGAAGTATGAAAATAACGTTTTAATAAAATATAGACTTCAAAAATGACACCGTTCTCAATTTAATCACAACACAAATCGATTTTTCTTCAAAACTACCCAAATTTTCCGAATTGACAAACAAACTTTTGAAATGTTTTACTCAAGGAGCATGCCAGATCCGGTCGTGGCTCATGGGCCGGGTTTGGGGTGTTTCACCCTAGGCTCGAAAATCAAACTTCATACCTTATTCTTATGTTTTATAACATGCTGATCATTTTTCCCTTCTATGGCAACATCAAATTCTTGCTCTAACATGCACTTATGTCCATTAGGTATTTTTGCCAATTATGTCGTTTTACTCGTTTTCACTTAAAATAGCTTAGTAAAAGTTGTTTAACATAATTCTAAGCTTCATATTCTGCCATAAAAAATCAAAATAAACACATTTCACCTATGGGTATTTTTCTAAATATGAACCCTAGGTTAAATTATTGCTAAAATAAGCTAAATCAAGTTACTGGGACTCCAAAAATGTAAAGAACATGAAAAACGGGGCTAGAATGGACTTACCATGAAGCTTGGAAAGCTTGAAAACCCTATCCATGGCTTCCCACATGTTGAATTCAGCCTAGGCTTGAAGATGGACAAATTTGGCATTTAAATTTTGTTTTTAATTCATTTAATTCACTAAATTACCAAAATGCCCCTTAAAAAAATCTTTTGAAACATACCTATCCATGTCCATTTTTGTCCACAAACTTAACCAATGGTCTAATTATAATTTAAGGACCTCCAATTTAAAATTTCATAACAATTGGCCACCTCTAACATGTAGAACTCAACTCTTGCACTTTTTACAATTTAGTCCTTTTGACTAAATTGAGTGCCCAAACGTCAAAATTTTCGAATGAGATTTTCACGAAATCATTCCGTGAAATTGTAGACCATAGAAATATAAATAAAATAAATTTCTCAATATCGGATTTGTGGTCCTGAAACCACTGTTCCGACTAAGCCCAAAATCGGGCTGTTACAACTCTCCCACCTTTAGGGATTTTCGTAGCCGAAAATCTCACAAGTTAATGGATTTAGGTCTAATTTCACAAGTTACTTTCAGCTTCTCATATAGTCTCGGCATCTTCAACATCTTACTTCTTAAACTAAGATTCAGAACTGTACTCTCTTATCATGAACATAAAAATCATATTACTGATCTTTTTAAATTCTAACTGAAAATCCCATTAATAAGTAACTGGCCTTATTCTATCAATAATCTCATACTCTTCAATGAACCACAACTCACCTGTCTTTACTTATCCAGATGAAAAATTCTCTGTTAATGAAATACTTTCAGAAGCACTTGACACTCATCTAAGTTCAATAGTCTTACCTTTCGGTTCTATATACAATTTATGATAATCTGTAGTTGATCTCTAAAATCAATCTTCACTTCCACTTTTTTCTAGTCTTTTAGCTCAATTTTACCCCATGAGTCCCCTTTCCTCAATTGCTTTCAATATTTAAGACACAGAATCACACATACCTTTCTGAGAATCTGGATCACTTCCTCAATATAACTATCAGTACAAAGGTGACATACAATAATATTTAACAATCTCATACTCAAGACTTACTATAGCTTTCTTCTGAAGTCACAATACAAATTTTGGTTTCCAATCACGAACAATGAAAATTTGCACTTTGTATAATCTGATAGCCTCAGAATAAATAACTCCAATAACCCATCAATAGAAAGACTCGTTAGTACAGAGAAAAGTGCACAGACTTCTTCAAGCAGTCAATAATAACTCAGATAACATTTACTTTCTCTTTTTTTTTTTATGATAGTAATAGCCTCAGTTCACATTTCCTCAGAAACCATCAAATTTTCACACAGATATCAATACTGACTGTTATAGCTTCTGAGATACTTGAAAATCAACTCTAACCCATTAAAAGTTCAGACATCAGGTTCAAAGTTTGGTACATAACATTTCATACTCTTACTAGTGTTACTGCTTCGGAGTATCATCCATCTCTGTACTTCTCAAATAAACAGATAATTATCACTGTGCTATACATCATAACATTCTATCATTAATTCGTTGATATATGTATCAAGATCATTTGAAAAGTGAAAACCAATACACAGGTCTAAGTTGAATTTTCTATCATTCACACTTTGCCAACTTCAATTTCTTCTCAAATCTAGAGAAAGATTAAACTTATAATAGAATTTACTTCAACTGTTACTCGTCGAAGCACTTAACTATACTGATGGCACAATACTCATACAGCTTAAAAATCATAGTGCCATAATAAGACTAACTTCTCAATTACTTTAGTAGATAATGTCCTGGCTGAAAACAAAACATCTCGATCATCGGAGAAATTTAAACACTAATTTCCATAACAACTAATACAAAAGCACAATCTTTATACCTCTGGTAACTGTATCAAAATACTCTCGCCATCAAGTCAAAACTTATAATCATTGTAAGCATTTTAATAATAAGAAGAAACCATTTTCATCAATAGAACATTTCCTACTGATATCTCATGGCTGATACTTTGAATAATAATTTATTAAGGAAACAGAAATAACAACATCTCAGAACATGGAGCTACATAGAAAATACTCATAAGTACTAAAAATAATCTTAACAAAAGCCACACAATCTTCCTTTATTTTCATTGAGCAATAGCTAGTAAAACGGGACGTTAACATCATACAGACCTTACCGTCAACTTTCTATTTGTGCATGATTCAGAAAACCAGAAAAGATAGAGCAATTTCGATCACAGCTCAAATAGACTACAATACTTCCATCTACCTGTAAATTTAGCTAACATTCTCATACTATAGGAATTTCATTCGAGATCTTGCAGATATATATACCTCTGAGAGTAAATGGACACATATAATAGTTGGAAGAGATTGCTGTAATTTCTCAACCATAAACACTGCATTCAATCAGTAATACATCTCGATCATGATTGCACTATCTAATTCTATCGTTACTAATCTGATATAATTCCAATTGCAAACAGAAATAAATTCAGAATAAATTCCAGCAATCACATACTTTAGGCCTCATACCTGGATGAGTTAATTAGTTGAGCCTGACCTTTCTTTAACTATAACATTTCGGAATTCGGATGATCTTCATATTAATCTGACATCTTTTCTACAACTGTGTTCATTTACTAAACCATTCTCAACTCTAATCACGTTGTCAATTAATCTACAACTCAACTCTTTAGTCTTCCACTTGTGTAACGCCCCAAAAATCCTGAAACTTTAATTTCTGTACATTGAAGTTAGTATGTATGTGTAGCGTTTAGAATAATAATATTAATGTATTATCGGGATTATTTGAAGCCTTAGAGATAGGGGAGACCATAGGGAAAAACTTATTTTTCTTGCTTAGTGGACCCTAGTCTCAGGCATGAGGCCTCTTAAGTAGATTAAGAGAAAATAGGACACAAATGGGCTTGTGGTTCAGTGGAAAGTGGCGTCACTTGGGAGCTATGAGGTGGCGTGTGTGAAAGCTGAAGAGGTCCAAGGTTCGAGCATAAGGAGTGCATTTTGAAGTGTTTTATTTTGCATAGGTAGACGGCAAGAGTTGTGTTGGTTTTGTACTCTTGCCGTGGAGAGTTTGAAGTAAGCAAGACTGATGGATGTGGAGGAGTTTTCGGATAAGATTAAGGTATTATCAGAGAGAAAAGTTAGGAGATGGGGAATAAGGATCTGATGGTGCCGAATGGGACTCTAAGGGAGGGGAGTGTTCGGCCTGTGGCTTTAAAAGGAGAGGGGGCCGAATGCTTGAAAGGTTCTTTGAGCATTCTCTAGTTTTTATTCTCCCCCTCAAATGGTTTCTCCCTTTTTGCCAAATTTTTGCTAAGCCAAATTCCCTTCATTGCCGAAATTACTATCATCCTTCTTTTGCCGAATCTCTACTCTTGCAGAATCCTTGTTGTTGTTCCTCCACCTCAATTGATTGTTATCTACTCTTAGTCACGTTGGAAGCCGAATCTTGTTCAGTAGATATCTAAGCTGTAGGATCAAAGGAGAATTTTGGTAAGTGCTTAGTTGAAATTTTTAGTGTGTCTTGTTAAAAGCCGAAGGGCTATCTAACCCCTCCTTGTCGTTAACTTGTATTAACAAGGGTAAGGCTCAACAATCGCAAGCGTGGTAGGTAAAGATTGCTAAAAGGGTAGTAAGTGTTCTCGACTCAGTCATGGTTTAGTAAATGGCCGAATCTAATGTGGCTCATAGGGGTGACTTATGTGCAATATGCGTCACTTGGTTTTGACGATATAGGTGTTTGGGTGCAGATCTAGAGGATAGTCACAAATTGTACCAAAGGAAGGGCTACTAGAATGTGAGGCACACGGTAAGGGTACGGTGAGGTTTCGGTTTTTGATAAGTATGTGTTATAGCTTTGGTTAATCGCTAGTAATGTCAATTGTAGGTTTGTGACTAAAGGGTTTGCAGCACGCGAGGTTACCAGGTGTGTACAAACACTACACACACGATATCGATAACACCGAAAAGCTGAAAAGCTGAAAGTGGCTAAATGGGCTTGCCAAACTTTGGGGGCCCAAAACGGCAATGGTTGATATGTGAGCATGAATAATGAATTGGCATGAATGATTGTATGATTGGATCGTAATTGAGCCCAATGGTCTATATGCCATGAAATGGGCTTTAGGAGGACATAGGCAAGTATGCTAGGGTTAATGGACTTTAGGCCCAGTTTGAACAACTCTGAAATTTCATAAGACTTAATCTAATTAAACATGTCCATGAACAAGTCATTGGTTTAGAGTGTGGCAATGGACATACGCATGTCTAGGATTGGATCTAGGGAGAGCTTGGTACTTAAGCAGCCCTAGTGGCCCACCTCTTCTTCTTTAGAATCCTACCTGGTGCATAGTGTCTGTTCACTTTAGTCGCGAGGACTTGTTGATGGGCCAAAGTTCATAATTAAAACCCGAGACGGACCAAAAACCCCTAGATTTGTAAAATTACTAAAATACCATTAGATTTGTAAAATTAATAAAATACCCATGCTTTGCAAAAGTACCAGAATACCCCTGTTTTGCAAATAACCAAAACACCCCTATTTTGCAAAATTACTAAGATACCCCTATCTTGCCAAATTACCAAAATACCCCTGTAGGGTAGAATTATGAAAATACCCCTGGGTAGTGAAATGACGAAAATACCCCTATGTGACGAATATGAGTTTGTGGATGTTACTCATGTGTTTGATGCATTCATATGATATTTTGCTTAGGATGCATATGGGTGGGAATTATGGTACGGAGGAAGATTTGAGGATCGCATAGTCGCTTGTCGACCATGGATCCACCGGAGGGTTTAAGCCCATTATATGATTAGCAGCTTTGCTGCAACGTTGAGTAGTGCCGCTGTGAGTGCTACCTTTGGTGTGTAGAGGATGGGTGGGTTGATTTAGGAATCTCCACAGGTGTGTAGGGTTGGAAGGGAAGTGGTGTGTGTAGCGGATGAATTTTTGGGGAGGGTTTTGCATTACCTTGTTTTGCATATGATATGATATGGTATGATGTGATATGAGGTCATTATAGGCCAAGGCCCAAGACCACCGATTTTGATAGGGCTTAGCCCCAATGTGAATATTTGTATGTGATTTGATTGCCAAGGGTTGTTCACACTGAGTTTCGAAACTCACACCCTTTTATTTAATGTTTCAGGTGATCTTGAATAGACGGCTCGGCGTGGGAGAGGACTAGGAGATGGCCACACTACAAGCTGATCAGATGTTTTCAATTTGTTCAAATGAATTTATTTTAAATACTTTGTTTTTCATTAAATTGTAATAAGGCCATGTATCTCCTAATTGACTTTAGATTTTGGGTTTTATTATTATTGTTTCAACTATCCAATTAATAAACTTAAATAAAATTTCTAAAGTTGACATGGTTTTCGAAATAAACATATGAATGTTTTCCTAAAATATGGGCTTTTCATCTTAACTTAACAAGATACAAGGGTTTTGGGCTTTTGGGCCTTAAATGGTTAATTAGTAAAATCATTTTGAAGTGTAACTTTAATGTGACATTCCGGATTCGGGCCTAACTTCTAGGCCGGGTTTGGGGTGTTACAACTTGTAAACCCATTCGGTCTGAATTTCATGAAATTTCTTTATAACATACCTTACTGAAGGGGATGAGGTTGTAACGCCTCTGGCTTGCCTCTTATGTACTCATGCATATAACTGAACACTCATCAATATATATATATTTTGTTTCAAGTAACTTAGCATGCATACTCATTTTACACAACCTTCCTATCATCTTATACAAACAAGTGCACTTATACTTTCATTCATAAATATCGAGTAAAATTACTCATAACATTCACTTAATTTTACAAGTTATACTCATAGCATCATACAAATGCCAATCAAACATGAACACTTATCATAGTATAAACTTTCCTTTAATCTCATCTTTCATATTTCAAGAGAAATTCCCATCCATAATTTATTCATCATCACATAAACATCATAAACTATTATTCTTACTTTTTACGAGTCTCAACTCATCATAAACACACTGTTTGCACTATCAAATTTAGCTCGGTTGAAGTACGCATCTGTCTAATAAAACAATTTACATCAGGGTCGAGAGTCGTCACACTATCACAGTTCAATATGGCATGTATAGCTATACTCTCACACTCACTATGGTAGTCCGAGCACTGACTAAACATAGCTCTGATACCACTAAATGTAACACCCTTTACCTGTATCCTACACCAGAACCGGGTACGAGGCATTACAAGACTTAACAACACATTCTACCAAATCTCGAGCCACAAAATTTCACTTATAATTTAAACTTTAACAAACACATGCACACACAAGCATTATAACTCCATGACCAATATGAGCCACAACTCATGGTCAAATATAGAATAATCCTTATTACCGTTATGAAGCAATACATTTGGTCAAATTAATTAACACATATACAAAATGACTTAGTCAAGCCCCTATACATGCCATAACTTAAATCATTTATAAATAAAGATGCCCATAGATATCTTGATAGTGTGAAGCAATCTCCGATGACCTCCAGCCCGAGCTTGTTTAATAGGACTCTGAAACATGGGAAAGAAAAGGGGGTAAGCTTATAAAGCTTAGTAAGTTCACATTTAAAAATAATAAGCATTAGCAATGAATTTAGCATACTACTAAGCTGTCATAACTTGCATAAATAATGCTAAGTTCTTACTTTCTCAACTTACTCATTTGTAGCCTTACCAAAGCCTCAACGAGACAAATTCTCACAACAAGTTCTCAAATTGATACAATCATTAATTCACATGCTTATACCTTATTACTCATGTTCACATTAATCTGTCTACTTGATTCGCTGTTAGTAAATTATTTATTTCTTGAGCTACAAAGGTCCGAATTACAAACCGCTAATTTTCCCTGAAACTAGACTCACATATCTTCATACCATAAAATTTCTAGAATTTGTGGTCTTGCAAATTAGTACAGGTTATTCATTAAAATTTCCCCTATTTCACTGTTCAACTATTCTGATCTCTCTTCACTACGAATCAATTTTCTCCTCGTACAGAATTCAGATGGCCTTATTGTTTAGTTCATTTGAAACTAGACTCATTCCAAATTTTAGGCATATAAATTATATCCCATAATTGTTTTTGTAAAATTTTTTAATGATTTTTCTAAGTCAAAATAGGGGATCACGTAATCATTCTGAACCAGTCTCACAAATATTTAAATATCGTTTTTAACTCTGTTTCTTTTATATGAAAATAGACTCAATAAGCTTTAAAAAAATATCTCATCCAACTTATAATTCAATTTCTACTATTTTTGTTGATTTTTCAAATTCACGTCACTGCTGCTGTCCAAAATAGTTTTATTGTAAATTTTCGCTCTCTCTTACTTTAGTTGTATTCATTACTTACCTATAACAATCTTTCCAATTTCTGATTACATATCGAGCATAGTGCTCATATGTTACACATGCATATACCTACACTTATCACTACAAAGTCACACATAATTTCACTTAATCGATTTTCCCGTTGAACGCTTCGGAATAATAACGGATACGCGGTGGTTTCGCACATAGCCTGTAACATCCTAAAACAGGGGTTATTTGTGATTGAATTAAATTGCTTGTGATTGGATTGCTGTGATGTTATTCGTAGTGTAATAGGTCTTAGTTGTGGACCTTGAGTGGGCTTGAATGGTAGGAAAATTTAATTTGTAAGCTTTAAGGATAGGGAGCCATAGTAGATAGGGGTTACAAGTGTTAAAAGGGATTATGTGTCACTAATAAGGCCTTGGAAAAGTGGCAAAAGGGAGGCCACTTAGGAGCTGAAATTGACGCCACAAGGGGAGCAAGGGGAGCCTTTGTTCGAGTCGCGGAATTTCCCTTTTTGCTCTTTGTTTTGGACGGCAAGAGAGAGAGAGAAGTGCCCAATTTTAATTTCAGGATAATAAGGATATTAATAAGGATTTAATTGGATTTTATGTGAATAATCTAAAAAGGTTGGCAAGTAGAAAAAGTAGGCATTTGATTTATTCAAAATCTTTTGAATATTTTCAAATGATTGGCCAAGAGTAATTCAAGGTGTGGCCGAATTTTGAACTCCTTGTTCAAGGGGAGTGGACGGCAAGGAGACTGAGTATAGGGGGGATAGTGCCGAATTTCTTAAAGCACCTATGCAGCATTTGATTCTTTTCTTTTTCCCTTTGCAATAGCCGAATTTCCCAACGCTCTCATCTCCTATCTTTTCTTTCTTTCTTCCCTTTCTCATTCTCTCAAAACCGGAAACCATTCTCTTTTTCTTAGACTTTGGCCGAATCCCCTACACTCTCATCTTCCACCTATTTCTTTTCTTTTCTTCTCAAAACCGAAACCCCTATCTCCCTTTTCTCATTATTTTCTTTCCCTATTAGCCGAATCTACTCCCTATCTTGGTGACCGAAATCTCTTTTCTTCCTATTAAACTCACCTTGGCCGAATAGTAAGAGTAGCATGAGTCTCTTCGAAATTTCTTTGTCAATCGATTGGTGAAGGTAAGTAATAGCCGAAACTCCCCTCTCTTCTTTCTCTCTGTCGACTTGGTTGAAATGGAAAAGCCGAATTATAGTGATGGCTAATTAATGTTGAAACCGATTCTGTCTAGGTACTCTGGGATTTTGAAGTATTCAATCAAGCCTCCATTTGTTAGCAATCGAACTTGGTAAGTGGTGGTAAGGATCTACTTTAATAAGTTATGTATTTAGTGTTCGAAAGCCGAAGGCTATTAACATGGGTATGTGATTGCCGAATATAGGGCAAGGGGAATCTTGTGTGGCCGATTGTCTCTTCGGGATTTAGGGCTGTCGTTGGTAACAGGTGTGTACATACACACTTCATAACTAATTAATGTGCTAAGTATTTTGCGTATGCTAAATCGGATTTGTGTAGCTTCGGATTTAATACCATAAAGGTATAAGCAAGGCTTCAGGTAAGTCCTTGTCAAAATGAGTTTACTATCTGATGCTTATGGAAGCATGGCATATTTGGTATATGTGGCATATAATATATGGTTGATGATAAATCCTATGTATGTTGCTAAACAAGCATGTTAGCATGTTTTCTGTTAAATGCATATCATTGATTGATGTGGGTTGAATGAGAGGAGGGGGAAGTGATATTCGTGTCGACGGACACCAGTGGTTTGGTACCACATTTCGTGACTACGGTCACCAGAGGTTTGGCACCTCATAGCGTCTTGTCCCAGTGGCTTAGCACCACAGTGGGTTGGCCCCACAGATGATAATATGGGTTGGCACCACGTGGGTTGGCCCCACAACTTATTATTTCGTGACTACGGTCACCAGTGGTTTGGCACCACCAGTGGTTTGGCACCACAACATTGATGGATATCGTGACTTTGGTCACCAGTGGTTTGGCACCACCAGTGGTTTGGTACCACACGGGGTAGAGAAAGGCGTTTGGATGGCTAGGTTGGGCGCATATTGAACCTTGTGCATGTTAAATTTAGTAATGATTTGTGTATGATGTTGCACTAAACCGGGGGAAGGGTTACACATTGAGTCTTGGTGACTCACCTTCTCCTTTAATATTTTTCAGGTGACTCGTAGATCGCGGATGAGGAGCCGGATGGACTCGAGGTGGCCATGCAGTGAAAATATGGATTAAATGGATTTTGAATTGTTTTATTTTATTTTGGTTTTATTTGTTCAGTTGTAATAAGGCCTCCTAAGATTATTTTCATTATTTTACATGTTTGGATAATTTGTTTAAATCACTTAACGACTTTAAAATGATTACACAAGTTTTCTTAAGTGCAAACGTAAAATGTTTTTCTGTGCCATCGGGTACTTCTGAAATCGGTAACAATCTGACTTAATATATTTTTAAATGAACTAAGTATTGTTTTCTTCACACACCTCAACGGTTTCAACAAGACAATTGAAAATGAAATGTTTTGACAAAACTTAAATTGGCTTAAAGGGATTTTGCAAAATGTTTTCCTCTGTAACATACCAAATTTGGTCATAGTGTTTGGGCCGGGTTTGGGGTGTTACATAGCCCACCATTGAAGTTGAAGCTCTCTTGTACACATAGTGGCCTTCATTGAGTACCACTCATGTGACCTAGCTCGATTGTACACATAATTCTGGCTCTCTTGTACACATAGTGGCCTTCACTTAGCACCACTCATATGACCTAGCCATCTCGTAGCTCTCTTGTACACATAGTGGCTCACACTACATACCACATATGTGACCTAGCTACGTATAGCTTTCTTGTACACATGGTGTACTCTCGGTACCACACATGTGACCTAGCTACGTATATATATGTATCTTGTAGCTCTCTTATGCACATAGTGGCCTGCACTTAGTACCACTCATGTGACCTAGCTACATACCATTTATATCTTTCAATTCTGAAGGTTCAAATGGGAAGTATCTCACTTTCTAATACTTTATTCCATTCCTTCAATAGTCAATTATGATTCAAAAATCAGCTACAATACATAAAATATGCTGAAATATAAAAAACGTCAATAAAAATAATGAATTATTTACATACAACTTACATAATTACATTCTGAATCTCATCACATCGTCAATTTAACTTATCCTCCCCAAATTATTCTATTCAATACTTTCTTGATATTTCACAAAGCCATCTTCCTAATTTGGTCTTACATGTAAACTTATACCAATTCTCATTAAAATGTCGAGTCATTATCGAACATTATAATTATATTGGAAAATCAATACTAAAGTATTCATAACTAAAATTTCAATTTAACATTCAAACTTGCATCATTAAATGCTTATTAAACATATGAACTTACCTCGATACCAATACGACCATTTTACCAACTTTCTCGATTTTTGATTTTCATCCCGTTTTAGGTCCAAATCTCATTTTTTGGGGTCTAAGACATCACATTTCACTTATTTAATTAATGTACTACTCAAAACAGTCCCTAACCCAAACTTTGGTAAAATTACAATTTTACCCCTAAACTTTTGCATAATTATGATTTTGCCCCTAGGCTCGAAAATTAAACTTCATCCCTTATTCTTGCCGATTATGTTGTTTTACTCGTTCACTTAAAATTGCTTAGTAAAAGTTGTTTAACATAATTCTAAGCTTCATATTCTGCCATAAAACACCAAAATAAACACATTTCACCTATGGGTATTTTTCCAAATATGAACCCTAGGTTAAATTATTGCTAGAATAAGCTAAATCAAGTTACCGGGACTCCAAAGCGTAAAGAACATGAAAAAAGAGGCTAGAATGGACTTACCATGAAGTTTGGAAAGCTTGAAAACCCTATCCATGGCTTCCCACATGTTGAATTCGACCTAAGCTTGAAGATGGACAAATTTGGCATTTAAATTTTGTTTTTAATTCATTTAATTCACTAAATTACCAAAATGCCCCTTAAAAAATCTTTTTAAACATACCCATCCTTGTCCACTTTTGTCAACCAACTTAACCAATGGTCTAATTATCATTTAAGGACCTCCAATTTAAAATTTTATAACAATTGGACACCTCTAACATGTAGAACTCAACTTTTGCACTTTTTACAATTTAGTCCTTTTGACTAAATTGAGTGCCCAAACGTCAAAATTTTCGAATGAGATTTTCACAAAATCATTCCGTGAAATTGTAGAACATAAAAATATAAATAAAATAAATTTCTCAACATCGAATTTGTGGTCCCGAAACCACTGTTCCAACTAAGCCCAAAATCGGGCTGTTACACCTCGGTATAAAATGGATAATTGTTCAATTTAGTACACAATATTATTCTTTTCCTAGTCTAGGTTAGAACCTCGTCTTTCTTGTTCTATAATATCAAATTTAGCTTATTCAATTATCACATTATTTAATTTAATCCTAAAAACCCCTTTTGGCAAAAATTATATTTTTGCCCCTAACTTTTCAACTTTTTACACTTTAGTCCTTAGGCTCGTAAAATAAAATATAGTCAATTTTCATCATACCCAAGCCTAGCGAACCTATTTCATGCTCATAACAGTCCATATTTTTCATTTATTCACATTTCTACTACATATTTTACAAATTTTATAAATAAGTCCTTATAAAAAATCTCTTGGTAAATGTTGTTTATCTAACATCAAACATACATAATTTACCATTAGACATCAAAATACACAAATATCTAACATGGGTAAAATTTTAGACTTTGATAACTCTTCAAATTAGTCCTTAAAATAGTTAGCTAAGGTTGAGACAACTTCAAAAACATAAAAATCTTGAAAAACGGGGCAAGAACGGATTTACAATCGAGCTTGAAAGATGAACAAACCCTAGCTATGGACTCCTCTTGTGAATTTTGGCCATGGGGGACTAAATTGATGAAGATGAAGACTTTTATCTAGTTATTTTGGCTTTATTTACTAGATTACCAAAATGCCCTTCACCTAAACTTTGAAATTTTTCACTAACCATGTCCATACTAAGTATAATGGTCTAATTACCATCTAAGGACCTCTAATTTAAGATCTCATAGCAAATGGACACCTTTAGCTTCTAGAACACACATTTTGCACCTTTTGCAATTTAGTCATTTTAACTAAATTGAGTGCCCAAACGTTAAATTTTTCGAACGAAATTTTCACAAAATCATTCCATAAAACTGTAGACTATAAAAATATAATAGAAAAAAGTTTACTGCGTCTGGTTTGTGGTCCCGAAACCACTGTTGCGACTAGACCCAAAATCGGGCTGTTACATATTATATGATTTTATTAAAAAATAATTAATATTTATGTTAATTATACAATTTATCGAGTAAAGAAATGATGAAAAGTCAACGATGTACGACAACTATCGAGCCCTGTTTGAACCTTAGGAATATATAGGATACAAATGACACGTCATTAGGGGTTACTGTGTTTCGGGTGCTGGTCTTGAACGTTCTACTGGTGACTGAGTTTTCGGCATATGTTGTGGTTACTTGACAGCTCCGTGTAGCTACGTTCTGACTGACAGCTTGTTTGAGCAGACCCACATATGGCTCAAGAGAGAGCATTTATATAAGAAAAAAGAAAGAAATGGTTTTGACCATATGTTAGTACGTAGTCTGTGAGATTCCAGCGTATCTGATATTATTCTAAGTGGTTCAACGGGTATACAAAGGGAAGGAACGGTAAGTGTTCCGATTGGCAATGTCCTGAAAGTATGGAATGGTATGAGTTGCTGATGGTTAAAGTGTGTATAACCATGTTCATGAAAAGTATGAATGCTTATATGTTATATTCATGAAAATTATTTTATGATATGGTGTTTTATGCTAAATTATGTGTTTATTCACTAACTTGTGAATATGATTAATGCTATATTTATGTCTTATGTGTTATGCATTGAAATGGTAAGTGCCTAAATGGAAATATGCTTGTGTTCATGAAAGAATGGTAAGGTTTAAATAATGTAATTTCTTATGAAATGGTTTATCATGTGGTTAATTCCAATAGAGCTATGTTTAAATGCACTAGCATGTGGCTATGGTTGATGATATGCTTATGTCTTGTGTGTTATGCATTTGAAACATGTGTGGAAAGGTAATGATATAGTAAATTCATACTTGAAGTGTAAAATGATGAAAAAGGAAAAAGATGAGTTAAATTGATGTTGTTATTTAAGCTAAAGAAAGTAAATGCAATGGAAAGTAATGAAATGCAAATGAAAATAAGAAAATTTGAAAGGGTTTAAGTTTAATAAAATATTACTATGATAGGGATGATATGTATATGTGATGATGTGGACTTATTCACTTGTGAGTTGTTGAATATCTCGCTGTATTGGTATAGGATTATTCTTAATATGTATAAATTTCATATTTGAAATGGGTTGATATGACCTAAGTTTATACGAGCTTACTAAGCATTCATTGCTTATGTAGTTGTTTTTCCTTTACTTTTCAGATTATCGGAATTTCAATCAAGTTGGAAGCTCGACGGAGATCTATCACACTATCCAACGATTATATCAGTAGATTTTGATGTCTTGGTTAAGGTTATAATGACATGTATAGGTGAACTTATGGTTGATGATTAGTTGAATGTTAGTTAATGTGTTTGGCATGTATATGTCATTTTGGGTGATGTAGCCTTGGTACATTTTGTGCCTAGTTGATATGTGTTAATTTGATAATGTGTTAAAGCATGTTTGAATGGCCAAAGTGATATATGATGAATGACCTCAACATGGCCAAGATATGGTATTTTTTGGAAAGGTTTTGAACTAGATATGGCTTGAATCTAATATGGTATGGTGGTTATGTATCAATTATGTTATGTTTTGGCATGGAAACAAGTTAATTGAAAATTGGTTAATTATGCACATGTATATGTGTTTTTGATTGATGAAATTAGCCATTACGTGTGGCTTGTAAATATGCTATTTTGGTTGATGAAATAGTTGTTATGATATCATGTATATATGGTACTTTGAGTGATGAAATAGATTTCATGTTATCATGTTTGGATGGTGATTATAATGGTATGCTATGATATGTTGTTTGGTATGGAATGAGATAGTACATTAAGATGATAATGGCTAGTTTTAGTAGCCTTGAATGTGTTTGGCATTTGGTAAATTTGTTAAAGTAGATGATAGGTGTGGAAATAGTTATAATGATAATTGTTGAGCATGAGATTGGTATATGAACATTATGGTGAATGTAGCATTTAAGTTGTTCAATTGGTTTATTGATTTATGAATGAATTTATTAGGTGTTTAATAAATTTTGATTGTTGAGGTTGATGTGCCATTTTGGCATATTGGTTGAATGGTTAGATACTATGATGTTCTAGCTTGTATATGCATATGTTAGGTGCCATTTGAATGCATGAAAATAGGTACATTTGGTTTGTGTATGTGGCTAGACTTTGGGTGAGAAAAATGGCTTGGAAATGACCTATTTTTCATCCACATGGCAGAGACACGGGTGTGTGTCTCAGCCGTATGTGACACACGGTCAGGCGACATGACCATATGTCCCATGTAGGTTTTAAAGGCTGCATTTCAAGAGTTACGCGGACTGGCACATGGGCGTGTGGCTTGGTCATGTGACCCAAGTCAAATAGTTACACGGGCACGGACATGGGCTGAGACACGACCGTGTGTCCCTTTTGGTGTGTGTCTCAGCCGTGTGAGTCACATAGGCATGTGATCCCTGCAGTTCGAAAATTTTCATTCTTTTCTAAAAAATTCTATATGTTTCTGATTTATTCCCGACTTGTTTCTAATGTGTTTTTATGGCCTCGAGGGCTTGTAAAAGGGACAATATATATGTCATTGATTGGTTTTGTATTGATTGATGTTGTGAATTAAATGTTTTAAAATTTGATAGTTTCAAAACGTAAATTTTGGTAATGCTTCGTAACCCTATTCTGGTGACAGATATGGGTTAGGGGTGTAACACACTGCCTTATCCATATTTGTTGGAACATGCCTACGATCCACCATAATCGACTCAAACCCTTGTATTATAAAAGAATTATTAAATCCCGCATTTTCCACTAATGCCTTGTTGACCCACTCTTTTAAAGGACTAGCATTTTCTTTCAAGGCTATGGGCTTATTACCCCTACTTTTCTCAAAGCCCTTTAAACCAGTTGGGCTAACAGCTTTCATGAGACCCAATTTTGATCCACTCCTCCACGACCCCTTATGTATCAGTTTATCCACCTATCTTGGGAATTGATCACAAGGATCGCTTTCCATTTAGTACTTTTATTACCTAAGATCTTTTTCTTATCACCAAACCTTTCATCTTTATTGTCAAGAGAAATTAACGCACAAAACTGAGACCCCTCATCCCTCTTCGCTGAAAACCTATCACTAGCCATCCTAGTATCCCCTGATTTCCACCGTGAGTTCCTTTCCACAAGCATCCAGGGTTCGTACGAAGCACCCTCTTTCCCCGAGCCTTCATTGGTCACCGACGTGACCATTGACGCTGGACTAGGTGGTGGTGCTTCATTACTGACACTTGTTTCAGGGATTCTAGTCTGACAAAATTTTTTCAATTGCCTGTATCTACCACAACCAAAACATACCGTAGGAAAAAACTCATATTCAGCCTCTTGAAGGATGTCATTGATGAGGAGTTGGGATACCAAAGGTTTGTCATGGTCAACGTACACAACTAGGAGAGCAAAATGCCCTCGTATTCTACTGTCAGTATTCAGATCTAGCTTAGCTACCATCCTAATTGTTCCTCTGATATCTATGAGTATCTTACCTTTGTACATGTAACCCAGTAAATCTGGTAGCTTGACCCATGACATTACAATGCTAAGATACGGTTGTACAAGGTTGAAAGCCACCGTCCAAGGTTGTACTGTTAGGTACTGTCCAAAGATGATCCAGGGGCCTCTAGTAAGCACTTTTTCACAGTTCATCTTGCTTTGAAAACTAGCTAGAAAATATTCATTCTCGCTGTCCATTAATTGAAAAGGCTTCCTTTTAATAGATCACCACAAAGATTTCCTTTTCATAGATCACCAAAACGGCTTCCTTTTCATAGATTGCCAAAAAGGCTTTCTTTTTTTGGCGTGTTCATGATAGAGATTCGCTTAGACTTACATTTCATGAGGTTTGCCACTTATCGTCATGGGTTCCCTCTTTGGGTAATCACCTTTAGTTCTTTTCCATATGATGCCATAGCCTAGCTATGGTCTTACACGATATAGTGCCATGGCCATGAACCTTCTTCCAGAGATTCATAACAAAGATCGTACTTGTAGTCCTAACGAACCCCTTTAGACGACTCTGCGGTGACAGACACAGACTCGTCATGTAACACCCCAAACCCGGCCCAAACACCACGGCCGAATTTAGAATGCCACTATAGAAAACGTTTGAAAAGATTTTGACTTAAAAGTAAAAACATAAAATTTGTTGTCTTTAATAAAAACATTGTGTATTTAAAATCCTAAGTACAATTAAGTTGTTACAAATTCTCTGATTTAAAACTTTAACATATATCTTAAAATGTAAGTTGCTAAATCATAAACCCATTTCCAAATAGTACTTTAATCGTCAAACCATAATAAAATAACAACAAATACTATAAGGGGCCCTTATTACAATAAATGATTATTTAAAAGTACTTAAAATATTAAAATACGTAAACAACTAAAATATCTTCTGCATGGCCACCTTTGTACCCGCTCCAACCCGAACAAAGCAATACGAATCACCTGCGATGTTGGTAAAATTTTGGGTGAGTCAAACAGACTCAGTGTGTAATTAGTCCACAGATATCCACTCATGGGCTTGGCCCACAACCACATTAAATCACATATCAGATAGTAAGGCAATTTATTCACATAACTCCACACATTGGGCTTGGCCCATTACCACACCACATATCAAATAATAAGGCAATTTATCCACATAATTCCACACATTGGGCTTGGCCCATTACCACATCGATCCACATATGTTCATGCGCAGTGCACCCAACCCAGCCTAGGGTCCATCCTCTTTACACCCCCGTACCCAGCCACCACACACCAGGGGATTCCTAAATCACCCTCCAGCCTCTACACACCAATTCGGCAATTAATGCCGTCCACGCGAACTAAATCGGAAATAAGTTTTCAGAAGTAGTTCTTTCGATCAATCAAAGTTTTCAGTTCAAGTGCACTATTCTATTCAGAGAGTCACATTCATTCATTCACAACATTCAACACACTATTATGGGCATCTTTGTCCATTCCCATCCCAGGGGTATTTTTGTCATTTGTCCTACAGGGGTATTTTGGTAATAAATCGAGGTCAATTCAAATATTTTAATAAATCAAAGGCATTCCGGAATTTTTGAAACTTGTGGGTATTTTGAAAATTTTCCCAAATCAAAGGTATTGCAGAAATTTCAGAAATCGGGGTTATTTTGGTAATTTTGTAAGTCAAGGGTAATTTAGTAATTTTTCAAGTCTGGGTATCTTGCTATTTCGCAAAATAGGGGCTTTTGGTATTTTGTAAAATAAGAAAATTTTTGTAAAGGTCGAGGGTAGTATGGTAATTTTTATAAACCAAGGGCATTTAGGTAATTTTACAACCAAGGGTATTTAGGTAATTTTGTAAATCGGGACTATTTTGAAAAATGTTCTTCAAAATCTCCTTTAGTGTGTACAATTCAAAGGGGTAATTTGGTGATTTTTAAAACTAGGGTTTTTATAAAACAGTATGGCTAGTCCCTTTCGGGTTTTAATTACCGGGTTTAGCCGATGAACAAGTCCTCTTGGTTAGGGTGAACCGTCACCACGCACCAGGTAGGATTCGAGTGAAGAGGAGGTGAGTCACTAGGACTGCTTAAATACCAAGCTCTTACCGAATCCACTCCTAGACATGCGCACAATGGTTGCCACACCCTAACTCGACGCCAATCCACGATGTAGCTCGTAGCTAACATCAAAACCACGATGAGGCACATAGCTACTCATCAAACCACGATATAGCACATAGCTGATATCAACCACGATGAGGCACAGAGCCACTCATCATTCCAAGTGAGGCTCGTAGCCATCACTAAACCACGTACATAAAGTACACCCTGTCCTTCTTTCATATTCAGATCCCACCCATGCACATGCAACATAAAATAGTGCCATGATAAATATTGCATGTACATGTTATTCAGGTATTCAATCACATATACACATTAATACCCACATCACATTCAGATTGATACTGAGCTGATTATCGGCATACCCCCTTTTTAGGGTAACCATTACATTATTGCCACTGCACTTATTCACACATTCATAACACATGCAATTATAACATACAATCGGGAAATTTGTGGGTTAATCACACACCTTATGACCTGAAGCACTATGCCATCAATACCGATGCTATCACTAATCGATACTACGGCTATCTGCCTACGCTCCTGTTCAGACGCTGGCCCACACCCCGGTGGCCAATCCCGCACTGCAGAGACTGATCTCTTCTTAAACTTAGGGATAGGGACTACCCCTTGTCCTTCTTGACTGGTATTCGCCTCCATCAACAATACTTAATCAGAATCAACCGGTTAATCGTTAAAGTCATAATCTAAATATATCGAATCTAAACTTACTAAGTATCCTTACCGAAACGGATCTGAATCCCGAAACTTCTGCTTACTTCTGTCAATTTGCCCCTAAACGATCATAATCAAATCGGTCATCTCTTAAACCCAAAATATGGCCTTTGGCCGAAAGTCACACTTCCTTACCATACTAACTAAATCCCGAAATCAGTCCTTGCTCCAGGTGATGTCGAAATCCCTATATGTCACATGTTAGATTCGGCTCAATATAAGAAACTATGAAGATGGCCCTTGGCCGAATACCACTACTACTTTACCTTGATGAATCGAATCCCGAAAGAATCCTTTAAGGCTCCCTACCGTTGGCTATACACAAAAGGAACACGAGGTTATGACCCTGAGCACATTCGGCCATCCATAAAAACCAAGACCAAACACTTGATTCGGCACTCCCATGAAAAAGAATCTAAAACCGATTGCTAATGAAAGAAACACTTACCACTACACGAGTAGTCCACAAGTTCTAAATGTCGACAGGATGAAAGAGATGTTGACTTTCGGCTTTTGAGACTTGCGACAAAGAAAAGAGAATAAGGGCACTTTGAGATTCGGCTAAGGCTCTTAATAAAAAGTAAAATACAAATGGGATAATGAGCACTTACAAGATTCGGCTAAGCCCTTCAAATGGTGATGGAAAAGTCGGCCATAAGAGAAGAGTGTATTCGGCTATCAAAAGAGCAAGTATGGAGTTGAAGAAAAGAAGAATAGGAAAGACTTAGGAGGATTCGGCAATGATGAGGGTGAAGGAGTTTCGTCCTTAGCAAAATAAATGAGAAAAGAGAGGATGATTAGGGAGAAAAAGTGCACTAGAATGAAGAACAAAAATGCCAAAACTTCACTTATGCACATACGGCTCCTACCCCCCTTCACTTGACCGAATATACCATCACAAAGAGCCCCACATTCGGCCACTACATCTTTCTCTTATCAAACCCCTTGAATATCTCCTATTTTATCTCTTTAACACCCATTTAAAATAAATAAAATAAACCCACATTTATCTCCCCTTCCTATCCGAAATTCAAAAAGAAATCCAAGGCTTATCTTCATCCATTTGAAAGTCCAAAGCCGTCCAACTCTTCCCCCTTCCCTTGATGCCAACATGCAAAAATAAAACCACACTCCTTGCGGCCAACATGATTCGAACCTCCTCCCTCCTAAAGCTCCCTTTGACGCAACTTCAAGCACCCTAGGTGGCGTCCCTTGCCACTTTTCCAATGATATCTTTGTGTCATAACTTCACCACTTATTCCTTTAAGACCTCACTTGCCTAGCTCCCCCTTAATTAACACTTAAAAACAATTTTTTCGTAAGGCACTCTCCTACACCCTAGGGTTCTTAAAACCCCTAAAACACATCCAATCATACACTAAGCCCACTATCACTTGAATTATGCACTAAACGCATAACCCCTAAATCTAGGATATTACACGTCATGCTTAGACTCACTGTAACACCCCTTACCCGTGTTCGAAGCCGGAATCGGATATAAGGCATTACCTAACTTAACATATTTAAACATAACACACCGGGCTATAAAATTTCACTGCAGCTTAGAAACTTTCCTTTTAAACTCATATCCTGCTCATTCTGGGCCTACGAGGCCCTAAACATACTTCCGGGAGGTTTCAAATTTAAACCGAGAACTTTTACTCGCCTAGAAATTTTTTGTCCAAACAGGGGCCACACGCCCGTGTGCCCTTGAGACATGCCCGTGTTTTTCACCCGTGGTCGACACTGACTTATTTCACACGGCCAGACACATGCCTGTGTCCCTCACGCGGCCTCGACATGCCCGTGTCTTAGCCCGTGTGCCAAAACCTTGGCATTTTGTTTGTGACGTCATCACCTCACTAAGGTCACACAGCCAAGGCATACGCCCGTGTCCTTAGGCCATGTGTCGAATTAAATTCCTAACTTCAGGTGTAGACTTCACACGGCCTGGGCACACGCCCATGTCTAAGGCCGTGCCTCCCGCACGGTTGAGACACACGACCGTGTCTCTACTCGTGTGATTACTACTAAGCATACTGACTTGTAAACCTAGCTCGCAAGGGGACACACAGCCGATCAACATGCCCATAGGGCTGACTGTGTATCACACATAGCCTAGACACACGCCCGTGTGTCTACCTGTGTGGAAATTAAAAAGGCTATATTCCAAGCCAGATGCCACCCTACATAGCAATCATACTTACACCAACTCAAATCAAGCATACTAGTCAAGTATTGGCCCAACTTTAATGACCATTTACAAAATGAATTGAAACAACCATAGTAGCCAACACATTTGGCTTGCAAAAAGACATAACCAAAACATTCGAGTCCTATACATGCCATACTCAAAATAAATCTATTTTGGCTATACCAAAAAGTAGTCGAAAGTGTGATCTCCGATCCGACGTCCGCAAATTCTTGAGCTAGCTTGGCAATACTACAAGGAAAAAGGGCAATAAAAGGGGTAAGCATAAAGCTCAGTAAGTTTGCATGGAAATAAATAGCAATAATAAGCTCATGACAATATCCATCCATGTCATTAAATAGCCACACACAAAGTCATAGGCTCCTTGCCATACTTAGTCATACTTGCCCTTATCTAGCACACTCCATGCCACATATCGTAAATGTTCTTCGTGAATTACACACGGTACCTGTGTTAACTCAATCACATAGCTTTAATACAATTCTCGTTTCTATTTCTAAGCTGATCTATTTATCGCAATAAATCATTAGGGACACTCAAAGATGCATATTCATTATCATTAGCATAAACGCGAAGCCTATGTCACATCCCGGATGTGGTCTCTCATGGATCATCTCTGAATACCGATGCCATATCCTGGATATGGTTTTATACGGAACCTCACTTTAATATCGATGCCGTCTGATATCACCCCAAGCTGTGTAACTTTCGAACAAGGGACACATGGCCATGTCCCAGCCCGTGTCCACACCTGTGTAACTCACTAAGTATGGTCACACGGCCATGTCAGACACCCGTGTGCCAGGCCGTGTGCTAGGCCATGTAACTCACTGACTTGAACCCTAAGAAATTACTAGATGACACACGACCATGTGCCACACACTGCCGTGTGACAGCCCATGTGCCTCACACAGCCGTGTGACAGCCCATGTGCCTCACAGGGCTGTGTGACAGTCCATGTCCCAGGCCGTGTGAACATAAAATTTACCTAAAATCAAACCATATCAAAATCAATTCACACCTAACCAGTCTAACCATTTAAGCATACATTCAAGGGACTTAAACGTCATTCACAACCACATTAACACGCCATTTTAGACACCCTAAATCAACTAACCAATGTGTCATTCAAAGACACCATAATTATGTCAACACATCAACTAACAAAACATGTCAATATTGCCTCATTTCATGCATGGTAACCTAGTTCAAATATGTACCAAAACATACCAGAAATAATCAATTTCAAACCACTCTAATTATGCGAAAAATAACCTTATTTACAAGTATATTAAAACAACCAAATGACGTAATTTGGTAAAGTATCAAAGTCTAACAAACTAACACGTAATTTGGTAAAGTATCAAAGTGTACCAAACTAACATATTTATCTATAAATACATGCCACTACCCTAAGAGATACAAAAACTACCAACTTAGATGGATAGTGTGAGCTGGTTGAATGATCCATCCAAACTGTTAGCAACGTTTATCTACAAAACAATCCATAAGAACTGATAGGCTTAAAAAGCTTAGTAAGGACATAGTATAACATTTAATCTAAATAAAAATAAATATAGTTCATATAGTATTTGATTCAGAGTTACCGGAGCATAAACAAGGGCAAAAAAGTGCATTCACGGTACCGAAGTACAAATAGGGGCACGTATGTGCATTAAGGGGTGCTGAAGTACAAACATGGGTACGTATGTGCATTCAGGGGTACCGAAGTATAAACAGGGGCACGTATGTGCATTCATACAATAATTTTCTATAAACATATTAATTAAAGAATCATAATATAAAAACACAAGTAGAAATTCATTTACGTGTTGAAATACCATGAACTTACCTACTATTCAATTTCGACCAACATGTAGGGACTAATCCGCTATTTCCCTTTTCCTCGATTATTGTCTTTTTGATCCATGTTTTGATCTATATAATAATTAAGTACAATATATTAATATCATACATATTTTAGATTTCATTCAATGTATATGACCCTTAACTTTTCATTAATTACACATGTCCCTTAAAATTTTACAACTTTTACAATTTAGTCTTCTAACCCGATATTCATCAAATTGACCATTTTTCTAAGAACCAAATTATAGCCAAACATTCTAGGATCTTTAACAGTCCCTACTATACCTAAAATTCACTATCAAACCTTGAAATTTTGACATTTTAACAAATTAATCCTTAAATCAAAATCTAACAAAAATCGCTTCATAAAACAACCAAATACCACTAGCAAAGCTTCAAACACATAGTTATCGTAAAAAAAAAAAAATCAAGATTCATCAATGGCAACTTTTAAAATATTTAATAAATTAAAAAACAGAGGTATAGGCCAGCTGGACCTAGTTTCAACGATCACAAAAACATTAAAATTATAAGAAACGTGTATCAATTTCACTTATATGCAAAGTATTAGTCTTGGCCAATTCTTCAAGCTACTGTTTCACGGTATTTCAGCAAAGATGAAGAAGAATGAATATCAAAATGTCTTTTACTTCATTTAATTTTGTTTTAGTTTTATAATATTTACCATTTTGCCATTGAAACATGTATTGTTTTATGATTTTCATCCATAATGCTGTCCAACATTATTAACTATTGTCTAATTGCTACATAGGTCATTCCTTATTTATTAATTAAGCTATTTAATCACTTAAATGTAATAATTACTAAGTTTTCCACTTTTTACAATTTAGTGCTTTTTTTAATTAGCTATCTAAACGATAAAATTTCTTAACAAAAAATTAATACGACTCTAATGACCTCATAAATATTCTATAAATAACATTTAAGAGTTGACACGATGGAAATTAGTGGTCCCAAAACCACTATTCCGTCACCTCTGAAAAATGAGCTATTACAGCTCTCTCCCTTTATGAAATTTCGTCCTCGAAATTGTTCCTGAGAATAAATTCTGATGTTGTAATTTCATCGATTCTTCAGTTTCCCAGGTAGCCTCCTCAATATCATGCTGATGCCACAAGACTTTCATCAATGGTACTCGTTTATTCCGAAGTTCTTTGAATTCTCGAGCTAAAATTTTCACTGGTTCTTTAGAATATGTCAAATTTGGTTGTAATTCTATTTCACTATGAGGAATCACATGTGAAGGATCAGATCTGTAGCGTCTTAGAATTGAAACATGGAACACATTATAATTTTTCTCTAGTTCAGGAGGTAAAGCTAATCTATAAACTACAGGATTAATTCTTTTGGTAATCTCGTACGGCCCGATAAATCTCAGACTCAACTTTCCTTTCTTTCCGAATCGTAGCACTTTCTTTCACAGAGAAGCTTTTAAAAATACCCGATCGGCAACAGCAAAATCTATATCTTTTCTTTTCAAATTCGGGTACGACTTCTGATGATCAGATGCAACTTTTAAACAATCTTGAATAATTCGAAATTTGTCTTAAGTTTCTTGAATCAAATAAATCCTTACCATTTTGGATTCGCTCAACTAGGTCCAATACAACGGCATTTTACAGTTTCTTCCGTATAAAGCTTCAAATGGTGCCATTTTAATACTGGATTGATAAATTTTATTATAAGTGAACTCAGCTAACCGTAGATATTTTTCCCAACTACTTTCGAACTCAAGAATACAACATTGTACCATGTCTTCTAAAATCTGAATTACTCGTTCTGATTACCTGTCCGTTTGAGGATGAAATGCTGTACTAAAATTGATTTTAGTGCCCAAAGCCTTGTAAAGTTTACTCCAAAATCTTTATATAAACTGCGGTTCACGATAAAAAATAATATATGTCGGAACTTCTTGCAACCTCACAATATTTGACGCATATAATTCTGCTAGCCTCCCAAGTGAGTAATCTGTTCAGACTGGAATAAAATGGGCCGAGTTAGTCAATCTGTCAATAATCACCCAGGTCGAATCTTTCTTTTTCGGAGTTATAGGAAAACCAGATACAAAATCCATCGTGATTCGCTCCCAGTTTTACTCAAGGAATCATAACAGGCTATAATAATCTCAACAACACCTAATGCTCTGCTTTTACCTGTTAACAAATCAAACATTTGGCTACGAACTCAGAAATCTCACGTTTCATACCCAGCCACCAGTACATCTGTTTCAAATCACAATACATCTTTGTGCTACCCGGATGAATTGAATAAGTACTACTGTGAGCCTCTGACAGAATATAATGTTTCAAATTTAAACTATTCGAAACACAAATTCTATTACGGTAATGCAATGTACCATCATCACCAATACTATATTCAGTAGTCAAATTATCCCGAACCAAGTTTTGTTTCATTATCAACTTCGGATCGTCATTTTGCAACTCCTGAATTCGTTGTAGAAACAAGGGTTTAGTCTTCAATTCCGCCAATAGAGAACCATCGACATTCAAAGCCAAATGAGCATTCAACATTCGAAGTGTAAACAATGATGACTTTCTGCTAAGTGCATCCACAACCACATTAACCTTTCCCGGATGGTAATCAGTAACCAAATCATAATCTTTCAGTAGCTCTAACTAACGTCGCTGTCTCAGATTCAATTCCTTCTGGGTCATTAAATATTTTAAGCTTTTGTGATCAATATACACGTGACATTTCTCGTCGTATAAATAATGCCTCCATATCTTCAAAGCGAAGGCAATCGTAACTGGCTTACGATCGTAAGTAGGATAATTCTTTTCATGCGACTTTAACTGTCGAAAAGCATAAGCTACCACTTTCCCTGACTGTATTAACACGCAACCTAAACCATTGAGAGACACGTCACTGTAAACAACATATGCCATTCCAGATTCAGGCTGAGTTAACACTATAGCTTCTATTAACATGTTTTTTAGCTGATCAAAACTCTGACGACACTTATCAGACCAAACAAATTCAATGTTTTTCTGTAATAACCTAGTCATAGGTGAAGCAATGATTGAGAAGTTTTTAACGAATCGTCGATAGTATCCGACTAACCCCAAGAAACTTCGAATGTTAGAAGCATTCTTTGGGATTTTCCAATCAACAATCGCAGATACTTTATTCGGATCAACCCTGATTCCATCAGCAGATATAACATGTCCCAGAAAATCAACTTCTCGAAGCTAGAATTCACACTTGCTGAATTTCACATATAGTTGTTTTTCACGCGAGGTTTGCACCACAACTCTTAAATGTTCGGCATGATCTGACTTGTTCAATGAATAAATCAGAATGCCATCAATGAATACCACAACAAATCGATCTAAATATTATTGAAATACCCGATTCGTCAAGTCCATGAATGCCGCAAGGGCATTAGTCAAACCAAATGGCATCACCATAAATTCATAGTGACCATATTTAGTTCTGAATGCAGTTTTTGGTACATCTTACTCTTTAACTCGCAGCTGATAATATCCGGATCTCAAGTCAATTTTCAAAAACACTGTAGCTCCTTTTAACTGATCGAATAAATCATCAATACGAGGTAACGAGTACTTATTCTTAATGGTGGATCTATTCAGTTGTCGATAATCTATACATAATCTCATTGACCAATCTTTTTTCTTCATGAACAAAAATGGAGCACCCTAAGGTGATACAATCGATCGAATAAATCCGCGATCTAACAACTCTGGCAATTGCACTTTTAACTCTTTCAATTCTGTAGGGGTCATCCTATACGATGTTAACGAAATTGGAGCTGTTCCAGGCACAAGTTCGATCACAAATTCTACTTCTCGAGATGGTGGCAACCCTGGCAGTTATTCAAGAAAACATTAGCATACTCTTTGATTGCCGACACTTGCTCGAAAACATTAGCCACTTTTGAATCAAGAACATAGGCTAAATAAGCTTCACACCTCTTTTTAATCAAATTTAGAGCTGACAGTCAGAAACTACATTTGTAATATAATCGATCCCGTCTGCCCTAACACAAATAAATTCACCTTTCGGACGTTTCAAATTAAGTTGCTTCTTTTGGCAGCTCACTATTGCATGATGATCAGACAGTCAATCCATTCCCGGAATGATATCAAAATCATTAAAAGGTAACAACATCAAACTAGTGGGAAAATCATAACTCCTAACTTTTAGTGGGCACGATTTATATATCTAATTAACTAAAACACATTGACCTAGTGGATTCGTAACTTTAACAGTATATTTAGTGAACTCAACAGGTAATTTCTTTTTGTCTACTAATGCAATGCATATATACGAGTGAGTTGATCCAGGATCAATCAATGCATATACATTAATATCAAAGAGAGAAAAAGTACCCGCAATAACATCTGGGGCAATAGCTTCCTCATGAGCTCTGATTGCATAGGCTCTAATTGGTGTTCTCACTTCAGATTGTTCATTCATCTTGCTATTCTTCCCTCGACTAGAAGTAGTGTTTCTAGGGTTTCCAGATCGTCTGTATGGTTGCTTCAAGCTTGTTTATTTGATTGCCAAAATCATTTTGCCTTTTCAGACAATCATGAAGGAAGTGGTCAGTAGATCCACAATGGAAACAAGCTCCCGACTTTGATTGACACTCACCAAAATGCCTTTCGTTGCAATCATCACAAGCAAGAACGATTCTCTCAACATTTCTTACACTATTAACACTAGCCGCTAGAGAATTAACAGACTGGAACAATTCTCCCGACTTGTCTCATTTCTAAACTTTTTCGATGGAGATGTTTGAGCAGGCTTGAACGACCCCCTTTTGTTAAAATCTCAAAATTTCGAATCTAACTGTCATTTACTTTTGTAAATTTCTTCAATTTTCTGAGCCCATTCTGAAAGTTCTACAAATTCCCATAACATCATTCATTCATTCCTATACACATACGGATATCACCATTCAACCGGTCCTCAAATCTAAGACACATTTCCTCCTCATTTGATACTACATTACGGGCATACTTGCTTAACTGTACAAAACCCCATTCATACTCAGCTACAGTCTGATTCCCTTGTTTTAACTCAAGAAATTCTTTCTTTTTCTTGTTAATAAACATTCGACTAACATACTTCTTCTTAAATTAGTCTAAAAGAAATCCCAATTAATACGATCATTTGATGTCATCATGCTCAAAGTGTCCCACCATAAGTACGCTTTATCTTTTAGTAACGACACAACACATCTCAAACAGCCTCCAGGAGTGCACATCAATTCCATGAAGACTCTCTTTGTATTCATTAACTAGTAGTCGACTTTTGCAGGATTGTAACACCCCTCACCCGTATTCAACACCTGAATAGGGTTATGGAGCATTACTAAACTTACAATACATTTAAAAATATACTTTTCTCATATATTCAATCAATACATACAATTATCATTCATTCTCAATCAATTTGTCCCTTATATGAGCTTATGAGACCCTAAACATGCTTTGGGAATTGTTCGGGACTAAACTGATAATTCAAGAATCTTTCACGAAACTTTGAATTTTTTTCTCAAAACAGGGGACACGCGCCCGTATGGTCAGGCCGCGTGTCTCACACGGCCCTCGGACACGCCCGTGTCAAAGGCTGTGTGGACATTCGAAATGGGAGCACATGGCCGTGTCCCAGCCCGTCTCTGACCCTGTGTAACTCTCTGACTTGGATCACATGGCCGACACACATGCCCATGTGCCCTAAAAATGACCATAGACGCTCGTGTGCCAAGCCGTGCACTAGGCCGTGCCAATCTTGTAGGGTATACTGACTTATGCCACACGGCCAAGTTACACGCCCATGTGTGAGCCCGTGTGGAGCATGCTGAATTGATTTATAAAATCACACTAGGGGACACACGGCCGTGTACTTGACCTTGTGTCACAAACGACTGAGGCACACGCCCATGTCTCTGCCCGTGTGGACAAAAATAGGCTATTTACCAAGCCAACTTGCCACCCAAAAATGCATATACCTACACAACCAAAATGGCACCAAATCATAGCATAAATGAATATCCAATTTAGCCACAATCAAATCTAATTCATACTATTTCCAATTCTCACAACCAACATGCTTATAACTTCAAATCTTACTAAATCAAAACATACCAAAATACATATACAGATCAACTGACTTAACCTTTGCCAAACATATATCATTTTGCACCAATTCACAAACATAATTCATATCTAATATCAACCATTCACATATCCATCCATGAACTCATATATCAATCATATATGCACAAATATTCACATCATTAAATCCCCCAAATTAAACCAACTCTCATGGCTATATTACAAACTAAAACATATATATTTACAAGCCATTTCATATGGCCAAAATCACTACTAATCCATAATCAAATGACTCAAAGTACCTATACATGCCATATACTCAAAATACCAAAGTTCAAAGGTACCAAGTGATAGGTGGTAGTGTGAAACGATCTCCTACGATTCCCAAATCCGAGCTAGCTTCGATATCACTATAAAACACAGGAAAATACACAAAGTAAGCTATAAAGCTTAGTAAGCTCGTATGAAATAACTTAATACAATCACATGAATATAAATCATTAATTTGAAAACATCAACATGAATCTTACATTAACTAACAAACCTTTCAAATACTCATTCACAAACTATATACTTTCATCATCATTTCTTCGATTCAATGGTAGAATAGTTTATACACATACCTGAACCATCCCATACAAATCTCATACACTTTCTCGTCTTTCATTTACCCGTTGAACCATTCAGAATAAAAGTCGGATACTCAAGGATCTCACACGATAAGTACCTATACCATGGCCCGTAGCCAAATCAAGGTAACTTATCCGAAATACTAATATCATGGCCCGAAGCTAAATCAGCCGATATGCATGGCCCAAAGCCAAATCGGTATATCTCGCACCAGAAGTGCTAACTCATGGCCCGAAGCCAACATCAATGAATCCCTAATAACATGTCACTAGCATCCTAAACTATTCCTAAGGTTCAACCGGGATTCGGATGTCGAATCATCGTCGAATCACAAACGTTCATATCCACTGTCTCGTATTTGCAATTTATGCAATATCAAAGCATATTAAATACCTTCGTATATCAATTTATCACATACGAACTTACCTCGGATGTGTAAACGACAAAATGAGGCGATTAGTCGATAATTTTATCTTTTCCCTGATCCAAGTTCGTATTTCTCCTATCTTGATATAAATATAATCAAAATTAACTTGTTTAATCATCTATTCATTCAATTTAGTCCAAAACACACTTTAAAACACATTTACACTTTTGCCCCACCTATTTCACATTTTTTATAATTTAGTCCTTATTTCATAAAATCAAAAATTAATGAAATTTAAAATAGACCCATGCTAGCCGAATTACTATTATACCCCTAGTAGCCCATAGTTTTCATTTATTTTACATTTCAACCACAAATTTTCAACATTTCTCAATTTAATCCCTATTTTGCATTTTCACTAAAAATCACTTAACAAAACTTGTATGTCTATTAAAAAACATTCATAATCTATAAAGAAACCTCAAAACACATGCTTATTTATCAATGGCATCATTTAAAGTCTTTAACTGTAACAACTCGATTTAGGGGATAGTCAGAACAGTGATCTCGGGATCACTAATCCGAGGTTAGAGAAAAAAAATTTTCATGTTATTTTATGAGTCAGAGCATGATTACATTAGTGCATGAAAGTTTTGGTGCTTTAATTTTAGCGATTTCTTGCTTAATCGAGAAAAAGGTCTAAATCGCATAAAGTGCGAAAGTTCTATTTTATAAGCTAAAGGTGTTAAATAGCCATAGAATTTCAATTGGAGGTCTTCAAAAGGAAATTTATCCCTTTGTAAATGGTTGGCCGACCATAGGGGATCATAGGAGACAAAAATGGACAAAATTGGTCAAAGTTGGTAATAGTTGGTGACTAATTTGACTTGTATTAATAAAAATAAAGAAAGAAAAGATATCATCTTTTCTCTCCATCTTTCTCCATCGAAAATAGCAAGCAAAATAGGGGTTTTGAATGCTCAAATTTTTAGCAAGCTGTCCTCCATTCTAGTAAGTGATTTTGATGATTTTTCTTGAAGATAATTGTACTTTTAGAACCCCTAGAGCTTAAGCTTTCAAATGAGGGGACTAATTTGCAATATGGTGAAAAGTATAAAGTTTTTCCATGAGAGCTTTCATTTTTATTTGCTGCATTCTTATGGAAGGAATTGAGTCTTAGTTGTTAAATGAACAACTTTTGTGAAAGGTGTTGTCATGAAAACACCTAAAAAGGGCCTTGTTGAAGAGGTTATAAAGTTTGTAGTAAATGTGTGAAATGTTGATTTTTGGTGACAGCCATAAGAGAATTAAGTGTTCACCTAGGCTTGTTGAAGGTTGAAATATGATTAGAGTTGATTTCTGAGCCTAGGGGTAAAATGGTCATTTTGCCAAAGTCTAGGGGCAAAATAGTAATTTTTCCAAAGCATGATTATTAAAATGCTTTAATTAATGTGATGATTGAAATGAGTTAATTTGCTATTATAGAGTAAGAAGAGCCAAGAATTTACCTCGATCGGGGAAATAACAAAGTCTCAGACTAGACCGATGATCTAGCTCATTTTAAAAACAAGGTAAGTTTGTATGTGATAGATTCAACATTTATGTTAGCATGTTTTAGAATGCTTGGTATTGTATTGATGCATGATACTCTACTAAATTGAGTAATTGATGTTGAATAAGATGGTGAAGTCCTAGTGGACTATAATGAATATGAAAATGCTATCATCGAGATATGAAATGGATAAGGTCCCGTATAAGACCATGTCCGGGACATGGCCTCGGCACCGAGTTGAGATCTCGAATAAGATCATATCCTGGATATGGCTTCAGTAATGATTATGAAAATCATATAAGACCATATCTAGGATATGACATCGATACTTGATGTGAAATTCCATATAAGACCATATCTGGGATATGGCATCGGCATTCAAAGGTGACTCCATGTAAGACCACCTCTGGGATGTGGCATTGGCTTCATACTTATATTAATGACGATATTATGCGCCTTTGAGTATCCCTAGTGATTAATGGGATAAGTAGATGAGTTTGGAAGCAGAAATTAGATTAGTACAAAAGTCATGTGAACGAGTGAATATAGGTACTCGTGAGTAATTCACGACGAAAAACTTACGATATGTGGCATGGTATGTGCTAAATAAGGGCAAGTATGAGTAAGTTGGCAAGAAGCCTAATTCTTTCTGTATGTTTAATTATTTCCATGGATGGATTTATCATGAGCTTATTGTTGTTATCCATTTCCATCCAAACTTACTAAGCTTTATGCTTACCCCTTTCCATTGCCCTTTTTCCTTGTAGTAATACAAAGTTAATTCGAGAAATTGCGGACGTCGGAGTTGGAGATCACACTATCGACCACTTTTTGGTAATTATTTTTATTTTGAGTATGGCATGTATAGGACTTGAGTATTTTGTTATGTCTTATTGGTAAGCCAAATGTGTCGGCTATAAATGTTGTTCTAATCCATTTTGTAAATGGTTTTATAAGTTAGGTCAATACTTGGCAAATTCTTATGCCTAATGAAGATAAACTTCATGAAGTATATGCTTTTGTGTATGTTTTGATTCTTTTGAGTTCTTAGAGATACCATTTGGTCATCTTATATATTGGAATGTTTTGGTATGAGTATGATTTTTTGATAGGGTGGTAAATGGCTTGGTAGATAGCCATCTAATTGTCCATACAGGTAGACACACGGGCGTGTGTCTAGGCCGTGTGTGACACACGGTCAGCCCTATGGGCGTGTTGATTGACCGTGTGTCCCCTTGCATGTTAGCATTGCAAGTCAGTATGCCTAGAAGTAAACACACGGGCAGAGACATGGCCGTGTGTCTCAGTCGTGTGGGAGGCACAGCCTAGGACATGGGCATGTGCCCAGGCAGTGTGAAGTCTGCAGATTAGATGTGGAATTTAATTCGACACACGGTCTAAGGACACGGGCGTGTGCCTTGGCTGTGTGCCCAGAGGGAAGTGATGATGTCATAAACAGAATGCCAAGGTTTTGGCACACGGGCTAAGACACAGGCGTGTCAAGGCCGTGTGAGGGACATAGACGTGTGTCCAGTCATGTGAAATAAGTCAGTGTCGACCACAGGTGGAGAACACGGGCATGTCTTTGGGACACATGGGCATTTCCGTAGATCAACACGGGCGTGTGGCCCCTGTGTTGATGAAAAGGGTTCCAAGTTCGTAAAAGTTCCCGGTTAAATTCCGAAACCTCTCGGAGGTATGTTTAGGGCATCGTAGGCTGCGAATGAGCAAGAGATGGGTTTAAATGAAATTTTATAACCCGTTATTACATGTTTAAGCAAGGTTAAGCATGGTAATGGCTCGTATCCGGCCCTGACGTCGGACACGAGTAAGGGGTGTTACATTAATAATTTTGCAAAATAGTCCCTGGGCTAATTAGTACTGGATGCAATGATCACAAAACATAAAAATAATCAAAAACGGGACAAAAACAGACTTACAATTGGGTCAAGAAGCTATGCCGAATATTAAGCCCTAACCATGGCTTTTTCTCCTATAATTTTCGGTTGATGAAGAACATAAAAGATGATAGCTTTTGTGATTTTGTTATTTTACTTATTTAATATCTAAATTACTAATTTAACCTTTGTTATAAAACTTAAAAATCATTTAATACTTGCCCCTATTTGTCCACTCAAGCTAACAATGGTATAATTACTATTTAAGGACCTTAAATTTAAGGTTTTATAGTTATTAGACACCTTTAGTTATTTTTCTCAAATTGACCAACCAAACAATAGAATTACTTCACGAAACTTTCACACATACATGCTATCATGCTGTAAACACTTAAATAATATTAAAATAAATATTTTGACTTCAGATTTGTGGTCCCAAAACCACTGTTCTGGTTTGACCAAAAATGGGTTGTTACAAGGATCATCATCCACCTTGCTTTTAAATTCTTCCACTTCACATTTTTGGATTTTATCTACGGATACTCGAGTAACTGTCAAATATATATGATTTTTAGGACCCAGGGGTGTCAGAGGAGGCACAGTAAGGGGTGGAGGTGGTGGAGTTGCAAGATTTGTTTGTTTGACTTCATTGAACCACTACTTCATCATTCCGAGAAACACATTTTTCATTTCGTCACCAACGGATTGTGGAATCGAAGCACTATTTGTAACACCCCTAACCCATATCCGTCATCGAATTACGGTTACGGAGCATTACCGTACAATCAAAAACATTTAAATTTAGTATCATTCAATAATATAATCACATCATAAACCAATCATATACATATATATCGTCCCTAAATCAAGCCTTCGAGTCTCGAAAATATCTTAGAAGTAAATCGGGACCAACTTGAAACAATTGGGAAAGCTTAGGAAAAAGATGTAAAATTTTAAAAAAAAGAGGTCACATGGCTGAGACACATGCCCATGTCTCAAGCTGTCTAACCTTTGAACTAGGGACACATGGCCGTGTACCAACCTGTGTCCTCACCCGTATAACTCTTGAAATTAGCCCACACGTCCGTGTGCTAGGCCATGTAACTCACTGACCTGCACTTTAAAAAAATCATCAGATGACACACGGTCGTGTTGCCAAGTCGTGTTCCTCACACGGCTGAGTCACATGCCCGTGTGGACCCAAAGTTACCTAAAATCAAACCTTTTCAAGTCCATAACATACATGACTTTTCACCCTATTTAAGCATACTTCAAGGGAACCTAAATGTTACCAAAACATACACCAAAATTCCATTTCAAAGTCTTAAGTTAACTAACCAATGTGCCATTCAAAGACATCACATATGCACCCAAACATCATCTATCTAACATGTCAATATTGCCTTATTTCAAGCATGAATACCTAACTTCATTATGTAACTAGATCACATCACAAAAGACTGTTTCCAAACCATCATTATCATACTATATGACCATGTACATCAGTTACCTAACATACTCATAAGCTACATTTCATGCTTACTAACTTAGTACATATAGGTACTAAAACATACCAAATTTAACCATCATCAATCGTTCAAAACATACTATAAGATCATGATTTTCAATCATTATAAGTGGTCAAGATAACATTATTTATCAAGCCTTACAAGTCCATCATATAAACATAACTTCAAGACATAAGCATAATAATTCAACCATTCACTACATCCATGAGCCATCAATACAAAAGGCCTATACATGATAACCTAGCTCATAAATGAACTTAATAATGTCTCAAGTAATCAATTTCAAGTCATTATCAAGATGCCAAGATAACCTTAAAAACAAGCACATAAGAGTCACCAAAATCACATAAGTTGGTAGAGCATCAAAATGTACCAAACCAACCTACCTTTCCAAAACTTATACATGCCACAATACTATTAACACATACACCATAATGCAATCACAGAGCACCCTATACATGCCGTTATAAACCTTAACCAAATTACTTAAAAACTACCAAATTGTCTACTGGATAGTGGGATAGATCTTCGACGAACTTCCTACCGATCGAGCTTTTGATAATCTGTAAAATAAAGGAAAATAACTACATACGCAATGAATGCTTAGTAAGCTCGTATACTCTTTAAACATAACATACCATTTCAATAATGAACTTTATAGAATAAGTATAAACATTTACCGATGCCATAAGATTAATAAAGCCTATATAACACCATCAAACTCACAAGTTAGCATACTTATTCATGATAAATATAAAATCAACCGTATATATATATATATATATATATATATATATATATATAACATATCATTAATTCATCATCGTTAGCATGTTTCATTTCATTAGCTTACTTACCGTTTCCAAATGCTTAGTATAAGCCTAAACAACAACATCAAATTACAAGTTAGTGCACTTGTCCATACTATTCATCCATAGCATAAGTAGATTTCCCATATATGAGTACATCATTTATTTCATTAATATTTTTATAACATCATGTTAAATCTAAACTGTGAACTTACCATTTCATTCTCTTTTCTTACCTGTTGAACCATCTAGAATTACATCGGATACTTAGGAACGCTCACACATAGTGTGCTATTACATATAACCATAACCTTTCCTTTACATCATTGCTCACACGAACTATGAAATGGGCCTACTCACACGAGTTGTGGGTCTAAATGTAAGCTACACGATGCTTCTCACACGAGCTATGAAGAATTTGAAACAAATGTAGGACCTCAGCCATCGGTAGGACATTTAAGACCAGCACCCGAAACATGAAATCCCTTATGACATGTCATTTGTATCCTAGGAATTCTTAAGGTTCAACCGAGACTCGTTATTCGTCAATTCATCATAGCATTGATACGTTTTTATATCGATCCATTTACATTATAAACAAAATAAAAAACATTCAATTTAAATGACATTTAAGCGATTATAGTTCATACGAACTTACTTGACTAAATCGTAGCAATGACTAAGTATAGGGGCAATTTGGTAATTTTCTATTCTCCTCGATTTTTTCCACTCGTTCTTGATCTAAAATAATAATTCCATTCAATTTACTAGTTCTAATAGAAAAATCAATTCATTTTATGCAATTAAGTCATTTTTAACATTTTTACAAAATTGCCTCCAACATTTTTACTTTTATGCAATTTAGTCCCTAAGTTCAAAACATGCAAATTAACCATTTTTATTCAATTAATCCATTCCAGCATTTAAAATAATTAATTTAACATATATCCCTTCATAATAAAAATTTATAGAATTGCCCTCAAATTTTACCTTTTTTTTTTACAATTTAGTCCCTAAACTTGAAACTTGCAATTTCATCATTTCTAAAAAAAATCATGCAAACCGATTTTGACCTAATCTTATAAAAGCCAATATGTAACACTCCAAACCTGGCCTAGACATTATGGTTGTATCTGGCAATGTCACACGATAGTATTTTTGAAACCTCGTTGTTACGATGAGACCATTCCATGTTATTATCTTGAGTAAACCTTTGTTAGAACTTAGGAAGTCGCCTTTATTCATTTAAAACATTTGTTTTGAAACATCCCTCGTTGCGGAAGCTTTAATAAAACAGTCTAGGTGATCACGCGTTTAGAAAATACTTTAACTTTTTGAAAACTGAATTTTCTACGACCACTAGGTATAAATCCATAAAGTAAAATAAATAAATAAAAACCCAAATTTAAAACCAAAGTCCCAAAGGGTCCTTAAATTACAACCCAAATAATCAATAATAATCAAATCATAAATCGTAAATTGAAAACCATGAAGTCCAAAAATTACTGTGGTCACCGCTGAGTCCTCCGTCGCACCGATCTGTCTAAGTCTGGGGATTACCTTTGCACATTAAACAAAAAGGGTGAGTTTACATAAACTCAGTGTGTAATCCCGTAGAAACAAAAAAATAATCAGTATTCACAGTGCACAGTTGAAGAGCCTTGGGCCTAAGCCCTTTTCAGTATCAGTGACAGTTTGGGCTTTAGCCCATCTCAGTACAGTGTCAAAATGCAGTAGGGCCTTAGCCCATCACAGTATCAGTAGGAGTAATAGTTATGCAGTAGCAAAATCCTGCCCAACTAGCCTCTAAACACCATCTCCGTCTAACCCTACACTCCATGTGGGGATATAATCAACCCACCCATTCCTACACTCCAAGTAGTACCGAATGCGGCACAAAACAGTAGTTTGCAGCTGAGCTGCCAGTAAACTAGGCTTAAATCCTTTCAGTACACTTCCTCCGAATAACAACCCCCCAACCCAATGCAATGCAACATACAATGGATGATATGCTATTATGCAATTTCAGTACATATATTCAGTTCAGATATTAACATGCTCAGTACAGATATCATTAAGTCAATTTCACACATTTAGGGGTCTAAGTAACACTTACCGACCCTATAGTAGGTTCATAGTTGACTTGGGCGGCCCGTGCAACCTTAAAAACATTTCGGTAAAAATGGGCCCACATGCCCATGTGATCTGCCCGTGTGGCCTACTCGGCCCAAATTGGCTTTGGCTATGTGATCCATCTTTAAAGTAACCCATGCTAGCTCAATACTCATATATGTTTTCACTATTTACTTATATGTTCATTCAAAGCTGTCTACTTGATTCATTATCACTAAATTAATTATATTTTGAGCTACAGAATTCCAAATTACAATCAGCTTGATGTTTTTGAAACTAGGCTCAAATACCTTTCTACCATAAAATTTTCAGAATTTATAGTTTGTCAAATAAGTACATTAAAATCTTTAAAGTTATCCCTATTCTGATGTTTGACAGCTTCATCCTTTCCTTACTAAAAATTATTTATCTCCTAGTACAAAATTTAGATGATGTTTCCGTTTGTTTCTCTTGAAAATAGACTCATTAAGGATGTAAACGTATAAATTTAAGCCCCTAATTATTTTTTTACAATTTTTTATGATTTTCCTAAGTCAGAACAAGGGAACCTGAAATCATTCTGACCTTATCTCACAAAATTTATTATATCTCATGATTTACAATTCCATTGCTTACACTGTTTCTTCCATGAAAAACTAGAATCAATAAAGTTTAATTTCATATTTTATTCAATTTCTAACTCAATTCCCACTATTTTTGATGATTTTTAAAGTTAGACTACTACTACTGTCCAAAACTATTTTAGTGCAAAATGTTGGTTTCCAAGTTTATAACACCCTTATTTCCTTTCTCTATAATTTTTCGCATCATTTTCTCTTATTTCTCGACAGTAAGCAATTTCGACTTTTCGGCAAATCCTATTTTTTGTGTTTTGGGTACACACCTGTATCATTTTTTTTGCTTACGCAATCCCGAGATCACCAAAAACCTATAATCGATAATCCAAACTTTAGAATCGGTCTTAAACTAAGATTAAACCGTATTCACGTACCAAAAGGTCTAAGCTTGTTCGTTCATCACTTGCCTTCTAACTTCGTATAATTCCACCACTACTCAACACTGGGAGATAACAACCGAAACGATTCACTACTGTAAAAATAATCATTCCTCATTGACGAAGAGTTCAACAAAGTTAAGAACGAATTCAAAGCCAAAACCACTCGCCCTAAACAACACAAGAAAACACATACCTTATACGCTTATCAAATGATCACCACTTCGAGTCAAATTGACGAACGTTAATTCCATCCAAACAATCGACTCCTAAACAGTCAACAAAACATCCCTTAATCCCTTATCCAGAGTAACATTCGAGTTTAATAATACAGAAACTTACCGTACAACACAATTACACGCTTGCACAAAGGGGAAAACATGAAGAAAGACAAAGAAAGCAGAAGGGGAATTCAAAGGAATTTCAGCAACAAGGATTTATTATTTAGAAAAAAGAGGAAAACCAAAAATTGATAGTGGGGGAGAATAGAGAAAATGTCAAAAAGATGGAAAAGAGTCTGAAATTTGAAAAAAAAAACTAAACAAAAAGATAATGCCTAAAAATATGGTAATTCATCTCCTTTATTCTCTCCCTAACCTCCCACAACAACTCCACTACTCGAAATTTCAATTTGACTAGGACTCCACCACGCCACACGGCCAAGCAACAAAATATAATTCCCTTGCTCGCGTAGGGACTTGAACTCCAGACCTCCCACACGCCAACACACACCTTAGTCACCAGACCCGCAGACCCATTCTAATATATTTTTACCAACAATCAAATAAAACCCTACTGAACAAGAGTAAGGCCTTATTCATTCAAAATACCAAAATTTGCCCAAGCGAACGCTTGAACTTGGGACCTCCCAAAAACTCCCAGCACACATAACCACTAAAGCTGACATATATTTGTATCATATTTTTACAATAATAAAATTAGAAATTTTGGGGCTTTACACAATATTTATCCACAATTTGCATTATTTTCCTTGAATTTTACCTTTTTCATAAATCAATCCCTAAACTTGAAAAGCATCAAAAATTACTTAACAAAATACTTATATTTAACAACCAAGCTTTATAATCTATCATAAAATTTCAAGAACATCACAATTTCATCCATGGCAAAATTCAAAACATTTAACAATTTAACAAATTGATCCTCGGTTAGCTAAAATTAGTTACAATGATTTCAAAAACATAAAAATTATTAAATATGGACCTCAAAATCTCCAACATTCATTGAAAATAGATTTGCCGAATCTCCCTTACTCCAAAAATGGAGTTCTTCTCGTCGAAGAAGAAGAACATATGAAATTATGTTTTGTTTTGTTTTTGTTTTTCTTATTTAATACCTATTATTTACTTTATTAACATTAAAATATATCATTTAAACTAATAAAAATGAGTCACCAACCGCCCACTAAGTTATAGTCCATTTAATTATTATTTATTATTTGCCATTATAGTCCATTTAATTACCTTTCCTTAACTATTTGACACCTTCAATTAATAGAATTCAACTTTTGCATCTTTTACAATTTAGTCATTTTCAATTAATTAACTATCTAAACATTAAAATTTCTTAACGAAACTTTAATACAACCTTAATAACACTTCATAGATATTTAATAAAATATTTACGGCTTGGCTTATAGAAACGAGGTCCCGATATCTCATTTTCTGAAACCACTTGACTATAGGGTCATACCATTAAACCTAATTGTTCATTCAAATAACATAAATTGCCAATTCAAAATTTATTTTAATATCATATTTGACTCTTAAATATTAAATAATAACATTTATGAACTTACTCGTCAGATTTGTGGCCCTGAAACCATTGTTTTCGGAACTACTAAAAAATGGGCTGTTACACTATTACTTGCTTCAGGGTTCAAAGCTTGAACATTACTTTCAATTTCATTAACTACAGCCCGAATCGACTCAATTAAGATGTTGAATCTATAAGAAAATACAATATTGGAGCGGATCAAAAGCATCACACTATCACAAGGTATATGTGGCATGTATATACTAAACTCTGCTCCACTACATTAGTCCTAGAATTGCCTAAATCATAGCTCTAATACCATTAAATGTCACACCCTAACCTGTCTTCGTCACCAAATTAGGTTTACGGAGCATTACTGTACAATTAGAAACATTTAAACATCATAACATTAAATAAACTAAATATATTATAAACCAATTATTCTCATACATTTCGTCCCTAAATCGAGCCCTCGAGACCCTAAACATGTAACACCCCTTACCCGTATTCGACACCTGAACCGGGCACGAGGCATTACAGAACTTAACTTGCTCTATTATACAACATGGGTTCATAAATTTTTCTTTCAAATTTAAAACTTTTTATTCATACTCATAATGTCCCTATTATGGGCCTACGAGACCCAAAAGTTACGTACGGAATGGTTCGGGACTAAACCGCAAACTTTCACATGCTTAGAAAATTTTTGCTTATAACAGGGCCACACGCACGTGTGGAGGAAGGGACACACCCGTGTGGCATTTCACATGCCCGTGTTCCACACCCGTGTGGATTTATTTTCTAATTCGAACCTACAGGGGTTTTCACACGGCTGGACACATGCCAGTGTCCCTGGCCCGTGTCCCTCACACGGCCTCGACATGCCCGTGTCTTAGCCCGTGTGTGGAAAACTTGACATTCTATTTATGATGTCATCATCTCAATAAGGTTACACAGCAAAGGCACACGCCCGTGTCTTTAGACCGTGTGTCAAATTTAATTCCTAATTTCAGGTGCAGACTTTACACGGCCTGGGCACAAGCCCATGTCCATGGCCGTGCCTCCCACATGGCTAAGACACACGGCCGTGTCTCTACCCGTGTGTTTACTACTGAGCATACTGATTTGTGCACCTAGCATGCAAGGGGACACACGGCCAATCAACACGCCCATGAGGCTGGCCGTGTGTCACACACGGCCTAGACACACGCCCGTGGTCTACCCGTGTGGACATTTGAAAGGCTATCTACCAAGCCAAATTCCACCCTACACAACAACCATACTTATCCTAATTCAATCCAACATGTATCATTACAATAGAGCACATTTAGAGACTCAAAATCAAGACATCCATATAAACATACACTTAATAAATTTCATCATTATTGAAAATATATATAAACTTGTCAAGTATTGGGCCAATTCAAATGACCACTTACAAAATGAATTTGATAATATTAATAGCCAACACTTTGGCTAACAAATATTACATAACAAAAGAGACCAAGTTCTATACATGCCATACTCAAAAGGAATCTAGCTTAGCTATACCAAGGAGTAGTTGATAGTGTGATTTCCAAACTTTGACGTTCCACAAATTCTCTAGCTAGCTTGGCAATACTACAAGGCAAGGGAAATGAGATGGGTAAGCATAAAGCTTAGTAAGTTTGCATGAAATAAATAGCAACATAAAACTAGTAATGTCATCCATCCATTGCATTGAATAAAAACACAAGTCTTAAGCTCATTTCCATAACCTTCTCATACTTACTCTTACCGATTACATATCATGCCACATAACATAAACCATTCTCGTCAATTACTCACATATACCTGTATCACTTCATCACATAAACTTACCATTAATCTCATCTCTATCATATGTTTAACTATTTACCCCATTGAATCACTTGGGATATTCAAGGTTACATGATCATCCTCATTCGCATAATTACGACGCCAATGCCACATCCCAGATGTGGTCTTACGTGGGGCCACTTCTAGATGCCGATGCCATATCCCTGATTTGGTCTTATACTAGATCTCATATCGATTATCGTTGCCATATCCCGGATATGGTCTTATATGATTCTCATGTTCGATGCCGATATCATATCCCATGTAACACCCCTAACCCGTGTTCTTCGCCGAATTAGGGTTACGGGTAATACCATATAAGTTAAAAACTTCAGTTCGCTCAATTGAAACTTAATCACTCACTTTTTTTTTCAAATGATTTAATAATAACAAACAACAAATTTCACATGTGTAATATATACTCGATACATTAATCCCAATCATATACAACATTAACCATTGATGTATTTAAAATGACTATACAATGTATACTACAACAGTATCACTTAACAATACAGATTTGATAAGGCATAAACCTAATTTCCACATAACCGAAATATGCAACTAATTACACAACTCATACATGCTTATAAATTTTGGCCGAATATACATGACCTCATTTACAACATTTCATGTTGATTGCCTAGCACAAACCAAGTTTGGTAATCATGTACTTAAATAAAATAAGTGACTTCACAAGCAAAATATTTATAAACCATAGTTATACACATCTTCTACATTAGACTATGGCCCTAAACAAATAATTCATTAAACATGATAATAACATGTGTAACTTTCACCTAAGTTTGGCCGAATACACATACATGCATTACTCACATAATTCCTATCTAGCAAAACGATTGAAATTGTCACACTTATATAATTCCCAAATAAAGCTCAACTAACATATATCTACCTAGACTTATACATATAAAGATCAAATTGATTGCCAAACCATCTAACTAATTTAACACAAATATTGGTTTTACAAACAGGCCATTATATAGAATGCATAAGATTAAAGTAAAGAAACAACCATGACCAAACCGTTGAAACCATACACTTAAACCACATGATCAAGAACAAATAAAACCGAACTTATAATATAAGTTTAAGCCATTTTCGCATGGCTATTTTATAAACACATATAAACATAACATCATTCCAACATTTAGCTAGCTTATACATGCCTTTGATTCCAAAATAACGATCTCAAAAGTACCAAAAAGGGATGATAGTGTGGTTGACTTCTCCAACAATCCTTCGAGCCCGTAGCTTGACCAAAAATCTATAAAACGAACAATGAACACACAAAGTAAGCTCACTAGCTTAGTAAGTCTCAAGAAAATACAAATTGATATTCGAACATTTAACTTTTAATTAAACAATTCTTAGAAAATGAATATAAACATTATAATTACAGAATGACATGGCCGAATACTATCCATAACCTTAACTTAAGGATTTCACTTATCTTCCACGAACATATACGTCATTCATTTTATAGTTATCATAAGTATTCCTATACTCCAAATCGAATAAACATCTCATACATATTAATCACATAATTCTCTTTTTATACGCACATAAAATCACATCCAAATTCATTTCTCAATAACGAATTTACTTATAGCCGAATCATCAAAACAACATGTAGGCATTAGGCTCAATTCATACATAGCTATATATATAAATGGTTCATGTTCATCCTTTATAAACTCGATAGATAATACACTTCAATCCATAATAAACTTGTAGGATAACACTTACCTGGGCTAATGGTACATAGCATTAAATAATATGTCGCACCTCGTTTATTATATGAGCTCTCAGTTTATAGCTTATCACCGGCATTAAGCCTGCTAGACCAGAAGTCCAAAATAATTCACCGGCACGAAGCCTGCTAGGCTCAAAGCCCGAAATAGATCACTGGCACAAGGCCTGCTAGGCAATAAGCCCGACTCAAGTCACCGGCACAAGGCCTGCTAGGCAATAGGCCCGAATCAAATCACCAGCACAAGGCCTGCTAGGCAATAAGCCCGAAATAATTCATTAAACAAGTCCATCAAATTACATTTCTTAACACTATCATCACTAACTAAACATATACACAATTCACATTCACATATCACAATGACTGTACAAATTCTTGTCACATATACAAAAACACATCTAATCCATTTTTAAAGCCTTTACATTCGGCTAACACATATATTCATACCCAAATTTATCAAATAATTTCATTGAACTTATTCATAAATAATTCTTTAACATACTTTAGCTTAAGGACTTACCTCGACAGTCGACGGACAACGTATACCGACTATTCGATAATTTTCGACTTCCCCCGATCCAAATCCGTTTTTCTTTGTTCTTGATCTAAACACAATGAAATTTAGCTCATTCAAGTACATTTCATTTCAATTTAGTCCCAAAACACATAAATGGGCAAATTACCATTTTACCCCTAATGTTTCACATTTTTACAATTTAATCCTATTTGCATAAAACACAAAATACACAAAATTTCCCCATGCTACTCAAGAGCCGAATCTTCCTAGGGACCTTACAAGTCCATTTATTTCATTTATTTTGCAAATAAGCCCCTTTAAAATTTTATTTTTGCAATTTAGCCCAAATACTCAAATTTACCAAAAATCCAAAGACAAAACATATTAATCTTTAACACATCTTTAATTCAAAATCATCAAACATGACAACTTACATGAACACATCAATGGCTGAATATCACATGTACACTAATCTCAAAAATTTTAGCATGGGTCGGATAATATACTAAGCAACGATCTTAAAAACATAAAAATTAACAAAAACCAAAGTCAAACTAACCTTCAATTTGAGCTTCTAAATGCCGAAATTTAAAAGAAATAAACCCTTTCTTCCTTCACCAACATTCGGCTATAAGAAATAAAGATGATAATGGCATTTCTTTTTGTTTTATTAAATCATATATTATGTTATTAGTTAGATTACTATTATAACCTTTAAAAAAATAAAACTATCATATATAATAAGGGCACATTAGTCATAAGCCATCCACTAACTTGTAAAATAGGCTATTTGCCCTTTTAATACTCCATATTAAGAAGCCATCATCATTCTAGCACTTTACACTATAGCATACAACTTTTACGATTTACGCGATTTAGTCCTTTTTGTTAAATTGAACACACAAACGATTAAATTTTTCTACGAAATTTTCACACACATTAATTCACTTATAATAAACACAAAATATAATATTAAAATATTTCTCAGACTCGGATTCGTGGTCCCAAAACCACTGTTCCGATTAGGGTCAAAATCGGTCTGTTACATCCCAGATATGGTCTTATACGAGATCTCAATTCGGTGCCGAGGCCATGTCCCAGACATGGTCTTATACGGGACATTACCCTTCTCAAGTCTTGATAATATTATTCTCTCTTTTATTTAAGTCCAACCGAGACTTCAACATCACAATTCTCATCATTTTCTCGTACAATACCATTGTTTAAATTCATAGACATATCATACATCTTCACAAATATCAAACATCTAAAATCATACTAACATGGCGTTGAACTTATTACACGCAAACTTACCTCGATTTCAAAATATGCTAGATTGCCGATCTAGTCCGACACTTTGCCTTTTCCTCGATCGAGGTTAATTCTTCGCTCTTCTTGACCTATAATAACAATTTAAATCATTTAATCGTCACATTAATAAGTACATTTCAACAACCATAATTTTGGCAAATTACCATTTTGCCCTTAAGCTTTCACAAAATGACCATTTTACCCCTAGGCTCGAAAATCAATTCTAATCAAATTTCTTTCTTTAACGAGCCTAGGTGAACATTTATTAATCTTATGGAAACCCTCAATACTCATTATTTCACACCTTTACCACATATTTTATAACCTTTGCAAAATGGTCCTTTTAGGTGTTTTCATGGAAACACCTTTCACAAGAGTTGTTTTTTTAACAACTAAGACTCATTTTCTTCCATAAAAATGCAGCAAACAACATAAATGATCACATGGAAAAACGCTAAACTTTTAACCATTTTGCAAAATAGTCCACTCTTTAGTTAGCTTAAGCTGTAGAGGTTCCAAAAGTACAAATATCATCAAGAAAAATCACCAAAGTCACTTACTTTCAAAGGTGAGAAGTTGCTAAAAATTTTGAGCTCTCAAACCCCTATTTTGCTTGTATTTTTTGGTGGAGAAGATGGAGAGAAAATATGATATCTTTTCTTTCTTTATTTTCTAGACAATTTACCACCTAATCTAACAACTTGATAAATTTGACATCTTTTTGTTCCCCATGGCCGGTCAACCATTGCTAGGGGTTAATTTGCACTTCAAAGACCTCCAATTAATAATCTATGGCTATTAGACATCCCTAGCTTGTAAAATGGAACTTTCACACTTTATACGATTTAGTCCTTTTTCGCAATTAAACATGAAATCGCTAAAATTAAAGCACCAAAATTTTCATGCATCCATATATTCATGCTATAACTCATAAAATAATATTAAAATAATTTCTCCAACCTCGGATGAGTGGTTCTGAAACAACTGTTCTGATTAGCCCCAAAATTGGGCTGTTACAATTCTCCCCCTTAAGGATTTTCATCCTCGAAAATCTTACCAGTAAAAAGGTTGGGATATTGGTTTCTCATAGTCTCTTCGGGTTCCCATGTAGCCTCTTCTACTCCATGTCTTTGCCATAGCACTTTCACAAGGGCTATACTTTTGTTTATCAATTGTTTGACCTCTCGTGCCAAAATCTTAACCGGCTCTTCGCCATAAGTGATATCTGGTTGAATTTCCACCTCTGATGGTACAATCACATGTGAAGGGTCTGAACGGTATCGACATAACATAGACACGTGGAAGACATCATGAATCTTTTCCAACTCTGGTGAACGGTATCCTCTCAGTAATCTCATAAGGTCCGATAAAACGCGGACTCAATTTGCCTTTCCGGCCAAATCTGAGGACCTTCTTCCATGGTGATACTTTCAGAAGAACTCTATCACCGACTTGAAACTCAATCTCTTTCTGTTTCAAGTCCGCATAGGACTTTTGTCTATCTGAGGAAACTTTTAAGCACTCACGTATCAATCTTACTTTCTCTTCGATTTCTCTAACTAAGTCGACCCCGTGAATTTGATTCTCTCTGAGTTCGGTCCAATACAGGGACGTTCGACACTTACGTCCATACAATGCCTCATAAGGCGCCATCTTCAAACTTGACTGACAGCTATTATTGTAGGCGAATTCCACCAACGGTAAGTATTTCTCCCAATTATCCTGGAATTCGAAAACACAACATCGAAACATGTCCTCAAGTATCTGTATTACTCTTTCTGACTGCCTGTCAGTTTGTGGATGGAAGGCTATACTAAAGCTCAATTTTGTGCCTAAAGCCTCTTGCAACTTTTTCCAAAATCGTGACGTAAATCTCGGATCTCTATTCAAAATAATCGACAACGGTACTCCGTGAAGTCTCACAATCTCTGAAATGTACAATTCGGCCAACTTATCAAGTGAAAAATCAACCCGTACTGGTATGAAATGGGCTAATTTCGTAAGTCTATCGACCACGACCCATATGGCATCTTTCGTTTTCGACGTCAACGGCAAACCCGTCACGAAGTCCATAATAATACGGTCCCATTTCCATTCGGGAACCATAATAGGCTGAAGTAGACTCAAAGGTACTTGATGTTCAGCTTTCACTTGTTGACAAATTAGACATCTCGATACAAACTCTGAAATGTCTTTCTTCATACTCGACCACCAATACCATTTTGTCAAGTCGATATACATCTTCGCACTGCCTGGATGTACAAACAAACATCCACTATGAGCTTCATGCAGAATCTTCCGAATAAGTTCATCATTTTTGCATACACAGACCCTATCTTGGAACATCAAACATCCATCAGGACTTATCCGAAAGTCTAATTCAACCTTTGACTCACATTGAACTCTTTTAGCTTGTAAATCATTGTTGTTTTTTTGAGCTTCATAAATCTCTTGGTGAAACATTGGTCTAGCCCTCAACTCGGATAGGATAGAACCAACATCTGACAAAGCTATCCATGTATTCATGGCTCTCAGCGCAGAAAAGGATTTGCAACTCAAGGCATCAGCGGCCACGTTCGCCTTTCCCGGATGGTAGTCAATTACTGACTCGTAATCTTTATCAACTCTAACCATCTCCGTTGCCTAAGGTTCAACTCTTTTTGTGTCATCAAGTACTTTAGGCTCTTATGATCAGTGAACACCCTACATCTCTCACCATACAAATGGTGTCCCCAAATCTTTAGTGCAAAAACAATTACGGCTAACTCTAAATCGTGAGTCAGGTAATTCTTCTCATGTGGTTTTAATTGTCTAGAGGCATATGCTATCACCTTGCCCTCTTGCATAAGTACACAACCTAACCCATTCAGGGATGCATCGCTGTAAACCACGAATTCCTTTTTCAGCTCGGGTTGTACTAGGACTAGAGCTTCTGTCAACAATGCCTTCAATCTCTCAAAACTCTGTTGGCACTTTTCTATCCATTCAAACTTTACATCTGTTTGTAGCAACCTCATCATTGGAGTAGCTATCATGGAAAATCCCTTGACAAAACGCTTATAGTAGCTGGCTAGACCCAGAAAACTCCTAACCTTAGTTACATTCTGATAAACCGTAAAAGTAACATATTTTAATCCCACATTTAGTATGCTTTTGGATGATTTAAACCTCGATTTATGTACAAAGGTGCTCTTAATCCTTTCTTTTCATGTCTTATACCCGGGAAAGCACCCGAGGATGAAAAGAATATAAAACGGGCCCAAAACAGAGTCAATGGGCCATATCACGAAATCCACACGGCCTGGACTTAATCCCACACAGCCGTGCCACATTGATCATCTAGAACACGGCCTTACCCCCGATTCACACGGTCGTGTCTCATTAAAGAAGTCCGAACACGGCTTGAAGACTAGTCACACGGGTGTGTGCCATGGTCGTGTCTCTGTCGTGGCAAAGAGCAATTTCATTTGGATTTGGATACTTTGGGGCAACGAAACACATTCCAAGAGCCTATATAAGCCCCCTAAGTGTTACTTGAAAGAGGGCGGTTAGCTAGGCCAAGGAGCCAAGCCAGAAAGGTCAAAGTTATGGGAATCCCTCGAGGATAGCCAGTTGATCAATCTCTAGAAGCCGGAATTCTACTCAAGACGGCGGATCTCTTCTTTAATTCCTTCAGGGAGTTTTAGGGATTTCTTAGGTATTGTTTTATCTTTTCTTCTGAAATGTTTTCTTTATTTGATATGAACTAAACCCTTCAGATACCTGAACGGGATGAAACCTAGATGAATCTTGTTATTATTTTCTGAAGGTAAAACAGAGGTAACGCAGGAAAAGCCAAAACCAGTAATCAAAGAGTACAACCTCGCATACCTTATCCCGAAGCAATGAAAAGAGATGATACAGAAGAATAGTTCGGTAAGTTTCTTAAACTTTTAAAGAAATTACATATCAACTTACCTCTTCTTCAAGTTCTTTTTCAGATGCCAGACTCGAGAAAATTTTTAAAGCAGCTCATGACGAACAAGCACAAATTAGACGAGGAACCACATGTAGAATTAAACGCAGTATGCTCAGCAATGTTACAGAATAGACTATCGTGAAAGCAAAAAGATCCAGGTAGTTTTACAATTCCATGTTTAATTGTTAGTTTAACTGTTGATAATGCGTTAGCTGATTTAGGGGCAAGTATAAATGTCATGCCTTACAAAATGTTTAAACAACTATGTCTAGGGAAACCCAAACAGACTAGGATGAGCATTCAATTAGCTGATAAAACTGTTAGAATTCCTAGGGGTATTATCGAAGATGTTCGTGTAAAAATTGATAAATTCGTTTTCCCAGTAGATTTTGTTGTCTTAGACATGGATGAGGATAATTCAATCCCCTTAATTTTAGGAAGACCTTTTCTAGCAACTGCCAAGACTAAACTTGACGTTGCAGTAGGAGAACTCATACTTTGTGTAGGTGAAGAATCAATCAGTCTTCAAGCTCTTGACTTGGCCAGGACAACAATCGATGAAGGTAAGAACGTCAACTTAGTTGATAATCAATTTGTGCAACCTTCATTGCAGAAAACACCATAAGGATACAAACTAGAGCCAAGTCATAGACCCCAAGCCAATAAAGAAGAACTACATAAGGAATAAAGCCTTAGGGTCGACAAACTAAAAGAGCTGAAAACACAAATCAAAGAGGAACAGGAACCGCACGAAGTAAAACTGAAGGAGCCCCCAGAAGAGCTCATAGGAACATCAAACCACATCAAAATAGGAGACCAGGTACTGTTAGACAAAGCAGATCCTCGCATCACCACATCAAACCTGAAAATAAACGAACAAATTCCTCTTAAGGTACACAATATCTTCCCACACGAAACAGTCAAGGTAAGCAATCCAACATTTGGCACTTTTAAGGTAAACGCTGCTCGACTTAAACTTTATCAAGAAAATAGAACTGTGAGCATGAGGAAAGATATTCAAACCTTTAAACCTCCCTGATTTTTTCTATCAAATACAAGGAAAGTCTAGTTTAAGACTATAAACAAGAGCTTCCCGGGAGGCAACCCGAGCACTAACCCTATTTACTTTCGCATTTATTTTTAGTTCCTTTTCTTTTCTTACTTCTGAAAATTTAGTTTTTAAACTAACACAAAAGTGCAGATTTCCAAACTAACACTTAATTGTTTTAAGTGTGGGGCTATTTGATAAACCATAAAAGTGACATATTTTAAGCCCACATTTAGCCTACTTTTGGATGATTTAAGCCTCTAATTATATAATTTGGTGCTTTTAATCCTTTGTTTTCATGTTTTATACCCAGGAGAGCACCAGATGACGAAAAGAACAGAATACGGGCCCAAAATGGAGTAAATGAGACATATCACAAAATCCACACGGCTTGGGCCCAAGACCACACGTCCGTACCCCATTCAACAGCCTCGAACATGGCCTGCCCACGATTCACACGGGCGTGTGCCATGGACGTGTCCCTGTCATGGGAAAGAAGAGTTTCACTCGGATTTGGATACTTAAGGGCAAAGAAACATATTCAGAAGCCTATATAAACACCCTAAGTATGACTAGAAAAGGGGGAACCCAGGGCTTTTGTCAGGGGGCGTCCAGCTAGGCCAAAGAAGGCAGATTTATGGGGATTTACTCGAAGATAGCAAGTTGATCCATCTCAAGAGGCCAGAGTTCTACTCAAGATGAAGGATCTCTCTTTCAATTCCTTCGAGGGGTTTTAGGGATTTCTTATGTTTTGTTTTATCTTTTCTTTTGAGATGTTTTCTTTTATTGTTATGAACTAAACCCTTCAGATACCTGAGGGAGATGAAACCTAAGATGAATCTTGTTATCGTTTGCTGAACTATATGATAAATATTTGACTTGTTCTTAATTCTTGTGTTGACATTTCCAGGATATTAATTCAAGTGTGATGTGCTTAGGTGGAGGAGCAAAAGTCCCTGCCTAAGAGTAGATCTAGCATAATTAAGCGGAGTTGATCGCACGCCTAGAGATAGGGTGACGAGATTTTGATGGATTAGGGTGAAACGTAAAACGGGAGTCCATAGATCGAGTTAATGCAATTCTAGGGGTTTTAATTAGAAAGAGATTTCAATTAATCAACCTAGGGTTAGACGTTAGTCGCCTCGAGAGAGGGATTAATATAACTTAGGGAATCTTACAGATCAAGTCAAGTGAATAAATCCTGTGGTTTAGAGTTAGATAACAAGTGAAGTCTAGGTGGATTCCTCCTTAGGTGTCGTCTTAATCAATTGGTTTTTCCTTAAAGTAATTTTCCCAATTTCATTCTTCTTTGTCTTAGAGTCTTTTGTTTATTTGTTAGTTAATTTTAGATTAAAAAAACAATTCCCTTAATTCTTAGGCTAAATAATAAAAAGAGAGTTAGTATTAGTACTTTTGGTTCCTTTGGGTTCGACATTCCGGTCTTACCTTAACTATACTACTGTCCGATAAGTATGTGAGGCATCAACCTAGGGTTAGTTATTATTCGCTTCGAGAGAGGGTTTAATATAACTTAGGGAATCCTACGGATCAAGTCAAGTGAATAAATCGTATGGTTCAAAGTTAAATAATTAGTGAAGTCTAGGTGGATTCTTCGTGAGGGTATCGTCTTAAATCAACTGAGTCTTTCTTCAAGTTATTTTCCAATTCATTCTTTTTGTCTTTGCGTCTTTAGCTTAGTAGTAGTTAGATTAGATTTAAACAACTTCACTTATTTCAGGCTAGATAATAAAAAGAAGGTTAGTATTAGTACTTTTAGTTCCTTTGGGTTCGACAATCAGGTCTCGCCTAAGCTATACTACTGATCGATAGGTACACTTGCCTTTAATCGTTGTCAGAGTTAGTTTGCAGGTTCAATCATTCTCTTTATAAATTTTAAGACTCTGATTCTAGCGATCAAGTTTTTGGCGCCATTGCCGGGGAGCTAAAATATTAAGAAAGCTCTATTTTTATTACTCTAGCCATTATTTTTATTTTTCACAATTTACTTTTATTTTAGGTTAAAATTTGATTTTGCTAAATTCTCTTTCTTTCTATTCCAGCAGGTACTTCTAGTTTATGACTAGAAGGAACCCGAGAGGACCTTTAGTATACGACAGTGATATTGAAGCTACCACTCGAAGAAATCGCAGAGAAATCAGGCGAACCCTAAATTAGACAGAAGAAAATCGAGAAGGCAGATCCAATCCTACTGAAGGGATGGACGAGAATAATCCACTACCACATGACGTGGGAGAAAACAATGCTCCACGTACTATGTTTGATTATGCTAAACCGCATTTAACAAGAGCAAAATCGAGTCTTGTTAGGCCTGCTATAGCTGCTAATAATTTTGAATTAAAGCCTAACACAATACAAATGATTCAAAAATTTGTTCAATTTGATGGTTTACAGGACGAAGACCCAAACACTCATATAGCTAATTTTTTAAAGTTCTGTGATACCTTCAAAGTAAATGGCGTTTCTGATGATGCCATACGTCTTCAGTTATTTCCCTTTTCATTAAAAAATAAAGCCAAACACTCGTTAAACTCGTTACCACGAGGGTCAATCACTACATGGGATCAAATGACCGAAAAGTTTCTATTAAAATATTTCCCACCGGCCAAAACAACCAAATTACGGAATGATATCTCTTCTTTTGTGCAGATGGATTTAGAGACATTATACGACGCATGGGAGAGATACAAGGATCTCTTGAGAAGGTGTCTGCACCATGGTTTACCCTTATGGCTACGAGTCCAAACCTTCTATAATGGTGTAAACCCCTCAACGAGGCAATTAATTGATTCAACCGCCGGTGGAACCCTGAACAACAGAACTCCTGAAGCAGCCTACGAGTTCATTGAAGAGATGTCACTGAATAACTATCAGTGGCAAGTTACAAGGACTAAACCGACAAAATCAGCCGAAGTTTACAACCTCGATGCAGTGACCATACTATCAACACAGATAGAGATGATGAATAAAAAACTTGATAGTTTGTGTTCTTCGCAGGCACACCCAGTCATGCAGTACGACGCAAGTGGAACTGTGGCGAATCCTGAGTACCCACCCTACCAACCGGGCGCAGAGAGCGAACAGATGAACTATATAGGTAATAATTTCAGATCCAATAATAATCCTTATAGTAATACGTACAATCCAGGTTGGAGGAATGATCATTGAAATCAGAGCTTTAAAATTTATAAAACGAATGATCAAACCTGGAAACTAACTCTGACAACGATTAAAGGTAAGTGTACCTACCGAACAGTAGTATAGCTTAGGCAAGACCGAATTGTCGAACCCAAGGGAACTAAAAGTACTAATACTAACTTTCTTTTTTATTATTTAGCCTAAAATAAAGTGACGTTGCTTTAATCTAAATTAACGACTACTAAGCTAAAGATGCAAAGACAAAAAGAACGAATTGGAAAATAACTTGAAGAAAAACTCAGTTGATCACGATGATACCCTCAGGAAGAATCCACCTAGACTTCACTTGTTATCTAACACTGAACCATATGATTTATTTACTTAGTTTGATCCGTAGGACTCCCTAACCTATATTAAACCCTCTCTCGAGGCAAATAACATCTAACCCTAGGTTAATTAGTGGAACTCTCATTCTCTTATAATAACCCCCTAGAATAGCAGTAAATCGATCTATGGATTCCCATATTAGGTTTCACCCTAATCCGACAAAATCTCGTAACCCTATCTCTAGGCGTTCGATCAACTCCGCTTAATTATGCTAGATCTACTCTTAAGCAGGGTCTATTCCTCCTCCACCTAAGCACATCAGATTTGGATTAAGCATGCATAATTAAGAACAAACTAAGTATTTATCATATAATTCATAAAACGATAACAAGATTCATCTAGGTTTCATCCCCTACAAGTATCTGAGGGGTTTAGTTCATAACAAATAAAGAAAACATCTCAAGAGGAAAGATAAAACAAAACATAAGAAATCCCTAAAACTTCCTGAAGGAATTGAAGGAGAAATCCGCTGTCTTGAATAGAATTCCGGCTTCTTGGGATGGATCAACTGGCTAACTTCGAGTGATTCCCACAATTCTGACCTTTTCGGCTTGGCTCCTTGGCCTAGCTTGACGCCCCCGACAAAAGCCCTGGCAGAAGGCTTCTGCTGAACTCCCTCTTTCAAGTTGCCCCATTGGGTGTTTATATAGACTTTGAGATGCCTTACTTGGCCCCTAAGTATCCTAATTTAAGTAAAATTCCTACTATGGTGTTTGAATAGGCTTTGGAATGTGTTTCTTTTCCTCCAAGTATCCTTTCCCGAATGAGATTACTCTTTCCAGCGACAGGGACATGGCCATGGCACACGCCCGCGTGAATCGTGGCCAGGTCGTGTTCAGACTTTTAGTGAGGCACGACCGTGTGGTCTTTGGGCCAGGCCGTGTTGATTTCTCTCTTGGCCCAATTTGGTCCATTTTAAGCCCATTTCTCGTTCTTTTCATCCTTGGGTGCTTTTCTGAGTATAAAATATGAAAAGAAAGGATTAAGAGTACATTTTTACATAAATCAAAGGATAAATCATCCAAAAGTATGCTAAATGTGGGATTAAAATATGTTACTTTTACGGTTTATCAAGGAACCACCCAAATTTTTCATGGGGAGGTCAAGAAAATCAAGGAAATCACAGACAACAACCTTCTCAAAATTTCTAAAATCAGCCATATCCGTAAGAGAAGAAGCCAAACCTTGAAGAGATGCTGACAAAATTCATGACAGCCATAGAAAATCGTCTCCAAGATACTGAGAAAACACTTAAAGATCAACAAACATTGGTTGAAGAGACTAAGAACCGAGTCAGGGAACTTTCTAAGTCAGTAGGGGAAGTCACTAAAGCAGTCAGACAACTTGCAAAGTTAATGTCCGAACAACCGCAAGGACGTCTACCAAGTAACACTGAAATTAATCCAAAGTTGTAAATCCAAGCCATCACAGCTCCTGATAGCAAAGGGTTAGATGAACCCAACCCAATACAAGAAAATGAGGTAGGAGAAGGTAAAGTAGAGGTAACACAGGAAAAGCCAAAACCGATAATCAAAGAGTACCAACCTCGCATACCTTATCCCGAAGCAATGAAAAGAGATGATACAGAAGAATAGTTCTGTAAGTTTCTTAAACTTTTAAAGAAATTACATATCAACTTACCTCTTCTTGAAGCTCTTTTTTAGATGCCAGACTCGAGAAAATTTCTAAAATAGCTCTTGACGAACAAGCGCAAATTAGACGAGGAACCACATGTGGAATTAAATGCAGTATGCTCAGTAAAGTTATAGAATAGACTACCGCGGAAGCAAAAAGTTCCAGGGAGTTTTACAATTCCATGTTTAATTGGTAGACTAACTGTTGATACTGCGTTAGCTGATTTAGGGGAAATTATTAATGTCATGCCTTATACATTGTTTAAACGACTAGGTCTAGGGAAGCCCAAACAAACTAGGATGACTATTCAATTAGCTGATAAAACTATTAGAATTCCTAGGGGCATTATTGAAGATGTTCTTGTAAAAATTGATAAATTCATTTCCCGAGTAGATTTTGTTGTCTTAGACATGGATGAGGATAATTCGATTCCCTTAGTTTTAGGAAGACCCTTTTTAGCAACTGCCAGGACAAAAATTGATGTTGCCACAGGAGAACTCATACTTTGTGCAGGTAATGAATCAATCAGTCTTCAAGCTCTTAACTCGGCCAGGATAACAATCGATGAAGGCAAGAAAGTCAATACAGTTAATAATCAATATGTTCAAACTTCACCACAGGGAACACCACAAGACTACAAACCTAAGCCGAATCATGGACCTAATACCAAAAAAGAAGAATCAAATAAGGAACAAAGCCTTAGGGTGGACAAACTAAAAGAGAAGGAAACACAAATCAGAGAAGAACAGGAACCGCACGAAGTAAAACCTAAGGAGCCCCCAGAAGAGCTCATAGGAACATCAAACCACTTCAAAATAGGAGACCAGGTATTGTTATACAAAGCGGATCCTAGCATCACCACATCAGACCTGAAAGCAAACGAATAAATTCCTCTAAAGGTACACAATAACTTCCCACACGAAACAGTCGAGGTAAGCAATCCAACATTTGGTACTTTTAAGGTAAACGCTTCTCGACTTAAACTTTATCAAGAAAATAAAACTGTAACCATGAGGGAAGATATTCAAACCTTTAAACCTCCCTGATTTTTTTTTCTCAAATACAAGGAAAGTCTAGCTTAAGACTATAAACGAGCGCTTATAAACGAGCGCTTCTCGGGAGGCAACCCGAGCACTAACCCTATTTACTTTCGCATTTATTTTTAGTTTCTTTTCTTTTCTTAGTTTTGAAATTTTAGTTTTTAAACTAACAAAAAAGTACAGATTTCCAAGCCACACGGCCTTGCACACGGCCGTGGTCGTGGCTGTGTGGACCACCAAAATCTCCATACTGACATGGCAGAGGCGGTACGAATCAGTCCCAACCAATTTTTGAATTCACGGACTCAACCACTCCCCACGGGTACCGACAAAGTGGCACGGCCGTGCCCTACGACCGTGTGAAGCTACTGACTTGCAAACCACGGGCAGAACTCGCCTGTGCCTTAAAATTGTGCCAACATACTAACTTGTCACAAACGGGCGTGGCTGGCTGAAAAACGGGTATGGAGAAACAACACGCCTAGACACACGGCCGTGCGAAGTGGCCGTGTGCATCGACACGCCCTCAGCCCACGGGCGTGGGAAAGTACCAGAATTGAGCCTCTATTTAAACACCAACCCCCTTCCCATTCTTCTCATCCATTTTCCACTACTTTTTTTATTCTCTTTTCTTCCTTTTTCTCCCCTCCCCATAACAAAGTCTTCAGACTGTTGAGCAACAAATATCAATGTCGAAGGAGCGAAAGAAGGCAAGCGTAGTCTCCTTAGGGAGACCGACATTCATAAGCTCATGCCGGCTGCCTCATTCCAAAAACAAGCCAAGGCTCTTTGAGACCATATAGTTTTTATTTTTATTTTCTCTTTTGCTTCAATTTCATTCTCTTTGACAATCTTCTGCTTAGTTTAGTTTATTTTAACTTAGTTTCTTAGTGTCAGGTTCGTCAGGCTGCTTGGGAATCACACTGACCACGACCATAGCCACGCCACTTCCGCCACCGTCAGCACCTTCGCAGCCTTAGAGGTCACACCCACCTCGCGAACCATCGATCAATAAGGACTCCTTAGTCCATCCATCTTTCCTATCTATTTTATTTTCCTTCCCTTTAGCTTGCTTTTCTTTAATTATATAATTAGTTTATTTTAATAATGTCTTAAAAACCCCTGGCTAATTCTTCACGAGCTCCCCAATTTCTTCATCTAGCGCAGAGCTCGCTAGTAACCACCATAACAAAAGACGTCACCTCCACCGTATTTTCCACATCCTCCAAGGCAATCATCCATAATTCAGGAAGTGTCACCTTTCCCCTTCTCTTTTGATTTAATATAAACTGTTATTATCTATCTTTGTACATTGAGGGCAATGTACAACTTAAGTGTGGGGGGTAAAATTGCCTAACTTTCTTCATTATTCTCAAATCCCTGAATTTAGTCTTGTTTTTAAGTAATTTCCTCACATTACTAATTAGGATGAAATTTCTGATGGTCTATGATTTTTATTGATATGTTTTAGATTAAGTCATAGCTAATTGTGCATTGATATTAATTTAGAAGAATATTAGAGAATCAAGCATGATAAGTCTATTTTTTAAAATTAAAATCTTTGCTAGGTTGTCGATCTGAATCTGAATATTATCTTGAAGTTTGAAATTTACAAGGTTGATGTCAAAACACCCATAATTTTTGTGAGACTTTGAGCCTATTAGAGCATATATTCATTTCCATGCTCACTTTATTGATTATGAATGTGTCAACTATGAACTGTTATTCTAGAACTTGCCTCGATTATACATGTTGAGACCACACCTATGATTTGATATACAGAGATGATAAAGGCACCTAGGTTTTAACCCACTGAATCCACTAAAAAGCTTACCTTCATAATTAACCCCTAGTGAACCCTGTTGATCCTAACAACCCTTTTTATTGACTCACCTACTAATAACCCAAAACCCTTTGTATTTGCTATCACCATTCCTTTTGACTACCCTTATATCGAGATATGATTTCATTAGTTATTTAATTATATTATTTCAGTAGTTGAATTTATCTTTTATCACTTGATTTGTTCTTAAAAAAGAAACGAAGTATATTCAATATTAGTTTTACTAAGTGAACTTACATGTTGAAATTCCACATCTTGAGGAAAAAGCTCGTATTATTAGTTTTCAATTGATGTAATTATTTAGGATTAGTTCATTTTTCTAAGTTAGGCAATTTGTCAGGCCAGTCTCGATTCTAACCTTCTAATTCAGCCTATATCCATACCCTTAGTTGAAGCCCCTTTACAACCCTAATAAAGACCTTTTGATTTGTGTATCATCTCATTTTACAGTGGTGGAGATTTGATTTTCAGGCAAGCCTATGGGATTAACTTTTCAGGTTCGACTTTTGAGAGCTTAATTTTGAACCTTAAACACCTCGAGTGATTTGAGTGAATCTTTAATGAGGATGTCAATCCTTGTCGATTTTGAATCAAAGGTAATTATTTAGATAAGGGGAGACACCTACGTTTTTATGCTACAAATGTATGACTTTGACTGTTTGAATCTTTAGGACTCTTCGAGTTAGATCATCCATGTATAAATTATCTATGAATTATGATGAGACATTGTTGATAGGAATTATGAATCATGGAAAGTTTGTTGTAATTGTAAGTTGAAAATTTTTCTTGAGGACAAGCAAAAGCTGAAGTGTGGGGGTATTTGATAAACTGCAAAAGTAACATATTTTAATCCCACACTTAGTATGCTTTTGGATGATTTAAACCTCGATTTATGTAAAAAGGAGCTCATAATCCTTCCTTTTCATGTCTTATACCTAGTAAAGCACCCGAGGATGAAAAGAACATAAAACGGGCCCAAAATGAAGTAAATGGGCCATATCATGAAATCCACACGGCCTGGACTTAAGCCCACATGGCCGTGCCGCATTGATAATCTAGAACACGACCTAACCCCCGATGCACACGGCTGTGCCTCATTAAAGAAGTCCGAACACGGCTTGAAGACTAGTCACACGGGCGTGTGACATGGCCGTGTCCCTGTCGTGGCAAAGAGTAATTTCATTCGGATTTAGATACTTTGGGGCAAAGAAACATATTCCAAGAGCCTATATAAACCCCCTAAGTGTTACTTGAAAGGGGGCGGTTAGCTAGGCCAAGGAGCCAAGCTGAAAAGGTCAGAGTTGTGGGAATCACTCGAAGATAGCCAGTTGATCCATCTCAAGAAGCCGGAATTCTACTCAAAACGGTGGATCTTTCCTTCAATTCCTTCAATGAGTTTTAGGGATTTCTTATGGTTTGTTTTATCTTTTCTTCTGAGATGTTTTCTTTATTTGATATGAACTAAACCCTTCAGATACTTGAAGGGGACCAAACCTAGATGAATCTTGTTATTGATTTCTAAACTATAAGATAAATACTTGATTTGTTCTTAATTATGTGCGCTTAATTCTTGTGTTAATGTTTCCGGGATATTGATTCAAGTCAGATGTTCTTAGGTGGAGGAGCAAAAGTCCCTGTTTAAGAATAGATCTAGCATAATTAAAGCGGAGTCGTTTGCGCGCATAGAGATAGGGTGACAAGATTTTGCCGGATTAGGGTGAAACCTAATATGGGAATCCATAGTTCGAGTTAATGCGATTCTAGGGGTTTTAATTAGAAAGAGATTTCAATTAATCAACCTAAGGTTAGTTATTATTCGCTTCGAGAGAGGGTTTAATATAACTTAGGGAATCCTACGGATCAAGTCAAGTGAATAAATTGTATGGTTCAGGGTTAAATAACAAGTGAAGTCTAGGTGGATTCTTCCTAAGGGTATTTTCTTAAATCAACTGAGTCTTTCTTCAAGTTATTTCCCAATTCATTCTTTTTTTTCTTTGCGTCTTTAGCTTAGTAGTAGTTAGATTATATTTAAACAACTTCACTTATTTTAGGCTAGATAATACAAAGAAGGTTAGTATTAGTACTTTTAGTTCCTTTGGGTTCGACAATCCGGTCTTGCCTAAGCTATACTACTGATCGATAGGTACACTTGCCTTTAATCGCTGTCAAAGTTAGTTTGTTGGTTCGATCATTCTCTTTATAAATTTTAAGACTTTGATTCCAGCGATTACCTATAGATCATACTCACATTCGGCCATTTACTTAAACCATAATCGAGTTGAGTACATTTACGATTCGCTTGTGATCTCTGAACCTTACCCTTGTTAATACAAGATTAATGACAATGAGAAGTTAGATAGCCCTTCGGCTTTTAACAAAACACACTAAGGGGTTAACTGAATACTTACCGAATCCACTTTTGATCCTGCGGTCTAGATAGCTACTGAACGAAATTCAGCTTTTAACCTTGACTGATAGTAGATAACAATTGATTTGTGATGGAGGGAAACAACAAAGGTTCGGCATTAATAGGGATTTCGGCAAGAGAAGATGATGCTACTTCGGTAATAAAAGAGTTTGACTATGAGAGAATTCGACAAAAAAGGATTCGGCTACAGGAGATTTTGGCAACAAGGAAAGGTATTTTCGGTTGTGGAAAAATAAGGTTTCGGCAAGTAAAAGAAAAAGAATGGAAAATTCGGCATTACCTAGGACCCCAGATTCGGCATACACACATTTATATAGCCTATAGCCGAAACTTAGCCACCCCTAGAGTCCAATTCGGCACCACTTCATCCACTGCTCATCTCCTAATTTTTCTCCATGATATCTCCCTTATCCTTCTCCTAAATTCTTACTACTGATCACTTCTCCTTAGAGTCCCTCAACATGCCAGTTCCAGCCTTCTAGAAGTCTAAAATTAAACTCCAAAATAAAGTTAAGCTAGCACTCGAACCTCAGATCTTCCTGCATGCATATGTCGCCACCTCTCTACAACTTAGTGGCGTCACTTAGCCACTTCACCACAGGCTTCTTTGTGCCATTTTTCACTTATTTTTATTTAAAAGCCCACTACTCACAACCCTGATTCCTTAATTAATTAAATTAAGAATCCTCCACCACAAAACTTGAACCCAGAGCTTTTCCAACACACCTAGACACTCCAAATTCAGTAAACCTTTAAAGCCATCATGTCATTTGTCATTTTCTTGCTCACTTAAAAATTTTATGAGACCTAAAGCCCAATAGGCCCAATTCTACTAGGCCAAAATTTGGGGCGTTACAACGGTTTACTTTTATATAAATTAAAATGTTATAATAATTGTGAATTTAGATTGTTGGATGTTTTGGAATTATTGAATTGTAGTAAATGGATGTGAGTCGAGAAAGTATTTGATTTGAGTTACTCGATAATATATTGAGTCGATGAAAGTAGGATAGGTTACCATTGGCATGTCAATAGGTTTTATTGTGCACGATACAGGTTTGATTTTGATGAGATTGTGATTATTGATTCATTACTGTTCATTGAAAATACCAAAGTCCAACATTCATTGCGTACTACCGTGTTATATTTACAGTGATTCTAGTGTCTTACTAGGGGCGAATGTGAGGCACTCGGGCAAGGCACTTAGTTTCAAGGTTTGTTTTAGAGGGATGTTAGCCTATGGGCTAAGCGCTTGGTGCCCATGTGTGTTTTCGATTGGTTAAGCTCGTTCTAGTGTTCTGGTATGTTCTAGATGGTTAATCGCATATCTAACTCTTTTATCTTGTTCATAGAGCAGAATTTAATGGTTATATAATTTTTTTTTTGGTAACTCGAGTTGATATTGAATGATCTAGTATAATTGAAAATATTATTTATTATGAGTATTGATATACAAGACTAACATATTGAATGTTGTGATTGACAGGATTATAGTTTATTAACTGTTACTGTGTGATTTATGTGTTTATACGATAAGTTTATCGTTTGAACCATTTAACTTACTAAGCTCTAGTAAAGCTTGTGTTATCTCTTCTATTTCTTTGTTGATTACATTTTGTGGAAATCAGACAATCGGATCAACTCGAAGAATCACACTATCCAGATTTCTTTTCGTAGTTATTGGATGTTTACTTTTGGGTTATATGGCATGTACTAGGTGTGTTTGTATATGTATGGATACTTCATATGCTATATTTTAGCTTGATGTAAAGTTATTTAAGTTGTTTGTATATGTGCTTTTGTCTTTGGTATAAATATGTTACTTGTGAACTTGATTTTGGCTATATGGCATGTGTCTTAAGGAAGGATTTGAAATATGGTATATTGGTTGTGAATGGTTTGAATGGTAATGGTAGATTTGGCATGAGATATTATAAGTATTTGAGAACTTTGTATGAAATCTAAATTGGTATGAAATGTGAATTTGACTTGGATGTTGAATTTTGGTATCAATGAGGGCACATTGGTTAACATTTAAGTGTTTGAATAGGTGATATTATTGTCTCTTGTTTGGTAAGTGAAATTGGCATGAAATTAACTTTTTAAAGATGAGATTTTACCATTTTTGAATTTAGGTATCGATATTTTGGCATATGATATCAATACTTGACCTTATTAACAATTTAAAAAAAAAATAGAATGTTGAAAGAGTTTGGGGTGGCTAGGGTTTGAAATGAAGGGATTTGGGGGTTTTGAGGGGTGTATTTTGAAAACCCGAAGGGGTATTGGAAACATAGAAATTTATACACTTTTCATGCCCTTTTTAACTCAAATTTATGCAGTTTCGATTAAATTCTTGTCGGAAAATAGTTAAATATTATAAAATAATTAAATTGTGCTAAAAATATAAACATGATGAATTCTAATTAATTTTATAGTTAATTTTGATTTATTTTGACTATTTTCGACAGATTCGCACAAAGGGCAAAAATTGGCTCGGCAGACACTGCTCGAAGAATAAACTCGAGAAGCAATTTGAAGTATCAAGGCGAATTTATTTCCAGCCCAAGACGGTACAATTATAAAGATTTAATCATAATATAATTAATTTTAATTTATGTCCAATTTAATTTGGGCTAAATAAATTATTATTAATTAATTATGGAAGAAGGGTCTAGTTAAAATGTACTGGTTGAACCGAACCGATTGAACCGAACCAGCCACCAATTGGGCAGCCCAAACCATCCATAATGATGGCCCAAATCAGCTTATTATCTGATTAATTAAGCTTACAAAGAAGCCCTTGAAGACCTTTCAAAATTTCATTCAAATCCCTCCAAATATTATGGCTTTGTAGATTTGCCCCATGCTATATTTAGCAAAGTTGAATCCTTCAATTTTGCCACATGGATGGCCGGCCAAGGGAGGCCTCTTTTGCTGCTATTTGCTATTTTTAGCAGCCTTGATCAGCTATAAATACACCCCCTTGCTGCTCATTCAAAACACACCTCAAGCCTCCAACATTCTGTTCTCTCACTTTCTCTCAATTTCCATTTTCCCATTTCCCTTTTTGTGTTCTTGTGCCGATTTCTCCTCTTGGAAAAGATGTTTTTTCCCTGCCATTTGGAGTAGAAATTGGAGTGTTCATAAGCCACCTTGATAGCCGAGGACAACGAAGAATGAAGAACGGAGCAATCAATCAAGCCACGGAGAAACACCGGATTTGCTTCTTGTTCCCTATCTCTTTAAATTTCGTTGTTGTTTTGACAAACATGTTTATGAATATTTATGCTGTTGGAATGTTTAATTTAATCAATTTAGCTTGAATTTAATTCGTGTTGGGTTGATTGCATTTCGTCCTCTTAAATTATTAAAATTGTGTTTATGCTATTATAGGCCTCGGTAAAATGTTTGATTAAGTAAAATCATACTTAAAGTTATTCTGGCATTTTAATTGTTTAGATAACTAAAGAGTTAATTATTTAAACGCATTGAAATTGTAATTAATGGACACAATACTTAATCTGTGCATGTTTAATTCTTCTAAGGTAGCTGAAGATTAAATTAGCATTGTATTTGGCAATACATATGCCTTGCATAACTTTAAAGATTTTTGTGATTAAATTGTTTCAAGGTAAGGATACTTTGTTACTTCACATGATCTTTTATATGCTTATTAGGTTGAATTAATCGGTTGAATCACATAGGAATATGCGAGAGTTTGTTTATTTTAATAAGTATGTATGTGCAATAACATGTAAATATGTTGATAAGTTAGCAAATTACTGAGTTGCCGTGATTTATTCGTAACAAGTATAAGCATAAGTTTAATAATTATAAGGTAAGAAATGTAATTAATCCAACACAATTATATCATATTGATTAAAATCAACTTTTGAAATCGTGCATTAGAACTTTGTTTTATTTTATTTTACTTTGTTTTTTTTTTAGTTTTTAAATATTTCTTAAATCCAAATATTTTTCTTTCACCAAAGTGTTTAAAATCATTTACATAAATAATTCTTTTACAGTCCCTGTGGGTACGATAACTCGACATTTACTTGTCACTTTATTACTTGTTATGATTGTGTACACTTGCACATTTCCACCGTTCCAAGTTTTTGGCACCGTTGTCGGGGACTGTTTTTCAAAGCCATTATTTGTGAATCTGTTTTACATTTTGGTTTATTTATTTTTTGTGTTGAGATCTTTACTTAATTAATTTTTCTGTGAATATTTCAGGTGTTTATGAGTATTGACCAGATTATTGGTTTACTCCCTGTGGACCCTGAAATAGAACGAACCTTTCGACAACAAAGAAGACAAGCAAACTAGAGAAGGACCAAAGGAATGAATTTTGAGAATATGAACCAAGGAAACGGAACAAACCCTACTCAGAATCCTATCCTTATTGCTGATGATAGGGATAGAGCCTTAAGGCAATATGTCGTGCCAGTGTTTAACGATCTTAATCCGGGTATTAGGAGACCCGAAACTGAGGCACAATAATTCGAGCTGAAGCCAGTCATGTTCCAGATGCTTCAGACAGTGGGCCAATTCAGTGGAATGCCTACTGAAGATCCTCATCTTCACTTAAGGCTATTCATGGAAGTGAGCGATTCTTTCAAGTTAAGCGGAGTACCCGAAGATGCCTTAATATTGAAGTTGTTCCCATATTCGTTAAGGGATAGAGCTCGTGCCTAGTTGAATTCATTGCCACTGAACTCTCTTTCTACATGGCAAGAGTTAGCCGAGAGATTTCATAAGTATTCCCCGCCAAGCAAGAATGCTAAGCTGAGGAATGAGATCACTGCCTTCCACCAAATGGATGACGAGTCCTTGTATGAGGCATGGGAAAGATTTAAAGAGTTACTGTGAAAATGCCCTCATCATGGAATCCCTCATTGCATTCAACTTGAGACATTCTATAATGGTCTCAACGCTCACACAAGGATGGTAGTGGATGCTTCTACTAATGGTGCTCTCCTTTCTAAGTCTTATAACGAGAGGATTGCCAGCAACAACTATCAATGGCCAACTAGTCGAGTAGTGTCAGGAAGACGAGTCGCTGGAATTCATGAAGTAGACGCTCTTACTTCACTCGCATCTCAGGTATCATTGATATCCTTAGTGCTTAAAAATCTTACAACTAATGGGCCTAATAGTTTTGCAGCACAGCCGCCTAATCAATTTGAGAATATAGCCTGTGTCTATTGTGGGGAGGGAAATTTTTTTGAAGAATGTCCGTCGAACCCAGAATCTGTGTACTACATGGGCAATCAGAACCAAAATCGAGGAAGGCAAGGGCTGCAATCCAACTTTTATATCCCATCGTGGAGAAACCACCCGAATATTTCCTGGAGTAACCAAGGGGCTGGAACCAGTACCACTTACACCCAACCCAGACCAACCCAGCCGCCTAATTTTCCGCAACAAGTTCAGAAACTAGTTCAAGCTGAAGTATCCAATAGCCTGGAGAGTTTGCTAAAGACATACATGGCAAATAATGATGCCTTAATCTAGAGCCAAGCAGCTACATTGAAGAATTTGGAGAATCAAGTGGGCCAGCTTGCAACTGAACTCAGGAACCGACCACAAGGTGCTCTACCTAGTGACACGAAAAATTCGAGAAATTCGGGGAAGGAACATTGCAAAGCATTGCAATTGAGGAGCGGAAGGATAGTAGAGCCCAACACAGTTGAAGTTGAAAAGGAGCAAGCTCAAGACTCAGAAGAAGTTCAACCAAGTGTTGAAACCCCAGTTTCACCAGAACCGAAATCTGCAAAACCATGCAAAGTAACCTCAGGACCAGTTAATTATGATCACCTAACAACTTCGTTAGATACAGAATTACCGCCAAAGGTGAATCAACCAGAATCAGTTCCAGTAATGAAACCACCACCACCCTACCCTCAAAGACTTCAGAAGCCGAAGTAGGAGATTCAATTCAAAAAGTTCCTTGACGTACTCAAGCAACTACACATCAACATCCCGTTGGTTGAAGCACTTGAGCAAATGCCGAACTACGTCAAGTTCATGAAAGATATCTTGTCTAAGAAACGAAGGCTTGGAGAATTTGAAACGGTAGCTCTGACGAAGGAATGCAGTGCATATCTTCAGAACAAACTACCCCCAAAATTGAAGGATCGTGGATGTTTTACCATACCGTGCCACATTGGATCAACATATTATGGTAAGGCATTATGTGACTTAGGTGTAAGTATCAACTTGATGCCTATGTCAATTATGTGTGCTTAATTCATGTGTTAATATTTCCGGGATATTGATTCAAGTCAAGTGATCTTAGGTGGAGGAGCAAAAGTCCCTGCTTAAGAATAAATCTAGTATAATTAAAGAGGAGTCCTTCACGTTTTTAGAGATAGGGTGACGAGATTTTGCCGGATTAGGGTGAAACCTAATATGGGAATCCATAGATCGATTTACTGCTATTCTAGGGGGTTATTAAGTGAGAAAGAGATTTCCGTTAATTAACCTAGGGTTAGACGTTATTCGCCTCGAGAGAGGGTTTAATATAATTTAGGGAATCCTACGGATCAAGTCAAGTGAATAAATCGTATGGTTCAGGGTTAAATAACAAGTGAAGTCTAGGTGGATTCTTCCTAAGGGTATCGTCTTAAATCAACCGAGTCTTCCTTCAAGTTATTTCCCGAATTCATTCTTTTTGTCTTTGCGTCTTTAGCTTAGTAGTAGTTAGATCTAAACAACTTCACTTATTTTAGGCTAGATAATAAAAAGAAGGTTAGTATTAGTACTTTTAGTTCCTTTGGGTTCGACAATTCGGTCTTGCCTAAGCTATACTACTGATCGATAGGTACACTTGCCTTTAATCGTTGTCAGAGTTAGTTTGCAGGTTCGATTATTCTCTTTATAAATTTTAAGACTCTGATTCCAGCGATCAAGTTTTTGGCGCCGTTGCCGAGGAACTAAAATATTAAGAAAGCTCTATTTTTATTACTTTAGCCATTATTTTTATTTTTTGCAATTTTATTTTTAGGTTAAAATTTGATTTTTTTCTAAATTCTCTTTCTTTCTTTTCCAGCAGGTACCTCTAGTTTATGACTAGAAGGGACCCGAGAGGACCTTTAGTATACGACAGTAATATTGAAGCTACCGCTCGAAGGAATCACAGAGAAATCAAGCGAGCCCTAAATTACACAGAGGAAAATCAAAAAGGCAAATCCAATCCTACTGAAGGGATGGACGAGAATAATCCACAACCACTTGATGTGGGAGAAAACAATGCTCCACGTACTATGTTTGATTATGCTAAATGACATTTAACAGGAGCAGAATCGAGTATTGTTAGGCCTGCTATAGCTGTTAATAATTTTGAATTAAAACCTAACACAATACAAATGATTCAACAATTTGTTCAATTTGATGGTTTATAGGACGAAGACCCAAACACTCATATAGCTATTTTTTTAGAGTTCTGTGATACCTTTAAAATAAATGGCGTTTCTGATGACGCCATACATCTTCGGTTATTCCCCCTTTTTTATTAAAAAATAAAGCCAAACAGTCGTTAAACTCATTACCACGAGGGTCAGTCACTACATGGGAACAAATTACTGAAAAATTTATATTAAAATATTTCCCACCGGCCAAAACGGCCAAATTACGGAATGATATCTCTTCTTTTGTGCAGATGGATTTAGAGTCATTATACGATGCATGGGAGAGATACAAGGATCTCTTGAGAAGGTGTCCGCACCACGGTTTACCCTTATGGCTACAAGTCCAAACCTTCTTTAACGGTCTAAACCCCTCAACGAGGCAATTAATTGATTCAGCCGCCGGTAGAACCCTGAACAACAAAACTCCTGAAGCAGCCTACGAGTTCATTGAAGAGATGTCACTGAATAACTATCAGTGGCAAGTTACAAGGACTAAACCGACAAAATCAGCCGGAGTTTACAACTTCGATGTAGTGACCACACTATCAACACAGATAGAGATGATGAATAAAAAGCTTGATAGTTTGTGTTCTTTGCAGGCACACCCAGTCATGTAGTGCGACGCAAGTGGAACTGTGGCGAATCCTGAGTACCCACCCTACCAACCGGGTGTAGAGAGCGAACAGATGAACTATAATAATTTCAGATCCAATAATAATCCTTATAGTAATACTTACAATCCAGGTTCGAGGAACCATCCAAATTTTCCATGGGGAGGTCAAGGAAATCAAGGAAATGAAAAACAACAACCTCCTCAAAATTTCCAAAATAAGCCATATCCGCAAGAGAAGAAAACAAACCATGAAGAGATGCTGACAAAACTCATGGCAGCCATAGAAAATCGTCTCCAAGATACTGAGAAAACACTTAAAGATCAACAAACATCGATTGAAGAGACCAAGAACCGAGTCGAGGAACTTACTAAGTCAGTAAGGGAAGTCACTAAAGCAGTCGGGCAACTTGCAAAGTTAATGTCCGAACGATCGCAAGGACGTCTACCAAGTAACACGGAGATTAACTCAAATGAGCAAATTCAAGCCATCATAGCTCATGATAGTAAAAGGTTAGATGAACCCAACTCAGTATAAGAAAACAAGGTAGAAAAAGGTAAAACAGAGGTAACATGGGAAAAGCCAAAACCGGTAATCAAAGAGTACCAACCTCGCATACCTTATCCCGAAGCAATGAAAAGAGATGATACGGAAGAACAGTTCGGTAAGTTTCTTAAACTTTTAAAGAAATTACATATCAACTTACCTCTTCTTGAAGTTCTTTTTCAGATGCCAGACTCGAGAAAATTTTTAAAGCAGCTCTTGACAAACAAGCGTAAATTAGACTAGGAACCACATGTAGAATTAAACTTAGTATGCTCAGCAATGTTACAGAATAAACTACCGCGAAAGCAAAAAGATCCAGGGAGTTTTATAATTCCATGTTTAATTGGTAGTTTAACTGTTGATAATGCGTTAGCTAATTTAGGGGCAAGTATAAATGTCATGCCTTACAAAATGTTTAAACAACTAGGTCTAGGGAAACCCAAACAGACTAGGATGAGCATTCAATTAGCTGATAAAACTGTTAGAATTCCTAGGGGTACTACCGAAGATGTTCTTGTAAAAATTGATAAATTCGTTTTCCCAGTAGATTTTGTTGTCTTAGACATGGATGGGGATAATTCAATCCCCTTAATTTTAGGAAGACCCTTTCTAGCAACTGCCAAGACTAAAATTGACATTGCCACAGGAGAACTCATACTTTGTGTATGTGACGAATCAATCAGTCTTCAAGCTCTTGACTCAGCCAGGACAACAATCAATGAAGGTAAGAAAGTCAATTCAGTTGATAATCAATTTGTGCAACCTTCATCGCAGAAAACACCACAAGGATACAAACCGGAGCCAAGTCATAGACCCCAAGCCAACAAAGAAGAACTGTATAAGGAACAAAGCCTTAGAGTCGACAAACTAAAAGAGCAGAAAACACAAATCAAAGAGGAACAGGAACCACACGAAGTAAAACTGAAGGAGCCCCCAAAAGAGCTCATAGGAACATCAAACCACGTCAAAATAGGAGACCAGGTACTATTAGAGAAAGCAGATCCTCACATCACCACATCAAACTTGAAAGTAAATGAAGAAATTCCTCTTAAGGTGCACAATATCTTCCCACACGAAACAGTCGAGGTAAGCAATCTAACATTCGGCACTTTTAAGGTAAACGCTGTTCGCTTAAACTTTATCAAGAAAATAGAACTATGAGCATGAGGGAAGATATTCAAACCTTTGAACCTCCCTGATTTTTTCTCTCAAATACAAGGGAAGTCTAGCTTAAGACTATAAACAAGCGCTTCCCGAGAGGCAACCCGAGCACTAACCCTATTTACTTTCGCATTTATTTTCAGTTTCTTTTCTTTTCTTAGTACTGAAAATTTAGTTTTTAAACTAACACAAAAGTGCAGATTTCCAAGCCACATGGCCATGGTCGTGGCCGTGTGGACCACCAAACTCTCCGTACTGACATAGTAGAGGTGGTACGAATCAGTCCCAACCAACTTTTGAATTCACAGACTCAACCACTCCCCCATGGGCACCGACAAAGTGGCACGCCCGTGCCTTCAAACCGTGCCAACATACTGACTTGTCACCAATGGGCGTGGCTGGCTAAAAAATGGGCATGGAGAATCAACACGCCTAGACACACGGCCGTGCGAAGTGGCCGTGTGCATTGACACGCCCTTGGTCCATGGGCGTGGGAGAATGTCAGAATTGACCCTCTATTTAAACCCAACCTCCCTTACCCATTCTTTCCACTGTTCACTTCTTTTCTTCCCTCCCTTATTTTCAGATTTCCCTCTCCATAACAAGTCTCAATAACTCTTTAGCCACACCAAAGCCATGCCGAAGAAGCGAAAGAAGCCAAGCATAATCTCACTTAGGGAGATCGACATTCATAAGCTCATGCCGACCGCTTCATCCAAACAACAAGCCAAGGGTCTTCGAGACCATTTAGTTTTTATTTTTGTTTTCTCTTTTGCTTCAATTTCCTTCTCTTTGACAATCTTATGCTTAATTTAGTTTAATATATTTTAATTTCTTAGTGTTAGGTTCTTCAGGCTGCTAAGGATTCACACCTTGGGAATCACGACCACCACCATCGTAGCCTAAAAAGTTCAAAAGGCTTCTTGGGAATCACGCCACTTCCGCCACCGCCAGCACCTCCGGCGCCTTAGAAGTCACACCCATCTCACGAACAATCTACCAATAAGGATTCTGAAGCCCTTCTGTCTGAGTCCTATTCGGATTCTGGGGACAATCCTTAATCAAATGAGTCTTGGACTTGCATCTGAAGCATTCCCGGACTCGATTCCAGCACTCACCAACATGATACCTTCCGCACTGCGCACACGGACGATCTGGATTTCCGGCGGCCGGCTTAGCAATATGAACAGGAGTCTCAACCCTCGGTCTTTTTTGGACCCTATCAACCACTTCTGGCGATCCAACACTTCTCTTATCCCGGTTCCTTTCTCTATTGTGCCTTTCAGCCTTCTTGACCTCCTCAGCTATTCGAGCTTTCTCCACTAAAACGGCGAAGTCTCTTTCCTGATGCGGAGCAATCAAAACTCGCAGCTCATCTCACAGACCATCTTCAAATCTGACACATCTCTCATAATCCGTTGCCACGATGCCCCGAGCATACCGGCTCAAACGCAGAAACTCAGCTTCGTACTCCGCTATCGACTTGTTTCCTTGCACCAAGTTAAGGAACGCCTTCCTCTGAGCATCCACATAGCTCGCTCCGACAAACTTCCCTTCAAACTTGATCTTAAAGTAGCCCCAGTCCACTCGATCCGCAGGGGTACTTTCCTTAACCGTGAGCCACCACTGGTAGGCTTCATCCCGTAGCAACGAAACAACACCCTTAAGCTTCTCTTCAGCAGTTAAGTCGAGATCATCCATAATCCTTTCAACTGCCTCCAGCCAGTACTCTGCCACATTCGGAGCTACCCCAGACACTCCTCTGAAAACCTCGGCTCCATTCGCCCTAAGTCTCTCGGGTACTGACTTCCGATTCCTATTGCCCACATTGGCTCCTGCCACTCGTTCGAGCACTCGCAACACAGCTTGTGACACTACGTCGTCTCCTCCAGTCTGATCCTGCTGTTCAACCTCAACAGCTGGTGGTGGTGCATCGCTTTCTGACCCATGGCGTGACCCAACCGGTTCCGATACTGACATCCTGCCTCTACCACGTCCACGAGTATTGCGACCACGCCCCCTAGAACTCATATCTAGCGCCTCGATTTAGTCTGCTTAGAAAGTTTTATGGATTAGAAATTCTTGTTTCACTATTCTATCCACGAGCAATTTTATGCAATAAAGTTTTTGAGAGTAGTTCTTTCGAGCAATCAAGTTTCCTTCCCTACCCAGGGGTAAATTCGTCATTTTTCCTAAAGAGTATATCGGCCGTAACTCAGGGTAAATTTTGAAAATAGTTTCCAACTTCAAGATATTTCAAAATTCACAAAATCTCAGGGTCATTTTGAAAATTTTGTTTTCCCAACAAAGTATGTTGCAAAAATTTCAGAAAGCAGGGCTGTTTTTGTAATTTTGGAAATCATAGGCATTTTCGTAAATTTTCCAAATCGGAATACCACTGTATTTCATAAAATAGGGTTTTCTGATATTTAGTAAAACAGGAATATTTCAGTAAAAGTTGAGAGAAAATTTAGAAACCAAGGGCATTTCGGTAATTTTATCAACCAGGGGTATTTTCGTAAATTTTTCCAAATCGAGGTATATTGCTATTTTGAAAACTAGAGAATATTTGCAAAGTAAAAATCATTTTAACAAGAGTTGAGGGTAGTGTGGTAATTTTATAATACAGGGGCATTTTTGTAATTTTGCCACTAGGGCATTTTGGTAATTTCATAAATCGAAAAAATGTCCTTCCAAGAATCAATTTTAGGGTTTCACAAATCAAAGGGATAAAGTTTGAAAATTTTAAAATAGGGGATTTTTTTGAAAACAGCAAGGCTAATTCCCTTTCGGGTTTTAATAATCGGTTTAGCCTATGAACAAGTCCTCTTGGTTAAGGTGAACCGTAGCTACGCACCAGGTAGGATTCAAGTAAAGAGGAGGTGAGTCACACGGACTGCTTAAATACCAAGCTCCCACTGAATACCACTCCTAGACATGCGCACATAGGTTGCCACACCTTAACTCGGCGACTTATTTCACAGGTTTGTTTACGAGTTTTAAGTCTTATGCCATTGTTTGAGTAGTCTAATCCTAGGGTCCAACAGATCCTATTATTCTATTCTACGAGCCCAAACTAAGCCCAAATCAAAGCCCATAATAAATCACACAAACAAAAACACTTCAAGAGCTAGAAGTACTTACCTGGTGGACTTCGGGCCGGAGACACAGGTGCCATGCCAGAGTAACCTGAAAACTTTTTATAAAAGCCCATTTTTCAAATAGTCCATTTTGAAAATTGTTTCGGGCCCAAAAACCCTCAAAGCCGAGTTTTGAACCGGGCTCTGATACCAAACTGTAACATCCCCAAACCTGGCCCATTCGTTATGACCGAATCTGGTTATGTTATTGAGGAAAAGACGGTTGAAAATCTTCCTGACTTAGAAAAATTTAGAAAAAAAACTTGCTAACTTTTGGAAAATCCATGTTTATTTAAACTTATGAGTAAAACTTTGTTATAAAACATACTCATTTTAAAAATATATATATATATAAACCCAAATTGAATAAGTAGGTTGGAAAAATATAATCATCTCCACATAGTGTTTCAAATTCATCAAACCATAATAAATACCAATAAAATATTAACTCAAAATAAATAAGATTCAAAAGGCCTTTATTACACAATATTTAAACCCAAATTCTTTGAATATAAATAAGCTTAAAAGTATTTGAACTCTTCTTTCTGCATGGGCCACCATGTGTCCTCTCCGATCCCGGTCCGATCTACGCATCACCTGAAATGGTTAATGAAAGAGTGAGTCCGCCGACTCAGTGCATAATCATAACACGAATTTCCATCCGTATGGGCTTGGCCCATACCAAACAATTCACATAGCAAATCATGTACATATGCATCTCAGCCCAACCCATAAACCAACCGTACGCCAACCTTCGCAGACTCCCTGCCTAAGGCCGTGGATAAACCACCACTGATCCCATCGTGATCCTTAAATCTTACCTCGACAAACTCGCTGCTCGAGGCCGTGGCTGAGCCACCGATCAACCCAAGTGATCCAACAACATACTCTGCCTACGGTGATGCACATAGCAATCAACCGCCGAGATAGGCACCGAGCCACACCTCCCTTGAGGTAGCACAAAGCTAGCCTTCAAGCGCTAATGTAGCCTGAGCTATCATTAGACCACGTACATCCTGTGTACAGTTCTTCCTTCTTCAATCCAAACCACCTCCCATGTGTGTAACAAATGCAACATGTCAGATCATAACATAAAAGTAAGCACCACACATTAATTACCATAACATGAATATATTATAAATAACTCACCATTCAAGCCATTGTAATCGGCCATCACACATTACGCATATGTAAACATATTAGCAAACCAAAACCACAGAAATAGTGCGATGATTACGCACCTAGATAGCACACCCGATCTACCCTCGAAACGCAACCTTATACCACTGCACTGCTGACTAAACAAATCCCGAAAGGTCTCCTGCGCTAAGCTCTCCTTCCCTATGATCGACCTTGCACAAAACAAGTAACACTTAAGGCCATTCGGCCAAGACAAGAAACCATAGCAAAACTATCACACCCTTACCTTGCTAACCACTACCCTTCCTCTAACAAGAATCGGCCACCACCAAGGAAGTAAGATTCGGCAAGGCTCCTAAAATGGTGTTGGGGTATTCGGCAATGACAAGTTTTGGTGGTGGTTTCGGTTAAAACGAAGGTTAAAAGAATAGGAGATGGAGGAGTAGGAGGTTCGGCCACCTAGCAAACTTGAGATGAAAAAGAAGTGTTTTGAAAGAAAAGGTTTCGGCTATAAAAGGTTGGGAGTAAAATACTAGCAATTTCGGCAAAGAGATCAAAATGATGGAAAGGGACAAAAAGGTGAGCACTTCCTCTATTTATAGAACAAAAAAAAAATCGGCTCACCCTACCCACATGCAACAAACCGAAAATGCCCCCCAAGCTCCCCAAATTCGGCTACCACCTTCCTGGCCATACAATTCAAATTGATTTGAATTAATCAAATCACCTAACTCACTCCCAGCCACCCATTTGAAATCAATTCAAATTAAAATATAAAACCCACCTTTATCTCTAATTAATAAAAATAATCCTAAAAGATAACTAAGTAGATAAATAAATAAAATAATAAAGAAAAACCAAAAGATCACCCCCCAGCCGAAATCTAATTCAAAATAATTACTAGAGCTTATCCTATTCTTCTAATTTGAACTACATGTGCCGTCCACTGCAGCAAAATCCAAAAAGAATATAAAAAAAAAACTCCAACGCCACCCTCCAGGTTCGAACCTGGGACCAAGCTGCTACACCCTTACTTCCAGCGCCTAGGCCACTCGGCCACTTTGCTTTTTATGACAAAAACCCCCACCATTTAAACTTAACCCTTCCTAGCCCAGCCCCATAACCGCATAAAATAAATAAACACGCAAAAGCTGCTTCCGTTGCTCGAACCAGCGCCCACACGCACCTTCAGCGCTTAAGTTCCGCACAGGCACCACCTGGACTAGCTGCACCTTGCGACAAAACACGCCCCAAAACTATTTTAAGGCCTTCTATCCTTGTAACGCTTAACCATAAAAATTAAAACCAGGTTGCTGCCGCTTGGACTCGAACCTAAGACCCCCAAGGCGCTACCTCCAGCCCCTAAAGCAGCGCATGAAGCCACTTTGCCAAAGCCTCTCATGTGCCAAAAATTACCAAAAATAATCCTTAAAACCTCCCTTGGCCCGATCCCCTTTTTCACACTAAAAATCGAAAATTTTCCAAGTTTTTCCCGGTTACTCCGAGCGTTCTTAAAACCTCAAAACACCTCCAAGCATACCCAAGAACCTTCCAAACACCCACATCATACTCAAACTGCATAGCCCCTAAACCAAGGTGTTACAATTCTACCCTCCTAAAAATAATTTCGTCCTCGAAATTACTTGGCTAGACTAACGGTCCACGTCCTAGCTCTCCAAACTTACACTATCGCTGCGCACTCTGATCTTAAAGAGCTAACATACCTTCTAGGCACCGTTTCAAAGTTCATACACAAGGTTCCAACACTTTACAAGCAACAAAAATAAACAATCACCCACACGAACAAAACAACAGGAAATACTCCAAACATAAAATACTTACCAGCTGACACGTCAGGCACATCATTATCCTCTCTCCGGCGAACCGCATAAACCAGACCTGGTTGCCTTGCCTCGGTGCCACCATTACCGTGGTCTACTGCTCCCCGACCTCGGCCGGAACCATTTCCTCCATGGTTCGGACCACGACCTCTCGTCGCTTGCTGACCTCCTCTGCCTGGTTGCACATAACCTTGACCTTCTGTCCGAGTCCTATTCGGATTCTGGGGACAATCCTTAATCAAATGAGTCTTGGACTTGCATCTGAAGCATTCCCGGACTCGATTCCAGCACTCGCCAACATGATACCTTCCGCACTGCGTACACGGACGATCTGGATTTCCGGCGGCCGGCTTAGCAATATGAACAGGAGTCTCAACCCTCGGTCTTTTTTGGACCCTCTCAACCACTTCTGGTGATCTAACACTTCTCTTATCCCGGTTCCTTTCTCTATTGTGCCTTTCAGCCTTCTTGACCTCCTCAGCTATTCGAGCTTTCTCCACTAAAACGGCAAAGTCTCTTTCCTGATGCGGAGCAATCAAAACTCGCAGCTCATCTCGCAGACCATCTTCAAATCTGACACATCTCTCATAATCCGTTGCCACGATGCCCCGAGCATACCGGCTCAAACGCAGAAACTCAGCTTCGTACTCCGCTATCGACTTGTTTCCTTGCACCAAGTTAAGGAACGCCTTCCTCTGAGCATCCACATAGCTCGCTCCGACAAACTTCCCTTCAAACTTGATCTTAAAGTAGCCCCAGTCCACTCGATCCGCAGGGGTACTTTCCTTAACCGTGAGCCACCACTGGTAGGCTTCATCCCGTAGCAACGAAACAACACCCTTAAGCTTCTCTTCAGTAGTTAAGTCGAGATCATCCATAATCCTTTCAACTGCCTCCAGCCAGTACTCTGCCACATTCGGAGCTACCCCAGACACTCCTCTAAAAACCTCGGCTCCATTCGCCCTAAGTCTCTCGGGTACTGACTTCCGATTCCTATTGCCCACATTGGCTCCTGCCACTCGTTCGAGCACTCGCAACACAGCTTGTGACACTACGTCGTCTCCTCCAGTCTGATCCTGCTGTTCAACCTCAACAGCTGGTGGTGGTGCATCGCTTTCTGACCCATGGCGTGACCCAACCGGTTCCGATACTGACATCCTGCCTCTACCACGTCCACGAGTATTGCGACCACGCCCCCTAGAACTCATATCTAGCTCCTCGATTTAGTCTGCTTAGAAAGTTTTATGGATTAGAAATTCTTGTTTCACTATTCTATCCACGAGCAATTTTATGCAATAAAGTTTCCGAGAGTAGTTCTTTTGAGCAATCAAGTTTCCTTCCCTACCCAGGGGTAAATTCGTCATTTTTCCTAAAGAGTATATCGGCCGTAACTCAGGGTAAATTTTGAAAATAGTTTCCAACTTCAAGATATTTCAAAATTCTCAAAATCTCAGGGTCATTTTGAAAATTTTGTTTTCCCAACAAAGTATGTTGCAAAAATTTCAGAAAGCAGGGCTGTTTTTGTAATTTTGGAAATCATAGGCATTTTCGTAAATTTTCCAAATCGGAATACCACTGTATTTCATAAAATAGGGTTTTCTGATATTTAGTAAAACAGGAATATTTCAGTAAAAGTTGAGAGAAAATTTAGAAACCAAGGGCATTTCGGTAATTTTATCAACTAGGGGTATTTTCGTAAATTTTTCCAAATCGAGGTATATTGCTATTTTGAAAACTAGAGAATATTTGCAAAGTAAAAATCATTTTAACAAGAGTTGAGGGTAGTGTGGTAATTTTATAATATAGGTGCATTTTTGTAATTTTGCCACTAGGGCATTTTGGTAATTTCATAAATCGAAAAAATGTCCTTCCAAGAATCAAATTTAGGGTTTCACAAATCAAAGGGATAAAGTTTGAAAATTTTAAAACAGGGGATTTTTTTTAAAACAGCAAGGCTAATTCCCTTTCGGGTTTTAATAATCGGTTTAGCCTATGAACAAGTCCTCTTGGTTAAGGTGAACCGTAGCTACGCACCAGGTAGGATTCAAGTAAAGAGGAGGTGAGTCACACGGACTGCTTAAATACCAAGCTCCCACTGAATACCACTCCTAGACATGCGCACATAGGTTGCCACACCTTAACTCGGCGACTTATTTCACAGGTTTGTTTACGAGTTTTAAGTCTTATGCCATTGTTTGAGTAGTCTAATCCTAGGGTCCAACAGATCCTATTATTCTATTCTACGAGCCCAAACTAAGCCCAAACCAAAGCCCATAATAAATCACACAAACAAAAACACTTCAAGAACTAGAAGTACTTACCTGGTGGACTTCGGGCCGGAGACACAGGTGCCATGCCAGAGTAACCTGAAAACTTTTTATAAAAGCCCATTTTTCAAATAGTCCATTTTGAAAATTGTTTCGGGCCCAAAAACCCTCAAAGCCGAGTTTTGAACCGGGCTCTGATACCAAACTGTAACATCCCCAAACCCGGCCCATTCGTTATGACCGAATCTGGTTATGTTATTGAGGAAAAGACGGTTGAAAATCTTCCTGACTTAGAAAAATTTAGAAAAAAAACTTGCTAACTTTTGGAAAATCCATGTTTATTTAAACTTATGTGTAAAACTTTGTTATAAAACATACTCATTTTAAAAATATATATATATATAAACCCAAATTGAATAAGTAGGTTGGAAAAATATAATCATCTCCACATAGTGTTTCAAATTCATCAAACCATAATAAATACCAATAAAATATTAACTCAAAATAAATAAGAGTCAAAAGGCCTTTATTACACAATATTTAAACCCAAATTCTTTGAATATAAATAAGCTTAAAAGTATTTGAACTCTTCTTTCTGCATGGGCCACCATGTGTCCTCTCCGATCCCGGTCCGATCTACGCATCACCTGAAATGGTTAATGAAAGAGTGAGTCCGCCGACTCAGTGCATAATCATAACACGAATTTCCATCCGTATGGGCTTGGCCCATACCAAACAATTCACATAGCAAATCATGCACATATGCATCTCAGCCCAACCCATAAACCAACCGTACGCCAACCTTCGCAGACTCCCTGCCTAAGGCCGTGGATAAACCACCACTGATCCCATCGTGATCCTTAAATCTTACCTCGACAAACTCGCTGCTCGAGGCCGTGGCTGAGCCACCGATCAACCCAAGTGATCCAACAACATACTCTGCCTACGGTGATGCACATAGCAATCAACCGCCGAGATGGGCACCGAGCCACACCTCCCTTGAGGTAGCACAAAGCTAGCCTTCAAGCGCTAATGTAGCCTGAGCTATCATTAGACCACGTACATCCTGTGTACAGTTCTTCCTTCTTCAATCCAAACCACCTCCCATGTGTGTAACAAATGCAACATGTCAGATCATAACATAAAAGTAAGCACCACACATTAATTACCATAACATGAATATATTATAAATAACTCACCATTCAAGCCATTGTAATCGGCCATCACACATTACGCATATGTAAACATATTAGCAAACCAAAACCACAGAAATAGTGCGATGATTACGCACCTAGATAGCACACCCGATCTACCCTCGAAACGCAACCTTATAGCACTGCACTGCTGACTAAACAAATCCCGAAAGGTCTCCTGCGCTAAGCTCTCCTTCCCTATGATCGACCTTGCACAAAACAAGTAACACTTAAGGCCATTCGGCCAAGACAAGAAACCATAGCAAAACTATCACACCCTTACCTTGCTAACCACTACCCTTCCTCTAACAAGAATCGGCCACCACCAAGGAAGTAAGATTCGGCAAGGCTCCTAAAATGGTGTTGGGGTATTCGGCAATGACAAGTTTTGGAGGTGGTTTCGGTTAAAACGAAGGTTAAAAGAATAGGAGATGGAGGAGTAGGAGGTTCGGCCACCTAGCAAACTTGAGATGAAAAAGAAGTGTTTTGAAAGAAAAGGTTTCGGCTATAAAAGGTTGGGAGTAAAATACTAGCAATTTCGGCAAAGAGATCAAAATGATGGAAAGGGACAAAAAGGTGAGCACTTCCTCTATTTATAGAACAAAAAAAAATCGGCTCACCCTACCCACATGCAACAAACCGAAAATGCCCCCCAAGCTCCCCAAATTCGGCTACCACCTTCCTGGCCATACAATTCAAATTGATTTGAATTAATCAAATCACCTAACTCACTCCCAGCCACCCATTTGAAATCAATTCAAATTAAAATATAAAACCCACCTTTATCTCTAATTAATAAAAATAATCCTAAAAGATAACTAAGTAGATAAATAAATAAAATAATAAAGAAAAACCAAAAGATCACCCCCCAGCCGAAATCTAATTCAAAATAATTACTAGAGCTTATCCTATTCTTCTAATTTGAACTACATGTGCCGTCCACTGCTGCAAAATCCAAAAAGAATAAAAAAAAAAAACTCCAACGCCACCCTCCAGGATCGAACCTGGGACCAAGCTGCTACACCCTTACTTCCAGCGCCTAGGCCACTCGGCCACTTTGCTTTTTATGACAAAACCCCCACCATTTAAACTTAACCCTTCCTAGCCCAGCCCCATAACCGCATAAAATAAATAAACACGCAAAAGCTGCTTCCGTTGCTCGAACCAGCGCCCACACGCACCTTCAGCGCTTAAGTTCCGCACAGGCACCACCTGGACTAGCTGCACCTTGCGACAAAACACGCCCCAAAACTATTTTAAGGCCTTCTATCCTTGTAACGCTTAACCATAAAAATTAAAACCAGGTTGCTGCCGCTTGGACTCGAACCTAAGACCCCCAAGGCGCTACCTCCAGCCCCTAAAGCAGCGCATGAAGCCACTTTGCCAAAGCCTCTCATGTGCCAAAAATTACCAAAAATAATCCTTAAAACCTCCCTTGGCCCGATCCACTTTTTCACACTAAAAATCGAAAATTTTCCAAGTTTTTCTCGGTTACTCCGAGCGTTCTTAAAACCTCAAAACACCTCCAAGCATACCCAAGAACCTTCCAAACACCCACATCATACTCAAACTGCATAGCCCCTAAACCAAGGTGTTACATCCAGTCTTAGTTTATTTTCCTTCTTAGTCTCCTTTCTTAGTTTATTTTCCTTCTTAGTCTCCTTTCCTTTTTCTTTCTTGTTTTTAGTTATAAATTCCGTTTATTTTAAATGTGTATTAAAATATCCTGGCTAACTCTCGAAGAGCTCTCCAATTTCTTCATCTAGCGCAAAGCTCGGTAGCATCCACCACCCATATCGACTTCCAACTCCGGGAAACCATCCAAACTTAGGAAGTTTCACCTCTCCCTCTCTCTTAAATTTTATATACGTCTTTGAACATTGAAGGCAATGTACATCTTAAGTGTGGGGGGTGAATATTTATTTGAAGAAAGGGCCTAACTTTCTGCATTATTCTCAAATCCGGCCTAACTTTCTTCATTATTCTCAAATCCCTGAATTTGGTCTTGTTTTTAAGTAATTTCCTCATATTACTAATTAGGATGAAATTTCTGATGGTTTATGAATTTTATTGATATGTTTCAGATTAAGTCATGGTTAATTGTGCATTGATGATTAAATTAGAAGAATATTAGAGAATCAAGCATGATAAGTCTATTTTTCAAAATTAAAATCTTCGCTAGGTTGTTGAGCTGAATCTGAATATTATCTGGAAGTTTGAAATTTACAAGGTTGATGTCAAAACACCCATAATTTTTGTGAGATTTTGAGCCTATTAGAGCATATATTCTTTTCCATGCTCACTTTATTGATTATGAGTGTGTCAACTATGAACTGTTATTCTAGAACTTGCCTCGATTATACATGTTGAGACCACACCTATGATTTGATATATCGAGATGATAAAGGCACCTAGGTATTAACCCACTTACTCCACTAAAAGGCTTACCTTCATGATTAACCCCTAGTGAACCCCGTTGATCCTAACAACCCTTTTTTGACTCACCTACTAGTAACCTAAAACCCTTTGTATTTGTTATCACCATTCCTTTTGACTACCCTTATATCGAGATATGATTTGATTAGTTATCTAATTATACTATTTCATCAGTTGAATTTATCTTTTATTACTTGATTTGTTCTTAAAAAAATTTTAAAGTATATTCAGTGTCAGTGAGCTTATACAGTTAAAGTCTATTTTTCGAAAGAAAAGCTCGTGTTAGTAGGATTATTACTTTTCAGTTGGTATTTTCTCAGTATTTTCTAGGTAGGTACTTGTCAAGTCAATCTCGATTCTAACCTCGTAATTTCAGCCTTTATCCACACCTTTAACCCTAGCCCCGTTACAACCCTGACAAAGACCTTTTGATCTGTTTATCATCTTATTTTACAGTGGTGGAGATTTGATTTTCAGGCAAGCCTATGGGATTAACTTTTCAGGTTCGACTTATGAGTGCTCTTTTACTGAACCTTAAACACCTCGAGTGATTTGAGTGAATCTTTAGTGAGGATGTCAATCCTTGTCAATTTCGAATCAAAGGTAATTATTTAGATAAGGGGAGACACATTCGTTTTTATACTACAAATGCATGACTTTGACTGTTTGAATCTTTAGGACTCTTCGAGTTAGATGATCCATGTATAAATTATCTATGAATTATGATGAGACATTGTTGATAAGAATTATGAATCATGGAAAGTTTGTTTTAATTGTCAGTTGAGAATTTTGCTTGAGGACAAGCAAAAGCTTAAGTGTGGGGGTATTTGATAAACCGTAAAAGTGACATATTTTAATCCCACATTTAGTATGCTTTTGGATGATTTAAGCCTCGATTTATGTAAAAAGGTGCTCTTAATCCTTTATTTTCATGTCTTATACCCAGGAAAGCACCCGAGGATGAAAAGAACATAAAACGGGCCCAAAACAGAGTAAATGGGCCATATCACGAAATCCACACGGCTTGGACTTAAGCCCACACGGCCGTGCCACATTGATCATCTAGAACACGGCCTTACCCCCAATTCACACAGTCGTGTCTCATTAAAGAAGTCCGAACAGGACTTGAAGACTAGTCACACGGGCGTGTGCCATGGCCGTGTCTCTGTCATGGCAAAGAGTAATTTCATTCAGATTTGGATACTTTGGGGCGAAGAAACACATTCCAAGAGCCTATATAAACCCCCTAAGTGTTACCTGAAAGAGGGCAGTTAGCTAGGCCAAGGAGCCAAGCCGAAAAGGTCAAAGTTGTGGGAATCTCTCGAGGATAGCCAGTTGATCCATCTCTAGAAGCCGGAATTCTACTCAAGACGGCGGATATATCCTTTAATTCCTTCAGGGAGTTTTAGGGATTTCTTATGTTTTGTTTTATCTTTTCTTCTGAGATGTTTTCTTTATTTGATATGAACTAAACCCTTCAGATACCTGAAGGGGATGAAACCTAGATGAATCTTGTTATTATTTTCTGAACTATAAGATAAATACTTGATTTGTTCTTAATTATGTGTGCTTAATTCTTGTGTTAAAATTTTCGGGATATTGAGGAGCAAAAGTCCCTGCTTAAGAATAGATCTAGCATAATTAAAGCGGAGTCGTTTGCGCGCCTAGAGATAGGGTGACGAGATTTTGTCAGATTAGGGTGAAACCTAATATGGGAATCCATAGATCGATTTACTGCTATTCTAGGGGGTTATTAAGTGAGAGAGATTTCCGCTAATTAACCTAGGATTAGATGTTATTCGCCTTGAGAGAGGGTTTAATATAAGTTAGGGAATCCTACGGATCAATTCAACTGAATAAATTGTATGGTTTAGGGTTAAATAACAAGTGAAGTCTAGGTGGATTCTTCCTGAGGGTATCATCTTAAATCAACCGAGTCTTCCTTCAAGTTATTTCCCAATTCACTCTTTTTGTCTTTGCATCTTTAGCTTAGTAGTAGTTAGATCTAAACAACTTCACTTATTTTAGGCTAGATAATAAAAAGAAGGTTAGTATTAGTACTTTTAGTTCCTTTGGGTTCGACAATCCGGTCTTGCCTAAGCTATACTACTGATCGATAGGTACACTTGCCTTTAATCGTTGTCAGAGTTAGTTTGCAGGTTCGATCGTTCTCTTTATAAATTTTAAGACTCTAATTCCAGCGATGATTATACCATCTATTTCCCAGGTAGTTTACCTCAACTTAGCCAGCCACATATAAGAACACCCATAAAAGAATTCATTACCATATCCTCGATTAATTGGAAACCTTCCTCATATGTCTTCGACATGAACACCTCGCAGACGCTTCATTGAGACTAGATCATACATTCCTGTCTAGCCCATTAGAAAATTTCTATAATTGCAACCAATCTTGCAAAGCATGATAAGGGCACTATCTCCAAAGGTTCTGATTCCGGTTCGAATGGCCCCTTCTCACATGTGTCAATATTCGTTTCGGTTTCTATTCAAATGGTACTATCCCATTATTTTTCCAAGTCAAGTATTACCTGCAGCAAGCACAAGGAATTAAATCAAATCAATAATTACTTCTTAAAAAAAATGACAAATAAGCACAAAGAACTGTTGTATCTATAAACCTAGCTTGGGTCGACTATTTCCCTAAATAGCATGCAACAAAACTAAAACTCGCTTAACTTAACATCATCTCTCTAACAATGATGCCAACAACTTGACTGTGCCATTGCCTGCCTGCATTGGGGCTGAGAATCAACACTACAACAATCAATAATATAGCAGTATCGGCAAGTGTGACAGGTCAGTTGTAATATTTATAATGTTCAATGGAACAGTCGAGTCTTCCAAAGATCGAACCCGCAGAAATAGATCATTAAGAAAGTTCCTATACTAAGGGCATCTGAATCAAGGAGTCCAATTAACTATTTCCTAAATACTATAGTACGACAAGCCATTCAAGAGTTTGATTATACCAGTTAATTACCTAAAACTAGCAAAGAACTAAATTGTAAAGATAAAAAACTACAAAACTATCAAATATGATAACATGGAGGAATTGGTTGATTTCTATGTGGTTGGTTGTGTGATAAACTGTAATATATACATATTTTAATCCCACATTTAGCATACTTTTGGATGATTTATTCCCTGAATTGTGAAATTTGGTGCTCTTAATCCTTTAATTTCATGTTTTATACTTAGGAGAGCACCGGAGGATGAAAAGAACGAGAAACGAGCCTAAAATGGTGTAAATGGGCCAACTTACGAAATCAACACAGCCTGGGCCCAAGACCACACGATCGTGCCTCCTTAACAGACCCGAACACGGCCTGGCCACGATTCACACGGGCGTGTCCCTACCGTGACAAAGAGGAATTTCATTCGGATTAGGGTACTGATCGTTGATTTCAGAGTTTTAAATTTATAATGAGAATGAGCGAACCTGGAAACTAACTCTGACAACGATTTGAGGCAAGCACACCTATCGAACAGTAGTATAGTTTAGGCAAGACCGAAATGTCGAACCTAAAGGAACCGAAAGTACTAATACTAACTCTCTTTCTATTATTTAGCCTAAGGATTAAGTGAATGCTTATCTAATCTAAATTTAACTATCAACTAAACTAAAGATGCAAAGACAAAGAGGATGAATTGAGAAAATAACTTGGAAGAAAAACCAATTAATTAAGACGACACCCAAGGAAGAATCCACCTAGACTTTACTTGTTATCTAACTCTTAACCAGACGATTTATTCATTTGACTTGATCCGTAAGATTCCCTAAGTTATATTAAACCCTCTCTCGAAGCGAATAACGTCAAACCCTAGGTTGATTAATTGAAGTCCCTTTCTAATTAAAACCCCTAGAATTGCATTAACTCGATCTATGGACTCTCATATTAGGTTTCACCCTAATCCGGCAAAATCTCGTCACCCTATCTCTAGGCGCACGATCAACTCTGCTTAGATCTACTCTTAAGCAGGGACTTTTGCTCCTCCACCTAAGCACGTCATACTTGAATTAATATCCCAGAAATATCAACACAAGAATTAAGAACACATAATTAAGAACAAGTCAAATATTTATCATATAATTCAGCAAACGACAACAAGATTCATCTTAGGTTTCATTCCCCTCAGGTATCCGAGGGTTTAGTTCATAAGAATAAAAGAAAACATCTCAAAAGAAAATATAAAACAAAACATAAGAAATCCCAAAAACCCCCTGAAGGAATTGAAGGAGAAATCCTCTGTCTTGAGTATAATTTCGGCTTCTTGAGATGGATCAACTGGCTATCTTCGAGTAATTTCCACAAATCTGACCTTTCTGGGTCAGCTCCTTGGCCTAGCTAACCGTACCCTTTCTAGGTTATACTTAGGGGGTTTATATAGGCTTTTGAGATAGGTTTCTTTACCCCTAAGTATCCTTTTCCGAGTGAAACTCTTCTTTCCAGCGATAGGGACACGACCATGGCACACGCCCGTGTAAGTCATGGCCAGGCCGTGTTCAAGCCTGTTGAATGAGGCACGGCCGTGTGGATTTGGGCCAGGCTGTGTGGACTTCGTGATATGGCCCATTTTTTCCGTTGTGGGCCCGTTTTCTGTTCTTTTCGTCCTTGGGTGCTCTCCTGGGTATAAAACATGAAAACAAAGGATCAAGAGCACCGAATCACATAATTCGAGGCTTAAATCATCCAAAAGCATACTAAATATGGGCTTAAAATATGTTACTTTTACGGTTTATCAAACACCCCCACACTTAAGCTTTTGCTTGTCCTCAAGCAAAATTATCAACTCACAATTAAAACAAACTTCCTCGATCCATTAAAATTTATCAATAATGTTTCATCATAATTCAAAGATAATTTATACATGGATTATTCAACTCAAAGGGTCCTAAAGATTCAAACAATCAAAGTCATAGTTTTTTATAGTATGAAAACATAGGTGTTTCCCCTTACCTGAATAATTACCTCTGATTCAAAATCGACAAGAATTGACATCCTCACTAAAGATTCACTCAAATCACTTGAAGTGTTTAAGGTTCAGAATTAGCACTCAAAAGTCAAACATGAAAAGTTAATCCCATAGGCTTGCATGAAAATCAAATCTCCACCACTATAATATGAGATGATACACAGATCAAAAGGTCTTTAACAGGGTTGTAATGAGGCTTGGGTTAAAGGTGTGGATAAAGGCTGAATTAGAAGGTTAAAATCGAGATTGACTTGACAAATTACCTAACTAGAAATAGCGAACTAATAATGAATAATTATATCAATTGAAAACTTGTCATACTAATAATAATACTCTAATACGAGCTTTCTTCTTCAATAATTGGCATTCAAGCGTATAAGCTCATTCACAACTAATAATGAATATAATTAGTTTTTTTAATTAAGAACAAGTCATTACATAATAAAGGATGAATTTAACTACTGAAATAATATAATTAGGTAGCTAATCAAATCAAATCTCGATATAAGTTAGTCAAAAAAGAATGGTGATAACAAATACAAAGGTTATTGCGTTAATATTAGTGGGTGAGTCAAATAAAAAGGGTTATTAGGATTAAACGGGGTTCACTAGGGGTTAATTATGAAGGTAGGCTTTTTGATGGAGTAAGTGGGTTAAAACCTAGGTGCCTTTATCATCTCGGTATATCAAATCATAGGTGTGGTCTCGACATGTATAATCAATGCAAGTTCTAGAATAACAAATCTATGTTGACACACTCATAATCAATAAAGTGAGCAAGAAAAAGAATATATGCTCTCTAAGGCTCAAAATCTCAAAGAAATTATGGGTGTTTGGTATCAACCTTTCAAGATATCATTCAGATTCCGGTAGATAACCTAAAAATTTCAAAATTTTTGAAAAATAGACTTATCATGCTTGATTCTCTAGTATCCTTCAAATTTAATCATCAATGCACAATTATCAATGACTTAATCCAAAACACCATAAATCAAAGGAAATTTCATTCTAATCATAATATGAGAAACTTAATTTTAGAATAAGGAATAATTCAGGGATTTCAGAATAATGTAGAATGTTAGGCACTTTCTTGAAATAACTATTCACCCCCCACACTTAAGATGAACATTGCCCTCAATGTACAAACATAGATATGTATCATTTAGTAAGATAATCAAAAGAGAGGGAGAGAAGTGAAACTTTCTAAATTATGGATGAGACCTTGGACGATGTTTCATGACAAATGTAATGACTAGGTGTACGTAATGTTTTCATTCCGTGAGTGGTATATTCAATCTATTTAATCTGCGAAGTCATTGATTAGTTTTGGGGGGTGGATGTTGTTATGGAATTTTATGGTTAGATAGCCAGTAATAAATTGAGATCAATAGTAAAAATAAAACTTTCAAGTCTTTAGACAATAACTAAATTAGGAACGAAATAAAAGTAGAAATAAATATCAAGGAGAAAAATGAAAATAAAAATAAGCATAAAAAATAAAAAGGACTCAGAAGTCCTCTGCATTATCTGGGTCTTGAGGTGGTGGTGATGATGAGATATGGAAATGATGACAGATCTGTTGAAGGGTGGCCTTGATCCCGTCAAATCATCGAGCGGTGTCATTAAATTGCTGCGTACAGTATTGCTCAAATTGGGTGAGGCGTGCAGAAATGTATGATAGTGAAGTTGCTGTCCGGGAGGGACGATGGCTCGGTAGTGGTGCCTCCTGTGGTGGTTGGACATCGTCAGTAATGTCCCCGGGGTCCTCCTCATCGGTGGAAGGTGCGAGCTGGTATTGGGGGGGTCGGTCCCACGAAGACGCTGGATCATCCTCATTTGTAGCATTGTCTGGATGCCCTGTGGGGCCATCTGCCCTATCAGTGTGAGTGAGGAGGTTCGTGTGTCGGTGTTGAAGAGCCCCAAGTACCGAGCCAAGCGTGTAATGTAGGGACCCATAGATATGATCCCTCGCAGGTGCTACTCCGTTTGATGTTGAATAGCTTGGGCTATAAAATATGCTAGTTCGACAACATGTCCGTTCGACATGCAACATAGATAGTAGGCGTCATGAGTATTGACGACGCTGGTGCTCTCTCGTCAACTTGTCAAAGTATGAGCCAAAATAGCATGTACATACCTCAGAGACGGTGCCAGGGCCATCGCTTTTGAGCGACTAGGGTCATAATCGAAGGAGTGGGTAGCTATCTTGTGCCAACATTGGGTGGGGCTGAAATGTATATGGCGATGCAACTCCGAAAGGTCGTTCTCTGCTACGAAGTCGTCTGTATAAAGTCCTAAAACAGCTCCGAACTCAGGCACGTTCAGCTGTCGTATAGTGTCACCGAGACAAAATCGTATCGGGCCTGGATCATCGTAACGGCTCATCACTGTTTGAGGTTGAAATGTTGAGCAGAGCTCCAAAGTGAGCTGTAGGTATGTGTGCTCGACAATGTTGAAGAATTGCTCGCACGGATCAGTGGTTAGGAGAGCCCGTATGTCACTGTCAAGATGGACCTGCTCTAAAGCGGCCTAGTCGATACATCTGCTTGTGTTGAGGGGCCGCATGCGTAGTAATTTATAACGGTCCTCTTGGACCCCTGGAAGAAATTGAAGGAACGGACGGCACACTTCGGTGGATGCTCTTGCAGATGATGATCCGGGTCCCTTTCGCTTTTTCGAGCTCGGGGCTGCTGTTCTCTTTCCTTGAGATGATGACATTGTACCTGAAAACAGTTGATATTCAAGTAATAATAAAGTAATTACTTTGATCGATACCTAAAATATTCAAATTCTAACTAAGAGCATTTCAACCATGAGAAATTATATTGACAAAATTAACTAATTTAAACAAAAATATAGCAATCAAATTAGTTCTAAAATTTAAGAAATTATACTTAAAACTAAATAATACTAAAAGTAACAAGAAACTAAATAACATGAAGTTTTAATCAAACAAAGGTTATAATGAATGAAAATGAAATAGTGACCAGCAATGTTTTGGGGGTGTGTGGAGCCGAGTACTGTGGAGCACGGGCATGTACGGTGGTGCAGGGTCGTGTGCTATAAAATTCTGGGTAGCACGGCGGTGGCGAGGGCGTGGGCTCCTGGTAACATGGGCGTGGCTGCATTTTGTGTGGGTATTTTAAAGAAGGGAAGGTGGAGGGTTTATGGGGGGTCAAAATGGGGGTGATTTATTTATGATGGCTGGATTAGGGAAGGAGAGGGTTGAGAGAATCGGTTAGGGTTGGGGTTTGGGGAAGATGAGAGTTTAAGTTCTTTAAATATGGGTGAGAGCAAGGGTAGGGGCCACGCCCGTGTTAGATTTTATTCAGGCCGTGTTTTTCGTGATTTTGAATTTTGGGCGCTTTGAGGGTGTTGGCCACGACCGTGGCCATAAGCCGTGTATGTTTTTTTTTCGCTTCTCCCACGCCCGTGCTACGTTTCCCACGCCCGTGTACACATAGTCAGTGTCGCACACGGTTGGTAGGCACGGGCGTGGCACGTGCCCGTGTTGGTTTACTCAGGATAGACCACGGTCGCTTCGCACGGCCGTGGTCTTTTTATCGCAGCCCGTGTTGGGGAAAATTTTTCTTTCTTCTTCTCGCAGGTCTACCTGCATGCCCATGTTCCATCCCATGGCGACCACACGGCTACGAGCACGCCCGTGTGTAAGGCCGTGTGGTAAGAAACCTGCGCTTTTCTGAATTAGTTAGTTTGATTTAGGTACTAAAAGGAAAAAATAAAATTAAAATGTGAAAATTAATGCGGTTAGTGAAGTTAGTGTTCGGGTTGCCTCCCAAGAAGCGCTTGTTTTAAGTCTTAAGCTAGACTCACCCTATTTCATTCCTAAAAGAAGGTTCACGGAGCTGAAGCTTCTCTCTCAATTCCTAAAAATCTTCACCATTATAAATTTTCAGTCGATGGCCATTTATCTTGAATGTTCCTTGAGTTGGATGGGTTACCTCGACTGTGCCATAAGGGAAAATAGATTTTATCACGAATGGTCCTGACCACCTTGATTTCAGCTTTCCAGGAAATAGTTTGAGCCTTGAATTATACAGCAGGACTAAGTCTCCTACTTCGAATTGCTTTGATTGTTTTAAACGAGCATCATGGCGTCGTTTTGTTGCCTCCTTATATAGTCGTGAATTCTCATAGGCCTCAGTTCGCCATTCATATAGTTCGTTTAACTGCATCATCCTCTTCTCACCTGCAGTTTTGAGATCGTAATTCAATAATTTTATCGCCCAGTAGGCTTTGTGCTCTAACTCAAATGGTAGATGACAACTTTTTCCGTAAATAAGTTTGTACGGAGATGTCCCTAAAGGGGTTTTAAATGTTGTTCTATAGGCCCACTGATCGCTGCAAATCAGAGCTTTAAATATTTATAAAAGAATGATCAAACCTGGAGACAAACTCTGACAACGATATTAGGCAAGACCGGTTATCGAACCCAAAGGAACTAAAAGTATTAATACTCACTTTCTTTTTATTATTTAGCCTTAAAGTTAGAGTGAAGATTACTTTTTAACTAAATTGACGACAGCTAAACTAAGGACACAAAGACAAAAAGACGAATTGGAAAATAACCTTGAGGAAAAACTTAGTTGATTTTGATGATACCCTCAGGAAGAGTCCACCTAGACTTTTCTTATTATCTAACCTTTTAATTATATGATTTCTTTTACTTAGCTTGATCCGTGAGACTCCCTAACCTATATTAAACCCTCTCTCGAGGCGAATAACGTCTAACCCTAGGTTAATTAGTGGAAGTCTCATTCGCTTATAATAACCTAGGACAGTAGTAAATCGATCAATGGACTCCCATATTAGGTTTCACCCTAATCCGGCAAAATCTCGTAACCCTATCTTTGGGCATTCGATCAGCTCCGCTTAATTATGTTAGATCTTCTCTTAGGCAGGGTCTATTCCTCCTCCACCTAAGCACATTAGATTTGGATTAAGCAACATAATTAAGAACAAACTAAGTGATTTATCATATAACTTAAAAATCAAATAATAAAATTCATCTAGGTTTCATCCCCTTCCGGTATCTGAGGGGTTTAGTTCATAATGAATAAAGAAAACATCGCAAGAGAAAAGATAAAACAAAACATAGGAAAACTCTAAAACCCCCTGAAGGAATCGAAAGAGAATTCCGCCGTCTTGAGTATAACTCTGGCTTCTTGGGATGGATCAACTGGCTATCCTCACGTTATTCCCTAACTCTGACCTTTTCGGCTTGGCTCCTTGGCCTCGCTTTCGCTCCCCTAAACAGGTGATACTTGGGGATTATTTATAGACTATTAGAACGTGATTCTTTCTCCCTAAGTATCCTTTTCCGACTAAAATTGCTCTTTCCAGCGTCAGAGGCACGGCCATATCACACGCCCGTGTGAATCCAGACCTGTCCGTGTTCGGATTTCTCTTGAGGCACGGCCGTGTGTGACGGGGTTGAGGCCGTGCTCTAGGTGTTTGTCGAGGCACGGCCGTGTGTGCTTTGGGCCAGGCCGTGTCGATTTCGTACTAAGGCCCACTTGTTCCGTTTTAGGCCTGTTTTGTGTTCTTTTCATCCTCGGGTGCTTTCCTGGGTATAAGACTTGAAAAGAAAGGATTAAAAGCACCTTTTTGTATAAAACAATGGGTAAATCATCCAAAAGCATATTAAATGTGGGTCAAAAATATGTTACTTTTATGGTTTATCAAATACCCCCACACTTAAGCTTTTGCTTGTCCTCAAGCAAAATTCTCAACTTACAATTAAAATGAACTTTCCATGATCTATAATTCTTATCAACAATGTCTTATCCTAATTCATAGAGAATTCATACATGGATAGTTTGATTCAAACGAAATAAGTCATTATTTTGTACCTCGAAAACATAGGTGTCGTCCTTCTTTTAAATGACTACCTTTTTAATTCAAAATCGACAAGGATTGATATCCTCACTTAGAATTCACTCAAATCACTCTAAAGTGTTTAAGGTTCAGAAAAAGGGTCGCTCATAAGTCGAACCTGAAAAGTTAATTCCATAGGCTTGCCTGAAAATCAAATCTCCACCACTGTAATATAAGATGAGAAACAGATCAAAAGGTCTTTGTTAAGGTTGTAACGGGGCTAGGGTTAAAGGTGCGGATAAAGGCTGAATTAGAAGGTTAGAATCGAGATTGACTTGACAAATTACCTAACTAGAAAAAATGAACTTAATCTTTAAACACTAATAGAATGAGCTTTTTCCTTGAGAAATTGAATTTGAACATACAAGCTCACTTAATTATCGTACTAATAATGAATATACTTTTTTTATAACAAACTAACATAATAGTAATAAAGAATTTTTTACAATTGAAATATAAAACATAGTTAGGAAACTTGTTTAACATCAAATCTCGACAAAAAGGTAGTTAAAAGAATTGGTGATAACAAATACAAAGGGTTTTTGGTTAAAATTAGTGGGTGAGTCAATAAAAAGAGTTGTTAGGGTCAACGGGGTTCACTAAGGGTTAATTATGAGGGTAGGCTTTTTAATGGAGTAAGTGGGTTAAAACCTAAGTGCCTTTATCATCTCGATATATCAAATCATAACTGTGGTCTCGACATGTATAATCAAGGCAAGTTCTAGAATAACAGTTCATAGTTGACACACTCATAATCAAAAAATGAGCATGAAAAAGAATGTATGCTCTATAAGGTTCAAATACTCACAAAAATTATGGGTGTTTTGATATCATCCTTATAAATTTTAAATTTCAAGGTAGTATTTAAATTTAGGTCAACAACCTAGCAAAAATTTTAATTCCTGAAAAACAAACTTATCATGCTTGATTCTCTAGTATTCTTTAAATTAAACATCAATGTACAATTAACCATGACTTATTCTAAAACATGTCAATAATTATCACAAATCATCAGAAATTTCATCCTAATTAGTAATATGACAACTTTGCATAAAAACAAGACTAAATCAGGGATTTGAGAATAATGAAAAAAGTTTGGCAATTTTATTCCATTTTTAACCTCAGGGATTTGAGAATAATGCAGAAAGTTAGGTCTTTTTACCCCCCACACTTAAGATGTACATTGTCCTCAATGTACAAAGATAGATGATGCAAATTAGTGATTAAAAGATAGGAGGGAAAAGTGTTACTTCCTGGGATTTCTGACGAGATCCTTGAGGATATGGACAGTGTGTGGCATCAGGTGACTTTTTTGCATTTCTCCTAATTGTACTTTTGTGTGTGAGGAATAACTGATTTATTCTGCAAAGTTACTTTGTTAGTGATCTTTTTGATGAAAAGATATGGTGTTAGGGATGACTGAATGATTGAATAGCCAATGATAAAAATTTAAAAAAAAATAAAAGTTCAAATTTAAGCGGCATAAAATAAAGTCTTAAAAAAAATTAAGAAGATAAAACAAATTAAAAGGACTCAGAGGTCCTCATCCATGGTTGGGTCCGGTGGTGGTGCTGAAATGTGGAGATGTTGGCATATTTGTTGGAGTGTCGCCTCCAATCCGTCAAAGCGTCGAGCGACATGTGTCTCGAACTGGTCAAGTCGAGCAGAGATGTCTGCTAATGATGTTGTTGGTTGGTATGGACGCTGGCTTGGATTCGCTGCCTCCTCTGACGGCAGTGGGACATCATCAGGAATGTCCTCGTCCTCTTCCTCGTTGATGGGTGTTTTTAGTTTGTGCTGCGGAGGATCGGTCCCTCGTCATTGTGATATCATCCTGATATGTAGCATAGTTTGGACGCCTTGAGGAGCCATGTTTCCTATCAGTGTGAGGGAGTTGATCTACTCGTCGGTGTTGAGGAGGTTGATGTGCCGAGCTAGCCTTGTAATATAGGGCCCCATTGACAAAATTCCCTTCCTATGTTGCTCCGTCTGATGTTGAATTGCGCACGCCATAAAGTATGCCAAGTCGAACACATGTCCTTCAGACATGCAGGAAAGGAAGTAAACGTCGTGTTTACTGACGACGCTGGTGCTCTCTTTTCGACCTATGATGGTATGCGCAAGTATGGCATGAATATACCGTAGTGCTGGAGGAAGAGCTATCGCCTTAGATTGACTGGGGTTGTAGGTGGCCGTTGTGGGCTTTAGTTTATACAGCAGTCGATCGGAAGGCAGTGGGGTTCACGGTTTAGACCGGCCAGTGGGTTCTCTGCTATGAATTCCGTTGTATAGAGGCCAAGAGCTGCTCCGAATTGAGGTACGCTCAATCGAGACGGAATTGTATAGTGCCTGGGTCGACAAATTGAGCCATCACCATTTGTAGTGTGAATGTGGAGCAGAACTCGAGTGTGAGCTCGAGGTATGTAGGCTCATTAATTGAGAAGAAGGTCTCCCATGGATCAGTCGATATGAGTGCTTGGATATCAGTGGTGAGCCCTACTTGCCTGACGGCGTCCCAATCAATTTGTCGTCCAGTGCCTATGGGCCTATCCTTGATGGCTTTGTACCGGTCCTTCTGAGTGGCTTGTGGAAATCGGAGGAACTGGTGTCGAAGTTTAGCGCTTGCAGAAGAGGATCCGGGCCCCTTTCTTTTCTTGCTTGGAACGGTGTGTTTCACTCGAGATGTCGACATATTTCCTGTAAATCAAATATAAAGTAAGTTTTCTAGTTCAGCCAATATATTGGAAAATTGAGAACCATTATCATTCACAATTAAATTTTACCAATAGCAAGACATCAATTCTTCAAGAAAAGAAGTAATCTTAAAACATGCAACAAAACCACTATAACATGCATTAATAAATAAAAAGATGATTCAAACATTGAAAATCATGTTGTTAAAGAAATAAAGCAACAAGAAGCATTCAAACAAAGAAAATGAAATGAACTAAACACAACCATGTATAAACTGAACAAGAAATAGAATAGACTAAACAATATGAACACAATTTTGACATAAAGGGTAAATATGCAGAAATGGTATCAGGATTTTAAGAGAAAGGAAACCATAAATGGTGATGAATGACGAGCACGGGCGGCGCGCACGGCGGTGTCGCTGGGTCTGTGGTCTGGGCACGACGCTGTTAAGGGCGTGGTGCTTGGGTGCACGGTGGTGTTGTGACCGTGTGGGTGGTTGGACTGAGTTTTTGGAGGAGAAACGACGGTGGGGATGGGGTAGACTGGTTGAGTGGCTAGATTTGGAGGTGGGGAATGAAAATTTGATTTTAGGGTTTGAGGTTTGGGGGGAAAGACGGTTACTTTGTTTAAATAGGGAGGGGAGCACAGCCTTTCGCACGCTGTCTTAGATTTGAATTGCCCGTGCTTTTCGCGATTTCTTTAAAATTGGGCGCGCTTCAAAGGTTTTGGCACGGCCGTGTGTCAATTTGCATGCCCGTTTTCGATAAGAAAAAAATGTTAGCATGGTGGGGTAACACGGACGTGTCTAGCCCGTGTATAACAAGTCAGTAACCTTAGTAATGTCACACGGTTGTGAGGCACGACCGTGTTGTGCCCGTGTATTATAAGTCAGTAACCTCAGTAATTTTACACGGTTATCTAGCACGGGCGTGGTCTGGTGTTGCAGCCTGTGTCACCGAAAATTTTTTTACCCTGTTTAGGCACGGTGCTTTGGCACGCCCATGGTCTATTTCCTGGCTATGCACGGCTATGTACACGCCCGTGTCAAGGCCGTGTTGAAATTTCTGCATTTTCTTGTTAGACTATTTTAATGCTATGTTAGAAAAATAAAAACTATGTTAGTATGTTAGTGCTCGGGTTGCCTCCCGAGAAGTGCTCGTTTATAGTCTTAAGCTAGACTCTCTCTGTTTTTTGTTCCAACGGATGGCTCACTGATAAACCGTAAAAGTAACATATTTTTATCCCACATTTAATATGCTTTTGGATGATTTATCCCTTGTTTATATAAAAAGGTGCTTGTAATCCCTTCTTTTCATGTCTTATACCCAGGAAAGCACCCTAGGATAAAAAGAACACAAAAGGGGCCTAAAACGGAGTAAATGGGCCTCAGCATGAAACCGAAACGCGCTGACCCAAAGCCCACACGGCCGTGCCTCGACGAACACCTAGAGCACGGCCTCAACCCCATCACACACGGTCGTGCCTCAAGAGAAATCCGAACACGATCAAGTCTCGATTCACACGGGCGTGTGACATGGCCGTGCCTCTGACGCTGGAAAGAGCAATTTTAGTCGAAAAAGGATACTTAGGGAGAAAGAATTGCGTTCCAAGAGCCTATATATCCCCCAAGTATCACTTGTTGAAGGGAGCGAAAGTGAGGCCAAGGAGCCAAGCCGAGAAGGTCAGAGTTAGGGAATAACACGAGGGATAGCCAGTTGATCCATCCTAAGAAGCCGGAATTATACTCAAGATGGCGGAATTCTCCTTCGATTCCTTTAGGGGGTTTTAGGATTTTTCTTATGTTTTGTTTTATATTTTCTCTTGCGATGGTTTGTTTATTCGTTATGAACTAAATCCCTCAGATACCTGAAGGGGATGAAACCTAGATGGGTTTTATTATTTGATTTTTAAGTTATATGATAAATTACTTAGTTTGTTCTTAATTATGTTGCCTAATCCAAATCTAATGTGCTTAGGTGGAGGAGGAATAGACCCTGCCTAAGAGAAGATCTAATATAATTAAGTGGAGTTGGTCGAATGCCTAGAGATAGGGTTACGAGGTTTTACCGGATTAGGGTGAAACCTGATATGGGTGGGAGTCCATTGATCGATTTACTGCTATCCTAGAGGGTTATTATAAGCGAACGAGAGTACCACTAATTAACCTAGGGTTAGACGTTATTCGCCTTAAGAGAGGTTTTAATATAGGTTAGGGAGTCTCACGGATCAAGCTAAGTAAAAGAGATCATATAATTGAAGGTTAGATAATAAGTGAAGTCTAGGTGAATTCCTCCCGAGGGTATCGTCAAAATCAACTGAGTTTTTCCTCAAAGTTTTTTTCTAATTCATCTTCTTGTCTTTATGTCTTTAGTTTAGCTATCATCAATTTAGTTTAAAAGACTAAATAATAAAAAGAAAGTGAGTATTAATTGTAACACCCCAAACCCGGCCTAAACGTTACGACCGAATCTGGCATGTCACATAAAAGGGTTGTTTAAAAACTGTGCGTTTGTTAAAAAGTTCGTATTCTTTTTGAAACTCCGCGTTTTGTGGTTTGTTTATAAAAGCCAATTCATTGAATGCCCACTTTATAAAAACTGATGGCCTCAACTATCGCGTCGAAGCCCCACACGTGCACTCGCACACTCGTGTGGCTACTATTACCGTGACCGGCACTTCGGCATTTGTCGCTCTACAACTACGCCTAAGGCCCACTCCTGTGCCCAAATACCCTCCAAGATGTGTTAATCCGCTTTTGGAATGCTCTTTATATAGCTAGCTCTTCACCTTCATTCTTTGTATCTTTCCGATGTGGGATCCCTTCGTCAGTAGAGTTTAAATTCAACTGAAACTCTTGCCGTCCAATCCGCAAAATAAATACTCCTTTGCTTCTCACAAGATTCGAACCCAGGCTCCCTTGCAACATAATCCACGCCGCTAACCACTTGGCCACAAGCTCCTCTTGTGTCTTAAACCATGTGCAACTAAATATAAACTATGGCCCAAATTCTAAGATCCAAGTAAAAAGAAACCAAAATGCAAAAGCCAAGACTTGAACCTTTGACCTTCTTCCTTCCTTGTGGCGTCACTCCCTTGCTCCCTAAGTGGCGTCACTTTGCCACTACACCACACCTTCACTTGTGTCATTTTCCTCCACTTTTTATTCTTAAGGCCTACCTGCCAACTTCCAGGGTTTTTTTTACCTAAAACCAAAATTTCCCTAAAGCCTAAATTTGATCCCGGGACTTCCTAAAGTCCTCTAACCTTCCAAAATCACTTACCTAATAAGTCTAACTTGCATTAATTCTGTTCTCTAAAATTTTAAACGCTACTACGCCTAAGGCCCATTGGGCTCAATCCTACTAGGCCCAATTTCAGGATGTTACAAATCCACCCTCCTTAAAGAAATTTTGTCCTCGAAATTTCCAACTAACTAACAGTCGTACATCCTAACTTACAACACTACGCCCACGCTGCGCACTCTGATTCTAATAACACTAATACCCTTTCTAACTAAATCTTGGAACCCCTTCACATAACCAACTATCTAACACCGGAGCAAACAGATATTTTTCCCACATACATACAACTCCCATATTCAAGCATCACATCCACAGATCGCAGAATAAATACAATCATTCAGCATATAATAGAATATAGTAAAAACGAAATTTATGGATTTGGTGCCGGAGACTCGGGTGCCATACTTCCAAAAAAAAATATATATTTTTCTAAACCATTTTCCAAACCATCCTTTGAAAACATTTTTGAACCCAAACCCACAGCCAAGTTTTTGAACCTAGGCTCTGATACCATAATTGTAACACCCCAAACCCGGCCTAAATGTTACGACCGAATCTGGCATGTCACATAAAAAAGGTTGTTTAAAAACTATGCGTTTGTTAAAAAGTTCGTATTCTTTTTGAAACTCCGCGTTTTGTGGTTTGTTTATAAAAGCCAATTCATTCAATGCCCACTTTACAAAGTTGTTATTAATTTGAATAAAATTGTATTTGTTGTGAAAATCGAGTTTAAGTAATTTTGAATAAAAACGATTTATTATCATTTCAGGAAAATCCCATATTGAACATTAAATAGTAAACAGTAACCAAATTGAAAGCTAAAACCAAATAAAATACCAAAGGCCTTATTACATATCAAAATCCCAAAAGAAAAAGTAAGTTTAAATACAAGAAACGAGTTTACGAGAAAACATTGCAGGGCCACTACAAGTCTGCCTTGGCTCCCCAAATCCGCGGTCCAATGATTACCTGAAACATTTAAAAAGAGGGGGTGAGTTTACGAAAACTCAGTGTGTGTTTCCCCTTACGAGTGATAACTGGGCCTAAGCCCACAGAAGCAGATTGGGCCTTAGCCCTCACAATAGCATACTTGGCCGAAGCCCACATAAATCGAATCGGGCCGTAGCCCTAACATCACAGTATAGCAGATAGCACATGCCAAATGATGCAAAACCCATTCTCTAGTCATATTCGGCCATAAGCCCATAACATAGCATATCGAACCATAGCATATTAAATCACATGTACATATAAGAATAAAAATGCAATCCCGAACCCACCTAGGTATCTATCCTCTACACACCACCCGTACCTGCCAATCACACCGTGGGGATTACTAAATCGACCCTCCATCCGCTACACACCATCGAAGGCAGTCGCTGCAGTTAACTGCACATCGCCCTTATAATCGTGGCATGGCCACCAGATAATGTGACAGAGTCACCGGAATCATAATATGTGACATAAGTCATCGGATACATAATATGTGACATAAGTCACCGGATAATGTGGTAAAAACCACCGGAACACTTCCCCTTTCATATCATATCACCTATATGCCCATGCAACATACATATTATTCAGATATATGCAATGTGTCATGTATGCAAAACATATATCAAATATAAGAATAACATAAGTTACCATCATAATCCGATAGACATAAAACAACAAAATCAAGCTAATCAACCTCTAAGGGTATAATCGTAATTTTACCTACCAAGGGTATTTTCGTAATTTACCCACCAAGGGTATTTTCCTAAATTCGCACCTGCAATGGCCTTTTCGAAGGCCTAATGTCGCCACTAGCGACTCAGCTACCATTTCCGGTCGTACCGGACAATTGGGCCTAAAACCCGATTTCGGCCCATTCGGGCCCACACGCTCGTGTGGCCCACCTAGCACAAATCTAGCCACGTATATAAGTTCCACCTAGTCTAGTTCAACATATACTAAACAATCATACAATTTACTCATTTGGGCCCAAGGGCCCATTGGGCCCACTTCGGCCCATCGTGGCCCAAGCAGCCCAACCCACAAGAATACTACTGATGGCCTCAACTATCGCGTCGAAGCCCCACAAGTGCACTCGCACGCTCGTGTGGCTACTATTGCCGTGACCGGCACTTCGGCATTTGCTGCTCTACAACTAGAGTAGAGAGAGTTACACACCTGATAGGACTCTGGTGTTAATCCGCGCTTCGACCACTCCTGTGCCCAAACTCCCTCCAAGGTGTGTTAACCCTCCTCCTGGAATGCTCTTTATATAGCTAGCTCTTCACCTTCATTCTTTGTATCTTTTCGATATGGGATCCCTTCGTCAGTAGAGTTTAAATTCAACTGAAACTCTTACCGTCCAATCCGCAAAATAAATACTCCTTCGTTTCTCACGAGATTCGAACCCAGGCTCCCTTGCAACATAATCCACGCCGCTAACCACTTGGCCACAAGCTCCTCTTGTGTCTTAAACCATGCACAACTAAATATAAACTATGGCCCAAATTCTAAGATCCAAGTAAAAAGAAACCAAAATGCAAAAGCCAAGACTTGAACCTTTGACCTCCTTCCTTCCTTGTGGCGTCACTCCCTTGCTCCCTAAGTGGCGTCACTTTGCCACTACACCACACCTTCACTTGTGTCATTTTCCTCCACTTTTTATTCTTAAGGCCTACCTGCCAACTTCCAGGGTTTTTTTACCTAAAACAAAAATTTCCCTAAAGCCTAAATTTGATCCCAGGACTTCCTAGAAGTCCTCTAACCATCCAAAATCACTTACCTAATAAGTCTAACTTGCATTAATTCCGTTCTCTAAAATTTTAAACGCTACTACGCCTAAGGCCCATTGGGCTCAATCCTACTAGGCCCAATTTCAGGATGTTACATTAATACTTTTAGTTTCTTTGGGTTCAATAACCGGTCTTGCCTAGCTATACTACTGTTCGATAGGTACACTTGCATTAATATCGTTGTCAGAGTTAGTCTCCAGGTTTGATCATTCTTTTATAAATATTTAAAACTCTGATTTTACAGCGATCAAGTTTTTGGCGTCGTTGCCGGGGAACTAAAATATTAAGAAAACTCTATTTTTATTACTTTAGTCCTAATTTTTATTTTTCGCAATTTAATTTTTTTCTTTTTGTTGTTATTTTTGTTTACTGAAATTTTCTCTCTTCCAACAGGTACCTCTAGTTTATGACTAGAAGGAACCCGAGGGGACCTTTAACATTCGACAACGAAATCGAAGCTACTGCTTGTAGGAACCGTCGAGAAACCAAGCGAGCCCTAGATTATACGGAAAGAGAGGAAGAAGATAGATCCAATCCTACTGAAGGGATGGACGAAAACAACCAACCACCACGTGATATGGGTGACAACAATGCTCCACGTACAATGTTCAATTATGCGTAACCGCATTTAACGGGAGCAGAATCTAGTATTGTTAGGCCTGCTATATCTGCTAACAATTTTGAATTAAAGCCTAGCACAATACAAATGATTCAACAGTTTGTTCAATTTGATGGTTTGCAGGACGAATATCCAAACACGCATATAGTTAACTTTTTAGAGTTCTGTGATACCTTCAAAATAAATGGCGTTTCTGATGATGCCATACGTCTTCGGTTATTCCCTTTTTCATTAAGAAACAAAACTTAACAATGGTTAAACTCGTTACAATGAGGATCAATCACTACATGGGATTAGATGACCGAAAAGTTTTTGATGAAATATTTCCCACCGGCCAAAACAGCCAAATTACGAAATGATATCTCTTCTTTTGTGCAGATGGATGTAGAGACACTCTACGATGCATGGGAGAGATTCAAAGATCTCTTGTGAAGGTGCCCACACCATGGTCTACCCTTGTGGCTACAAGTCCAAACCTTTTACAACGGTGTAAACATCTCAACGAGACAACTTACAGATTCAGCCGCCGGTGGAACATTGAACAACAAAACTCCAGAAGCAGCCTACGAGTTCATTGAGGAGATGTCATTAAACAATTATCAAGGGCAAGCTTCAAGGACCAAACCGACAAAATCGGCAGGAGTTTTCAACATCGATGCCATGACCATGCTATCAACGCAGCTAGAGATGATGAATAAAAAGCTTGATAATTTGTGTTCATTATAGGTACATCCAGTCATGCAGTGCGATGCCAGTGGAACTATGGCGAATCCTGAGTACCCACCCTACCAACCAGGAGCAGAAGGTAAACAGACAAACTATATAGGTAATAATTTCCGATCTAATAATAATCCTTATAGTAATACTTACAATCCAGGTTGGAGAAACCACCCAAATTTTTCATGGGGAGGAGAAGGAAACCAAGGAAATCAAAGGCAACAAGCTCCTCAGAACTTTCAAAATCAGCCATATCCACAATAAAAGAAACTGAACTTCGAGGACCATCTTCAAGAAACTGATTGAGCAGTCAAAAGCAATGAGAGACGACTCAATGAAATTGCTAAGTCAATCAAGGAAGTGACTAATGCAGTCGAACAACTCGCAAAACTAGTGGCAGAACGACCGCAAGGACGTCTACAAAGTAACACTGAGGTTAATCCTAAGGAGCAAATTCAAGCAATCACAGCTCAGGACAGTAACGAATTGGCTGAACCGAATTCAATTTCGGAAAAGAAGATAGACGAGGGTAAAGCAGAGGTACCACAAGAGAAGCCAAAACCGGTAATTAAAGAATACCAACCTCACATACCTTATCCTGAAGCCTTAAAAAGAGACGATTCAGAGGAACAGTTTGGTAAGTTTCTTAAACTCTTAAAGAAATTACATATTAACTTACCTCTTCTTGAAGCTCTTTTTCAGATGCCAGATTCAAGAAAATTTTTAAGACAGCTCTTGACCAACAAACACAGAATAGATGAACAGCAACACGTGGAACTAAATGCAACATGCTCGGTGATGCTACAAAACAGACTACCACAGAAACTAAAAGGTCCAGGGAGTTTTACAATTCCATGTTTAATTGGTAGCCTACATATTGACAATGCGTTAGCTGATCTAGGCGACAGCATAAACGTCATGCCTTACTCACTATTTAAACGACTAGGTCTAGGGAAGCCCAAACAAACTAGGATGAGTATTCAATTAGCCGATAAAACTGTTAGAATTCCTAGGGGCATTATCGAAGATGTTCTAGTAAAAATCGATAAATTTGTTTTCCCAGTAGACTTTGTTGTTTTAGACATGGATGAGGATAATTCAATCCCTTTAATATTAGGAAGACCCTTTCTAGCAACTACCAAAACTAAAATCGATGTTGCTACAGGTGAGCTCATACTTCGTGTAGGCGATGAATTAATTAATCTTCAAGATCTCGACTCGGCCAGAACAACAGTCAATAAAGAATTACAAGAGGAACAAAGCATTAGGGTCGACAATTTCGAGAAGCAAATGATAGAGATCAAAGGAGAGCCAGAATCACACAAAATAAAACCTGAGGAACCACAAGAAGAGCTCATGGGTACATCTAATCACTTCAAAATAGGAGATGAAGTACTGTTAGACAAAACCGATCCCTAAAACCTGAAGGCAAGGGGAGAAATCCTTCTCAAGGTACATGATACCTTCCCAAACAGCATAGTCAAAGTAAACAATCCAATATTTGGCACTTTTAAGGTAAACGCTCCTCGACCCCAACTATGTCAAGAGAATAAAATCGTAAGTACGAGGGAAGATATTCAAACCTTTAAACCTCCCTAAAATTTTCAAAACACGAGGAAGTCTAGCTTAAGACTATAAACGAGCGCTTCTCGGGAGGCAACCCGAGCACTAACCTTATTCTTTTTAGTTATCTCTTCCTTATTCTTCTCAATTAAAAAAAACTAACCTAAAATGCAGGATTTCCAGGCCACACGGCCTTACACACGGCCGTGTCCGTGGCTGTGTGGACCACCTAAACCGTCACACTGACAGGACACAGGCCATGCAGTCAGCCCAACCACCCTCTCCAATATCATGGATCCAACAAACCCTTCCCACGGGCACCGACAGAAAGGGCACGCCCGTGCTAGCAACCATGTGAAGATACTGACTTGCACACCACGGCCAAGAGACGCCCGTGCTAGCAACCGTGTGAAGCTACTGACTTAACGGGCACGGGGAGAACACGCCCGTGCAGAATGACCGTGCCTAAAGGAAAAATTTCACAAGCACGGGCATGGAAGGACCAAGCACGGCCACAAGGGTGACAACACCACCTATAACACGGCCGTGTGAGGTGGCCGTGTAAATCGACACACCCTATGACCACGACCGTGGAGGAGCCCAAAATTTGAAATCCTATTTAAACCCCTCACCTCTTCTCCTTCCCTCCATCTAATTCTTCCTCTCCTTTTCACTCTTGTCAGTCTTAAACCCTTCAAGACACTACATCATTGAGCAAATCAATACCATGCCGAAGAAGCGGAAGAAGCTACGCATAGACTCCTCAACAAAGGACGATCAACATGAGTTCATGCCGGCAGCTTCGTCTCAATAACAAGCCAAGGGTCTTTGAGACCAATTAGTTTTTATCTTCTCTTTCTCTCTTGCTTCAATTTCCTGCTCTTCTCCTTTATTTTCCCTATTTAAGCTTCTCTACTACTATTTTCGTTTAATTTTCTTTTAGTTTCTTAAACTCAGGTTCGCCAGGCTGCTAGGGAATCACGCCAACCACCACAACAACCTCACCACTCTCACCACCGCCACCACATCCCCAATCTTAGCATTGATTCCCACCTTGCGAACCATCCCTTAATAAGGACTTCATAGTCCATTAGGATTTTCTTTTCTTTTTAGTTTTCTTCTTAGTATCCTTCACCTTAGCTTGCTTTTCTTTAATTTTGTATTTAGTTTATTTTTATTATGTCTTAATAAACCCTGGCTAATCCTTCACGAGTTCCCCAATTTCTTCATCTAGCACAGAGCTCGGGAACCACCACCACCACCATACCGATGCCTTCGCCGTAATTGCCACTCCCTCCACCATAACCTCCATGACCCCTGCCCTCTTCCAAGGAAACAGTCCACACCTCAGGGAGTATTCTATCCCCTCCCTTTTGATTTTGAATATAAATGCGTTATCTATCTTTGTACATTGAGGACAATGTACATCTTAAGTGTGGGGGGTAAAAAGACCTAACCATTTTCATTATTTTGAAATCCCTGAGGATAAAAATGGAATAAAATTGCCAAACTTTTTTTCATTATTCTCAAATTCCTGATTTAGTCTTGTATTTATGCAAAATTGTCATATTACTAATTAAGATGAAATTTCTGATGATTTGTGATAATTATTGGTATGTTTTCGAATAAGTCATAGTTAATTATACATTGATGTTTAATTCAAAGAATACTAGAGAATCAAGCATGATAAGTCTGTTTTTCAGGAATTAGAAATTTTTGCTAGGTTGTTGACCTAAATTTAAATGCTACCTTGAAATTTAAAATTTATAAGGATGATGTCAAAACACCCATAATTTTTGTGAGTATTTGAACCTTATAGAGCATACATTCTTTTTCATGCTCAATATTTTTTTATTATGAGTGTGTCACCTATGAACTATTATTCTAGAACTTGCATTGATTATACATGTCAAGACCACAGTTATGATTTGATATACCGAGATGATAAAGGCACTTAGGTTTTAATCCACTTATTCCACTATAAAGCCTACCTTTATAATTAACCCCTAGTGAACCTCGTTGAGCCTAACAACCCTTTTCATTGACCCAACTACTAATTTTAACTAAAAACCCTTTGTATTTGTTATCACCAATTCTTTTAACTACCTTTTTGTCGAGATTTGATGTTAAACAAGTTTCCTAACTATGTTTTAATATTCCAGTTGTAAAAATTCTTTATTACTAGTACTTAGTTTGTTCTTAAAAAAACAGAAAAAAAAAGAAGTAAGTATATTCATTAGTAGTCCTATGATTAAGAAAGCTTGCATGTTCAAATTCCAATCCTCAAGGAAAAAGCTTATATTATTAGTCTTTAATGTAAGAATAAGTGCATTTTACTAGTTAGGAAAATTATCAAGTCAATCTCGATTCTAACCTTCTAATTCAGCCTTTATCCACACCTTTAACCCTAGCCCCGTTACAACCTTGTAAAAGACCTTTTGATCTGTTTGTCATCTCATATTACAGTGGTGGAGATTTGGTTTTGAGGCAAGCCTATGGGATTAACTTTTCAGGTTCGACTTATGAGCGATCTTTTTCTGAACCATAAACACTTTAGAGTGATTTGAGTGGATCCTAAGTGAGGATATCAATCCTTGTCAATTTTGAATTAGATAGGTAGTTATTTAAAAGAGGGAAGACACCTATGTTTTCAAGGTACAAAAAGTATGACTTATCTCGCTTGAATCTTTAGGACGCTTTGAATCAAATCATCCATGTATGAATTTTCTATGAATTAGGATAAGACATTGTTGATAAGAATTACAGATCATGGAAAGTTTATTTTAATTGTATGTTGAGAATTTTGCTTGAGGACAAGCAAAAGCTTAAGTGTGGGGGTATTTGATAAACCGTAAAAGTAACATATTTTTATCCCACATTTAATATGCTTTTGGATGATTTATCCCTTGTTTTATATAAAAAGGTGCTTGTAATCCTTTCTTTTCATGTCTTATACCCAGGAAAGCACCCGAGGATAAAAAGAACACAAAACGGGCCTAAAACGGAGTAAATGAGCCTTAGCATGAAATCGACACGGCTTGACCCAAAGCCCACACGGCCGTGCCTCGACGAACATCTAGAGCACGGCCTCAACCCCGTCACACACGACCGCACCTCAAGAGAAATCTGAACACGGTCAGGTCTCGATTCACACGGGCGTGTGACATGGCCGTGCCTCTGATGCTAGAAAGAGCAATTTTAGTCGAAAAAGGATACTTAGGGAGAAAGAATCGCGTTCCAAGAGCCTATATATATCCCCCAAGTATCACCTGTTGAAGGGAGTGAAAGCGAGGCTAAGAAGCCAAGCCGAGAAGGTCAGAGTTAGGGAATAACACGAAGGATAGCCAGTTGATCCATCCCAAGAAGCCAGAATTATACTCAAGACGGCGGAATTCTCCTTCGATTCCTTCAGGGGGTTTTAGGATTTTTCTTATGTTTTGTTTTATCTTTTCTCTTGCGATGGTTTGTTTATTCGTTATGAACTAAACCCCTCAGATACCTGAATGGGATGAAACCTAGATGGATTTTATTATTGGATTTTTAAGTTTTATGATAAATTACTTAGTTTGTTCTTAATTATGTTTCTTAATCCAAATCTAATGTGCTTAGGTAGAGGAGGAATAGACCCTGCCTAAGAAAAGATCTAACATAATTAAGCGGAGTTGATTGAACGCCTAGAGATAGGGTTACGAGGTTTTGCCGGATTAGGGTGAAACCTAATATGGGAGTCCATTAATCGATTTACTGCTATCCTAGGGGGTTATTATAAGCGAACGAGAGTTCCACTAATTAACCTAGGGTTAGACATTATTCGCCTCGAGAGAGGGTTTAATATAGGTTAGGGAGTCTCACGGATCAAGCTAAGTAAAAGAGATCATATAATTAAAGGTTAAATAATAAGTGACGACTAGGTGGATTCTTCCCAGGGGTATCATCAAAATCAACTGAGTTTTTCCTCAAAGTTATTTTCTAATTCGTCTTCTTCTCTTTGTGCCTTTAGTTTAGATGTCGTCAATTTAGTTTAAAAGTAATTTTCACTCTAACTTTAAGACTACATAATAAAAAGAAAGTGAGTATTAATACTTTTAGTTCATTTGGGTTCAATAACCAGTCTTGTCTAGCTATACTACTGTTCGATAGGTACATTTGCCTTAATATTGTTGTCAGAGTTAGTCTCCATGTTTGATCATTCTTTTATAAATATTTAAAACTCTAATTTTACAGTGATCACTCATGGAGCATAAGCTCTTCTTTCATACCTCCAAAATCTGTACCGTTATAAATTTTAAGTCGGTGACCATTTACCTTAAATGTGCCTTTAGTGGGATGGGTTACCTCGACTGTGCCATATGGAAATATTGTTTTGATCATGAATGGTCCTGACCATCTTGATTTCAACTTTCCCTGGAATAGTTTAAGCCTTGAGTTGTACAATAGGACTAAGTCTCCCACTTCAAATTGCTTTGATCTCTTAAGACGAGCATCGTCATGTTGCTTTGTTCTCCACTCGTCCAGCTCGTTCATATGCATCATTCTCCTCTTACCTGCAATTTTGAGATCAGTATTTAAAAATTTTGTTGCCCAAAAAGCTTTGTGTTCTAATTCGAACGGTAAATGACAACTTTTCCTGTATGGGGATGTCCCTAAAGGTGTTTTAAATTTTGTTCTATAGGCCCATAACACATCATCTACTTTTAATGCCCAGTCTTTTCTATTTGATTCAACGGTTTTTTCTAGAATGTGCTTAAGTTCTCGGTTTGCTACCTCTACTTGCCCACTGGTTTGAGGATGGTATGGGGTTGCTGTTCTATGATACACTCCATATTTCTTTAGAACTTTTTCAAATTGGGTATTGCAGAAGTGTGTACCCCTATCGTTAATGATGGCTCTTGGTGTGCTGAATCGAGAAAAGAGTTTCTTGAGAAACTTAACTACTACCCTAGCATCATTGGTAGGTAAAGCTTCCGCTTCTACCCATTTTGACATGTAATCAACTGCTACTAGAATGTACTTGTTCCCAAACGAATTAGGGAATGGTCCCATAAAGTTAATACCCCATATGTCAAATCTTTCACATGATAACATATATGTTTGAGGCATTTCATCTCGTTTAGAAATATTACCTATTCGTTGACATCGATCACACGAGGTAACATACCTGTTAGCATCTTTAAATAGAGTGGGCCAATAAAAACCTGATTCAAGTATTTTATGTGCTGTCTTTATGCCACTGTAGTGTCCTCCTGACGGTCCTGAATGACAATGTTCCAAGATCTGGTTTGCTTCTGTCTTTGTAACACATCTTCGAATTACCTGATCTGCACAAATGTGGAAAAGAAAAGGATCTTCCCAAAAATAATTCTTCATATCAGCAAAGAATCGTTTCTTTTGGTGGTGTGTTAATTTTCTTAGTAAGATGTTAGCTGCTAAATAATTTGCAATATTTGCGAACCATGGTACCTCAGAATGTGTTATAGAGAAGAGTTGTTCTTCTAGAAACGAATCATTTATTTCGCCTTCATCGAGTTCTTTGATGTGTGGATTTTCAAGTCTGGAAAGGTGATTCGCTGCAAGATTCTCAGCTCCCTTCTTATATTGTATTTCCAGGTCGAATTCCTGTAAAAGTAAAATCCATCGTATGAGCCTGGGTTTAGCATCAGGTTTGTTTAAAAGATAACGAAGAGCTGAATGGTTAGTGTAAACGACAACTTTGGACAATATTAGATATTGTCTAAATTTATCAAAAGCAAAAACTACAGCTAGCAATTCTTTCTATGTGGTGGTGTAGTTTTCTTGTGCGGGTGTTAGTGTTCTGCTAGCGTAATAAATTGGCTGAAAGTGCTTGTCTCTTTGTTGTCCCAAAACTGCACCTACTGCAAAATCACTAGCATCACACATTAGTTCAAAGGGTAAGTTCCAATCAGGTGCAATTATATTTGGGGCATTTATTAATTTATCCTTAAGGATATTAAATGCATCTAAACATTCATGTTTGAAATAAAAAAGGACATCTTTTTCTAGTAATTCTGTTAAAGGCTTAGCTATTTTAGAAAAATCTTTAATAAATCTTCTATAGAATCCTGCATGTCCTAAAAAGCTTCTGATAGCCTTAACAGAACTAGGGCGTAGTTTTTCTATGGCTTCAACTTTTGCTTTATCTACCTTGATCCCTTTACTAGAAATCTTATGCCCTAAAACAATCCCTTCTCTTACCATGAAGTGACATTTTTCCCAGTTTAAAACAAGATTTGTTTCCTCACATCTCATTAGAACTTGTTTTAAACTTTTAAGGCAAAGATGGAAAGAATTACCGAATACCGAAAAATCATCCATAAATACCTCCATGATATCTTCTACTAGCTCATCAAAGATTGCCAACATGCAATGCTGAAAAGTAGCAGGTGCATTACATAATCCAAAAGGCATTCTACGATAATCAAACGTACTGTATGGGCATGTGAATGTCATTTTTTCTTGATCTTCAGGAGCTACGGGGATTTGGAAGTAACTGGAGAGTCCATCCAAGAAACATTAGTACATATGCCCGGATAATCTTTCTAACATTTGATCTATGAAGGGTAGCGGGAAGTGATCTTTTCTGGTGGCATCTTTCAACTTTCTATGGTCTATACAGACTTTCTAACCTGTGACTGTTCGTGTAAGAATCAACTCATTCTTTTCATTTGGCACTACCGTCATTCCTCCTTTCATTGGAACTACCTGCACAGGACTTACCCAAGTGCTATCAGAAATATGATAAATTATTCCTGCACCTAAGAGTTTAATGACCTCAGCTTTGACCACTTCTTTCATGTTGGGATTTAACCGTCTCGGGGGTTGCACACACGACTTGCATTCTTCTTCCATTAAAATTTTGTGGGTGCAAAATGCAGGGCTTATTCCTTTGATGTCAGAAATTTTTCAAGCTATGGTCTTTTTGTGTTTTTTTAGTACCTTTATCAGCTCCTCTTTTTCTTTAGGTTCTAGTTCTGCAGAGATGATTACTGGTAATGTAAAAGTGTCTCCGAGGAATGCGTATTCTAAGCGTTTTGGTAGCTGTTTCAATTCCAATTTGGGTGGCTCTTCGATAGAAGGTTTCTGTTTTATTTCGTCATCATTGTCAATTCTTTCTTCTTTCATTTGTTTGGATGACGATGTATTCAGATTCAGCTCATCATCCTCATCTTCTTCCCATTCTTCTTGAGTTAGACACAGTTCCATCGTGTTGTCATGTATAATTTCCTGTAATGAATTTTGAATGATATGATCAGTAGTATCAACAAAATAACAGGAATCATCTTGCTCTTTAGAATATCGCATGGCATCATAGATTTGAAAAATGATTTCTTCATCTCCTATCCTTAGTGCGAGCTTACCATCTCCTACATCTATAACAGCTCTAGCAGTGGCTAAAAAAGGACGCCCTAAGATTCAAGGAACATTAATGTCTTCATCCATGTCTAAGATAATGAAATCAACAAGGAAAATGAATTTATCAATTTTTACCAAAACATCTTCAATAACTCCTCTAGGATATTTAATAGATCTGTCTGCTAACTGAATACTCATCCTAGTGGGTGTTGGTTCCCCAAGATCTAGCTGTTTAAACATTTTATAAGGCATTAAATTTATACTAGCGCCTAGATCAGCTAATGCTTTCTTAATATTCAAACTACCAATTAAACAAGGGATAGTAAAACTTCCTGGGTCTTTTAACTTGGTTGGTAGCTTATTTTGGCGGACGGCTGAGCACTCTTCATTAAGTTCCACTGTTGACACCTCTTCAAGTTTTCGTTTATTCGTCAGTAGCTCTTTTAAGAATTTTGCGTACTTTGGCATCTGTGAAATAGCTTCAACAAAAGGTAAGTGTATTTGTTTAAAAAGTTCAAGAAACTTACTGTATTGTGCATCAATTCGCTCTTTCTTTAACTTTGCTGGATATGGGATTGGTGGTTTGTTCTCATTGCGTAATGGTGTTACCTCCTCAATTTCCTTTTCTTTATTTTTGGTTGGGATCTATTTCTTCATGTCACCTAATTCCCTTCCACTTCTTAGTGTGACTACTTTTACCTATTCTGCTTTTTTAGGAAGATTTTCTGCTCGTATTTCAAAGATCATCTTAGAAAGCATTCCAAGTGTCTTAGTGAGTTCCCGAAATGACTCGGTAAATTTTTCAATTGATGCGTGTTGATTTTTAAGGGTTCTCTCAATATCTTGCAGGCGTTTTTCTGTGTTTTCCATTCCCTCTCATATGGATAGGGCTGATTTCGGAAGTTTTGAAGAGGTTGTTGCCTTTGATATCCTTGATTTCCTTGTCCTCCCCATGAAAAATTTGGGTGGTTCCTCCAACCTGGATTGTAAGTATTACTATAAGGATTATTATTAGATCGGAAATTATTACCTATATAGTTCATTTGTTCATCTTCTGCTCCTGGTTGGTAGGGTGGGTACTCAGGATTCGCCACAGTTCCACTTGCATCGCACTACATGACTGGATGTACCTGTGATGAACACAAATTATCAAGCTTTTTATTCATCATCTCTAGCTGTGTCGATAGCATGGTCATGGCATCCATGTTGAAAACTTCTGCCGATTTTGTCGGTTTGGTCTTTGAGGCTTGCCACTGATAATTGTTTAATGACATCTCCTCAATAAACTCGTAGGCTGCTTCTGGAGTTTTTTTGTTCAGTGTTCCACCGGCGGCTGAATCTATCAGTTGTCTCGTTGAGGGGTTTACACCGTTGTAAAAGGTTTGGACTTGTAGCCACAAGGGTAGACCATGGTGTGGGCACCTTCTCAAGAGGTCTTTGAATCTCTCCCATGCGTCGTAGAGCGTCTCTACATCCATTTGCACAAAAGAAGAGATATCATTCCGTAATTTGGCCGTTTTGGCCGGTGGGAAATATTTCATCAAAAAGTTTTCGGTTATTTGATCCCATGTAGTGATTGATCCTCGTTGTAGCGAGTTTAACCATTGTTTAGCTTTTTTTCTCAATGAAAAAGGGAATAACCGAATATGTATGGCATCATCAGAAACGCCATTTATTTTGAAGGTATCACAGAACTCTAAGAAGTTAGCTATATGCGTGTTTGGATCTTCGTCCTGCAAACCATCAAATTGAACAAATTATTGAATCATTTGTATTGTGTTAGGCTTTATTTCAAAATTGTTAGCAGATATATCAGGCCTAACAATACTAGATTCTGCTCCTGTTAAATGCGGTTTCGCATAACCGAACATTGTGCGTGGAGCATTGTTGTCACCCATATCCCGTGGTGGTGGGTTGTTTTCATCTATCCCTTCAGTAGGATTGGATCTATTTTCTTCCTCTCTCTCCGTGTAATCTAGGGCTTACCTGGTTTCCCGACAATTCCTACAAGCAGTCGCTTCGATTTCGTTGTCGAATACCAAAGGTCCCCTCGGGTTCCTTCTAGTCATAAACTAGAGGTACCTGTTTGAAAAGAAAGAGAGAAAATTTCAGTAAACAAAAATAAAAACGAAAAGAAAAATAAATTGCGAAAAATAAAAATTAGGCTAAAGTAATAAAAATAGAGTTTTCTTAATATTTTAGTTCCCTGGCAACGGCGCCAAAAACTTGATCGCTGCAAATCAGAGCTTTAAATATTTATAAAAGAATGATCAAACCTGGAGACTAACTCTGAAAATGATATTAAGGCAAGTGTACCTATCGAATAGTAGTATAGCTTAGGCAAGGCCGGTTATCGAACCCAAAGGAACTAAAAGTATTAATACTCAATTTCTTTTTATTATTTAGCCTTAAAGTTAGAGTGAAGATTACGTTTTAACTAAATTGACGACAGCTAAACTAAGGACACAAAGACAAAAAGACGAATTGGAAAATAACCTTGAGGACAAACTCAGTTGATTTTGATGATACCCTCGGGAAGAATCCACCTAGACTTCTCTTATTATCTAACCTTTTAATTATATGATTTCTTTTACTTAGCTTGATCCGTGAGACTCCCTAACCTATATTAAACCCTCTCTCAAGGTGAATAACGTCTAACCCTAGATTAATTAGTGGAACTCTCGTTCGCTTATAATAACCCCAATGACAGTAGTAAATCGATCAATGGACTTCCATATTAGGTTTCACCCTAATCCGGTAAAATCTCGTAACCCTATCTCTAGGCGTTCGATCAACTCCGCTTAATTATGTTAGATCTTCTCTTAGGCAGGGTCTATTCCTCCTCCACCTAAGCACATTAGATTTGGATTAAGCAACATAATTAAGAACAAACTAAGTATTTTATCGTATAACTTATAAATTAAATAATATAATTCATCTAGGTTTCATCCCCTTCAGGTATCTGAGGGGTTTAGTTCATAACGAATAAAGAAAACATCGCATGAGAAAAGATAAAACAAAACATAGGAAAACCCTAAACCCCCTGAAGGAATCGAAGGAGAATTCCGCCGTCTTGAGTATAACTCCGGCTTCTTGGGATGGATCAACTGGCTATCCTCGCGTTATTCCCTAACTCTGACCTTCTCGGCTTGGCTCCTTGACCTCATTTTTGTTCCCCTAAACAGGTGATACTAGGGGATTATTTATCGGCTATTGGAACGCGATTCTTTCTCCCTAAGTATCCTTTTCCGACTAAAATTGCTCTTTCCAGCGTCAGAGGCACGACCATGTCACACGCACGTGTAAATCGAGACCTGTCCGTGTTCGGATTTCTCTTAAGGCACGGCCGTGTGTGACGGGGTTGAGGCCGTGCTCTAGGTGTTCGTCGAGGCACGGCCGTGTGTGCTTTGGGCCAGGCCGTGTCAATTTCGTACTAAGGCCCATTTGTTTCGTTTTAGGCCTGTTTTGTGTTCTTTTCATCCTCGGGTGCTTTCCTGGGTATAAGACATGAAAAGAAAGGATTAAAAGCACCTTTTTATATAAAACAAGGGGTAAATCGTCCAAAAGCATATTAAATGTGGGTCAAAAATATGTTACTTTTATGGTTTATCACCCAGAAAGCATCATCTACTTTCACTGCCCAGTCTTTCCTGTTTGATTCAACTGTTTTCTCTAGGATTCGCTTAAGTTCTTGATTTGCCACTTCCACTTGCCCACTGGTTTAAGGATGGTAAGGGGTAGCTGTTCTGTGGTGTACTCCATATTTTCTTAAGACTTTTTCAAATTGAGTATTGCAAAAGTGAGTGCCCCTATCACTGATGATTGCTCTGGGTGTTCCAAAACGAGAGAAAAGTTTCTTAAGAAACTTTACTACAGCTCTAGCATCGTTAGTAGGTAAAGCTTGGGCTTCCACCCATTTTGACATGTAATCTACTGCTACTAAGATGTATTTATTTCTGAATGAACTAGGGAACAGACCCATAAAGTCGATACCCTATACATCAAATATCTCACATGATAACATATATGTCTGAGGCATTTCATCGCATTTAGAAATATTACCTGATCTTTGGCATTTATCATACAAAGCAGCATACCTGTTGGCATCCTTGAAAAGAGTTGGCCAATAAAATCCTGATTCGAGCGTTTTGTGGGCTGTCTTAATCCCGCTGTAATGTCCTCCTGAAGGTCCTGAATGGCAATGTTCCAGGATTTTGCTTGCTTCCACCCTTGTAACGCATCTTCGAATTACTTGATCTGCACATATGCGGAAAAGAAAAGGATCTTCCCAAAAATAATTTTTCGCATCAGCAAAGAATCGTTTCTTTTGATGATGTGTTAACCTTTTTGGTAAGATGTTAGTAGCTAAATAATTCACAATATCTGCAAACCATGGTACCTCGAAGTTGGTTATAGAAAAGAGTTGTTCTTCAGGGAACGAGTCGTTTATCTCACTTTCGTAGAGCTCTTCGATATGTGGGTTCTCAAGTCTGGAGAGGTGATTTGCTGCAAGGTTTTTAGCTCCCTTCTTATCTTGTATTTCGAAATCAAATTCCTGTAAGAGTAAGATCCAACGTATGAGTCGAGGTTTTGCATCAGGTTTAGTTAATAGATAACGAAGAGCTGAATGATCAGTGTAAACGACAACTTTAGATAATATTAAATACTGCCTAAATTTGTCAAAAGAAAAAACTACAGCTAGCAATTCTTTCTCTGTGGTGGTATAGTTTTCTTGTGTGGGTGTCAATGTTCTGCTAGCATAATAAATTGGCTAAAAATGCTTGTCTCTTTGTTGTCCCAGAACTGCACCTACTGCAAAATCACTCGCATCACACATTAGTTCAAAGGGTAAATTCCAATCCGGTGCAATTATAATCGGAGCATTTATTACTTTATCCTTGAGGACATTGAATGCATCTAAACATTCCTGATCGAAATTGAAAGGAACATGTTTTTCTAGTAATTTTGTTAAAGGCTTAGCTATTTTAGAAAAATCTTTAATGAATCTTCTATAGAATCCTGTATGTCCTAAAAAGCTTCTAATAGCCTTAACTGAACTAGGGGGAAGTAATTTTTCTATGGTTTCAATTTTTGCTTTATCTACCTCAATCCCTTTACTAGAAATCTTATGTCCTAATACAATCCCTTCTCTAACCATAAAGTGACATTTTTCCCAATTTAAGACAAGATTCGTCTCCTCACATCTTATTAGAACTCGTTCTAAATTTTTAAGGCAAAGGTGGAAAGAGTTACCGAATACCGAGAAGTCATCCATAAATACCTCCATAATGTCTTCTACAAGTTCATCAAAGATGGCCAACATGCAGCGCTGAAAAGTAGCAGGAGCATTACATAATCCAAAAGGTATTCTACGATAAGCAAACGTACCGTATGGGCATGTAAATGTTGTCTTTTCTTGATCTTCAGGAGCTATGGAGATTTGGAAGTAGCCGTAGAGTCCATCCAAGAAGCAGTAGTACATATGCCCAGACAACCTTTCTAACATCTGATCAATAAAGGGTAAAGGGAAGTGATCTTTTCTAGTTGCGTCATTCAGCTTCCTATAGTCAATGCAGACTCTCCAACCTGTGATTGTTCTTGTAGGAATTAATTCATTCTTTTCGTTGGCTACAACAGTCATGCCTCCTTTCTTTGGAACTACCTGCACAGGACTTACCCAGGTGCTGTCAGAAATAGGATAAATTATTCCTGCATCTAGAAGTTTAATTACCTCAGCTTTGACAACTTCTTTCACATTGGGGTTCAAACGTCTCTGAGGTTGCACACAAGGTTTATACTCATCTTCCATTAAAATTTTGTGGGTGTAGAATGATGGGCTTATTCCTTTAATGTCTGACATTTTCCATGCTATGGCCTTTTTGTGCTTCCTTAGTACTTTTAGCAAATATTCTTTCTCCTTGGGTCCTAGTTCCGAAGAGATGATTACCGGAAGTGTAGAATTTTCCCCAAGGAATGTGTATTCCAAATGTTTTGGCAATTGTTTCAGTTCTAACTTGGGTGGCTCATCAATAGAGGGTTTTTGATTTAGTTCATCATTGATCTCAATGTCCTCTATTTCTGTCTATCTAGAGGATAACGTATTGGGATTCTCTTCATCGATATCGTCATCTTTCCCCTCATCTTGTGGAAGACACAGTTCCATCGTGTCACTGTGCATGATTTCCTGCAAAGATTCTTGAAAAATGTGATCAGTGGCATCAACAAAGTAACAAGAATCATCTTGTTCTCTAGAATATCGCATGGCATCATAAATTTGGAACACAATTTCTTCATCTCCTACCCTTAGTGCGAGTTTACCAACACCAACATTAGTGACAGCCTTAGCAGTAGCTAGAAAGGGTCGTCCCAAAATTAAAGGTACCTCTACGTCCTCATTCATGTCAAGCACAACAAAATCAATGAGAAATATAAATTTATCTATTTTTACCAGAACATCTTCAACAATATGTCAGCTAACTGAATACTCATCCTAGTTGGTGTTGGTTTCCCGAGACCAAGTTGCTTAAACATTTTATAAGGCATTAAATTAATGCTGGCACCTAAATCAGCTAGTGCTTTTTCTATACTCAAACTACCAATTAAACAGGGAATAGTAAAACTTTCTGGATCTTTCAATTTGGTTGGCAGCTTGTTTTGAATGATAGCTGAGCATTCTTCATTAAGTTCCACTATTGAAATTTCCTTGAACTTCCTTTCATTTGTTAGAAGCTCCTTTAAAAATTTTGCATATGTTGGCATCTGTGAAATAGCTTCAACAAAAGGTAAGGTAATATGTAGCTGTTTGAAAAGTTCAAGAAATTTACCATATTGTGCGTCTAAGCGGTCTTTCTTCAACTTCGCTGAATACGGGATTGTTGGTTTAATTTCCTCACGGGTCGGAGTTATCTTTGCCTTATTGGGTTCATGTGGTACCTCCTTCTTTGTTTCGATTAACTCCTTTCAGTGTCACTGCCTGGATCTACTCTTTTCCCCTAGGTAAGATTTCTGGTTGTATTTCAGAAACTAACCTAGTAAGTTGCCCGATTTGATCCTTGAGTTCCTGTGACAATGCCTTAAGTTTTGTTTCTACTTTCTGGAGACATGTTTCTGAGGCTGCTAAGAAATTTTTCAGCACCTCTTCAAGGTTCGACTTCGTTTCCTGTGGGTAGGGCTGTTGTTGGAAGTTTTGGGATGGTTGTTGCCTTTGATTTCTTTAGCCGCCCCATGAGAAATTGGTGTGGTTCTTCCAACCTGGATTATAAGTATTACTATAAGGGTTATTGTTAGATCGGAGATTATTACCCATATAGTTCATTTGTTTGCTCTCCATGCCCTGTCCGTAGGGTGGGTACTCAGGATTCACCACTCTTTCACTTGCGTCGCATTGCATAACTGGATGTGCCTGCGAAGAACCATAGAAACTATCAAATTTTTATGTAACAACTCTACCTGATTTGATAGCGCGATTAGTACGTCAATGTTGAAAACTCCAGCTGCTTTGGCTGGCCTTGTCCTTGTAACTTGCCACTGATAGTTATTTAGTGACATCTCCTCTATAAACTTGTAGGCTGCTTCAGGAGTTTTGTTGTTCAATGTTCCGCCGATGGTTGAATCGATTAATTATCTTGTTGAGAGGTTCACACTGTTGTAAAAAGTTTGGACCTGTAGCCACAATGGTAATCCGTGGTGTGGGCACCTTCTCAACAACTCCTTGTATCTCTCACATGCATCATAAAGTGTCTCTGAATCTATCTGCACAAAAGAAGAGATATCATTCCTTAATTTGGCCGTTTTGGCTGGTGGAAAATACTTTAATAAAAATTTTTCGGTCATTTGATCCCATGTAGTGATTGACCCTCGTGGAAGAGAGTGTAACAACTGTTTGGCTTTATTTGTTAAAGAAAAGGGAAATAATCGAAGACGGATGGCATCATCAGAAACACCATTTATCTTGAAGGTATTGCAGAATTCTAGAAAATTCGCTAACTGTGTTTTAGGGTCTTCATCCTGCAAACCATCAAACTGAACAAACTGTTATATCATCTGCATAGTGTTAGGTTTCAGTTCAAAATTATTTGCAGCAATAGTAGGCCTAACAATACTAGACTCAGTTCCTGTTAGACTAGGTTTAGCATAATCATACATAGTACGTGGAGCATGATGTTCGGCCATCTCTGGAGGTGGCGGATTATTTTCAGCCATCTCTTCCGTGGTATATATTTCGGCTTCTTGCTATTTGTCTATGTAATTTAAGCTTCGCCTTATTTCTCTGCGATTTCTACGAATGGTACCTTCAATATCACTGTCGCAAAGTAATGGTCCTGTCGGGTTCCTTCTAGTCATAAACTAGAGGTACCTGAAAGGAACAAAGAGAAAGAAAGAAAATTTAGATACAATAAAAATAAAATTTAATTGCAAAAATAAAAATAAAAATAAATAATAAATATGGCTAAAGTAATAAAAATTATGCATTCTTAATATTTCAGTTCCCCGGCAAAGGGTGCCAAAAACTTGATCATCGATTTCAGAGTTTTAAATTTATAATGAGAATGATCGAACCTGGAAACTAACTCTGACAACGATTTGAGGCAAGCGCACTTATCGAACAGTGGTATAGTTTAGGCAAGACCGGAATGTCGAACCCAAAGGAACCAAAAGTACTAATACCAACTCTCTTTCTATTATTTAGCCTAAGGATTAAGTGAATTCTTATCTAATCTAAATTTAACTATCAACTAAACTAAAGATGCAAAGACAAAGAATATGAATTGAGAAAATAACTTGGAAGAAAAACCAATTGATTAAGACGATACCCAAGGAAGAATCCACCTAGACTTCACTTGTTATCTAACTCTGAACTAGACGATTTATTCATTTGACTTGATCTGTAAGATTCCCTAAGTTATATTAAACCCTCTCTCGAAGCGAATAACGTCTAACCCTAGGTTGATTAATTGAAATCTCCTTCTAATTAAAACCCCTAGAATCGCATTAACTCGATCTATGGACTCCCATATTAGGTTTCACCCTATTTCGGCAAAATCTCGTCACCTTATCTCTAGGCGCGCGATCAACTCCGCTTAGATCTACTCTTAAGCAGTGACTTTTGCTCCTCCACCTAAGCACATCATACTTGAATCATATCTCGGAAATATCAACACAAGAATTAAGAACACATAATTAAGAACAAGTCAAATATTTATCATATAGTTCAGCAAACGACAACAAGATTCATCTTAGGTTTCATCCCCCTCAGGTATCCGAGGGTTTAGTTCATAACAATAAAAGAAAACATCCCAAAAGAAAAGATAAAACAAAACATAAGAAATCCCTAAAACCCCCTGAAGGAATTGAAGGAGAAATCCTCCGTCTTGAGTATAATTCCGGCTTTCTGAGATGGATCAACTGGCTATCTTCGAGTAATTTCCACAAATATGACCTTTCTGGCTCGGCTCCTTGGCCTAGCTAACCGTCTCCTTTCTAGGTTATACTTAGAGGGTTTATATAGGCTTTTGAGATAGGTTTCTTTGCCCCTAAGTATCCTTTTCCAAATGAAACTCTTCTTTCCAGCGACAAGGACACGGCCATGGCACACGCCCGTGTAAGTCATGGCCAGGCTGTGTTCGAGCCTGTTGAATGAGGCACAGTCGAGTGGATTTGGGCCAGGCTGTGTGGATTTCGTGATATGGCCTATTTACTCCGTTTTGGGCTCGTTTTTCGTTCTTTTTGTCCTTGGGTGCTCTTCTAGGTATAAAACATGAAAACAAAGGATTAAGAGCACCAAATCACATAATTCGAGGCTTAAATCATCCAAAAGCATACTAAATGTGGGCTTAAAATATGTTACTTTTATGGTTTATTAGGTACTTAGAAGCAAAGAAAGTCATTCCAAAAGCCTACATAAACACCCTAAAGGCCAACCTTCAGGGGGCGTCCAGTTAGGCCGAAGAGCCAAGCCAGAGAGGCCAAAATTGTGGAATTTACTCGAAGAAAGCCAGTTGATTCATCTCAAGAAGCATGAGTCATACTCAAGACGGAGGATCTTCCCTTCAATTTCCTTCAGGGGGTTTTAGGGTTTTTCTTATGTTTTGTTTTATATTTATTTCTGAGATGTATTCTTTTATGATTATGAACTGAACCCCTCAAATACCTGAGGGGGATGAAACCTAAGACGGATCTTGTTATTATTTTCTGAACTATATGATAAATGCTTGATTTGTTCTTAATTATGTGTTCTTAATTCTTGTTTTGATATTTTAGGATATTGATTCAAGTATTGATATGCTTAGGCAGAGGAGGAATAGACCCTGTCTAAGAGTAAATCTAGCATAATTAAGCAGAGTTGATCGCAACCCTAGAGATAGGATGACAAAAATCTGCCGGTGATCACTGAAATCAGAGCTTTAAAATTTATAAAACTAATGATCAAACCTGGAAACTAACTCTGACAATGATTAAAGGCAAGTGTACCTATCGAACAGTAGTATAGCTTAGGCAAGACCGGATTGTCGAACCCAAAGGCACTAAAAGTACTAATACTAACTTTCTTTTTATTATTTAGCCTAAAATAAAGTGAAGTTGCTTTAATCTAAATTAATGACTACTAAGCTAAAGACGAAAAGAAAAAAAGAACGAATTGGAAAATTAATTGACGAAAAAATCAGTTGATCACGACGATACCCTCAGGAAGAATCCACCTAAACTTCACTTGTTATTTAAAACTGAACCATATGATTTATTCACTTAGTTTGATATGTATGACTCCCTAACGTATATTAAACCCTCACTCGAGGCAAATAACGTCTAACCCTAGGTTAATTAGTGGAACTCTCGTTCTTTTATAATAACCCCCTAGAATAGCAGTAAATCGATCTATGGATTCCCATATTAGGTTTCACCCTAATCCGGCAAAATCTCGTAACCCTATCTCTAGGCGTTCAATCAACTCCGCTTAATTTTGGTAGATCTACTCTTAAGTAGGGTCTATTCCTCCTCCACCTAAGCACATCAAATTTGGATTAAGCATGCATAATTCAGAACAAACTAAGTATTTATCATATAATTCAGGAAACAATAACAAGATTCATCTAGGTTTCATCCCCTTCAGGTATCTAATGGGTTTAGTTCATAACAAATAAAGAAAACATATCAAGAGAAAAGATAAAACAAAACATAAGAAATCCCTAAAACTCTCTGAAGGAACTAAAGAAGAAATCCGCTGTCTTGAGTAGAATTTCGGCTTCTTGGGATGGATCAACTGGCTAACTTCGAGTAATTCACTCAACTCTGACCTTTCCGGCTTGGCTCCTTGGCCTAGCTCCCCCCTTTCAACGGTGGTACTTAAGGGGTATTTATAGGCTCTTGGAATGCGATTCTTTGTCCATATGTATCCTTTTCCGACTGAAATTGTCTAAGTCCACGACAGGGGCATGGCCATGTCACACGCCCGTGTGATCGTCTTCAGGCCGTGTTCGAATTTCTAAGTTGAGGCACAGCCGTGTAAATCGGGGTGAGGCCGTGTTCTAGATGCTCGTCGAGGCACGACCGTATGCTCTTTGGGCCAGGCCGTGTTGATTTCGTGATATGACCCATTTACTCTGTTTTGTGCCCATTTTGTGTTCTTTTTATCCTCGGGTGCTTTCCTGGGTATAAGACATGAAAAGAAAGAATTAAGAGCACCTTTTTGCATAAATTGAGGGATAAATGATCCAAGAGCAAGGTAAATGTGGGTCTAAAATATGTTATAATTACAGTTTATCAAATACCCCCACACTTAAGCTTTTGCTTGTCCTCAAGCAAAATTCTCAACTTACAATTAAAACGAACTTCCCATAATTCACAATTCCTATCAAAAATGTATCATCATAATTCATAGATAATTTATACATGGATAATTCAATTCAAAAAGTCCTAAAGATTCAAACAAGATAAGTCATTCATTTGTAATTCGAAAACGTAGGTGTCTCCCTTTATCTGAATAATTACCTTTAATTCGAAATTGACAAGAGTTGACATCCTCACTATAGATCCACTCAAATCACTCAAATTGTTTAAGGTTTATAAAAAGAAGCACTCATACGTCAAACCTGAAAAGTTAATCCCATAGGCTTGCCTGAAAATCAAATCTCCACCACTGTAAAATGAGATGATAAACAGATCAAAAGGTCTTTGTTAGGGTTGTAACGGGGTTAGGGTTAAGGTGTGGATAAAGGCTGAAATTAGAAGGTTAGAATAAAGATTGAATTGACAAGTACCTACCTACTGAATACTGAAATAATATTTACATCAACTGATAATAATAATCCTTACAATACGAGCTTTTCTTTCGGAATAAAAACTTTAACTGTATAAGCTCACCACTAATACTGAATATACTTCGATTTTTTTAACAACAAACTAATAATGATGAATTCAATTCATAGCATAATATAATTCGGTAACTAATCAAATCATATCTCGATTAAAGGGTAGTCAAAAGAAAGGGTGATAACAAATACAAAGGGGTTTTTGGGTTATTAATAGGTGAGTCAATAAAAAGGGTTGTTAGGATCAACGGGGTTCACTAAGGGTTAATTTATCAAGGTAGGCTTTTTAGTGGAGTGAGTGGGTTAAAACCTAGGTGCCTTTATCATCTCTGTATATCAAATCATAGATGTGGTCTCAACATGTATAAACGAGGCAAGTTCTAGAATAACAGTTCAAAGTTGACACACTCATAATGAACAAGTGAGCATGAAAAAGAATATATGCTCTATAAGGCTCAAATCTCACAAGAATTATGGGTGTTTTGACATCAATCTCATAAATTTCAAATTTCTAAGCAATATTAAAATTTTGGTTAGCAACCTAGCAAAAATTTTTATTCTGAAAAATAGACTTATCATGCTTGATTCTTTAGTATCTTAAAATCCAATCATCAATACACAATTATCAATGACTTATTCAAAAACATGTTAATAAAAATCATGAATTATCAGAAATTTCATCCTAATTTGTAATATGGAAAATTTACTTAAAAACAAGGCTAAATTCAGGGATTTGAGAATAATGCAAAAAGTTTGACACTTTTACCCCCCACACTTAAGATGTACATTGCCCTCAATGTACAAAGATAGAAAATAACATTAACTAAATGTAACATCCCGAAATTGGGCCTAGTCGGATTGAGCCCAATGGGCCTTAGGTGTAGTAGCGTTTAAATTTTTGGAGAACAAGAGGTCGGCTTAACTGCACGTTGGACCTATTAGATAAGTGATTTTGGAAGGTTAGAGGGCTTCTATGAAGTCCCGGGATCGAACTTTGGCTTTGGGGAAATTTTGGTTTTAGGTGAAAAAAAAACCCTGGAGGTTGGCAGGTAGGCCTTAAGAATAAAATGTGGAGGAAAATGACACAAGTGGAGTGTGTGGTGTAGTGGCAAAGTGACGCCACTTAAGGAACAACGGAGTGACGCCACAAGGAAGGAAGGAGGTCCAAGGTTCAAGTCTTGGCTCTTGCATTTTGGTTTTCTTTTTACATGGATCTTAGAATTTGGCCCATAGTTTATATTTAGTTGCGCATGGTTTAAGACACAAGAGGAGCTTGTGGCCAAGTGGTTAGCGATGTGGATTATGCTACAAGGGAGCCTGGGTTCGAATCTCATGCGAAGCAAGGGAGTACTTATTTTGCGGATTGAACGACAAGAGTTTTAGTTGAATTTAAACTCTACTGACGAAGGGATCCCACATCGGAAAGATACAAAGAAGCAAGGTGAAGAGCTATCTATATATAGAGCATTCCAGGAGGAGAGTTAACATACCTTGGAGGGCGTTTGGGGGCAGGAGTGGTCGGAGCGCGGTTTAACACCAGATTCCTATCAGGTGTGCAACTCTCTTTACTCTAGTTGTAGAGCGACAAATGCCGAAGTGCTGGTCACGGCAATAGTAGCCATAGGAGCGTGCGAGCGCATGTGTGGGGCTTCGATGCGATAGTTGAGGCCATCAGTAGTATTCTTGTGGGTTGAGGCTCCTTGGGCCGCGATGGGCCGAAGTGGGCCCAATTGAATAAATTGTATGATGATATAGTATATAGTGAACTAGACTAGGTGGAACTTATACACGTGGCTAGATTTGTGTTAGGTGGGCCACATGAGCGTGTGGGTTCGAATGGGCCGAAATTGGGCTTTAGGCCCAATAGTCCGATAATGACCAGAAATGGTAGTTGAGTCGCTCGGGGCGACATTGGGCCTTCAGAAATGTCATTTTAGGTACGAAATTACTGAAATACCCTTAGTGGGTAAATTACCAAAATACCCTATAAGGTAAATTACTGTTATACCCTTAGAGGTTGATTAGCTTGATTATGTCGTATTGGTTATTCTGATTATGATGGTAATTCGTTTCATGTGTTATCTTTGATATATGACTTGCATACATGTCATACTGCATACACGAATTATTATGTCATATTGCATGGGTATGATGGGAGGAGGGGAAGATATGATTATCAGACTGTCACCAGTGGTTTGGTACCACACAGTGGGTTGGCCCCACTTCTCGTTATTTTGTGACTAAGTCTCAGTGGTTTGGTACCACATATGTTATTTGTGACTTTGGGTCACCAGTGGTTTGGCAACACCAGTGGTTTGGTACCACATGTGTTTATCTTTGTGACTCGTCCTAGTGGCTTAGAACCACAGTGGGTTGGCCCCACATTATATAAAAAGGGATCGTCGCCAGTGGTTTGGTACCACAAAGTGGTTGCCCCACATATGATTATTTGTGACTTTGGGTCACCAGTGGTTTGGCATAACCAGTGGTTTGGTACCACACGGGGTAGAATTGGGAGTTCTAGATGGTTAGGTTTTGGGTTGCATGACATACATACTTGCTTATGAAACTGTGTAAGGGCTTAGCACTAGTTGGATGGGGATTTACACACTAAGTCTCGATGATTCACCCCTTAGTTAATTTTTCAAGTAATCGTTAAATCGTGGATTTGGGAGCTGAGGCGGACTCGTGGAGGCCATACATTATTTTCTCGTAAACTTGTTCCCTCATTTCAAACTTATTTTTAATTCGGGATTTTAAGTTGTAATAAGGCCGCTTTAACTGTATTTTTGGAATTTTATTTGGTTTAGCTTTTAATATGATTGCTGCCTATTGTTATTAAATGTTCAATACGGGAATTTCCTAAACCCTTAATAACCGTTTTCCCCAATGTTAACAAAAGGATAACAAGCGAATAAATATTGAAACTCGAAATTTTTAACAAACGCGCAGTTTTTAAACAACCCTTTTATGTGACATGCCAGATCCGGTCGTGATGTTTAGGCCGGGTTTGGGGTGTTATAATTATGGTATCAGAGCCTATGTTCAAAAACTCGGCTGTGGGTTTGGGTTCAAAAATGTTTTCAAATGATGGTTTAGAAAAATATATATCTGTTTTCTAGAAGTATGGCACCCGAGTCTCCGGTACCAAATCCGTAAGTTTCCTTTTTATAATCGATTATATGCTGAATGATTGTATTTATTCTGCGATGTGTGGATGTGATGCTTGAATATAGGAATTGTATGTATGTGTGAAAAATATTTGTTTTCTTCGGTGTTAGATAGTTGGTTATGTGAAGGGGTTCCAAGATTTAGTTAGGAAGGGTATTAGTGTTATTAGATCAGAGTGCGCAGCAAGAGCGTAGTGTGGTAGGTTAGGATGCGTGACTGTTAGTTAGTTGGAAATTTCGAGGACGAAATTTCTTTAAGGAGGGTAGATTTGTAACATCCCGAAATTGGGCCTAGTAGGATTAAGCCCAATGGGCCTTAGGTGTAGTAGCGTTTAAATTTTTGGAGAACAAGAGATCGGATTAAGTGCAAGTTGGACCTATTAGATAAGTGATTTTGGAAGGTTAGAGGGCTTCTACGAAGTCCCGGGATCGAACTTTGGCTTTGGGGAAATTTTGGTTTTAGGTGAAAAAAAAAAACCTGGAAGTTGGCAGGTAGGCCCTAAGAATAAAATGTCGAGGAAAATGACACAAGTGGAGTGTGTGGTGTAGTGGCAAAGTGACGCCACTTAAGGAACAAGGGAGTGACGCCACAAGGAAGGAAGGAGGTCCAAGGTTCAAGTCTTGGCTCTTGCATTTTGGTTTTCTTTTTAGATGGATCTTAGAATTTGGCCCATAGCTTATATTTAGTTGCGCACGGTTAAAGACACAAGAGGAGTTTGAGGCCAAGTGGTTAGCAACGTGGATTATGCTACAAGGGAGCCTGGGTCCGAATCTCATGCGAAGCAAGGGAGTATTTATTTTGCGGATTGAACGGCAAGAGTTTCAGTTGAATTTAAACTCTACTGACGAAGGGATCCCACATCAGAAAGATACAAAGAAGGAAGGTGAAGAGCTAGCTATATAAAGAGCATTCCAGGAGGAGAGTTAACATACCTTGGAGGGCGTTTGGGCGCAGGAGTGGTTGGAGCGCGGTTTAACACCAGATTCCTATCAGGTGTGTAACTCTCTCTACTCTAGTTGTAGAGCGGCAAATGCCGAAGTGCCAGTCACGGCAATAGTAGCCACACGAGCATGCGAGCGCATGTGTGGGGCTTCGACGCGATAGTTGAGGCCATCAGTAGTATTCTTGTGGGTTGAGGCTGCTTGGGCCGCAATGGGCCAAAGTGGGCCCAATGTGCCCGTGGGCCCAAAAGAATAAATTGTATGATGATATAGTATATAGTGAACTAGACTAGGTGGAACTTATACACGTGGCTAGATTTATGTTAGGTGGGCTACATAAGCGTATGGGCCCGAATGGGTCGAAATTGGGCTTTAGGCCCAATAGTCCGGTAATGACCAGAAATGGTAGTTGAGTCGCTCGGGGCAACATTGGGCCTTCGGAAAGGTCATTTTAGGTACGGAATTACTGAAATACCCTTAGTGGGTAAATTACCAAAATACCCCTAGAAGGTAAATTACTGTTATACCCTTAGAGGTTGATTAGCTTGATTATGTCGTATTTGTTATTCTGATTATGATGGTAATTCGTTTCATACGTTATCTTTGATATATGACTTGCATACATGTCATACTGCATACACGAATTATTATGTCATATTGCATGGGTATGATGAGAGGAGGGGAAGATATGATTATCAGACTGTCACCAGTGGTTTGGTACAACACAGTGGGTTGGCCCCACTTCTCGTTATTTTGTGACTAAGTCTCAGTGGTTTGGTACCACATATGTTATTTGTGACTTTGGGTCACCAGTGGTTTGGCACCACCAGTGGTTTGGTACCACATGTATTTATCTTTGTGACTCGTCCCAGTGGCTTAGAACCACAGTGGGTTGGCCCCACATTATATAAAAAGGGATCGTCACCAGTGGTTTGGTACCACAAAGTGGGTTGTCCCCACATATGATTATTTGTGACTTTGGGTCACCAGTGGTTTGGTACCGCACGGGGTAGAATTGGGAGTTCTGGATGGTTAGGTTTTGGGTTGCATGACATACATACTTGCTTATGAAACTGTGTAAGGGCTTAGCACCAGTTGGATGGGGATTTACACACTGAGTCTCGATGACTCACCCCTTAGTTAATTTTGCAGGTAATCGTTAGATCGCGGATTTGGGAGCTGAGGCGGACTCGTGGAGGCCATACATTATTTTCTCGTAAACTTGTTCTCTCATTTCAAATTTATTTTTAATTCAGGATTTTAAGTTGTAATAAGGCCGCTTTAACTGTATTTTTGGTATTTTATTTGGTTTAGCTTTTAATATGATTGCTGCCTATTGTTATCAAATGTTCAATACGGGAATTTCCTAAACCCCTAATAATCGTTTTCCAAAATGTTAACAAAAGGATAGCAAGCGAATAAATATTTAAACTCGAAATTTTTAACAAACGTGCAGTTTTTAAACAACCCTTTTATGTGACATGCCAGATCCGGTCGTAATGTTTAGGCCGGGTTTGGGGTGTTACATTAAATCATCAAAAGAGGAGGGATAAAGTGACACTTCCTGAATTATGGATGATTTCCTTTGAGGATGTCGAAAGTCGTGGGTGGTGCAGATTTGTTGGTGGGGCGATTGCTAACGAGCTCTGCGCTAGATGAAGAAATTGAGGAGCTCGTGAAGGATTAGCCAGGGTTTATTAAGACATAAAATAAACTAAATATAAATATAAAGAAAAGCGAGCTAAAGGGAAGGAGACTAAGAAGGAAAATAGAAGTGAAAGAAAAGAAAGACGGACCGAAGAGTCCTTATTGTTTGATGGTTCACGAGGTGGGTGTCATCCATAGGGCTGCTGTGGTGGTGGTGGTGGCGGGAGTGGCGAGGTTATCGTGGTGGTCGTCGTGATTCCCAAGCAGCCTGGTAAACCTGACACTAAGAAACTAAAATAAATTAAACTAAACTAAGCATAAGATTGTCAAAGAGAAGGAAATTGAAGCAAAAGAGAAAAGAAAAATAAAAACTAATTGGTCTCAAACACCCTTGGCTTGGTGTTGAGACGAAGCTGCCGGCATGAACTCATGTTGATCGTTCTTCTTTGAGAAGGCTATGGTTGGCCTTTTTCGCTTCTTCGACATAATGTTGGATGGCTCAAGGATCTAGAGGTTTATTATAAAGAGGAAAAATTTTGAGAGAGAGAAGGGAGAAAAGAAAAGAAAGAAGAAATCAGATGGGAAAAAGGGGAAGGGCTGTGGGTTTTAAATAGAAATTCAAATCTGCCACGTTCCTACGCATGTGGACCTAGGGCGTGTTGATTTACACGGTCGTCACACACGGCCGTGTGTCTGTGAGTGTTGAATCTCCCTGGCCATTTTTCTGCTAGCCACGCCCGTGTATGTGCAGTCAGTGTATTGGCATGGTCGGGAGGCACGGGCGTGTTCTGCCTGTGGTTGACAAGTTAGTAACCTCACACGGTCGTGGGGAACGGGCGTGTTTTGCCCGTGGTGTGCAAGTCAGTAGCTTCACACGGCTTAAAGGCAAGAGCGTGCAACTTTTACGGAGCCCGTGGGGTAGTGGTTGGATCCGTGACGTCGAAAAGTGGTTGGGTCTGATTCGTACGGGCACGGCCGTGTGTAAGACCGTGTGACCTTGAAATTCTGCACTTTTGTTAGTTTAAAAGAAAAAAAAGAAGGGAAATAAAGAAACTGAAAATAAAATTGAAAGAAAATAATGTTAGTGCTCGGGTTGCCTCCCGAGAAGCGCTCGTTTATAGTCTTAAGCTAGACTTTTCCTTGCAATTGTAAAAATCAGGGAGGTTTAAAGGTTTGAATATCTTCCCTCATGCTTACAGTTCTATTTTCTTGATAAAGTTTAAACCGAGAAGCGTTTACCTTAAAAGTGCCTAATGTTGGATTGCTCACCTCGACTATTTCGTGGGGGAAGATATCGTGTACCTTTAGAGGAATTTCCTCGCTTACGTTCAGGTCTGATGTGATGATGCGCGGGTGGGCTTTGTCTAATAGCACCTAGTCTCCTATTTTGAAGTGATTTGATGTTCCTATGAGCTCTTCAGGGGGCTCCTTAGGTTTAACTTCATGGGGTTCTGATTCTTCTTTGACGTGTGTCTTTTGCTCTTCTAATTTGTTGACCCTAAGGCTTTGTTCCTTATGTGATTCATCTTTGTTGGCTTTGGGTCTAAAATTTGGCTCAGGGTTGTATCCTTGTGATGTTTTATACGATGGAAATTGAACAATTTGATTATCGTTGGAAGTGACTTTCTTACCTTTATCGACTGTCGTCCTGGCCGAGTCAAGAGCTTGGAGACTGAGTGATTCGTCACCTACACAAATAATGAGTTCTCCTGTGGCAACATCAATTTTAGTCTTGGCAGTTGTTAGGAAGGGACTTCCTAAAATTGAGGGGATTGAATTATCCTCATCCATGTCTAAAACAACAAAATCTGCTGAGAAAACAAATTTATCAATTTTGACCAAAACATCTTTGATAATGTCCCTAGGAATTCTAACAGTTTTATCAGCTAATTGAATGCTCATCCTAGTTTGTTTGGGTTTCCCTAGACCTAGTCGTTTAAACAATGTATAAGGCATAACATTTATACTTGCCCCTAAATCAGCTAACGCATTATCAATAGTTAAACTACCAATTAAACATGGAATTGTAAAACTCCCTGGATATTTTAGCTTTTGCAGTAGTTTATTCAATAACATTGCTGAGCATGCTGCGTTTAATTCGACATGGTGCTCTTCACCTATTTTGCATTTGTTTATCAAGAGCTGTCTTAGAAATTTCCTCGAATCTGGCATCTGAAAAAGAGCTTCAAAAAGAGGTAAGTTAATATGTAATTTCTTTAAAAGTTTAAGAAACTTACCGAACTGTTCCTTTGAATCGTCTCTTTTCATCGCTTCGGGATAAGGTATGCGAGGTTGGTACTCTTTGATTACCAGTTTTGGCTTTTCTTGCATTACCTCTATTTTACCTTCGTCTACCTCTTGGTTTGGTTCGTCTAACCCTTTGCTATCATGATCTGTGATGGCTTCAATTTGCTTCTTAGGGTTAATCTCAGTGTTACTTGGTAGACGTCCTTGCGGTCGTTTTGACATTAACTTTGTGAGTTGTTCGACTGTATTGGTGACTTCCTTGACCGACTTAGTAAGTTCCCCCATTCGGTTCTCGTTATTTTTAATTGTTCACTCAGTTTCTTCGAAACGGTTTTTTGTGTTTGCCATAAATTTTGTCAGCATCTCTTCGAGGTTTGGCTTCTTCTCTTCTGGATAGGGCTGATTTTGGAAGTTTTGAGGAGGTTATTGCCTTTGATTTCCTTGACCTCCCCACAAAAGATTTGGGTGGTTTCTCCAACCTGGATTATAAGTATTACTATAAGGATTATTATTGGATCTGAAATTATTACCTATACAGTTCATATGTTCGCTCTCTGGTTCTGGTTGGTAGGGTGGGTACTCAGGATTCGCCACAGTTCCACTTACGTCGCACTGCATGACTGGATGTGCCAGCGAAGAACACAAACTATCAATCTTTTTATTAATCATCTCTACCTGTGTTGATAGCATGGTTATCGCATCGAGATTGTAAACTCCAGCTGATTTTGTCGGTTTCGTTCTTGTAACTTGCCACTGATAATTATTCAGTGACATCTCCTCAATGAACTCGTAGGCTGCTTCAGGAGTTTTGTTGTTCAGAGTTCAACTGGCAGCTGAATCAATTAGTTGCCTCGTGGAAGGGTTTACACCATTGTAGAAAGTTTGGACTTGTAGCCACAAGGGTAGACCATGGTGTGGACACCTTATCAAGAGATCTTTGTATCTCTCCCATGCGTCGTATAATGTCTCTAAATCCATCTGCACAAAAGAAGAGATATCTTTCCGTAATTTGGCCGTTTTGGCCGGTGGGAAATATTTGAATAAAAACTTTTCGGTCATTTGTTCCCATGTAGTGATTAACCCTCGTGGTAACGAGTTTAACCACTATTTGGCTTTATTCCTTAATGAAAAAGGGAATAACCGAAGACGTATGGCATCATCAGAAATGCCATTTATTTTGAAGGTATCACAGAACACTAAAAAATTAGCTATATGAACGTTTGGATCTTCGTCCTGCAGACCACCAAATTGAACAAACTGTTGAATCATTTGTATTGTGTTAGGCTTTAATTCAAAATTGTTAGCAGCTATAGCAGCCTAACAATACTCGATTCTGCTCCTGTTAAATGTGGTTTAGCATAATCAAACATGGTACGTGGAGCATTATTTTCCCCCACTTCTGGTGGTGGTGGGTTATTCTCGTCCATCCCTTCAGTAGGACTGGATCTGTCTTCCTGATCTTCCTCTGTGTAATTCAGGGCTCGCCTGATTTCTCTGCGAGTCTTACGAACGGTAGCTTCAATTTCACTGTCGTACACCAAAGGTCCTGTCGGGTTCCTTCTAGTCAGAAACTAGAGGTACCTGCCAGAAAAAAAAAGAAAAAGAAAGAAAATTAAGCGAAAATTAAAATTTAACCTAAAAAGATAAAAATAAAAATAAATTGTGAAAAATAAAAATAATGGTTAAAGTAATAAAAATAGAGCGTTCTTAATATTTTAGTTCCCCGGCAACGGCGCCAAAAACTTGATCGATGAAATCAGAGCTTTAAAATTTATAAAACGAATGATCAAACCTGGAAACTAACTCTGACAATAATTAAAGGTAAGTGTACCTATCGAACAGTAGTATTGCTTAGGCAAGACCGGATTGTCGAACCCAAAGGAACTAAAAGTACTAATACTAACTTTCTTTTTATTATTTAGCCTAAAATAAAGTGAAGTTGCTTTAATCTAAATTAAAGACTACTAAGCTAAAGACGCAAAGACAAAAAGAATGAATTGGAAAATTAATTGACGAAAAACTCAGTTTATCACGACGATACCCTCAGGAAGAATCCACCTAGACTTCACTTGTTATTTAACACTGAACCATACGATTTATTCACTTAGTTTGATCCGTAGGACTCCCTAACGTATATTAAACCCTCTCTTGAGGCGCATAATGTCTAACCTTAGGTTAATTAGGGGAACTCTCGTTCTCTTATAATAACCCCCTAGAATAGCAGTAAATCGATCTATGGATTCCCATATTAGGTTTCACCCTAATCCGGCAAAATCTCGTAACCCTATCTCTAGGCGTTCGACCAACTCCGCTTAATTATGCTAGATCTACTCTTAAGCAGGGTCCATTCCTCCTCCACCTAAGCACATTAGATTTGGATTAAGCATGCATAATTAAGAACAAACTAAGTATTTATCATATAATTCAGGAAATAATAACAAGATTCATCTAGGTTTCATCCCCTTCAGGTATCTGATGGGTTTAGTTCATAACAAATAAAGAAAACATCTCAAGAGAAAAGATAAAGCAAAACATAAGAAATCCCTCAAACTCCCTGAAGGAACTAAAGGAGAAATCTGCCATATTGAGTAGAATTTCGGCTTCTTGGGATGGATCAACTGGCTAACTTCGAGTAATTCCCTCAACTCTGACCTTTCCGGCTTGGCTCCTTGGCCTAGCTCCCCCCTTTCAACGGTGGTACTTAGGGGGTATTTATAGGCTCTTGGAATGCGATTCTTTCTCCCTAAGTATCCTTTTCCGACTGAAATTGTCTAAGTCCACGACAGGGGCACAGCCATGTCACACACCCGTGTGACTCGTCTTCAGGCCGTGTTCGGATTTCTAAGTTGAGGCACGGCCGTGTGAATCGGGGTGAGGCTGTGTTCTAGATGCTCGTCAAGGCACGGCCGTGTGCTCTTTGGGCCAGGCCGTGTTGATTTTGTGATATGGCCCATTTACTCTGTTTTGGGCCCGTTTTGTGTTTTTTTCATCCTCGAGTGCTTTACTGGGTATAAGACATGAAAAGAAAGGATTAAGAGCACCTTTTTACATAAATTGAGGGATAAATCATCCAAAAGCAAGGTAAATATGGGTCTAAAATATGTTATAATTACGGTTTATCAGCCGGATTAGGGTCAAACCTAATATGGGAGTCCATATATCGAATTAATGCAATTCTAGGTGTTTTAATTGGAAAGAGATTTCAATTAATCAACCTAGGGTTAGACGTTAGTAGCCTCGAGAGAGGTACTAATATAAATTAGGGAATGCTACGGATCAAGTCAAGTGAATAAATCGTCTGGTTCAAAGTTAAATAACAAGTGAAGCCTAGGTGGATTCCTCCTCGGGTATTGTCTTAATCAATTGGTGTTTCCCACAAGTATTTTCCAAAATTCATTCTTTTTCTCTTAGCATCTTTAGCTTAATAATTAGTTAATTTCAGATTAAATAAACAATTCACTTTTATTTTAGGCTAAATAATAAAAAGAAATTTAGTATTAGTACTTTTGGTTCCTTTGGGTTCGACAATCCGGTCTTGCCACTAAACTATACTACTGTTTGATAGGTGTGCTTGCCTCAATCTTTGTCATAGTTAGTTTCTAGGCTCGATTATTTTTATATATAATTTTAAGACTCTGACACACGATCAAGTTTTTGGCGCCGTTGCCGGGGAACTAAAATATTAAGAATGCTCAATTTTAATTATTTTAGCCATTTTTTTTTTGCAATTTACTTTTATTTTTATTTTGCTTTTCTTTTAACATTGTTAAATTTCCTTCTTTTATTTCTTAGAAGTTACCTCTAGTTTATGACTAGAAGGAACCCGACAGGACCCCTAATTTACAACAGTGATATTGAAGGTACTGTTCGTAGAAATCGTAGAGAAATAATGCGAAGTGGAAATTACATAGAAGAAGAGCAAGAAGCCGGAACCAATACAACCGAAGAGATGGCTGAGAATAATCTGCCACCTCCAGAGGTGGCCGAAAATCATGCTCCTCGAACTATGTATGATTATGCTAAACCTAATTTAACAGGAACTGAGTTAAGTATTGTTAGGCCTACTATTGCTGCAAAAACTTTTGAACTGAAACCTAACACTATTCAGATGATATAGCAATTTGTTCAGTTTGATGGTTTGCAGGATGAAGATCCAAACAATCACTTGTCGAATTTCCTAGAATTTTGCGATACTTTCAAAGTAAATGGCGTTTCTGATGATGTCATTCGTCTTCGATTATTTCCCTTTTCTTTGAGGAATAAAGCTAAACAGTGGTTGCATTCTCTTCCACGAGCATCAATCACTACATTGGAACAAATGACTGAAAAATTTTTATTAAAATATTTTCTGCCGGCTAAAATGACCAAGTTAAGGAATGATATCTCTTCTTTTGTGCAGATGGATTTAGAAACACTTTACGATGCATGGGAGAGATACAAATATCTATTGAGAAGGTGTCCACACCATGGATTACCCTTGTGGCTACAAGTCCAAACTATTTACAACGGTGTGAATCCTTCAACTAGGTAATTAATTGATTTAGCCGTCGGCGGAACCTTGAATAATAAAACACCTGCGGCTGCTTATGAATTCATTGAAGAGATGTCACTGAATAACTATCAGTGGCAAGTCACAAGGACAAAGCCAACAAAAGTAGCCAGTGTTTTCAACCTCGACGTAGTAACCATGCTATCAAATCAGGTAGAACAGATAAATAAAAAGATTAATGGTTTATGTGATTCTTTACAGGTACATCCAGTTATGCAGTGTGATACAAATGGAGGAGGGATGAGCAATACAGAATATCCACCTTACAATCTGAGCGCTGAGAACGAGCAAGTTCACTATATGGGTAGCAATTTTAAATCTCAAAATAACCCTTATAGTAATACTTATAATCCAGGTTGGAGGAACCACCCCAATTTCTCATGGGGTGGTCAAGGAAATCAGAGACAACAACCCCGTCCAAACTTCCAACTGCAGCCCTACCCATAGGAAAAGAAGCCGAACCTTGAAGAGATGCTGACAAAATTCATAGCGGTGTCAGAAACACGTTTCCAAAACACCAAAACAACACTTAAAAATCAACAAGCATCGATTCAAGGGATTGAGAACCAATTAGGCAACTCGCTAAGCTGATCTCTGAACGACCACAAGGCAGCTTGCCAAGCAACATTGAAATAACCCCAAGGAGCAACTTCAAGCCATAACCGCTCACGATAGTGAAGGGTTAGATGAGCCCAAATTAAGCCAAGAGAATTTGGTAGGGAAAGGTAAGGTCGAGATAAGTCACGAGAAGCCAAAACCGGTAATTAAAGAGTACCAATCTCGTATACCCTATGCTAATACGATGAAGAGGGACAACACAGACGAACAATTTGGTAAATTTCTTAAACTTTTAAAGAAATTACATATTAACTTACCGTTTCTTGAAGCTCTTTCGCAGATTCCAGATTTAAGGAAATTTTTAAAAGAGCTCTTAACAAACAAGCGGAAGTTAGACAAGGAATCGCATGTGGAACTGAACGCAGTGTGCTCAGTAATGCTACAAAATAAACTACCACAAAAATTAAAAGATCCAGGAAGTTTTACAATTCCATGCTTAATTGGTAGTTTATTTGTTGATAATGCTTTAGCTAATTTAGGGGCAAGCATAAACGTTATGCCTTATAAAATGTTTAAACAACTAGGTCTAGGGAAACCCAAACAAACTAGGATGAGCATTCAATTAGCTGATAAAAATATTAGAATTCCTAGGGGTATAATTGAATATGTACTTGTGAAAATATATAAATTCGTATTCCCAGTAGACTTTGTCAGTTTAGACATGGATGAGGACAATAGTATCCCCTTGATTTTAGGAAGACCGTTTTTAGCAACTGCCAAGACTAAAATTGATGTCAGCACAGGTGAACTCATACTTTGTGTAGGTGACGAATCAATCAGTCTTTAGGCCATCGACTCCTCTAAGACATCAAGTAATCAAGGTGAAAACATAAATTCTATTAATAATGATTCAGTTAAACCTTCTTTTTAGGAAGCACCATGGAACTACACAACTGAGCCAGATCCTAGACCTCATGCCAACAAAGAAATAACTCATGAGGATCGAAGGCTTAAGATCGATGAACTAGAAGAGTGGAAGACACACTTCAAGGAGAAATTAGGAATACACAAAGCAGAACTAACACCATTCTATGGGACAAACGAATTTAAGCTCGGAGATTAGGTATTGTTAGATAAGACCGACCCTCAAATATCTCCTCCTGACCTTAATACAAATGAAGAAATCCCTTTTAAGGTAATCAATGTTTTCCCATACGGAACAGTCGAGGTAAGTAATCCTACATTCGGTACTTTTAAAGTAAATGCTACTCGACTCGAACCATTTACCCATAATAGAATTGATAGCATAGGGAAGGATTTTCAACTCCTCAAACCATCATGATTATGCGCATGAGAGGTAAGTCTAGCTTAAGACTTTAAACGAGCGCTTCTCGGGAGGCAACCCGAGCACTAACCCCATTAATTTTTACATTCTTATTTTTACTTTTATTTTTCCTTTTCAGTACCTAACTATAAACTAACCAAAGTGCAAATTTCCATACCACACGGCCGTGGCAGTGGCCGTATGGACACTACGGATTTCCTTACAGGCATGGCAGAGATAGTACGACACAGGACAAAAAATATCTTCAAGCCACGGGCCCCAACTAAACACCACAACCGTGCGATGTGGCCATGGCCGACACTGTTTTATCAACACGGGGGTGGCGACCTGCACATGGGCGTGGGAGAAACGAATAAAGCACAACACGACCGTGCGGCACGACCGTGTGACTTGACACGCCCACAGTACACGGGCGTAGGGATGTACCAGACTAGAAATCTCTATTTAAAACACCCTCTCCCCTTCTCACCTACTCCCAACTCTTTTCTCTTCCACATTCCTTACATTCCCTTTCTTTTTCATTCTCATTTTTCTTCATTCCCCCTAATTCTAGATCTAACCATATCCATGTCGAAGAAGCAAAAGGATCCTAGCACAGTCTCCCTCTACGAGATCGATATATATAAATTCATGCCGGCCGCTTCATTAACTCGACAGGAAAAGGACCTTTGAGTCCATTTAACTTTTCTTTTTAATTTCCCTTCTCCCTTATTTTCCTTTTCTTTAGTTTTCTTTTACTTAGTTTAATATATTTTCTTTCGTTTTCTTTGATTTTCTTTCTAAAGGCTGCTTGGGAATCACACACCACAACCTTAGAAATCACACCCACCTCGCTAACCATCTAACAATAAGGACTCTTCAGTCCATTAATCTCTTCTTTTAATTTTATTTTAATTTCTATTTTCTTTCTCTTTCTCTTTCTCTTTCTTGTCTTTAAATATATATTTAGTATATTTTGAACTATTATTATTTCTTGGCTAATTTTCACGAGCTTCCCAATTTCTTCATCTAGCGCAGAGATTGTCAGCGGCCACCACACCACGACACTCCCAACGCAAGGAAGCCATCCAAATTCAGGAAGTTTCGCCTCTCCCTTTCTCTTAAATTTCATATATATCTTTGTACATTGAGGGCAATGTACATCTTAAGTGTGGGGGGTGAATATTTATTTCAAGAATGTGCCTAACTTTCTGCATTATTCTCAAATCCCTGAATTATACCTTGAATTATGCCTTGTTCCTAAGTAATTTTATCATATTACAATTAGAATGAAATTTCATGTGATACATGATTTTCTTTGACATGTTTCGGATTAAGTCATTGATAATTGTGCAGTGATGATTTAAACTTTAGAAGACTAGAGAATCAAGCACGATGATTCTATTTTTAAAAGTTAATATTTTGTTAGGTTGTCTACCTGAATCTAATTATTACCTTGAAGTTTGAAATTTACATAGTTGATATAAAAAACCCATAACGTTTGTGAGATTTTTATTATGAGTGTGTCAACATTGATTTGTTATTCTAGAACTTGCTTCGATTATACATGTCAAGACCGCATTATTGATCTGATATATAGAGATGATAAAGGCACTTAGGATTTAACCCACTTACTCCACTAAAAACCTACCCTCACAATTAACCCCTAGTGAACCCCTTTGATCCTAACAACCCTTTTATTGACTCACCCACTAATATTACCCGAAAACCCATCTTGTATTTGTTATCACCATTCCTTGACTCCCTTTTTGTCTAGATTTGATTTTGAGCAGTTGCCTAACTATGTTCTCTTTTTCAGTTGTTAAAGTTCTTTCTTATTATTGTAATGGTTTGTTCTTAAATAAAATAAAATAAAATCAAAGTGTATTCATCATTAGTTCTATAATTAGGTGAGATTATACGTTTAAATTCCACATCTTGAGAAGAAGCTCATGTTATGAGATTTTAGTTGATGTAATTATTTAGGAAAAGTTCATTTTTATAGTTAGGTAAATTGTCAATTCAATCTCGATTCTAACCTTCTAATTCAGCCTTTATCCACACCGTTAACCCAAGTCCCATTACAACCCTTTTTAAAGACCTTTTGATTTGTGTATCATCTCATTTTACAATGGTGAAGATTTGATTTTCAGGCAAGCCTATGGGATTAACTTTTCATGTTCGACTTTTGAGTGCTTAATTTTGAACCTTAAACACTTTGAGTGATTTGAGTGAATCTTTAGTGAGGATGTCAACTCTTGTTGATTTTGAATTAAAGGTGATTAATTAGGTGAGGGGAAACACCTATGTTTTTATGCTACAAAAACTATGACTTTGATTGTTTGAATCTTTGTAACATCCCGAATTTGGGCCTAGTAGGATTGAGCCCAATGGTCCTTAAACGTAGTAGCGTTTAAAATATTTGGAGAACAAGAGATCGGCTTTAGTGCAAGTTGGACCTATTGGATAAGTGATTTTGGAATGTTAGAGGGCTTCTATGAAGTCCCGGGATCAAACTTTGGCTTTAAGGAAATTTTGGTTTTCTTTTTAAATGGACTTTAGAATTTGGATATAGATTTAAAATTAATTGTGCATGGTTTAAGATACAAATGGGCTTGTGGCCCAGTGGCAAAGTGGCGCCACTTAAAAGCAGGGAAGTGACGTCAACTGAGGAGACCCAAATTCAAGTTGCATGAAGCCCAATTCTTTTAATTAAATTTTAGCTAATTTTCGGCATTTAAATGGATAAAGTAGGTGGCATTAGGGTTTTGTTCTCCCACTCTCTTCTTCAATTTCGACATTAGGGTTTCTCCATTCTCCCATTCTCTGTAAAAGTTGAAATCCCTAAGCATATTCTCTCAACTTCACTTCAATGCAAAAGCCAAAAGTCTATTATTCTTTTTCTGTTTTCTTCTACAAAGCCGAAACTACCCAATTCTTCTCAACATCTTTCCCTTCAAAAGCCGAAACTCTGAATTTTCTTCTCATCTGCATAACCGAATACCTCCTGTTCTCTTTTTCCGATCTCTCACTAAAAGCTGAATCTACATAGATTTCTTCCTATCATATTCTCTTTTTGATCTTCTCAAAAGCCAAAATCTTCTAGGAGTTGCCGAATTCTTTGTAAAGGTAGGTGATGATTTCTTCTGATCTATTCTTTTTCTCTTTCGGTTTTTAGAAGACAAAGCCGAAAGGCTAATGGATTAATGGTTTGATGTTTTCTTATTGGGCGACATTCGGGAATTGAAGTAGATCGCTTAGATTTAAAAGCCGAAACCGTTAGTCTCTGAACTTCATATCTCTCTTTTCGAGATTTCAAGGTAAGGGGTTCTCCTTAGATTCTCTTTAGATTCGCTATCGTAGTTGTGATCTTAACCATATTTTATGATAAGGTCTTTTAATGGAATCGAATATCGATCAGGCGAAGGAGGGGATTGGATCTGTAAAACCAATCCCTAAGTTTAAGAAATGAACGGTGTCAGCAGTTCGGGATTGGCCACCGGGTTGTGGACCGGCTTCAGAACAAAATCTTAGGCAGTTAGCAGTCGTATCGGCTTTTGATAGCGTCAACATAGAGAGTCTCGTCTTGTCTGTAATCAGGTGTGTAGATCTCTAACACGCTAATTAATCTGTACTAAATATATGTTATGGGCTAAAAGCCGGAAAAAAGGCTGTATAGTAATCTATACTAAATATATGTTGTGGGCTAAAAGCCAGAAAAAGGCTGTATAGACAGTCAGATTACCCAAAAAGGGTAGGCAAGGGATGCCAGGTACGTAATCATAGAAACTTCTCTATGTGTATCGATGTATGTGATAGACTGTGAACTTTTAGGTAGTATAATGTTTTGATTCTGCATGGATGTATGCATGGGATGGGGTTGATATGATAAAGGGGAAGTGTTAAGGTCATGTAGTGATCGGTGGCTCTGCCACAAATGATTTATAAGGTCACTTGGTGATCGGTGGTTAAACCACGAATTATAAAGTTAGGTCACAATAGTGATCGGTGGCTAAGCCACGTTAAATTTATTCCTGACTGTTAGGAATAAGCAGCATGGCTATCGATATGGTGTGTAGCGGTTGGTGGGTTGATTGTAGAAATCCCCGAGGTGTGTTGGTTGGTACGGGCTGGTGTGTAGAGGATGGATTTTTAGGTTGCGTTGGGCCATGTTGCATGTAAATATTTTGTTGCCATTGTGGATGGGCTAAGGCCCAAATGTGTTTGTGGGCTCAAGCCTTTAATGTGTTTTCGGGATTTGCACACTGAGTCTTGGTGACTCACCCTTTTATTTTCTTGACTTTTCAGATGAGGAGTAGATCGTGGACATGGGAGCCGAGGCGGACTCGAGGGGCCATCAAGTCTTTTATTTTTATAAGTTATTTCCTTTTTTTTCTTTAAGTTTAAATTTGGGATTATTTATGTAATAAGGCTCCATAGCTTAGGTTATCATTTTATAATGGTTATTGTTTTCATTTTTTTAAAAATTTATTTTCAAAGACTTATCTACAAGAAGGAATAAAATGGGATTTCCAAACACGATCAAAGGAAGAGCAAAGGTTTTCTTCTAATATCACTTATTTAACGAACACCTAAATAAAGAAACTGAATTTCCAAAAATCATCCAAGTGAAGTTTTTAACGTAAACCCTGTAGCATACCAGATCTGGTCATAGCGTTTGGGCCGGGTTTGGGGTGTTACAATCTTTAAGACCCTTTACTTCAATTATCAATGTATGAATGATCGTGTGTCAGAGTCTTAAAAATTTACAAAACGAATGATCGATCCTAGAAAATAACTATGACAACGATTGAGGCCAGCGCAACTATCGAACATTAGTATAGTTTAGTGCAAGACTGGATTGTTGAACCCAAAGGAACCAAAAGTACTAATACTAACTTTCTTTTTATTATTTAGCCTAAAATAAAAGTGAATTGTTTATTTAATCTAAAATTAACTAATTATCAAGCTAAAGATGCTAAGACAAAAAAATAATGAATTCGGGAAAATTCTTGTGAGAAAAACCTATTAATTAAGACAATACCCGAGGAAGAATCCACCTAGACTTCACTTGTTATTTAACTCTGAACCAGACGATTTATTCACTTGACTTGATCTGTAGGATTCCCTAATTTATATTAATACCTCTCTCGAGGCTACTAACGTCTAACGTTAGGTTGATTAATTGAAATCTCTTTCTAATTAAAACCCCTAGAATTGCATTAACTCGATCTATGGACTCCCATATTAGGTTTGACCCTAATCCGGCAGATTTTCGTCATCCTATCTCTAGGGTTGCAATCAGCTCCGCTTAATTATGCTAGATCTACTCTTAGACAGGGTCTATTCCTCCTCTGCCTAAGCACATCAATACTTGAATCAACACCCTGAAATATCAAAACAAGAATTAAGAACACATAATTAAGAACAAATCAAGTATTTATCATATAGTTCAGAAAACAATAACAAGATCCGTATTAGGTTTCATCCCCCTGGGGTATTTGAGGGTTTAGTTCATAATTATAAAAGAATACATCTTAGAAGAAAATATAAAACAAAATATAAGAAAAACCCTAAAACCCCCTGAAGGAATTTGAAGAGAAGATCCTCTATCTTGAGTATGACTTCGGCTTCTTGAGATGAATCAACTGGCTTTCTTCGAGTGAATTCCTCAATTCTGGCCTCTCTAGCTTGGCTCTTCGGCCTAACTGGACACCCCCTTGAAGGTTGGCCATTAGGGTGTTTATATAGGCTTTTGGAGTGGCTTTCTTTGCCTCAAGTACCCTATTCCAAGTGAAACTCAAACAGGTCACGTCAAGGACTCGCCCATGGCACACGCCCGTGTGAATCGTGGCCAGGCCGTGTTCGGTTCTGTTAAAGAGGCACGGCCGTTTTAGGCCCGTTTCTCGTTCTTTTCATCCTCCGATGATCTCCTGAGTATAAAACATGAAAACAAAAGATTAAGAGCTCAAGATTCCACAATTCAGGGAATGAATCATCCAAAAGTATACTAAATGTGGGATTAAAATATGTTTATATTACGGTTTATCAAATACCCCCACACTTAAGCATTTGCTTGTCCTCAAGCAAAATTCTCAACTCACAATTAAAATGAACTTCCTTAATTAATAATATTCATCAATAATGTTTCATCATAATTCATAGATAATTTATACATTGATAATTTAAATAGAAAGGTCCTAAAGATTTAAACAATCAAAGTTATAGTTTTTCTAGCATGAAAATGTAGGCGTTTCCTTTTACCTAAATAATCACCTTTAATTCAAAATCGACAAGAGTTGACATCCTCACTAAAGATTCACTCAAATCACTCAAAGTGTTTAAGGTTCAAAATTAAGTACTCAAAAGTTGAACATGAAGAGTTAATCCCATAGGCTTGCATGAAAATCAAATCTCCACCACTGAAAAATGAGATGATACACAAATCAAAAGGTCTTTAGAAAGGGTTGTAATGGGGCTTGGGTTAAAGGTGTGGATAAAGGTTGGATTAAAGGGTTAGAATTGAGTTTGAATTGATAATTTACCTAACTAGAAAAATGAACTAATCCTGAATAATTACATCAATTAAAAAATTGTAATACTAATAATGAATATACTTCTATTTATTATTATTATTTTTTTAAGAACAAATCAAGTATTTACAATAAGAGAAAACTTTAACAACTGAAATATAGGACATAGTTAGGCAACTGTTCAAAATCAAATCTTGACAAAAAGGGAGTCAATGAATGGTGATAACAAATACAAGATGGGTTTTAGGTTAATATTAGTGGGTGAGTCAATAAAAGGGTTGCTGGGATCAAAGGGGTTCACTAGGGGTTAATTGTGAGGGTAGGCTTTTTAGTGGAGTAAATGGGTTAAATCCTAAGTGCATTTATCATCTTAGTATACCAAATCAATAATGTGGTCTTCACATGTATGATCGAAGCAAGTTCTAGAATAACAAATCAATGTTGACATACTCATAATCAAAAAGTGAGCACGAAAGAATGTATGCTCTAAAAGGCTCAAAATCTCACAAAAATTATGGGTTTTTTATATCAACCTTGAAAATTTCAAACTTCAAGGTAATAATTAGATTCAGGTACTTTTTTTTTTGAAAATAGACTCATCATGCTTGATTCTCTAGTCTCCTAAAGTTTAAATCATCACTGCACAATTATTACTGACTTAATCCAAAACATATCAATAAAAATCATGAATCACAGGAAATTTTATTCTAATAGTAACATGAGAAAATTACTTAAGAACAACATAATTCAGGGGTTTTCAAATAATACTATAGTTGACCCCCCACACTTAAGATGTGCATTGTCCTTAATGTACAAAGATAGATAATAGCAAAATAGTAATAAAATCATAAGATAGGGAGAGAAATGAAAGTTCTTGAATTTTGGATGGAGTCAATGAAAAGAAACTAGATAGGATTTGGTAGAGGTGAACGTGGGGCAGGGCCCCGAATCGTTTGAAATTTAATCCTCGAAGTAGCCGACCTCGTTTTATTGTATCCTAAGCTAAATCTAAATGGCATGAAGAATAATAAGAAAATAATGAAGGAAGTAAAAATAAAAATAAAAATAAAGAAAAGAAAAAGACTCAAGGGTCCTCATCATTGGAGTGATCTCGAGGTGGTGGTGGCGACAATATGTGAAAAAGCTGATAATGTAAACCACGGTCGCCTCGCATGGCCGTGTGGATTAATTTCAGCCTATGTTCTTTAGGCAGCTTTGACCACGACCGTGTCGCTCGGTCGTGGCATTTAGTCGGAGCCCGTGTCTTGGGAAAAATTTTCATCCTATTTCTGCACGATCTCCGTCACGCCCATGTACCTATTTGTGGTGTGCACACGGCCACAACCACACTCGTGTGCAAGGTTGTGTGGAGAGAGAAACCTGCGCTTTATTAAATTTGGTTAGTTTTTAGTTAGATGCTAAAATTTGAAAATATGGACGTCAGTGGGGTTAGTGCTCAGGTTGCCTTCCAAGAAGCGCTCGTTTAAAGTCTTGAGCTAGACTTACCTATTATTCGTATGGCCATGGTGGTTTGAGGAGTTGAAAATCCTTCCTCATGTTATCAATTCTATTATGGGTATATGGTTCGAGTCGAGTAGCATTACTTTAAAAGTACCGAATGTAGGATTACTTACCTCGACTGTTTCGTATGAGAAAACATTGATTACCTTAAAAGGGATTTCTTCATTTGTATTAAGGTCAGGAGGAGATATTCGAGGGTCTATCTTATCTAACAATACCTGATCTACGATCTTAAATTCGTTTGTCCCACGGAATGGTGTTAGTTCTGCTTTGTGTATTCCTAATTTCTCCTTGAAGTGTGTCTTCCACTCGTCTAGTTCATCGATTTGAAGCCTTCATTCCTCATGAGTTATTTGTTTGTTGGCATGAGGTCTAGGATCTGGCTCAGTTGTGTAGTTCAGTGGTGCTTACTGAAAAGAAGGTTTAACCGAATGGTTATTAATAGAATTTATGTTCTCACCTTGATTGTTCGATGTCCTAGCAGAGTCGAGGGCCTGAAGACTGATTGATTCGTCACCTACACAAAGTATGAGTTCTCCTGCACTGACATTAATTTTAGTCCTTGCATTTGCTAAAAAAGGCCTTCCTAAAATTAAAGGGATACTATTGTCCTCATCCATGCCTAAAACGATAAAGTCTACTAGGAATACGAATTTATCAATTTTCACAAGAACATCTTCAATTATACCGCTAGGAATTCTAATAGTTTTATCAGCTAATTGAATGCTCATCCTAGTTTGTTTGGGTTTCCCTAGACCTAGTTGTTTAAACAATTTATAAGGCATAACATTGATGCTCGCCCCTAAGTCAGCTAAAGCATTATCAACAGATAAACTACTAATTAAGCATGGAATTGTAAAACTCCCTGGATCTTTTAATTTTCGTGGTAGTTTGTTTTGCAACATTGCTGAGCACACTGTGTTTAGTTCCACATGTGACTCGTCGTCTAACTTCCGCTTGTTTGTCAAAAGCTCTTTTAAAAATTTCCTTGAATCTAGCATCTTGAAAGAGCTTCAAGAAACGGTAAGTTAATATGTAATTTCTTTAGAGTTTAAAGAAATTACCGAACTATTCGTCTGTGTTGTCCTTTTTCATCGCATTGGGGTATGGTATACGAGGTTTGTATTCTTTAATTATAGATTTTGGCTTCTCGTGAATTACCTCGACCTTACCTTCCTCTACCACGGTCTCTTGGCTTAATTTGGGCTCATCTAACCCTACACTATCCTTAACTGTTATGGCTTGAAGTTGCTCCTTTGGGTTAGTTTCAGTGTTGCTTGGCAAGCTGCCTTATGGTCGTTCAGAGATCAGCTTAGCGAGTTGCCCTAATTGGTTCTCTATCCCTTGAATGGATGCTTGTTGATTTTTAAGTGTTGTTTCGATGTTTTGCAAACGTGTTTTTGACACCGCTATGAATTTTGTCAGCATCTCCTCAAGGTTCGACTTCTTCTCCTATGGGTAGGGTTGTTGTTGGAAGTTTGGAGGGGGTTGTTGTCTCTGATTTCCTTGACCACCCCATGAGAAATTGGGGTGGTTCCTCCAACTTGGATTATAAGTATTACTATAAGGGTTATTTTGAAATTTAAAATTGTTACCCATATAGTGAACTTGCTCGTTCTCAGCGCTTGGGTTGTAAGGTGGATATTCTGTAGTGCTCATTCCTCCTTCATTCGTATCACACTCCATAACTGGATGTACCTGCAAAGAATCACATAAACCATCAATCTTTTTATTTAAAAGTTCTACCTGGTTTGATAGCATGGTTACTGGGTCGAGGTTGAAAACACTGGCTGCTTTTGTTGGCTTTGTCCTTGTAACTTGCCACTGATAGTTATTTAGTGACATCTCTTCAATGAATTCGTAGGCAGCCTCAAGTGTTTTTTTGTTCAATGTTCCGCCGGTAGCTGAATCAATTAATTGACTAGTTGAAGGGTTCACACCGTTGTAAAAAGTTTGGACCTGTAGCCACAAGGGTAATCCATGGTGTGGACACCTTCTCAATAGATTTTTGTATCTCTCCCATGCATCGTAAAGTGTTTCTAAATCCATCTGCACAAAAGAAGAGATATCATTCCTTAACTTGGCCGCTTTAGCTGACGGAAAATATTTTTATAAAAATTTTTCAGTCATTTGTTCCCATGTAGTGATTGATCCTCGTGGAAGAGAATACAACCACTGTTTAGCTTTATTCCTCAAATAAAAGGGAAATAACCGAAGATGGATGACATCATCAGAAACACCATTTATTTTGAAAGTATCATAAAATTCTAGGAAATTTGCCAAGTGATTGTTTGGATCTTCATCCTGCAAACCATCAAACTGAACAAATAGCTGTATCATCTGAATTATGTTAGGTTTCAGTTCAAAATTATTTGCAGCAATAGCAAGTCTAACAATACTTGACTCAGTTCCTGTTAAATTAGGTTTAGCATAATCATACATAGTTCGAGGAGCATGATTTTCGGCCACCTCTGGAGGTAGCGGATTACTCTCAGCCATCTCTTCGGTGGTATTGGTTTTGACTTCTTCTTCTTCTATGTAATTTAAGCTTCGCCTTATCTCTCTACGATTTCTGTGAACAGTACCTTTAATATCACTGTCGTAAATCAGGGGTCCTGTCGGGTTCCTTCTAGTCATAAACTAGAGGTACCTGCTAAGAAATAAAAGAAGGAAAATTAGAAAAGTTAAAAGCAAAGAAAAATAAAAAAAAGTAAATTGCAAAAATAAAAATGGCTAAAGTAATAAAAATTGAGCGTTCTTAATATTTTAGTTCCCCGGCAACGGTGCCAAAAACTTGATCGTGTGTCAGAGTCTTAAAAATTTATAAAAAGAATGATCGAGCCTAGAAACTAACTATGACAATGATTGAGGCAAGCACAGCTATCGAACAGTAGTATAGTTTAGTGGCAAGACCGGATTGTCGAACCCAAAGGAACCAAAAGTACTAATACTAACTTTCTTTTTATTATTTAGCCTAAAATAAAAGTGAATTGTTTATTTAATCTAAAATTAACTAATTATTAAGCTAAAGATGTTAAGACAAAAAGAATGAATTTGGGAAAATACTTGTGGGGAAAACCTATTGATTAAGACAATACCCGAGGAAGAATCCGCCTAGACTTCACTTGTTATTTAACTCTGAACCAGACGATTTATTCGCTTGACTTGATCCGTAGGATTCCCTAATTTATATTAATACCTCTCTCGAGGCTACTAACGTCTAACCCTAGGTTGATTAATTGAAATCTCTTTCTAATTAAAACCCCTAGAATTGCATTAACTCGATCTATGGACTCCCATATTAGGTTTGACCCTAACCCGGTCGATTTTCGTCATCCTATCTCTAGGGTTGCAATCAACTCCGCTTAATTATGCTAGATCTACTCTTAGACAAGGTCTATTCCTCCTCTGCCTAAGCACATCACTTGAATCAATATCTTGAAAAATCAAAACAAGAATTAAGAACACATAATTAAGAAAAAATTAAGTATTTATCATATAGTTCAGAAAACAATAACAAGATCCGTCTTAGGTTTCATCTCTCTCAGGTCTTTGAAGGGTGAAAAGACCGGAGAATGAAAAGAATGAGAAACGGGCCTAAAATAGAGTAAATGGGCCAAATTATGAAATCGACACGGCCTGGGCCCAAGACCACACGACCATGCCTCCTTAACAGACCTGAACACGACCTGGCCAAGATTCACATGGGCGTGTGCCATGGGTGTAACACCCCAAACCCGGCCCATGCGTTACGACCGGATCTGACATGTCACATGAGGAAAACGTATAAAGTCCTTGTGATTTGTACTAAAATAAGTGTTATTTGGTTATTGTCAAGAAAACAAGTTTGGATGTAAATATTTGATAAAATACAACTATTTTTGAGAGGTTGTTTGATGAGTCAAAAATCAAGGTAGTAAACTTTAAAACTGTGACTTTTGAAAATGTCGTTGATAATTTGAAAGAAAGTCTGAGTAAAATCATTTGTAAAAGTTTGTTATAAAATCCATTTATTAAACAATTTTGGAAAACCGTTGGTTATGCTTTTAGAAAATTCCCATTTAAAATAATTCAAGCAAAATAATAAATACGTCAAACATAATGCAAAAATAAAATATTTCAGAGGCCTTATTACAACTTAAAAACCCAAAATAGTAAAAGTAATAAAGTAAACGTAAATAGAAATCTAAAGTTCAAAAACACCATTTCTGAAGTATGGTCCATCGAGTCATCCATGGCCCAAGCCCACATCACTAAGCATTACCTGAAAGGGATAAGAAGGAGGGGTGAGTTACTAGAACTCAGTGTATAATCCCCTTACCATCATCCACTGGGCCTGAATCCATTTAGCAATAACTTGGGCTTAAGCCCATTTACATGATCAATAATAAAATGAAGTAATATATGCAACCCAACCCACCCATCCATCCATCACACCCCGACCAGCCAATCACACCTGTGAGGATCAAGTCAACCCACCCCGCCGCTCACACCAAATTGCAGCCGAGCTGCTATATTATATATTTTTATTGTGCCCAAGCCACCGAAATCATAAGTAAACATAATAATGAACATTTTCTGGCAATGCCACCAGGCTACACTGCTCTTCAACATTTTTCCCAACCCATGCAATATGTAACATGCAACATACATAATAAAGCATAATATCCACATATATGTACAACAATCATTAATCCAATAATTTATTTCGGTGAATCTGCCCAGTATTGCACTTTGCAATTCGGCCCACTAAAGCAATCTAGTAAATCGGCCCATAGGGGCATTTTGGTAATTCAGCCCATAAGGGCATTTTGGTAATTTGGCCCATAAGGGCATTTTCGTAAATTTTACAAATTAACTCTGATTTTGACAAGTCTTAGTATTTACGATGTTTAGACAAAACACTCGATTCATACCATTTTACCGATATTAAGTTTTTAGGCAACATCGATCGATATTTCTAATATGATGCTAAATCACATATTTACAGGATTTCGGTGTGATATTACACACCTGATTACTGTAAGGACTAAACCTTCTTGATCTTCGGCACCTAAAACACCATTACACATGATTAACCAACAAACGAGGTTTTTCTTAATCCAAATATTTAAATCTAACGATCTAATAAAATTCTTACCCTTAGAATCGTGTACGACCACGATTTGTGTATTCTTACCGGATGATGGTCCACAACCCGGTGGGAAATCTCGAATCGTCTATACCGCTCTACGCTTGAACTTAGGAGTAGGAATCACAAATCCACTCCTTTTGTGTTCTCCAATCGCTTTTCCTTTCGAATCAGTACCACTTGCCTCCAAGGGAAAAAGTCTTAATCAAAACGATATTACGATGATATAAATCGATTGTCTAAGGAAAAGGTTCGGCTTACCACTATTTTCGTAGGATCCACAAGTGAATAAAAACAAGCGATTTAGTCCCTTACGATGATTTTCCGATTTCCACCGATTGGGCTTACGACTATAGATGAATCAACAAAATAAAAGATTCGACCAACCCCACAAGAACACTACAAAATAGGAGATGATCACGAAATGAGAGAGTAGAAGAGAGGAATGTTTTGATTTAGAGAACCATCCAAAGAGAAGGTACATATTCGGCATGAAGAAATGAAAATGCGAGGATAGAATAGAGCCACTTACCGATTCGATCAAAGAAGAGATGCTCAACTCGCAAGATGGAGAAGAGAAGATGATAGAAATTCGGCTATTGATGAGAAAAGAATAAAGAAGATTCGGCCAAACAAAGTTGTGTCGATCAAAAAGAAAGGGAGAATGGTTGAGGAGATGGTGAAGAAGAAAAGAAGTGATGGACAAAGGGGTATAGAGGTTCGGCTATTACCAACAGAAAATGAACCAAATTGGATTAAGTGTTTTGGCAAGACAAAAGAAAGAAGAAAAGAACAAAAGGCTATAGTGATTCGGCCAAAACAAAGTAAAAGAAGTTGGAAAAAGAAAATGCCAAAATGTTAAGAAGAAACAAAACTTTTCATGCACAATATTTGCAAAATGCAATAGGAATTTCGGCTCTCCCTATTCCCCTAACCAAAATAGTGTATCACTTTTGCCAAAAGGATGAATATTGACCAAAATAATCTTTCCAAAACATCCTCCACATAATAGGCCAACATGTTCCCTTCTCTTGCCTTTTTCTTTTGATTCTTTCCTTCATTATCCCTTGTTTTCGTCCATACCATATTTTCTTATTCTTCTTTCCATAGATAAAAAGTCTTCCTTACCTTAATTAGGACCCTGGATGACACTTGGAAGAGAAGTAAAAAAAATTAATCAAAATTTTTGCACTAGGTGGGATTCGAACTCCTCCCTAAAAGCCCTTCATGTGACGCCACAACCTTCTTGCCATATGCTCACTTATGCTAGCAAAATACATATTTTTTTTCCTTAAGCATTGATGTCACTTACCTATCTCCCCTTAAAGTGCTTAAACATAAAAATTTTGCTAAGGCCCAATTCAACCCCGAGCCTTCTTAGGACCCCTAAACATACACAATTAACATTTTTAACTAGCCTATCGCATGATATTCTTCAAAACATAAATTTCTGAAATTTCAGGATGTTACAATTTTGCCCCCTTAAAGAAAATTTTGGCCTCGAAATTTACCTGAATAAAAGAGACGAGGATATTGTTGCCGGATCATGTCTTCTGGCTCCCATGTAGCTTCCTCTGTCCCGTGATTACGCCATAATACTTTGACTAACGGAACCGACTTCCTTCTTAGCGCCTTAATATCTCAATCCAAAATCTGTACTGGCTCCTCTTCAAAAGACAAGTTAGGTCTTAACTCAACTTCCTCTACTGGTACAACATGAGATGGATCCAAATGATAACGCCTTAACATAGAGACATGGAATATACTATGTATCTGATTTAACTTCGGAGGTAACTCCAGCTGATAAGCCACTAGCCGTACACGCTTCAGTACACAGTAAGGTCCAATGAATCTAGGGCTTAACTTGCCTTTCTGCCCAAATCTTAAGATCTTCTTCCAAGGTGAGACCTTCAGAAAGACCTGATCACCCACCGCAAATTCTATATCCTTACGCTTTAGATCCGCGTACGATTTCTGCCTATCTGAAGCTTCCTTTAACCGAGCCCGAATTACTTTAACTTTTTCCTCCGTCTCCAAGATCAATTCAGGACCCAACAACTGTCGCTCTCCTAGCTCAGTCCAACAAGTAGGAGTACGACACCTACGACCATACAACGTTTCGTAGGGTGCCATCTGTATACTAAACTGATAGTTGTTGTTGTATGCAAACTCTGCCAATGGTAGAAAATCTTCCCAACTACCCCTGAAGTCGATCACACAGCCCCTTAACATGTCTTCTAGAATCTGGATTACTCTCTCCGACTAACCATCTGTCTATGGATGAAACGCCGTGCTGAAATTTAGCCTTGTACCCAAAGCTTCATGTAGAGCCTTCCAAAACCGTGATGTAAACCTAGGATCCCTGTCTGATATGATAGACATTGGTACCCCATGCAACCTCACGACTTCTTCTATATACAACTTGGCCAACTTCTGCAATGAATAACCCATACGAACAGGTAGGAAATGAGCAGTCTTCATTAACCGATCCACTATCACCCATACAAAATCTTTCTTAGTAGGCGTTAAGGGTAACCCACTAACAAAGTCCATTGTTATCCTTTACCATTTCCATAATGGAATTTTCATCGGTTGTAGCAACCCTGACGACAGTTGATGTTCCGCCTTCACCTACTGACATGTCAAGCACTTGCTCACGAAATTAGTAACCTCCCGCTTCAACCCTGGCCACGAATACTACTCATGGAGGTCTCGGTACATCTTATTTCCCCCGGGGTACATAGCATATGGGCTACTATGCGCCTCACGCGAAATCGTTTGTCTCAATTCTGAATCCTTGGGCATACAAACTCTTCCGCGAAAACACAATACTCCATCACTATTCAATCCAAAATCCCCTATCTCACCACTTTCCACTTGCTGAAGTCGAGAACCCAACGCTTCATCTATCAACTGCTTTTCCTTAATCTAGCTTACCCATGCAGGCTTCACCTGAAGTTCGGCTAACATGCTACCATCTTCATAAAGGCTAAGATGAGCAAACATCGCTCTCAAATCCGATATCACCTTACGACTTAACACATCTGCCACCACGTTAGCCTTTCTTGGATGATACTCGATTGAGAAGTCATAATCTTTCAATAGTTCTATCCACCTCTACTGTCTTAAGTTCAAATCCTTCTGGGTAAGGAGGTACTTCAGACTCTTATGATCCTTATAGATAATCAACTTCTCACCGTACAGATAGTGTCTCTAAATCTTCAGAGCAAACACCACTGCAGCTAACTCCAAATCATGAGTTGGATAGTTCACCTCATGCGGCCTTAATTGACATGAGGCATAAGCCACCACTTCCCCCCTTGCATCAACACACATCCCAAGCCTGTGTGTGACGCATCACAATAGACAATAAATCCCTTACCAACCTCAAGTTGAATCAATACCGGTGCTTCTGTCAGAATCTTCTTCAATTTCTCAAAGCTCTCTTGCTGCTTATCTGACCACACAAACGGTACTCTCTTACGCAATAGCTTAGTTAGGGGTGCAGCAATCAATGAAAACCCCTCAACGAACCGCCTGCAATATCCATCCAGCCCTAGAAAACTTTGAATTTTGGCCATTGACTTCGGTGGCTTCCAATCCAATACAGCCTCAACCTTCCGGGGATCCACTCTAATTCCCTCGGCAAACACAACATGCCCCAAAAAGGTCACTTCCTTCAGCCAAAATTCACACTTGCTGAATTTGGCATACAATTGCTTCTCTCTTAATATCTGCAATATAACTCGTAGATGCGAATCATGCTCTTCTTCAGTCTTTGAGTACATCAAGATGTCATCTATGAACACCACCACAAACCAGTCTAGATAGGGTTGGAAGACCCGGTTCATCATGTCCATAAATGCAGCTGGTGCATTAGTCAACCCGAACGGCATCACCAAAAACTCGTAATGCCCATATCGAGTTCGAAACGCAATCTTATGAATATCCGGCTCCTTGACCTTTAACTAGTGATAACCCGATCTCAAATCTATCTTCGAGAAGACCGAAGCTCCTCGCAGTTGATCCAACAGATCATCGATTCTCAGTAACGAATACTTGTTCTTGATCGTCAACTTATTCAATTGTCTATAATCGATGCACAACCGCATCGAGCCGTCCTTTTCCTTAACGAACAAAACTGGCGCTCCCCACGGTGATACACTTGGTCGAATAAATCTGCAATCTAACAACTCCTGAATTTGAGCTTTAAGCTCTGCTAGCTCCTTCGGAGCCATTCTATAAGGAGCAATGGACACCGGTGCCATTCCTGGCAATAGCTCAATACCAAACTCCACCTCCCGATCCGGAGGTAATCCTAGAAGCTCCTCCAGAAAGACGTCTGAAAACTCTTTCACTATTCTAACAGTCTCAATCGACAACTCTTTGGCATCCAAAGCACTGATAAAGGCTAAGAACGCTCCACACCCCTTTCGCACCAACGTTTCTCCCTTTAAAGCAGATACCGCATTAGACAGATAGTTTCTTGTTTCACCTATCATCATCACTTCCTTATCCTCTGAAGTTTTTAGTACCATTTGCTTTGCAGCACAGTCTAAGTTCGCAGTGTGTTTAACCAACCAGTCTATGCCCAAAATGAAATCGAACTCGCCGAATGGCAGTTCCATCAAATCCGCCAGAAAAACTTCCTCCTGAATTTCTAAGGGCACATCCCTAAACAACTTATTTACTATCACCGACTTTCCTAAAGGGCTAATCACAGTGGTTTCTCTAGCAGAAATTTCAAATCTAATATTTAGAGTTGCAGACACAGCACATGCTACATACAAATGGGTGGATCCAATATGTATCAAAGTGGTAACAGGTACATCAGATATGAAGAACGTACCGGTTATGACGTTAGGTGCATCGCCATCCTCTCGATGTCTGACCGCGTAAACCAAACCTGGCTGTCTTGCCTCCGTGTTACCCCTATTACCGGTACCTCTACCCGGTGCACCCTGACCTCGTCCTACACCATTACCACCTCGGCCTAGCCCACGGCCTCTCGGCGGCTGCTGAACGCCTCTAGCTAGCTGTGCAAATCTGTTACTAACTACCTGAGCCTGAGCAGGCTCTCGAGGGCAATCCTTAAATCGATGGTCCTTGGAACCACATCTGAAACAACCACCGGTTCTCTTCCAACATTCTTCAGAGTGAAGTTTCCCACAATCCGCACAGGGCTGTAACTGATTGGTAGTAGCTGGAGAACCCTCTCGAACTGGCCCCTCACTCTTGGGCCTTTTCTAAAAACTTCTAGTAGAACCTGAATACCCAGAGTCTCTCTTGTTCCTGCCCCTATCCCTGTCTCAGTTTTGCCTCTCTGAGTGTTTAACCTCCTCAGCTATCTTGGCTTTTTCCACAAGTGTGGCAAAATTCCTCTCCTTCTGTGGGGCTATTAGCACCCGTAACTCATCACGCAATCCATCCTCAAAACGCACACAGCGTTCATAATCAGTCGGCACTATTCCCCGGGCATACTTACTCAGAAGCAAAAAATCCGCCTCATATGCTGCCACAGATTTACCTCCTTGGACCAGATTCAGAAATTCCTTCCTTCGGGCATCCACATAGCTAGCTCTGACATATTTTCCTTTAAATGCAGTTTTAAAGAATTCCCAGGTAATGCGATCAGCCTGAGTGCCTTCACGGACAGTGAGCCACCACTGATACGCCTCGTCTCTCGGCAAGGACACCACTCCTTTCAGTTTCTGCTCGGCGGTACAATCCAGATCGTCCATGATTTGCTCCATAGCCTCAAGCTAGTACTCCGCCACATTAGGGGCTACACCCGAAATACCTCTAAAAATTTCAGCGCCATTCGATCTAAGTTGCTCCGATATCGACCCACGAGCTACCGACCTAGTTCTTGCCCCAGCAACCCTTTCCAGAACTCACAACATTGCTTGGAATAGAGCGTCGTCCTCTCTTATACGATCATGTTACCCAGCTTCAGTCACTGGTGACGCAGGGGCATCCATTTCCGGCATATGCCCCGGTGCCTCAGATATAACTCTAGAACCTCGGCCTCTACCATGGCCACGTCTACCGTGTCCATGTCCTTTAGCGCTCATGTTCACTAAATCGATTTAATCTGATTAAAAGTCTTATGAATCAGTATACTATTCAATATTTATTAAATAGTGTTTTATGGAGTATAGGAAGTAAAGTCGTTTTCGCAAAACGTATCCTAAGGTCCCAATCTCTATAGTTTCAACTCCTAAAGTTAAAAGTTCTAGAGTATTTCTACAGTCATACCACAATAATCGTAAAATGAAAACATAAACTTACTTGACTTGGTGCCGGATACCCGTAGTGCCATACTTCCTTTAGAACATGCATTTATAAATTAAAATTTTAAACAGCTTTGGAAAACGCTTTTGAACCCAATCCACAGCTGAGTTTTGCAACTGGGCTCTGATACCATAAAATGTAACACCCCAAACCCGACCCATGCGTTACGACCGGATCTAACATGTCACATGAGGAAAACGTATAAAGTCCTTGTGATTTGTACTAAAATAAGTGTTATTTGGTTATGGTTAAGAAAACAAGTTTGGATGTAAATATTTGATAAAATACAACTATTTTTGAGAGGTTGTTTGATGAATCAAAAATCAAGATAGTGAACTTTAAAACTGTGACTTTTGAAAATGTCGTTGATAATTTGAAAGAAAGTCTGAGTTAAATCATTTGTAAAAGTTTGTTATAAAATCCATTTATTAATCAATTTTGGAAAACCGTTGGTTATGCTTTTAGAAAATTCCCATTTAAAAAAATTCAAGAAAAATAATAAATACGTCAAACATAATGCAAAAATAAAATATTTCAGAGGCCTTATTACAACTTAAAAACCCAAAATAGTAAAAGTAATAAAGTAAATGTAAATAGAAATCTAAAGTTCAAAAACACCATTTCTGAAGTATGGCCTCCATCGAGTCATCCATGGTCCAGGTCCACATCATTGAGCATTACCTAAAAGGGATAAGAAGGAAGGGTGAGTTACTAGAACTCAGTGTATAATCCCCTTACCATCATCCACTGGGCCTGAATCCATTTAGCAATAACTTGGGCTTAAGCCCATTTACATGATCAATAATAAAATGAAGTAATGTATGCAACCCAACCCACCCATCCATCCATCACACCCCGACCAGCCAATCACACCTGTGGGAATCAAGTCAACCCACCCCGCCGCTCACACCAAATTGCAGCCAAGCTGCTATATTATATATTTTTATTGTGACCAAGCCACCGAAATCATAAGTAAACATAATTATGAACATTTTGTGGCAATGCCACCAGGCTACACTGCTCTTCAACATTTTTCACAACCCATGCAGTATGTAACATGCAACATACATAATAAAGCATAATATCCACATATATGTACAACAATCATTAATCCAATAATTTATTTCGGTGAATCTGCCCAGTATAGCACTTTGTAATTCGGCCCACTAAGGTAATCTAGTAAATCGGCCCATAGGGGCATTTTGGTAATTCAGCCCATAAGGGCATTTTGGTAATTCGACCCATAAGGGCATTTTCATAAATTTTACAAATTAACTCTGATTTTGACAAGTCTTAGTATTTACGATGTTTAGACAAAACACTCGATTCATACCATTTTACCGATATTAAGTTTTTAGGCAACATCGATCGATATTTCTAATATGATGCTAAATCACAAATTTACGAGATTTCGGTGTGAGATTACACACCTGATTACTGTAAGGACTAAACCTTCTTGATCTTCGGCACCTAAAACACCATTACACTCGATTAACCAACAAACGAGGTTTTTCTTAATCCAACTATTTAAATCTAACGATCTAATAAAATTCTTACCCTTAGAATCGTGTACGACCACGATTTGTCTATTCTAATCGGATGATGGTCCACAACCCAGTGGGAAATCTCGAATCGCTGATACCGCTCTACGCTTGAACATAGGAGTAGGAATCGCAAATCCACTCCTTTTGTGTTCTCCAATCGCTTTTCCTTTCGAATCAGCACCACTTGCCTCCATTGGAAAAAGTCTTAATCAAAACGTTATTACGATGATATAAATCGATTGTCTAAGGAAAAGGTTCGGCTTACCACTATTTCCGTAGGATCCACAAGTGAATAAAAACTAGTGATTTAGTCCTTTACGATGATATTCCGATTTCCACTGATTGGGCTTACGACTACGGATGAGTCAACAAAATAAAAGATTCGGCCAACCCCACAAGAACACTATAAAATAGAAGATGATCACGAAATGAGGGAGTAGAAGAGAGGAATGTTTCGGTTTAGAGAACCATCCAAAGAGAAGGTACATATTCGGCATGAAGAAAAGAAAATGCAAGGATAGAATAGAGTCACTTACTGATTCGATCAAAGAAGAGATGCTCAACTCGCAAGATGGAGAAGAGAAGATGATAGAAATTCGGCTATTGATGAGAAAAGAATAAAGAAGATTCGGCCAAACAAAGTTGTGTCGATCAAAGAGAAAGGGAGAATGGTTGAGGAGATGGTGAAGAAGAAAAAAAGTGACGGACAAAGGGGTATAGAGGTTCAGCTATTACCAACAGAAAATGAACCAAATTGGATTGAGTGTTCTGGCAAAACAAAAGAAAGGAGAAAGGAACAAAAGGCTATAGTGATTCGGCCAAAACAAAGTAAAAGAAGTTGGAAAAAGAAAATGCCAAAATGTTAAGAAGAAACAAAACTTTTCATGCACAATATTTGCAAAATGCAATAGGAATTTCGACTCTCCCTATTCCCCTAACCAAAATCGTGTATCACTTTTGCCACAAGGATGAATGTTGACCAAAATAATCTTTCCAAAACATCCTCTACATAATAGGCCAACATGTTCCCTTCTCTTGCCTTTTTATTTTGATTCTTTCCTTCATTATCCCTTGTTTTCCTCCATACCATATTTCCTTATTCTTCTTTCCATAGATAAAAAGTCTTCCTAACCTTAATTAAGACCATGGCCGACACTTGGAAGAGAAGTACAAAAAATTAATCAAAATTTTTGCACTAGGTGGGATTCGAACTCCTCCCTAAAAGCCCTTCATGTGACGCCACAACCCCCTTGCCGTATGCTCACTTATGCTAGCAAAATACACATTTTTTTTCCTTAAGCATTGATGTCACTTACCTATCTCCCCTTAAAGTGCTTAAACATAAAAATTTTACTAGGCCCAATTCAACCCCGAGCCTTCTTAGGACCCCTAAACATACACAATTAACATTTTTAATTAGCCTATCACATGATATTCTTCAAAACATAAATTTCTGAAATTTCAGGATGTTACAATGGGCGTGTCCTTGCCGTGACAAAGAGGAATTTCATTCAGATTAGGGTACTTAAAGGCAAAGAAAGCCATTCCAAAAGCCTATATAAACACCCTGAAAGCCAACCTTCTAGGGGCATCCAGTTTGGCCGAAGAGCCAAGCCAGAGAGGCCAGAATTGTGGAATTTACTCGAAGAAAGCCAGTTGATTCATCTCAAGAAGCCTGAGTCATACTCAAGACGGAGGATCTTCCCTTCAATTTCCTTCAGGGGGTTTTAGAGTTTTTCTTATGTTTTGTTTTATATTTTCTTCGGAGATGTATTCTTTTATGATTATGAACTAAACCCTCAAATACCTGAGGGGGATGAAACCTAAGACGGATCTTGTTATTGCTTTCTAAACTATATGATAAATACTTGATTTGTGCTTAATTATGTGTTCTTAATTCTTGTTTTGATATTTCAGGATATTGATTCAAGTATGATGTGCTTAGGCAGAGGAGGAATAGACCCTGTCTAGGAGTAGATCTAGCATAACTAAGCGGAGTTGATCGCAACCCTAGAGATAGGATGACGAAAATATGCCGGATTAGGGTCAAACCTAATATGGGAGTCCATAGATCGAGTTAATACAATTCTAGGGGTTTAGTTAGAAAGAGATTTCAATTAATCAACCTAGGGTTAGAGTTAGTAGCCTCGAGAGAGGTATTAATATAAATTAGGGAATCCTACGGATCAAGTCAAGTGAATAAATCGTCTGGTTCAGAGTTAAATAACAAGTGAAGTCTAGGTGGATTCTTCCTCGGGCATTGTCTTAATCAATTGGTTTTTCCCAAAAGTATTTTCCCAAATTCATTCTTTTTGTCTTAGCATCTTTAGCTTAATAATTAGTTAATTTTAGATTAAATAAAAAATTCACTTTTATTTTAGGCTAAATAATAAAAAGAAAGTTAGTATTAGTACTTTTGGTTCCTTTGGGTTCGACAATCCGGTCTTGCCACTAAACTATACAACTGTTTGATAGGTGCACTTTCCTCAATCGTTGTCATAGTTAGTTTCTAGGCTCGATCATTCTTTTTATAAATTTTTAAGACTCTGAGACACAATCATTGTGCAACACCCACACCCAGTCCGATTGCCAGACCCGAGCTATAGGGTGCTACAACAGTTAATGGAGCCAATCACATTATTTCCATGTGGTTGGTATATGATTTGCTCCGCTAACTGTTGTAGCATCCTATAGTTCGGGTCCGACGACCAAACCGAGTGAGGGGTGTTACATTTAGTGGTATTAGAACTACGGTTTAGTCAATTCTATGACTGAATGTAGCATGTGTTGTGTCTAGAAGTACATGCCACATTAACATGAGATAATGTGATGTAATATGATTCGATTTGGCTCTGTTTTATCCTAGATATATTATGTAAGTTGAGTTTAATTGTTCAGTATCAAATAAGGTAAATGGTAATGTTTCTGCTTTTGATTAGGGAGGTAGTCATATTGCATTCATTGCACAAGGGCCAGATAGTGATATGTGAATTTTTTTGTTAAAAGATGAACTATTAGTTCTTAGAGTCTTTTCGAGCTAAATTTGCAACCCCACAACCTCCACCCCTGATTGTGCCTCCCACGACACCCCTTGTCCTCAAGATCTAGTAATTGTTCATAGACCTACGATCGAAAAGATTAGAAAATGTGGAGCTGAAGAGTTCTGAGGCAAGATAGAATATGATCTGGCCAGGGATGAGTATTCGTTGGAAAATACTAAGAGAGAATTTGATGAAATGGTATGTACACCTGATGACTATTTGAGACGTGTCGTATATTTGCTAAAAAAAGAAGCTTATAAGTGGTGGTCGCCATTAATAGCAATTGTACTGAAAGATAGAGTGAATGGAGATGTTTTCCAATCTGATTTCTAAAAGAAGTACATCAGTAGATTATACCTAGAAACTAAAAAGAGAATTTGTAGAATTAAAATAGGGAAATTGATTAGTGGTTGAGTATGAAAGAGAATTTCTCTGGCTTAGTAAATATGCTCATGAGATCGTACCAAAAAAAGTCGAGATGTGCATTTGTTACAAGTATAGATTGAATGATTATATCCAAATGTTGTCAGAGCATTGGAATTTGAGAGTTTGTAGTTTTGATTGAACGAGCTCAAAAAATGGAAGATATATACAATGAGAAAAAGTGAATTTAATCAAAATCTTGATAATATGGTAAACAAAAATTAATCAAATCATTTTTTACTCCTCAATTGAAAAAGACAAGGGATATTCTCAACCATTCCATTTCCCTACCAGAATTTCCATAGGAAGAAAAGCCAAGATTTAGTAATCTAAAATCACAGACTACACCAACAATCAATGTTGGTAGTGTTCATCGTGGGAAAAGTTAGGTTTGTCATCACTACGAAAAAAATCACAGAGGTGAGTTTCGTTTAAAGAGTGGAGCTTGTATTTTGTGTGGTTCTAAAGAACATTAGAATCGAGATTTTCTAAGTCAGGCAGATCAAAGTGAGGAACTGAGTGTTAACCTGTAACGACTCCATCGAGAGGTAAATGACCATGAAATAGTATTAATGCTAGAACCAATCAAAAGAGAAGTAGAGGCATGACTGTAAGATCTGAGGCTCGTACACTTTCAAGGACTTATACGATACAAGCAAGAGAATAGGCTACAATTCTTGATGTAACACTAGTAAATTTTTCTCCTTTTGATATAACTACACATGTTTTGATTGATCCTAATTTAGCAACATTCATATGTTTGCACTACTTTGGTAGTTGAAAAGAGTATATCGGTAAAGTAATTTAAATACGATGTTAGAATAACGAATCTGCTGAGTCAGTGTGCTGTAAATAGTCAATTGTGTATATTAGGTTAATTGAAAATGCGGGGATGTAAATTCCTTGTCGATTTGGTACTACTTCCATTTGATAAATTTGATGTCATTCTCGGTATATATTGATTGTCTGAGCTTGATGTAGTGGTTAATTGTAAACAGAAATGGATTATCCTGAGATATTAGAATAGTGAAGTGATTAATGTTGAAGCTGTCAGAACCTATTGTATAATTAGAATTATATTTGCGATATTGGCTTGAGATCTTATCAGAAGAGGATATGAAGCATATCTAGCCATCATAAAACTCAGAGTATCGAGAACAAAGACTGAATGAGAAATGACAATTAGTGAAATTCATTGATGTGTTTTTCGAAAAATCGTCAAGTTTAGCATAAGAGAGAAAAGTTGAAATTTTGATATCGAAATGACACCCAGAACTACTTTGACTTCAATTGAACCATAACGAATGGTAATGACTGAATTGAAAGAACTAGAAGCTTATTTGCAAGAAGAATCAAACTAAGAACTTTTAGATCAATCATGTCACATTGTAATGCTTTTGTATTATTGTGAAAAAGAAAGAAAGAATTATGAGAATTGTGTATTTCTTACAGGTAGTTATTTATAATTATCATGAAGAATAAGTATCATTTGTTCAGTGTTGATGACTTATTTAAACAGTTAAAAGCAACTGAAGTTATCTTGAAAATTGACCTTTGATCAGATTGTTATCAACTGACCCGATGCCAATTGTAGTGGTACTTTAAGTACATTTCGGTACTTAACGAACTTCTTTTCTTGGAATTTTGTAAATAATTATTGTATTTTCAATATTAGTAGGTCAAGAATTAAATATTAATAAAATAAGAGTTTTTATTCATTTTTGTCATTTTAATGACCTGTAAGCCTAACTCGGGCCTTAAGAGTGACTAACAAGCTAATTGAGTGTGTAGGTGTCAATTCAGGTCTGAGAATATAAGGGACTATGATCGAGCCACGAGACAAGGGAGCTCGATAAAAGAACAAAGCTACCAAATCTAGAACAGCACTCCACTTTGTGACGAGGATTTTTTCCTTGTCACAATGATGTGATATAGATAAGAAGAAATTCACGACGGTGATGACTTGCCAAGGAGTCTTCCCATGTCACGAAGATGCAACAAGGGTAGACCAAAGTGATTTGAATCCTTGGATGGCACTCTTGGGATATTTCCATATTTAGACCCTAGAAATTTAAGAGTATCTTGTACTAATTATTATCTAAATCTATCTAGGGTTGTGTGGACACCAAGTAATCGGTAGCCTATATAAGTAACCTTAGGGTCACTGAAATTGGTGAGCAACTTTAAATGGAGACAATTTTATTCAGTTTTTAGTTTTCTTTTGTTTATTTCCACTTAGTCAAAACATTCTATTTCAATGTGAAGACAATTGTGAGCGGGGATTGCCCCGGATTCGCGCTTCAATATATTTAACAATAATCATTCTCCTATCTCATCTTTTTATTCTTTTATTTATACTTCGTTAACTTGATCAATTAACTATTGTATGAATATTAGAATAATTTCTTATAATTTAGTCATATATTGCATGATTCAATTATTAAACTGATTTATTTGTTAAGTAATTATTTATCTAAATTTGGGTATTTTTTCAAGCGTACTTAGTATATTAGGGAGTGACAACCTTAATAGAATATCGAGACATGTGAGATCGAAAGGGAATCCTGTCATGTATAACTTGTGCCAAGCGTTGAGAATGAGAGGGTATTCATATACCTAGAAAGAGACCGAAAGGGTGACTTAGGTGGTAATCTGTAACACCCCTAACCCGTAACAATCGCCGGTCTGGGGGTTAAAGGCATTACCAGAAAAATTGGATCTTTTACAAACATGTCACATCATATTTTAACAATTCAAATCAAAGTGTCCCTTAAATAGGTCTATGAGACCTTAAACATACATTAGAAAGAGGTCGGGACTAAACTGAACACATACGAAAATTTCTAAAAATTTAACATTTTTCAAAGCTACAGAGGTCACACGCCCGTGTGGCCAAGCCGCGTGCCTCACACGGCCTCAGACATGCTCGTGTGTCTAAGCCATGGCAAAATAGGGCATACATACTGACTTGTCCACACGGCCTGAGACACGCCCGTGTGCCTCACCCATGGTCCACACTGACTTGCACCACACGGCTAGTCACATGCCCGTGTGTCCAGCCCGTTGTCGAAACTGACTTGTTTGAAATGCAACCACGATGGACACGACTGAGCCACACGCCCGTGTGCTCAACCGCGTGGACAAATATAGGCCATTTGCAAGGCCAAAATGCCACCCACACTTTGGGTTATACCTACAAGCACAAATAAGAACCATTCCAAACATCAAAAGCAACCAAATCATACCAACATGATCATCTCTTATAACCATTCAAGAGCACATCAAACATACCAGCTTAGGTACCATTTATCTTAACCTAATCACAAGCATTTCTAAGCAAAATTCATCCACAAACTTACCAATTCATTATAACATCTTTTCATCTATAATATACCAACTTTGCATCATAAAACTTATCAAAAATTTGACTATCTCATTAGCCCAACCATTAGCAATCAAACCATATCAAATTATGCAACATATAGCATGAAATACTCATTTATAACATATTTATTACCAAGCCATATCACATGGCTATTTTTACACTTTTCAAAACATAACTAAATCACACTAGACGATTTATATATTATAATATATACACTTTCAAAAGGTACCAAAATATGATTTGATAGTGCGGTGACAATCCTCGACGACCCCCGAGCCTTCCGTAGCTTTAATGATCTATAAAACGAAGCAAACACACACAAAGTAAGCTTTCAAAAGCTTACTAAGCAATATACAAATAAACTTATCATATAATCATCCATAATAATATCAAATATAAGATCATTAATATATATATCAATTGCCAATTCATAATTCTTCTTTGGCTCATTTGTTTAGCCATTGCTTACTAACAATTCATACCTTTAAGTATCTCTTTCTGTTCATATCACAATCATACATATACCACATTTTGTCTCATTGAATCTATGAACATATCTCATTTGTTCACAATTATATGTACTTACCTTTCATACTCAATCATAATATACATTTCAAACGTACCTGAATTGATTACTTATTTCACATAGTCTTTCATTTCTCGGAATTGCCCGTTGAACCATTCGGAATCAAATAGGATACTCGGATAACTCGAAATACTCGTACAATGCCAACGTCCCAGACGTGGTCTTACATGTAATCAAATACCGATGCCACTATCCCAGACAGAGTCTTTGTAACATCCTGGAATTAGGGACTCTGCATTATTGTGTGTTGCTGTGTGTTGGCATGTTTTGTTTGTTAATTTGGTGTGTTTGGGAGTCCTGGGAAGGCTCGGGGTTAAGCTTGAGCCTTGGTAAAAATTTTGTTTTTAGACACTTTAGGGGAGAGCTAGCTGAGGCAGGCCTTAAGGGTAATTAATTGCGTTTTGTTAACACAAGAAGGGAGGTGGTAAAGTGGCAAGGAGATGCCACTTAGAGTGCAGGGAAGTGGCGTCACAAGGGTGTAGCAGCAGGGAGGAGGTTTGAATCTCACAAGCCTCACTTTGGAGCTTTATTTTTGCGCCTAGGGAGATAGAGTGGTTGTAACACCCCTAACCCATATCCGTCGCCAGACTAGGGTTATGAGGTATTACCTAAAAAAATACAATTTGACATTCTCATAAAATTTTTCAATTTAATTCAAGCCCAAGTAATGTGATCATTACCATACTATATAACATTACGACCTATTAAAATTTCTTTCCAATATGGCTAGATATATGAGTATATCAAATTAATTACTACACATCACACTACTTTAGGTCCTTTATCAAATTAGTGTAATAGACTTCAGCAAATGGTCAAGCATAGATTAAACGCATCATAGCCAAATGCACAATATACTCAATCAAATGAAATATCTTACATACCATAATTTAATCATGTGTCAATCATTTTCTCCATGGATTAAGCCGAAATAATGTACTATGCTCATCATTCTTATTTTCGAATTCAATTGGATGCAAAACACTCCATCAAACAATGTACCATCTAAATAAGATGCATGCTCATATTCGTACCATAGTGATCATTTAATCTATCTATTAATATACATCCACAAACCTTTCCAACTAGCAACTCATTCAACATTTGAGTTATGCATTTATCTACCTCATATGAACCATTCAAGCAATATTATAACTACTCATTTCCATTCATGCCACACTCCAATCAAATATCTATTTACGGTTTAAAGTTTTTCTAACCATTACATACATTACTCAAATACATATCTAAGCATAACAAGTATTCACCAATGCATAACTATGTTATAATTCAATAAACAACTCGTATATGTCAATACCAAAAATGCTAACCTTCAAAACTCAATTTTAGACCTTTGAGGTTACCTCCTAGTAAACCAATTAAAATTACCGCACATAATATAATTAAAGACATTATGTAACATCCCGAAATTGGGCCTAGTAGGATTGGGCCGATTGGGCCTTGGGCTTTAGGAAAAATTTGAGTATCATCTTGTTGCTTGTGTTAATTCAGGTATGATTTTATTGTGTGCTTAATATAGTCTTGTGAAGGCTTGGAATTAATTGGTTTAGAATAATTTTTAGTATGGAGAATTTAGTGAAGTGGATCAAGTGATTATGATGCTTAAGTTAATTTAAGTGTTTAATGTTAGCATAAATGAGCTAGTAGTAAAGTGGTGTTGACGCGTGAGTAATTGTATGAGGGAAGAGGTTCGAATCCCATGGATGGCGTTAAGGTGACTTTTAATTTTTGTATGGCATGTGTTGGTCAAATTTTACTTATGGCAAGGATGGACTTTGTTATTTTTGGATAGTAGACTATAGGAAAAAGTCAAGTACTTATTTATGGTATGGTATCAAGGAATTATGGTATGATAAGGAGACAAAAGGCTTGAAATATGGAGTGTTGTTTTGGAAACTCTTCTATGGCCATTAGTCCATGTATTTGGACGGTTTCATGGACTAGGGGGGTTGGCTTAATTTTGAAAGTGATTAGGAGGAAGATTAGGAGGAAATAAAGAGGGAAATATGGGATTGTGATGAGAATGTGAGTTGGCCGATTATGGGGCTTTGGAGGATGGCATTTTCGGTTTTGGTAATAGTAGGATAGGTGTGCCGAAATTCATAGTTGATAGTTTTGGTTTTTCTCTTTTTCTCCAAGTTTCGGTCAAGAGGGTTATAGGTAAGTCATTTGGGTATTTGGTGCATTAAGGTGTGTTGCCAATATTTTTCTAACCTTCTCCTATTCATCTTTTCTTTCTTTCAACCCCAAATCCATACCTATTCTTTTGTGGCCGAATATCCTATTTTTTATTCAATATGAGTCATAGCCGAATTTTGTAAGTTCTCCTGTTCTCTTTTATTTTTTTGAAACTTTAAAGCTGAAACACCATAGCCGAACCCTCTACATTCATCTTTCTCCTCTATTCATTTCACCATATTCAAAAGCCAAAACTTTGATCTAATTTATTCTTGGCCGAATCCTCTAAGCTTTCAACTCTCCCCACTCTTGCGTTTACTCTCTTCACTAGTAAAGTGCCGAAACACCATCTCAACCTCGTTTCTATACCTATCTTTGTGTTAGCCGAATATCCCATTACTATTGGGAAGGTTTAGCCCAAACCTTTTTCTCTTATTTGGTCTCTTCAAGCAACGTGGTGGTAGCCAACATTAAGGAACATTAATGGAGAAGCTTTCGGGATTTGTAGAGATCAAGGTAAGTCAAAGTGGTATTCAGTCAAAGGCCATGTTATGAGTATTTTAAGTGTTGACCGATTCTAATGTGGGTTGTTTAAGGAATTTTGATAGGGTTCATAATCAAATGGCGTTTTCGGGATTTAATCGACTGTGCCAAATAGGTGTGTAGTTATTGCACTGTTCTCTTGATTGTTTATGTGTGTATGTTGTTATATATGTGTGATATGATGTGCATGGTAGCCGAAATAAGGGCTAAGATGGTGGATACCCATGGTGGGTGATCGAATAATCAGGTCAGTACTTTATGGTATTAAATGATCATTGATGAATACGTGAAATGGTGATAAGCATGTGTTATATACTCTATTAAATGATAATTTGTCATGATATGCATGGGGTTTGGGACATGACTATCGAAGGAAAGGGTGTACATTATGTACGTGGTCTGATGTTAGCCTTGTGCTACATTGGCGCTTGATGTTAGCTATGTGCTTCATCAAGGGAGGTGATGGCTAGGTGCCACATCTCGGCGGATGATAGCTGTGTGCATCACCGTGGATAGAGGATGATCTTGAGTCACCTCGTGGATATTGACATGTGGGATCACTTAGGTTATCGGTGGCTTAGCCACGGCCTTGGGCAGCAGGTCTGCCAAGGTAAGATATGTGGGATCACTCAGTTGATCGGTGGATTAGCCACGGCCTTGGGCAGGGGGTCTGCCAAGGTAGGTGTATTGGATGGACACTAGGTTGGGTTGGGCTTCATGTTGCATATTTATGCATTTTTACATGACTGATTATGTGGATCAATGTGGATGTGGGTCAAGCCCATATGTGGAGACATGTGAAATAACTATACACGGAGTCTGTGTGACTCGCCCAATTTTTCTCAAACCTTACAGGTGATGCATAAAGCTTGGACCGGGTTGGAGTGGATACGAGGTGGCCCATCCAGAAGATAAATTTATTTGTTTTACACATTTTATTTATGAAAGGTTATTTATTGTAATAAGGGCCATTTAAAGTATTTAAGGATTTTTATTATGTTTTAAGTTGGATTGTCGATTATATTATTATTTGAAAATGTTTTATTTTTAGCAACTTATATTTTAAAATATATGTTAGAGTTTTTAAATCGAAGAATTTGTAACAACTTAAATTTATTTGGAATTTTAATTATACAATGTTTTATTAAAGACAACAATTTTTTATGTTTTTACTTTTAAGTTAAAATCTTTTCAAACGTTTTCCGCAGAGGCATTCTAAATTCGGCCGTGGCGCATGGGCTGGGTTTGGGGTGTTACACATTAAGCATTGAAACCCATGACATTGAAAGTAAGCCATTTTCGCATAGCTAAAATATATATACATAAACAAAAGTTTTCAACTCAAAAATAGCCATAGTCTGTTCTATACATGCCTTTATCCAAAAACCAAAAACAAAGAGTACCAAATTAGGTTGATAGTGTGGATGACTTTCTTGACGATCCCTTGAGCTCGTAGCCTTAACCAAATCTATAAAACAAAGGAAAACATATCACACAAATAAGCTCACTAGCTTAGTAAGTCTTAAGCATTTACAATTCAGTAATTAAACATTCGAACATAATAATATATATATATATATATATATATATATCAATTTGTCTATGACATTAAATACAATAATTTAACCCATAGTTCCATTATAGCCGAATTGCCATCTCTTTAACTTAGAATCCATTATTTTCTTATCGAAGGCATACAACTCTCCAAATCACTTAAAAGCCTTTAACATTTGCATATTCCTTAACTAATAAGTGTAAAATATATCCCAATCACATGCAATTAGACATACAAATATGTAAGCATCTTCGATGATTTTCACCTTTGACATTTGCACAAATGACCGAATCCCAAGATATTACCAAGCTTATATTTCAATATACATATCCTACTCATAAATGAATAGATCAAATGCTCATATCATATAATTCATTACTGACAACCTTGACCATTTCACAACTTATTTAATTCAGAAGGAAAGATAATGACTTACCTCGTTCCTTGCATCTATAAATATTTATACTTACCCGAGCATTTTGTTTATTGAAGTAATTACATTCCACCTCGTAAATGATTCATGAATTCTCTACTCATAATACATCACCGGCATTTAGCCTGCTAGGCATTAAGCCCGATACATTCACCGGCACAAGGCCTGCTAGGCATCAAGCCTGAAATAGATCACCGGCACAAAGCCTGCTAGGCTCGAAGCCCGAATTAAATGACCGGCACTAGGCCTGCTAGGCTTGAAGCCCGAAATTTCAACATTTCAACATTTCAAAATGATTTACTTAGTACTAATATCAAAACCATCTCGTATACAACATATTACTTTCACGTATTCAACCGAACATACTCATTCACATCACATTTAACAAAAATAAATTCAATACAATATTATACCCCATATTCGGCCAACACATATTTTAGTACTTTAAATTTCCAGATTCATCATACACTATACTCATAATTAATTCTTTAACATACATTTGCTTAAGAACTTACCTCGACCGTCGACGGACCGAGTAGACCGGCTATTCGATAACCTTCGTCTTTCCCCGATCCGAATCCGTTTTTCTTTGTTCTTGATCTAAACACATTAAAATTCAGCTCATTCAAGTAAATTTCATCTCAATTTAGTCCCAAAACACATAAATGGAAAAATTACCATTTTACCCCTAGGTTTCACATTTTTACAATTTAGTCCTATTTGGACAAAACACAAAATATACAAAATTTCACTACAACACCTTAGGGCCGAATGTTCACAAGGACTATACTAATCCATTTCTTTCATTTATTTTGCATTTTAGCCCCCTCAAAAATTCATTTTTGCAATTTAGCCCAAAACACTCAAATTTACTAAAATTTCCATTTCAAAACTTGTAGATTTCTAACACAACTTTAATATTTTTCCATCAAACATCATAAAACATCAACATTTAGCCATGGCCAAATATCAAACATGCTCAAATTTAAAAATTCTAACATGGGTCAGCTACTGTTCGAAGCAACGATCTCAAAAACGTAAAAATTATCGAAAACCGATTAAAAACTAACCTTTAATTCAAGCCAACACCATGACTGAATGCTTAAGCTTTTAAACCAAGCTTTCCTTTTCTTATTTCGGTAGCCAAAGGATGAAGACAACCTTTAATTCATGTTTTTAATTAACATATATTATGGTATTTACTAATTTACTTATTTATCCTTTAACTAATAATATTAACAACTTATAACATAAGGTCATACTTGACCTTTGCCGCCCAATAACTCATAAAATGGGTTAATTTCCCTTTTAATACTCCAAATTAGAAAGCCACAATCAATTTAGTGCATTTTCACTATAGTTTGGGACTTTTACCTTTTACGCGATTAAGCCCCTTTTTTCTAAATTAAACACATAAACAATTAAATTTTTCTACGAAACTTTCACACACATTAATTCACATATAATAAACACAAAATATAATATTTAAATATTTCTCGGGTTCGGATTCATGGTCCTGAAACCACCGTTCCGATTAGGGTCAAATTGGGTCTGTTACAGTGGTGGATTCGACGAGGGCTCTTCAAGGATGGGTGTTGAAGGAGTCAAAGTGTTGGAATGAGTGGCCATGAGGAGGTGGTGGAGTTTGAATCGGCCAAACTAATTCAAATGAATGAAAGGGAGTGAAAGTCGGAGAAGAACGCGGGAATGGATGTTGGTGGAGGTGTTGGCCGAATATGGGTAACTTGAAGGGGGAGTTTCGGTTAGTGGTGAGGATAGGTGAGTGTGCCGAAAGTGAAAAAGTTCTTAGGCACCATTTGTGCATTTTCGATCATTAGGGGTGTGTGTGTGCCGATTTTTGCAAGTCTTCTTGAGTCTCTTTTTCTTATTTGTTTTTTTCCCCTATTTCCCATTGTGCCAAAATTCTCTAGGAGTATCTAGTTCTTTCTTTGCAATTTGGGCATTGGTATTTCAACTTGTGGAAACTGAAACTTCAATCCTCTCCTAGTGCTCTCTCGTTCTTTTTCTCTATTTCCCATTCGTTTCCTTCACTTGTTGAGCCTGGCGTGTTTGGCCGAATCATTCCATTTCTTGTTCCATTTGTCCCTTGCCGCACCTAGCCGAAACCATCATTACCTTTCTTCCTCTTCTTCGAACTTTTACCTTCTTATTTAGTCAAGTACCGAATACTTCTTGTTCTATTGCTCTTTTTCTCTGGACAACTATCGACTCGGTGAGTTTTCATTTCTTGTTGGATCTTCTTTTCTCTTTTGGCCATGTTAAATCTTTCTCTTTGGCCGAATGGGGGGTGTTTCTTTTGTTATGTTCTATTCTTTTGGTTAAGCCATTTGCAATTGTGAGTTATCTAAACTCTTCTTTGTTTATTTTGGATTAAGGGCCGAATCGAATCACCCTTTGCTACCGAGTATTCATCTTTCGACCTTGGTCTTCGGAAGTTCTTTGGTAAGTGGTTATAGCCGAATAAGGTAAGGGGTTCTTCTTTTGTTCATTTCGACTAGTTTATATTCGTTTTACTCTGCCTAAATCAAGTCTTTCGATTAGACAATCAGCATTTCTTTTGAGTAACTGATCAAGGTTCTTTCCATGGATACAAGTACCGGTCAATCTAAGGAAGGGGGTGGAACCGTAGTCTCTACTCCAAAGTTTAAGAGACGTGTTGTGTCGGCAGTTCGGGACTTTCCGTCGGGCTGTGGCAGAGAGCCGACGTCTACTTGGGATAGGCAAATAAACATCGTCCCTGCTAGTGAAAGCGTCGACGTAGAAAGCCTAGTGTTACGTGTTATCAGGTGTATATCACTCACACACCTTCTTTGTTGTTGTGTTATTAACTGTAATGGCTGAAAGCCAAAATGACTGATGGGATGGCAGAATACCCTTATAGGTATGGTTGGAGACACCGGGTAAGTTTTTCGATATTGATATTCTCGACAATATGCATATAAGTATTTTCGATGTTATGCATGTATGAAATATTATCTGTTATACATTGTGATACTGGTTGCATACATATTGCACACGAAGTGAAGAGTATGGGCTCGGGATTGATTGAAAGGAGGAGGGAGAATCAATGACTACTGTCACGAGTAGTCTAAGTACCACGGTGGTTGAAACCACGAATGTTTTAATTAGTGACTTATCTCGGTGGTCAAGTACCACAGTGGGTTGGCCCCACATATGCGTAATTTATCAGAGATCGTCATGGTGGTCTAAGACCATAGTGGGTTTGCCCCATGATTACATATTATAGTGACTTTGTCACGAGTGTCTAGGACCACGGTGGTCATGAACCACAGTGGCATAATGCCACGGGAGTTTGGATGGAGAGCTAAACTAGGTTGGGTTGCATTGCATACATGTGACATGTGCCGTATTGTGTGGGTTAAGGCCCAATTTGCTTTAGACGGGGATTTACACAATGAGTCTCGATGACTCACCCCTTTGCTAATTTTGCAGGTAATCAGTAGATGGATGGTTTTGGGCCGAGAAGGACTCGAGGTGGCCATGCATTGCGGTTTCTCTAGTAAACTCGAACTTCATTTTAAATTTACTTCTATTTCGGGATTTTAATCTGTAATAAGGCCGCTTTAACTTTATTTCTATTTTGGGGATTTTGTTTATATGCTGATTTTAACATGATATGAATTATCGAAAAATAGGGTTTTCTTAAAAGCATAAATAGAGGTTTTCCAAATTTTAAACGAATGAATAATAAGCCATAAATAATTAAAACTTGGGATTTTACTTAATATTACAATTACATTACCAAAAATCACGCACCTCAATATTCATTTAGATTATCACCTTTTATCACCTTTTTAAACATTTTTTAAGTTCGGTTTTGATGATTTAAGCCTATTTTTAACACCTAATTAAATTAAGAAGAAAATGCTAAGGTTTTATTGACAAACAGTTTTTTTAAGGCCCTTAACATGGATTCACCAAACAAGATAACTTCTCAAATCACGATGTTTTGCCAAGATTTTCAAAAACTACTTCCTCTGTAACAATCCAGATTCGGTCGTAACGTTTTGACCGGGTTTGGGGTGTTACAATTGTGGTATCGGAGCGAGGTTTCAAAAATTCGGCTGTGGGTATGGGATTTAAAAATGTTTCAAAAGATGGTTTAAAAAATGGTTTAGAAATATATATATTTCTGGAAGCATGGCATTAAGTCTCCGGCACCAAATCCACATGGTAAGTCTTCTGACTTTTGGTTGTTTTCCATGAAGTAAGTGTAATATGCTATGATTACTTGTACTGAGGAGTGCAACTCTAGAGACTAAAACCTTAGGTATGCATGAATAGACGAGAATTACTCATAATACTATTTTCATAAAACTGCTCTGTAATAAACAGTGGAAGAAAACACTAACTCATAAAACTTTTAATCAGATTAAATCGTATTAGTAGTAATGAGTACTAGAGGACGTGGACGCGGTATGCGAGGCTGGGGAAGAGGCCAAGATGTTGAGGCTGAACCTTCGGAATCTGGGCATGGGCTGGAAGGTGAAGTGCCAGCATCGCCAGTCGCGGAAACGCAATTTCAAGATCAAACTGGAGGAGACGATGCTGTGTCGCAGGCTATGTTGTGAGTTTTGGAGTGAGTTGCTGGAACAAGCACGGGATCAGCAGCTCAAAAATCTGTGCCTGAGCGACTCAGGGCTAATGGGGCTGAAATGTTTAGGGGTGTTTCTGGTGTAGCTCCTAATGTAGCTGAGTATTGGCTCGAGGCAGTTGAGCGCATCATGGATGATCTTGACTGCACCGCAAAAGAGAAACTGAAAGAAGTTGTGTCTCTTCTCCGAGAGGAGGCTTATCGGCGGTGGCTCACGATTAGAGATGGCACAGTAGCTGACCGCATTATCTGGGACTTCTTTAAGTCTGCGTTCCAGGGGAAATACATTGGGTCGAGCTATGTGGATGCTCAGCGGAAGGCATTCCTTAACTTGGTTCAGGGAAGTAAGTCGGTGGCTGAGTATGAGGCAGAATTCTTGCGTCTAAGCCGGTATGCTCGTGGTATTGTGTCTATAGATCATGAGCGTTGTGTCTGATTTGAAGATGGTCTGAGGGATGAGTTGTGAGTACTGATAGCTCTGCAACAGGAAAGGGAATTCACTGTTTTGGTTGAGAAGGCTAAGGTAGCCGAAGTGGCAAAGCTATCTGAAAGGTAGAACCAGGATAGGGACAAGGGTAGGAATAAAAGAAGTTTTGGACCGTCAAGATCTACTGGGAATTTTCAGAAGAGGCCTAGGTTGGATGGACCGGGTCAAGCTGTGAGGCCCATTGTTGCTGGTCGACCACAGCAATGTGCTACGTGTGGGAAGTTTCATTTAGGAGAGTGCTGGGTAAGAAGTAACGGATGCTACAGATGTGGATCAGTGAATCATCGGGTAAGGGACTGTCCGCAAGAGCCCAACAGAGCGCGACCAGTAGGTCAGAATTTTGTACAGCCTGGTAGAGGTGGTCAGCAGCCACAGAGAGGTCATGGTCCGGCCAGAGGAGGAAACAGTTTTGGTCGTGGACGTGGAGCACTGGGCAGAGGTGCTAGGAACACAGATGCAAGACAGCCTGGGTTGGCCTATGCAGCTAGACGCCGTGAGGAGGGCGATGTACCAGACGCCATAACCGATACGTTCCTTATTTTCGGTTTGCCTTTTACTGCACTGCTTGACATTGGATCAACACATTCCGATGTTGCGAGTACTGTGTCTGGAACTCTTAACATAGACTCTAAGATTACTTCTAGGGAGATGACTGTACTTATCCCTTTAGGACAATCTGTAGTGGTAAACAAACTCTTTAGAAGTGTGCCTCTAGAAGTACAAGAGATGGTTTTCCCAGCTGATTTGATGGAACTGCCGTTTGGGGAGTTCGATTTGATCTTAGGCATGAACTGGTTAGCGAAGTATAGGGCAAACTTGGATTGTGTTGCCAAGCGAATGGTGTTAAGAACTCCTGAAGATAGTGAAGTCTTGGTGATAGGCGAAAGGAGGAACTACTTGTCCAATATAGTGTCCGCTTTAAAGGCTGAAAGGATGGTGAGGAAAGGATGCGAGGCTTTCTTAACTTTCGTCAGTACTTTGGAGGCAAAGGAGTTGACTATAAAGGATGTCAGAACAGTGAAGGAATTCTCCAATGTTTTTCCAGAAGAGCTTCCAGGGTTACCTCCGGATCACGAGGTAGAATTCAGTATTGATCTTTTTCCGGGAACAGCGCCAGTGTCTATTGCCCCATACAAAATGGCGCTGAAGAAGTTGGTGGAATTAAAAGCCCAAATTCAGGAACTGTTGGACCGGGGTTTTATCCGACCCAGTGTGTCACCTTGGGGAGCGTCGGTGTTATTTGTTAAGAAGAAGGATGGGTCAATGCGGATGTGCATTGACTATAGACAGTTGAACAAGTTGACGATTAAGAACAAGTACCCGCTGCCTAGGATAGACGATCTATTCGATCAGTTCCGAGGTGTTGCGATCTTTTCAAAGATAGATTTGAGGTCCGGTTATCACCAGCTTAAGGTCAAGGAGGCAGATATCCATAAGACAGCTTTTCAAACTCGTTATGGTCACTATGAGTTCTTGGTGATGCCGTTCGGGTTGACGAATGCACCAGCTACATTTATGGACATGATGAACCGGGTATTCAAACCCTATCTGGATCAGTTTGTCATGGTGTTCATAGACGATATTTTGGTCTATTCACGTTCAAAAGAGGAACATGATTCGCATCTTCGGTTGGTTCTGCAAATTCTGAGAGAGAAACAGCTGTTCGCCAAATTCAGTAAGTGTGAATTTTGGTTAAGGGAAGTTACCTTTTTGGGGCATGTTGTGTCTGCTGAGGGAATTAGGGTTGACCCCCGGAAAATTGAAGCTGTATTGGATTGGAAACTGCTTAAGTCTGTGGTAGAAATTCGGAGCTTTCTTGGTTTGGCTGGGTATTATAGAAGGTTTGTTAAGGGATTTTCGTTAATAGCCACACCGCTAACCAAGTTGTTACGAAAAGGGGTGCAGTTTGTCTCGGCAGATATGCAACACGAGAGTTTTGAGAAGTTGAAGGAGATCTTGATTGAGGCTCCAGTGTTGATTCAGCCTGAGGCTGGGAAGGGGTTTGTCGTTTACTGTGATGCGTCGCACACAGGGTTAGGATGTGTACTGATGAAAGAAGGGAAAGTGGTGGCATATGCGTCTCAGCAGTGTTCCGGAGTTAGCTGCAGTAGTGTTCGCTTTGAAGATTTGGAGACACTACCTATATGGGGAGAAGTCCATTATCTACACGGACCACAAGAGTTTGAAATATCTCCTTACCCAGAAGGAGTTGAATTTAAGGCAGTGGAGGTGGATTGAATTGTTAAAGGACTATGATTGTTCGATTGAGTACCACCCGGGTAAAGCTAATGTAGTGGCAGACGCGTTGAGTCGTAAAGTGATATCGGACTTGAGGGCAATGTTCGCCCATCTTAGCTTGTATGATGATGGAAGTGTGCTAGCTGAACTTCAAGTGAAGCCTTCTTGGGTCAGTCAGATAAAAGAAAAGTAATTATCTGATGAATCATTAGGTCCTAAATTTCAGCTAGTGGCAGGTGATGAGATAGTAGATTTTAGGGTGAACAGTGATGGGGTATTGTGCTTTCGAGGAAAGACTTGCATGCCAAAAGTTTCTGAGTTAAGGCAAAAGATTCTGCAGGAAGCGCATAGTAGCCCATACGCTATGCATCCTAGAGGAAGTAAGATGTATCGGGATCTGTGAGAACAGTTTTGGTGGCCGGGTCTGAAGCAAGAGGTAACTGAATTTGTGAGTAAATGCTTGACGTGTCAGCAGGTGAAGGCGGAACACCAATTGCCTTCGGGGTTGCTACAACCAGTAAATATTCCACTTTGGAAGTGGGAGAGGATAACGATGGACTTTGTGAGTGGGCTACCCCTTACGCCTACGAAGAAAGATTCATTGTGGGTAATTGTCGATTGGTTGACGAAGTCTGCTCACTTCATACCGGTTCGGGTTGATTATTCTTTACAGAAGTTAGCCAAGCTTTATATGGCAGAGATTGTGAGGTTGCATGGGGTACCTGTGTCTATCATATTAGACAGAGATCCCAGGTTTACATCGAGGTTCTGAAAGGTGTTGCATCAAGCATTGGGTACAAGACTGGATTTCAGCACATCATTTCATCCACAGACTGATGGTCAGTCGGAAAGGGTAGTTAAGATCTTGGAAGACATGTTGAGAGGCTGCATCATCGACTTCAGGGGTAGTTGGGAGGAGTTCCTACCGTTGGCAGAATTCGTATACAACAACATCTATCAATCCAGTATTCAGATGGCACCCTATAAAGCGTTGTATGGTCGGAAATGTCGCACTCAGATTTGGGTGAGCGACAGTTGTTGGGTCTGAAATTGGTTTCAGAACAGAGGAAAAGGTTAAGTTAATTCGGACTTGGTTGAAGGAAGCTTCTGACAGGCAGAAATCTTATGCGGATCTGAAACGTAAAGACATAGAATTTGCAGTAGGTGATCAGGTTTTCTTATAGGTTCCACCGTGGAAGAAAGTTCTAAGGTATGGACGGAAGGGCAAGTTGAGCCCTAGGTTCATTGGGCCTTGTCGTGTTTGAAGCGTGTGGGACCAGTAGCTTATCAGCTCGAGCTACCTTCAGAATTGAGGTAGATTCATGATGTATTCCATGTCTCGATGTTAAGGCGCTACCGTTCGGATCCATCTCATATAGTGCTGGTGGAGGAAATTGAAGTGAAACCTAATTTATCTTTTGAAGAGGAACTAGTTCAGATCCTAGACAGAGATGCTAAAGTATTGCGGAGGAAAATGGTTCCATTGGTCAAAGTGTTATGGTGGAATCACGGTTCAGAGGAGGCCACGTGGGAGCCAGAGGATGTGATGCGACAGCAATACCCTCACCTCTTTTGATTAGGTAAATTTCGAGGCCGAAATTTCTTTAAGGGGGTAAAACTGTAACATCCTGGAATTAAGGACTCTGCATTATTGTGTGTTGCTGTGTGTTGCCATGTTTTGTTTGTTAATTTGGTGTGTTTGGGAGTCCCGGGAAGGCTCGGGGTTAAGCTTGAGCCGTGGTAAAAATATTGTTTTTAGACACTTTAGGGGAGAGCTAGCTAAGGCAGGCCTTAAGGGTAATTAATTGCGTTTTGTTAACACAAGAAGGGAGGTGGTGAAGTGGTAAGGAGATGCCACTTAGAGTGCAGGGAAGTGGCGTCACAAGGGTGTAGCAGCAGGGAGGAGGTTCGAATCTCACAAGCATCACTTTGGAGCTTTATTTCTGTGCCTAGGGAGCTAGAATGGTGGATTCGGCAAGGGCTTTTCAAGGATGGGTGTTGAAGGAGTCAAAGTGTTTGAATGGGTGGCCATGAGGAAGTGGTGGAGTTTGAATCGGTCAAACTAATTCAAATGAATAAAGGGGAGTGTAAGTAGGAGAAGAACGTGGGAAAGGATGTTGGTGGAGGTGTTGGCCGAATATGGGTAACTTGAAGGGGGAGTTTCGGTTAGTGGTCTTCGGAAGTTCTTTGGTAAGTGGTTATAGCCGAATGAGGGGAAGGCACTCCTTCATGTTCCGTTTTGGCCGTAAGGCCGTTTCTTCTTTATTTTGGGGGACACCAATTTCTAACTTGTATGTTGTTAGGGGGTGGCCGGAAGTGCAAGCTGAATCATCTAGTGTTATTCATTAGAAGTTAAGGTAAGGGGTTCTTCTTCTGTTCATTTCGGCTAGTTTATATTCGTTTTACTCTGCCTAAATCAAGTCTTTCGATTAGACAATCAGCATTTCTTTTGAGTAACTGATCAAGGTTCTCTCCATGGATACAAGTACCGGTCAATCTAAGGAAGGGGGTGGAACCGTAGTCTCTACTCCAAAGTTTAAGAGACGTGCTATGTTGGTAGTTCGGGACTTTCTGCCGGGCTGTGGCAGAGAGCCGACGTCTGCTTGGGATAGGCAAATAGCCGTCGTCCTTGCTAGCGAAAGCGTCGACGTAAAAAGCCTAGTGTTACGTGTTATCAGGTGTGTATCACTCACACGCCTTCTATATTGTTATGTTATTAACTGTAATGGCTGAAAGCCGAAATGACTGATGCGATAGGCAGAATACCCTTATGGGTATGGTTGGACGCCGGGTAAGTTCTTTGATATTGATATTCTCAATAATATGCATATAAGTATTTTCGATGTTATGCATGTATGAAATATTATCTGTTATACATTGTGATACTGGTTACATACATATTGTGCACGAAGTGAAGGGCATGGGCTCGGGATTGATTGAAAGGAGGAGGGAGAATCAGTGACTACTGTCACGAGTGACTACTATCACGAGTGGTCTAAGTACCACGGTGGTTGAAACCATGAATGATTTAATTAGTGACTTGTCTCGGTGGTCAAGTACCACAGTGGGTTGGCCCCACATATGCGTAATTTATCAGAGATCGTCATGGTGGTCTAAGACCACAGTGAGTTGGCCCCACGATTACAGAGTATAGTGACTTTATCACGAGTGGTCTAGGACCGCGGTGGTCATGAACCACAGTGGCATAATGCCACGGGAGTTTGGATGGAGAGCTAAACTGGGTTGGGTTGCATTGCAAACATGTGACATGTGCCGTATTGAGTGGGTTAAGGCCCAGTTTACATTAGACGGGGATTTACGCACTCAGTCTCGATGACTCACCCCTTTGCTAATTTTGCAGGGAATCAGTAGATGGCGGGTTTTGGGACGAGAAGGACTCGAGGTGGCCATGCATTGCGGTTTCTCTAGTAAACTCGAACTTTACTTTAAATTTACTTCTATTTTGGGATTTTAATCTGTAATAAGGCCGCTTTAACTTTATTTCTATTTTTGGGATTTTGTTTATATGCTGATTTTATACATGATATGAATTATCGAAAAATGGGGTTTTCCTAAAAGCATAAATAGAGGTTTTCCAAATTTTAAACGAATGAATAATAAGCCATAAATAATTAAAACTTGGGGTTTTACTTAACATTACAATAACATTACCAAAAATCACGCACCTCAATATTCATTTCGATTATCACCTTTTATCACCTTTTTAAACATTTTCTAAGTTCGGTTTTGATGATTTAAGCCTGTTTTTAACACCTAATTAACTTAAGAAGAAAATGCTAAGGTTTGTATTGACAAACAGTTTTTTTTAAGGCCCTTAACATGGATTCACCAAACAAGATAACTTTTCAAATCACGATGTTTTGCCAAGATTTTCAAAAACTACTTCCTCTGTAACAGTCCAGATTCGATCGTAACGTTTTGACTGGGTTTGGAGTGTTACAGTCGTACATGAATCAAATATGATGCCAATGTACCAGACATGGTCTTGCACATAAATCTCAAATCGACGACAACATTCCAGACCAGGTCCTACACAATACCACATATCGGAACCCTATGTCATGACATATAAATCCTATCTATTCCTACGGTTCGTACGAGACTTTTCGGACTTATCACATTGTCGATACTTTCTCAGTTTTCACATGTATATCTTCCAGAGCCATTCATCTCAATTCTATATCAATTGAACATGAATAATTCAACTTAACTACATTTATTTGTATATAGACTTACCTCGTATTTGGAATAAACGGACAGATTCTACTACTCGATCACTTTCGACTTTCCTCGATCTAAATCTTTTTTTTTTCCTTAATCTATACATATTCAAATTTAACTCATTTATTCACCAAATCATTCAATTCAATCCAAAAACACACATTTAGGGAAATTTACAAATTAGCCCTCACATTTTCACATTTTGACATTTAAGTCTTTATTTCACAAAATCACAAAATACACATAATTTCTGTAACGCCCCAAAAATGTAGGGTTTGTAATTTTGCATGATTTGGCTTAAATTCCATGAGTGCTTCAATGGCTAAGTATTTGAGGGTATTTGGGGGTTTCTAGAAAGCCTGGGTTCGAGTCTGGGCCTTGGAAAATTTTTAGTTTTTGCTCTTAAGTGGAATTGGCTGTTAGCAGTTAGGACTTATGTATAATGTGTGTGATTTTATGTTACAAAAAGAGCTTGCGGCTTGATGGTTGTGGTGTCACTAAGGTGGCAAGGGAATTGGAGTTCGAATCCCATGGCATGGAATAAGGAGATTTTATTTTACATCTCTGTGGCATGAGAGGTAGAGTTGGAATCAAACTCTGCAGAGGAGGTTGGAGACTTGGTCAATAAATTTGAATGGGAGGCTGGGAGCAAATTAAGGAGGAAGCGGTGGAGAGGTTGAAGGAGTTGGGATATGGAGGAGTCTTGGCTGAATGGGAGAGCTTGAGTAGGGGATTTCGGCTAAGGGAGTCATTTGTGCATCTTCGGCAACCTTGTGAGAGAGTAGAAACCGAAAATCCCCTTTGCCATTTCAGGTTTTCTTTTTGTACATTTTGAGATTTATTTCTTTTATGGCATCTCGTGCAACATTTTTACCATTCGGGTCTTCTTCCTTTTCATCGTTATTCCTCAACTGCTGCCCACTCTTTGTCGAATCATCTTTTTCCTCTTTTGGTTTCTCATTTGGCCGAACTCAACTTCAACTTTTCCCTCTTGTTATTCTTTTCTTTTCTTTTCAAGATAGCCGAATATTTTCACTCTTAAAACCTGGGTTCTTCTTGTGGTGACCAAACCTGTTAAGGCCTTAACACCTTCTTCTCTTCATTCCTATCCGTTTCTTAATCTCTTTGATTTATTGGTAAGTGGTGACTTTAGAAGAATCTTGGCCTGCTTCCTTCTCTATACACAGTTTTCTTTCTCTTGGGCCGAAAGGTTGTTTCCCCCTAGTTGTCGTGGAGATAAGTTTATCTAACACCTTCTTTTTTCATTCGAATGTTGCTAGGGACTCGTTTTCCTTAACCAAGGGGTAGGCCGATTACTTTTCCCCTACAAGAGATCTTTTTATTCGTGGTAAGTGCTTCAAACCTAGTATAAATATATTCTTATGGTGGTGATGGACTAACAAGGGTTTGAGACTAATTGATGGGGCTATTGTTATCATAGGTGTTTAATCTACGAAGCGCTTCAAACTACAACCCGTAACAGGTGTGTAATCGTATGCAGCATTCGATAATCAGCTGAAAAGCCGAAAGTATGTAATGGTTACGCTGCTAAGACTGTAGATCGGCTAAATGCCGAAAAGCCGAAAATATGGCGTACGATGCCACACGAGTGTGCGATCGTGCATGTGGTAAATTGAGCCCATGAACATGGGCGCTAGACTGTAGTAGCCACTACGAGCATTTTCGTAGGCTTAGTTCGTATTGGGCCCGTTGGGTCGAGATGGGCCATGTGGGCCCAATGGGCCCTACATGGGTAAAATTCACTATAGTGACAAATAATGGATTAGGCTATGAAGTTCGTATAGCCGTGACTAAAATTGGGCTGAATGGGCCACACGAGCATGTGGGCCCACTTAGGCCGAATAGGGGGCTTTGGGCCCAATTACACTATTTCGGCCATATAAGTTATTCAAGTCATTCGAGACGATGGTAGGCCTTTGGAAAGGTCATAAACTGTACCAAAATACCCTTGAAGGGTAGAATTACCAAAATACCCTCAAAGGGTAGAATTATCGAAATACCCTTGAAGGGTAGAATTACCAAAATACCCTCGAAGGGTAAAATTACCGAAATAACCTTGAAGGGTAAAATTACCGAAATACCCTTGAAGGGTAAAATTACTGAAATACCCTCGAAAGGTAAAATTATCGAAATACCCCTGAGGGGTGGAATTACCGTTTTACCCCTAACCGACGAAATGACCATTATACCCCTGGTGGTAGTTTAGTTGATGTGTGTATGCTATCTATATGACTGTTTATGAATATGACATACTGCATACACGTACTATTTATGACACGACATACTGTATTGGGGTTGGGATTCTAATTTGGAGGAGGTACTGTACTAGTGGCTCTGCCACGTTTTTTAGTGGCTTCGCCACGTATTCTGATTCTAGTGGCTTGGCCACGTTTACTTTTATTAGCAGCTTTGCTGCGTTACTATTAGCAGCTATGCTGCGATATTGGTGTGTTGGCTGGGTGGGTCGACTTAGTCCCCACATGGTGTGTTGGTTGGTACAGGTGGTGTGTTGGTTGGATTGGGTTGGGTGGCATCTCTGGTTTTCACTGTTATTACTTTAGGCTTAGACCCACTTGTTACTGTATAGGGCTAAAGCCTAGACTGATCTGTTGCTGAATAGGGCTCGGGCCCAGACTGTTACTGCATGATAGGGGATTACACACTGAGTTCTCGTAACTCACTCTTTTCTTTTAACTGTACAGGTAATCCCCAGCCTTAGATGATTTGGAGCTGCGAGGGAGTCGGAGGTGGCCACATGATCGCGAGTACTTTAATTTATATCTAGCCTTTTTAATATTTCATTTTGGGGTTGATATTTTTGTAATAAGGCCATTTGAGGTTTTAAACTTTTATTTGGTGTTTTCTTTTTATTTCAACCTGCTAGACTAGGAAACACGGGTTTTTTTAAAACAATAACTGTTTCTAAAGAAAATCATGGTTTTCAAACCTTAAAGTTTACAACTAGAAAAGGCTTTTGCGGTTTTATTTCAGATTGATAAACTTATAACAATTGATATGACCTATAATTGGACAACATGATTTGATTTTTCAACACTAACGTTTTCAACGGCAATTGATTAAATGGGATTTAAAATTTAGTAACGAACTTTTATCGACAAGCTCGGTTTTCAAACAACACTTCGATGTGACACATCAGATCTGGTCGTAACGTCTAGGTCGGGTTTGGGGTGTTACAATTTCCTTGTACCCCTGCTTAGTCGAATTTTCAACATAATCATACAAGTCCATACATTTCATTTATTTCACATTTTAGTCCTTCAAAATATTATTTTCACAATTTAGTCCAAATTACTCAAATTCACCAAAAATCCAAAGACAAAACATGCTAATCTAACACATATATTTCATATTTCATCAACTAACCTCACAAAGCTCAAACATTCATCAATGGCACATTTCAAATTCTTCATCAAATTCCAAAATTAAGACATGGGTTTCGTAGTACTCAAAGCAACGATTATAGAAACGTGGAAATTATCAAAAACCGAGTAAAAAACATACCTTAATCAAAGTACTTCAATGGCCGAATATTAAGGAAGCGTAAACACTTTTTCTTTTCTTATTTTCGGTGGTGGATGAACAAAGATGATGAATGAAATGTTTCTTTTTATGTTTTAATTATATTAACATTATTAATCAATTTACAAATTTAACCTTTTTAATTAACATTAAGATCCCACTAACATATGTCCATCTTTGTCATTTAAAACATTCAATGGTTAAATAACCACATATGGACCTCATCTTTATAAAGACACATCAATTCAATACTTAATATATTAGAAGGCCACTTTTACATTTTACACGATTTAGTCTTTTTCTCAAATTAAGCACACAAATAACAAAATTAATTCACGAAAATTTCACATATACTAATTCACATACTATAGGTACGGAAAATAATATTAAAATATTTTTTTGACTTGGATCTGTGGTCCCGAAACCGCTATTATGACTAGGGTATAAATTGGACTGTTACAATTCTCCCCCTTAGGGATTTTCGTCCCCGAAAATCTTACCGTCGAATAGGTTAGGATAACGTTCTCTCATTGCATCTTCAGGCTCCCACGTAGCCTCTTCCACTCCGTGTCAATGCCACAGTACTTTTATTAATGAAATTTTCTTATTTCTCAGTTATTTCACCTCGCAATCTAAAATTCGGATCGGTTCTTCCTCATAAGTCATATCGGATCAGATTTTAATATCATACAGGGAAATCACATGTGATGGGTCAGACCTGTATCGACGAAGCATTGATACGTGAAATACATTATGAATCTTTTCTAGTTCAAGTGGTAGCAACAATCTGAACGCAACAGGTCCAATGCGCTCAATAATCTCATACGATCCGATGAACCTCGGATTCAATTTGCCTTTTCTACCAAAACGAAGTATTTTCTTCCACGGAGACACTTTCAAGAACACTTTATCACCGATCTCAATCTCGATATCTTTTCGTTTCAAGTATGCATAAGATTTCTGACAATCTGACGCAGCTTTCAGACTATCACCAATCACATTCACTTTCTGCTCAATTTCTTTGATCAAATCAACCTCGTGTATCTTATTTTCACTTAGCTCAGTCCAATACAAAGGTGTTTGACATTTGTGTCCATACAAAGCCTCATAAGGTGCAGTTTTGATAGTTGCCTGAAAACTATTATTGTATGCAAATTCAATCAATGGCAAATATTGTTCCCACGTACCATCAAACTCAAGTATACAACATCTCAACATATCCTCAAGTATTTGAATGATCTGCTCGGATTGACCATCCGTCTGTGGGTGAAAAGCTATACTAAAATGCAATTTAGTACCTAATGCTTCTTGCAGTTTCTTCAAGAATCGTGAAGTAAACCTCGGATCTCTGTCAGGCACAATGGATAGTGGCACCCCGTGGAATCTCATAATATCAGAAATATGAAGATCATCTAATTTATCAAGTGAGTAATCAGATCGTACTGGAATAAAATGGGCTAAATTCGTCAATCTGTCAACTACGACCCAAATTGCATATTCTTTTTCGAAGTCAAAGGTAACCCTGAAACAAAATCCATCGCCACTCTATCCCATTTCCACTCAGGAATCATTATCAGTTGTAACAAACCAGATGGTACTTGATGTTCAGCTTTAACTTGCTGACAAACTAAACGTTTCGATACAAAATTTGAGATATCCCGCTTCATACCAGACCACCAATAGAGTTACTTCAAATCATGGTACATCTTTGTACTTCCTAGATGAACAGATAGCCGACTACTATGAGCTTCTTTCAATATCAACTGAATCAACTCTGAATCCCTCGGATCACAAATCTGATCTCAAAATCTCAAACAATCATCAACATCAACTCAAAATTGACCATCCGTATAGTAATACTTACTATCCAGGTTGGAGGGACCACCCCAATTTCTCGTGGGGAGGTCAAGGTAATCAGAGACAACAACCCCTCCCGAACTTTCAACAACAGCCTTACCCACAGGAAAAGAAGCCGAACCTTGAGGAGATGCTGACAAAATTCATAGCGGTGTCAGAAACTCATTTCCAAAACACCGAAACAGAACTCAAAAATAAAAAAGCATCGATTCAAGGGATCAAGAACCAGTTAAGTCAGCTTGCTAATCTAATCTAAGAAGGACCACAAGGGATCATGCCTAGCAACACCGAAACTAACCCTAGAGAGCAACTTCAAGCAATAACTGCTCACGATAGTGAAGGGTTAGATGAACCAACATTGACGCAAGAGAATGTGGTAGGGGAAGGTAAGGTTGAGGTAAGCCATGATAAACCAAATACGGTAATTACATAGTACCAACCACGTGAGTCATCCCCCAATGTGATAAAGAAAAACTACACAGAGGACCAATTTGGTAAAATTCTTAAACTTCCAAAGAAATTACATATTAACTTGTCATTTCTTAAAGCTCTTTCACAGATGCCAGATTCAAGGAAATTTTTTAAGGACTTTTTGACAAACAAACAGAAGTTAGACGATACGTCGCATATGGAGCTAAACGTAGTTCTTGACACGGCTAGGACATCAAGTATTAAGGGTGGAACCAATCACTTCAAAGTTGGAGATCATGTATTCAAAATCTTCCCAGATGGAACAGTCGAGGTAATTAATCCTAAATTCAGCACTTTTAAGGTAAACGCTACTCGACTCAAACTATATATCAATAATCGAAGTGATCGCATGAAAAAGGATTTCCACATTCTCAAACCACCATGATTATGAGAATGAGAGGAAAGTCTAGCTTAAGACTTTAAACGAGCGCTTCTCGGGAGGCAAGCCGAGTACTAACCCCATTAATTTTTACATTTTTATTCTTTCTTTTATTTTTCCTTTTTAGCACCTAACTATAAACTAACCAAGTGCAGATTTCCACACCACACGGCCTTACACACGGCCGTGGCCGTGGTCGTGTGGATACTACGAATGTACGTACTGACATGGCAGAGATAGTACGACACAGGACCAAAAATATCTTCAAGCCATGGCCCTCAACTGAACAGCACGGCCGTGCGATGCACCCGTGGCCAACACTGTTTTAAGGAACACGGGCGTGGCGACTTGCCCATGGGGGTGGGAGAAACGAATGAAGCATGACACGACCGTGCGACACAGCCGTGTGACTCGACACTCCCATGGTACACTGGTGTGGGGATGTACCAGACATCAAAATTTTATTTAAACCACCCCCTCTCCCTCTTCTTACCTAACACCATTCTTCAGATCTTTCCCCCCTTCATACTTTTTTCCTTGGCCCTTGTCCAAACTCTTGATCTCCACAATATGTCGAAGAGGCGGAAGGATTCAAACACAGTCTCTCTGTGGGAGACCGATCTACATAAGCTCATGCCGGCCGCTTCATCCACTCGACTAGCCAAGGATATTTGAGGCCATTTAGTTTCTATATTTATTTCCCATTATCCTTTATTTTCCTTTTCTTTATTTTTCTTTTACTTATTTTAACCTATTTTATTTTGTTTTCTTTGATTTAGGTTCTAAAGGCTGCTAGGGAATCACACCACGACCACGACCACCACCCCAATACAGCCTTAGAAATCACACCCACCTCGCGAACCATCCAATAATAAGGACTTTTTAGTCCATTCATCTTTTCTTTTAATTTTATTTTACTTTCTATTTTCTCTCTCTTTATCTTTCTTGTCTTTAAATACATAATTAGTTTATTTTAATTGTGTTTTAAAATTTCCTGGCTAATTCTTCACGAGCTTCTCAATTTCTTCATTTAACGCAGAGCTCGGTAGCAGCCACCACACCACGGGACTCCCAACTCAAGGAAACCATCCAAATTCAGACAGTTTCACCTCTCCCTTTCTCTTAAATTTCATATCTATCTTTGTACAATGAGGGCAATTTTACATCTTAAGTGTGAGGGGTGAATATTTATTTCGAGAAAATGCCTAACTTTTTGCATTATTCTCAAAACATGCCTAACTTTTTTCATTATTCCCAAATCCCTGAATTATGACCTAAATGATATCTTATCTTTAAGTAATTCTCATGTTACTAATTAGAATGAAATTCCTGTGATTCATAATTTTCTTTGACATGTTTTGGATTAAGTCATTGATAATTGTGCAGTGATGATTTAAATTTTAATAGACTAGAGAATCAAGCATGATGAGTCCATTTTCAAAAATTAAAATTTTGTTAGGTTGTCTACCTGAATCTAATTATTACCTTAAAGTTTGAAATTTACAAGGTTGATATCAAAAACCCATAATTCTTGTGAGACATTGAGCCCTTTAGAGCATACATTCTTTCATGCTCACTTTTTATTATGAGTGTGTCAACATTGATTTGTTATTCTAGAACTTGCTTCGATTATACATGTCAAAACCACATCATTGATTTGATATACAGAGATGATAAAGGCACCCTAAGTTTTAACCCACTTACTCCACTAAAAGCCTACCTTCATAATTAACCCCTAGTGAACCCCTTTGATCCTAACAACCCTTTTCATTGACTCACCCACTAATATTAACCCAAAACCCTATGTATTTGTTATCACCATTCCTTTTGACTACTTTTTTTGTTGAGATTTGATTTGATCAGTTGCCTAACTATGATCTTTATTTCAGTAGTTAAATTCATCCTTTATTATGCATTTGATTTGTTCTTTAAAAAAAAGTACATTCAGTATTTGTTCTATGTAATTGAGCTTATACGTTTAAAACTCCACATCTTGAAGAAGAAGCTCGATTTATTAGTAATGAAGTTTTCAATTGATGTAAGTAATTAGGATTAGCTCATTTTTCTAGTTAGGTAAAATGTCAATTCAATCTCGATTCTAACCCTCTAATCCAGCCTTTATCCACACCTTTAACCCAAGCCCCATTACAACCCTTTTTAAAGACCTTTTGATTTGTGCATCATCTCATTTTACAGTGGTGAAGATTTGATTTTCAGGCAATCCTATGTGATTAACTATTCATGTTCGACCTTTGAGTGCTTAATTTTGAACCTTAAACACTTTGAGTGATTTGAGTGAATCTTTAGTGAGGATGTCAACTCCAGTTGATTTTGAAGTAAAGGTAATTATTTAGGTAAGCGGAAACACCTAACGGTTTTCAGACTATAAATGTATGACTTTGATTGTTTGAATCTTTAGGACCCTTATATTTAAATTATTAATGTATGAATTATCTTTGAATTATGATGGAACATTATTGATGAATATTATGAATCGGGGAAGTTCATTTTAATTGTGTGTTGAGAATTTTGCTTGAGGACAAGCAAATGCTTAAGTGTGGGGATATTTGATAAACCGTAATATGAACATATTTTAATCCTACATTTAGCATACTTTTGGATGATTTAAGCCTTGAATTGTGTAATTTGGTGCTCTTAATCCTTTGTTTTCATGTTTTATACTCAGAAGAGCACCGGACGATGAAAAGAACGAGAAACGGGCCCAAAACAGAGTAAATGGGCCATATCACGAAATCAACACGGTCTGGGCCCAAGACCACACGACCGTGCCTCATTAATAGACTCAACACGGCCTGGCCACGATTCACACAAGCGTGTGCCATGGGCGTGTCCCTGGCATGAGAAAGAAGAGTTTCAGTCGTATTAGGATACTTAGAGGCAAAGAAAGCCATTCCAAAAGCCCATATAAACACCTTAGAGGCCAACCTTCAGCGCGGGTCCAGCTAGGCCAAAGAGCCGAGCCAGAGAGGCCAGAATTGTGGGATTCACTCAAAGAAAGCCAGTTGATTCATCTCAAGAAGCCGGAGTTATACTCAAGACAGAGGATCTCTCCTTCAATTCCTATAGGGGGTTTTAGGGTTTTCTTTTGTTTTGTTTTATCTTTTCTTTTGGGATGTATTCTTCTATGGTTATGAACTAATCCCTCAAATACCTGAGGGGGATGAAACCTAAGATGAATCTTGTTATCGTTTGCTGAACTAATCTTGTTTTGATATTTCTGAGATATTAATTCAAGTGTGATGTGCTTAGGTGGAGGAGCAAAAGTCCCTACCTAAGAGTAGATCTAGCATAATTAAGCGGAGTTGATCGCATGCCTAGACATAGGGTGACGAGATTTTGCCGGATTAGGGTGAAACCTAATATGGGAGTCCATAGATCGAGTTAATGCAATTCTAGGGGTTTTAATTAGAAAGATATTTCAATTAATCAACCTAGGGTTTGAAGTTAGTAGCCTCGACGGAGGTATTAATATAACTTAGGGAATCCTACGGATCAAGTCAAGTGAATAAATCGTCTGGTTTAGAGTTAGATAACAAGTGAAGTCTAGGTTGATTCTTCCTCGGGTATTGTCTTAATCAATTGGATTTTCCCAAAGTATTCTTCCCAAATTCATTCTCTTTGCCTTTGCATCTTTAGCTTAGTTGTCAGTTAATTTTAGATTAGATAAAAATTCCTTTAATTCTTAGGGTAGATGATCGCTGTAAAATCAGAGTTTTAAATATTTATAAAAGAATGATCAAACCTGGAGACTAACTCTGACGATGATATTAAGGCAAGTGTACCTATCGAACAGTAGTATTGCTAGGCAAGACCAGTTATCGAACCCAAAGGAACTAAAAGTATTAATACTCACCTTCTTTTTATTATTTAGTCTTAAAGTTAGACTGAAGATTACTTTTAAACTAAATTGACGACAGCTAAACTAAAGACACAAAGACAAGAAGACGAATTAGAAGATAACTTTGAGGAAAAACTCAGTTGATTTTGACGATACCCTCGGGAAGAATCCACCTAGACTTCACTTATTATCTAACCTTCAATTTTATGATCTCTTTTACTTAGCTTGATCCGTGAGACTCCCTAACCTATGTTAAACCCTCTCTCGAGGCGAATAACGTCTAACCCTAGGTTAATTAGTGGAACTCTTGTTCGCTTATAATAACCCCCTAGGATAGCAGTAAATCGATCAATGGACTCCCATATTAGGTTTCACCCTAATCCGGCAAAACCTCGTAACCCTATCTCTAGGTGTTCGATCAATTCCGCTTAATTATGTTAGATCTTCTCTTAGGCAGGGTCTATTCCTCCTCCACCTAAGCACATCAACATAATTAAGAACAAACTAAGTAATTTATCATATAACTTAAAAATCAAATAATAAAATCCATCTAGGTTTCATCCCCTTCAAGTATCTGAGGGGTTTAGTTCATAACGAATAAACAGACCATCGCAAGAGAAAAGATAAAACAAAACATAAGAAAAATCCTAAAACCCCCTGAAGGAATAAAAGGAGAATTCCGCCGTCTTGAGTATAATTCCAGCTTCTTGGGATGGATCAACTGGCTATCCTTCGTGTTATTCCCTAACTCTGACCTTCTCGGCTTGGCTCCTTGGCCTCACTTTTGCTCCCTTCAATAGGTGATACTTGGGGGATATATATAGGCTCTTGGAACGCGATTCTTTCTCCTTAAGTATCCTTTTTCGACTAAAATTGCTCTTTCCAGCGTCAGAGGCACGGCCATGTCACACGCCCGTGTGAATCGAAACCTGACCGTGTTCGGATTTCTCTTGAGGCACGGCCTCATGTGACGGGGTTGAGGCTGTGCTCTAGGTGTTCATCGAGGCACGGCCGTGTGGGTTTTGGGCCAGGCCATGTCAATTTCATGCTAAGACCCATTTACTCCGTTTCAGGCCCGTTTTGTGTTCTTTTTATCCTTGGGTGCTTTCCTGGGTATAAGACATGAAAAAAAAAGGATTACAAGCACCTTTTTATATAAAACAAGGGATAAATCATCCAAAAGCATATTAAATATGGGATAAAAATATGTTACTTTTACGGTTTATCAAATACCCCTACACTTAAGATTTTGCTTGTCCTCAAGCAAAATTCTCAACTTACAATTAAAACGAACTTTCCATGATCTATAATTCTTATCAACAATGTCTTATCCTAATTCATAGAGAATTCATACATGGATGATTTGATTCAAAGCGTCCTAAAGATTCAAGCGAGATAAGTCATACTTTTTGTACCTCGAAAACATAGGTGTCTTCCCTCTTTTAAATAACTACCTATCTAATTCAAAATTGACAAGGATTGATATCCTCACTTAGGATTCACTCAAATCACTCTAAAGTGTTTAAGGTTCAGAAAAAGATCGCTCATAAGTCGAACCTGAAAAGTTAATCCGATAGGCTTGCCTGAAAATCAAATCTCCACCACTGTAATATGAGATGACAAACAGATCAAAAGGTCTTTTACAGGGTTGTAACGGGGCTAGGGTTAAAGGTGTGGATAAAGGCTGAATTAGAAGGTTAGAATCGAGATTGACTTGATAAATTTCCTAACTAGAAAAATGCACTTATTCTTACATTAAAGACTAATAATACAAGCTTTTTCCTTGAGGATTGGAATTTGAACATGCAAGCTTTCTTAATCATAGGACTAATAATGAATATACTTACTTTTTTTTTTGAAGAACAAACTAACATACTTGTATTAAAGAATTTTTACAACTGGAATATTAAAACATAGTTAGGAAACTTATTTAACATCAAATCTTGACAAAAAGGTAGTTAAAAGAATTGGTGATAACAAATACAAAGGGTTTTTGGTTAAATTTAGTAGGTGAGTCAATGAAAAGGGTTGTTAGGCTCAACAGGGTTTACTAGGGGTTAATTATAAAGGTAGGCTTTTTAGTGGAATAAGTGGGTTAAAACCTAAGTGCCTTTATCATCTCGGTATATCAAATCATAACTGTGGTCTTGACATGTATAATCAAGGCAAGTTCTAGAATAACAGTTCATAGTTGACACACTCATAATAAAAAAAAAAAATTGAGCATGAAAAAGAATGTATGCTCTATAAGGTTCAAATACTCACAAAAATTATGGGTGTTTTGACATCATCCTTATAAATTTTAAATTTCAAGATAGCATTTAAATTTAGGTCAACAACCTAGCAAAAATTTCTAATTCATGAAAAACAGACTTATCATGCTTGATTCTCTAGTATTCTATGAATTAAACATCAATGTATAATTAACTATGACTGTAACATCCCGAAGTTGGGCCTAGTAAGATTGGGCCCAATGGGCCTTAGGAGTAGTAGCGTTTAAATTTTTTGGGAGAACAGGAGATCGGCTTTAGTACAAGTTGGACTTATTAGATAAGTGATTTTGGAAGGTTAGAGGGCTTCTATGAAGTCCCGGGATCGAACTTTAGCTTTGGGGAAATTTTGGTTTTAGGCGAGAAAAACCCTGGAAGTTGGCAGGTAGGCCTTAAGAATAAAATGTGGAGGAAAATGACACAAGTGGAGTGTGTGGTGTAGTGGCAAAGTGACGTCACATAAGAGACAAGGGGGTGACGCCACAAGGAAGGAAGGAGGTCCAAGGTTCAAGTCTTGGCTTTTGCATTTTGGTTTTCTTTTTACTTGGATCTTAGAATTTGGGCCATAGTTTATATTTAGTTGCGCATGGTTTAAGGCACAAGAGGAGCTTGTGGCCAAGTGGTTAGCGGCGTGGATTATGTTGCAAGGGAGCCGGGGTTCGAATCTCATGAGAAGCAAGGGAGTATTTATTTTGCAGATTGGACGGCAAGAGTTTCAGTTGAATTTAAACTCTACTGACGAAGGGATCCCGCATCGGAAAGATGCAAAGAAGGAAGGTGAAGAGCTAGCTATATAAAGAGCATTCTAGGAGGAGAGTTATCATACTTGGTTGGCGTTGGGCAAAGGAGTGCTCGGAGTGCGGTTTAGCAGCTTCAGATTCCTATCAGGTGTGTAACTCTCTCTACTCTAGTTGTAGAGCGGCAAATGCCGAAGTGCCGATCACGGCAATAGTAGCCACACGAGCGTGCGAGCGCACGTGTGGGGCTTCGACGCGATAGTTGAGGCCATCAGTAGTATTCTTGTGGGTTGGGGCTGCTTGGGCCGCGATGGGCCGAAGTGGGCCCAATAGGCCGGTGGGCCCAATTGAGCAAAATGTATGATGGCATAGTATATAGTGAACTAGACTAGGTGGAACTTATATACGTGGCTAGGTTTATGTTAGGTGGGCCACACGAGCGTATGGGCCCGAATGGGCCGGAATCGGGTTTTAGGCCCAATGTCCGGTAAAGACAGAATTGGTAGTCGAGTCACTCGGGGCGACATTGGGCCTTCGAAAAGGCCATTCCAGGTACGAAATTATTGAAATACCCTTAGTGGGTAAATTACCAAAATACCCCTAGAAGGTAAATTACTGTTATACCCTTAGAGGTTGATTGGCTTGATTATGTCGTATTTGTTATTCTGATTATGATGGTAATTCGTTTCATACGTTATCTGTGATATATGATTTGCATACATGTCATACTGCATACGAATTATTATGTCATATTGCATGGGTATGATGAGAGGAGGGGGAAGATATGATTCTAGACTGTCACCAGTGGTTTTGACCACACAGTGGGTTGGCCCCGCTTTTTATATTATTTTTGTGACTAAGTCTCAGTGGTTTTGACCACCAGTGGTTTTGACCACACCGATATTATTTGTGACTACGGTCACCAGTGGTTTTGACCACATATTGCTATCTTTGTGACTCGTCCCAGTGGTTTGGTACCACAGTGGGTTGGCCCCACATATCGATATACGAGATTGTCATCAGTGGTTTTGACCATATTGTGGGTTGGCCCCACACATATTATTGTGACTACGGTCACCAGTGGTTTTGACCACACCGATATTATTTGTGACTACGGTCACCAGTGGTTTTGACCACACGGGGTAGATTTGGGAGTTTCGGATGGATAGGATGGATGGATTGCATGACATGCATATTTGCACATGGATCTGTGTATGAGCTTAACATACTTTGGATGGCGATTTACACACTGAGTCTCGATGACTCACCCCTTAGTTAATTCTACAGGTAATCGTTAAATCGCGGATTTGGGAGCTGAGGCGGACTCGTGAAGGCCATACATTATTTTCTCGTAAACTTGTTCTCTTATTTCAACTTATTTTTAATTCGGGATTTTAAGTTGTAATAAGGCCGCTTTAACTGTATTTTTGGTATTTTATCTGGTTTAGCTTTTAATATGATTGCTGCCTATTGTTATCAAATGTTCAATACGGGAATGTCCTAAACCCTTAATAACCGTTTTCCAAAATGTTAACAAAAGGATATCAAGCGAATAAATATTTAAACTCGAAATTTTTAACAAACGCGCAGTTTTTAAACAACCCTTTTATGTGACATGCCAGATCCGGTCGTAATGTTTAGGCCGGGTTTGGGGTGTTACAATGACTTATTCGAAAACATGTCAATAATTATCACAAATCATCAGAAATTCCATCTTAATTAGTAATATGACAATTTTTCATAAAAACAAGACTAAATTAGGGATTTGAGAATAATGAAAAAAGTTTGGCAATTTTATTCCATTTTTATCCTCAGGGATTTGAGAATAATGAAAATGGTTAGGTCTTTTTACCACCCACACTTTAAAATGTACATTGTCCTCAATGTACAAAGATAGATAATGCTTTTAAATTCAAAATCAAAAAGAAGAGGGGGATAGGATATTCCCTGAGTTTTCTGACGAGATCCTTGAGGATGTGGACAGTGTGTGGCATCAGGTGACTTTTTGCATTTCACCTAATTGTGCTTTTGTACAGGTGGAATTGAATGATTTATTCTGCAAAGTCACTTGTTAATGATCTTTTTGATGAAAGAGGTATGTTGTTAGGGGTGCTTAATTGGTTGAATAGCCAGTGATAAGAGTTTGTAATAATAATAAAAAGTTTAAATTTAAACAACTTAACATAAAGTAAAGTCTTAAAAATTAAATAAAACAATTTAAATGGACTCAGAGGTCCTCATCAATGGTTGGGTTTGGTGGTGGTGCTGCTGATGAAATGTTGAGGTGTTGACATAGTTGTTGGAGTGTCGCCTCCAATCCGTCAAAGTGCCTAGCGACATGTGTCTCAAACTGATCAAGTCGAGCAGATATGTCTGCTAATGTTGTTGCTCGGTATGGATGTTGGCTTGGATGCGTTGCCTCCTCTGATAGTGGTTGAACATCATTAGGAATGTCCTCGTCCTCCTCCTTGTTGCTTGGTTTCTTTAGTTTGTACTGGGGAGGATTGGTCCCTCGTCGTTGTGTTATCATCCTCATATGTAGCATGGTTTGGATGCCTTGAGGAACCATGTTGCCCATCAGTGTTAGGGAAGTGATTTGCTCGTCGGTGTTGAGGAGGTTGAAGTGCCGAGCTAGCCTTGTAATGTAGGGCCCCATTGACAAGATCCCCTTCCGATGTTGCTCTGTCTGATGTTGAATTGCGCACGCCATAAAGTATGCCAGATCGAAAACATGTCCTTCAAACATGCATGATAGGAAATAGACATCGTGCTTGTTTACGACACGGCCGTGTTCTTTTGAAATTGCCTGTGTTTTTCACGTTTTGCAGGTTTGGGCTTGTTCAGGTTTAGTAGCACGCCCGTGTGTATATTTGGCATGCCCGTGCTTGATAAGGTCATCTGTTGGCACGATAAGGTCACACGGGTGTGTCTTTCCCGTGTTGGTGAAGTCAGTAGCTTCGTACGGTTTGGAGGCACAGGCGTGTCTTACCCGTGTTTGACAAGTCAGTAGCTTCGCACGGTTTGGAGGCATGGGCGTGTTCAGGGGTCATCGCCCATGTTGTCTATAGAAAGTTTTCTCTGTTTGGGCACGGCTCTTGGCACGCCCTTAGTTCACCCCCTGTTGGGTACACGGCCATGGATACGTCCGTGTTCAAGGCCGTGTTAAAAATCCTACATTTTCTTATTAGACTATTTTATCGTGGTGTTAGAAATAAAAACTATGTTTGTGGGTTAGTGCTCGGGTTGCCTCCTGAAAAGCGCTCGTTTATAGTCTTAAGCTAGACTTCCTCGTGTTTTGAAAATTTTAGGGAGGTTTAAAGGTTTGAATATCTTCCCTCGTACTTACGATTTTATTCTCTTGACATAGTTGGGGTCGAGGAGCGTTTACCTTAAAAGTGCCGAATATTGGATTGTTTACTTCAACTGTGCTGTTTAGGAAGATATCATGTACCTTGAGAAGGATTTCTCCCCTTGCCTCCAGGTTTTGGGGATCGGTTTTGTCTAACAGTACTTGATCTCCTATTTTGAAGTGATTCGATGTCCCCATGAGCTCTTCTTATGGTTCCTCGGGTTTTACTTCTTGTGATTCTGCTCTCCTTTGATCTCTGTCGCCTGCTTCTCAAAATTGTCGACCCTAATGCTTTGTTCCTCTTGTAATTCTTTATTGACTGTTGTTCTGGCCGAGTCGAGAGCTTGAAGATTAATTGATTCATCACCTACACGAAGTATGAGCTCACCTGTAGCAACATTGATTTTAGGTTTGGCAGTTGCTAGAATGGGTCTTCCTAATATTAAAGGGATTGAATTATCCTCATCCATGTCTAAAACAACAAAGTCTACTGGGAAAACAAATTTATCGATTTTTATTAAAACATCTTCGATAATGCCCCTAGGAATTCTAACAGTTTTATCAGCTAATTGAACACTCATCCTAGTTTGTTTGGGCTTCCCTAGACCTAGTCGTTTAAACAGTGAGTAAGGCATGATGTTTATGCTTGCCCCTAGATCAGCTAACGAATTATCAATATGTAGACTGCCAATTAAACATGGAATTGTAAAACTCCCTGGATCTTTTAGTTTTTGTGGTAGTCTATTTTGTAGCATCGCCGACCATGTTGCGTTTAGTTCCACGTGTTGCTCTTCATCTATTCTGCATTTGTTGGTCAAGAGCTGTCTTAAAAATTTTCTTGAATCTGCCATCTGAAAAAGAGCTTCAAGAAAAGGTAAGTTAATATGTAATTTCTTTAAGAGTTTAAGAAACTTACCGAACTGTTCCTCTTAATCGTCTCTTTTTAAGGCTTCAGGATAAGGTATGCGAGGTTGGTATTCTTTAATTACCAGTTTTGGCTTCTCTTGTGGTACCTCAACTTTACCATCATCTATCTTCTTTTCCAGAATTGAATTCGGTTCAGCCAATTCGTTACTGTCCTGAGCTGTGATTGCTTGAATTTGCTCCTTAGGATTAACCTCAGTGTTACTTGGTAGACGTCCTTGCGGTCGTTCTGCCATTAGGTTTGCGAGTTGATCGACTGCATTAGTCACTTCCTTGACTGACTTAGCAATTTCATCGAGTCGTCTCTCGTTGCTTTTGACTGCTCTATCAGTTTCTTGAAGATGGTCCTCGAAGTTTGGTTTCTTTTCTTGTGGATATGGCTGATTTCGGAAGTTCTGAGGAGGTTGTTGCCTTTGACTTCCTTGGTTTCCTTGTCCTCCCCATGAAAAATTTGGGTGGTTCCTCCAACTTGGATTGTAAGTATTAATATAAGGATTATTATTAGATCGAAAATTACTACCTATATAGTTTGTCTGTTCATCTTCTGCTCCTGGTTGGTAGGGTGGGTACTCAGGATTCGCCACAGTTCCACTGGCATCGCACTGCATGACTGGATGTACATGTGATGAACACAAATTATCAAGCTTTTTATTCATCATCTCTAGCTGCGCTGATAGCATGGTCATGGCATCGATGTTGAAATCTCCTGCCGATTTTGTCGGTTTGGTCCTTGAAGCTTGCCACTGATAATTGTTTAATGACATCTCCTCAATGAACTCGTAGGCTGCTTTTGGAGTTTTGTTGTTCAATGTTCCACCGGCGGCTGAATCTATAAGTTGTCTCGTTGAGGGGTTTACATCGTTGTAAAAGGTTTGGACTTGTAGCCATAAGGGTAGACCATGGTGTGGGTACCTTCTCAAGAGATCTTTGAATCTCTCCCATGCATCGTAGAGCGTCTCTACATCCATCTGCACAAAAGAAGAGATATCATTTCGTAATTAGGCCGTTTTGGCCGGTGGGAAATATTTCATCAAAAACTTTTCAGTCATCTGATCCCATGTAGTGATTGATCCTCGTTGTAATGAGTTTAACCATTGTTTAGCTTTGTTTCTTAATGAAAAAGGGAATAACCGAAGACGTATGGCATCATCAGAAACGCCATCTATTTTGAAGGTATCATAGAACTCTAAAAAGTTAGCTATATGCGTGTTTGGATCTTCGTCCTGCAAACCATAAAATTGAACAAAATGTTGAATCATTTGTATTGTGTTAGGCTTTAATTCAAAGTTGTTAGCAGATATAGCAGGCCTAACAATACTAGATTCTACTCCCGTTAAATGCGGTTTCGCATAATCAAACATTGTGCGTGGAGCATTGTTGTCACCCATATCGTGTGGTGGTGGGTTGTTTTCGTCCATCCCTTCAGTAGGATTGGATCTATCTTCTTCCTCTCTTTCTGTATAATCTAGGGCTCGCCTGGTTTCTCGACGATTCCTATGAGCGGTAGCTTCGATTTCGTTGTCGAATATCAAAGGTCCCCTCAGGTTCCTTCTAGTCATAAACTAGAGGTACCTGTTGGAAGAGAGAAAATTTTAGTAAACAAAAATAACAACGAAAAGAAAAAAAATTGCGAAAAATAAAAATTATGACTAAAGTAATAAAAATAGAGTTTTCTTAATATTTTAGTTCCCCAGCAACACCGCCAAAAACTTGATCGCTATAGAATCAGAGTTTTAAATATTTATAAAAGAATGATCAAACCTGGAGACTAACTCTGACAATGATATTAAGGCAAGTGTACCTATCGAACAGTAGTATAGCTAGGCAAGACCGATTATCGAACCCAAAGGAGCCAAAAGTATTAATACTCACTTTCTTTTTATTATTTAGTCTTAAATTTAGAGTGAAGATTACTTTTAAACTAAATTGATGACAGCTAAACTAAAGACACAAAGACAAGAAGACGAATTAGAAAATAACTTTGAAGAAAAACTCAGTTGATTTGGACGATACCCTCGGGAAGAATCCACCTAGACTTCACTTATTATCTAACCTTCAATTATATGATCTCTTATACTTAGCTTGTTCCGTGAGACTCCCTAACCTATATTAAACCCTCTCTCGAGGCGAATAACATCTAACCCTAGGTTAATTAGTGGAACTCGCGTTCGCTTATAATAACCCCCTAAGATAGCAGTAAATCGATCAATGGACTCCCATATTAGGTTTCACCCTAATCCGGCAAAACCTCGTAACCCTATCTCTAGGCGTTCGATCAATTCCGCTTAATTATGTTAGATCTTCTCTTAGGTAGGGTCTATTCCTCCTCCACCTAAGCACATTAGATTTGTATTAAGCAACATAATTAAGAACAAACTAAGTAATTTATCATATAACTTAAAAATCAAATAATAAAATCCATCTAGGTTTCATCCCCTTCAGGTATCTGAAGAGTTTAGTTCATAACGAATAAACAAACCATCGCAAGAGAAAAGATAAAACAAAACATAAGAAAAATCCTAAAACCCCCTGAAGGAATCGAAGGAGAATTCCGCCGTCTTGAGTATAATTTCGGCTTCTTGGGATGGATCAACTGGCTATCCTTCGTGTTATTCCCTAACTCTGACCTTCTCGGCTTGGCTCCTTGGCCTCGCTTTCACTCCCTTCAACAGGTGATACTTGGGGGATACATATAGGCTTTTGGAACGCGATTCTTTCTCCCTAATTATCCTTTTTCGACTAAAATTACTCTTTCCAGCGTCAGAGGCACGGCCATGTCACACGCCCTTGTGAATCGAGACCTGACCGTGTTCGAATTTCTCTTGAGACACGGCCGTGTGTGACGGGGTTCAGGCCGTGCTGTAGGTGTTCGTCGAGGCACGGCCGTGTGGGCTTTGGGTCAGGCTGTGTCGATTTCATGCTAAGGCCCATTTACTCCGTTTTAGGCCCGTTTTGTGTTCTTTTTATCCTCGGGTGCTTTCCTGGGTATAAGACATGAAAAGAAAGGATTACAAGCACCTTTTTATATAAAACAAGGGATAAATCATCCAAAAGCATATTAAATGTGGGATAAAAACATGCTACTTTTACGGTTTATCAGTAGATAATAAAAAGAAAGTTAGTATTAGTACTTCAGGTTCCTTTGGGTTTGACAATCCGGTCTTGCCACTAAGCTATACTACTGTTCGATAGGTGCACTTGCCTCAAGTCGTTGTCACAGTTAGTTTGTAGGCTCGATCATTCTTTTTATAAATTTTTAAGACTCTGACACACGATCATTAATTAATGTGTTCCAATTATTTTAGCCATTTAATATGTCTTAAGTTTATTTAATTTGTTCTAGTTAATACAGCTACTTAGTGTGTCACAAGCTTAGACAATTTAAATATGTTTTTAATATGTCCTTAATTGATTTTATTGCTGCTTATAGGTGTTCACACTAGCTGAATCAGCTAGCTCAAATTCAAGGAACGACATTAAAGGGAGCTGCTGATTAATCTTTTCCAAGTGATTATTCGTGGAGATCAATGGATAAGGAGCTGAATTAAAAACCAAGATGTTGTTTTGAACATCTCCAAGTGTCTTTTCGTGAAGATCAAAGGCCCCTGGCTATTCATATTGGCTCATTCAGCTAACAAGTGTTTTCACACTTTGGAGGCTGATCAATTCTAGCTGTTCACACCAAAAGGTTCAACAACTTCAGCTGTTCACACCAAAGGGTCTGCTCATACGCCATAACTCCAATTAACTAGCAGCTGCACATTTTGGCTTCCCAAAGAGAATTTAAGCTTGTTCACACCCATGATCGATCCTCTACTTTAATAATTCAGCTCATGCTCATTTAATCTAATTAAAATAGCTGAATTGGGAATGCTAATCAGCTTGTCCATTGGCGTCACCTAGGCCTAGGGTTTGCTGAGAGCCTTGTAAATTAATTTAGGAGTTAAGTCAACTTGTTAATAGCTTAATTAGGCTGATATGAAGTGTCCATTTGGCTGGAGTTAGCTCAGCCTATAAATACTTAGCTCATTTCAATTTCTAAGCACTTTTTGCTCATTTTATGAATATTATATTTCTTTGTGAGTGTTCAACTCTCATAGTTCTCTGAAACACCCCAAACCCGGCCCACAAGCCTCGACCGGATCTGGTATGCTTCTTGAGAAAAACTCGTTTTGTCGTTTTGGAAAACATGTGATTTTGTGGTAAGAGAATATATTTGAAAAACGATCTTGTGGAAAACCGTTTTGTGATTTAAATTTGTATCTTATTAAAACATTATCTTTATGATTTTATAAATCAAAAGAAGAACCAGATTTAGAACTTATGATTAAGTTGAAAACCATAGGTATTTAGGTGTCAAAACAATTTAAGGTGTTCGTCAAAATATTTAATAATTTAGTTGAAGTTGATCGTAGCAGAATAAATATTTAAAACGTAAAAGTAACATAGCTAATGGCGGCCTTATTACAAAAAAATAAACCACAATAAATCCTGAAATAATAAAAGAAAACGTAATAAGTTTAATTAAAAGGAAAACCGAAATACTGAGTTGAGCCATGGCCACCACGTAGTCCTCGCTGACCCGGTCCAAATCACTGTGTATCACCTGAAAATGATATCCCACAAAGGGTGAGTCAACAGACTCAATGTGTAACAATACACTAAAAACCCAATCGATCATAGCCATAAAGCCCATTTAAAAATCACATTTAGCCATAAGCCTATAATATAGCAAATCAGATATTCATATGTACATGTAAAATGAAATGCAATCCCGAGCCCAACCTAGATATCCATCAGCTACACACCACCCGTACCAGCCAATCACACCGTGGGGATTACTAAATCGACCCTCCATCCGCTACACACCATCGAAGGCAGTTGCTGCAGTCAACTTGCACATCGCCCTTATAAATTGTGGCATGGCCACCAGATAATTGTGACAGAGTCACCGGATTCATAATATGTGACCGAAGTCACCGGATTCATCATATGTGACCGAAGTCACCAAATTCATAATATGTGACTGAAGTCACCGAATAATGTGGTAAAAACCATCGGAACACTTCCCCTTTATCAATATCACCCATATGCCCATGCAATAAACATATTATTTCGACATCATGCCATATACCCCCAAAATCATAACAGAATCATACACATTTCATATTCATGCTTATAGCATTATTAACGAAGTATTAGGGGTTTAACGTACCTGAATGTCATATACCACTGAATGGTACCCGCAATCATTGTCAAACATATTTCTTAATAACACATGCAAATATTAATACTATCGATTTACTGGAAGTTTAGTGTAGGGCTACACACCTGATAATAGTGAGAACTATACTTTCCCGCTCGTCGATACCTAAATATTTATCACGCTTGATTAGAACACTAATACTTATAAAACTATACAAATGATAATTAATCTAAATCCTTACCCTCGGAATCTCGAACAACAACTATATGCGATTTCTCTCCGATTGATGGTTCATAACCCGATGAAGAACCACGAACAAACAATGGCTCGGGGGTACGTACGACTTCAAATAATCTATTTTTGCCAGCAGTGGGTCCACAACCCGATGGAAAGTCTCGAATTCCTGACACAGCCCTTCGTTTGAAATTTGAGGGTATAGCAGAACCACCCCTCTTCCAAACACTATGTACTGCTCTTTTCGAACCCATTCTTGATTGCCCCAAAATCTTAACACTTCGATTCAATTTTCTAACGAGTCACGAAGATTATGAAGAGAAAAGGTTGAGATTTGATGCGATTAAGTTTTGGTATCCAAAGAGATATTCGGCCTTAACAAATAAGAAGGAAAAGAAATGGAGTTTAGGGAGATTCGACAATGATGGTGTTTTGGGTTGAAGAGGTTGCGGCAATGGTGAACTTTGAGAGAGAGAGGTTCGGCCTAAACACAATAAAAGAAAAGAAGAGAAGAGAAGAGAAGAAATATGGTAGATTCGGCTTAACAAAAGAATAAAAAGAAGAATAGTGTGAGGCTTTAGAGGTTTCGGCAATGGTGAAATAGAATGGATGAGAGGTTCGGCTTAAGCAAAATAAAGGGAAGGGAGAGATGATCAAAAGAAAGAGAGGTGCACGAATGGTCACTTATTTGGTTTAGGGTTTCAAAAGAAAAAGCAAAAGCTATCAAGAAAGAAATTGCACAAGGAATTGCCTAAACCTCACAATGCACATTCGGCCAAGAGGAAAAGATGAGAGAAAATAATTTGTTTTTGGAAGAGCAAAATGACCAAAATGAAAACTCTCTCAAGCTACTAACTTTTCCAAAACTAACCACCAAAATTCGGCTCCCCCCTTTTGTCCATAATGCCGTCCATGTTCATGGTCAAAATGGACATGAAATAATTTCCAAAACATCCACCTAGATACATGCCTTGTAATCCTCTACATTCCCAAAGTTAAAGAAATTCTATCCCCACAATCTAGCAATTCTATCCCTTATTTCATGCTTACCATAACCTTAAGTCTTCTTGCCATAAAAAAAATGTCTATCTTATCCATAAATACCTCTTTGACCGACACTTAAGGAAAGCATGCAAAAATAATCAAAATTTGCACACCAAGAGATTTGAACCTCTTCCCTTCAAGTCCATCATGTGGCATCATATCCTCTTTACCAATTGCTCTTTTATGAAAGCTATTTACTCATAAATTTCCATATGTTTTGAAGCTACTTACCATCTCTCCTTAAAGTGCTAAAATACCAAATTTTTCCTAAAGCCCAATTAAACCCGAGACTTTATAGAAACCTCGTAACCTTCCAAATCCACTTAACTAATAAGTCCAAATTGCAATAACACCATTCTCATATTCTTGAAGATTTTAAACACTCCTAAGCCAAAGGCCCAATCCTACTAGCCCCAAATTCGGGATGTTACATTCTCTCTAGACCGAATTGACTTATCGATACAAGTCTTGTTGCGTCAATACCGTCTTTTCTTTGAACTTATCACTTGCTTAAGTATGGCATTCACCTATACCTGTGGTTCCTATCTAACATAGATAGTGGGTCAAGGTTTCCTTAACTTATCCCTACCATTTCCATTGTTTTGCAATCTAAGTGCTACTATAAGTTTCGGGTCAACATAGCCTATTATGTTGGTTCGTATTTTAGCCTTAGCCGAAACCACTCCTTTGTGTCCTTAACCATTTTAAAACTACATTGTTTAAGCTTATCTTCCTTAATTTCAAGCCTAGTTTGCAAACAACCTATTATTACATAATTTTACGATCGGGCAAACTAATCAAATCAAATCATCATCGAAGCGAGTTTGTATCATTTGGTATCAGAGCTGGCAAAAATTAAGTATTTATCGACATTTTTGGCATTCTTGTGTTGTAATTAGTTGAATAAAACCGAAAAAAAATATGAAAAAAAAAGAATATTTTTGTAATACAAATTTGAAATATTAAAAAAAAAAGGTTACAAAAATATATATAAAAAAAGAGAGAGGCTAGTTGTACAAAGCTCTTCTGCCTGATTCTACTTTCATCAACTTACAAATTTCGGACACACTTAAAACCCCCTTACTTTGTTTCTAACCTACCCTTTTGCCCTAACATCAATTCCTATCCAAACTGAACATCACTTTTGCAAGCAGACTCCACAACAATTGCTGATTTGTCTAAATAGTCCATTGAGAACATAGAGAGGCGAACTTGAGTGGAAAAAGACAAGAGTGCGGTGAGACTATTAGAGTGTATAAAAGCCAAAAGGGTGTGAAATTTCTTTGTGAGAGAAATTGTGAGATTTTTTGTGTGATTAAATACATATCAATGAGTCTAAAAAGGAATCCAATGGATGGTGGTGGTATGCGTCTTGTTCGAAATGTTGTTGGTGGAGGAGTGCCTGACTTAACACTCCAAGCTCTTACGCCTGAAATGGAGCGCATGTTCGATACAACACTTGAACCCATCCAAGAACGCTTAGACCGTGTTGAAGAACGAGGCCAGCAAGAAAGAGCTACTCAAAATCTGAGAAGGGAGCGAGGACGTGCAAGGTTCAATGAAGATGACGTTTACGATCCAAATGACGTGGAGAGTGACCAAGCATCGACTCAAAGCAGAAGGCGACAAGGCCAACAGAATCGGCCTTCGAGAGAAAGAGATTGAGTAGACGATAGCTTTAAGAACATCAAGATGGCCCTACTCCCATTCCAAGGGAAAATGACCCCGAGTCGTATTAAGAGTGATAGAAGAAAATTGAACTTGTCTTCGAGTGCGACAATTACTCGTAGAGCAAGAAAGTGAAGCTCGCAGCCATAAAGTTCTCGGATTATGCTATCGTATGGTGGGATCAACTTGTGATGAGTCAAAGGAGGAACGGGGAGAGACTCATTGATCGTATGTCTGTCGAGTTTTAAAATTTATAAAGAGAATGATCAAAACTGGAAACTAACTCTGACAACGATTGAAGGCAAGTGTACCTATCGAACAGTAGTATAGCTTAGGTGAGACCGGATTAACGAACCCAAAGGAACTAAAAGTACTAATACTAACTTTCTTTTTATTATTAAGCCTAAAATAAGTGAAGTTGCTTTAATATAATCTAAACTAATTACTAAGCCAAAGACACAAAGACAAAAAGGATGAAATGGGAAAATAACTTTAGGAAAAACTCAGTTGATTAAGACGATACCCTCAGAAAGAATCCAACTAGACTTCACTTGTTATTTAACCCTGAACCATACGATTTATTTACTTAGTTTGATCCGTAAGACTCCCTAACGTATATTAAACCCTCTCTCGAGGCGAATAACGTCTAACCCTATGTTAATTAACGGAAATATCTTTCTCACTTAATAACCCCATAGAATAGCAGTAAATCGATCTATGGACTCATATATTAGGTTTCACCCTAATCCAGCAAAATCTCGTCACCCTATCTCTAGGCGTGCGATCAACTCCGCTTAATTATGCTAGATCTTCTCTTAGGTAGGGTCTATTCTTCCTCCACCTAAGCACATAAAATTTGGAATAAGCTTGCATAATTAAGAACAAACTAAGTATTTATCATATAATTCAGAAAATAATAACAAGATTCATCTAGGTTTCATCCCCTTCAGGTATCTGAAGGGTTTAGTTCATAACAAATAAAGAAAATGTCTCAAGAGAAAATATAAAACAAAACATAAGAAATCCCTAAAACTCCCTGAAGGAATTGAAAGAGAAATCTGCTGCCTTGAGTAGAATTCCAGCTTCTTGGGATGGATCAACTGGCTATCTTCGACTGATTCCCACAAATTTGACCTTCTCGGCTTGGCTCCTTGGCCTAGCTAACCGCCCCTTTCAAGGATGAACTTAGGGGGTATATATAGGCTCTTGGAATGTGTTTCTTTGCCCCAAAGTATCCAAATCTGAACGAAATTGTTCATTGCCACGACAGGGACACGGCCATGTCACACGCCCGTGTGACTAGTCTTTGGGCCGTGTTCGGATTTCTTTAATGAGGCACGGCCGTGTAAATCGGGGGTCAGGCCATGTTCTAGATGATCAACAAGGCACGGCCATGTGGGCTTAAGTCCAGGCCATGTCGATTTCCACCTTGGCCTAGTTTGCTCTGTTTTGGGCCCATTTCTCGTTCTTTTTATCCTCGGGTGCTTTCCTAAGTATAAGACATGAAAAGAAAGGATTAAGAGCACCTTTTTATATAAATCGAGGCTTAAATCATCCAAAAGCATACTAAATGTGGGATTAAAATATGTTACTATTACGATTTATCAAATACCCTCGCACTTAAGTTTTTGCTTGTCCTCAAGCAAAATTCTCAACTTACAATTAAAACGAACTTTCCATAATTCATAATTCTTATCAACAATGCCTCGTCATAATTCATAGATAATTTATACATGGATAATTCAACTCAAAGAGTCCTAAAGATTTAAACAACATAAGTCATAAATTTGTATCGCAAAAATGTAGGTGTCTCCCCTTTTCTAAATAATTACCTTTAGTTCAAAACCGACAAGGATTGATATCCTCACAAAAGATTCACTCAAATCACTCTTAAGTGTTTAAGGTTTAGCAAAAAAAATAATCACTCATAAGTCGAACCTGAAAAGTTAATCTCATAGGCTTTCCTGAAAATAAAATCTCCACCACTTTAAAATGAGATGATAAATAGATCAAAAGGTCTTTGTCAGGGTTGTAACGGGGCTAGGGTTAAAGGTGTGGATAAAGTCTAAAATTAGAAGGTTAGAATCGAGATTAAACTGGCAAGTACCCACTTAAAAATTATCGAAATAATAATTACATCAAATGAAAAGTAATAAACCAATTAATACGAGCTTTTTCTTTTGATAAATTGACTTTAACTGTATAAGCTCATTTTCCATAGTATTACTACTGAATATGCTTTGATTTTTTTTAAGAACAAACTAACAATAAATGATAAATTGAACTAATAATATAATCAGGTAACTAATCAAATCAAATCTCGATATAAGGGTAGTCAAAAGGAATGGTGATAACAAATACAAAGGGGTTTTGGGTTTATATTAGCTGGTGAGTCAATAAAAAGGGTTGTTAGGATCAACGGGGTTCACTAGGGGTTAATTGTGGAGGTAGGCTTTTTAGTGGAGTAAGTGGGTTAAAACCTAGGTGCCTTTATCATCTCTGTATATCAAATCAATGGTGTGGTCTCGACATGTATAATTGAGACAAGTTCTAGAATAACAATTCATAGTTAACACACTTATAATCAAGAGGTGAGCATGAAAAAGGGATATATGCTCTATAAGGCTCAAAATCTCACAAAAATTTATGGGTATTTTGATATCAACCTTGTAAATTTCAAAGTTCAAGGTAATATTTAAATTTAGGTTAACAACCTAGTGAGAATTTTAGTTCTAAAAATTAGACTTATCATGCTTGATTATCTAGTATCTTAAAATTTTATCATCAATGCACAATTATCAATGACTTACTCAAAAACATGTCAATAAAAACCATAAATCATCAGAAATTTCATCCTAATTAGTAATATGAGAAAATTGATTCAAAACAAGACTAAATTCAGGGATTTGAGAATAATGAAAAAAGTTTGGCCGAATATGAGAATAATGCAAAAAGTTAGGCACTTTCTTCAAATAAATATTCACCCCCTCACACTTAAGATGTACATTGCCCTCAATGTACAAAGATAGATAATAACATTTACGGGATAAATCAAAAAAGAAGGGGGAAGAATACTCCCTGAATTTTGGATGGTGTCCTTGGAGAATGGTAGGGGTCGTGCTGTGTATGTTTGGAGGGGTCGGTCTGGATGACGATCTTGTGCTAGATGAAGAAATTGGGAAGTTTGTGAAGGATGAGCCAGGGTTTATTAAGACATAATTAAAATAAAATAAATATGTAATTAAAGAAAAGTAAGCTAAAGTGAAGGAGACTAAGAAGGAAAATAAAAATAAAAGAAAAGGAGAATGGACCGAAGAGTCCTTATTGTAGGATGGTTCGCGAGGTGGGTGTGACCTCTAGGGCTGCGGAGGTGCTGGCGGTGGCGGAAGTGACGTGATTCCCTAGCAGCCTTTTGAACCTGACACTAAAAAACTAAAATAAATTAAACTAAATAGAGTAGAAGAGAAGTAAAGATAAGGAAATTGAAGTAAAAGAGAAAAGAAAAATAGAAACTAAATGGTCTCAAAAACCCTTGGCTTGTTGTTGGAATGAAGCGGCCGGCATGAACTTATGTGTTGGGGTCTCCCTCGGGAAGATTATGCTTGCCTTCTTCCGCTTCTTCGATATGGCTTCAGTGTAGCTCAAGAGTTTTAAAGAATAATATGGAGAGGTTAATCTGAGAAGAAGAAATAACAAAAGAGGTGGAAAGTAGGAAAATGGGGAGGGGGTTGGTGTTTAAATAGAGGCTCAAATCTGGTACGTTCCCACGCCTGTGGTCCGAGGGCGTGTCAATTCACACGGCCTCCTCGCACGGTCGTGTGTCCATGCGTGTTTGATAAACCGTAAAAGTAACATATTTTAATCCCACATTTAGCTTACCTTTTGATGATATACTCCTTGATTTATATAAAAAGGTGCTTTTAATCCTTTCTTTTCATGTGTTATACCCAAGAAAGCACCCGAGAATGAAAAGAACACAAAACAGGCCTAAAACGGAGTAAAAGGGCCTTAGCATGAAATTAGCACGGCTTGGCCCGAAGCCCGTACGGCTGTGCCTCGATGAACACCTAGAGCACAACCTCAACTCCACCTCACACGGCCATGACTCATTTTAGAAGTCCGAACACGGTCTGGTCTCGATACACACGGGTGTGTGCCATGGCCGTGCCTCTATCGTTGGAAAGAGCAATTTCAGTCGAAAAAGGAATACTTAGGGAGAAAGAATCACATTCCAAGAGCCTATATATATCCCCCAAGTACCACCTTTGAGGGGCATCGAAAGCTAGGCCAAGCAGCCAAGCCCAGAAGGTCTGAGTTAGGAAATAACACGAGGATAGCCAGTTGATCCATCCCAAGAAGCTGGAGTTATACTCAAGACCGCAGAATTCTCCTTCAATTCCTTCAGGGGGTTTTAGGAATTTATTATGTTTTGTTGTATCTTTTCTCTTGCCATGTTTTCTTTATTCATTATGAACTAAACCTCTCAGATACCTGAAGGGGATGAAACCTAGACAAATCTTGTTATCTGATTTTTAAGTTATATGATGAATTACTTAGCTTGTTCTTAATTATGTTGCTAAAACCAAATCTAATGTGCTTAGGTAGAGGAGGAATAGACCCTGCCTAAGAGAAGATCTAACATAATTAAGCGGAGTTGATCGAACGCCTAGAGATAGGGTTACGAGATTTTGTCGGATTAGGGTGAAACCTAATATGGGAGTCCATTGATCGATTTACTACTATCCTAGGGGGTTATTATAAGCGAACGAGAGTTCCACTAATTAACCTAGGGTTAGACGTTATTCGCCTCGAGAGAGGGTTTAATATAGGTTAGGGAGTCCTACGGATCAAGCTAAGTAAAGAGATCATATAATTAAAGGTTAGATAACAAGTGAAGTCTAGGTGGATTCTTCCTGAGGGTATCGTTGTGATCAATTGAGTTTTTCTTCAAGTTATTTTCCAAATCGTTCTTTTCGTCTTTGTGTCCTTAGCTTAGTGTTCGTCAATTTAGTTTAAAAGCAACTTCACTCCGTTTTTAAGGCTAAATAAAAAAAAAGAAAGTTAGTATTAGTACTTTTAGTTCCTTTGGGTTCAATAATCCGGTCTTGCCTAAGCTATACTACTGTTCAATAGGTACACTAGCCTTTAATCGTTGTCAGAGTTAGTCTCTAGGTTCGATCATTCTTTTATAGATTTTAAAGCTCTGATTTCAGCGATCAAGTTTTTGGCGCTGTTGCCGGGGAACTAAAATATTAAGAAAACTCTATTTTTATTACTTTAGCAAAAACTTTTTATTTTTATTTCTATTTTTATTTTTATTTTGCTAAAAATTCCTTTCTTTCTTTTTCCAGCAGGTACTTTTAGTTTATGACTAGAAGGAACCCAAGAGAACCTTCGGTATACGACAGTGATATTGAAGCGACCGCTCGTAGGAATCGTCGGGAAACCAGGCGAGCCCTAAATTACATAAAAAGGGAGGAAGAAGGCAGATCCAATCCTACTGAAGGGATGGACAAAAACAACTCACCACCACGTGATGTGGGGGAAAATAATGCTCCACGCACAATGTTTGATTATGCGAAATCGCATTTGGCAGGAGCGGAATCAAGTATTGTTAGGCCTGCTATATCTGCTAACAATTTTGAATTAAAACCTAACACAATACAAATGATTCAACAGTTTGTTCAATTTGATGGTTTGCAGGACGAAGATCCAAACACGCATATAGCTAACTTTTTAGAGTTCTGTGATACTTTCAAAATAAATGGCATTTCTGATGATGCCATACGTCTTCGGTTATTTCCTTTTTCATTAAGAAATAAAGCTAAACAGCGGTTAAACTCGTTACAATGAGGGTCAATCACTACATGGGATCAAATGACTGAAAAGTTTTTAATGAAATATTTTCCACTGGCCAAAACAACCAAATTACGGAATGATATCTCTTCTTTTGTGCAGATGGATTTAGAGACGCTATACGATGCATGGTAGAGATTTAAGGATCTCTTGAGGAGGTGTCCACACCATGGTCTACCCTTGTGGCTACAAGTCCAAACTTTCTATAACGGTGTAAACCCCTCAACAAGGAAACTGATCGATTCCGCTGCAGGTGGAACCTTGAACAACAAAACTCCAGAAGTAGCCTACGAGGTCATTGAGGAGATGCCACTAAATTATTACCAATGGCAGGCTTCAATGACTAAACCGATGAAATCAACAGGAGTTTTCAATGTTGATGCCATGACCATGCTATCAACGCAGATCGAGATGATGAACAAAAAGCTTGACAGCTTATGTTCTTCACAGGCACATCCAGTCATGCAGTGCGACATGGGTAGAAACATGGCGAATCCTAAGTACCCACCTTACCAACCAGGAGCAGAGGACGAATAGATGAACTATATAGGTAATAATTTCCGATCCAATAATAATTCTTCTAGTAACACTTACAATCCAGGTTGGAGGAACCACCCAAATTTTTCGTGGGGAGGTCAAGGCAATCAAGGAAATCAAAGGCAGCAACCTCCTCAAAACTTCCAAAATCAGCCATATCCACAAGAGAAGAAACCAACTCTCGAGGAGATGATGGCAAAATTCTCGGCAGGCACAGAGAAACGTATCCAAGAAACTGACAGAGCAATTAAAAGCAACGAGAGCCGAATCGATGAAATTGCTAAGTCGGTCAAGGAAGTGACCAATGTTGTAGAACAGCTCGCAAAGCTGATGTCAGAATGACCGCAAGGACGTCTACCAAGTAATACCGAGATTAACCCCAAGGAGCAAATTCAAGCCATCACAGCTCAGGACAGTAAGGGGTTAAATGAACCCAATCCAACTCCAGAAAATAAGGTAGACGAAGGTAAAGTAGAGGTAACACAGGAAAAGCCAAAACCGGTAATTAAAAAGTACCAACCTCGCATACCTTATCCCGAAGCAATAAAAAGAGACGATTCAGAGGAACAGTTTGGTAAGTTTCTTAAACTTCTAAAGAAATTACATATTAACTTACCTTTTCTTGAAGCTCTTTTTCAGATGCCAGACTCGAGGAAATTTTTAAAACTGCTCTTGACCAACAAACGCAAAATAGATGAAGAGCACCACGTGGAACTAAACGCAACATGTTCAGCGATGCTACAGAATAGACTACCTCAGAAACTAAAAGATCCAGGGAGTTTTACAATTCCATGTTTGATTGGTAGTCTAAATATTGATAATGCATTAGCTGATCTAGGGGCAAGCATAAATGTCATGCCTTATTCACTATTTAAACGACTAGGTCTAGGGAAGCCCAAACAAACTAGGATGAGTATTCAATTAGCTGATAAAACTGTTAGAATTCCTAGGGGCATTATCGAAGATGTTCTTGTAAAAATAGATACATTTGTTTTCCCAGTAGACTTTGTTGTCTTAGACATGGATGAAGATAATTCAATCCCCTTAATTTTAGGAAGGCCTTTTCTAGCAACTGCAAAGACAAAAATTGATGTTGCCACAGGCAAACTCATACTTCGTGTAGGAGATGAATCGATCAATCTTCAAGCTCTCGACTTGGCCAGGACAACAATTGATGAAGGTAAGAAAGTCACTTCAATTGGTAATCAAATTGTTCAATCTTCATCGCAGGAAACATCATAAGGCCAAAAACCTGAGCCGATTCATAGACCCAAAATTGACAAAGGGGAATTACACAAGGAACAAAGCCTTAGGGTCGACAATTTAGAAGAGCAGAAGACACAGGTCAAAGAAAAGACGGAACCACACGAAGTAAAACCCGAGGAACCACCAGAAGAGCTCGTGGGGACATCAAATCACTTCAAAATAGGAGATCAGGTACTGTTAGACAAAGTCGATCAACATAACGCTTCAACAGAACCGAGGGCATAGGGAGAAATAATTCTCAAGGTACACGATATCTTTCCACACGGAATAGTCGAGGTAAGCAATCCAATATTCGGCAATTTCAAGGTAAACGCTTATCGACTTCAACTTTGTCATGAAAATAAAGCTGTAGACATGAGGGAAGATATTCGAACCTTTAAACCTCCCTAAAATTTTCAAATACGAGGAAAGTCTAGCTTAAGACTATAAACGAGCGCTTCTCGGGAGGCAACCCGAGCACTAACCTTATTTCTTTTCGTAATTGTTTTATTTTCCTTTTCTTTTTTCTTTTTCTTTTCTTTTTCTTTTCTCTTAAAACTAATCAAAAGTGCAGAATTCCAGGCCACACGGCCTTACACACGGCTGTGTCCATGGCCGTGTGGACCATTTGAACTGCCACACTGACAGGGCAGAGGCCCTGCAATTCATTCCAACCACCCCCAACGTCACGGATCCAACCACTCTCTCCACGGGCACCGACAGATAGGGCACGGCCGTGCACTCAACCGTGTGAAGGTACTGACTTCCTCACCATGAACAGAACACGCCCGTGCCCCTAAACCGTGCGAAGCTACTGACTTGACAAACACAAGCTTGCGGATCCGAAGCACGGGCATGGGATGACAAACACACTCCACAACACGACTGTGCGATATGGCCGTGTAAATCGACACACCCTAGGCCCATGGCCGTGGAGCAGCACCAAATTTGAACCTCTATTTAAATCCTCACCTCTTCCCCTTCCTCCCATCTGATTTCTTCATTATTTTCTTTGCTTGTCACTCTACTCCATCTCAGATTCTCCACTTACTAAGGCTCTAGATCCTTAGCAAGCCAACACAATGCCGAAGAAGAGGAAGAAGCTAAGCATAGGTTCCTCAAAGAACGATCAACATGAGTTCATGCCGGCAACTTCGTCTCAACACCAAGTCAAGGGTCTTTGAGACCAATTTATTGTTCCTCTTTGTTTCTCTTCTTCTTTATTTTCCTTATCTAAGCTTCTCTACTGCTCCTTTCGTTTACTTTTCTTTTAGTTTCTTAGTGTCAGGTTCGTCAGGCTGCTAGGGAATCACGCCGACCACCAAAATGACTACACCACTCTCACCACCGCCACCACCTTCATAGCCCTAGAAGTCACATTCACCTTGTGAACCATCCTCCAATAAGGACTCTCCGGTCCATTCTTCTTTTCCTTTATTTTCGTTATTCTTCTTAGTCTCCTTTCCTTTTTCTTTCTTATTTTTCATTTTATATTTAGTTCAGCTTAACTATGTCTTAATAACCCCTGGCTAATCCTTCAAGAGTTCCCCAATTTCTTCATCTAGCACAGAGCTCGGGAACCAACAGCACCACCACACCGACGCCTTCGCCGTAGGTACCACATCCTCCACTAAACCCGCCCAATAATACAGGGAGTACCTCTCACCCTCACTTTTGATTTCTATAAAAATATCTATCTTTGTACATTGAGGGCAATGTACATCTTAAGTGTGGGGGGTAAATATACCTAACTTTTCTTCATTATTCTCAAATCCCTGAGGGTAAAAGTGGAATAAAAGTGCCAAACCTTTTTCATTATTCTCAAATCCCTGATTTAGTCTTGTTTTTATGCAAAGTTTTCATATTACTAATTAGGATGAAATTTCTGATGATTTGTGATTGTTATTGACATGTTTTAGAATAAGTCATAGTTAATTATGCATTGATGATTAAATTTAAAGGAATACTAGAGGATTCAGCATGATAAGTCTCTTTTTCACGAATTAAAATTTTGCTAGGTTGCTAACCTAAATTTGAATATTACCTTGAAATTTGAAATTCACAAGGATAATGTCAAAACACCCATAATTTTTGTGAGTATTTGAACCTTATAAAGCATATATTCTTTTCCATGCTCATTTTTTGATTATGAGTGTGTCAACTATGAACTATTATTCTAGAACTTGCCTCATTTATGCATGTTGAGACCACATTTTTGATTTGATATTACAGAGATGATAAAGGCACCTAGGTTTTAGTCCACTTACACCACTAAATAGCCTACCTTTACAATTAACCCCTAGTGAACCCTGTTGAGCCTGACAAAACCCTTTTTATGGACTTACCTACTGATATTAACCCAAAAAGCCCTTTGTATTTCTTACTACCCTTTCTTTTGACTATCCCTTAATCGAGATTTGATTTGATCAGTTATCAAATTTTATTATTCTGATTTTCAAATTTTGTATTACTTAGTTTGTTCTTAAAAAAATTCAAAGAATTCAATATCAGTAGAGAGCTTAACAAATCAAAGTCTATTTTCAAAAGAAAAGCTCGTATTAGTAGTATTATTACTTTTCAATGGATAATATTTCAGTTTTTTTTGGTAGGTACTCGACAATTCGATCTTGATTCTAACCTTCTAATTTCAACCTTTAACCACATCTTTAACCCTAGCACCGTTACAACCCTAATAAAGACCTTTTGATCTGTTTATCATCTCATATTACAGTGGTGGAGATTTGATTTTCAGGCAAGCCTATGGGATTAATGATCGCTGTAAAATCAGAGTTTTAAATATTTATAAAAGAATGATCAAACCTGGAGACTAACTCTGACAAAGATATTAAGGCAAGTGTACCTATCGAACAATAGTATAGCTAGGCAAGACCGGTATCGAACCCAAAGGAACTAAAAGTATTAATACTCGCTTTCTTTTTATTATTTAGTCTTAAAGTTAGAGTGAAGATTACTTTTAAACTAAATTGACGATAGCTAAACTAAAGACACAAAGACAAGAAGACGAATTAGAAAATAACTTTGAGGAAAAACTCAGTTGATTTTGACGATACCCTCGGGAAGAATCCACCTAGACTTCACTTATTACCTAACCTTCAATTATATGATCTCTTTTACTTAGCTTGATCCGTGAGACTCCCTAACCTATATTAAACCCTCTCTCGAGGCAAATAACATCTAACCCTAAGTTAATTAGTGAAACTCTCGTTCCCTTATAATAACCCTCTAGGATAGCAGTAAATCGATCAATGGACTCCCATATTAGGTTTCCCCCTAATCCGGCAAAATCTCCTAACCCTATCTCTAGGCGTTCGATCAACTCCGCTTAATTATGTTAGATATTCTCTTAGGCAGGGTCTATTCCTCCTCCACCTAAGCACATTAGATTTGGATTAAGCAACATAATTAAGAACAAACTAAGTAATTTATCATATAACTTAAAAATCAAATAATAAAATCCATCTAGGTTTCATCCCCTTCAGGTATCTGAGGGGTTTAGTTCATAACGAATAAATAGACCATCGCAAGAGAAAAGATAAAACAAAACATAAGAAAAATCCTAAAACCCCCTGAAGGAATCGAAGGAGAATTCCGCCGTCTTGAGTATAATTTCGGCTTCTTGGGATGGATCAACTGGCTATCCTTCGTGTTATTCCCTAACTTTGACCTTCTCGGCTTGGCTCCTTGGCCTCGCTTTCGCTCCCTTCAACTGGTGGTACTTGGGACTTATTTATAGGCTCTTGGAATGCGATTCTTTCTCCCTAAGTATCCTTTTCCGACTAAAATTGCTCTTTCCAGCGTCAGAGCCACGGCCATGTCACACGCCCGTGTGAATCGAGACCTGACCGTGTTTAGATTTCTCCTGAGGCACGGCCGTGTATGACAGGTTTGAGGCTGTACTCTAGGTGTTCGTCGAGGCACGACAGTGTGGGCTTTGGGTCAGGCCTGTCGATTCCATGTTAAGGCCTATTTACTCTGTTTTAGGCCCGTTTGTGTTCTTTTTATCCTCGGGTGCTTTCCTGGGTATAAGACATGAAAAGAAAGGATTACAAGCACCTTTTTATATAAAACAAGGGATAAATCATCCAAAAGCATATTAAATGTGGGATAAAAATATGTTACTTTTACGGTTTATCAATTAACTTTGCAGGTTCAACTTATAAGCGATCTTTTCCTGAACCTTAAGCACTTTAGAGTGATTTGAGTGAATCCTTAGTGAGGACATCAATCCTTGCCCGGTTTTGAATTAAAAAGGTAGTCATTTAAATAAAAGGAGGCACCTATGTTTTCAAGATACAAAATCATGACTTATCTCGTTTAAATCTTTAGGACTCTTTGAATTGAATTATCCATGTATGAATTATCTATGAATTATGATGAGGCATTGTTGATAAGAATTGGGAATTATGGAAAGTTCGTTTTAATTGTAAATTGAGAATTTTGCTTGAGGACAAGGAAAAGCTTATGTGTAGGGGTATTTGATAAACCGTAAAAGTAACATATTTTAATCCCACATTTAGCTTACCTTTTGATGATTTACTCCTTGATTTATATAAAAAGGTGCTTTTAATCCTTTCTTTTCATGTGTTATACCCAGGAAAGCACCCGAGAATGAAAAGAACACAAAACAGGCCTAAAATGGACTAAACAGGCCTTAGCATGAAATTAGCACGGCCTGGCCCAAATCCCGCACGGCCGTGCCTCGACGAACACCAAGAGCACGGCCTCAACTCCACCTCACAGGGTCGTGCCTCACTTTAGAAGTCCGAACACGGTCTGGTCTCCATACACACGGGCGTGTGCAATGGCCGTGCCTCTGTCACTGGAAAGAGCAATTTCAGTCGGAAAAGGATACTTAGGGAGAAAGAATCGCATTCCAAGAGCCTATATATATCCCCCAAGTACCACCTTTGAGGGGCATTGAAAGCTAGGCCAAGGAGCCAAGCTGAGAAGGTCAGAGTTCGGAAATAACACGAGGAGAGCCAGTTGATCCATCCCAAGAAGCCGGAGTTATACTCAAGACGGCGGAATTCTCATTCAATTCCTTCAGGGGGTTTTAGGAATTTCTTATGTTTTGTTGTATCTTTTCTCTTGCGATGTTTTCTTTATTCATTATGAACTAAACCCCTCAGATACCTGAAGGGGATGAAACATAGACAAATCTTGTTATTTGATTTTTAAGTTATATGATGAATTACTTAGTTTGTTCTTAATTATGTTTCTTAATCCAAATCTAATGTGCTTAGGTGGAAGAGGAATAGACCCTGCCTAAGAGAAGATCTAACATAATTAAGCGGAGTTGATCGAACGCCTAGCGATAGGGTTACGAGATTTTGCCGGATTAGGGTGAAACCTAATATGGGAGTCCATTGATCGATTTACTGCTATCCTAGGGGATTATTATAAGCGAACGAGAGTTCCACTAATTAACCTAGGGTTAGACGTTATTCACCTCAAGAGAGGGTTTAATATAGGTTAGGGAGTCCTACGGATCAAGCTAAGTAAAAAGATCATATAATTAAGGGTTAGATAACAAGTGAAGTCTAGGTGGATTCTTCCTGAGGGTATCGTCGTGATCAATTGAGTTTTTCTTCAAGTTATTTTCCAATTCGTTCTTTTTGTCTTTGTGTCCTTAGCTTAGTCTTCGTCAATTTAGTTTAAAAGCAACTTCACTCCGTTTTTAAGGCTAAATAATAAAAAGAAAGTTAGTATTAGTACTTTTAGATACTTTGGGTTCGATAATCCGATCTTGCCTAAGCTATACTACTGTTCGATAGGTACACTTGCATGTAATCATTGTCAGAGTTAGTCTCCAGGTTCAATCATTCTTTTATAAATTTTAAAGCTCTGATTTCAGCGATCTAGAAGGAACCCGAGAGAACCTTTGGTATACGACAGTGATATTGAAGCGACCGCTTGTAGGAATCGTCGGGAAACCAGGCGAGTCCTAAATTACATAGAAAGGGAGGAAGAAGGTAGATCCAATCCTACTGAAGGGATGGACGGAAATAACCCACCACCACGTGATGTGGGGGAAAATAATGCTTCACGCACAATGTTTGATTATGTGAAACCGCATTTGACAGGAGCAGAATCAAGTATTGTTAGGCTTGCTATATCTACAGACAATTTTGAATTAAAACCTAACACAATACAAATGATTCAATAGTTTGTTCAATTTGATGGTTTGCAGGACGAAGATCCAAACACACATATATCTAACTTTTTAGAGTTCTGTGATACTTTCAAAATAAATGGCGTTTCTGATGATGCCATACGTCTTCGGTTATTTCCTTTTTCATTAAGAAATAAAGCTAAATATTGGTTAAACTCGTTACAACGAGGGTCAATCATTACATGGGATCAAATGACCGAAAAGTTTTTAATGAAATATTTTCCACCGGCCAAAACAGCCAAATTACGGAATGATATCTCTTCTTTTGTGCAGATGGATTTAGAGACGCTATACGATGCATGGGAGAGATTTAAGGATCTCTTGAGGAGGTGCCCACACCATGGCCTACCCTTGTGGCTACAAGTCCAAACTTTCTATAACGGTGTAAACCCCTCAACAAGGCAACTCATAGATTCAGCCGCCGGTGGAACCTTGAAGAACAAAACTCCGGAAGCAGCCTACGAGTTAATTGAGGAGATGTCACAAAATAATTACCAATGGCGGGCTTCAAGGACTGAACCGACAAAATCAGCAGGAGTTTTCAACGTCGACGCCATGACTATGTTATCAACGCAGATCGAGATGATGAACAAAAAGCTTGACAGCTTATGTTCTTCACAGGCACATCCAGTCATGCAGTGCGACACAGGTGGAAAAGTGGCGAATCCTGAGTACCCACCTTACCAACCAAGAGCAGAGGACGAACAAATGAACTATATAGGTAATAATTTCTGATCCAATAATAGTTCTCATAGTAACACTTACAATCCAGGTTGGAGGAAGCACCCAAATTTTTCATGGGGAGGTCAAGGCAATCAAGGAAATCAAAGGCAACAACCTCCTCAAAACTTCAAAAATCAGCCATATCCACAAGAGAAGAAACCAACTCTCGAGGAGATGATGGCAAAATTCTCGGCAGGCACAAAGAAACGTATCTAAGAAACCGACAGAGCAATTAAAAGCAACGAGAGCCGAATCGATGAAATTGCTAAGTCGGTCAAGGAAGTGACTAATGCAGTAGAACAGCTCGCAAAGCTGATGTTAGAACGACCGCAAGGACGTCTACCAAGTAATACCGAGATTAACCCCAAGGAGCAAATTCAAGCCATCACAACTCAGGACAGTAAGGGGTTAAATGAACCCAATCCAACTCCAGAAAATAATGTAGACGAATGTAAAGTAGAGGTAACACAGGAAAAGCCAAAACCGGTAATTAAAGAGTACCAACCTCGTATACCTGATAAACCGTAAAAGTAACATATTTTAGACCCACATTTAATATGCTTTTGGATGATTTATCCATTGTTTTATATAAAAAGGTGCTTTTAATCCTTTCTTTTCATGTCTTATACCCAGGAAAGCACCCGAGGATGAAAAGAACACAAAACGGGCCCAAAACGGAGTAAATGGGCCTTTACACGAAATCGACATGGCCGTGCCTCGACGAACACCTAGAGCACATCCTCAACTCAGTCACACATGGCCGTGCCTCAAGAGAAATCCGAACACGGTCAGGTCTCGATTTACACGGGCGTGTGGCATGGCCGTGCCTCTGACGCTGGAAAGAGGAATTTTAGTCGAAAAAGGATACTTAGGGAGAAAGAATCGCGTTCCAAGAGCCTACAAATAAGTCCCAAATATCACCTATCAAAGGGAGCGAAAGCGAGGCCAATCAACCAAGCCGAGAAGGTCAGAGTTAGAGGATAACGCAAGGATAGCCAGTTGATCCATCCTAAGAAGCCGGAATTATACTCAAGACGGCGGAATTCTCCTTCAATTCCTTCAGGGGGTTTTAGGATTTTTCCTATGTTTTGTTTTATCTTTTCTCTTGCGATGTTTTGTTTATTCATTATGAACTAAACCCCTCATAGACCTGAAGGGGATGAAACCTAGATGGATTTAATTATTTGATTTTTAAGTTATATGATAAATACATAGTTTGTTCTTAATTATGTTGCTTAATCCAAATCTAATGTGCTTAGGAGGAGGAGGAATAGACCCTGCCTGAGAGAAGATCTAACATAATTAAGCGGAGTTGATCGGGCGCCTAGAGATAGGGTTACGAGATTTTGCTGGATTAGGGTGAAACCTAATATGGGAGTCCATTGATCGATTTACTGCTATCCTAGGGGGTTATTATAAGCGAACGAGAGTTCCACTAATTAACCTAGGGTTAGACGTTATTCGCCTCGAGAGAGGGTTTATTATATGTTAGGTAGTCTCACGAATCAAGCTAAGTAAAAGAAATCATATAATTTAGGGTTAATTAATAAGTGAAGTCTAGGTGGATTCTTCCTAAGGGTATCGTCGTAACCAACTGAGTTTTCCCTCAAAGTTATTTTCCTATTCGTCTTCTTGTCTTTGTGTCCTTAGTTTAGCTGTCGTCAATTTAGTTAAAAAGTAATCTTCACTCTAACTTTAAGACTAAATAATAGAAAGAAAGTGAGTATTAATACTTTTAGTTTCTTTGGGTTCGATAATCGGTCTTGCCTAAGCTATACTACTGTTCGATAGGTACACTTGCCTTAATATCGTTGTCAGAGTTAGTCTCCAGGTTTGATCATTCTTTTATAAATATTTAAAACTCTGATTTTACAAGCGATCAAGTTTTTGGCGCCGTTGCCGGGGAACTAAAATATTAAGAAAGCTCTATTTTTATTACTTTAGTCCTAATTTTTCTTTATTTTTTGCAATATATTTCTATATATATATATATATTTCTTTTCTCTTTTTGCTAAAATTTTACTCTCTTTCTTTTCCAACAGGTACCTCTAGTTTATGACTAGAAGGAACCCGAGGGGACCTTTGGTATTCGACAACAAAATCGAAGCTACCGCTCATAGGAATCGTTGGGAAACCAGGCGAGCCCTAGATTACACGGAGAGAAAGGAAGAAGATATATCCAATCCTACTGAAGGGATGAACCAAACCAACCCACCACCACGTGATGTGGGGGAGAACAATTCTCTACGCACAATGATCGATTATGCGAAACCGCATTTAACAGGAGCAGAATCTAGTAGTGTTAGGCCTGCTATATCTGCTAACAATTTTGAATGGCTTACAGGACGAAGATCCAAACACGCACATAGCTAACTTTCTAGAGTTCTGTGATACCTTCAAAATAAATGGAGTTTCTGATGATGCCATACGTATTCGGTTATTCCCTTTTTCATTAAGAAATAAAGCTAAACAATGGTTAAACTCATTACAACGAGGGTCAATCACTACATGGGATCAGATGACCAAAAAGTTTTTGATGAAATATTTCCCACCGGCCAAAATGGCCAAATTACAGAATGATATCTCTTCTTTTATGCAGATGGATGTAGAGATGCTATACGACGCATGGGAGAGATTCAAAGATCTCTTGAGAAGGTGCCCACACCATGGTCTACCCTTGTGGCTACAAGTCCAAACCTTTTACAATGGTGTAAACCCCTCAATGAGACAACTTATAGATTCAGTCGCCGATGGAACACTGAACAACAAAACTCCAGAAGCAGCCTACGAGTTCATTGAGGAGATGTCATTAAATAATTATCAGTAGCAAGCTTCAAGGACCAAACTGACAAAATCGGCAGGAGTTTTCAACATCGATGCCATGACCATGCTATCAACACGGCTAGAGATGATGAATAAAAAGCTTGATAATTTGTGTTCGTAACAGGTACATCCAGTCATGCAGTGCAATGCAAGTGGAACTGTGGCAAATCCTGAGTACCCACCATACCAACCAGGAGCAGAAGATGAACAAATGAACTATATAGGTAATAATTTCCGATCTAATAATAATCCTTATAGTAATACTTACAATCCAGGTTGGAGGAACCACCCAAATTTTTCGTGGGGAGGACAAGGAAACCAAGGAAATCAAAGGCAAGAACCTCCTTAAAACTTCCAAAATCAGCCCTATCCACAAGAAAAGGAACCATCCTTCGAGGAACATCTTCAAGAAACTGATAGAGCAGTCAAAAGTAACGAGAGACGACTCGATGAAATTGCAAAGTCAGTCAAGGAAGTTAGTAATTCAGTTGAACAACTAGCAAAGATAATGTCAGAACGACCGCAAGGACGTCTACCAAGTAACACTGAAGTTAATCCTAAGGAGCAAATTCAAGCAATCACAATTCAGGATAGTAACGGATTAACTAAGCCGAATCCAATACCGGAAAAGAAGGTAGAGGAAGGTGTAAAAGAGGTATCACAAGAGAAGCCAAATCTGGTAATTAAGGAATATCAACCTCGCATACCTTATCCTGAAGCCTTACAAAAAGACGATTCAAAGGAACAGTTCGGTAAGTTTCTTAAAGTTTTAAAGAAATTACATATTAACTTACCCCTTCTTGAATCTCTTTCTCAGATGCCAGACTCGAGAAAATTTTTAAGACAACTTTTAACTAAAAGATCCGGGGAGTTTTACAATTACATGTTTAATTGGTAGTTTAAATATTGATAATGCGTTAGCTGATTTAGGGGCAAGCATAAATGTCATGCGTTATACATTGTTTAAACGACTAGGTCTAAGGAAGCCCAAACAAACTAGGATGAGTATTCAACTAGCTGATAAAAATGTTAGAATTCCTAGAGGCATTATCGAAGATGTGCTCGTCAAAATCGATAAATTTGTTTTCCCAGTAGACTTTGTTGTCTTAGACATGGATGAGGATAACTCAATCCCCTTAATTCTAGGAAGACCATTCCTAGCAACTGCCAGGACTAAAATTGATGTTGCTACAGGTGAGCTCATACTTCGTATAGGAGATGAATCGATCAATCTTCAAGCCCTCGACTAGGCCAGGATAACAGTCGATGAAGGTAAGAAAGCCACTTCAATAGATAACCATATTATTCAATCTTCATCACAGGAAACAGCACAAGGCCTAAACCCTGAGCCAACTCATATCAACAAAGTAGAATTACACGAGAAAGAACCGAAATCACACAAAGTCAACCCGGAGGAACCACTAGAAGAGCTCGTGAGGACATCAAATCTCTTTAAAATAGGAAACCAGGATCTGTTAGAAAAAGCCGAGTCTCACATCCTCACAACAGACCTGAAAGCAAAGGGGGAGATCCTTCTCAAGGTACATGATACCTTCCCAAACAGCATAGTCGAGGTAAGCAATACAATACTCGGCACTTCCAAAGAAAACGTTTCTCAACTTCAACATCGTCGAGAAAACAAAACTATAAGCATGAGGGAAGATATTCAAACCTTTAAACCTCCCTAAAAATTTTCAAAACACAAGGAAGTCTAGCTTAAGACTATAAACGAGCGCTTCTCGGGAGGCAACCCGAGCACTAGCCTTAGTTTTTCATTGCTTTTATCTATCTTTTTCTTTTTCTTCTCTTTTACCTTTTTCAACTAACAAAAATATGCAGGTTTTCCAGACCACATGGCCTTACACACGGTCGTGTCCGTGGCCATGTGGACCACCTAAACCACCACACTAACAGGGCACAGGCCGTGCTGTCAGCCCAACCACCCTCTCCAACGTCACGGATCCAACAAACTCTACACATGGGCACCGACAAATGGGGCACGGCCGTGCCAAAAACCGTGTGCAGCTACTGACTTGCACACCATGGACAGAACACACCGGTGCTGGAAACCGTGTGAAGCCACTGACTTATCGAACACGGGGGGAGACACGCCCATTTAGCACGACCGTGCCAAAAGAAAGACTTCACAAGCACGAGCATGGGAAAAGCACGCACGGGCATAGGGGGACACCACCCTCTAGAACACGGCCGTGTGAGGTGGCCGTGTAAATCGACACACCCTGTGACCACGACCGTGGGGGAGTATAAAATTTGAAAATCTATTTAAACCCCTCACCCCTTCCCCTTCCCTCCATATGACTTCTTCTTTATTTTCTCTCATTCACCTCAAACTCTTCATCTCAGAACTCTAGATCCTTGAGCAAATCAACCCCATGCCGAAGAAGCGGAAGAAGCTACGCATAGACTCCTTAACAAAGAATGATCAACATGAGTTCATGCCGGCAGCTTCGCCTCAACACCAAGCCAAGGGTCTTTGAGACCAATTAGTTTTTATGTTTTCTTTCTCTTTTGCTTCAATTTCCTGCTCTTCTCCTTTATTTTACTCATCTAAGCTTCTTTACTGCTATTTTCGTTTAGTTTTCTTTTAGTTTCTTAATGTCAGGTTCGCCAGGCTGCTAAGGAATCACGCCGACCACCACGACACTCTCACCACTCTCACCACCGCCACTACATCCCCAATCTTAGCAGTGCTTCCCACCTTGCGAACCATCCTTTAAAAAGGACCTTATAGTCCATTAGGATCTTCTTTTCTTTTTCAGTTTTCTTCTTAATCTCCTTCACTTTAGCTTACTTTTCTTTAATTTTGTATTTAGTTTATTTTTATTATGTCTTAATAAACCCTGGCTAATCCTTTACGAGTTCCCCAGTTTCTTCATCTAGCGCAGAGCTTGGGAACCAACACCACCACCATACCGACGCCTTCGCCACACTTGCCATATCCTCCACCATAACCTCCACGAGCCTTGCCCTCCTCCAAGGAAACAGTCCACACCTCAGGGAGTATTCTATCCCCTCCCTTTTGATTTTGAATATAAATGCATTATCTATCTTTGTACATTGAGGACAATGTACATCTTAAGTGTGGGGGGGGGTAAAAAGACCTAACCATTTTCATTATTCTCAAAACCCTGAAGTTAAAAATGGAATAAAAGAACCTAACTTTTTTCATTATTCTCAAATCCCTGATTTAGTCTTATTTTTATGCAAAATTGTCATATTATTAATTAAGATGAAATTTCTGATGACTTGTGATAACTATTAACATGTTTTAGAATAAGTCTATTTTTCAAGAATTAAAATTTTTGCTAGGTTGTTGATCCAATTTTGAATGCTACCTTGAAATTTAAAAATTCATAAGGATGATGTCAAAACACCCATAATTTTTGTGAGTATTTGAGCCTTATAGAGCATACATTCTTTTTCATGCTCATTTTTTGATTATGAGTGTGTCAACTATGAACTGTTATTCTAGAACTTGCCTTGTTTATACATGTCGAGACCACCGTTATGATTTGATATACCGAGATGATAAAGGCACTTAGGTTTTAACCCACTAATTCCACTAAAAAAGCCTACCTTTATAATTAACCCCTAGTAAACCCCGTTGAGCCTAACAACTCTTTTTATTGACTCACCTACTAACTTTAACTGAAAAACCCCTTTGTATCTGTTATCACCAATTTTTTATTACCCTTTTTGTCGAGATTTGATTTTGAGCAAGTTCCCTAACTATGTTCTGTATTTCAGTTGTAAAAATTCTTCATTATTATTATACTTAGTTTGTTCTTAAAAAACAGGAAGTATATTCATTATTAGTTCTATGATTAAGTGAGCTTGCATGTTTAATTTCCAACTCTCAAGGGAAAAGCTCGTTTTAGTAGGATTATTACTTTTCAGTTAATGAAGTTTAGAAAAAAAATTTAGTAGGTACTTATCAAGTCAATCTCGATTCTAACCCTCTAGTTTCAGCCTGTAACCACACCCTATACCCTAACCCCGTTATAACCCTAAACAAAGACCTTTTGATTTGTTTGTCATCTCATATTACAATGGTGGAGATGTAATTTTCAGGAAAGCCAATGGGATTAACTTTTCAGGTTCGACTTATGAGCGATCTTCTTCTGAACCTTAAACACTTTAGAGTGATTTAAGTGAATCCTAAGTGAGGATGACGATCCTTGTCAATTTTAATTGAAAGGGTAGTTAGAGGAGACACCTATGTTTTCAGAGGTACAAAACTATGACTTATTTCGTTTCAATCTTTAGGACGCTTTGAATCGAATCATCCATGTATGAATTCTCTATGAATTAGGATAAAACATTGTTGATAAAGAATTACAAATCATGGAAAGTCCATTTTAATTGTAAGCTGAGAATTTTGCTTGAGGACAAGCAAAAGCTTAAGTGTGGGGGTATTTGATAAACCGTAAAAGTAACATATTTTAGACCCACATTTAATATGCTTTTGGACGATTTATCCCTTGTTTTATATAAAAAGGTGCTTTTAATCCTTTCTTTTCATGTCTTATACCCAGGAAAGCACTCGAGGATGAAAAGAACACAAAACGGGCCTAAAATGGAGTAAATGGGCCTTTACACGAAATCGACACGGCCTGGCCCAAAGCACACACGGCCGTGCCTCGACGAATACCTAGAGCACGGCCTCAACTCAGTCACACACTGCCGTGCCTCAAGAGAAATCCGAACACGGTTAGGTCTCGATTCACACGGGCATGTGTCATGGCCGTGCCTCTGGCGTTGGAAAGAGTAATTTTAGTCGAAAAAGGATACTTAGGGAGAAAGAATCGTGTTCCAAGAGCCAATAAATAAGTCCTAAGTATCACCTATTAAAGGGAGTGAAAGCGAGCCCAAGGAGCCAAGCCGAGAAGGTCAGAGTTAGAGGATAACGCAAGGATAGCCAGTTGATCCATCCCAAGAAGCCGGAATTATACTCAAGATGGCAGAATTCTCCTTTGATTCCTTCAGGGGGTTTTAGGATTTTTCCTATGTTTTGTTTTATCTTTTCTCTTGCGATGTTTTGTTTATTCATTATAAACTAAACCCCTCAGTTACATGAAAGGGATGAAACCTAGATGGATTTTATTATTTGATTTTTAAGTTATATGATAAATACTTAGTTTGTTCTTAATTATGTTGCTTAATCCAAATCTAATGTGCTTAGGTGGAGGAGGAATAGACCCTGCCTAAGAGAAGATCTAACATAATTAAGCAGAGTTGATCGGGTGCCTAGAGATATTTTGCCGGATTAGGGTGAAACCTAATATGGGAGTCCATTGATCGATTTACTGCTATCCTAGGGGGTTATTATAAGCGAACGAGAGTTCCAATAATTAACCTAGGGTTAGACGTTATTCGCCTCGAGAGGGGGTTTAATATAGGTTAGGGAGTCTCACGGATCAAGCTAAGTAAAAGAAATCATATAATTTAGGGTTGATTAATAAGTGAAGTCTAGGTGGATTCTTCCTAAGGGTATCGTCGTAACCAACTGAGTTTTCCCTCAAAGTTATTTTCCTATTCGTCTTCTTGTCTTTGTGTCCTTAGTTTAGTTGACGTCAATTTAGTTAAAAAGTAATCTTCACTCTAACTTTAAGACTAAGTAATAGAAAGAAAGTGAGTATTAATACTTTTAGTTCCTTTGGGTTCGATAACCAGTCTTGCCTAAGCTATACTACTGTTCGATAGGTACACTTGCCTTAATATCGTTGTCAGAGTTAGTCTCCAGGTTTGATCATTCTTTTATAAATATTTAAAACTCTGATTTTACAAGCGATCAAGTTTTTGGCGCCGTTGCCGGGGAACTAAAATATTAAGAAAGCTCTATTTTTATTACTTTAGTCCTAATTTTTCTTTATTTTTCGCAATATATTTCTATATATATATATATATATATATATATTCTTTTCTTTTCTCTTTTTGCTGAAATTTTTCTCTCTTTCTTTTCCAACAGGTACCTCTAGTTTATGACTAGAAGGAACCCGAGGGGACTTTTGGTATTCGACAACGAAATCGAAGCTACCACTCACAGGAATCGTCGGGAAACTAGGCGAGCCCTAGATTACATGAAGAAAGAGGAAAAAGATAGATCCAATCCTTCTGAAGGGATGGACGAAACCAACCCACCACCACGTGATGTGGGGGAGAACAATGCTCCACGCACAATGTTCGATTATGCGAAACCGCATTTAACATGAGCATAATCTAGTATTGTTAGGCCTGCTATATCTGCTAACAATTTTGAATTGAAGCCTAACACAATAAAAATGATTCAACAGTTTGTCCAATTTGATGGTTTACAGGACGAAGATCCAATGTAACACCCCAAACCCGGTCAACAAACCACGACCGAATCTGGTATGTTACGGGGAAAATCATATTTTTGGAGAAGATAGGTTTCCGTTCAAAAGTTTGATAAAACACTTTGCTATATAAATTTTGGACTTGTAGAAATCTTGAGCATGATTGTTTAAAACCGATGATGTATTTGAAAATCCAGAAATTAAAAAAAAAAAAAACTTAATCAGTTAAGGAGTTAAAACAAGTTTATCTCATTTAGAAATTCAAGTAGTTTCTTATTGTTACTTAAAACAACTTGACTTAGTAGAAAATTGAGTTCAAGTTTGGAAAATGTTTGAGTTTTTATTTATCTCAAATTACAGTGTGATACCCGATGGTATAGTTTAAAACATATCGCTTTGTAGTTTTGAAATCTTTATCTTTCCAAGTTCTAGCAAATTTTAACCCAATTAATTTGTTAAGGCATATTCAAAATCTACTTTAAGCATAAACATAGCAAAACATAATTTAAAGGCCGTTTACAATCCAAAATAAAACCAAATAGAAATAGATAAACTAAAGTACCAAATTTTTAAAAGTCAGAGCAAATCCGTATTTATTCATGGCATGAGCACCTCGAGTCCATCCCGGCTCCATGTCCGCGTCTAAGTGTCACATGAAATGTCAAAGGAGAAGGTGAGTCGCAAGACTCAGTGCATAAATCCCCCTCCCGATAATACAACATGCTAACACACATATTAACAAAGCAATACAATTAATGCACCCGATCCTAACCATCCATAACACCTTTTCTACCCCGTGTGGTACCAAACCACTGGTGGTGCCAAACCACTGGTGACCCAAAGTCACGATATCCATCAATGTGGTGCCAAACCACTGGTGACCCAAAGTCACGAATAAACCATCTGTGGGGCCAACCCACGTGTGATACCAAATCACTGGCGACAATCCCGTATCTCTCAAGTGGGGCCAACCCACGGTGGTGTTAAACCACAGGGACGAGTCGCGATGAGGTGCCAAACCTCTGGTGTCCCAAAGACACAAGTGTGATACCAAATCACTGGTGACCGTAGTCACGAATCAAATGATGGGGCCAACCCATCGTGTGATACCAAATCACTGGCGTCAATCCCGTATAATCAACTGTGGGGCCAACCCACTGTGGTGCTAAGCCACTGGGACGAGACGCTGAGGTGCCAAACCTCTGGTGACCCAAAGTCACAAAATATCATCTGTGGTACCAAACCACTGGAGGTGCCAAACCTCTGGTGTCCCAAAGACACGGATATCATATTCCCCCTCCTCTCAAATCACCCAATAACATATCATACTAATGCAAATGATATAGATCATGCAGTCATGCTAACATGCTCAAAATGGCATCTCGTAATACATACACCATAAATCATGATATCACATATATCACTACAGATCTCGTAATGGAACGGACTTACCCGTATCCGTGCACATACCCCATCGGGTACCAAATCCATTAACCACATTGTTTCACTTTACACAACCAGGTTATTAACATATTACTTAGTGATAAGTGTGTTAGTTTACACACCTGAAATAACGAAGGTCTTAATCCCAAGAACCGGTCTAAATCCCTCGATCACCTTGCTCCTAGAATCGGCCAAACAAGGGATTAGCACTTATACCATTCGGCCACAACCAATTAAACCAAAGGGGTTAACTTTGATCCCTTACCTTGCAATTGGTTTAGTTTCCTACCAAACCCCGAACCAAACGGTGGTTCTTCTGACAATCGGCCTTCCTCTAAAACACAAACAATTAGTCTCATAAACCTTAGGCATAACAAAAACTAAAAGAATGGACCATCAACCAACTTCTTACCACCACTTACCCAATGATTAACAGAGGTAACTGCTTCACTTGGTTGCCACCCAAGGTCCAAAGGCCCTATAGCGAAATGAATAATAAGAGATTAACTTCCTTCAATCAACCCCAAAATCGGCTCTTACCAAACCGAAAACAATAAAGCACTAGAGAGGAGAGAAATGGCCATTTGGCCAAGCACTTACCCAACACCAACCAATATTCAGCCAACAAAACACTAGGAGAGGGGAGAGATTCGGCCCTAGGTGCTTAACACCCCTATGTTCGGCTTAGTGTGAAAAAGAAAAAGAAAGAGTATAGATGAGAAGAAATGGAGGTTACGGCAATGGGGTTTGAGAGGAGAAAAAGAAAGTTTGAGAAAGCAAGTTGAGAGGGTTTCGGCACACAAAAGAAATGGAGAAGAGAAATGGAGAAAACAATGGAAGAATTCAGTTTTGAAGCAGGTGAGAGTTTCGGCACAAGTGTTTTAAGAGAAAAGAATGGAAATATGAGAAGTGGAAGGTAGCTAGTTTCGGCACAAGAGAGATTGAGGGAAGCAAATGCACAAATCGGCTAGATGCCCAAAAGAAAAGAAAATCGGCAAGGTATGATTGCTTTGGACTTTCGGTTTCAAGAAGAAAATGAAGAAAACTCTCTTGAATTGCAGTTTCAAGAAGTGAAGAAAATGAGAGGAAAACCTTGGAAAAATTCGGCTAACAAAGACCAAAAGGGAACTTTTGCTTGACACTCCAAAGACCGAAAATGCACAAAAGTGCCTAAGTGAATTTCGGCTACCACCCCTCCCCACTTACCAAAACCGGCCACTCTCTCCACAACCTCCCCAACATTCGGCCAAACACCTCCAACCACTCCAAGCCACTAATTCAAATCACTTTGAATTAGTCCACCTCCTACAATCACTCTCCACCCACCATTTGAGCATTTGACTAGGTCTTAGGCAGAGTTTGAACTGCCTACAACTCCTCCCCTCCATGCCGTCAAAATGGAAGCAAAATAGGAGCACTCTGTAGCTTGAACACAGGACCTCACCCCTGCAAGTGGCGTCACACTCTCAAACCCTTAGTGGCGTCTATCCTGCCACTCCACCAGCTCATCTCTTATGCTAAAATCCACCAAATAAAACCTTTAAACCCCAGCTTCCTCAGCTCCTCTCACCTAAGCCCAAAAACTAAAATTTTTCCTACCTCACAGGCTCACACCTAGCTTACAACTAAGCTCCAAAACAACAAGAACAACAACATAGCAGGCAAATAACATGCAACAATGCCATGACAAAAATAGCCCCTAACCCGGGATATTACAGTTCTACCCCCTTAAAATAATTTCGACCCCGAAATTACCTGATCAGAAGAGTTGCGGGTATTGCTGTCTCATCATATCCTCGGGTTCCCACGTAGCTTCTTCCACGCCATGATTTCGCCAAAGTACCTTAACCAAAGGCACAGACTTCCTACGCAGGACCTTCACATCCCGATCTAGAATCTGCACAGGTTCTTCCTCCATGGTCAAATTTGGATTCACCTCGATCTCTTCCACCGCTACTACATGCGATGGATCTGAACGATAACGCCGAAGCATCGAAACGTGAAATACGTCGTGAATCTGACTTAGCTCTGCTGGCAACTCAAGCTGATACGCTACTAGTCCCACCCGTCTCAGTACCTTATACGGCCCAATAAACCTCGGACTTAGCTTACCTTTCCTTCCGAACCTCAACACTTTCTTCCATGGCGAAACCTTCAGAAAAACTTGATCTCCCACAGTAAACTCTATATCTCTCCGCTTAAGATCGGCATAAGACTTCTGTCGGTCCGAAGCTTCCTTCAATCGAGCCTGAATTAACTTAACCTTGTCCTCGGTCTCAGCAACCAACTCTGGTCCCAACAACTGACGTTCACCTAACTCCGTCCAACACGTAGGTGAGCGACATTTCCTACCGTACAACGCCTCATACGGTGCCATCCTAATGCTTGCTTGGTAACTGTTGTTGTAGGCAAACTCAGCTAATGGCAGAAACTCCTCCCAACTACCTCTGAAATCTAGAACACAACCTCTCAGCATATCCTCTAAGATCTGAATAACCCTTTCCGACTGCCCGTCAGACTGCGGGTGAAAAGCCGTGCTGAAATCCAAACGCGTACCCAGAGCCTGATGCAACGCTTTCCAGAACCTTGACGTAAATCTGGGATCCCTATCCGAAATGATCGATACTGGCACACCGTACAGCCTCACTATCTCTGACACATACAGCTTCGCTAACTTCTGAAGTGAGTAGTCAACCCTCACCGGAATGAAGTGAGCTGATTTAGTCAGTCGATCCACAATTACCCAAACTGAATCCTTCTTGCTTGGTGTAAGCGGTAATCCACTGACGAAATCCATGGTTATCTTTTTCCACTTCCACTGAGGAATCTTCACTGGCTGAAGCAACCCTGACGGCAACTGATGTTCAGCCTTAACCTGCTGACAAGTTAGACACTTCCCTACAAACTCTATCACCTCTCTCTTCAGACCAGGCCACCAAAACTGCTCTCTAAGATCCCTATACATCTTAGTACCTCCAGGATGCATAGCATATGGACTGCTATGTGCGTCCTGAAGAATCTTCTGCCTCAGCTCCACATCCTTGGGCATACAAGCTTTACCTTGAAAATACAGCACCTCATCACTAGACAAACTATAACCTTCCAAACCACCATCCTGCACCTGCAACCTCTGCGCACTCAGAACCTCATCCTCTAACTGTTTCTCTCTGATCTGCTCCACCCAAGTAGGCTTAACCTGCAACTCTGCCAGAATACTTCCGTCGTCATACAAACTCAAATGGGCAAATATCGCTCTTAAGTCCGAAACCACCTTACGGCTCAACGCGTCTGCCACCACGTTAGCCTTGCCCGGATGATACTCAATCGAACAGTCGTAGTCTTTTAGCAACTCAACCCATCTGCACTGCCTCAAATTCAAATCCTTCTGAGTCAAAAGGTACTTCAGACTCTTATGATTTGTGTAGACTATCGATCTCTCTCCGTACAAGTAGTGCCTCCAAATCTTCAAGGCGAAGACTACAGCCGCTAGCTCCAAATCGTGCGTCGGATAATTGACCTCATGTGGCCTCAGCTGCCGAGATGCGTAAGCCACAACCTTACCTTCCTGCATCAGCACACAACCCAATCCCGTATGTGATGCATCGCAGTATACTGTGAATTCCTTACCAGCCTCATGTTGAATCAAAACCGGAGCTTCTGTCAGAATCTTCTTAAGCTTGTCGAAGCTCTCCTGTTGTTTCTCAGTCCAAACAAACGGAATCCCTTTCCTTAACAACTTGGTCATCGGCGCTGCGATCAACGAGAAACCCTCTACAAACCACCGGTAGTATCCTGCCAAACAGAAAACTCCGAATCTCAGCCACAGACTTAGGCGGCTTCCAATCCAAAACTGCCTCACTCTTTCGAGGATCCACCCTAATCCCCTCAGCCGACACTACATGACCCAAGAAAGTCACTTCTCTAAGCCAAAACTCGCACTTACTAAACTTAGCATAAAGCTGCTTCTCCCTCAAAATCTGCAGCACCACTCGCAAATGCACATTATGCTCTTCTTCTGTCCTCGAGTATACCAGGATATCGTCTATGAAAACCACGACGAACTGATCCAAATACTGCTGAAACACCCTATTCATCATATCCATGAATGCTGCCGGCGCGTTAGTCAACCCGAACGGCATTACCAGAAATTCGTAGTGCCCATACCGAGTCCGAAACGCTGTCTTGTGAATATCCGCTTCCTTCACCTTTAACTGATGATACCCAGACCTTAAATCAATCTTCGAGAATACCGCTGCACCCTTCAGTTGATCAAACAAGTCATCTATCCGTGGCAACGGATACTTCTTTTTAATCGTCAGCTTATTCAACTGGCGGTAGTCTGTACACATCCGCATCGTACCATCGTTCTTCTTGACAAAGAGTACCGGTGCACCCCAAGGTGAAACACTTGGCCTGATAAAACCTCGATCCAACAACTCCTGGATCTGAGCCTTAAGCTCCACTAACTCCTTTGGCGCCATCCTATACGGAGCAATAGACACTGGCGCAGTTCCGGGTAACAGATCTATCCCAAACTCTACCACACGATCCGGCGGCAAACCCGGAAACTCCTCAGGAAACACATCACGAATTCCTTAACTGTCCGAACCTTCTCTACAGCAGACTCTAAAGCATCCAAGGCATACACATGAACCACATACGCTTCACAGCCCTTTCTGACCATCTTCTCAGCCTTTAGAGCAGATACCACATTGGATAAGTAATCTCTCCTATTACCTATCATAACCACTTCATCACCCTCCGACGTTTTAAGAACCATGCGCTTAGCCGCGCAATCCAACCTCGCCTGGTACTTAACCAACCAGTCCATCCCAAGAATCAGATCGAACTCCCCAAACGGCAGTTCCATCAGATCAGCAGCAAACACTACCCCTTGGAGTTCTAGGGGTACATCTCTATACAGCTTATCTACCACTACAGAGTGACCTAGAGGGCTAATTACTGTCATCTGCCTAGAAGATATCTCAGAGTCTAAATCCATGGTCTCTACTATACTACTAGCAACGTAAGAATGCGTCGAACCCACATCAATCAAAGCAGTAAATGGAGAACCAAGGATCAAGAACGTACCGGTTATGACGTCCGGTGCGTCGCCCTCCTCTCGGCGCCTCGCCGCATACAGTAACCCAGGCTGTCTGGCCTCAGAAGTACCTGCACCTCTGCCCGGTGCTCCACGGCCCCGACCAGAACCATTACCTCCTCTGCCATTACCACGACCCCTCTGCAATGGCGGTCCATTATTCCTGAACTGAGTACGGCCCTGACTCTCAGACTGAATCCTAGCCAACTTACGCGGATAGTCCCTTACTCGATGATCCAAAGAACCACACTCAAAGCAACCTTTCCCACCGGTCCAGCAACCTCCCCAATGAGATTTCCCACAACGGTTACACTGCGGCGGTCCCTGACTAGCAGCAACATTCCTACCAGATTGATTCGGCCCACTCTGCCTAGCCCTTTTCTGAAGATTACCCGACGACCCAGAAGACCCAAAGCTTCTCTTATGCCTGTTCCTGTCCATGCCTTGCCTTACCGACTCTTTCACTCCCTCGGCTACCTTAGCCTTCTCAACCAGGATAGCAAACTCATGCTCCTGCTGTGGAGCAATCAACAACCTCAACTCGTCTCTTAGACCATCCTCGAAACGAACACACCTCTCGTGTTCAGTAGCCACAATGCCCCTAGCATACCGACTCAGCCTCAAGAACTCAGCCTCGTACTCTGACACAGACTTACTCCCCTGGACTAGCCTCAGAAATGCTTTTCGCTGTGCGTCGATGTAGCTAGCTCCAATGTACTTTTTCTGATAAACAGCCTTAAAATAGTCCCACGCAAGATCCTCTGCTGCCGCACTGTCCTGAACCGTGAGCCACCACTGGTATGACTCATCCCGAAGAAGCGATACTATGCCCTTCAGCTTCTCCTCAGCAGTCAGGTCTAAATCGTCCATAATCCGCTCGGTCGCCTCCAGCCAATACTCAGCCGTGCTGGGAGCAACACCAGACACACCTCGGAAAACCTTAGCCCCGTTTGCCCGAAGTCGCTCAGGCACAGATTTCCTAACTCCTGCGCCTCAACCTACTCCAGCTACCCTTTCCAAAACTCGCAGCATCGCCTGTGACACTGCATCGTCCCCAGTTTGATCTTGAAACTCACCACCTTCAGCTGGTGGCGGTACTGGTATCTCATTTTCTGACCCCTGACCAGATCCTACGAGTTCAGAAACTGTCATCCTACCACGACCACGTCCACTACCGCGTCCACCTCGAGCACTCATGACTAAATTCTCTACGTATCTGATTTAGAAGTTTTATGCATCAGTATTTATTCCACTGTTTTAAAGCAAAGTCTTATGAATAGTAAAGAAGCTTTGTTTTCGCGAGTTCACAGAATCCTATCAGTTTCAGTTTCTAAAGTCATCTTACTATTGCAAATCATTCCATCACATCTCATCAATATCAAAATCACAAGTAATAGTGAGGGGTACTTACCTGGGCGGATTGGTGCCGGAGACTCGGTGCCATGCCTTTCAAAACCATGCTTTTAAAACAAAACTCTTAAAATAGACTTTTAAAACATTTTGGGCCTCAGGCCCACAACCGAGCCTTTGAACTTAACTCTGATACCAAAATTGTAACACCCCAAACCCGGTCAACACACCACGACCGAATCTGGTATGTTACGGGGAAAATCATATTTTTGGAGAAGATAGGTTTCCGTTCAAAAGTTTGATAAAACACTTTGCTATATAAATTTTGGACTTGTAGAAATCTTGAGCATGATTGTTTAAAACCGATGATGTATTTGAAAATCCAGAAATTAAAAAAAAAACTTAATCAGTTAAGGAGTTAAAACAAGTTTATCTCATTTAGAAATTCAAGTAGTTTCTTATTGTTACTTAAAACAATTTGACTTAGTAGAAAATTGAGTTCAAGTTTGGAAAATGTTTGAGTTTTTATTTATCTCAAATTACAATGTGATACCCGATGGTATAGTTTAAAACATATCACTTTGTAGTTTTGAAATCTTTATCTTTCCAAGTTCTAGCAAATTTTAACCCAATTAATTTGTTAAGGCATATTCAAAATCTACTTTAAGCATAAACATAGCAAAACATAATTTAAAGGCCGTTTACAATCCAAAATAAAACCAAATAGAAATAGATAAACTAAAGTACCAAATTTTTAAAAGTCAGAGCAAATTCGTATTTATTCATGGCATGAGCACCTCGAGTCCATCCCGGCTCCATGTCCGCGCCTAAGTGTCACCTGAAATGTCAAAGGAGAAGGTGAGTCGCAAGACTCAGTGCATAAATCCCCCTCCCGATAATACAACATGCTAACACACATCATAACAAAGCAATACAATTAATGCACCCGATCCTAACCATCCATAACACCTTTTCTACCCCGTATGGTACCAAACCACTGGTGGTGCCAAACCACTGGTGACCCAAAGTCACGAATAAACCATCTGTGGGGCCAACCCACGTGTTATACCAAATCACTGGCGACAATCCCGTATCTCTCAAGTGGGGCCAACCCACGGTGGTGTTAAACCACAGGGACGAGTCGCGATGAGGTGCCAAACCTCTGGTGTCCCAAAGACACAAGTGTGATACCAAATCACTGGTGACCGTAGTCACGAATCAAATGATGGGGCCAACCCATCGTGTGATACCAAATCACTGGCGTCAATCCCGTATAATCAACTGTGGGGCCAACCCACTGTGGTGCTAAGCCACTGGGACGAGAAGCTGAGGTGCCAAACCTCTGGTGACCCAAAGTCACAAAATATCATCTGTGGTACCAAACCACTGGAGGTGCCAAACCTCTGGTGTCCCAAAGACACGGATATCATATTCCCCCTCCTCTCAAATCACCCAATAACATATCATACTAATGCAAATGATATAGATCATGCAGTCTTGCTAACATGCTCAAAATGGCATCTCGTAATACATACACCATAAATCATGATATCACATATATCACTACAGATCTCGTAATGGAACGGACTTACCCGTATCCGTGCACATACCCCATCGGGTACCAAATCCATTAACCACATTGTTTCACTTTACACAACCAGGTTATTAACATATTACTCAGTGATAAGTGTGTTAGTTTACACACCTGAAATAACGAAGGTCTTAATCCCAAGAACCGGTCTAAATCCCTCGATCACCTTGCTCCTAGAATCGGCCAAACAAGGGATTAGCACTTATACCATTCGGCCACAACCAATTAAACCAAAGGGGTTAACTTTGATCCCTTACCTTGCAATTGGTTTGGTTTCCTACCAAACCCCGAACCAAACGGTGGTTCTTCTGACAATCGGCCTTCCTCTAAAACACAAACAATTAGTCTCATAAACCTTAGGCTTAACAAAAACTAAAAGAATGGACCATCGACCAACTTCTTACCACCACTTACCCAATGATTAACAGAGGTAACTGCTTCACTTGGTTGCCACCCAAGGTCCAAAGGCCCTATAGCGAAATGAATAATAAGAGATTAACTTCCTTCAATCAACCCCAAAATCGGCTCTTACCAAACCGAAAACAACAAAGCACTAGAGAGGAGAGAAATGGCCATTCGGCCAAGCACTTACCCAACACCAACCAATATTCAGCCAACAAAACACTAGGAGAGGGGAGAGATTCGGCCCTAGGTGCTTAACACCCCTATGTTCGGCTTAGTGTGAAAAAGAAAAAGAAAGAGTATAGATGAGAAGAAATGGAGGTTACGGCAATGGGGTTTGAGAGGAGAAAAAGAAAGTTTGAGAAAGCAAGTTGAGAGGGTTTCGGCACACAAAAGAAATGGAGAAGAGAAATGGAGAAAACAATGGAAGAATTTAGTTTTGAAGCAGGTGAGAGTTTCGGCACAAGTGTTTTAAGAGAAAAGAATGGAAATATGAGAAGTGGAAGGTAGCTAGTTTCGGCACAAGAGAGATTGAGGGAAGCAAATGCACAAATCGGCTAGATGCGCAAAAGAAAAGAAAATCGGCAAGGTATGATTGCTTTGGACTTTTGGTTTCAAGAAGAAAATGAAGAAAACTCTCTTGAATTGCAGTTTCAAGAAGTGAAGAAAATGAGAGGAAAACCTTGGAAAAATTCGGCTAACAAAGACCAAAAGGGAACTTTTGCTTGACACTCCAAAGACCGAAAATGCACAAAAGTGCCTAAGTGAATTTCGGCTACCACCCCTCCCCACTTACCAAAACCGGCCACTCTCTCCACAACCTCCCCAACATTCGGCCAAACACCTCCAACCACTCCAAGCCACTAATTCAAATCACTTTGAATTAGTCCACCTCCTACAATCACTCTCCACCCACCATTTGAGCATTTGACTAGGTCTTAGGCAGAGTTTGAACTGCCTACAACTCCTCCCCTCCATGCCGTCAAAATGGAAGCAAAATAGGAGCACTCTGTAGCTTGAACACAGGACCTTACCCCTGCAAGTGGCGTCACACTCTCAAGCCCTTAGTGGCGTCTATCCTGCCACTCCACCAGCTCATCTATTGTGCTAAAATCCACCAAATAAAACCTTTAAACCCCAGCTTCCTCAGCTCCTCTCACCTAAGCCCAAAAACTAAAATTTTTCCTACCTCACAGGCTCACACCTAGCTTACAACTAAGCTCCAAAACAACAAGAACAACAACATAGCAGGCAAATAACATGCAACAATGCCATGACAAAAATAGCCCCTAACCCGGGATATTACATCCAAACACTCACATAGCTAACTTTCTAGAGTTCTGTGATTTTTCCTACCTCACAGGCTCACACCTAGCTTACAACTAGGCTCCAAAACAACAAGAACAACAACATAGCAGGCAAATAACATGCAACAATGCCATGACAAAAATAGCCCCTAACCCGGGATATTACATCCAAACACTCACATAGCTAACTTTCTAGAGTTCTGTGATACCTTCAAAATAAATGGCGTTTCTAATGATGCCATACGTATTCGGTTATTCCCTTTTTCATTGAAAAATAAAGCTAAACAATGGTTAAACTCATTACAACGAGGGTTAATCACTACATGGGATCAGATGACCAAAAAGTTTTTGATGAAATATTTCCCACCGGACAAAACGGCCAAATTACATAATGATATCTCTTCTTTTATGCAGATGGATGTAGAGACGCTATACGAGGCATGGGAGAGATTCAAAGATCTCTTGAGAAGGTGCCCACACCATGGTCTACCCTTGTGGCTACAAGTCCAAACCTTTTTACAATGGTGTAAACCCCTCAACGAGACAACTTATAGATTCAGCCGTCGGTGGAACACTGAACAACAAAACTCCCGAAGCAGCCTACGAGTTCATTGAGGAGATGTCATTAAACAATTACTAGTGGCAAGCTTCAAGGACCAAACTGACAAAATCGGCATGAGTTTTCAACATCGATGCCATGACTATGCTATCAACACAGCTAGAGATGATGAATAAAAAGCTTGATAATTTGTGTTCATCACAGGTACGTCCAGTCATGCAGTGCAATGCAAGTGGAACTGTGGCGAATGCTGAGTGCCCACCCTACCAACCAAGAGCAGAAGATGAACAAATGAACTATATAGGTAATAATTTCCAATCTAATAATAATCCTTATAGTAATACTTACAATCCAGGTTGGAGGAACCACCAAATTTTTCGTGGGGAGGACAAGGAAACCAAGGAAATCAAAGGCAACAACCTCCTCAAAACTTCCGAAATCAGCCCTATCCACAAGAAAAGAAACCATCCTTCGAGGAACATCTTCAAGAAACTGATAGAGCAGTCAAAAGTAACCAGAGACGACTTGATGAAATTGCTAAGTCAGTCAAGGAAGTTAGTAATGGAGTTGAACAACTCGCAAAACTAATGTCAGAACGACTGCAAGGACGTCTACCAAGTAACACTGAAGTTAATCCTAAGGAGCAAATTCAAGCAATCACAACTCAGGATAATAACGGATTAACTGAACCGAATCCAATACCGGAAAAAAAGGTAGACAAAGGTGTAAAAGAGGTATCACAAGAGAAGCCAAATCTGGTAATTAAGGAATATCAACCCCGCATACCTTATCCTGAAGCCTTAAAAAGACACGATTCAGAGGAACAGTTCGGTAAGTTTCTTAAACTTTTAAAGAAATTACATATTAACTTACCCCTTCTTGAATCTCTTTCTCAGATGCCAGACTCGAGAAAATTTTTAAGACAGCTCTTGACCAACAAACGAAAAATAGATGAAGAGCATCACGTGGAACTGAACGCAACGTGCTCAGCAATGTTACGAAATAGACTACCCTAGAAACTAAAAGATACAAGGAGTTTTACAATTACATATTTAATTGGTAGTCTAAATATTGATAATACGTTAGCTGATTTAGGGGCAAGCATAAATGTTATGCCTTATACATTGTTTAAATGACTAGGTCTAGGGAAGCCCAAACAAACTAGGATGAGTACTCAACTAGCTGATAAAACTGTTACAATTCCTAAGGGCATTATCGAAGATGTGCTCGTCAAAATCGATAAATTTGTTTTCCTAGTAGACTTTGTTGTCTTAGACATGGATGAGGATAACTCAATCCCTTTAATTCTAGGAAGACCATTCCTAGCAACTGCCAGGACTAAAATTGATGTTGCTACAGGTGAGCTCATACTTCGTATAGGAGATGAATCGATCAATCTTCAAGCCCTCGACTCGTCCAGGACAATAGTCGATGAATGTAAGAAAGCCACTTCAATAGATAACCATATTATTCAATCTTCATCACAAGAAACAGCACAAGGCCTAAACCCTGAGCCAACTCATATCAACAAAGTAGAATTACACGAGAACGAACCGAAATCACACAAAGTAAACCCGGAGGAACCACTAGAAGAGCTCGTGAGGACATCAAATCGCTTTAAAATAGGAAACCAGGATCTGTTAGAAAAAGCCGAGTCCCACATCCTCACAACAGACCTGAAAGCAAAGGGGGAGATCCTTCTCAAGGTACATGATACCTTCCCAAACAGCATAGTCGAGGTAAGCAATATAATATTCAGCACTTCCAAAGAAAACGTTTCTCGACTTCAACATCGTCGAGAAAACGGAACTATAAGCATGAGGGAAGATATTCAAACCTTTAAACCTCCCTAAAAATTTTCAAAACACAAGGAAGTCTAGCTTAAGACTATAAACGAGCGCTTCTCGGGAGGTAACCTGAGCACTAACCTTATTTTTTCATTACTTTTATCTATCTTTTTCTTTTTATTCTCTTTTACCTTTTTCAACTAACAAAAATATACAGGTTTTCCAGACCACACGGCCTTACACACGACCGTGTCCGTGGCCATGTGGACCACCTAAACCACCATACTGACAGGGCACAGGCCGTGCTATCAGCCCAACCACCCTCTCCAACATTACGGATCCAACAAACTCTACACACGAGCACCGACAGATAGGGCACGGCTGTGCCGAAAACTGTGTGCAGCTACTGACTTGCACACCACGGACAGAACACGCCCGTGCTGGAAACTGTGTGAAGCCACTGACTTATCGAACACGGGGGGAGACACGCCCATTTAGCACGACCGTGCCAAAAGAAAGACTTCACAAGCATGGGAATGGGAAAAGCACGCACGGGCATAGGAGGACACCACCCTCTAGAACACGGCCGTGTGAGGTGGTCGTGTAAATCGACACACCCTGTGACCACGGCCGCGGGGGAGTATAAAATTTTAAAATCTATTTAAAACCCTCACCCCTTCCCCTTCCCTCCATCTGACTTCCTCTTTATTTTCTCTCCTTCACCTCAAACTCTTCATCTCAGAACTCTAAATCCTTGAGCAAATCAACCCCATACCGAAGAAGCGGAAGAAGCTACGCATAGACTCCTTAACAAAGAATGATCAACATCAGTTCATGTCGGCAGCTTCGCCTCAACACCAAGCCAAGGGTCTTTGAGACCAATTAGTTTTTATGTTTTCTTTCTCTTTTGCTTCAATTTCCTGCTCTTCTCCTTTATTTTCCTCATCTAAGCTTCTTTACTGCTATTTTCGTTTAGTTTTCTTTTAGTTTCTTAATGTTAGGTTCGCTAGGCTACTAGGGAATCACGCCGACCACCATGACACTCTCACCACTCTCACCACCGCCACTACATCCCCAATCTTAGCAGTGATTCCCACCTTGCAAACCATCCTTTAAAAAGGACCTTATAGTCCATTAGGATCTTCTTTTCTTTTCAGTTTTCTTCTTAATCTCCTTCACTTTAGCTTGTTTTTCTTTAATTTTGTATTTAGTTTATTTTTATTATGTCTTAATAAACCCTGGCTAATCCTTTACGAGTTCCCCAGTTTCTTCATCTAGCGCAGAGCTTGGGAACCAACACCACCACCATACCAACGCCTTCGCCGTACTTGCCACATCCTCCACCATAACCTCCACGACCCCTGCCCTCCTTAAAGGAAACAGTCCACACCTCAGGGAGTATTCTATCCCCTCCCTTTTGATTTTGAATATAAATGCATTATCTATCTTTGTACATTGAGGACAATGTACATCTTAAGTGTGGGAGGGTAAAAAGACCTAACCATTTTCATTATTCTCAAAACCCTGAGGTTAAAAATGGAATAAAAGAACCTAACTTTTTTCATTATTCTCAAATCCCTGATTTAGTCTTGTTTTTATGCAAAATTGTCATATTATTAATTAAGATGAAATTTCTGATGACTTGTGATTACTATTAACATGTTTTAGAATAAGTCATAGTTAATTGTACATTGATGATTAAATTTAAAGAATACTATAGAATCAAGCATGATAAGTCTATTTTTTAAGAATTAAATTTTTTTCTAGGTTGTTGATTTGATCCAATTTTGAATGCTACCTTGAAATTAAAAAATTCATAAGGATGATGTCAAAACACCCATAATTTTTGTGAGTATTTGAGCCTATAGAGCATACATTCTTTTTCATGCTCATTTTTTCATTATGAGTGTGTCAACTATGAACTGTTATTCTAGAACTTGCCTTGTTTATACATGTCGAGACCACAGTTATGATTTGATATACCGAGATGATAAAGACACTTAGGTTTTAACCCACTAATTCCACTAAAAAGTCTACCTTTATAATTAACCCCTAGTAAACCACGTTGAGCCTAACAACTCTTTTTCTTGACTCACCTACTAACTTTCACCGAAAAACCCCTTTGTATTTGTTATCACCAATTTTTTTTATTACCCTTTTTGTCGAGATTTGATTTTGAACAAGTTCCCTAACTATGTTCTGTATTTCAGTTGTAAAAATTCTTCATTATTATTATACTTAGTTTGTTCTTAAAAAAATGAAGTATATTCATTATTAGTTCTATAATTAAGTGAGCTTGCATGTTCAATTTCCAACTCTCAAGGGAAAAGCTCGTTTTAGTAGGATTGTTACTTTTCTATTAATGAAGTTCAGAAAAAAAAATTTAGTAGGTACTTGTCAAGTCAATCTCAATTCAAACCCTCTAATTTCATCCTGTAACCACACCTTGTACCCTAACCCCGTTATAACCCTAAACAAAGACCTTTTGATCTGTTTGTCATCTCATATTACAGTGGTGGAGATCTGATTTTTAGGCAAGCCTATGGGATTAACTTTTCAGGTTCGACTTATGAGCGATCTTCTTCTGAACCTTCAACACTTTTGAGTGATTTGAGTGAACCCTAAGTGAGGATGACGATCCTTGTCAATTTTAATTGAAAGGGTAGTTATTTGAAAGAGGGGAGACACCTATGTTTCCAGAGGTACAAAACTATGGCTTATTTCATTTGAATCTTTAGGACGCTTTGAATCAAATCATCCATGTATGAATTCTCTATGAATTAGGATAAAACATTGTTGATAAAGAATTACAAATCATGGAAAGTTCATTTTAATTGTAAGTTGAGAATTTTGCTTGAGGACAAGCAAAAGCTTAAGTGTGGGGGTATTTGATAAACCGTAAAAGTAACATATTTTAGACCCACATTTAATATGCTTTTGGATGATTTATCCCTTGTTTTATATAAAAAGGTGCTTTTAATCCTTTCTTTTCATGTCTTATACCCAGGAAAGCACCCGAGGATGAAAAGAACACAAAACGGGCCTAAAACAGAGTAAATGGGCCTTTACACAAAATCGACACGGCCTGGCCCAAAGCACACACAGCCGTGCCTCGACGATCACCTAGAGCACGGCCTCAACTCAGCCACACACGATCGTGCCTCAAGAGAAATCCGAACACGGTCAGGTCTCGATTCACACGGGCGTGTGGCATGGCCGTGCCTCTAACGCTGGAAAGAGCAATTTTAGTCGAAAAAAGATACTTAGGGAGAAAGAATCGTGTTCCAAGAGCCTATAAATAAGTCCGAAGTATCACCTATCAAAGGGAGCGAAAGTGGGGCCAAGGAGCCAAGCCGAGAAGGTCAGAGTTAGAGGATAACGCAAGGATAGCCAATTGATCCATCCCAAGAAGCCGGAATTATACTCAAGACGACGGAATTCTCTTTTGATTCCTTCAGGGGGTTTAAGATTTTTCCTATATTTTGTTTTATCTTTTCTCTTGCGATGTTTTGTTTATTCATTATGAACTAAACCCCTCAGATACCTGAAGGGGATGAAACCTAGATGGATTTTATTATTTGGTTTTTAAGTTATCTGATAAATACTTAGTTTGTTCTTAATTATGTTGCTTAATCCAAATCTAATGTGCTTAGGTAGAAGAGGAATAGACCCTGCCTAAGAGAAGATCTAACATAATTAAGCAGAGTTGATCGGGCGCCTAGAGATATTTTGCCGGATTAGGGTGAAACCTAATATGGGAGTCCATTGATCGATTTACTGCTATTCTAGGGGGTTATTATAAGCGAACGAGAGTTCCACTAATTAACCTAGGGTTAGACGTTATTCGCCTCGAGAAAGGGTTTAATATAGGTTAGGGGGTCCTACGGATCAAGCTAAGTAAAGAGATCATATAATTTAGGGTTAATTAATAAGTGAAGTCTAAGTGGATTCTTCCTGAGGGTATCGTCGTAATCAACTGAGTTTTCCCTCAAAGTTATTTTCCTATTCGTCTGCTTGTCTTTGTGTCCTTAGTTTAGCTGTCGTCAATTTAGTTAAAAAGTAATCTTCACTCTAACTTTAAGACTAAATAATAGAAAGAAAGTGAGTATTAATACTTTTAGTTCCTTTGGGTTCGATATCGGTCTTGCCTAAGCTATACTACTGTTTGATAGGTACACTTGCCTTAATATCGTTGTCAGAGTTAGTCTCCAAGTTTGATCATTCTTTTATAAATACTTAAAACTCTGATTTTACAAGCGGTCAATACCTTATCCCAAAGCAATAAAAAGAGACGATTCAGAGGAACGGTTCGGTAAGTTTCTTAAACTTCTAAAGAAATTACATATTAACTTACCTCTTCTTGAAGCTCTTTTTCAGATGCCAGACTCGAGGAAATTTTTAAAACAGCTCTTGACCAATAAACGCAAAATAGATGAAGAGCACCACGTGGAACTAAACGCAACATGTTCTGCGATGCTACAGAATGGACTACCTTAGAAACTAAAAGATCTAGGGAGTTTTACAATTCCATGTTTAATTGGTAGTCTAAGTATTGATAATGCATTAGCTGATCTAGGGGCAAGCATAAATGTCATGCCTTATTCACTGTTTAAACGACTAGGCCAGGGAGCCAAGCCGAGAAGGTCAGAGTTAGGAAATAACACGAGGATAGCCAGTTGATCCATCCCAAGAAGCCGGAGTTATACTCAAGATGGTGGAATTCTCCTTCAATTCTTCAGGGGGTTTTAGGAATTTCTTATGTTTTGTTTTATCTTTTCTCTTGCGATGTTTTCTTTATTCATTATGAACTAAACCCCTCAAATACCTAAAGGGGATGAAACCTAGACAATTCTTGTTATTTGATTTTTAAGTTATATGATGAATTACTTAGTTTGTTCTTAATTATGTTGCTTAATCCAAATCTAATGTGCTTAGGTGGAGGAGGAATAGACCCTGCCTAAGAGAAGATCTAACATTATTAAGCGGAGTTGATCGAACGCCTGGAGATAGGGTTACGAGATTTTGTCGGATTAGGGTGAAACCTAATATGGGAGTCCATTGATCGATTTATTGCTATCCTAGGGGGTTATTATAAGCGAACGAGAGTGCCACTAATTAACCTAGGGTTAGATGTTATTCGCCTCGAGAAAGGGTTTAATATAGGTTAGGGGGTCCTACGGATCAAGCTAAGTAAAGAGATCATATAATTAAAGGTTAGATAACAAGTGAAGTCTAGGTGGATTCTTCCTGAGGGTATCATCGTGATCAATTGAGTTTTTCTTCAAGTTATTTTCCAAATCGTTCATTTTGTCTTTGTGTCCTTAGCTTAGTCTTCGTCTATTTAGTTTAAAAGCAACTTCACTCCGTTTTTAAGGCTAAATAATAAAAAAAAAAGTTAGTATTAGTACTTTTAGTTCCTTTGGGTTCGATAATTCGGTCTTGCCTAAGCTATACTACTGTTCGATAGGTACACTTGCCTAAGCTCTGATTTCTGTGATCAGTGTTGTTTCACCATGCCCGTGTTTCAGCCAGTCATGCCTGTGTCTGAGAAGTCAGTATGTTGACACAGTTGGGAGGCACGGGCGTGTTCTACCCGTGCTTGGTAAGTCAGTAGCTTCACACGGTCGTGGGGCATGGCTGTGCCACTTTGTCGGTGCCCGTGGGGTAGTGGTTGGATCCATGACGCTGAAATTAGTTGGAATTTGATTCGAACAGCCTCTGCTATGTCAGTACGGGGATTCTGGTGGTCCACATGGTCACGGACACGGTCGTGTGTAAAACCGTGTGGTCTGGAATTCTGCACTTTTTGTTAGTTTAAAACTAGATGTTCAGGAAAGGAAAGGGGAAAGACGAGAAACTGAAAATAAATGCAAAAGTAAAATGAGGTTAGTGCTCGGGTTGCCTCCCGAGAAGAGCTCGTTTATAGTCTTAAGCTAGACTTTGCCTCTCATTCGTATGGTCATGGTGGTTAGAGGAGGTGAAAATCCTTTCTCATGCGATCAATTTGGTTATGGATATATAGTTCAAGTCGAGTAGTGTTTACCTCAAAAGTGTTGAATCTAGGATTGCTTACCTCGATTGTGCCGTATAGGAAGACATTAAGTACCTCAAAAGTGATTTCTTCGTTTGCCTTGAGGTCTGAATTGGTGATTCGAGGGTCTTCCTTATTCAACAATACTTGATCCCCTATTTTGAACTGATTCGTTGTTACTATCAGCTCGTCTGGGGGTTCCTTCGATTTTACTTCGTGTGGTTCTGATTCCTCTTTAAAGTGTGTCATCCACTCTTCTAATTTGTCGACCTCAAGGCTTCGTTCCTCATATAGTTCTTCTTTTTTGGCATGGGGCCCATGATTTGGCTCAGGTTTTACTTTCTTACATTCATCACTTGATGTCCTGGCTGAGTCAAGAGCTTATAGACTGATTGATTCGTCACCTACACGAAGAATGAGTTCTCCTGTACCAACATCAATTTTAGTCCTAGCAGTTGCTAGAAAGGGCCTTCCTAAAATTAAAGGAATTGAATTGTCCTCATTCATGTCTAAGACAAAAAAATCTACTGGGAATACGAATTTATCAATTTTGATTAGAACATTTTCTATTATACCCCTAGGAATTCTGATAGTTTTATCAGTTAACTGAATGCTCATCCTAGTTTGTCTGGGTTTCCCTAGACCTAGTTGTTTAAACATTTTATAAGGCATAACATTGATGCTTGCCTCTAAATCAGCTAAAACATTATCAATAGATAAACTACCAATTAAACATGGAATTGTAAAACTCCCTGGGTCTTTTAATTTTCGTGGCAGTTTATTTTGTAGAATTGCTGAGCACATTGCATTTAGCTCCACATGCGATGCCTCGTCTAGTTTCCGTTTGTTTGTCAACAACTCTTTTAAAAATTTTCTATAATCGGGCATCTGCGAAAGAACTTTGAGAAGCGGTAAGTTAATATGTAATTTCTTTAAAAGTTTAAGAAACTTACCAGACTGTTCCTCTGTATCGTCTCTCTTCATCGCTTCGGGATAAGGTATGCGGGGTTGGTACTCTTTGATTACTGGTTTTGGCTTTTCTTGTGTTACCTCAACTTTACCTTCGTCTACCTTGTTTTCTTGTATTTTATTGGGTTCATCTAACCATTTACTATCATGAGCTGTGATGGCTTGAATTTGCTCCTTTGGGTTGATCTCTGTGTTGCTTGGTAGACGCCTTTGCGGTAGTTCAGACATTAACTTTGCAAGTTGTTCAACTGACTTTGTAATTTCCTAAACTTGGTTCTTGATATCTTTGATTGATGCTTGTTGATTATCGAACGTTGTCTCAGTTTTTTGGGGACGGGTTTCTGAGGCTGCTATGAATTTTGCCAGCATCTTTTCCAGGTTCGTCTCCTCTTTCGGTTGGTAAGGTGGTTGTTGAAAATTTGGAGGAAGTTCCTGTCTTTGGCTATTTTGATCATCCCACGAGAAATTGGGATGGTACCTCCAACCTGCATTATAAGTGTTACCATAAGAATTATTTTGAAGCCTAGGATAGTTACCCATATAGTGGACTTGTTCGTTCAGTATGCCATATCCGTAGGGTGGGTACTCAGGATTCGCCATGCCTCTACTTGGTTCGTACTGCATAACTGGATGTACTGGTTTGAGGTTGTAGATATCGGCTGCTTTTGTTGGCTCTGTTCTCATGAATTGCCACTGATAATTATTCAATGCCATCTCTTTTAAACTAAAATTATCTGCCAAAAATTAAAAAAAATTAGCAAAGTAAAAAAAATAAGAATGAAAAATAAGAAATAATAATGAAAATAAATTGCAATAATAATAATAATAATAATAATAATAATAATAATAATAATAATAATAATAATAATAACAGCTAAAGTAATACAAATAGAGCTTTCTTAATATTTTAGTTCCCCGGCAACGGCGCCAAAAACTTGATTGTATGTTTGTCGAGTTTTAAAATTTATAAAGAGAATGATCAAACCTAGAAACTAACTCTGACAACGATTGAAGGCAAGTGTACCTATTGAACAGTAGTATAGCTTAGGCAAGACCGGATAATCGAACCCAAAGGAACTAAAAGTACTAATAATAACTTTCTTTTTATTATTTAGCCTAAAATAAGTGAAGTTGTTTTAATATAATCTAAACTAATTACTAAGCCAAAGACACAAAGACAAAAAGGATGAATTGGGAAAATAACTTTAGGAAAAACTTAGTTGATTAAGATGATACCCTTAGAAAGAATCCACCTAGACATCACTTGTTATTTAACCCTGAACCATACGATTTATTTACTTAGTTTGATCCGTAAGACTCCCTAACGTATATTAAACCCTCTTCCAAGGCGAATAACGTCTAACCCTAGGTTAATTAACGAAAATCTCTTTCTCACTTAATAACCCCCTAGAATAGCAGTAAATCGATCTATGGACTCCCATGTTAAGTTTCACCCTAATCCGGCAAAATCTCGTCACCCTATCTCTAGGCGTGCGATCAACTCCGCTTAATTATGCTAGATCTTCTCTTAGGCAGGGTCTATTCCTTCTCCACCTAAGCACATCAAATTTGGATTAAGCTTGCATAATTAAGAACAAACTAAATATTTATCATATAATTCAGAAAATAATAACAAGATTCATCTAGGTTTCATCCCCTTCAGGTATTTGAAGGGTTTAGTTCATAACAAATAAAGAAAACATCTCAAGAGAAAAGATAAAACAAAACATAAGAAATCCCTAAAACTCCCTGAAGGAATTTAAGGAGAAATTTGCCACCTTGAGTAGAATTCCGGCTTCTTGGGATGGATCAACTGGCTATCTTCGAGTGATTCCCACAAATTTGACCTTCTCGATTTGGCTCCTTGGCCTAGCTAACCGCCCCCTTCAAGGATGAACTTAGGGGGTATATATAGGCTCTTGGAATGTGTTTCTTTGCCCCAAAGTATCCAAATCCGAATGAAATTGTTCAATGCCATGACAGGGACATGGCCATGTCACACGCCTCGTGTGACTAGTCTTTGGGCCGTGTTCGGATTTCTTTAATGAGGCACGACCGTGTAAATCGAGGGTCAGGCCGTGTTCTAGATGATCAACAAGGCACGACCGTGTGAGCTTAAGTCCAGGCCGTGTCGATTTACACCTTGGCCCAATTTGCTTCGTTTTGGGCCCATTTCTTGATCTTTTTATCCTCAGGTGCTTTCCTGAGTATAAGACATGAAAAGAAAGGATTAAGAGCACCTTTTTATATAAATCAAGGCTTAAATCATCCAAAAGCATACTTGATAAACCGTACAAAGTAACATATTTTAGACCCACGTTTAATATGATTTTGGATGATTTATCCCTTAATTTATGTAAAAAGGTGCTCTTAATCCTTTCTTTTCATATTTTATACTCAAGAAAACACCCAAGGATGAAAAGAACACAAAACAGGCCTAAAATAGAATAAATGGGCCTTAACACGAAATCGACACGGCCTGGCCCAAAGCACACACGGCCGTGCCTCAACTAACACCTAGAGCACGGCCTCAACCCCGTCACACACGGCCGTGCCTCATTAAAAAGTCCAAACATGGCCTGGCCATGATTCACACGGGCGTGTGCTGTGGCCGTGTCCCTGTTGCTGGAAAGAGAAATTTCATTTGGGAAAGGATACTTGGAGGCAAAGAAACGCATTCCAAAGCCTATTCAAACACCCTAGTAGGAATTCTACTTAAATTAGGATACTTAGGGGCCAAGCAAAGGCTTCACAAAGTCTATATAAACACCCAAGGGGGCACCTTGAAAGGGGAGTTTGGCAGAAGCCGAAAGAGCGAAAACGAGGCCAAGGAGCCAAGCCGAGAAGGTCAGAGTTAGGGAAAAACGCAAGGATAGCCAGTTGATCCATCCCAAGAAGCCGGAGTTATACTCAAGACGGCGGAATTCTCCTTCAATTCCTTCAGGGGGTTTTAGGGTTTTCTTATGTTTTATTTTATCTGTTCTCTTGCGATGTTTTGTTTATTCATCATGAAATAAACCCCTCAGATACCTGAAGGGGATGAAACCTAGATGAATTTTATTATTTGATTTTTAAGTTATATGATAAATTACTTAGTTTGTTCTTAATTATGTTGCTTAATCCAAATCTAATGTGCTTAGGTGGAGGAGGAATAGACCCTGCCTAAGAGAAGATCTAACATAATTAAGCGGAGTTGATCGAATGCCTAGAGATAGGGTTACAAGATTTTGCCGGATTAGGGTGAAACCTAATATGGGAGTCAATTGATCGATTTACTGCTGTCCTAGGGGGTTATTATAAGTGAACGAGAGTTCCACTAATTAACCTAGGGTTAGACGTTATTCGTCTCGAGAGATGGTTTAATATAGGTTAGGTAGTCTCACGGATCAAGCTAAGTACAAGAAATCATATAATTTAGGGTTAGATAATAAGTGAAGTCTAGGTGGATTCTTCCTGAATGTATCGTCGGAATCAACTGAGTTTTTCTTCAAAGTTATTTTCTAATTCGTCTTCTTGTCTTTGTGTCCTTAATTTAGTTGTCGTCAATTTAGTTAAAAAGTAATCTTCACTCTAACTTTAAGGCTAAATAATAAAAAGAAAGTGAGTATTAATACTTTTAGTTCCTTTGGGTTCGATAACTGGTCTTGCCTAAGCTATACTACTGTTCGATAGGTACACTTGCCTTAATATCGTTGTCAGAGTTAGTCTCTAGGTTTGATCATTCTTTTATAAATTTTTAAAGCTCTGATTTGCAGCGATCAAGTTTTTGGCGTCGTTGCCGGGGAACTAAAATATTAAGAAAGCTTAATTTTTATTACTTTAGCCATTCTTTTTGTTATTGCAAAATTTTTATTATTTATTTTGCTAATTTTTCTTTGCTTTGATAGGTAATTTTAGTTTAGAGGAGATAGCACTAAATAACTATCACTGGCAAGTTATGAGGGCAACGCCAACAAAAGTCGCCAGTGTTTTCAACCTCGACGTGGTCAACAGGTTATCTACCCAGCTAGAGATGATGAATAAAAAGATTGATGGTTTGCATAGTCTCTCGCAGGTACACCCAATAATGCAATATGACTCGAATCCAATAGGCATGGCGAATCCTGAGTACCCACCCTACGGATATGGCATGGAAAACGAGCAAGCTCACTATACGGGTAACTATTCTAGACCTCAAAATAATTTTTATAGTGACACTTATAATACAGGTTGGGGGTACCATCCCAATTTCTCATGGGATGACCAATATAGCCAAAGACCGGAACTTCTTCCAGATCTTCAACAACCACCTCACCAACAGGAAAAGGAGTCAGACACTGAAGAAATGCTGACAAAATTCATGGCAGCCACAGAAAACTGTTTCAAAGACACTGAAACAAACCAACGAACATCAATTGAAGAGATCCAGAGCCAAGTAAGGGAAGCCACTAAGGCAGTCGAACAACTTGCAAAATTAATGTCCAAACGATCGCAAGGGCGTCTACCAAGCGATACTGAAACTAACCCGAGAGAGCAAATTCAAGAAGTCTCAGCCCATAATAGCACAGGGATAGACAAACCTAATTTGATAAAATGAAACAAGGTAGAAGAAGGTAAAGTTGAGGCAACACAGGAAAAGCCAAAATTGGTAATTAAAGAGTACCAACCTCTCATACCTTATCCCGAAGCAATGAAAAGAGATGATTTAGAAGAACAATTCGGTAAGTTTCTTAAACTTTTAAAGAAATTACATATCAACTTACCTCTTCTTGAAGCTCTTTTTCAGATGCCAGACTCGAGGAAATTTTTAAGACAGCTCTTGACAAACAAATGCAAATTAGACAAGGTGCACCACGTGGAATTAAATGCAGCATGCTCGGCAATGTTACAGAACAAACTACCGCAGAAGCAAAAAGACCTAGGGAGTATTACAATTCCATGCTTAATTGGTAGTTTAACAATTGATAATGTGTTAGCTAATCTAGGGGCAATCATAAATGTCATGCCTTATACAATGTTTAAACAACTAGGTCTAGGGAAACCCAGACAAACTAGGATGAGCATTCACTTAACTGATAAAACTATCAGAATTCCTAGGGGTATAATAGAAAATGTTCTAATCAAAATTGATAAATTCATATTCCCAGTAGATTTTGTTGTCTTAGACATGAATGAGGACAATTCGATTCCTTTAATTTTAGGAAAACCCTTTCTAGCAACTGCCAGGACTAAAATTGATGTTGGTACAGGAGAACTCATTCTTCGTGTAGGTGACGAATCAATCAGTCTACAAGCTTTTGACTCGACCAGGACATCAAGTGATGAACGTGAGAAAGTAAATTCAGTTGATAATCAAATTGTTCAACTTTCACCACAGGAAACACCACAAGGATACAAACTTTAGCTGAATCATGGGCCCCAAGCCGTACAAGCTCATAACAGAGAATTGTTACTGGAATCTGACCCAAGGCAAGAAATTATGGTAAGTGAAGGTAAGGTTGAGGTAAGCCATGATTTACCAAACCCGGTAAATACAGAGTACCAAGCTCGTGTACCATATCCAGATGCAATAAAGAAAGACCACACAGAGGAAGAATTCAGTGAACTCACACTTCGTGTAAACGACGAAACAATCACTCTTCAAGCTCTTGACTTAGCTAGGACATCGAGTAATAAAGGTACGAACATTAAATCTATTGATAATCATTTGGTTCAACCTTCTTTACAGGAAGCATCACGAAATCACTTAGCTGAGCTATAACTTAGACCTCTTGCCAACAAAGAAAAACCACATAAGGAACAAAGCCTTAGGGTTGACAAACTAAAAGAGCAAGAAACACAAATCAGAGAGGAACAGGAGCCGCAGGAAGTGAAACTGAAGGAGACCCCAGACAAGCTGATAGGAACAACAAATCACATCAAAACAGAGGATCAGGTATTGTTGAATAAGGAAGACCCTCGAATCACCAATTTAGACCTCAAGACAAACGAAGAAATCACTTTTGAGGTACTTAATGTCTTCCTATACGGCACAGTCGAGGTAAGCAATCCTAAATTCAACACTTTTGAGGTAAACATTACTCGACTTAAACTATATATCCATAACCGAAGTGATCGCATGAGAAAGGATTTTCACCTCCTCAAACCACCATGACCATACGAATGAAAGGTAAAGTCTAGCTTAAGACTATAAACGAGCGCTTCTCGGGAGGCAACCCGAGCACTAACCCTATTTTTACATTTTTATTTTTTATTTTTTTATTTTTTATTTTTTTCCTTTTATTTTTCCTTTTAAGCACCTAACCATAAACTAACCAAAGAGCAGATTTCTAGGACACACGGCCTTACACACAGGCGTGCCTGTGGCCATGTGGAAGCTAGGGGATGAACCATGGGCGTGCCAGTAGCCGTGCACAACCAGAGAAGAATTTCTTTTCCCAACACGGGCTGCGACACTAGGCCACGCCCGTGCTAACTACCCGTGCGAGGTTACTGACTTGTCGAGCACGGGGTACACGCGCCCGTGCCCCACGACCGTGTAAACTCACCGACTTGCATACCACGGGCTAAACACACCCGTGCTACCTACCCGTGCAAAGTTACTGATTTATCGAGCACGAGCGTGTCAGCTATAACACGGCCGTGGCTACCTCAGCTGAACGCACCCAAAAATTCAAAATCCCAAAACACAGGCTACATCTCTATTTAAATCATTCTCCCTTTTCTAGTTCTCTTTCATTTTCTATTATTTATTTTAATTTTAATTTTATTTCCATTTTATCATTTTTTCTTCTTCTTCTTATTCTTTATGATATTTAGATTTAGCTTAGGATTCAATAAAATTAGGACGGCTACTTTGAGGATTCAATTTCAAATGGTTGGACACGCTTCCCCATGCTCACCTCCAATCCTATCCGGTTTCTTTAACTTCATCCACTTCTCTCCCCATCTTATGATTTTTATGATTATTTTGCTATTATCCATCTTTGTACATTGAGGGCAATATACATCTTAAGTGTGGGGGGGTTAACTATAGTATTATTTGAAAATCCCTGAATTATGCCTTGTTCAAAAGTAAAGTCTCTCATATTATGATTAGAATGAAATTTCCTATGATATATGATCTTTGTTGATATGTTTTGGAGTAAGTCATTGATAATTGTGCATTGATGATTAAATTTAAAGGATACTAGAGAATCAAGCATGATAAGTCTATTTTTCAGAATTAAAATTTTTAGGTTGTCTACCTGAATCTGAATATTACTTTGAAGTTTGAAATTTACGAGGTTGACATCAAAATACCCATAATTTTTGTGATATTTTGAGCCTTTTAAAGCATACATTCTTTCATGCTCACTTTCTATTATGAGTGTGTCAACATTGATTTGTTATTCTAGAACTTGCCTCGATTATACATGTTGAGACGACACCTTTGATTTGATATACAGAGATGATAAAGGCACCTAGGTTTTAACCCACTCACTCCACTAAAAAGCCTACCTCCATAATTAACCCCTAGTGAACCCCGTTTAAGCCTAACAACCCTTTTCATTGACTTACCTACTAACATTAACCCAAAACCTTTTGTATTTGTTATCACCGTTCTTTTTAACTACTCTTTTTGTCGAGATTTGATTTTGAGCAGTTACCTAACTATGTTCTCTATTTCAGTTGTTAAAGTTCATTATTATTATTGAAAAAAAACGAAGTATATTCATTATTAGTAAGATTACATGTTTAAATCTCAAATCTTGAAAAAAAAAAGAAAAAAAGAAGAAGCTCGTATTATTAGTTTTCAATTGATGAAATTATTTATGATTAGTTCATTTTTCTAGTTAGGTAATTTTTTAGGTCAGTCTCGATTCTAACCTTCCAATTCAGCCTTTATCCCTTAACCTAAGCCCCGTTACAATCCTGTTAGAGACCTTTTGATTTGTGTATCATCTCATTTTACAGTGGTGGAGATTTGATTTTCATGCAAGCCTATGGGATTAACTCTTCATGTTTGACTTTTGAGTGCTTAATTCTGAACCTTAAACACTTTGAGTGATTTGAGTGAATCTTTAGTGAGGATGTCAATTCTTGTCGATTTCAAATCAGAGGTAATTATTTAGGTAAAGGGAAAAGGAAACACCTAATGTTTTCAAGCTACAAATGCATGACTTTGATTGTTTGAATCTTTAGGACCCTTTAAATTAAATTATCCATGTATGAATTATTTTTGAATTATGATAAAGCATGATTGATGAATATTATGAATCATGGAAAGTTCGTTTTAATTATAAGTTGAGAATTTTTCTTGAGGACAAGCAAAAGCTTAAGTGTGGGGGTATTTGATAAACCGTAAAAGTAACATATTTTAGACCCACATTTAATATGCTTTTGGATGATTTATCCCTTAATTTATGTAAAAATGTGCTCTTAATCCTTTCTTTTCATATTTTATACTCAGGAAAACACCCAAGGATGAAAAGAACACAAAACGGGCCTAAAACGGAATAAATTGGACTTAACACGAAATCGACACGGCCTGGCCCAAAGCACACACGGCCGTGCCTCGACGAACACTTAGAGCACGGCCTCAACCCCGTCACACACGGTCGTGCCTCATTAAAAAGTCCGAACACAGCCTGGCCACGATTCATACGGGCGTGTGCCATGGCCGTGTCCCTGTCGCTAGAAAGAGAAATTTCATTCGGGAAAGGATACTTGGAGGCAAAGAAACACATTCCAAAGCCTATTCAAACACCCTAATAGGAATTCTACTTAAATTAGGATACTTAGGGCCCAAACAAAGGCAACACAAAGTCTATATAAACACCCAAGGGGGCAACTTGAAATGGGAGTTCGACAGAAGCTGAAGGAGCGAAAACGAGGCCAAGGAGCCAAGCCGAGAAGGTCAAAGTTAGGGAAAAACGCGAGGATAGCCAGTTGATCCATCCCAAGAAGCCGGAATTATACTTAAGACGGCGGAATTCTCCTTCAATTCCTTCAGGGGGTTTTAGGGTTTTCTTATGTTTTGTTTTATCTTTTCTCTTGCGATGTTTTGTTTAGTCATCATGAACTAAACCCCTCAGATACCCGAAGGGGATGAAACCTAGATGAATTTTATTATTTGATTTTTAAGTTATATGATAAATTACTTAGTTTGTTCTTAATTATGTTACTTAATCCAAATCTAATGTGCTTAGGTGGAGGAGGAATAGACCCTGCCTAAGAGAAGATCTAACATAATTAAGCAAAGTTGATCGGACGCCTAGAGATAGGTTTACGAGATTTTACCGGATTAGGGTGAAACCTAATGTGGGAGTCCATTGATCGATTTATTGCTGTCCTAGGGGGTTATTATAAGCGAACGAGAGTTCCAGTAATTAACCTAGGGTTAGACATTATTCGCATCGAAAGAGGGTTTAATATAGGTTAGGGAGTCTCACGGATCAAGCTAAGTAAAAGAAATCATATAATTTAGGGTTAGATAATAAGTGAAGTCTAGGTGGATTCTTCCCGAAGGTATCGTCGGAATCAACTGAGTTTTTCTTGAAAGTTATTTTGTAATTCATGTTTTTGTCTTTGTGTCCTTAGTTTAGTTGTCGTCGATTTAGTTAAAAAGTAATCTTCACTCTAACTTTAAGGCTAAATAATAAAAAGAAAGTGAGTACTAATACTTTTAGTTCCTTTGGGTTCGATAACTGGTCTTGCCTAAGCTATAGTACTGTTCGATAGGTACACTTGCCTTAATATCGTTGTCAGAGTTAGTCTCCAGGTTTGATCATTTTTTTTATAAATATTTAAAGCTCTAATTTGCAGCGATCAATACTAAATGTGGGATTAAAATATGTTACTATTACAGTTTATCACTCATCTCGACTTGGCCTGAGATGAAGGCAGTTGTGAGGAAACGTTTCGTTCCATCTTACTATCATCAAGACTTGTACCAGTGATTACAAAACCTTACCCAAGGCAACCAGAGTGTCGAGGATTACTAGAAAGAAATGGAAGTGGCCATGATCCAAGCCAACATCGAGGAAAATCGTGAGGCAACAATGGCTAGATTTCTCGCTGGTTTTAACCGCGACATCGCCAACATAGCGGAATTTCAACATTATGTCGAAGTGATGGACATGATACATATGGCCATTAAGGTGGAAAAGCAATTAAAACAGAAGTGAGTCAGCCGTCCTTATTCCACTTCCTTTACAACTAAGTGGAGTCAAGGAACTATTCATTCCAAAGAGCCCAATCAGCCAAGTGGGGAGACAAGTAAAGGTAAGAATGATCTTGTCCCTAATCGATCTAGGGATATAAAATGTTTTCAGTGTTAAGGGAGAGTACATAGAGCCAGTCAATGTCCCAACCGACGAGTTATGGTGGTTAGGCTAAACGGTGAAATTGAATCTGAAGAAGAAAATGAGGAAGAGCCTGAAAACCCCACCGACGAAGAAGAAGAACTAGAAATCCCATTGAAGGTGAGATTCTTGTTGTCAAAAGAAGTTTAAGCATTCAAAGTGCTAAAGACGAGCAGCAACGGGAAAACATCTTCCACACTCGTTGCCACGTCCAAGGCAAGGTGTGTAGCATGATAATCGACGGTGGAAGTTGCACCAACGTCGCAAGCAGCATGCTAGTGGTGAAACTTTGTTTAGCCATGACTAAGCATCTAACCCTTACAAATTGCAATGGCTCAATGATGGTGGCGAACTTAAAGTAACGAAGCAAGCTGTAATGGTAAAGTGGCAAGTACCAAGATGAAGTGGTGTGTGATGTGGTGCCAATGCACGCTGGACATCTTCTTTTGGGGCATCTGATAAACCGTAATTGTAACATATTTTAACCCACATTTAATATGCTTTTCGATGATTTATTCCTTGATTTTTATAAAAAGATGCTTGTAATCCTTTCTTTTCATGTCTTAGACCCAGGAAAGCACCCGAGGATGAAAAGAACACAAATTGGGCCCAAAACAGAGTAAACGGGCCTTAGTGTGAAAGTGACACGGCTTGACCCAAAGTCCACATGGTCGTGCCTCGACGATTACCTAGAGCACGGCCTCAACTCCGACTCACACGGTCGTGCCCCAAATTAGAAGTCCTAACATGGCCTGACCCCGAGTCACACGGGTGTGTGGCATGGCTGTGTCTCTGTCGCTGGAAATAACAATTTCAGTCAAAAAAGGATACTTAAGGAGAAAGAGTCGCATTCCAAGAGCCTATATATATCCCCTAAGTCCCACCTTTCAGGGGGCATCAAAGCTAGGCCAAGGAGCCAAGCCGAGAAGGTCAGAGTTAGGAAATAACACGAGGATAGCCAGTTGATCCATCCCAAGAAGCCGGAGTTATACTCAAGACGGCAGAATTCTCCTTCAATTCCTTCAGGGGGTTTTAGGAATTTCTTATGTTTTGTTTTATCTTTTCTCTTGCGATGTTTTCTTTATTCATTATGAACTAAACCCCTCAGATACCTGAAGGGGATGAAACCTAGACGAATCTTGTTATTTGATTTTTAAGTTATATGATAAATTACTTAGGTTGTTCTTAATTATGTTGCTTAATCCAATCTAATGTGCTTAGGTGGAGGAGGAATAGACCCTACCTAAGAGAAGATCTAACATAATTAAGTGGAGTTGATCGAACGCCTAGAGATAGGGTTACGAGATTTTGCCGCATTAGGGTGAAACCTAATATGGGAGTCCATTGATCGATTTACTGCTATCCTAGGGGGTTATTATAAGCGAACGAGAGTTCCACTAATTAACCTAGGGTTAGATGTTATTCGCCTCGAGAGAGGGTTTAATATAGGTTAGGGAGTCTTAAGGATCAAGCTAAGTAAAGAGATCATATAATTAAGGGTTAAATAACAAGTAAAGTCTAGGTGGATTCTTCCTGAGGGTATCGTCGTGATGAGTTTTCTTCAAGTTATTTTCCAATTCATCCTTTTTGTCTTTGTGTCCTTAGTTTAGTTCTTGTCGATTTAGTTTTGAACAATCTTCACTTTAATTTTAAAGGCTAAATATTAAAAAGAAAGTTAGTATTAATATTTTTAGTTCCTTTGGGTTCGATAATCCGGTCTTTCCTAAGCTATACTACTGTTCGATAGGTACACTTGCCTTTAATCGTTGTCAGAGTTAGTCTCCAGGTTCGATCATTCTTTTATAAATTTCTAAAGCTCTGATTTCAGCGATCAAGTTTTTGGCGCCGTTGCCGGGGAACTAAAATATTATTAAAACTCTATTTTTATTACTTTAGCCATAAATTTTATTTTTTCGCAACTTATTCTTTCTATTTTTATTTTTTTCTATTTGCTGAAAATTTCTTTCTTTCTTTTTCCAGCAAGTATCTCTAGTTTATGACTAGAAGGAACCCGAGAGGACCTTTGGTATACGACAGTGATATTGAAGCAACCGCTCATAGGAATCGTCGAGAAACTAGGCGAGCCCTAAATTACATAGAAAGAGAAGAAGAAGACGAATCCAATCCTACTGAAGGGATGGACGAAAACCACCCACCACCACGTGATGTGGGGGACAATAATGCTCCACGCACATTATTTGATTATGCGAAACCGCATTTGACAGGAGCGGAATCAAGTATTGTTAGGCCTGCTATATCTGCTAACAATTTTGAATTAAAGCCTAACACAATACAAATGATTCAACAGTTTGTTTAATTTGATGGTTTGCAGGATGAAGATCCAAACACGCATATAGCTAACTTTTTAGAGTTCTGTGATACTTTCAAAATAAATGGCGTTTCTGATGATGCCATACGTCTTCAGTTATTTCCTTTTTCATTGAGAAATAAAGCTAAGCAGTCATTAAACTCGTTACAACGAGGGTCAATCACTACATGGGATCAAATGACCGAAAAGTTTTTAATGAAATATTTTCCACCGGCCAAAACAGCCAAATTACAGAATGATATCTATTCTTTTGTGCAGATGGATTTAGAGACGCTGTACGATGAATGGGAGAGATTTAAGGATCTCTTGAGAAGGTGCCCGCACCATAGCCTACCCTTGTGGCTACAAGTTCAAACCTTCTATAACGGTGTAAACCCCTCAACGAGGCAATTAATTGACTCAGCCGCCGGCGGAACTCTGAACAACAAAACTCCAGAAGCAACATATGAGTTCATGGAAGATATGTCACTGAATAATTATCAATGGCAGGCTTCAAGAACCAAACCAACAAAATCAGCAGGAATCTTTATCATCGATGCAGTGATCATGCTATCAACGTAGCTAGAGATGATGAATAAAAAGCTTAATAGTTTATGTTCTTCGTAAGCACACCCAGTCATGCAGTGCGATGCAAGTGGAACTGTGGCGAATCCTGAGTACCCACCCTACGAACCGGAAGGAGGGAGAGAACAAATGAACTATATAGGTAATAATTTTCGATCCAATAATAATCCTTATAGTAACAATTACAATCCAGGTTGGAGGAACCACCCAAAATTTTCGTGGGGAGGACAAGGAAACCAAGGAAATCAAAGGCAACAACCTCTTCAAAATTTCCAAAATCAGCCTTATCCACAAGAGAAGAAAGCAACCCACGAGGAGGTGCTAACAAAATCAGCAAACACAGAAAAGCGCCTACAAGACATCGAGAGAACACTTAAAGATCAACAAGCGTCAATTGAGAAACTTACTGAGTCATGAGGGGAACTCACTAAGACGGTTGGATTACTTACTAAGATGATCTGTGCAATACGAGCAGAAAATTTTCCTAAAGGGACAGAACAGGTAAAAGCAGTCACACTAAGAAGTGGAAAGGAATTAGGCGACTCGAAGAAACAAACCCTAAACGAAGATAATAAAGCAAGCGATAAGGAGATTGAGGATGTAACTCCGGTACGCAATGAGAACAAACCACCAATCCCATATCCAGCAAAGTTAAAAAAGGAACAAATTGATGCCCAATACGGTAAGTTTCTTGAACTTTTTAAACAAATATATATAAACTTACCCTTTGTTGAAGCCATTTCACAGATGCCGAAGTACGCAAAATTCTTAAAGGAACTCCTGACAAATAAATGAAAACTTGAAGAAGTGTCAACGGTGGAACTTAATGAAGAGTGCTCAGCCATCCTCCAAAATAAGCTACCAACCAAATTAAAAGACCCAGAAAGTTTTACTATCCCTTGTTTAATTGGTAGCTTGAACATTAAGAAAGCATTAGCTGATTTAGGTGCCAGTATAAATTTAATGCCTTACAAAATGTTTAAACAATTAGATCTTGGGGAACCAACACCCACTAGGATGAGTATTCAGCTAGCAGATAGATCCATTAAATATCCTAGAGGAGTTATCGAAGATGTCTTGGTAAAAATTGATAAATTTATTTTCCCTGTTGATTTTGTTGTGTTAGACATGGATGAAGACATTAATGTTCCTTTAATCCTAGGGCGTCCTTTTTTAGCCACTGTTAGAGCTCTTATTGATGTAGGTGATGGTAAACTCGCTCTAAGGATAGGCGATGAAGAAATCATTTTTCAATTTTATGATGCCATGCGATATTCTAAAGAATAAGATGATTCTTGCTATTTTTTTGATACTACTGACCATATTATTCAAAACTCATTAAAGGAAATCATATATGATAACACGATGGAACTATGCCTAACTCAAGAAGAGGGGGAAGAAGATGAAGAGGATGAGTTGAATCTGAATACATCGTCATCCAGACAAATGAAAGAAGAAAGGATTGGAAATGATGACGAAATAAAATAGAAACCCTCCATCGAAGAACCACCCAAATTGGAATTAAAACAGTTACCAAACCACTTAGAATACGCATTCCTCGGGGACAATTTTACGCTACCGGTAATTATCTCTTCAGAATTAGAACCCAAGGAAAAAGAGGAGCTGATAAAAGTGCTAAGAGAACACAAGAAAGCCATAGCTTGGAAAATTTCTGACATCAAGGGAATAAGCCCTGCGTTCTGTACCCACAAAATTTTAATGGAAGAAGAATACAAGCCATGTGTGCAACCCCAGAGACGGTTAAACCCCAACATGAAAGAAGTGGTCAAAGCTGAGGTAATTAAACTTCTAGATGCAGGAATAATTTATCCTATTTCTGACAGCACTTGGTTGAGTCCTGTGTAGGTAGTTCCAAAGAAAGGAGGAATGACGGTAGTGCCTGATGAAAAGAATGAGCTAATTCCCACAAGAATAGTTACAGGTTGGAGAGTCTGTATAGACTATAGAAAGCTGAATGATGCCACCAGAAAAGATCATTTACATCTTCCCTTCATAGATCAAATGTTGGAAAGATTTTCTGAGCATATGTACTACAGCTTCTTGGACGGACTCTTCAGCTACTTCCAAATTCCCATAGCTCCTGAAGATCAAGAGAAGACGACATTTACATGCCCATACGGTACGTTCGCTTATCGTAGAATGCCTTTTGGATTATGTAATGCTCCTGCTACTTTTCAGCGTTGCATGTTGGCAATCTTTGACGAACTAGTAGAAGATATCATGGAGGTATTTATGGATGATTTCTCAGTATTCGGTAATTCTTTCCATCTTTGCCTTAAAAATTTAAAACAAGTTCTAATGAGATGTGAGAAAACAAACCTTGTTTTGAACTGGGAAAAATGTCACTTTATGGTTAGAGAAGGAATTGTGTTGGGACATAAGATTTCTAGTAAAGGGATTGAGGTAGATAAAGCAAAGGTTGAAACCATAGAGAAACTACCTCCCCCTAGCTCTATTAAGGCTATTAGAAGCTTTTTAGGACATGCAGGGTTCTATAGAAGATTTATTAAGGATTTTTCTAAAATAGCTAAGCCTTTGACAAAATTATTAGAAAAAAAATGTCCCTTTTAATTTCAATCAGGAATGTTTAGATGCATTTAATATCCTTAAGGATAAATTAATAAATGCACCGATTATAATTGCACCTGATTGGAACTTACCCTTTGAACTAATGTGTGATGCAAGTGATTTTGCAGTAGGTGCAGTTTTGGGACAACGAAGAGACAAGCATTTTCAGCCAATTTACTACACTAGCAGAACATTAACACCCGCACAAGAAAACTACACCACCACAGAAAAAGAATTGCTAGCTGTAGTTTTTGCTTTTGATGAGTTTAGACAATATTTAATATTGTCTAAAGTTGTCGTTTACACTGACCATTCAGCTCTTCGTTATCTTTTAAACAAACCTGATGCAAAACCCAGACTCATACGATGGATTTTACTTTTACAGGAATTCGACTTGGAAATACAAGATAAGAAGGGAGCCGAGAATCTTGCAGCAGATCACCTTTCTAGACTTGAAAATCCACACACCAAAGAGCTCGACGAAAGTGAAATAAATGATTCATTTCCCGAAGAACAACTCTTCTCTATAACACATTCTGAGGTGCCATGGTTCGCAAATATTGCGAATTATTTAGCAGCCAACGTTTTGCCAAGAAAATTAACATATCACCAAAAGAAGCGATTCTTTGCTGATGTGAAAAATTATTTTTGGGAAGATCCTTTTCTTTTCCGCATATGTGCAGATCAGGTAATTCGAAGATGTGTTACAAAGATAGAAGCAAGCAAAATCTTGGAGCATTCCCATTCTGGACTGTCAGGAGGACACTACAGTGGGATTAAGACAACACACAAAATTCTCGAATCAGGTTTTTATTGGCCCACTCTATTTAAAGATGCCAACAGGTATGTTGCCTCATGTGATAGATGTCAAAAAATAGGTAATATTTATAAACGTGATGAAATGCCTCAAAAATATATGTTATCATGTGAAATATTTGATGTATGGGATATTGATTTATGGGACCATTCCTTAGTTCGTTTGGAAACAAGTACATTCTAGTAGCAGTTGATTACATGTCAAAATGGGTAGAAGTGGAAGCTTTACCTACCAATGATGCTAGGGTAGTAGTCAAGTTTCTCAAGAAGCTGTTTTCCCGATTTGGCACACCAAGAGCCATCATTAGTGATAGGGGTACTCATTTCTGTAATACTCAATTTAAAAAATTCCTAAAACAATATGGAGTATACCACAGGACAGCCAACCCATATCATCCTCAAACCAGTGGGCAAGTTGAGGTAGCAAACCGAGAAATTAAGCGCATTCTAGAAAAAATGGTTGAATCAAATAGAAAAGATTGGGCTGTTAAAGTAGATGATGCTTTATGGGCCTATAGAACAGCTTTCAAAACTCCTCTAGGGGCATCCCCTTACAAACTTGTATACGGGAAAAGCTGTCATCTACCATTCGAATTAGAGCACAAAGCTTTTTTGGCCAATAAAATTTTTGAATTCTGACCTCAAAATTGCAGGAAAGAGAAGAATGGTGCAGATAAACGAGCTGGACAAATGGTGAACGGAAGCCTATGAGAACTCAAAACTATACAAGGAAGCAACAAAGCGACGCCATGATGCTCGTCTCAAGAATTCAAAACAATTCGAAGTAGGAGACCTGGTCCTACTATACAACTCAAGACTTAAACTATTCTCGGGAAAGCTGAAATCAAGATGGTCAGGCCCATTTATGATAAAAACAATTTTCCCATATGGCACCATCGAGGTAACTCATCCCACCAAAGGCACATTCAAGGTAAATGGTCACCGACTTAAAATTTATAATGGTGCAGATTTTGGAGATATGAGAGAGGAGCTTATGCTCCATGAGCCTTCTTTTAGAACTGAAAACAGGGAAAGTCTAGCTTAAGACTATAAACAAGCGCTTCTCGGGAGGCAACCCGAGCACTAACCCACTAACATTTTCTTTTCATTTTCTAACACCACACTAAAATAGTCCAAAGAAGTGTATTTTTTTCACAAGACCTTGAACACGGGCATGTCCATGGCCGTGTGAAAGACAGGGGACCACCCACGGGCGTGCCTAGAGCCGTGCCCAAACAGGGAAAAATCTCTATCAATTAACACGGGCTGCAATACCAGACCACGCCCGTTCCATCTAAGCGTGCAAGGACACTGACTTATCGAGCAAGGGAATCACACCCCCGTGTGCCACAACCATGCGAAGCTACTGACTTGCACACCACAGGCAAAACACGGCCGTGCCAAACAACCGTGCGAAGATACTAACTTGCCACACACGGGCTACACACGCCCGTGTGTCCTAACCGTGCCAACACACTAATTTATCGAGCACGGACGTGCCCAATGGACACACGACCATGCTAAGAAACATGAATGCGCCCAAACCTGAAAATCGCGAAAAACACGGGCGATTTCAAATTGACACGGGCGTGGCGTCGAACCGTGCCCCCTCCCCTACACATAAAACTTAACCGTCATCCCCCCAAACCTAACCCTAAAATCAGTTTTAAGCCTCCTTTCTCCCAAAATCCGGCCACACAACTAAATCTCTCCACCCAAAAATCGCCTCCCCTCGCCGTTTTTCTCCAAAAACCACCCAAAACCAGCCACACGCCCACACCATAGCCGTGCTACCAAGCACCACGCCCACGCCACCACCGTGTTCATGCAGCTGAACCACCGCCACCGCCGTGCCCCGCCCGTGTTGATCATTTTACACCATCGCTGGTTCCCTTTCTTGATTAAATATTTGATAAACTTTATTGCATTCTTGTTTATTTACAGATTTTGTTTAGATTTAGTCTCAAATGCATGATTGTTAGGAAATTTGTTTTAAGTACCCATAATATTCATTGGTTGTTAGATTTTATACTCATTTTATTCTTGAATTTTAAAAATTGATACATTGCTCTGCCCACTATTGTTCGAGAAAATTTTTCGCTTACAATTAACATGCTCACAAAGTCTCAAATTTTTTATGCTTTAGTGTGGAATATGACGGTTGTGCTATTGTGGAAGCTTGAAACTACTTTATATTTGATTAAAAATTTCAGGTACCATTTCAACATCCCGAATCAAACGAGCAGCCCCAAGCAAGAAAAGAAAGGGGCCCGGATCATCCTCCGCAAGTGCCTCTACCGAGCTTCGACACCCATTCCTCAGATTCCCTCAAGCAACTCAAGACGAACGGTACAAAGCAATCCGGGGTAGAACCCTAGGCACCGGCAGGCGAATTAACTGGAACGCAGTGCAGCAAGTTGGGCTCACAACAGATATTCAAGCATTACTCTCAACCGACCCGTAGGGGAACTTCTTCTCAATCGACGAGATTAGATATTTGGAGGTCACATTGGAATTTTGCACCACCTTCACATTGCAAACAGTGACGACACAATTCGACGACCCCGGTGCTATGGGGCTCAGTGCGTCGATTAAGTGTACCACAATTCGGCGCGGCTCTCGAACTTTACACGCCGAAATTCATAGAAGAAAACCCACTTGCCGAATTAAACCGAAAGCTCCACTGCACTCCGCTCGAATGTTGGCAAAGTCTACACCCCACTACAAGCCAATACGACCCCAGCCGCTATAAGGCGACGGCACTTCCCCCAGCCCTAAGGTATATGCACACCATTCTCGCGCACACCATCACAGGGCGCAGAGAGAGCACCAGCGTCGTAAACAAGCACGACGTCTACTTCCTATCATGCATGTCTAAAGGACATGCTTTCGACTTGGCATATTTTATCGCATGAGCGATTCAACATCAGACAGAGTCACACAGGAAGGGGATTTTGTCAATGGGTCCATACATTACGAAGTTGGCTCGACACTTCAACCTCCTCAACACCGACGATCAGACCACCTCCCTCACACTGATAGGTAACATGGTACCTGAAGGCATCCAGACAATGCTACACATAAGGATGATCAAACAACGTCGAGATACCAACCCCCTCAGTACAAACTGCAGACACCCACAAATGAGGGAGAGGACGAGGACATTCCTGATGATGTCCCACCACCATCAGAGGAGGCACCGAATCTGAGCTAGCACCCATACCGAGCAGCAACATCATTGGCAGACATCTCGGCACGACTCGATCGATTCGAGATGCATTTCACTGAAAACGCTCGGCGCTTCGATGGGTTAGAGGCAACGCTTCAACAAATATGCCAGCATCTACACATTTCATCATCGGCACAACCACCAGATCCAACCAATGATGAGGACTTCTGAGTCCTTTTAATTTGTTACCTTACATTATATTTTCTTCATTTTAAGTTTTTCTTTTGTATTGTTTTTTTTTTAATTTGAACTTTTCTTATTACAAACTTTCACAATTGGCTATCTAATTATTCAAAGCAGTCCTAACCACATATCTATTACATTGTCAATAACTAGTGCTTTTGCAGAATACAATACACATTCCACAAACACAAATGCACAACTAGGAAGAAATACACAAAAAGAGTCACCTGATGCCACACACTTTCCACATCCTCCAAGGATCTCATCCGTAAATTTAGGAAGTAACACCTTCCCTCTTATCTTTTGATTACACACTAATTTTCATTATTTATCTTTGTACATTGAGGGCAATGTACATCTTAAGTGTAGGGGCAAACATACCTAACTTTTTGCATTATTCTCAAATGCCTGATTTAGTCTTGTTTTTATGCAAAGTTTTCATATTACTAATTAGGATAAAATTTTTGATGATTTGTGATTTTTATGACATGTTTTAAAATAAGTCATAGTCAATTGTACATTGATGATTAAATTTAAAAGAATACTAGAGAATTAAGCACGATAAGTACCTTTTTCACAAATTAAAATTGTGCTAGGTTGTTGACCTAAATTTAAATACTACCTTGAAATTTGAAATTTACAAGGATAATGTCAAAACATCCATAATTTTTGTGAGATTTTGAACCTTATAAAGCATACATTCTTTTTCGTGCTTATTTCCTTGATTATGAGTGTGTCTACCATGAACAGTTATTCTAGAACTTGCCTCGTTTATGCATGTTGAGACCACACTTTTTATTTGATATACAGAGATGATAAAGGAACCTAGTTTTAACCCATTAACTCCACTAAATAGCCTACCTTTACAATTAACCCCTAGTGAGCCCTATTGATCCTAACAAACCCTTTTTATTGACTCACATACTAATATTAACCCAAAGCCTCTTTCTATTCACCCTTTCTTTTGACTACCCCTAAATCGAGGATTGAGTTGATCAAGTTACCTAAGTTTATGATTATAGTAGTTAAATCAATCTTGTATTACTTAGGTTGTTCTTAAAAAAAATTCAAAGTATTCAAATCTTAGTAGTATGAAAAAAAAGAGCTTACACAATCAAAATCTATTTTCAAAAGAGAAGCTCGTATTAGTAGGTTTATTAAATTTTAGTTGGGGATATTTCAGTATGTTTTGGTAGGTACTCATCAATTCAATCCCGATTCTAACCCTCTAATTTCAGCCTTTAACCACACCTTGACCCTAGCCCCATTACAACCCTGATAAAGACCTTTTTGATCTGTCTATCATCTCATATTTCAGTGGTGAAGATTTGATTTTTAGGCAAGCCTATGGGATTAACTGTAACACCCCAAACCCGGCCCAATACATTACGACCGAATTTGGTATGCCACAGAGAAAAACTCTTTTGAAAATCCCTTAAGCTGATTTAAAATTTGATAAAAGATGTTGTCTTGTTTTTAAACAGTTGAGGAGAAAACATTAGATAGTGTTGGTTGAAAATATATTAAGTCAAGTTGTTACAGATTCAAGTGTACCCGATGGCACAATAAAACATTTTACGTATTAATTTTTATAAAACATGTGTAACCATTTTTCAAGTCATTAAGTTGTTAAACAAATTATCCAAAACAGATAAAATAACCAAAATATAATTCTAGGAGGCCTTATTACAACTTAAATAAATCAAAACCATAATAAAATAAAATAGTTCAAAATCCACCTAGTCCATATTTTCATCACATGGCCACCTCGAGTTCATCCGACTCCTTATCCGCAGCTACGAATCACCTGAAAATGTTAAAGGAAAAAGGTGAGTCATCAAGACCCAATGTGTAACCCTTTTTCCCGGTTTAATTCAACAACATACACAATTTATAACAATTTAACATGCATAAAAAAAAATGCACCCAACCTAGCCAACCAAACTCCTTTCTCTACCCCGTGTGGTACCAAACCACTGGTGGTGCCAAACCACTGGTGACATATAGTCACAGATGTGATGCCAAATCACTAGAGATACCAAATCTCTGGTGTCCGAAGACACAAATCAAATGATGGGGCCAACCCATCGTGTGATACCAAATCACTGGCGTCAATCCCATATCTCAAAGTGGGGCCAACCCACGGTGGTACTAAGCCACAGGGACGAGACGCTATAAGGTGCCAAACCTCTGGAGGTACCAAACCTCTGGTGACCGTAGTCACAATGTGTTACCAAAACACTGGTGTCCGTCGACACGAATATCACTGCCCCCTCCACTCATTTATCCCACATCAAACAAATACATACTTTTACAGAAATCATGTTAAAAGGTTTATTAAACAACATTCGTATATTTATCATTGCCATATATCAAATATTCCACATACCAAATATGTCATGCTTCCCAAAAGCATCAAATAGTAATCTCATAGTCACAAAGACTTACCCGAATCCTTGTTAATACCATGATGGTATTACATCCATATCTACACAAATCGATTAGGCATAATATAACACTTAGCATATTAAAAAGTTATAAGGTGTGTATGTACACACCTGATACTAATAAGAGTCTTAAATCCCGAATAGACAATCCGGCCACACAAGTTTTCCTTGCCCCTATATTCAGCCAAACACTAGGTTAGTGCCATAGCCTATTCGGCCAGACCAAAATAATTAAGAAGGGTTCCTTGTGAACCCGAAACCTTACCCAAATGCCTTCGAACACTAGCCAACACACTCCTAAATGTGAATCGGCCTCACTTCCCTACAATCAACCATCATCATTAAGGTTATTAGCCTTCGGCTTAAACGAATACTTAAAGAATAATCCTTTGAAATAAACCCTTACCACCTTACCAAAATCGATTGACGGAAAAGTACTGAGGAAATCTATGCTATCTTTAATATTAGGCCAAAGTGGTTCAAAATAGGAGAAGAAAATTTTCGGCACAACAAAGAGGTATATTCGGCTAAAGAACAAAAAGAAAATAATGGGAAAGGAAATAGAGTTTCAGCAAAGAAGAGAGTATAGGAAATTTTTGGTGTTTAAGCAAAACAAATAGGAGAACAAGATGTTGATGAAGGTTTCGGTTTTGAGAGAATGAAAAGGAGAAAATAGAAGATGAGCAAAAATGACCAAATGGTCAAAAAGTGCTAGGCTTATCAAAAGGTAAAATTCGGCCAAAAGAAAAGAGGTTGAGAGAGGATTGCAAACTTTTGCACCAAATGCAAGGAATGACCAAAACAACTCCTAAACCTTACCAATTACTAGAATATTCGGCCAAATCCCCCCTTAGCCACATTGCCGTCCAAATTCATGGTAAAAAGGCCATGAATTTGTTTCCAAAACATTTTCCTTATTACAAGCCTTATGTCCCCTTATCTTTCCAAAAGTCCTTGATTCCATGCCATAAGTTAACACTTTCCTTAATCCTTTAGTCTACTAACCAAAAATAACAAGGTCAACCCTTACCATAACTATGCTTGGCCGACACTTGCCATACAAGTACAAAAATAAAACTTCTCTAAAGGCTAACTAAGGGATTCGAACCACTCCCCTCTTGCTTACCCAAGCGCCATCACCACTTTGCCATTTACTCATCTTGTGTCACTTATTGATACTTAAATTAACTTAAGTGCTAAGCTCACATAATCCACTTCATTAAATAAACCAAACTAAAAAATTATTCTACTAAACCGAGCTTACTCAAGACCCCTAATTAAGTCTTATAACACCACGAATAATATCACAGAAATTCAAATACAAGAAAAATAATTCAATCACGAATAACCCCTATTTTGGGATGTTACATTAACTTTTCAGGTTTGACTTACGAGCGATCTTTTTCCTGAACCTTAAACACTTTAGAGTGATTTGAGTGAAACTTAAAGTGAGGACATCAACTCTTGTTGGTTTTGAATTGAAAATGTAGTCATTTAAATAAAAAGAGATACCTATGTTTTCGAAAGTACAAACTCATGACTTATCTCGTTTAAATCTTTAGGACTCTTTGAATTGAATTATCCATGTATAAATTACCTATGAATTATGATAAAACATTGTTGATAAAAATTGTAGATCATGGAAAGTTTGTTTTAATTGTAAGTTGAGAATTTTGCTTGAGGACAAGCAAAAGCTTAAGTTTGGGGGAATTTGATAAACCGTAATTGTAACATATTTTAACCCACATTTAATATGCCTTTCGATGATTTATTCCTTGATTTTCATAAAAAGGTGTTGCAATCCTTTCTTTTCATGTCTTAGACCTAGGAAAGCACCCAAGGATGAAAAGAACACAAATTGGGCCCAAAACAGAGCAAACGGGCCTTAGTGCGAAAGTGACACGGCCTAACCCAAAGTCCACACGACCGTGCCTCGACAATTACCTAGAGCACGGCCTCAACTCCGACTCACATGACCGTGCCCCCAAATTAGAAGTCCTAACATGGCCTGACCCCGAGTCACACAGGCGTGTGACATGGCCGTGTCCCTATCGCTGGAAAGAACAATTTCAGTCGAAAAAGGATACTTAGGGAGAAAGAATCACATTCCAAGAGCCTATATATCCCCTAAGTGGCACCTTTCAGGGGGCATCAAAGCTAGGCCAAGGAGCCAAGCCGAGAAGGTCAGAGTTAGGAAATAACACGAGGATAGCCAGTTGATCCATCCCAAGTAGCCAGAGTTATACTCAAGACGGCGAAATTCTCCTTCAATTCCTTCAGGGGGTTTTAGGAATTTCTTATGTTTTGTTTTATCTTTTCTCTTGTGATGTTTTCTTTATTCATTATGATCTAAACCCCTCAGATACCTGAAGGGGATGAAACCTAGACGAATCTTGTTATTTGTTTTTGAAGTTATATAATGAATTACTTAGGTTGTTCTTAATTATGTTGCTTAATCCAAATCTAATGTGCTTAGGTGGAGGAGGAATAGACCCTACCTAAGAGAAGATCTAACATAATTAAGCAGAGTTGATCGAACGCCTAGAGATAGGGTTACGAGATTTTGCCGAATTAGGGTAAAACCTAATATGGGAGTCCATTGATCGATTTACTGCTATCCTAGGGGGTTATTATAAGCGAACGAGAGTTCCACTATTTAACTTAGGGTTAGATGTTATTCGCCTCGAGAGAGGGTTTAATGTAGGTTAGGGAGTCTTACGGATCAAGCTAAGTAAAGAGATCATATAATTAAGGGTTAAATAACAAGTGAAGCCTAGGTGGATTCTTCTTGAGGGTATCGTTGTGATCAATCGAGTTTTCTTCAAGTTATTTTTCAATTCATCATTTTTGTCTCTGTGTCCTTAGTTTAGTTCTTGTCGATTTAGTTTAGAACAATCTTCACTTTAATTTTAAAGGCTACATATTAAAAAGAAAGTTAGTATTAATACTTTTAGTTCCTTTGGGTTCGATAATCTGGTCTTGCCTAAGCTATACTACTGTTCGATAGGTACACTTGCCTTTAATCGTTGTCAGAGTTAGTCTCCAGGTTCGATCATTCTTTTATAAATTTTTAAAGCTCTAATTTCAGCGATCAGCATCCTTGGCAATTTGACCGACGCTTGATCCACGACGGATATACAAACAAATATATGTTTAAACACTTAGGAAAGAATGTAACTTTAGTACCCATAACCCCAAAACAAGTGTATGAGGACCAACTCAAAATGACACAATTTGTAGAAAAATCAAAAGAAAAAGAATGAAAAAGAAAAAGAAAATAAAGTGGAAAAAAAGAGAGGAAAAAGTGAGAAACATGAGTAAAAAATTTGAATGAAAAAATAAAAGCAAAAAGAGAGTGAGAATGAAAAAATGAGTGTCTTTACGAGGAAAAGAGAAGTGTGGAAGTTGCTTTTGATGTGACAGCTGATAAACCACAATTTATACATATTTTGACCCCATGCTTGGCTTATTTTTGAATGAATTTTCATTAGATCTGTTGAATTCGATGCTCCTAATCCATTAATTTCACGTTTTACACTCAAGAGAGCCCAGTGAGTCAAAAAGAATGAGAAAAGGGACAAAATGGGCAAACCTCGAAAATCAACACAACCTGGACTTCTGCACCCCGACAGACCACACGGCCGTGTGTGACAAGCAGAATCGCGCACGGCCTAAGCCATTGACCACGGTCGTGTGTGTCAAGCAGAATCAAGCACGGCCTAGGCTCATGCACATGGGCGTGTCCCTACCAAACCCAGGTTTAATTCTATTCGGAAAAGGCTACTTGTGGGCCAAGAAAGGCGTTCCAAAGCCTATATAAACACCCTGGGGGTAACCAAAAGGGGAACGCAGAGTAGAAGACAAAAATTACTCGAAGACAACCATCGAGAGCAGATTGGAAGAGGGATCTTCATCAAGACTAAATATCTCCTATCAATTTCTCTTAAAGTTTTTGGGTTTTCTTATGTTTTTTGGTTTTCCTTATTTTAAGATGTTTCCCTCTATTAGTATGAACTAAATCCCTTAAATACCTAAGGGGATGAAACCTAAGATAAATCTTATTATTATTATTTGATTTATAAGATAAATACTTGTTCTTATTCTTAATTGTGAGTTCTTATTCTTGTTTTAATAATTCAGGTTATTGATTCAAGTTGAATGTGCTTATTCAGAGGAGGAAAAGTCCCTGTTTAAGAGTAGATGAACACAATTAAGAGGAGTTGATTGCAACCCTATAAATAGGGTGACATAAATCTACCGGATTAGAGTCAAATCTAAGAAGGGAATCCATAGATCGAGTTAATGCGACAATAAGGGTTTTAATTAGAGAGATATTTCAATTAATCAACATAGATTCAGTTGTTTTTAGTCTTGAAAGAGATATTAACATAATTCAAGGATTTCTACGGATTATGTTAAGTGAATAAATCGTATGAGTCAGAAGTAATAAGTGAAGTCTAGGTGGATTCTTCCTTGGGTATTGCCTATCTCATAAAGTTGTCTAAAAGTATTTTCCCAATTCATTCTCTGTCGTGCTCTTAATTAGTTCTAGTTTAAAAGAAATCACTCCAATTCTTAGGCTAGATAAGAGAAAGATAGTAATTACTAGTACTCTTGGTCCTTGTGGATATGATATTACCGATCTTACCATAACTATACTATTAAACGATAGGTGCGCTTGCCTTCATTGTGATCATAGTTAGTTAGAAACACAACAAGTTTTTGGCGCCGTTGTCGGGGACTGAGATATTAGGAACACTAAATTTTTATTACTTTAGCCATTTTTATTTTACTACAATTTATTTTTATTTTTATTTTTACTTTTCTAAGTTTGCACTGTCTTTTCTTCTGACAGGAGCCTCTAGTTTATGACTAGAAGGAACCCATAAGGGCCATTACTTTTTGACAGCGAGATAAAAAGTACAGTTTGTAGAAACCGAAGAGAGATAAGGCGAAGTCTACAATACATAGAAGAAGAGTAAGAGGACGATAATAATATTACCGAGGAGATGGCTGATAATAATCCGCTACCTCTTGTGGTTGCCGCAAATTCAGTGAATCAAAATCATGCTCCTCGTACTATGTATGATTATGCTAAGCCTACTTTAACAGGAACTGAATCAAGTATTGTTAGACCTGCTATTGCTGCAAATAATTTTGAACTAAAACCTAACACTATTCAGATGATTCAACAGTTTGCTCAGTTTGATGGTTTGCAGGATGAGGATCCAAACAATCACTTGGCAAAGTTTCTAGAATTCTGCAACACTTTCAAAATTAATGGCGTTTCTGATGATGCCATTCGACTTCGGTTGTTTCCCTTTCATTAAAGAACAAAGCTAAATAGTGGTTGAACTCGTTACCACGAGGATCAATCACTACATGGGAGCAAATGACCGAAAAAAGTTTTGTTAAAATATTTTTTGCAGGCTAAAACTGCTAAATTGAGGAATGATATCTCTTCTTTTGTGCAGATGGATTTATAAACACTTTACGATGCATGGGAGAGATACAAGGATCTATTGAGAAGATTCCCTCACCATGGGTTACCTTTGTGGCTACAGGTTCAAACCTTTTTACAATGGTGTGAACCCCTCAACTAGGCAGTTGATTGATGCAGCCGCCGGCGGTACACTAAACAACAAAACACCTGAGGCTGCTTACGAATTTATTGAAAAGATGTCATTGAATAACTATCAGTGGCAAGTTATGAGGACTAAGCCAAGAAAAGTAGCCAGTGTTTTCAACCTCGACGCAGTCACCATGCTATCAAGCTTGGTAGAGCTTTTAAATAAAAAGAATGATAGCTTATGTGGTTCATCGCAGGTACGTCCAGTGATGCAATACGATACGAATGGAGGAGGAATGAGCAATACAGAATATCCATCTTACAACCCTGGTATAGAGAATGAGCAGCTAAATTATATGGGTAATAACTCTAAACCTCCAAATAATCATTACAATAATACATATAGTACAGGATGGAGGAACCACCAAAATTTCTCTTAGGGTAATGATGGAAATCAAATAGCGCAACCTTCTTTAGTTTTCCAACCACCATACCAGCAAGAGAAAAAGCTGAACCTTGAAAATATGCTAGTAAAGATTATTTCGTTGTCAGAAACTCATTTCCACAATACCAAAACAACATTGAAAATCAGCAAACATCGATTCGAGGGCTTGAGAATCAAATTGGACAGCTGACCAAGTTAGTTTCCGAAAGGCAACTAGGTAGTTTACCTAGTAACATCGAACCTAACCCAAAAGAGCATGCGAAGGCAGTTACACTAAGGAAAGGGAAGGTATTGGTTGAAGCTGAAAAGAAGATGCCATAAGAAACTGATAAAGAAAAGGGTGAGGAAGCAAACGAGGATGTAACATCGGTACCTAAGGATTATAAACCACTGATCCCATATCCGACAAAGTTGAAGAAAGACCACATGGATGCACAATTTGGTAAATTTCTTGAACTATTTAAACAATTACATATTAACTTACCTTTTGTTGAAGTTGTTTCACAAATGCCAACATACGCAAAATTCTTAAAAGAGCTTTTAACAAATAAAAGAAAGTTTGAAGAGCTATCAAATGTGAAGCTTAACGAGGAATGTTCAACTATTCTCCAAAATAAGCTACCAACCAAATTGAAAGATCCAGTAAGTTTCGCTATTCCCTGTTTAATTGGTAGTTTAAATATTGAGAAAGCATTAGCTGATTTAGGTGCCAATATTAATTTAATGCCTTATAAAATGTTGAAGCAGCTTGGTCTAGGGAACCGAACCCCACTAGGATGAGTATTCAATTACCTGAAAGATCTATTAAATATCCTAGAGGAATTATTGAAGATGTTTTGGTAAAAGTTGATAAATTCATATTCCCTGTTGATTTTGTTGTGCTTGACATGGATGAGGACGTTGAGGTGCCTTTAATTTTAGGACGCCCATTTTTAGCTACTGCAGGGCTGTTATTGATGTAGGTGATGGTCAACTTGTGCTCAGGGTAGGTGACGAGGAAATTATGTTTAAAATATATGATGCTATGCGATACTCTAGAGAGCAAGATGATTCCTGTTATTTTATCGATGCTATTGATCAGATTATTCAAGATTCTTTTCAGGACACGTTGGAACTGTGTCTTACCCAAGGTAAGGAAGCAGATGACGATATGAATGAGATAGGGGAGATACAAATTGAGTTAAATTCAAATACTTCTTCCATAAGACAAAAGAAGTATGAGGGAATTGAAATAAACGACGAACTAAAACAAAAACCCTCTATTGAAGAACCTCCTAAATTAGAATTGAAACAGTTACCAAATCACTTAGAGTACGCATTCCTCAGAGATAATTCTACACTACCGGTAATTATCTCTTCAAAACTGGAATCCAAAGAGAAAGACGAGTTACTACAAGTACTAAAGAAGTATAAAAGAGCCATAGCTTGGAAGATTTCTGACATTAAGGGGATAAGTCTATCGTTTTGCACCCACAAAATTTTAATGGAAGATGAATATAAACCATGTGTGCAACCTCAAAGACGATTGAATCCCAACATGAAAGAAGTTGTTAAAGCTGAGGTAATCAAAATTCTAGATGCTGGAGTTATTTATCGTATTTCTGACAGTACTTGGGTAAGTCCTGTGCAGGTCGTTCCAAAGAAGTGAGGCATGACTGTTGTAGCTAACGAAAAGAATGAATTGATTCCAACAAGAACAATCACAGGTTGGAGAGTCCGCATTGACTATAGAAAGTTGAACGATGCCACGAGAAAATATCACTTTCCTTTACCCTTCATTGATCATATGTTAGAAAGATTATCTGGGCATATGTATTATTGCTTCCTAGACGGACTCTCTGGCTACTTCCAAATCCCAATAGCTCCTGAGGATTAAGAAAAGACAACATTTACATGTCCATATGGTACGTTTTCTTATCGTAGAATGCCTTTTGGATTATGTAATGCTCTTGCTAGTTTTCAGCGTTGCATGCTAGCCATCTTTGATGAACTTGTGGAAGATATTATGGAGGTATTTATGGATGACTTTTCGGTATTTAGTAATTCTTTCCACCTTTGCCTTAAAAATTTAAAACAAGTTCTAATGAGATGTGAGGAAATGAACCTTGTGCTTAATTGGGAAAAGTGTCACTTTATGGTTCGAGAAGGGATTGTGTTAGGTCACAAAATTTCTAGTAAATGGATTGAGGTTGATAAAGCAAAAATTGAAACCATAGAAAAATTACCTCCTCCTAGTTCAGTTAAGGCTATTAGAAGCTTTTTAGGATTTTTCTAAAATAGCTAAGCCTTTAACAAAATTACTAGAAAAAGATGTGCCTTTCAATTTTGATCATGAATGTTTAGATGCATTTAATATCCTCAAAGATATATTAATAAATTCTCCAATTATAATTGCACCTGATTGGAATTTACCTTTTGAACTAATGTGTGACGCGAGTGATTTTGCAGTAGGTACGATTTTGGGACAGCGAAGAGACAAGCATTTTCAGTCGATTTATTACGCTAGCAAGACATTAACGGTGGAACAAGAAAATTACACCACCACAGAAAAAGAGTTGCTAGCTGTGGTTTTTACATTTGATAAATTTAGACAGTATTTGATATTATCTAAAGTTGTCGTTTACACTGACCATTCAGCCCTTCGTTATCTTACAAGAATTTGATTTGGAAATTCAGGATAAGAAAGGAGCTGAAAATCTTGCAGCAGACCATCTTTCTAGGCTTGAAAAGCCACATATTAAAGAACTCGATCAGAATGAGATAAATGACTCATTTCCTGAAGAACAACTCTTTGCTATGTCCGACTCCGAGGTACCCTGGTTTGCAGATATTGCGAACTACTTAGTTGCTAACATCCTACCAAAAGGGTTGACACATCATCAAAAGAAGCGATTCTTTGCTAATGTGAAAACTATTTTTGGGAGGACCCATTTCTTTTTCGTGTATGTACAGATCAAGTAATTCAAAGATGTGTTACAAAGACAGAAGCAAGCATAATTTTAGAACATTGCCATTCAGGACCATCAGGGGGACATTACAGTGGGACTAGGACAGCACATAAAACGCTCGAATCAGGTTTTTATTGGCCCACTCTGTTCAAGGACGCTAACAGGTATGTTACTTCATGTGATAGATGTCAGAGAACAGGTAATATCTCTAAACGTGATGAAATGCCTCAAATGTATATGCTATCATGTGAATTATTTGATGTATGGGGTATTGATTTTATGGGTCCATTCCCTAGCTCATTTGGGAATAAATACATCTTAGTAGCAGTTGATTATATGTCAAAATGGGTGGAAGCTCAAGCTTTACCTACTAATGATGCGAGAGTGGTAGTGAGATTTCTTAAAAAACTCTTCTCTCAATTTGGAACACCTAAAGCAATTATTAGCGATAGGGGTACTCACTTTTGTAATACTCAATTTGATTAAATCTTAAAGAAATATGGAGTACACCACAGAACATGTACTCTTTATCACCCTCAAACAAGTGGACAAACTGAAGTAGCCAATCGAGAGCTTAAGCATATCCTGGAGAAAACCGTAGAATCAAACAGGAATGATTGGGCATTAAAAGTAGACGATGCTTTATGGGGCTATAGAACCGTTTTTAAAACTCCCATAGGAATATCCCCATACAGACTTGTCTATGGGAAGAGTTGTCATCTACCATTTGAATTAGAGCACAAAGCATTTTGGGGTATAAAATTCTTAAAATATGATCTTAAATGCAGGTGAGAAAAGAATGATGCAGTTGAACGAGCTAGATGAGTGGCGAGCTAATGCCTACGAGAACTCACGTTTATATAATGAAGCAACAAAGTGACACCATGATGCTCGTGTGAAGCAACCGAAGCAATTTGAAGTTGGAGATCTTGTTCTACTATACAATTTCAAGCTCAAATTGTTTCCTGGAAAGCTAAAATCAAGATGGTCAGGTCCATTCGTAATCAAAACCATTTTTCCCTATGGCACAATTGAGGTAACACATCCGACTTATGGCACATTCAAGGTAAACGGTCAACGACTTACAATATGTAATGGTGAAGATTTTAGGGATATGAGAGAGGAGCTTCAGCTCTGTGAACCTTCATATAGAGATGAAAACAGGGTAAGTTTAGCTTAAGACTTCAAACGAGTGCTTGTCGGGAGGCAACCCGAGCACTAACTTCACTAACATCTATATTTTCGATTTTTAGCATCTAACTAAGAACTAACAAAATTAATAGGCGAAGGATTTCCTGCCCACACGGCCTAGCACAAGGGTGTGGCTGTGGCCGTGTGGACACCACGGGAAGGGACATGGCGTGGCAGAGGCCGTGTGGACACGGGACAAAATTTTCCCCAAAACACGGGCTGTGATAAACTGCCACAACCGTGTGATGAGGCCGTGGTCGACACTGACTAAGAATCACGGGATGCTGATAAACCCACACGGCCGTACGATGTGGCCATGGTCGATACTGAGAAAGCGACACGGGCATTCAACACGCCCGTGCCCAGAAGTGTAACACCCCAAACCCGGTCAAAACGTTACGACCGAATCTGGATTGTTACAGAGAAAGTAGATTTGGAGAGTTTAAGGTGAAGCATCGAAGTTCGAGAAAACATCTCTGGTTAGAGAGTTCAAACCAAAGCTAGTTAAAAATGTTTTTAAGTTCTAGATATCCTGCCATATTCTCATCGAGTGAATTAGGTGGGAGAAAACGGGCTATTTTACGAAAACCGCATTTAGAGAATTTTGAAAGGTGATAGTCAAAATGAATGTTGAGGTGCGTGATCTTTGGAAATAATATTTGTAGTGTTAAAGAAAAGTCCCGAGTTTTAATTACTTATGGTTTGTTATCCATTTGTGAATTTTTTAGAAAAAAACCTCTATTACGTTTTTAAGGAAAACCCATTTTTTTCGATAATGCTTACCATGTATAAAATCAGCATATAAACAAAACCCCCAAAATAAAAATTAAAGTTAAGCGGCCTTATTACAGATTAAAATCCCAGAATATAAATAAACTTTAAATAAGGTTTGTGTTTACTAGTGAAAACGCAATGCATGGCCACCTCGAGTTCGTCTCGGCCCAAAATCTGCTATCTACTGATTACCTGCAAAATTAGTAAAAGGGGGTGAGCCATTGAGACTCAGTGTGTAAATCCCCGGGTAACGCAAACTGGGCCTTAAGCCCACATAGTACAGCGTATGTAATGCAGCCTAAACAATCTATTTTTCCATCCTTCACATCTCTTGAATCTACCCAACATCTATGGCACCCAGCCACTGTGGTACAAACCACTAGTGACAAAGTCACAAATAGTAATGTGTGGGGCCAACCCACTTGTGGTACCAAACCACTGGTGACAATCCCTGATGAAGATATGTGCGGCCAACCCACTGTGGTATCGAACGGCTGGGACGAGTCACTGCAATAATATACGTGGTGCCAAACCACTATGGTACTAAACCACTGAGACATGGTCACTAATAATATTATGTGGGGCCAACCCACTGTGGTACCAAACCACTATGGCAGTCTTAGAATAATGCTTCCCCTCTTCATACCATGCGCCCAAGTCTATGCACATGCTAACGTACTAATATGACTATGATCATGTTTCTAATGCACAACAGTCAACATTTCACACATTCATACATTTGTTAATGATAATACATAGTGGAACTTACCGGTGTCTTCAATCTTACCCACGAGGGTAACTTGATGATTAATACCATCATTTCGACTTTCAGCCAACTTAGTCAATAACGCAAACAGTAAAGAAATGAATATGTATTACACACTTGATAACGCGTAAGACTATACTCTCTACGTCGACGCTTTCACTAGCAGGGACGATGACTATTTGCCTATCCCAGGCAGACGTCGGCTCTCTACCGCAGCCCGGTGAAAAGTCTCGTACTACCGATACTGCATGTTTCTTAAACTTAGGGGCGGGGTCTACAAGTCCAACCCCCTCCTTCACTTGACTGGCATTCGAATCATGAAAGGTTCTTGATCAGGAAACAGGGTTAAGGCATTGAAAGAAACCAGAGTGAATAAGAACTCAAATCGATGAAGTTCCTTACCTTGATCAACAGAAATCGAATGTTAGCGGACTTGGCTTCAGAAACCGATTGAGCCCCTAAACAATCACCATGTTAGAATCGGTTTTGCAAATAGATAAAAAGAAGTGGCCTTTCGGCCAAACAAGTCGATAAAGAATCCCTTACCACCCAGTTGACCAACAACTACTTACCAAAAACCCCCTGAAAACAGGCCACACTAAAAAGAGATGATGGAACACACCCTTCTACAATCGGTCAGTGCCCAAAGAGTGAGTCAGAAACTTCGGTTAACCAACCCAAAGAGGAAAAAGAAAAATAATGAGAAGAAAAGAAAAGAAAGTTTCTTACCACAACAAGAGTATGTCGAATGGAGAGTCTATGCTCGACTACTATCAAGAATCGATGGAAGGGTGCCTACACTTGACACAAAAAGGAGGTTCAGCCTTCACACAACATGGAATAAAGAAGAGAAAAGAGAAGATAAAACAAAGAATAAAGTTCGGCTATAGCACTTACCGATTCGGTTGTGAAGAAGAAACAAGAAAAGAAGAACTAGGGAGATTCGGCTATGAAGAACAAGAAGAAAAAATATGAAGCAAGAAGGTGTTTCAGCTTTTGGTTGCAAAAGAAATGAATGCAAACATTTTGACCGATTCTTACTCCTCCAATTCCTCTCCTCCCTTCAGTTCAAACATTTTGACTCGTTCCACCAACCACCTTGGAGAGCCCTTGTCGAAACCACCACCTTAGCTTCTTGAGTGCAAAAAAAAAAGCTTCCAAGTGAGTGTTATAGGATTCGAACCTCTTCTCCATGCTGCTACCGAATGACGCCACTTCCCTGTACCTTAAGTGGCATCTCCTTGCCACTTTACCACCTCTCTTCTTGTGTCACCAAACACAAGTAACTAACTTGAAGGCCTGCCTCAGCTAACTCTCCCCTAACGTGCCTAGAAATTAAATTTCCACTAGGGCTCAAGCTTAACCCCGAGCCTTCCCGGAGCCCCCAAACATACCAGATTAACAAACAAAGCATACCAAACACACAGAAACATAACAAATGCAGAGCCCCTAATTCCCGGATGTTACAATTCTACCCCCTTAAAGAAATTTCGGCCTCAAAATTTACCTGATCAAAAGAGGTGAGGGTATTGCTGACGCATAACATCCTCTAGCTCCCATGTGGCCTCCTTTGAACCGTGGTTTCGCTGCAACACTTTAACCAACGGAACTGACTTTCTCTGCAACTCCTTAACATCTTTGTTTAAGATTTGAACTGGTTCCTCCTTAAAAGATAAATCAGGTCTTACCTCGATTTCCTCCACTGGCACTATGTGAGATGGATCCGAACGGTAGTGCCTTAACATTGAGACATGAAATACATCATGTATCTGCCCCAACTCAGGAGGTAACTCGAGCTGATAAGCCACTGGTCCCACACGCTTCAACACACGATAAGGCCCAATGAATCTAGGGCTCAGCTTGCCTTTCCGTCCAAACCTTAAGACTTTCTTCCAAGGTGAAACTTTCAGAAACACCTGATCACCCACTGTAAATTCTATATCCCTACGCTTTAGATCAGCATAGGATTTCTGCCTGTCGAAAGCTTCCTTCAGTCGAGTCCAAATCAACTTAACTTTTTCCTCTGTTCCCGAAACCAATTCCGGACCCAACATCTAACGCTCACCCAACTCCGTCCAGTAAGTAGGAGTACGACACCTTCGCCCATACAACGCTTCATAGGGCACCATCTGAATATTAGATTGGTAGTTGTTGTTGTATGCGAATTCTGCCAATGGTAGAAACTCCTCCCAACTACCCCTGAAGTCAATGACACAGCCTCTCAACATATCTTCCAAGATCTGAATTACCCTCTGTGACTGACCACCAGTCTGTGGATGAAATGCCGTACTGAAGTCCAATCTTGTACCTAGTGCCTAATGCAGCGCCTTCCAAAATTGCGACGTAAACCTAGGGTCCCTGTCTGATATGATAGACACTGGTACCCATGTAACCTCACAATCTCTGCCACATATAGCTTACCCAGCTTCTGCAATGTATAGTCAACACGAACAGGTATGAAATGGGTGGACTTTGTCAACCGATCAACAATCACCCATGCCGAATCTTTCTTAGTAGGCGTAAGAGGTAGCCCACTAACAAAGTCCATCGTTATCCTCTCCCATATCCACTGTGGAATCTTCACCGGCTATAATAACCCCGAAGGCAATTGATGCTCTGCCTTCACTAGCTAACACGTCAAACACTTACCCACAAACTCGGTAATTTCTCACTTCAAACCAGGCCACCAAAACTGTTCTCGCAGATCCCTATACATCTTACTCCCACCAAGATGCGTAGCGCATGGGCTACTATGCGCTTCCTGCAGAATCTTCTGCCTCAACCCTACATCCCTTGGCATACAAACCTTACCACGAAAACACATAACCCTGTCACTGTTCAGACTGAAATCTTCCGTCTCACCCCTTGCCACTAACTGAAACTTAGAACCTAGTGCTTCATCTGACAACTACTTCTCTTTTATCTGACTGACCAAAGAAGGCTTCACTTGAAGTTCAGCTAATAAGCTTCCATCATCATACAAGCTGAGATGAGGAAACATTGCCCTCAAGTCCGATATTACCCTACGGCTCAACACGTCTACCACTACGTTAGCCTTACCCGGGTGGTACTGGATTGAACAGTCATAGTCCTTTAACAATTCAATCCACCTCCGCTGCTTTAAATTCAACTCCTTCTGGGTAAGGAGATATTTCAGGCTCTTGTGATCCGTGTAGATGATGGACTTCTGCCCATACAAGTAGTGTCTCCAGATCTTCAGAGCGAATACTACTGCCGAGACGCATAAGCTACCACTTTCCCCTCTTGCATCAACACACATCCTAACCTTGTGTGCGACGCATCACAGTAGACGATAAACTCCTTCCCAGCCTCTGGCTGAATCAACACTGGTGCCTCAGTCAAAATCCTCTTCAACTTCTCAAAGCTTTCCTGCTATTTATCATACCAGACGAACCATACCCCTTTCCATAATAACTTGGTTAACGGGGCAGCTATTAACGAGAACCCCTCAACAAACCTTCTGTAGTACCCCGCCAAACCAAGAAAACTTCGAATCTCCACGACAGGCTTAGGCGATTTCTAGTCCAACACAACTTCAATTTTCCGGGGATCAATCCTAATTCCCTCAGCAAACACGACATGCCCCAGAAAGGTAACTTCCTTCAACCAAAATTCATACTTACTGAATTAGGCGTACAGCTACTTTTCTCTCAGAATCTGAAGAACCACCCGAAGATGCGAATCATGCTCCTCTTTTGACTTTGAATAAACCAAAATGTCATCTATGAACACTACAACAAACCGGTCCAGATAGGGTTGGAACACTCGGTTCATCATGTCCATAAACACAGCTGGTGCATTCGTCAACCCGAACGGCATCACTAAGAACTCGTAGTGACCATAATGAGTCCGAAAATCTGTCTTATGAATATCTGCCGACCTTAAGTTGATGATAGCCTGACCTCAAATCTATCTTTGAGAAGACCGAAGCGCCTCGTAGTTGATCGAACAAGTCATCAATCCTTGGCAACAGGTACTTGTTCTTAATTGTCAACTTGTTCAGTTGCCTATAGTCAATACACATCCGCATCAACCCATCCTTCTTCTTAACAAATAACACTGGCGCTCCCCAAGGTGACACACTGGGTCGAACAAAACCTCGGTCCAACAGTTCCTGAATCTCCGCTTTCAGTTCCACCAACTCCTTCGGCGCCATTCTATATGGGGAAATAGACATTGGCGCAGTTCCCAAAAAAAGATCAATACCGAAATCCACCTCGCGATCCGGAGGTAACCCTGGAAGCTCTTCTGGAAAAACATCGGAGAACTCCTTCACTGTTCTGACATCCCCTACAATCAACTCCTTGGCCTCCAGAGCATGAACAAAAGTTAAGAAAGCCTCGCATCCTTTTTTCACCATTCTTTCAGCCTTTAAAGCGGACACTACATTAGACCAATAGTTCCTCCTTTCACCTATCACTAAGACTTCATTAACCTCAAGAGTCCTTAACACCATGCGTTTAGCAGCACAATCCAAGTTTGCTCGATACTTCACCAACCAATCCATACCTAAGATTAAATCGAACTCCCCGAACGGCAGTTCCATCAAATCAGCCGGGAAAACCATCCCTTATACTTCTAGAGGCACACTCTTAAAAAGTTTGTTCACCACTACAGATTGTCCTAAAGGGCTAAGTACAGTCATCTCCCTAGAAGCAATCTCAGAGTCTATGTTTAAAGTTCCAGACACAGTGCTAGCAACATAGGAATGTGTTGACCCAATATCAATCAATGCACTAAAGGGCAAACCGAAAATGAGAAACGTACCAGTTATAACGTCCGGGGCATTACCCTTCTCTCGATGTCTGGTTGCATAAACCAACCCAGGCTGCCTCGCGTCTATGTTCCCAGCACCTCTGCCCGGTGCTCCACGCCCTCGACCAAAGCCATTTCCTCCTTTGGCCGAACCACGACGTCCATGAGGTTGCTGCCACCTCTTCTGAATTGCGCATGCCCTTGACCTTCCGATTGTGCCCTGACTGGCTCTCGTGGGCAATCCTTTATCCGATGGTCCATAGACCCACATCTGAAACATCCTTTATTACCTGCCCAACACTCCCCCGAATGAAATTTTTTGCATCGAGCACACTGCAGTGGCCAATTAACAGCAATGGGCTTCGCAACTCGACTCGGCCCATCTAACCTAGGCCTCTTCTAAAAACCCCCAACAGATCCCGATGACCCAAAACTTCTTTTATTCCTCCCCCTGTCTCTATCCTGATTCTGCTTTTCAGACCGCTTCACCTCTTCAACTATCTTGGCCATCTCAACTAAAACAGCAAATTCTCTTTCCCGCTGTGGAGCTATCAACACTCGCAACTCGTCCCTCAGACCATCCTCAAATCGGACACAGCGCTCATGATCCATTGCAACAATACCCCGAGCATAACAACTTAAACGTAAGAATTCCGCCTCATACTCAGCTACTGACTTGCTCTCCTGAACTAAATTTAGAAATACCTTTCTCTGAGCGTCCACGTAACTCGACCCAATGTATTTCCCCTGGAACGCTGATTTAAAGAACTCCCAGGTGATGCGGTCAACTGCTGTACCATCTCTGACCGTGAGCCACCATTGATATACCTCATCTCAGAGGAGAGACACTACACCCTTCAGTTTCTCTTCTGCGGTACAGTCAAGGTCATCCATGATGCGCTCAACCGCTTCTAACCAATATTCGGCTACGTTAGGAGCCACACCAGAAACACCCCTTAACATTTCAGCCCCATTAGCTCGAAGTCGTTTCGACACAGATTTCTGAGCTACTGATCCCGTGCTTGCTCCAGCAACTCTCTCCAAAACATGTAACATTGTCTGGGACACCGCATCGTCTCTACCAGCTTGATCTTGAAATTCTATTTTCGCAACTGGCGGTGCTGGCACTTTACTTTCCGGCCCATGCCCCGATTCTAAAGGTTCAGTTCCAACACCTCGGCCTCTACCCCGGCCTCATATGCCACGACCATATCCTCTAGCACTCATGACTGACGATTCAACTTAATCTGATTAAGAGTTTTATGAGCTAGTATTTTCTTCCAATGTTTACTAACAAGCAGTCTTATGTAAATAGCATTAAGAGTAATTCTTCATATATACATGTATACCTACATGTTCCAGTCTCTAAAGTTGAATTTCTTAGTACTAACAATCATACCATGATACATTTACGTCATGCAGAGCAACCAATGATTAGAAAATTTACCATCTCAGATTTGGTGCTGAAGACTCAGGTGCCATGCTTCCCGAAAACATGTATTTTATCTAAACCATTTTTCAAGCCATCTTTTGAAAATATTTTAAACTTTATACCCATAGCCGAGCTTTTGAACCAGGCTCTGATACCACATTTGTAACACCCCAAACCCGATCAAAACTTACGACCGAATTTGGATTATTACAGAGAAAGTAGATTTGGAGAGTTTAAGGTGAAGCATCGAAGTTCGAGAAAACATCTCTGGTTAGAGAGTTCAAACCAAAGCTAGTTAAAAATGTTTTTAAGTTCTAGATATCTTGCCATATTCTCATCGAGTGAATTAGGTGGGGGAAAACAGGCTATTTTACCAAAACCGCACTTAGAGAAACTTGAAAGGTGATAGTCGAAATGAATGTTGAGGTGCGTAATCTTTGGAAATAATATTTGTAGTGTTAAGGAAAAGTCCCAAGTTTTAATTGCTTATAGTTTGTTATCCATTTGTGAAATTTTTGGGAAAAACCTCTATTACGTTTTTAAGGAAAAACCTCTATTAGCGGCCTTATTACAAATTAAAATCCCAAAATATAAATAAACTTTAAATAAGGTTCGTGTTTACTAGTGAAAATGCAACGCATGGCCACCTCGAGTCTGTCTCGGCCCAAAATCCGCCATCTACTGATTACCTACAAAATTAGTAAATGGGGGTGAGTCATCGAGACTCAGTGTGTAAATCCCCGGGTAACGCAAACTGGGCCTTAAGCCCACATAGTACAGCAAGTTAATCATGTATGTAATGCAACCCAAACAATCTATTTTTCCATCCTTCACATCTCCTGAATCTACCCAACATCTGTGGCACCCAGCCACTGTGGTACCAAACCACTGGTGGTTCCAAACCATTGGTGACAAAGTCACAAATAGTAATATGTGGGGCCAACCCACTTGTGGTACCAAACCATTAGTGACAATCCCTGATTAAAATATGTGGGGCCAACCCACTGTGGTACCAAACCACTGGGACGAGTCACTGCAATAATATACGTGGTGCCAAACCACTGTGGTACCAAACCACTGAGACATGGTCACCGGATAATATTATGTGGGGCCAACCTACTCTGGTACCAAACCACTGTGACAGTCTTAGAATCATGCTTCCCCTCTTCATACCATACCTTCAAGTCTATGCACATGCTAACGTACTAATATGACTATGATCATGCTTCCAATGCAGAACAGTCAGCCATTTCACACATACATACATTTGTTAATGACAATACATAGTGGAACTTACTGGTGTCTTCAATCTTACCCATGAGGGTATCTTGATGATTAATACCATCATTTCGGCTTTCAGCCAACTTAGTCAATAACGCAAATTGTAAAGAAACGAGTATGTATCACACAACTGATAACGCGTAAGACTCTACTCTCTACGTGGATGCTTTCATTAGCAGGGACGACGGTTATTTGCCTATCCCAGGCAGACGTCGACTCTCTACCACAGCCCGGTGGAAAGTCTCGTACTGCCGATACTGCATGTTTCTAAACTTAGGGGCGGGGTCTATGAGTCCAACCCCCTCCTTCACTTGACTGGCATTCGAATCCATTAAAGGTTCTTGATCAGGAAACATGGTTAAGGCATTGAAAGAAAATAGAGGGAATAAGAACTCAAATCGATGAAGTTCCTTACCTTGATCAACAGAAATCAAACGTTAGTAGACTTGGCTTCAGAAACCGATTGAGCCCCTAAACAATCACCATGTTAGAATCGGTTCTCCAAATAGATCAAAAGAAGTGGCCTTTCGGCCAAACAAGTCGATAAAGAATCCCTTACCACCCATTCGGCCAACAACTACTTACCAAAACCCCCTTAAAAACAGGCCACACTAAAAAGAGATGATGGAACACACCCTTCTATAATCGGTCAGTGCCCAAGGAGTGAGTCAGAAACTTCGGTTAACCAACCGAAAGAGGAAAAAAATGAGAAGAAAAGAAAAGAGAGCTTCTTCCACTACAAGAGTATTTCGAATGGAGAGTCTATGCTCGACTACTATCAAGAATCGATGGAAGGGTGCCTACACTTGACACAAGAAGGAGGTTCGGCCTTCACACAACATGGAATAAAGAAGAGAAAAGAGAAGATAAAACAAAGAATAAAGTTCAGCTATAGCACTTACCGATTCGGTCATGAAGAAGAAACAAGAAAAGTTGAACTAGAGAGATTCGGCTATGAAGAACAAGAAGAAGAAAGATGAAGCAAGAAGGTGTTTCGGCTTTTGGTTGCAAAAGAAATGAATGCAAAAGTGAGAGTAAAAATGATGGTTTCGGTTTTGGTAAATGAGAAAAGAAGAAAATGTTCCAAAGGTGCCAAAGAGAATGAGAGTGTTTCAAGATAAATTTGGCTACACAAAACTCAAAATGCCCACTTGAGGGATACGACACAGCCTTACGACCAAAATGCTCAACCATAATGCCTAAGAGCTACCAAAGAAGGTTCGGCCCCACCTAGCCAAGCTAAACCGTGCACCCACACACACACCTTCCCAAATTCGGTCAACCAACACCTCCTCTCTCCACAACCCACAACTTCCTCCACCTTTCACTCTCCACTCCACATTCAAACTTGTTGACCGATTCTTACTCCTCAAATTCCTCTCCTCCCTTCAATTTAAACATTTTGACTTATTCCACCAACCACCTTGGAGTTCCCTTGCCGAAACCACCACCTTAGCTTCCTGAGTGCAAAAATAAAGCTTCCAAGTGAGTGTTATAGGATTCGAACCTCTTCCCCCTGCTGCTACCCATTGACGCCACTTCCCTACACCTTAAGTGGCGTCTCCTTGCCACTTTACCACCTCTCTTCTTGTGTCACCAAACACAAGTAACTAACCTTAAGGCCCGCCTCAGCTAACTCTCCCCTAAAGTGCTTAGAAATTAAATTTCCACTAGGGCTCAAGCTTAACCTCGAGCCTTCCCGGGTCCCCCAAACATACCAGGTTAACAGACAAAGCATACCAAACACCTAGAAACATAACAAATGCAAAGCCCCTAATTTTCGGATGTTACAAGAAGTCGTGGGTGAAACTGAGCAAGTTACACTATACTGATTAACGAACACGAGCGTGTGGACCTCAACACGGGCATGGGAGAAACGAATGAAGTAGCACACGTCCGTGCGGTTCAGCCGTGTGACCCAACACGCCAAAGGAACACCGGCGTGGGCCAAGGATTAGACGCGCCCTAAATCAAAATTTTCGAAACACACGAGCTAAATAATGGGCACATTGGCATGGCCCCTGACCGTGTGCCCCAACCCTTATTTAAACCCCCCACTGTTCATCTTCTCCCAAAATTTCACCCCAAAACCCTAGCCACTCTCACCAAACAACCTCTCATTCTCCCCTTTTCTGGCCACTGTCGACTCTTCCTCTTTCTCCCTTTGCTACCCCTTTCTCCTCTTTCCCTCATTTTCCTTTCCCTTCCACCTTTCCCCTTTTTTCTTCCATGCACACCAGTTCGCAGTCCACGCCCGTGTACGACCACCACGCCCATGCGCCACCGCCACGTCCGTGCCACCGCTTCAACACCCCCATCGATTCACCTTTCTCCACCATTGTTGTTTATTTATTTCATTGTTAATTATTTATGTGATATTATTCTTTGTTCTTATTATTATTTTCATTATTATTACAACTTAAATTTCTATTTCAAATTCTTATTTCTTTTGATTGTTTGTTTAGTTCAATTTTATTACAAAGTTTGATTATTATACCACTTACTAGTGATCTTGTCAATTTCATTAATCTTATTTTAGTCTTTTCTCTCTAAAATTCCATTGCTAATACTATTTTTAAGCTTACCATATTTTCATACTGTCTCTGCATTAGCATTACTTCATAATCTCATTCACATTATGGGATTATACTTAGGACTACCAGGATAGTACATTTTTTTTGGCTGGCACCGTTTCTTGAATTAGTGATAAACTTTTGCATTCTCAGGACGTAATGACATCCCCATGTGGAAAAAAAATCACCGTCTCCGCTTCGAAAAAGCAGAAGGGACCCGGTGCGAACTTTTCAAGCGCCTCTGTTGAGATACGCCACCATTTTCTACAGTTCCCTCCGGGACCCCAGGAAGAACTTTTCCAGATACTTCGAGCACAACCCCTCGGCATGAGGAGATGCATTGATTGGGCCGCCTTAGAACAAGTCCAATTAGCAGACGCAGTCCGGGCCCTATTGACTACCGACCCGTGAGGACACTTTTTCTAGATTATCGAGTCGACATACTTAGATCTCACTTTAGAGCTCTGTTCCACATTCCACCTTCATACAGTGATGTCAAATTTCGCCGACCCAGGCACAGTCCAGTTCTGTCTTGGGGGCCCCGTACGAGAGATGAGCATCCCAGAGTTTGGGATCGCCTTGGATTTTACACCGAGGAGTTCATGGAGGAGGACAACTTTGATGACCTCCATCGCCATATTGACTAATCCCCTTCGTCCTATTGGAGAGACTTAATGATAAACCGTAAAAGTAACATATTTTAATCCCACATTTAGTATGCTTTTGGATGATTTAAGCCTCGATTTATGTAAAAAGGTTCTCTTAATCCTTTCTTTTCATGTCTTATACCCAGGAATGCACCCAAGGATGAAAAGAACATAAACGGGCCCAAAACAGAGTAAATGGGCCATATCATGAAATCCACATGGCCTGGACTTAAGCCCACAAGGTCGTGCCACATTGATCATCTAGAACACGGCCTTACCCCCAATTCACACGGTCGTGTCTCATTAAAAAAGTCCGAACACGGCTTGAAGACTAGTCACACGGACGTGTGACAGGGTCGTGTCCCTGTCGTGGCAAAGAGTAATTCCATTCGGATTTGGATACTTTGGGGCGAAGAAAAACATTCCAAGAGCCTATATAAACCCCCTAAGTGTTACCTAAAAGAGGGGGATTAGCTAGGCCAAGGAGCCAAGCCGAAAAGGTCAAAGTTGTGGGAATCACTCGAGGATAGCCAGTTGATCCATCTCTAGAAGCCAGAATTCTACTCAAGACGGTGGATCTCTCATTCAATTCTTTCAAGGAGTTTTAGGGATTTCTTATGTTTTGTTTTATCTTTTCTTCTGAGATGTTTTCTTTATTTGTTATGAACTAAACCCTTCAGATACCTGAAGGGGATGAAACCTAGATGAATCTTGTTATTGTTTTCTGAACTATAAGATAAATACTTGATTTGTTCTTAATTATGTTCGCTTAATTCTTGTGTTAATGTTTCCGGGATATTGATTCAAGTCAGATGTTCTTGGGTGGAGGAGCAAAAGTCCCTACTTAAGAATAGATCTAGCATAATTAAAGCGGAGTCGTTCGCGCACCTAGAGATAGGGTGATGAGATTTTTGCTGGATTAGGGTGAAACCTAATATGGGATTCCATATATCGATTTACTGCTTTTCTAGGGGGTTATTAAGTGAGAAAGAGATTTTCGTTAATTAACCTAGGGTTAGACGTTATTCGCCTTGAGAGAGGGTTTAATATAAATTAGGGAATCCTACGGATCAAGTCAAGTGAATAAATCGTATGGTTCAGGGTTAAATAACAAGTGAAGTCTAGGTGGATTCTTCCTGAGTGTATCGTCTTAAATCAACTGAGTCTTCCTTCAAGTTATTTCCCAATTCATTCTTTTTGTCTTTGCATCTTTAACTTAGTAGTAGTTAGATTAGATTTAAACAACTTCACATATTTTAGGCTAGATAATAAAAGGAAGGTTAGTATTAGTACTTTTAGTTCCTTTGGGTTCGACAATCTGGTCTTGCCTGAGCTATGCTATTGTTCGATAGGTACACTTGCCTTTAATCGTTGTCAAAGTTAGTTTACTGGTTCGGTCATTCTCTTTATAAATTTTAAGACTCTAATTCCAGCGGTCACTTAGTCCCTGCCTCGGCTACCTATGACCCCAGTCGCTCCAAGGAGTCAGCCCTTGCATCGTCTTTGAGGTACTTACACGCCATCATGGCTCATACTTTGACGGGTAGGCGAGAAAGCACCGGCGTCGTCAACACTCACGACGCCTACTTTTTATGGTGCATGGCACAAGGGCACGTGTTTGACTTAGCCTACTTCATCGTCCTCGCCATTCAGCATCAGACGGAGCGACATAGGAGAGGAATCCTCTCCATTGGCCCCTACGTGACGCGCCTGGCTCGCCACTTTGGACTCCTCAACACTGCAGCCCAGTCTTCCTCGCTCACACTTACCGGGCAAATGTCCCCATAGGGCATCTAGACGATGCTCCATATGAGGATGATTGAACGTCGCCGTGGGTTTATTCCTCCTCAATACTGACTATCACGAGCCACTAATCAGGACTACCTAGAGGACATTACTGATGATGTCTATTAGCAGCATGAGGAGCCACCGTTTGTGCCACCACCACCTCACCGACCAGTTCAGGCGGCTGCTTCACTGACTGACATCTCTGAGCGCCTCACTAGTTTCAAGCAATACTGTACTCAGCAATTTAACGACAACGCTCGATGATTCGACGGCATTAAGGCAATGCTGCAATAGATTGTCAGCATTTTCACATATCGCCACCACCCCCACCCGTGATCCATCTGACGATGGGGACCTTTGAGTCCATTTCTTTTTTTTCCTTTTCTTTATTTTAATTGTTAAACTAATTCTCTTTATTTTTCTTGTCTTTAATTTATTTTAGTATATTTTGATTTCTTTTTATCTCTGGTTGTTTATTATCGAGTAACCATAATGAAATCCATTAATAAAACCGCCTAAAAACTTTATTGATGACTCCGTAGTTTCAAAAAAGGTTCACGGTGCTACTAAGGAACGAATACACTATCGGAGTATTCTCCCCCACCTTCACGTCTGCCTAGTTCATCATATCATTGGCTCTATTTCTACAAATTTCACTCCCTAAGGATTTCATTCATAATTCAGGAAGTTCCACTTCTCTCCCTATCTTATGATTTTATTAATATATTACTATTATCTATCTTTGTACATTGAGGACAATGTACATCTTAAGTGTGGGGAGGTTAACTATAGTATTATTAGAACATCCCTAAATTTTGTCTTGTTCTTAAAGTAATTTTCTCATATTACTATTAGAATGAAACTTCTATTGATTTATGATTTTCTTTGATATGTTTTGGATTAAGTCATAGGTAATTGTGTATTGATGGTTAGACTTTAAGACATTAGAGAATCAAGCAGGATAAGTCTATTTTCCGTATTAAAAATTTTTTAGGTTATCCCCTAATTTTAAATATTACTTTGAAGTTTGAAATATGCAAGGTTGACATCAAAAACCATAAATTTTTGTGAGACTTTGAGCCTTTTAGAGCTTATATTCTTCTTGCTCACTTTATTGTTGGTTATGAGAGTGCCGATATTGATTTGTTATTCTAGAACTTACTTCGATTATACATGTCGAGACCACACTTTTGATTTGATATACTGAGATCATAAAGGCACCTAGGTTTTACCCCACTTATTCCATTAAAAACTTACCTTCATAATTAACCCCTAGTGAACCCTTTTGAACCTAATAAACCGTTTCTTGACTCACCATTTAATACTAACCCAAAACCAAATTCTTACTTCTCCCACTTTATTGACTCCATTTTTGTCGAGATTTGATTTGATCAGTTGCCTATCTATTTTTGTTATTTCAATTGTTAAATTCATCCTATATTGTATACTTATTCTTAAAAAAAAAAAGTTGGAAATATATTCATTATTAGTGCTATGAGCTTAAATGGTTAATTTCACATCTTTAGAAGAAGCTCGTGTTATTAGTGATGAGTTTTCAATCAATATTATTATTCAGTATTAGTTCATTTTTCTAGTTGGGTAAATTGTCAAATCAATCTCGATTTTAACCTTCTTTTTCAGCTTTTATCCACACCTTTAACCCAAGCCTCATTACAACCCTTTAAAGACCTTTTGATTTGTGTATCTTCTCATTTTATAGTGGTGGAGGTTTGATTATCAGGCAAGCCTATGGTAATAACTTTTCATGTTTGACTTTTGAGTGCTTAATTTGAACCTTAAACACTTTGAGTGATTTGAGTCAATCTTTAGTGAGGATGTCAATTCTTGTCGATTTTGAATCAAAGGTGATTATTTAGGTAAGGGGAAACACCTATGTTTTTTGTGCTATAAAAATTTATGACTTAAATTGTTTGAATCTTTAGGACTCTTTTAGTTAAATTATCAATGTATGAATTATCTATGAATTATGATGAAACATTATTGATAAGGATTATGAATTGAGGAAGTCAATTTTAATCGCGGGTTGAGGATTTTGCTTGAGGACAATCAAAGGCTTAAGTGTGGGGATATTTGATAAACCATAATTTATACATATTTTGACCCCATGCTTGGCTTATTTTTGAATGAATTTTCATTAAATTTAATGAATTCGATGCTTCTAATCCTTTAATTTCATGTTTTACATTCAGGAGAGCCCAGGAAGTAAAAAAGAACGAGAAACGGGCCAAAAAAGGACAAAATGGGCCTACCTCAGAAATCAACACGGCCTGGACTTCCGCACACGGGCAGACCACACGGCCGTGTGTGTCAAGCAGAATCAAGCACGGCCTAGGCTCTTGCACACGGGCGTGTCCCTGTCAAACCCAGGTTTAATTCTATTCAGAAAAGGCTACTTGTGGGCCAAGAAAGGCGTTCCAAAGCTTATATAAACACCCTAAGGGGTAACCAAAAGGGGAGCACAGAGTAAAGACAGAAATTACTCGAAGAAAACCATCGGGAGCAGCTTGGAAAAGGGATCTCCATCAAGACTGAAGATCTCCTATCAATTTCTCTTGAAGTTTTTGGGTTTTCTTATGTTTTGTAGTTTTCCTTATTTTAAGATGTTTCTGATCGTTGTTTTATGCGATTTCAAAGTCTTAAAATTGATATAAAGAATGATCGTACCTGGAAACTAACTATGACAATGATGTGAGGCAAGCGCACCTATCAAACGATAGTATAGTTAAGGCAAGACTGGATTGTCGACCCCAAAGGAACTAAAAGTACTAATACTAACTCGCTTTTTATTATCTAGCCTAAGAATTAAGAGAATTGTTTATCTAATCTAAACTTAACTAATCAACTAATCTAAAGATGTAAAGACAAAGAGAATGAATTGGGAAAATAACTTTAGGAAAAACCAATTGATTAAGACGATACCCAAGGAAGAATCCACCTAGACTTCACTTGTTACCTAACTCTGAACCAGACGATTTATTCATATGACTTGATCCGTAGGATCCCCTAACGTATATTAATCCCTCTCTCGAGGTGACTAACGTCTAACCCTAGGTTGATTAATTGAAATCTCTTTCTAATTAAAACCCCTAGAATTGCATTAACTTGATCTATGGACTCCCATATTAGGGTTCACCCTAATCCGGCAAAACTCATCACCCTATCTCTAGGCGTGCGATCAACTCTGCTTAATTATGCTAGATCTACTCTTAGGCAGGACTTTTGCTCTTCCACCTAAGCACATCACACTTGAATTAATATCCCGGAAATATCAACACAAGAATTAAGAACACATAATTAAGAACAAGTCAAATGTTTATCATATAGTTCAGCAAACGATAACAAGATTCATCTTAGGTTTCATCCCCCTCAGGTATCTGAAGGTTTAGTTCATAACAATAAAAGAAAACATCTCAAAAGAAAAGATAAAACAAAACATAAGAAATCCCTAAAACCCCCTGAAGGAATTGAAGGAGAGATCCTCCGCTTGAGTATAATTTTGACTTCTTGAGATGAATCAACTGGTTATCATCGCGTAAATTCCCACAAATCTGCCCTCTTTGGCCTAGCTGGACGCCCCCTGACTAGGCCTTGGGTCCCCCCTCGTTTAGGTTATACTTAGGGTGTTTATATAGGCTCCGGAATGTGTTTCTTCGCCCCTAAGTATCCTAATCCGAGTGAAATTTCTCTTTCTCACGGAAGGGACACGACCATGGCACGCACCCGTGTAAATCGTGGCCAGGCCGTGTTCGAGACTGTTGAGTGAGGCACGGCCGTGTGGTCTTGGGCCCAGGCCGTGTGGATTTTGTGATATGGCCCATTTACTCTGTTTTGGGCCCGTTTTCTGTTCTTTTCATCATCCGGTGCTCTTCTGAGTATAAAACGTAAAAACAAAGGATGCAGAGCACCAAATTACATAATTCAAGGCTTAATCATCAAAAAGCATGCTAAATGTGGGCTTAAAATATGTTACTTTTACGGTTTATCAATTTCCCTCTATTAGTATGAGCTAAATCCCTTAAATACCTAAGGGGATGAAACCTAAGACAGATCTTATTATTATATGATTTATAAAATAAATACTTGTTCTTATTCTTATTTGTGAGTTCTTATTCTTATTTTGAAAATTCAGGTTATTAATTCAAGTCGAATGTGCTTATTCAGAGGAGCAAAAGTCCCTACTTAAGAGTAGATCAACACAATTAAGCGGAGTTGATTGCAACCCTAGAAATAGGGTGACATAAATCTGCCGGATTAGAGTCAAATCTAATAAGGGAATCCATAGATCGAGTTAATGCGACAATAGGGGTTTTAATTAGAAAGAGATTTCAATTAGTCAACCTAGAGTCAGTTGTTTTTAGTCTTGAAAGAGATATTAACATAATTCAGGGATTTTTATGGATTAATTCAAGTGAATAAATTGTATGAGTCAGAAGTAATAAGTGAAGTCTAGGTAGATTCTTCCTTCGGTATTGCCTATCTCATAAAGTTGTCTAAAAGTATTTTCCCAATTCATTCTCTATCGCTCTCTTAATTAGTTTTAGTTTAAAAGAAATCACTTGAATTCTTAGGCTAGATAGTAGAAAGATAGTAATTACTAGTACTCTTGGTCCTTGTGGATACAATATTATCGATCTTACCATAACTGTACTATTAAACAATAGGTGCGCTTGCCTTTATTGTGATCATAGTTAGTTAGAGACACATCAACAGCCCATTCTTGTACTCATGTACAAAGAAGGCCTTTTTGAAACTAACAAGCTTGATAAACTATACCTTCTTCTGTTGTTTCCTAGCTGTAGGAATTCGAAAACGTGTTTCAAGATGAAGTGCCGAGTGGTTTGCCTCACATGCGAGGCATTGAGCATCAAATTGACTTCGTGCCCAGAGCAACAATTTCGAACCGACCGGCCTATCGGAGTAATCTTAATGAGACGAAAGAATTACAAAGGCAAGTTGTTGATTTGATGGAAAAAGGATATATTCGAGAAAGCTTGAGCCCATGTGCGGTGTTCGTTCTACTAGTCCCAAAAAAAGGATGGCTCATGGTGCATGTGTGTCGATTGTTGCCCCATCAACAAGATCACCATCAAGCATAGGCACAACATTCCTCGGCTCGATGACATGCTCGATGAACTAAGCGGAGCCCAACTGTTCTCAAAAATTGACTTAAAGAGTGGCTATCACTAGATTCGCACGAGGGAGGGAGATGAGTGGAAGATTGCCTTCAAGAAAAAATATGGTTTGTATGAGTGGCTAGTGATGTAGTTCGGTCTTACTAATGCTCCTAGCACGTTTATGCTATTAATGAACCATGTATTGTGAGCTTTCATTGGTAAGTTCTGTGTGGTTTACTTTGATGATATTTTAATATACATCAAATCTTTGGAAGACCATTTTCAACATTTGCATGGTGTATTGGAAGTTTTGCGTAAGGAAGTTCTTTTTGCTAATTTTAAGAAATGCTCTTTTTATACTAATAAAGTTGTGTTTTTAGGATTTGTGGTGAGTGCTGATGGACTTGAGGTAGATCGAAAGAAAGTCAAAGCAATCTAAGATTAGCCACGTCCTACAAACATCAGCCAAGTAAGGAACTTTCTTGGACTCGCAAGTTTTTATAGGAGGTTTGTACCAAACTTTAGTACTTTAGCTGCTCCTCTCACAGGTATTATTAAGAAAAACTCGCCATTTCATTGGAGTGAGGAGCAAGAGATTGCTTTTACTAAGATTAAAGAATGTTTGACTAACACACCTCTTTTGTCTCTGCCCGACTTTAACAAAACCTTCGAGCTTTAGTGTGATGCCTTAAGGATAGGAATTGGAGCTATTTTGATCCAAGATGGGCGTGCCATTGCATATTTTAGCAAGAAACTCAATGGGGCCACTCTCAATTATCCTACATATGAGAGGGAGATGTATGCCTTGATTCGGGCATTGGAGATATGCAACATTATCTTTGCCCTAAAGAATCTGTTATACATACGGATCACGAAGCCTTGAATCACCTTAAGGGACAAAACAAGTTGAACAAGCACCATGCTAAATGGGTGGAGTTCCTTGAATCATTTCCTTGCGTGAACAAATACAAGAAAGGTAAGGAGAACATAGTTGCTGATGCATTGTCACGAAGGTATGCCCTAATTAATCATTGTAATGCTAAACTGCTTGGGTTTGTCTACTTGAAAGATCTTTATGAAACTGACATTGATTTTGGTGAAGTAAGTTGTGTGTGCAAGCCACTTTTGAAAAGTATTTTAGGCAAGATGGTTACTTATTTCGCGAGAGTAAGTTATGCATACCCCAAGGTTCGGTTCGAGACGTGCTAGTCAACGAGGCACATAGCGGAGCACTTATGGGCCACTTTGGCATATCCAACCTTGGCTACCCTCTAAGAACATTTTTATTGTCCGAAGATGAGGCACGATGTAACTAAAGTGTGTGAGCATTGCATCGCTTGCAAGAAAGCCAAGTCACAAATCAAGCCACGTGGTTTGTATACCACTACCAATACCAGAAGAACCGTGGGTAGATATCTCTATGGATTTCGTTCTAGGGCTTCCTAGAACCAAAAGATGAAAAGACTCTATTTTTGTCATAGTAGATAGATTTTCTAAAATGGCCCATTTCATTGCATGTCATAAAACTTATGACACTTTAAATGTTGCTAACTTGTTTTTCAAGGAAATCATTCGGTTGCAAGGAGTGCCAAGGACCATAGTCTCTGATCAAGATGCCAAGTTTCTTAGCCATTTTTTGGAGAACCTTATGGGGCAAGTTCGGCACCAAGCTTTTGTTTTCTATAACGTGCCACCCCAAATGGATGGTCAAACGGAGGTAGTCAATCGGGTCTTATCGACTTAACTGCAGGCCATCATTAAGAAAAACTTGAAGACGTGGGAGGAATGCTTGCCACACATCAAATTCGCCTACAATCGTCCGGTTCATTCAGCTACTAAGCATTCCCCTTCTGAAGTGGTATACGGTTTCAATCCTCTAACTCCTTTAGATTTAGTTCCTTTGCTTTCAAACCAACTAGTGCATGTAGATGGCAAGCGAAAGGCTGACTTTGTGAAACAGCTTCATCAAAGAGTTAAAGAGAATATTGAGAGGAGGATCGAGCAATACGCTCATAGGGTGAACAAGGGACTCAAACAAGTCGTATTTGAACCCGTTGATTAGGTTTCGATCCATATACGTAAGGAAAGATTTCCTAAACAAAGGAAGCCTAAGGTACTGCCAAGGGGAGACGGTCATTTTCAAGTCTTAAAAAGGATCAACGAAAATTCTTAAAAGTTAGACCTTCCGAGTGATTATGGAGTAAATGCTAGCTTCAATGTTGCTGACTTATCTCATTTTCTTGTAGGTGACGATTTGGGGACAAATCACCATGAAGAGGGGGGAATGATGCGAGCATGGCCAATGAGCTAGTTGTTGAACCCCTTAAGCTACCTTTGGGGCTAATTACTCGATCCCGAGCCAAGAAATTCCAAGAAGCTATCTCGAGCTATATTGATCAAGCTTGTGGAGAAGAGGTTGCAGGAATAAACGACCATTCATGGATCAGCTCAACAAGCGTCCCATGCAGCTTACTTAAAGCTGAATTTTAGTTTTCGTTTTTAAAACTGATTATTTACTGGAATAAACCTTAATAATTTTTAATTATTTTTAGATTAAGTATTTAATGTGTCTTGAGTCCATTTAATATGTTCTAATTAGATTCAGCAATTAATATGTCTTAAGTTAATGGTCGTGTCTGAGAGTTTTAATATTTATATAATGAATGATCGAGCCTAGAAACTAACTATCACCACGATTGAGGCAGCGCACCTATCGAACAGTAGATAGCTTAGTGGCAAGACTGGAATGTCGAACCCAAAGGAACCAAAAGTACTAGTACTGACTTTCTTTTTATTATCTAGCCTAAAAATAAAAGTGATTAATATTTGTCTAATTAATACCTAAGCTGAGGATACCAAGACACAGAGAATCAATTGGGAAATACTCTCAAGAAAACCAATTAATTAAGACAATACCCAAGGAAGAATCCACCTAGACTTCACTTGTTATTTAACTCTGAACCAGACGATTTATTCACTTGACTTGATCCATAGGATTCCCTAATTTATATTAATACCTCTTTCGAGGCTACTAACATCTAATCCTAGGTTGAATAATTGAAATCTCTTTCTAATTAAAACCCCTAGTGTTGCATTAACTCGATCTATGGACTCCCATATTAGGTTTGACCCTAATCAGACAGATATTCGTCGTCCTATCTCTAGGAGTGCAATCAACTCCACTTAATTATGCTAGATCTACTCTTACATAGGGACTTTTGCTCCTCTGAATAAGCACATCAATACTTGAATAAATATCCTGAAATATTAAAGCAAAAATTAAGAACACATAATTAAGAACAAATCAAATATTTATCATATAGTTCAGAAAACAATAACAAGATCCGTCTTAGATTTCTTCCCCCTCATGTATTTGAGAGGTTTAGTTCAGGTTTATAAAAGAATACATCTCAGAAGAAATTAAATAACAAAACATAAAGAAAAACCCTAAAACCCCCTGAAGGAATTTGAAGGGAAAATCCTCAGTCTTGAGCATGATTTCGGCTTTTGAGATGGATCAACTGGCTTTCTTCGAGTAATTCCCTATATTCAACCTTCTCTGGCTTCACTCTCTGTCAAAGGCCTAACAGAGGCCTTCTGTCGAACTCCCTTCAAGGTTGCCCTCTAGGGTGTTTATATAGGCTTTCAGGATGCCTTACTTCGCCCACAAGTATCCTATTCCGAGTAGAATTAAAACGGGTCACGGTAGGGACACGCCCGTGTGAAACGCTCGTGTGAATCGAGCCCTAGGCCATGTTCGAGTCTGCTAAAGTGGCACGGCCGTGTAGCAAACTCCAGGCCGTGTGGATTTCTTACTTTGGCCCATTTTCTCCGTTTTGGCCCGTTTCTTATTCTTTTCATCCTCCTATGCTCTCCTAAGTATAAAACATGAAATTAATGGATTAGAAGCATCAAATTCCACAACTCAAGGGATAAATCATCCAAAAGTATGCCAAATGTGGGATTAAAATATGTATATATTACGGTTTGTCAAGTACTCCCACACTTACGCATTTGCTTGTCCTCAAGCAAAATCCTCAACTCACAATTAAAATTTATTCTTCTCAATTTATAAATGCTATCAATAATGTTTCGAAATAATCCATAGGTAATCATACATTGAGAATTCAACTAAAAGAACATCAAAGTTTCAAACAATCTAAGTTGAGCATTTTATTCATGGGAAAACATAGGTATTTCCCCTTGTCTAAGTGATCACCTTTGATTCAAAATATCACAGAGTTAACATCCTCACTAAGGATTCACTCAAATCACTTGATGTGTTTAAGGGACAATGAATTTAAGCACTCAATAGTCAACATGAAAAGTTATTACCATAGGCTTACATGAAAATCAAATCTCCACCACTATAAATTGAGATGATACATTGATCAAAAGGTCTTTAAAAAGGGTTGTAACGTGGCTTGGTTAGGGGGTGTGGTCATGGGCTAAAAGAGGAGGTTATAAACGAGATCGAATTGGCAAATTACCTAACTAGAAAAATAGACTAATAATGAATAATTACATTAATAATACGAGCTTCTTCTAAAGATGTGAAATTTACTGTTTAAGCTCATAGAACTAATAATGGATATACTTTTAACTTTTTTTTAAGAACAAATCAAGTACAATAATAAGAATTTAACAATTGAAATGGAAAACATAGTTAGGCAACTTTTCAAATCAAACCTTGATAAAAAAGGTTAATACGATAGGAAAAATTCTTAATAAATCAAAAAGAGTAGGTCTTGGGTTAATATTAAGGGTAAATCAATGAATGGTTTATTAGGATCAAAGGGGTTCACTAGGGGTTAATTATGAAGGTAGGCCTTTTGGGAAGTAAGTGGGTTAAATCCTAGGTGCCTTTATCATCTCAGTATATCAAATCAAAAGTATGGTCATGACATGCATAATCGAAGCAAGTGCTAGAATAACAAATCAATATTGACACACTCATAAACAATAAAAAAGTGAGCAAGAAAAATATATGCTCTAAAAGGCTCAAGATCTCACAAAAATTATGGTTTTTGATGTCAACCCTGTGAACTTCAAACTTCAAGATAATACCTAAACTTGGAGAAACAACCTAGCAATTTTTTTTTATTTTCAAAAATCAACTTATCATGCTTGATTCTCTAAAGCCTTCAAGTTTAAATAATCAATGCACAACTGCCTATGTTTTAATTCAAGACATATTAATAGAAATCATAAATCAATCAGAATTTGTTTTAATAGTGATATGGGAAAGAAAAGACAAAATTCAAGGATTTGAGAATAATGCAAAAAGTTTTCTGAATAAAATTCACCCCCCACACTTAAGATGTACATTGCTCTCAATGTACAAAGATAGATATCTACAATATATAAAATCATAAGATAAGAAGAGAAGTTAACTTCCTGAATATTGGATGAAGTCAAGGAAAAGAAACGGTCGTGGTGTGGTGACTCCCAAGCAGCCTTTAGAGCCTGAATCAAAGAAATCAAAATGGAATAATAAAAATTAAAGACAAGAAAGATAAAGGGAAGGAAAATAAAGGAGAAGAGAAAAGAAAAAGAAAAATTAAATAGACTCAAATGTCCTTGGCTTGTCGGATAAATGAAGTGGTCGGCATGAACTCATGTAGATTGGTCTCGCACGGGGAGACTGTGCTAAGGTCCTTTCGCTTCTTCGACATGGGAATGGTGGTGGAAGGAAAGAATGAGAAAAATGGGGAAAGAAAAATGAAGGTGGAGAGATAATAGTCAAAGAAAGGGTGTGGTGGCTAGGGTTTGTTTTAAGAATAAATTAGGGAGAAAGTAAGGAAAAGGGGGGTTTAAAATAGGGAATAGGGATCTGGTGGCTTCCCACACCCGTGTACTATGGGCGTGTTGGGTCACGCGGCCATATCACACGGCCGTGTTGTGCTCCGTTCGTTTCTCCCACGCTCGTGTAGTGGTCTCCACGCCCATGTTGATAAATCAGTGACGACCACAGCCGTATCGCACGGCAGTGGCATTTTATCGCTGCCCGTGTTTTGGGGATTTTTTCGTCCTTGGTTCATACGATCTCTGCCACGCTGGTGTGTAAATCCGTGATGTCCACATGGCCACGACCACGCCCGTGTACAAGGCCGTGTGGTAGGGAAACCTGCGTTCCTCATGAGTTATTTCCTTGTTGACACGAGGTCTAGGATCTGGCTCAGTTGTGTGGTTTCGTGGTTTTTCCTTTAAAGAAGGTGGAACCAAATGGTCATTAGTAGATTTGATGTTTTCACCTTGATTACTCGATGTCCTAGACGAGTCAAGAGCCTTAAGAGTGATTATTTCGTCACCTACACGAAGTATGAGTTCGCCTGTACCAACATTAATTTTAGTTCTGGCAGTTGCTAAAAAGGATCTTCCTAAAATTAAAGGAATATTATTGTCCTCATCCATGTCTAAAACAATGAAGTCTACTGGGAATATGAACTTATCAATTTTTACTAGTACATATTCGATTATACCCCTAAGAATTCTAATAGTTTTATCAGCTAATTGAATGCTCATCCTAGTTTGTTTGGGTTCCCCTAGACATAGTTGTTTAAACATTTTATAAGGCATAACATTTATACTTGCCCCTAAATCAACTAAAGCATTACCAACAGATTAACTACCAATTAAACACGGAATTGTAAAACTCCCTGGATCTTTTACTTTTCGTGGTAGTTTATTTTGCAAAATTGCTGAGCACACTGCATTTAGCTCCACATGCGACGCCTCGTCTAACCTCCATTTGTTTGTCAACAGCTCTTTTAAAAAGTTCCTTGAATCTGGCATCTGTGAAAGAGCTTTAAGAAACGGTAAGTTAATATGTAATTTTTTAGAAGTTTAAGAAATTTACTGAATTGTTCATCTGTGTGGTCTTTTTTCATCGCATTGGGGTATGGCACACGAGGTTGGTACTCTATAATTACCGATTTTGTTTCATCATGGCTTACCTCAACCTTACCTTCCTCTACCACATTCGCTTGAAGTTGCTCCTTTGGGTTAGTTTCAGTGTTGCTTGGCAAGCTACCTTGTGGTCGTTCTGAGATCAACTTAGCAAGCTGACCTAATTGGTTCTCGATCCCTTGAATCGATGCTTGTTGATTTTTAAGTGTTGTTTCGGTGTTTTGGAAATGGGTTTCTGACACTGCGATAAATTTTGTTAGCATCTCCTCAAGGTTCGACTTCTTCTCTTGTGGGTAGGGTTGCTGTTGAAAGCCTGGGAGGGATTGTTGTCTCTGATTTCCTTGGCCACCCCATGAGAAGTTAGGATGGTTCCTCCAACCTGGATTGTAAGTGTTACTATAAGGGTTATTTTGAGGTCTAGAATTATTACCCATATAGTTCATCTGTTCGCTTTCTTTGCCAGGGTTGTAGGATGGATATTCTGTATTGCTCATCCCTCCTCCATTTGTATCGCATTGCATTACTGGATGTACCTGCGAAGAATCATACAAACCATCCATCTTTTTATTTAACATCTCTACCTGATTTGACAGCATGGTTACTGCGTCGAGGTTGAAAACACTGGCGGCTTTTATTGGCCTTGTCCTTGTAACTTGCCACTGATAGTTATTTAGTGACATCTCCTCTATAAACTCATAAGCCACTTTAGGGGTCTTGTTATTCAGGGGTCCGCCGGTGGCTAAATCAATCAACTGCCTGGTTGAGGGGTTCACACCATTGTAAAAGGTTTGAACCTGTAACCACAAGGGTAACCCATGGTGAGGGCACCTCCTTAGTAGATCCTTGTATCTTTCTCATGCATTGTAAAGTGTCTCTAAATCCATCTGCACAAAAGAAGAGATATCATTCCTCAATTTAGGCAATTTGGTTGGTGGAAAATATTTCAACAAAAATTTTTCGGTCATTTGTTCCCATGTAGTGATTGATCCTCGAGGTAACGAGTTCAACCATTGTTTAGCTTTGTTCCTCAACTAAAAGGGAAACAACCGAAGACGAATGGCATCATTAGAAACGCCATTAATTTTGAAAGTGTTGCATAACTCAAGAAAATTCGCCAAGTGATTGTTTGGATCTTCATCCTACAAACCATCAAACTGAACAAATTGTTGTATCATCTGAATTGTGTTAGGTTTCAGTTCAAAATTATTTGCAGCAATAGCAGGTCTAACAATACTTGACTCAGTTCCTGTTAAATTAGGTTTAGCGTAATCATACATAGTACGAGGAGCAGGTTTTTGATTTACCAGATTTGCGGCAACCATAGGAGGTAGCGGATTGTTATCAGCCATCTCTTCGGTAGTGTTGGTTTCATCTTCTTCCTCTTCTTTTATGTACTGTAGGCTTCGCCTTACTTCTCTCCGGTTTCTGCGACCTGTACTTTCAATTTCACTATCAAAAAGCAATGGTCCTGACAGGTTCCTCTTAGTCATAAACTAGAAAAACCTATCAGAACAAATAATAGAGAGATTAGAAAACTAAAATTAAAAATTAGAAAGAAATAAATAAATAAAAGAAAAATGGCTAAAGTAATAAAAATTGAGCGTTCCTAATATTTCAGATCCCTGGCAACGGCGCCAAAAACTTGATCGTATCTGAGAGTTTTAATATTTATATAATGAATGATCGAGCCTAGAAACTAATTATCACCTCGATTGAGGCAAGCGCACCTATCGAACAGTAGTATATCTTACTGGCAAGACCGAAATGTCGAACCCAAAGGAACCAAAAGTACTAGTACTGACTTTCTTTTTATTATCTAGCCTAAATATAAAAGTGATTAATGTTTGTCTAACTAATACCTAAGCTAAGGATACCAAGACACAGAGAATCAATTGGGAAAATACTCTCGAGAAAACCAATTGATTAAGACAATACTCGAGGAAGAATCCACCTAGACTTCACTTGTTATTTAACTCTGAACCAGACAATTTATTCACTTGACTTGATCCATAGGATTCCCTAATTTATATTAATACCTCTTTCGAGGATACTAACATCTAACCCTAGGTTGATTAATTGAAATCTCTTTCTAATTAAAACCCTTAGTGTTGCATTAACTCGATCTATGGACTTCCATATTAGGTTTGACCCTAATCAGGCAGATATTCGTCGTCCTATCTCTAGGAGTGCAATCAACTCCACTTAATTATGCTAGATCTACTCTTACACAGGGACTTTTGCTCCTCTGAATAAGCACATCAATACTTGAATAAATATCCTGAAATATTAAAGCAAGAATTAAGAACACATAATTAAGAACAAATCAAATATTTATCATATAGTTCAGAAAACAATAACAAGATCCGTCTTAGGTTTCATCCCCCTCAGGTATTTGAGAGGTTTAGTTCATGTTTATAAAAGAATACATCTCAGAAGAAATTAAATAACAAAACATAAAGAAAAACCCTAAAACCCCCTGAAGGAATTTGAAAGGAAAATCCTCAGTCTTGAGCATGATTTCGGCTTTTGAGATGGATTAACTGGCTTTCTTCGAGTAATTCCCCATATTCAGCCTTCTCTAGCTTCGCTCTTCGTCAAAAGCCCTGACAGAGGCCTTCTGTCGAACTCCTTTCTAGGTTGCCTTCTAGGGTGTTTATATAGGCTTTTGGGATGCCTTACTTGGCCCATAAGTATCTTGGGCCGTGTTCGAGTCTGCTAAAGTGGCACGACCGTGTGGCAAACTCCAGGCCGTGTGATTTTCTTACTCTGGCCCATTTTCTCCGTTTTTGGCCCGTTTCCCATTCTTTTCATCCTCCTATGCTCTCCTAAGTATAAAACATGAAATTAATGCTTTAGGAGCATCAAATTCCATAATTCAAGGGATAAATCATCCAAAAGTATGCCAAATGTGGGATTAAAATATGTATATATTACGATTTATCAGTTAATTATTGTGTTCCAATTAGTTTAGCCATTTAATATATCTTAAGTTTATTTAATTTGTTATAGTTAATATAGCTACTTAATGTGTCATAAGCTTAGACAATTTAAATGTGTTCTTAATATGTCGTTAATCGATTTTATTGTTGCTTATAGGTGTTCACACCAGCTGAATCAACTATCTCAAGTTCAAGGAACGACATTAAAAGGAGCTGCTGATTAATCTTTTCCGAGTGACTATTCGTGGAGATCAATGGACAGGGAGCTGAATTAAAAACCAAGCTGCTGTTTTGAAGTTCTCCAAGTGTCTTTTTGTGGAGATCAAAGGCCAATGGCTATTCATATTGGCTCATTCAGCTAACAAGTGTTTTCACACTTTGGAGGCTGATCAATTCTGGCCGTTCACACCTAAAGACTCAACAACTTTAGCTGTTCACACCAAAGGGGCTATTCGTGCACCACAACTCCAATTAATTCGCAGCTATACATTTCGTCTTCCCAAGGAGAATCTAAGCTTGTTCATACCCATGACCGATCCTCTACTTGAAACACATCTATAAAAACCCATATCAAGCATTCACATATTTTCTCTTTTCTCTCCACTTTCTCTTTTCTTTTTCGTTCGAAGTTCCCTTGCTCTTTTGCTGATTTCTCCTCTTGGAAAAGGGGCATTCATTAGCCATTTGGAGCAGCAATTAAGTGTTCATAGCAGCCTTGGTCGACGAGGACAACGGAGAAGGAAGAACGGAGCAAACTAGTCAAGCCACAGAAAAACACCGGATTTGATTCTTGTTCCCTATCTCTTTAATTTTTGTTATTGTTATGATGAACATATCTATGAATATTTATGTTATTGGGATGGTTAATTTAATCAATTTAGCTTGAATTTAATTCGTGTTAGGTTGATTTCATTTCGTTAGCTAAAATTGTTAAAATTGTGTTTATGTTGTTATAGGCCTCGGTAAGATGCTTGATTATGTAAAATCATGACTAAGTTATTCTTGCATTACAATTGTGAGGTAGCTAATGAATTAATTATTTAAACGGATTGAAATTGAATTAATGGACACAGTACTTAATTAGTGCATGTTTAATCATCTAAGGTAGTTGAGGGTTAAATTAGCAACGGCATCTGACGATACATTTGCCTTGCATAACTTGCAAGATTATTATGATTAAACTATTTCAAGGTAGGGATACTTTGTTACCTCACATAGTCTTTTATGTGCTTGTTAGATTTAATTAATCGTTTGAATTGACATAGGGATATGTACAAGAGATTATTTTGATTTAATAAGTATGTATGTGCAATAACATATTGGCCTATTAAGATTTGTTTAATCGGTTGAATTAACATAGAGATATAGTCAAGAGATGAATGGATGTTGGTAGGTGAGTATGTTCATAAGTTAGCAAATTACCGGGTTGCCGTGAATTTATTCGTAATAAAATAAACATGAGTTTAATAATTCTAAGTTAAGAAATGTAATTAATCTAACACAATTATGTCATCTTGATTAAAATCGTATTTGAAATCGTGCATTTGGGATTTATTTATTTAGTTTACTTAGTTTAAAATCTTAGTTTCCAATTACCCTCTTCAAACAAAATATTTTTCTTCACCAAAGTGTTTTAAATAGCATTCATAAATAATTCTTTTCACAGTCCCTGTGGGTAAGATAACTCGACATTTACTTGTCAATTTATTACTTGTTGCGATTGTGTACACTTGCACATTTCCGTCGTTCCAGACGCATCATTGTAAATCACAAATTCTTTACACGACTCAGGTTGAACCAATACTGGTGCCTCAATTAACAATGCTTTCAATTGATCGAAACTTTGTTGACATTTCTCGAACCATTCAAACTTTACATCTTCCTATAGCAATCTGGTCATCGGTGTAGCAATCATCGAGAACCCTTTTACAAAACGTTGATAGTAGCCGGCCAATCCCAAAAAGCTTCTGACCTTGAATACATTTCTAGGTGGTTTCCAGTCAATAACTACAGAAATCTTACTTGGATCAACTCGAATGCCGTTCACCGAAATAATATGTCCCAAACATCAAACTTTTCGGAGTCAAAACTCACACTTACTAAATTTAGCATACAGTTGCTTATCTCTCAAGGTCTGCAACACAATCATCAAATGCCCGGCATGCTCAGATTCATCTCACGAATAGATAGAATGTCATAAATGAACACAACAACAAATCTGCCTAAATACGATCTAAATATCTGATTCATCAAATCCATAAAAATGGCAGGAGCATTAGTTAATCCGAAAGGCATAACAAGGATTTCATAATGTTCGTACCTCGTTCTAAACGCAGTTTTTGGCACATTTGAGTCTTTAACTCACAACTGATAATAACCAGATCTCAAATCAATCTTTGAGAATACTGTTGCACCTTTCAACTGATCAAACAAATCGTCTATTCTTGGCAACGGATACTTATTCTTTATCGTAACCTTATTGAGCTGACGATAGTCAATACACATTCTTATTGACCCCTCTTTCTTCTTAACAAACAATACTGGTGCACCCTAGGGCAAAAAAATCAGTCGTGCAAAACCTCTATCTGTTAAATCTTGCAATTGAGCTTTCAACTCTTTCAATTCTATCAGAGCCATTCTATATGGAGCTATAGATATCAGCGAAGTACCAGGTACTAACTCAATGGCAAACTCAACCTCTTTGATTGGTGACAACCCAGACAATTCTTCTGGAAATACATCAAGATATTCACAAACTACATGCACTGATTCAATCTTCTTTTCAGACACCTTAGTATTTAAAACATATGCTAGGTACCCCTCACAACCTTTTCTCACATATCTCTGAGCCAACATTGATGAAATCACTATAGGCAATCCACCCGACTCATCAGATTCAATCCAAAGAATTTCATTATTTTGACATTTCACTTCTATAATCTTTCATCTACAGTTCACAACAGCATCATGTAGAGTCAATCAATCCATTCCTAGAATCACATCGAACTCATCAAATGGTAAAAGCATCAAATCAGCCGGAAAACTGTAACCCCAAGTCATTAAAGGGTAGTTCTTGTATACTTTATCAACTAGTACAAACTTACCTAAGGGGTTCGATACTTTAATCACAAACTCAGTAGACTCGACAGGTAAACTATTATTAGACACCAAATTCATACATATATAAGAATGAGTCAATCCAGGATCAATCAATGCAATAACATTAGTGTCATAAAGAGAACGTGTACTAATAATGACATCTGGTGATGACCTATCTTTGCTAGCACGAATAGGGTAAGCTATAGTAGGTACTCTGGCCTCAAATCTTACTATAGAATCTCTCGTTGTATCGTGATTACCACTTGCATTTCTCGTATTTCTCCGCAGCCTCCCTCGAGTAGCTGTATTGCTCGATCTTGCATTCTGAGATTTATCTTTTTCATTTAGCTCGGGACAATCTCTGATAAAATGATCTCATGAACCACAACTGTATTAAGCTCTATTATTATTTTTCGCCTAGTAATCTCTAAAATGTCATTTTCCACACCGTTGACACTCAGGTTTGATATCTTTTACGTTGCCAACACTCGATATTAATGTGGCTTGAGCTTTAGGGCTGGTGTATTGTCTTCCGTGATCTTTATTGGAATATCCCGCTGAAGTGGTCAATTGATTAAAATGATCTCTTGATTTTATTGATGAGGAATGATAAGGTCTACTCATCAATCTGTTCCTTGAATCTCTTGCCTCTGAATCAGCCTTTCTCTTTTCTCGATTAAAGTCTTCGGCTTTGCAAGCCCAATCGACTAACACCACAAACTCTTTCAAATCTAATATCCCGACTAGAAGTTTAATATGTTCGTTCAACCCGTTAATAAACCGCTTGCACATAATCTTTTCGGTAGAAACATACTCTCAAGCATATTTACTTACCTGCACAAATTCTTTCTCATACTCAGTTACGGTCAACGACCCTGTTTTAGTTCTAGAAACTCTTTTTGTTTTTTATCCAGAAATTGCTGGCTTATATATTTCTTTCGGAACTCGGTCTGAAAAAACTCTAAAGTGACTCTATCTCTCTCAGCACCATTGATACTAAGGTATTCCACCACTGATACGCAGTGTCCTTCAGAAGCTATATAACACACTTTAAACATTCAGCCGGTGTACAGGAAAGCTCATCAAACACTAGGATCGTATTTTCAAGCCAAAACTCAGCTCTCTCAGGATCATTATTATTATTAGCTCTGAACTCTTCAGCCCCGTATTTGCGGATCTTATCAACTGGAGGCTTATTCAATCTTAAAAACTCAACTCTTTAAGGTGTTATGGGTACAGGTTGGGGATTAGGAGGGAGTGGAGCTTGTTGAGCAACCAGGTTTGTACGAATGTATTGAGTGACCCACTCGTTCATCATTTTTAAGAAGGTTTCTTTAGCCTCTCCTCCCAGACTGACCGTTACAGGTCTAGAATCGGACGACGTTGTCCCTTGAACGGAAGCAGACGCATTACTCTCAACTTCATCAGCTATAGCTCAATTGGGATCTATTTGCTATATGAAAAAACATTTTCAAATGTCAGGATTCATCACACTATCAAAGTTTATATATGGCATGTATAGCTAGACTCTCACACACGCTATGTTAGTTCTAGAATCGACTAAATCGTAGCTCTGATACCAATAAATGTAACACCCCTCACCCATATTCATTGTTAGAATAGGGTTACGAAGCATTACCAGAACTAAAACACTTTTAAACATACATTTTATATACAATTTATCAATTCAAATACAAGTCATTCACAATCAATGTAACAGCCCGTTTTTGGTCAAATCAAAATAGTGGTTTTGGGACCATAAATCTGAAGTCAAAATATTTATTTTCTTATTATTTTATTTTTTAAAGCATGAATATATGATGGTGTGAAATTTTTGTGAAGAAATATTATCGTTTAAATGCTTAATTTGATAAAAAAGACTAAATCACGTAAAGTGTAAAACTTGAGTTCTATTAGCTAAAGGTCTCTAATAGCTATAAAACCTTAAAGTAGAGGTCCTTATGTGATAAATAGTCCAATAATGTGATAGTGGATGATATTGGTTTGGCATTTTTGGAATATTGAATTAATAATGAGGTTAATTAGGTAATTTGGTAATTAAAAGCATAATTAAAACAAAACAAAACAATTATCTATTCATTTTTCATCTTCTCCAACCGAACTAGGGTGCAAAAGAAGCCACTTTTAAGCTCTCATATTCAGCTATCTTCAATTCTTGCATTTAGGTACGATTTTTGTCTCATTTTTAATGATTTCTGCATTTTTGAGATCGTTGTAGCTAGTACTAGCTAGCCTAGGGACTATTTTACAAAAATGTTAAAGATTTTGAATGATTCCATTGATTAATACATGAGTATTTTGATGTTTGATGATAGATTATGAATATTTGATGTTAGTTAAACAAGTTTTATGTAACAGTCCGGTTTAGACCCTAGTCGGAATAGTGGTTTTGGGACCACAAATCTGAGTTAGAAAAATATTTTAATATTATTTTCCGTGCTTATAGCATGTGAATTTGTATGTGTGAAAGTTTCGTAAATTAATTTGTCCGTTTGTGTGCTTAATTTGACATAAGGACTTAATTGTGAAAGATGCAAAATTAGCATGCTTTATGTAAAGGTATCTATTTGTTATGCTTTACTATATGGAGTCCTTATGTTGTTATTAAACCAAAGGGATTTTCAATGGACAAAAATGCCATATGTTAATGGAAAATGAATGATAATAAAAAGGTTAAAAATAGAATTTGTTAATTAAGTTAATGTATAATAAAACAAAAGCTTAAATTAATGCTCATCTTTTGTGTTCTTCACCGAAAGTAGAAAAGCAAAATAGGTTTGAAGCTTTTGAAATATTCGTCCATTACTAAGCAAAATCAAGGTATGTTTTGGTTTCGGTTTTTGATAATTTTTACGTTTTTGAGATCGCTGCTATGAAAACTGCAAAACCCATGCTTAAATTTTGTGAATTGATGATGATTTTGAAATGTTCCATTGATGAATTCATGAGCTTTGTGAAGTTTGGTGATGAAATATGAAATATATGTGTTAGATTAACATAGGTTATCTTTGGATTTTTGATGAATTTGAGTAATTCAGACTAAAATGTGAAAATAATATTCTGAGGGACTAAAATGTGAAATAAATGAAATGTATGGTCTTGTATGAGCATGGCTAATATTCAGCCTAAGCATGATGTGTGCAAATTTTGTGTATTATGTGATTTTGTGAAATAAGGTCTAAAATGTCAAAATGTGAAAATGTGAGCGCTAAATTGTAAATTTCCCTAAATATGTGTTTTTGGATTGAATTAAATGATTTGGTGAATAAATGGGTTAAATTTGAATAGGTATAGATCAAGAACCAAAGAAAATGGAATTAGATCGAGGGAAATCTAAAGTGATCGAGTAGTCGAAATCGTTCGTTTATTCCGAATTGGTTTATTTATGCATCTATGAAATTTGGTTGATATGCAAATAAATGCATTAGAATTGGTTTATTTATGCATCTATGAAATTTGGATTACGATGAATAGGTTCGAGATGATTTGTATATGAAATCCGAGGAAGTATCGACAAGGTGTCAAAGTCTGAAAAGTCCCGTACGAACCTATGAATAGATAGGATTTTATATGTCATGACATATGTTTCTGATATGTGATTCGTGTAAGACCACGTCTGGGACGTTGGCATCGATTTGAGATTTATGTGTAAGACCATGTCTGGGATATTGGCATCATTTTGATTCGTGTAAGACCCTGTCTGGGACAGTGGCACCGATATTTGGTTATATGTAAGACCACATCTGGGACGTTGGCATTGTATGATTATTACGAGTATTCCGAGTATCCTATTTTATTCCGAATGATTCAACGGGCAATTCCAAGAAATGAAAAACTATGTGAAATGTAAACTCAATTCAGGTATGTTTGAATCGTACACTATGTATGTGTATGAAAGGTAAGTATATGTGGTTGCGTATAAGTGAGAAACATGCAGAGATTCAAAAGAGTTAGATGTGATATGTGTATGAATATGTTATGTTCTATTTAGAAACTTTGAGATATAAATTATTGGTAAGATATGGCTAAACAAATGAGCCAAAGAAGAGTATGAATTTGTAATTGGGAAACATTAATGATCTTGAATTGATATGGTTATGTGTGGCTTACTAAGCTTTTGAAAGCTTACTTTGTGTGTGTTTAATTTATTTTATAGATCGTTAAAGCTACTGAGGGCTCGAGGATCGTCGAGGATCGTCACCACACTATCAAATCACATTTTGGTACCTTTTGAATATGTATATATTAAGTATGGCATGTATAGTCTAGTTGATATGGTTATGTTTTGAAAGGTGTATAGTTAACCATGTGATATGGCTAGATAACGGCATTATATGAATGAGTAGTCATATTTTATGATGCTTAGTTTTGGTATGGTTTGATGGCTAGTGAAACGCTCAAAATAATGGTAAGCTTATTGATGCAAAGTTTGGTATATCAATGATGAGAATATGTCTTATTATTATGGTAAGTTGTGGATGAATCATGCTTGGATTTACTTATGATTTAGTTGGGCTAACTGGCATATAAGATGTTGTGATGAAATGTTCTTGAATGAGTAAAATATATGGTCAATTTGGTATGTTTTTGGTTACTATAAGTGTTGGAATGATATTTGTATTTGCTTATAGGGATGACCCAAAGTGTGGGTGGCATTTTGGCCCTGCAAATGGCCTATAATTGCCCACACGGTTAAGCACATGGGTGTGTGGCTCGATCGTGTCCCTCATGGTTGTATTTCAAAACAAGTCAGACTCGACCACGGGTTGGACACACGAGCGTATGACTGTAGGTATGGTGCAAGTCAGTAGTGACCACGAGTGAGTCGCACGGGCGTGTTCACGACCGTGTGGACAAGTCAATATGTATGCCCTGATTTGACACGGCTTAGATACACGGACGTGTCTAAGGCCATGGGAGGCACACGGTCTGCCCATACGGGCATGTGACCTCTGTAACTTAAAAAATTTTTAAATTTCTGAAAATTTCTAGATGTGTTCGGTTTAGTCCCAGCCCCTTTCTAAAGCATGCTTAAGGTCTCGTAAACCTGTTTAAGGGACAACTTGATTCTATTCATTGAATTATATTATGAAATGTCTGTAAAAGATTTTGATTTGTCTGGTAATGCCTTTAACCCTAGACCAACATTAGTTACGTGTTAGGGGTGTTACATTTGATTGGTATCAGAGCTACAGTTTAGTCGATTCTCAGACTATCGTAGCGTATGAGAGTCTAGCTATACATGCCATATATACGAAATGTGATAGTGTGATAATCCTGACGTATAAAATGTGTTTTTCGTATAGTAATGGATCCCGAAAGAGCTGTAGCTTACGATGTTGAAAGTAATACGCCTGCTCCCGCTCAAGGGACATCGCCATCTGATTCGAAACCGGCTACTAGTGGTCAAGAGGGAGAGGCTAAACAAGCCTTCTTCCAAATGATGAATGAGTGATTCACTCAGTATATCAGAACTAATCCGGCTGTTTCACAACCTCCGTCCCCACCTAATCCTCCTTAGACTTTTGCTATACCTCCAATTGTGAATTTGAATCTGTTGAATAAACCTCCAGTCGACAAAATCCGTAAGTATGGGGCTGAAGAGTTCAGGGCCACTAGTGATGATGATGCCGAGAAAGCTGAGTTTTGGCTCGAGAACACTATCTGAGTATTTGATGAATTGATATTGACCCCTAAAGAATGCATAAAATGTGTTGTTTCTTTGTTACGAGATGTAGCCTATCAGTGGTGGAAGACTTTGGTTTCTGTGGTTCCAAAAGAATGGGTTACATGGGATTTTTTCAGTCTTAAGTTCCGGAAGAAATACATCAGTTAGAGATTTATTGATCAGAAACAAAAGGAATTTCTGGAGTTGAAACAGGGTCTCATGTCTGTCACCGAGTATGAAAGAGAGTTCGTGAGATTAAGTCATATGCTCGGGAATGTGTATCAACCGAGGCAATAATGTGTAAAAGATTTGAAGATGGCTTAAATGAAGATATCCATTTGTTAGTTAGAATTCTTAAAATAAAAGAGTTTGTTGTACTTGTTAGTCGAGCGTGCAAAGCTGAAGCACTTTGGAAAGATAAAACAAAGCTGATTCTGAAGCTAAGGATGTGAGAAAGAGATTTCTGAGTAAAACATTTCAGTCTGCTTCAAATATGTTCAGAGATGAACAAAGCCATTCAAAGGTTAATATGGGACATACGAATAGAGATCGAGCTAGATCATAGTTGAATTCTAAAGCTCCAGCAACTTCGATGGCCAGTGTTGGAAATGTTTGATCAGAAAGACCTAAATGTAAACATTGTAGTAAAAGACATCTGGGATGTTGTAGGTTGAATGATCGAGCCTGTTTTAGATGTGGATCATTAGACCATTTCATTCGAGACTATCCAGAGTCTGTTGAGCAAGAGATTGTGCAGAATCTGAGATCTGATAATGTTTCAGCTAGAGCTAGACCTTCTCGAAATATAAGAAATTTTAGTGGTAGTCAGAGAGCTACGAAAGACACTGTTGCGAGATCTGAAGCTAGAGCACCTGCCAAAGCATATGCTATTTGAGCTCGTGAGGAAGCTTCATCTCCAGATGTTATAATGGGTACATTTACTCTTTATGATACTTCTGCGATTACGTTCATAGTCCCAAGTTCTACTCATTCGTATATATTCATGAATTTAGTAACCAGTAAGACTTTGCCTGTAGAGTCTACTGAATTTGTGATTAGAGTATCTAACCCCTTAGGTAAATGTGTTTTGGTTGGAAAAGTATGCAAGAATTGTCCATTGATGTTTCGAGATGTTTGTTTTCCAGTTGATCTAATGCTATTACCTTTTGATGAGTTTGATATAATTTTTGGTATGGACTGGTTGACATTGCATGATGCTGTTGTGAATTGCAAAAGAAATATTATTGATTTGAGATGTTAGAATGATGAAATAGTTCGTATTGAGTCTAATGATTTGAATGGGTTACCTGCTGTGATATCAGTGATGAAAGGTCAGAATTATGTGAAAAATGGTTATGAAGCTTATTTTGCTTATGTGATTGACCCGAAAATAACTGAAAAGAAAGTTGAATCAGTGCCAGTGGTTTGCGAATTCCCTGATGTGTTTCCTGAAGTGTTACTAGGATTACCTTCGATACGTGAAGTTGAATTTGGTATTGATTTGTTACTAGGAACGGCTCCTATTTTGATAGCTCCATATAGAATGGCACCAATAGAGTTGAAAGAGTTAAAGTCACAGTTGCAAGAGTTGACTGATAGAGGATTTACAAGACCGAGTTTCTCACCTTGGGGTGCCCCTGTTCTGTTTGTGAAAAAGAAAGATAGCCTGATGAGAATGTGCATTGATTATCGTCAGTTGAACAAGGTAACTATAAAGAATAAATATCCTCTACCTAGAATTGATGATTTGTTTGATCAGCTAAAAGGAGCCATAGTATTTTCAAAGATAGATCTTAGATTAGGATATTATCAGTTGCGAGTAAAAGATTTAGATATTCCGAAAACTACTTTCAGAATGAGGTACGGGCATTATGAGTTTTTAGGTATGCCTTTCGGACTAACGAATGCTCCTGCTGTTTTTATGGATTTGATGAACATAATTTTCAGACCATATTTAGATCGATTTGTTGTTGTATTCATTGACGACATTTTGATTTATTCACATAATGAGATTGAGCATGCCAAGCATCTGAGAATTATGTTGCAAACTCTGCGAGATAAGCAATTGTATGCAAAATTCAGTAAATGTGAATTCCGGTTGCGAGAAGTTGGTTTTCTGGGACATATTGTATCTGCCTCTGGAATACGGGTTGATCCCAGCAAGATTTTTGCTATTCTGGAATGGAAACCTCCGAAGAGTGTGTCTGAAGTTCACAGTTTTCTTGGACCTGCTGGTTATTACCGAAGGTTCGTAGAAGGCTTTTCGATGATTACTACTTCGTTAACTAGATTGCTTCAGAAAGATGTGAAGTTTGAATGGTCTGATAAATGTCAAAAAAGCTTTGATCAGTTGAAAACTTTGTTGACTGAAGCTCCAGTTTTGGTACAACCAGAATCGGGTAAAGAATTCGTGATTTATAGTGATTCTTCGTTAAATGGTCTGGGATGTGTTTTGATGCAAGAAGGAAAAGTTATAGCTTATACCTTGAGACAATTAAAGCCGCATGAAAAGAATTATCCGACACACGATCTTGACTAGCTGGAATTGTGTTTGCATTAAAGATTTGGCGTCACTATCTTTTTGGTGAAAAATGTCATGTATTTTCGGATCATAAAAGTCTGAAATATTTGATGACACAGAAAGACTATAATCTACTACAGAGAAGATGGTTAGAACTATTGAAAGACTACGAGCTTGTGATAGACTATCGTCCTAGTAAGGCAAATGTTGTTGATGATGCATTGAGTCGAAAATCATTGTTTGCATTATGTGTGATAAACCGTAATTATAACATATTTTAATCCCACATTTAGCTTACTTTTGGATGATTTATCCCTCAATTTATGTAAAAAGGTGCTCTTAATACTTTCTTTTCATGTCTTATACCCAGGAAAGCATCCGCGGATGAAAAGAACGTAAAATGGGCCCAAAACAGAGTAAATGGGCCATATCACGAAATCCACATGGCCTGGCCCAAATAGCACACGGCCGTGCCTTGACGAGCATCTAGAACATGGCCTGACCCCGATTTACACGGTCGTGCTTCAAGTTAAAAATCCGAACACGGTTTGAAGTCGAGCCACATGGGCGTGTGACATGGCCGTGCCTCTGTCGCTGGAAAGAGCATTTTCAGTCGGAAAAGGATACTTAGGTAGAAAGAATCGCATTCCAAGAGCCTATATATATCCCCCCAAGTGCCACCTTTGAAAAGGAGTCAAAGCTAGGCCAAAGAGCCAAGCCGGAAAGGTTAGAATTGAGGGAATTACTCGAAGTTAGACAGTTGATCCATCCCAAGAAGCCGAAATTCTACTCAAGACGGCAAATTTCTCTTTCAATTCCTTCAGGGAGTTTTAGGGATTTCTTATTTTTTGTTTTATCTTTTCTCTTGAGATGTTTTATTTATTTGCTATTATAAGCGAAAGAGAGTTCCACTAATTAACCTAGGGGTAGACGTTATTCGCCTCGAGAGAGGGTTTAATATATGTTAGGGAGTCCTACGGATCAAACTAAGTAAAGAAATCATATGGTTCAGTGATAGGTAACAAGAGAAGTCTAGGTGGATTCTTCCTGAGGGTATCGTTGTAATCAACTGAGTTTTCCTTCAAGTTATTTTCCAATTAGTTCTTTTTGTCTTTGCGTCTTTAGCTTAGTAGTCGTTAATTTAGATTAAAGCAATTTCACTTTATTTTTAAGGCTAAATAATAAGAAGAAAGCTAGTATTAGTACTTTTAGTTCCTTTGGGTTCGACAATCCGGTCTTGCCTAAGCTATACTACTGTTCGATAGGTACACTTGCCTTTAATCGTTGTCAGAGTTAGTTTCCAGGTTAGATCACATTCATTATAAATTTTTAAAACTCTGATTTCAGCGATCAAGTTTTTGGCGCCGTTGCCGGGGAACTAAAATATTAAGAACGCTCTTTTTTTATTACTTTAGCCATTATTTTTTTATTTTATTTTTCACAATTTTATTTTTTAGGTCAAATTTTAATTTTTTGCTAATTTTTCTTTCTTTCTTTCATCTCCGAGCAGGTACCTCTAGTTTATGACTAGAAGAAACCCGAGAGGACCTTTGGTGTATGATAGTGAGATTGAAGCTACTGTTCGTAGGACTTGCAGAGAAATCAGGCGAGCCCTAAATTACACAGAGGAAGAGCAAGAAGGCAGATCCAATCCTACTGAAGGGATGGACGAGAATAACCCACAACCACATGATGTCGGGGAACGCAATGTTCCACGTACAATGTTTGATTATGCTAAACCGCATTTAACAGGAGCAGAATCTATTATTGTTAGGCCTACTATAGCTGCTAACAATTTTGAATTAAAGCCTAACACAATACAAATGATTCAACAGTTTGTTCAATTTGATGGTTTGCAGGACGAAGATCCAAACGCTCATATAGCTAACTTTTTAGAGTTCTGTGATACCTTCAAAATAAATGGCGCTTCTAATGATGCCATACGTCTTCGGTTATTCCCTTTTTCATTAAGGAATAAAGCCAAACAGTGGTTAACCTCGTTACCACGAGGGTCAATCACTACGTGGGAACAAATGACCGAAAAGTTTCTTTTGAAATATTTCCCACCAGCCAAAACGGCCAAATTAAGGAATGATATCTCTTCTTTTGTGCAAATGGATCTAGAAACATTATACGACGCATGGGAGAGATATAAGGATCTCTTGAGGAGGTGTCCACACCATGGCTTACCCTTGTAGCTACAAGTCCAAACTTTCTATAACGGTGTAAACCCCTCAACGAGGCAACTAATTGATTCAGCCGCCGGTGGAACCTTGAACAACAAAACTCCAGAAGTGGCCTACAAGTTCATTGAGGATATGTCACTGAATAATTATCAGTGGCAAGTTAATAGGACGAAACCAACAAAATCAGCCGGAGTTTTCAACATCGATGCAGTGACCATGCTATCAACACAGATAGAGACGATGAATAAAAAGATTGATAGTTTGTGTTCTTCGCAGGTACATCCAGTCATGCAGTGCGACGCAAGTGGAACCGTGACGAATCCTGAGTACCCACCCTACCAACCGGAAGCAGGAAGCAAATAGATGAACTATATAGTTAACAATTTCAGATCTAATAATAATTCTTATAGTAACACTTACAATCCAGGTTGGAGGAACCACCCAAATTTTTCATGGGGAGGTCAAGGAAACCAAGGAAATCAAAGACAACAACCTCCTCAAAATTTCCAAAATCAGCCCTATCCACAAGAGAAGAAACCAACCCTCGAAAAGATGTTGACAAAATTTTCGGCAGACACAGAAAAACGTTTCCAAGAAACTGAGAGAACAATCAAAAGCAACGAGAGCTGAATCGTGGAAACTACTAAGTCAGTCAAGGAAGTCACTAATGCAGTCGAACAACTTGCAAAGCTGATGTCAGAACGATCGCAAGGGCGTCTACCTAGTAACACGGAGATTAACCCTAAGGAACAAATTCAAGCCATCACAGCTCATGACATTAAAGGGTTAGATGAACCCAATACAATACCAGAAAACAAGGTAGACGAAGGTAAAATAGAGGTAACACAAGAAAAGCCAAAACCGATAATCAAAGAGTACCAACCTCGCATACCTTATCCCGAAGCAATAAAAAGAGACGATTCAGAGGAACAGTTCAGTAAGTTTCTTAAACTTTTAAAGAAATTACATATTAACTTACCTCTTCTCGAAGCTCTTTTTCAGATGCCAGACTCGATGAAATTTTTAAAACAGCTCTTGACAAACAAACGCAAAATAAATGAAGAGCACCACGTGGAGTTGAACGCAACATGCTCGGTAATGCTACAAAATAGACTACCATAGAAGCTAAAAGATCCAGGGAGTTTTACAATTCCATGTTTAATTGGTAGTTTAACTATTGATAATGCGTTAGCTGATTTAGGGGCAAGCATAAATGTCATGCCTTATACATTGTTTAAACGACTAGGTCTAGGGAAGCCCAAACAAACTAGGATGAGTATTCAATTAGCTGATAAAACTTTTAGAATTCCTAGGGGCATTATTGAAGATGTTCCTGTAAAAATCGATAAATTTGTTTTCCCAGTAGACTTTGTTGTCTTAGACATGGATGAGGATAATTCAATCCCCCTAATTCTAGGAAGACCCTTCTTAGCAATTGCCAAGACTAAAATTGATGTTGCCATAGGAGAACTTATACTTTGTGTAGGTGATGAATCAATCAAGCTTCAAGCTCTTGACTCGACCAAGACAATAGACGATGAAGGTAAGAAAGTAACTTCAAACGATAATCAAACTGTTCAACTTTCATCGCAGGAAACATCGCAAGGACACAACCCTAAGCCGACTCATAAACCCCAAATTGACAAAGAAGAATTACAAGAGGAACAAAGCCTTAGGGTCGACAAATTAGAAGAGCCGAAGTCACACGTCAAAGAAGAACGAGATACACACAAAGTAAAACCAGAGGAACCACCAGAAGAGCTCGTAGGGACATCAAATCACTTCAAAATAGGAGACCAGGTACTGTTAGACAAAGCCAATCCTCACATCACCACAACAGAGCTGAAGAAACAGGAAGAAATCCTTCTTAAGGTACACGATATCTTTCCACACGAAACAATCGAGGTAAGCAATTCAATATTTGGCACTTTCAAGGTAAACGCTTCTCGACTTCAACCTTGTCACAAAAATAGGACCGTAAGCATGAGGGAAGATATTCAAACCTTAAAACCTCCATAAAAATCTTCCAGTATAAGGAAAGTCTAGGTTAAGACTATAAACGAGCGCTTCTCGAGAGGCAACCCGAGCACTAACCTTACTTACTTTTGCATTTATTTTCATTTTACTTCATTTTTCCTTTTTCTTTTTCTTTGTAAATTCACCAGAAGTGCATATTTTCAGGCCACATGGTCCTATACACGGCCCTGTCCATGGCCGTGTGGACCACCAGAATCTTTGTATTAACATAGTAGAGGCCGTGCAAACCAGTTCAACCACTTTCCGATGTCACGGATCCAACCACTCTCCCCCACGGGCACCGACAGAATGGCACGGCCATGCCTCTTGGCCGTGTGAAGCTACTAACTTACATAGCACGACCAAAACAAATCCGTCTCCTACAACAGTGCGAAGCTACTGGCTTGCCAAGCACGGGCGCAACACACACGTGCCTCCCAACCGTGCCTACATACTGACTTCTGAAACACGGGTGTGGTTGGCTGCACCACCAGCATAACGAATCAACACGCCGGTACACACGGCCGTGTGAGGCGGCCGTGTAATTTGAAAAGCCCCTGATACACGGGCATGGGCATGCACTGGATTTGAGGCCTTTATTTAAACACCAACCCCTTTCTCCCCATTCCGCCCCTTCACTCTTTCTTCCTTTCTCTTCTCCCCCTCAGCACCTTTCTATCGTCATACTAAACCTCTAGATCCTTGAAGCAATCCACCATCATGACGAAGAAGTGGAAGAAGGCAAGCATCGTCTTACCGAGGGTAACACCTCTACATGAGTTCATGCCGGCAGCTTCGTCCACCCACCAAGCCAAGGATCTTTGAGACCAATTAGTTTTTATTTTTCTTTTCTCTTTTGCTTCAATTTCCTTCTCATTGACAATCTTATGCTTAGTTTAGTTTAACTTATTTTAGTTTTGTTAATGTCAGGTTCGCCAGGCTGCTAGGGAATCACGCCGACCACCATGATAACCACACCACTTCTGCCACCGCCACCACCTTCGCAGCCCTAGAAGTCACACCCACCTCGCGAACCATCCATCAATAAGGACTCTTCGGTCCATCCACCTTTTCTTTTATTTTTATTTTCCTTAGTCTCATTTCCTTTTTCTTTCTTGTTTTAAATTATATATTTAGTTTATTTTAAAAGTGTCTTAATAATCCCTGGCTAATCCTCTAGAGCTCCCCAATTTCTTCATCTAGTACAGGTTCGTCATCTAGACTGACCTCTTCAAGGACACCATCCAAAATTCAAGGAGTATTCTTTCCCCTTCTCTTTTGATTTATCCCATAAATGTTATAACTATCTTTGTACATTGAGGGCAATGTACATCTTAAGTGTGGAGGGTGAATATTTATCTAAAGAAGGGCCTAACTTTCTACATTATTCTCAAATCCAGCCAAACTTTTTTTTCATTATTCTTAAATCCCTGAATTTAGTCTTGTTTTTAAGTAAATTTTTCATATTACTAATTAGGATGAAATTTATGATGATGTATGATTCTTATTGACATGTTTTAGATTAAGTCATTGATAATTGTGCATTGATGATTAAATTTTAAAGATACTAGAGAATTAAGCATGATAAGTCTAATTTTCAAAATAAAAATTTTTGCTAGGTTGATTAACCTAAATTTGAATATTGCTTTGAAATTTGAAATTTATGAGATTGATGTCAAAAACACCCATAATTTTTGTGAGATTTTGAGCCTTATAGAGCATATATTTTTTTTTTCATGCTCACCTTTTGATTATGAGTGTGTCGACTTTGAACTATTATTCTAGAACTTGCCTCGTTTATACATGTTGAGACCACATTTATGATTTGATATACAGAGATGATAAAGGCACCTAGGACTTAACCCACTCACTCCACTAAAAAGCCTACCTTCATAAATTAACCCCTAGTGAACCCCGTTGATCCTAACAACCCTTTTTATTGACTCACCCATTAATAACCCAAAAACCCCTTTGTATTTGTTATCACCATTCCTTTTTAACTACCCTTTAATCGAGATATGATTTGATTAGTTACCGAATTAAATCAGAGCATGAGCTGAATTCATCCATTATAATTACTTAGTTTGTTCAAAAAAAAAATATATATAAAATAATAAAATATATATAATCAAAGTATATCCAGTATTAGTGATGAGCTTATACAGTTAAAATTTTTATTCTGAAAGAAAAGCTCGTATTATTAGGATTATTATTATCAGTTGATGTAAATATTATTTCAGTATTCATTAAGTAGGTACTTGTCAATTCAATCTCGACTCTAGCCTCCTAATTCCAGCCTTTATCCATACATTAACCCTAGCCCCGTTACAACCCTAACAAAGACCTTTTGATCTGTTTATCATCTCATTTTACAATGGTGGAGATTTGATTTTCAGGCAAGCCTATGGGATTAACTATTCAAGTTCGACGTATGAGTGCTTCTTTTTATGAACCTTAAACACTTTGAGTGATTTGAGTGAATCTATAGTGAGGATGTCAACTCTTGTCAATTTCGAATCAAAGGTAATATTTCAGATAAGGGGAAACAACTACGTTTTCAATTACAAATGAATGACTTATCATTGTTTGAATCTTTAGGACTCTTTGAATTGAATTATCCATGTATAAATTATCTATGAATTATGATAAGACATTGTTGATAGGAATTGTGAATTATGGAAAGTTCGTTTTAATTGTATGTTGAGAATATTGCTTGAGGACAAGCAAAAACTTAAGTGCGGAGGTATTTGATAAACCGTAATTATAACATATTTTAATCCCACATTTAGCTTACTTTTGGATAATTTATCCCTCAATTTATGTAAAATGGTGCTCTTAATCCTTTCTTTTCATGTCTTATACCCAGGAAAGCACCCGAGGATGAAAAGAACGTAAAACGGGCCCAAATTGGAGTAAATGGGCCGTATCACGAAATCCACATGGCCTGGCCCAAATAGCACACGACCGTGCCTTGACAAGCATCTAGAACATGGCCTCACCCCGATTTACACGGCCGTGCTTCAAGCTAGAAATCTAAACACAGCTTGAAGTCGAGCCACACGGGCGTGTGACATGGCCGTGCCTCTGTCGCTGGAAAGAGAAATTTCAGTCGGAAAAGGATACTTAGGGAGTAAGAATCGTATTCCAATAGCCTATATATATCCCCCAAGTGCCACCTTTGAAAAGGCGTGAAAGCTAGGCCAAAGAGTCAACCCAGAAAGGTCAGAATTGAGGGAATTACTCAAAGTTAGCCAGTTGATCCATCCCAAGAAGCCGAAATTCTACTCAAGATGGCGGATTTCTCCTTCAATTCCTTTAGGGACTTGTAGGGATTTCTTACGTTTTGTTTTATCTTTTCTCTTGAGATGTTTTATTTATTTGTTATGAACTAAACCCCTCAGATACCTGAAGAGGATGAAACCTAGATGAATCTTGTTATCGTTTTTAGAATTATATGATAAATACTTAGTTTGTTCTTAATAATGCATGCTTAATCCAAATCTGATGTGCTTAGGTGGAGGAGGAATAGACCCTACTTAAGAGTAGATCTAGCATAATTAAGCGGAGTTGATTGAACGCCTAGAGATGGGGTTACGAGATTTTGTCGGATTAGGGTGAAACCTAATATGGGAGTCCATAGATCGATTTACTAGTATTCTAGGGGGTTATTATAAGCGAAAGAGAGTTCCACTAATTAACCTAGGGTTAGGCGTTATTCGCCTCGAGAGAGGGTTTAATATACGTTAAGGAGTCTTACGGATCAAACTAAGTAAAGAAATCATATGGTTCAGTGATAGGTAACAAGAGAAGTCTAGGTGGATTCTTCCTGAGGGTATCGTCGTAATCAACTGAGTTTTCCTTCAAGCTATTTTCCAATTCGTTCTTTTTGTCTTTGCGTCTTTAGCTTAGTAGTCGTTAATTTAGATTAAAGCAATTTCACTTTATTTTTAAGGCTAAATAATAAGAAGAAAGCTAGTATTAGTACTTTTAGTTCCTTTGGGTTCGACAATCCGATCTTGCCTAAGCTATACTACTGTTCGATAGGTACATTTGCCTTTAATCCTTGTCAGAGTTAGTTTTCAGGTTCGATCACATTCATTATAAATTTTTAAAACTCTGATTTCAGCGATCAATGTGCGATGAATGCTCATTTATACCTGTCTGATGAAGGTTTAGTTTTAGCTGAATTGAAAGCGAAACCGTTGTTCTTACAACAAATATGTGATGCTCAAAAAGTTGATAATGAAATGCTAGCGACACGATCTCAGCGTGATTCGAACTCTGATTCTAAATTTCGAGTTGATGTTGATAATTGTTTGAGATTTTGAGATCAAATTTGTGTTCCGAGAAATCCAAAGTTATTACTGTTAATTTTGAATGAGGTTCATAACAGTCGTTTATCTGTTCATCCAGGAAGTACAAAAATATATCGTGATTTCAAGCAACATTATTGGTGGTCTGGTATGAAAAGAGATATCTCTGATTTAGTCTCGAAATGTTTAGTTTGTCAGCAAGTTAAAGCTGAACATCAGGTTCCATCTGGTTTGTTGTAATAGATTTTGATTCCCGAGTGGAAATGGGCTAGAGTGACGATGGACTTTGTTTCTGGATTGCCTTTGACTCCGAGAAAGAAAGATGCAATTTGGGTCGTAGTTGACAGATTGACAAAATCAGCCCATTTTATTCCTGTAAGATCTGATTACTCACTTGATAGATTAGCTGAGCTTTATATTTCTGATATTGTGAGATTGCATGGAGTGCCACTGTCTATCGTGTCTGACAGAGATCCGAGGTTTACTTTACGATTTTGGAAGAACTTGCAAGAAGCTTTAGGTACTAAATTGCATTTTACTATAGCTTTTCACCCACAAATGGATGGTCACTCCAAACGGATTATTCAGATTCTCAAGGATATGTTGAGATGTTGCGTACTTGAGTTTAATGGTATGTGGGAACAACATTTGCCATTGATTGAATTTGCATACAATAATAGTTTTCAGTCGAGTATCAAAATGGCACCTTATGAAGCTTTATACGGATGCAAATGTCAGACACCTTTGTATTGGACTGAGCTCAGTGAAAATAAAATACACGGGGTCGATTTGATGAAAGAAACAGAACAAAAAGTGAAAGTGATCCATAATAGTTTGAAAGCAACGTCTGGTCATCAGAAATCATATGCAAACTTGAAACAAAAAGATATTGAGTTTGAGGTCGGTGATAAAGTGTTTTTAAAAGTATCTCTATGGAAGAAAGTACACAGATTCAGATGTACAGGCAAATTGAGTCCGAGGTTCATCGGGCTGTATGAATTTATCGAGCGCATTGGACTTGTTGCATATAGATTGTTGTTGCCACCAGAACTAGAAAAGATTCATAATGTGTTTCACGTGTCAATGCTTCGTCGATACAAGTCTGATCCATCACATGTAATTTATCCGTCTGAGGTTGAAATCCGATCCGATATGACTTATGAAGAGGAACCGATTTGTATCTTGGCTCTTGAGATTAAAGAGTTGAGAAATAAGAAAAATTCGTTAGTTAAAGTACTGTGGCATCGACACGGAGTTGAAGAGGCTATGTGGGAGCCTGAAGATTCTATGAGACAACAATATCCGAATCTCTTTAACGGTAAGATTTTCGAGGACGAAAATCCCTAAGGGGGAGAATTGTAACTGTCCAATTTAGACCCTAGTCGGAATAGTGGTTTCGGGACCACAAATCTGAGTCAGAAAAATATTTTAATATTATTTTTCGTGCTTCTAGTATGTGAATTTGTATGTTTGAAAGTTTCGTAAATTAATTTGTCCATTTGTGTGCTTAATTTGACATAAGGACTTAATTGTGAAAGATGCAAAATTAGCATGCTTTATGTAAAGGTATCTATTTTTTATGGCTTTTATTATATGGAGTCCTTATGTTATTAAACCAAAGGGATTTTGAATGGACAAAAATGACATATGTTAGTGGAAAATGAATGATAATAAAAAGGTTAAAAATGGAATTTGTTAATTAAGTTAATGTATAATAAATCAAAATCTTAAATTAATGCTCAACCTTTTGTGTTCTTCACCGAAAATAGAAAAGCAAAATAAAGTTTGAAGTTGTTTAAATATTCGGCCATTACTAGGCAAAATTAAGGTATGTTTGGCTTTAGTTTTTGATAATTTTTACGTTTTTAAGATCGTTGCTATGAAAACTACAAAAACCATGCTTAAATTTTGTGAATTGATAATGATTTTGAAATGTGCCATTGATGAATTCATGAGCTTTGTGAAGTTTGGCAATGAAATATGAAATATATGGGTTAGAATAACATAGTTTGTCTTTGGATTTTTTATGAATTTGAGTAATTCATACTAAATTGCGAAAATAAGATTCTGAGGGACTAAATATGAAATAAATGAAATGTATGGTCTTGTATGAGCATGGCTAATATTCGGCCTAAGCATGATGTGTGCAAATTTTGTATATTTTGTGATTTTGTGAAATAAGGACTAAAATGTCAAAATATGAAAATATGAGGGCTAAATTGTAAATTGCCCTAAATATGTGTTTTTGGATTGAATTAAATGATCTGGTGAATAAATGGGTTAAATTTAAATAGGTATAGATCAAGAACCAAAGAAAACGAAATTAGATCGAGGGAAATCTAAAGTGATCGAGTAGTCGAAATCGTTCGTTTATTCCGAATCCGAGGTAAGTTGGTATACAAATAAATGAATTAGAATTGGTTTGTTTATGCATCTATGAAATTTGGATTACGATGAATAGGTTCGAGATGATTTGTATATGAAATCCGAGGAAGTATTGACAAGGTGTCAAAGTCTGAAAAGTCTCGTACGAACCTAGGAATAGATAGGATTTTATATGTCATGACATATATTTCTGATATGTAATTCGTGTAAGACCACGTCTGGGACGTTGGCATCGATTTGAGATTTATGTGTAAGACCATGTCTGGGACATTGTCATCATTTTGATTCGTGTAAGACCCTGTTTGGGACAGTGGCATTGATATTTGGTTATATGTAAGACCACGTCTGGGACATTGGCATTGTACGATTATTCCGAGTATCCTATTTGATTCTGAATGGTTCAACGGGTAATTTCGAGAAATGAAAGACTATGTGAAATGTGAACTCAATTCAGGTATGTTTGAATCGTACACTATGTATGTGAATGAAAGGTAAGTATATGTGGTTGTGTATAAGTGAGAAACATGCAGAGATTCAAAAGAGTTAGATGTGATATGTGTATGTATATGTTATGTTCTATTGACAAACTTCGATATGTAAATTATTGGTAAGATATGGCTAAACAAATGAGCCAAAGAAGAGTATGAATTTGTAATTGGGAAACATTAATGATCTTGAATTAATATGGTTATGTGAATTATATGTTAAGTTTATTTGTACATGGCTTACTAAGCTTTTAAAAGCTTACTTTTTGTGTGTTTGCTTTATTTTATAGATTGTTAGAGCTACTGAGGGCTCGAGATCGTCGAGGATCGTCACCATACTATCAAATCACATTTTGGTACCTTTTGAATATGTATATATTAAGTATGGCATGTATAGTCTAGTTGATATGGTTATGTTTTGAAAAGTGTATAGTTAGCCATGTGATATGGCTAGATAATGACATTATATGAATGAATAGTCATATTTTATGATGCTTAGTTTTGGTATGGTTTGATGGCTAGTGAAATGGTCAAAATAATGGTAAGCTTATTGATGCAAAGTTTGTTATATCAATGATGAGAAGATGTCTTATTATTGTGGTAAGTTGTGGATGAATCATGCTTGGATTTACTTATGATTTAGTTGGGCTAATTGGCATATAAGATATTGTGATGAAATGTTCTTGAATCAGTAAAATAGTTGGTCAATTTGGTATGTTTTCTATTGTTATAAGTGTTGGAATGATATTTGTATGTGCTTGTAGGGATGACCCAAACTGTGGGTGGCATTTTGGCCTTGCAAATGGCCTATAATTGCCCACATAGTTGAGCACACAGGCGTGTGGCTCGACCGTGTCCCTTGTGGTTGTATTTCAAAACAAGTCAGACTCGGCCACGGGCTAGACACACTGGCATGTGACTCTCCGTGTGGATCAAGTCAGTATCGACCATGGGGCTGGGCACAAGGGTGTGTGACTGGCCGTGTGGTGCAAGTCAGTAGCGACCACAGGTGAGGCACACGGGCGTGTTCATGGCCGCGTGGACAAGTCAGTATGTATGCCTTGTTTTGACACGACTTAGACACACGAACGTGTCTGAGGCCGTGAGAGGCACACGGCCTGCCCACATAAGTGTGTGACCTTTAAAAATTTTTGAAAATTTTTAGATGTGTTCGGTTTAATCCCAGCCTCTTTCTATAGCATGCTTAAGGTCTCGTAGACCTGTTTAAGGGACAATTTGATTCTATTCAATGAATTATATTATGAAATGTCTGTAAAAGATTTTGATTTTTCTTGTAATGCCTTTAACCCTAGACTGGCATTGGTTACGGGTTAGGGGTGTTACACTTTGTTAAGTGATTTTTGGTGAAAATGCAAATTCGGGGCTAAATTGAGAAATGTTGAAAATATGTGGTTAAATATGTGAATAAATGAAAAATGTGGGTTGATATGTGTATTAGGGAAATTCAGCTAGCATTTGATTGGATGAAATTGCAATTTGTGATATAATAAGGATTAAATTGTGAAAATGTGGAAGTTTAGGGGTAAATTTGTAAATAAACCTAATGTATGTTTTTGGATTGAATTGAATAAATAGAATAATAAATAAGTTGATTTTGATTTATAGATCAAGAAAAGAGGAATTCAGACTTAGATCAGGGAAAAAGCAAAGCAATTGAATAGTTGGTCCGTTTCATCATATTCGTACACAAGGTAAGTTCGTATAATTGAATTTGAATGTATAATTATTCAATTGATGGATAGTATTGAGATTTTATTTATTATATGGATAAATGTGATGAATTTGATTTAAATGTAAAGTTTAATTCGACGAGATACTGAATAAGACCATAGCTGGGCTATGGCAAATCGGATAATAAGACCATAACCGGGTTATGGCATATGAATGTAAGACCACGGCAGGGCCTTGGCAATGTATGTGTAACACCATAGTTGAACTATGGCATCGGAAAATTGATGTACTTATATCGTAAGCATTTATAAACTCCAAGTGATTCGAAAAGCGAATTGGTGAAAATAGATATGTATCAGTACATGTATGTACAAAAAACTGTTCGAATGATGAATTAAAAGAAGATGACAACTTATGAGTTGCTTTGTAGTTAAACTTGATGTTATCTCATTGATTGAGGTTTTAATTACAAATCATGTATTTATTTGGAATTGTTAATGAATGATGTTGAGTATTTCATATATACATACGAACTTACTAAGCTTTATAGCTTACTCTGTTTATTTTCTTCTATGTTTTATAGTATATCGAAGCTAGCTCGGAACCGGGGATCATCAGGAACTTCATCACACTATCAGACATCTAATTTGGTACTTTTGAAGTGTATATTTATGGTTTATGGCATGTATAGGCTTGAGTCATTTTGGTATGTTTGATGAACATGTATTTTGGGCCATTTAAGTTGGCTTGTGTTGATGATTTTGTTAATGTATAAAAATGTGTGAATGGTTTTGTTTTGAATTAGGTAAATTAACCTATAATGAATGAATGAGGTTGAATTGATAATGCATATTTGGAATGCTTTTATTGAATGAATCACATATGTGAATTATGTCTAGTAAAGCAAGATGAGCTGATACGTATTTGAATAGGTACATGGCATTGAATTGAGTATTGAAATGGTTGAAATGGGTATAGTATCATTCTGTATTGGTTGATGACTTTTGGCTGCATATTTGTTTTTTAAATTGGTACCAATTGAGCTTGTATAGGTATGTGCTAAATGGGTGGCAAAATGGCTTGGTAAATAGCCTATTTTTGTCCACACGGGCAGAGACACAGGCGTGTGTCTCAACCGTGGGTGACACACGGTCATGTTACACAACCGTGTGTCCCCTGGTGTTGAAATTGAATTGAAGTCAGTATGCTCCACACGGTCTCATACACGGGCGTGTGATTAGCTATGTGGTACAAGTTAGTATACCCCCTAATTGGCACACGGCCTAACACACGAGTGTGTAACTTGGCTGTGTTGCATAAGTCAGTATACCCTACAGCTTTGCCACGGCCTAGCACACAGCCTGGCACACGGGTGTGCGTGGCCACTTCGAAGGGCACACAGGCTAGACACACGGGTGTGTGGTTAGCCGTGTGACCCAAGTCAGTATGTATGCCCTGTTTCCACATGTCCTGAGACACGGGCGTGTCTGGAGCAGTGTGAAGCACACGGCCTGTTCACACGGGTGTGTGACCCCTGTATGGTTGAAAATTTTCTAAGTTTCCAAAAATTACCTGAGCTATCGGTTTAGTCCCGTACCAGTTTTAATGCATGTTTATGGCCTTGAAGACTGTATCCTTAGACAGTGTGTCAAATTAAATTCTTAATTTCAGGTGCAGACTTCATACGGCCTGGGCACACGACCATGCTCTATGGCCATGTCTTCCACACGGTTGAGACACACAGCCTTGTCTCAGCCCGTGTGTTTACTACTAGGCATACTGACTTACCAACTTAGCATGTAGGGGTACACACGGCCTATCAACACGCCCATGGGGCTGACCGTGTGTCACACACGGCCTAGACACACGCTCGTGTGTCTACCCATGTAGAAAATTGTAAGGCTATCTACCAAGCCAATTGCCACCCTACCAAGCAATCACACTTATACCATTTCAATACAATATACATCATGACCATAAGGCACTTCTAATACCCAAAGTCAAGACATCCACACATTGGTTTACACTACATTCATCATGTGTATACTTTACTCATTACTCATCCCATCACACAAGCATGCACTTCATGAACTTCATCATTATTGAATATATTAACTTGTCAAGTATTGGCCAATTTCCAATGACCATTTACAAAATAAATTGAATGACATTAATAGCCACACATTGGCTAACAAATATGACATAACACAAAATAACCAAGTTCTTATACATGCCATACTCAAAATTAATCAAACTTTGTATTACCAAGAGAAGTTGATAGTTTGATTCCGAACTCCAATGTCCTACGATCTTCGAGTTACCTTGGCGATACTACAAGGAAGAGGGAAATGAAAGGGGCATAAATCTTAGTAATGCATAAAATAAATAGCAACATAAAGGATCATGATAACATTCATTCATCACACTAGATAATACACAATTTCTCAAGCTTATTAGCATTACTTACTCATGCTTACTCTTTCCAAATCACATGTCACATTTTGCATTTATTACTTGTAAGTTACTCATGGGTACATGTATCACTTCATCACATAACTTTAGTACTTTTACTCTCTTGAACATAGAATCAGCTCATTGGCCTCTTAAACGTAAACTTAGCTCTTTGCCCATTGAACTAATTGGAATATCGAAGGATACTCAATCTCATCATACTTGTAACACGATGCCAATGCCATATCCCAGATATGGTCTTACATGGGATCACATCTCGATGCCGATGCCTTATCTCGGATATGGTCTTACACGGAATCTCATATCTCAATGTCGATGCCATATCCCAGATATGGTCTTATACGAGATGTATATTGATGTCGATGTCATGTCCCAAACATGAACTTACACGAGATCTCCATTCAGTGCCAATGCCATGTCCCAGACTTGGTCTTATACGGGACTTTCTTTATCTCATGTTGTGATAATGGTATCCTTACTATTCCTAATGTTCAACCGGGGCTTTAACTCAACATAATAGCATTATACTCTTATCGAGGCATCATAAATCAATTTCATAGAAATACTAAACATTTCTCATGATATCAAGAAATAAAGAATATAATAGCATTATATAGCTTTAATTTCACACAAACTTACCGCGGTACCAAAATATATGTGGAATCGTTCAATTTAGTCCACCACCTTGTTCTTGCCTCGATTTTGGTCTGGGCTTCGTGTTTCTTGATCTATAATAACAAATTCACTCATTTTAATTATCACTTTAATAAGGCATTTCAAAACAAATCATACATTGGCAAAATTACCATTTTACCCTCAAACTTTTGCAAAATTACTATTTTACCCCTAGGCTTGTATATCGATTTTCATTAAGTTTCCTTAGAAATCAAGCCTAGTCGAATACATTTTAAGCTTATAGCAACTCTAAATTCCAATTACTTCTCACATTTAACACCTATTTTATAACCTTTGCAAAAAGGTCATTTTAGGTGTTTTCGTGGAAACACCTTCCACAAAATTTGTTTATTTAACAACTAAGATTCATTTTCTTCCATAAAATTCCAAAAAACAACATGAATACTCACATGGAAAAACCCTAGCCTCTTAACCATTTTGCAAACTAGTCCCCTCATTAGCTAGATCATGCTACAAAGGTCCCAAAAGTACAAAAATTATGAAGAAGGACCACCAAAATCACTTACTTTCAAGGGTGAGAAGTTGCTGAAAATTTTAGGCTTCCAAAACCCCTCCTTGGCTGATATTTATGTGGAAGAAGATGAGGGTGAAAGGTGATATCATCTTTCTTTTTATTTTATTTATTTCCTTCAATTAAGTCACCTAATTCACCTACTTTGACCAATTTTGACATTTCTTGTCCCCTATGTTCGGCCACTCTACCTTAAGGGTCCAATTGCACTTTAAGGACCCCCAATTAATATTCTATAGCTATTTGACACCCTTAGCTTGTAGAATAAAACTTTCACACTCTATGCAATTTAGTCCTTTTTCAAAATTAAACATGCAATCACTAAAATTACTTTACCAAAATTTTCATGTATGCATATAAACATGCTATAACACATAAAAAATTATAAAAATAATTTTCTCCAACCTCGGATTAGTGGTTCTAAAACTGCTATTCCGACTAGCCCCAAAATCGGGCTGTTACAATATTGACCAAATTGCCCGAACAGTCTAATTTTGGTTGCGGACATATTGGACAAGGACTGCCCTTGTGTTCATTTTTTGTCTCCCTCAACAGTGATATCGCAATACCTAGAGCCTGATATCATGATACCAACGTCATTCTTGAAATGGGGGTCCTTAGTAATTTTTGTTATTACGATACCACTATTGTTGGGTCGAGCTTCCTTATTTCTACATTGTCAAGGGTATCACGACTTTCATGCTTCGAAATCACAATACCCCTTCTCGGTGAAGTTCTTTCTAAATTTGGGCCACTGTGGGCTCCCTGCACCATCCACCAACATCATTAGATGCCCCAAATGCCAATTGGTCATCTTGAGCCTCAAAATAGCATAAAATGCACACTAATCACTTATTTGTTCAAAGAACTAAAACTAAGTAAAGTAATGACAAAACCATATAAATTGCATAGAAACAAGCTCTTTAAGTGTACTAGGAAGCCAAATTTAACATATCAAATTACGACAAATCACTTTATCCCCAAACTCTCTTAGGTTCAATCCTTGGAATACTCGAGTCTTCCATTGTAACACTAGAAATATTACAACTTGACCTATCACACTTGCAGCATACTACTAGATATTTGGATTTAATTGTGTTAATTCAAAGCCCCGATGCACACACGTCGGGGCATGGTCAAGTTGTTGGCATTGTTGCCGGGGAGTTTATGTGTGATTGAATTGATTTATGTGGTTGTTGCATGCTTGCCTAGGTAGATAGTTAGCAAAAAGCTAGGGTTATAGATACGGTGTTTTATTTTGTTTTAATGGTTTCCTTAATTTTTCCTTGTGAATAATTGATTGATATACATGTTTAATAATGGCTATAGGTGGCCAGAAGACTCATTTGTGTCTGATGCGAATGGAAATTCAACACCTAGCTTGGGGTATGATACCGACTATGGGGGGAAAGGATATAAGTCTTCTTACGATTCTCACGGTTACACGTACGAGATGGTTAGGTAGTAACTCAACATATGATCCATTTCCCTGTATTCTTATCAAGATGGGATTATGCATGGTTAAGAGTTTAGTGAAGATTACTACTTAACTAGTTAGGTTAGTGAAGATTACTACTTAACTAGTTAGGTTGGCATACTTGAAGATAGCATGTCTGCATGTCATGACACCATGAAAACCATATAGAACCAGTTAGAGTCAGTGTTAGAAGTCGTTCGATGTTGAGCTAGGGAGCATGTTCCACTAGAAGAGGGTGTAAAGTCAGATAACTTGGAACTTGAGGAGGAGGTCCCCTATTCAATTTTTGAACATCAAGAACTAAGGGTTAATTTTTAGCATGAGATATAGATTGGAGAATTGAGTGAAATGTTGGGAATTATTAATGAACTCTCCGACTTTATTGACATAGGTGTAGATGTAGGAGTAAAATTAGTTTCAGAAAAAGACGTCGTTGAGCTTGAAAGGCCTTTAAGTGAAGGTGTAGAGGAACCATCACACTTTTCAAATACTCTAGAAGAAATCTCATAACAAGACTCGACCAAAAATATGCTCCAAAAAATTTATGTTCTTTCATTCTTTAGAAGAAATTGAGTTTGTAATTCCTGAATTGACGATTCCTTAGAAATTTTTATGGTGTGGGCTCAGTTTCAGTGGGTTTCACGATGTGCATGTCAAAACGGTCAAAGATGAAACAAAATTGACATGTTCATTCATTGAATGAGGTCATTATCAATTCTATTACGAATAAACATTGAGTTAAAGTCTTTAGGACCTCGTGGAAGTTTCATTTTGGGGGCGTAAAAGATCATCCAAGAACCACTTTTTTTAACCTTTCCATTAGTAATCGGTCTTTGTTGTAAATAATTAAATTATTTGAATCGAGACTCAATTTGCATTTGTTTAGTTTTTAAACTTATATCATATTCAAAATTAAGACTCAATATGCATATTTTTGTGTAGATAGGTGTTTAGGCTGTAAAACTAAGAAAATTCAGTCTATGCTACAGTGGAGTCATGACACCCTATGGTCAGTGTTGTGACACCATGGACAATTTCGGGGGAGCCCAAAATCATTTTTAGTGTTGAGACATCGCAAAACAAACGCGAAAAAATTTTTGGTTCCAAAAATGTGCAAGGACGTTGCGACACTGGGATAATATTTCTTCGGTTTCGTGACACTCCATTTTGTTGCATTTTTGTTGTTTCACTTCTTCTTCTTTTTCAGGTTCTCCTTTTGATTTGGGAAAGACGACACCACAATAGAAGGAATCAATCTTACTTTAAAAAATAATCCACCAAGGTTAACAGTTCCAACCTTCTTGTTCTTCAAAAATTATGTTTTTCTTGCAAAGTCACTTATTGCATTTTAGATTTTTCCACCTGCATGTGTTAATTAGTTGAAGAACATTGATTAGTGAAGAATTTTGAATTTTTTGTTGTTTTGGCTAGCTGGTTAGACTTATTATAGAATTATTGCTTGATTTTATAGTGAGGAAAATAGTACATTGTCGTCTAGAAACACTAAACGGACTCAATCCCAACTGGAACCACCTGCGTCACTGGAGTATGTTTCGAACAAATTTAAAACCAAATATGTCAAAAAAAATTCTAATGCTTCAAGGATAAATGTTTATCCTTGGACGCAATTTTGATCTGACCTCCTCTTTATGTGACAAAATTTAGAATCTAGCCTGATTCCATAGGTGGCATAATTTTTACCTCTTGCCGAAACACCAACGATTATACCCGTCATTTTGGAGTTTTTGTCCAACGTAAAATTTACTGATAAAAATCGAGTGTATGTTCAATACAAAAAGTGGACATTTCTCGTAAGGCCATTTGTGACAATTATGGTGTCACATTTTCTAAAGAAGACGACATTGCTTCACTCGATTTAAACCACTTTCACAATGTCATTATAGAAACCATAATGGCCTATTTAATTGAAAATAGAGAAGAATGGAAACGAGAAGCACACACTAACTTTCCTTTTTCATTTAATCAAGTTATTATGTTCCCAATTACAAAAATGTGGATGCAACTAATCTGTACTTGTGTTTTCCTTACACTAAACACTAACATGGTTAACATTTTTCGAGTTGTTTTGTTGTATTCTATTTTTCAGCGTAAGCATGCCTTCTTGAGGAAATGGGTTTACAAGCAAATAAAAAAGTGTGTAACTAGAGGCAAGGTCGGCATCTATTTTCCAAACCTGCTTTCAGATTTATGTTGTAAAGTCAGGTTGGTTATAGAACCAACCGAACGATTCCATTGCCCTACCCAAAGCATAATAGATAATTCCATACTCCAACAATTTAGAGAGCTGCAACGAAATTAAAAACAAGAGTGGAATCAACACCGCAAGCACAAAATAGAAATGCCACCAACCATTCCAAAAAAGGCACGTAGAGGTAAGCAAATCTCAATAGATGAGTTGATTGAAACTATAACATCCAAAAATAGGGCCTAAGAGTTCTAGGGGTAATTTAGGAATTTTGTCCTTAGAGTATTCAGAATTTTGTGACATGGTATATCAGTAATGTTTTCGATTATGGTTTTTAGAAAATCAAATCAAATTTTGAAAAAGTGTTCTAGAAACCTTTAATTTAGAAAAAGGACTGATTTGTAATAAGGTCAAAATTGTGAGCACTGATGTTGCAATTTTACCAAATTTTAAAAACCAACCTATTAAACCCCCACCTACAGCTTGTTTTCACATTAGTTTTCTTCATTCAATTGTTTTGTCGTCCCTCACACTCCCAAGACTCTCCCAACTGATTTTTTATTTCCAAACTTTAATCTTTTGATTTCTATCATCTTTTAAGCCATAAACCTCCATAGAAACTAAGAAAAACACCTAAAATCACCATTGATTTCTCTATTGTCAAGCTTTTTGATTTTTGGGGTTTTCTATTAAACGCTTGGATTTTCATCAACTAAGGTAACATTCATCTTCCCATTAGTTTTAAATACTATCTAGTCTTTTAAAGAGAATTTTTAGTCATTAAATCTATAACACCCTAAACCCGGCCTAGAAGTTTAAGCTGAATTGAAGATGTCACATTGATCACCGAGGTGATCTAGTTAAAACTTTAATTTATTAAGTTACAAAAAACTCAATTGTCAAATCCCAAAGTTCAATGTAAAGTAATTTAATTCAAAACATTTTATACCACAGAGCTTAAAACAGAAATTACAATCCAAAATCATTTACATAAAACTCAGATTTAAAGAAATGTTTTATTAACCAGTTAAGGAAAGAGATGATGCTTCTGAGACCTCCGACTTGCCGAGTCCAACTTCAAAATTCAAAAGAGTACCTAAAATAGAAACACTAAGAGGGGGTGAGTTACTCGAGCACAGTGTGAGTTCAAACCAAAACAAAAAGCAGAAATACAGTATTCACATCAGAAGCACAACAGGAATTTCAAACACACACGGAGTCAGAGAGTATACTTGGAAATAATGTCCCAACCAAACTTATCAAGCAGAGCACATCAAGTTCACACAAAAGTCTTAGCACAAATGCTATTCAGAGAAACAAATCACGGACAAACCCATACAGCCAACACACCATTCTGTCCCCCTATCACACCCCATAAGAGCTGATTAAACTCGTCCAACCAAACACACCACATAGGACCTCGAAAGGCCCATCCAGCCCTACACTCCAATAAAGTCATTCTGGGTTACCCGGCAACAATGACCTGCAACCCCCGATTGCCTGGCAATGATGGCTTATCAATATATAGTTTAACTGCCAAATCAGTAAAGGTACGCAGCGAAGCTGATGTACGTGCAGTACAGTACAATGCAGTAATCCGCTGTACAGTCATGTTGCAGTTGAATTGCCAGATTAGATAATAGTGCGCAGCAAAGCTGACACATGTGTAGTACAATGCGATAAATCGTTGTACGCATAAGTTGTATTAGAACTGCCAGATCAAATCAGAATTAGTCTCCCTTCTCTTCACAACCCAAATCAAAACAGTTTATGTAAATGCATATATGCATTCAATCTCACAGAACAGTGACACAGAATCAGACAGAACAGATTTTCATGCACACACACCCTGGTTAATTGGGTTCAAATTCAGACATTCCACAAATCAATCACAAATAACACTTAAGTTGTAGCCTGAAACAGAGTCTTAACTACCCTTGTTTAAGCTTAGCCAAGGGTTAACGCACGCAAACACATTTTCAAATTAGAACCGCACACAGAACCAATATTACTGTTTTAGGACCACACGCTCGTGTACTCTGGCCGTGTGAACATGCCGAGGTCACAAGCCCATGTAAAAAGAGGCACAGGGCTGTGTGACTATGGCACACGCCCGTGTGAAGAGAGGCACACGCCCATATGGACTACGAACATGACTGTGGGAGCAGGCTATGTAACTCTCTGTCCATTTGCACTAAATTCGAGTACAGGGCTGACACGACCGTGTGTCCCAAAACACACGCCCGTGTGGAATCCCTAAATCCCCAATTTAGCCATACGATAATGTGACCAGGCCCCACTCAAACCCTAATCCCCCAAACTCACACGCCCGTGTGTCCAGGAGACACGGCCGTGTGAAAAACGACAAAATCCCCAACTCAACCACACGACCGTGTGGCAACAAATTTAGCTCGAAAACCCTAATTCCTAATTCCACATGACCGTGTGAACAGGCACACGCTCATGTGGCCACCGAAGTAGTCACATAACTCCTTCGAAACAAGTCAAAATCCTCGTTTTAGCCGTTAAAATTGTCCCCAACCTTTACTATATCAAAAGTACATCGAAATACACAGTATTCCCTATACTTCTTCAACATCCAAACTCCCAAATCAATGAATTCAAGCACACTAAAGAAATGACGAAATAATGATTCGTAAAAAAAAATAGTTAAGGTTCGAATCCCACACCTGTTTCGATAACGGCAAAGCGAAACTCTTCAAAATATGCGCAGCAAGCCGTTTCCCCAGAGAAGGAAATAAAAATAAAAAAGAAAGTAAAAAGAAAATAACACAAAGAAGAACGTCTAGCAGAAAGCCAAAAAAAAGAAAAAAATTAATTAAAGTTAATAATAAAAATAATAAGAATAAGAAGAAATATTAACTTAAAACAAAAAAAAAATTGCCTATCCAAAACGTGCATCCGAAGACTTGAACCCAGAACCCAGACGTTCACTAACACTCTCTCAACCACCAGACCAACAGGCCCATTTTGTCACTTACATGCAACACTAGACACAAAAGCCCACCTTTCTCTAACATCAGAACTTCTAACCCCCAAAATCCAGGGTGTTACAAAATCGCATGTTTTAAATAAAGGTTAAAACTTGGGTTGTTAATGGTGAAATTTAGAATTTTGCATAAAAAATGATATTTCAAAGTGTTTTTCAATTAGTCTGATGTGATTAGAAGGTTTATAAACTTGCTTTAAAGTTTCATTAAGGATTTAATTTATTTTCGTGAAAATGGCCAAAAGCATGTCAAAAAAGTCGATACCATGAATTGAGTGTTTTGTGTAGTTTAAAGGTTAAAAATTAGTCGTAGGTGAATTCTAAGATGAACAGAATTGGTTTTAGGTGAAAAGACTAAGTCTAGACCGAGATATTTGAATTTTAAGTTTTCTATGTCAAAGGTTTCACTCAAAATAAAACTTAGCTTAGTCTTGTGTTTTTGGATTGTTTGATGTGAGCCATTGGTTGAATGTTGATTGTGTTGTTGTGTAATTTTCTTTATTGAAGTGTTGGAATCGATATTACCTTCTATGAATAGAGATAAAGGTAAGGAAAAGCTAATTTGAACTTTCAGCTTTTCGGCGAAAGCGTAATTGGTGAGTGTTTGGAATAATTACTTGTGGACATGATTCAATGTGTTATTTGGGAATTTAGTTGTAGTGTAAACCCGTACTCTAAGTTCCAAGTGTAAGATTTCTATGTCTTTTCGTCTTATTTTGGCAAATTATGTGATTGTGTGAATAATTATTGATTGATTATTATGATGAGATATTGTGTTATAAAACATGTGTGATGACTATTGTGAATTGTGTTGTGGGCATGATATACATGCCAAATGACAATGATAATGATATGCTAATGATGCAAAAATGTAGCGAAAGCAAGTGGAATTTCTGTAAGTACATATGTGTTGAATTGTGGAATGTGATATTATTATGACATGTAATATGTAAGAATACTTGTGTGTGATATATGATGTACTGATTTTAATGCACATTTATGTGGCCGGATATGTGATTGCTCAATGAGCATTCTTATGGCACTTAAAGTGCAATTAAATGTGAATTCGATAAGCATGCATTGTGTACAAATTGTAATGTAAATTGATGAATATGATCAGAGATGTTGTTCATTAAATTAGTAATTAAAATGTGTAATTATGGATATTTTGGCCTTGTGACCTTATGAGACCGTTGGATATAATTGGGATGCCATAGGATTTTGAGTACTCACCTATATGTGTTTTGTGATTTGGGCATTGAGGCCTTGGGACATGTTAGAGAGATAAGGGAATGTGAGCTAAGCTTCATTCATCGAGACATGTTTGGTGTGTTGGAGAGTGTTATTTTTATGCTTCACTTTTGGGATATGTTCGACTCTGTGAGTCATTTGGTGTATTGGAGAGTGTTAGCTTTACGCTTCACTTTTGGGATATGTTTCACTCTATGAATCATTTGGTGTGTTGGAGAGTGTTAGCTTTATACTTCACTTTTGGGATATGTTCAACTCTATGGGTCATTTGGTCTGTTGGAGATTCGTATATCTGATGTGTGGTGATAGAGCCCACTTTTATGTTTCATAGCCTCAAGTGCCAAATTATCTTAAAATGTGTATATGTGTAATGTGATGTATGCCTAAATGATTATGTGGTTACTATACAAATTATCTTAAAATGTATATATGTGTAATGTGATGTATGCCTAAATGAGTATGTGGTTTTTATGCAAATTATCATTTAAATGTGATCTTATATGTTGTAATAATACTGTAATAGACCGATTTTGGAGCTAGTCGAAATAGTGGTTTCAGAACTACTAATTCAAGGTTGGATAAATTATTTTTAATATTACTATATGTGTTATATCATGACTATATGGGTGCATGAAAATTTTGGTGCATTAATTTTGGTGATTGCATTCTTAATTGCGAAAAGGACTAAATTGCATAAAGTGTGAAAGTTTTATTTTACAAGCTAGAGGTGTCTAATAGCTATAGAATATTAAATTGGAGGTCCTTTAATGTGTAATTAGGCCATTGGAGAAGTGATGGTCGGCCATAGGGACAAGAGAATTAAATGGGTCAATGGTTAGGTGAGTTGGTGACTTAATTGAATAAAATAAGATAAAAAAAAATAAGAAGCTATCATCTTTTCCTATTCCCATTTCTTCTTCCACCGAATATTCAAGCAAGAATAAGGGTTTTTGAAGCTCAAACTTTCAACCAAGCAATCCTCTTGCAAGTAAGTTATTTTAGTGGTCTTTTTGGATGATTTTTGTGTTTTTGGAACCCCTAAAGCTTAAGCTAACTAATGAGGGGACTACTTTGCAAAATGGTTGAAAGATTAAGGATTTTCCATGAGAGTGCTTATGTTTTTTGCTGAGTTTTTAGGGAAGAAAATGAATTATGGTTGCTAAATAAACAACTTTTGTGAAATGTGTTTCCATGAAAACACCTAAAAGGACCTTTTTGTAAAGGTTGTAAATTGAGTAGTAAATGCATGAAATAATTGAAATTGTGATAAAATGAATCAGCTAGGCTTGGATATGTGAAAAATGAATCAGCTAGGCTTGATTTATGCAATGATTAAATGAGTAAATTTTATTATTATAGATCAAGAAAAACACCCTAACCTGTAACCATCGTCGGTTTAGGGTTAAGAGGTATTACCGGACAATCAGAAACTTTTACGGGTATTTCATAATACAATTCGTCAAATGCAATCAAAGTGTCCCTTTAATAAGTCAACGAGACCATAAACATGCTTTAGAATAGGGCCAGGACTAAACCGAACACATATGGAAATTCTCAAAAATTTAAAAATCTTTTTAAGTTACAGAGGTCACACGCCCCTGTGGGTAGGTCGTGTGCCTCCCACGGCCTCAGACACGCCCATGTGTCTAAGCCGTGTCAAAACAGGGCATACATACTGCTTGTCCACACGGCCGTGGACATGCCCGTGTGCCCCACCCATGGTCGCTACTGACTTGCACCACACGGCCAGTCACACGCCCGTGTGTCTAACCCGTGGTTGAACCTGACTTGTTTTGAATTTTAACCACGAGGGACACGGGCGAGCCACACACCCGTGTGCTCAACTATGTGGGCAATTATAGGCCATCTACAAGGCCAAATTGCCACCCACACAAGGGTCATCCCTATAAGCACATACAAGCCTATTTCAACACACAATTGGCAACAAAAAACATGTCAAATAATCAACATATCATCCCATCCAATCTCATTTCTAGTCATGCCAACTTATATACCAAATTGCACAACTAAAACACATGTATAACCAAGCATGATATATGATAAACCATGAAAGTAACATATTTTTGACCCACATTTAATATGTTTTTGGATGATTTACCCCTTGTTTTATATAAAAAGGTGCTTTTAATCCTTTCTTTTCATGTCATATACCCAGGACAGCACCCGAGGATGAAAATAACACAAAACGGGCCTAAAACGAAACAAATGGGCCTTAGTACGAAATCGACACGGCCTGGCCCAAAGCACACACGGCCGTGCCTCGACGAACACCTAGAGCACGGCCTCAACCCCGTCACACACGGTCGTGCCTCAAGAGAAATCCGAACACAGACAGGTCTCGATTCACACGGACGTGTGACATGGCCATGCCTCTGACACTGGAAAGAGCAATTTTAGTCGGAAAAGGATACTTAGGGAGAAAGAATCGCGTTCCAAGAGCCTATAAATAATCCCCAAGTATCACCTGTTCAGGGGAGCGAAAGTGAGGCCAAGGAGCCAAACCGAGAAGGTCAGAGTTAGGGAATAATGCGAGGATAGCCAGTTGATCCATCCCAAGAAGCCGGAGTTATACTCAAGACGGCAGAATTGTCCTTCGATTCTTTCAGGGGGTTTTAGGGTTTTCCTATGTTTTGTTTTATCTTTTCTCTTGCGATGTTTTCTTTATTCATTAGGAACTAAACCCCTCAGATACCTGAAGGGGATGAAACCTAGATGAATTTTATTATTTGATTTTTAAGTTATATGATAAATTACTTAGTTTGTTCTTAATTATGTTGCTTAATCCAAATCTAATGTGCTTAGGTGGAGGAGGAATAGACCCTGCCTAAGAGAAGATCTAACATAATTAAGCGGAGTTGATCGAATGCCTAGAGATAGGGTTACGAGATTTTGCCGGATTATGGTGAAACCTAATATGGGAGTCCATTGACCGATTTACTATTATCCTAGGGGGTTATTATAAGCGAACGAGAGTTCCACTAATTAACCTAGGGTTAGACGTTATTCGCCTCGAGAGAGGGTTTAATATAGGTTAGGGAGTTTCACGGATCAAGCTAAGTAAAAGAAATCATATAATTAAAAGGTTAGATACTAAGAGAAGTCTAGGTGGATTCTTCCCGAGGGTATCATCTAAATCAACTGAGTTTTTCCTCAAGGTTATTTTCCAATTCATCTTTTTGTCTTTGTGTCCTTAGTTTAGCTGTCATCAATTTAGTTAAAAAGTAATCTTCACTCAAACTTTAAGGCTAAATAATAAAAAAGAAAGTGAGTATTAATACTTTTAGTTCCTTTGGGTTCGATAATCGGTCTTGCCTAAGCTATACTACTGTTCGATAGGTACACTTGCCTTAATATCGTTGTCAGAGTTAGTCTCCAGGTTTGATCATTCTTTTATAAATATTTAAAGCTCTGATTTTAAAGCAATCAAGTTTTTGGCACCGTTGCCGGGGAACTAAAATATTAAGAACACTCTATTTTATTACTTTAGCCCTAATTTTTATTTTTCGCAATTTATTTTTATTTTCATTTTTATTTTTGTTTACTAAAATTTTCTCTCTTTCTTTTTAAACAGGTACCTCTAGTTTATGACTAGAAGGAACCCGAGGGGACCTTTGGTATTCGACAATGAAATCGAAGCGGCCACTCGTAGGAATCATCGGGAAACCAGGCAAGCCCTAGATTACATGGAGAGAGAGGAAGAAGATAGATCCAATCTTACTGAAGGGATGGACGAAAACAACCCACCACCACGCGATATGGGTGACAACAATGCTCCACGTACAATGTTCGATTATGCGAAACCGCATTTAATAGGAGCAGAATCTAGTATTGTTAGGCCTGCTATATCTGCTAACAATTTTGAAATAAAGCCTAACAAAATACAAAGGATTCAACAGTTTGTTCAATTTGATGGTTTGTAGGACGAAGATCTAAACACGCATATAGCTAACTTCTTAGAGTTCTGTGATACCTTCAAAATAAATGGCGTTTCTGATGATGCCATACGTCTTCGGTTATTCCCTTTTTCATTGAGAAATAAAGCTAAACAATGGTTAAACTCGCTACAACGAGGGTCAATCACTATATGGGATCAGATGACTGAAAAGTTTTTGATGAAATATTTCCCACCGGCCAAAACGGCCAAATTACGGAATGATATCTCTTTTTTTGTGCAGATGGATGTAGAGACGCTCTACAATGCATGGGAGAGATTCAAAGACCTCTTGAGAAGGTGCCCACACCATGGTCTACCCTTGTGGCTACAAGTCCAAACCTTTTACAACGGTGTAAACCCCTCAACGAGACAACTGATAGATTCAGCTGCCGGTGGAACACTGAACAACAAAACTCCAGAAGCAGCCTACTAGTTCATTGAGGAGATGTCATTAAACAATTATCAGTGGCAAGCCTCAAGGACCAAACTGACAAAATCGGCAGGAGTTTTCAACATCGATGCCATGACCATGCTATCGACACAGCTAGAGATGATGAATAAAAAGCTTGATAATTTGTGTTCATCACAGGTACATCCAGTCATGCAGTGTGATGCAAGTGGAACTGTGGCGAATCCTGAGTACCCACCCTACCAACCAGGAGCAGAAGATGAACAGATGAACTATATAGTTAATAATTTTCGATCTAATAATAATCCTTATAGTAATACTTACAATCCAGGTTGGAGGAACCACCCAAATTTTTCATGGGGAGAACAAGGAAATGAAGGAAATCAAGGATATCAAAGGCAAAAACCTCCTCAAAACTTCTGAAATCAGCCCTATCCACATGAGAAGGAATCGACAAACACAGAAAAACGCCTGCAAGATATCGAGAGAACCCTTAAAAATCAACAAGCATCAATTGAAAAATTTATCGAGTCATTTGGGGAACTCACTAACACACTTGGAATGCTTTCTAAGATGATATTTGAAATACGAGCAGAAAATCTTCCTAAAAAACAGAACAGGTAAAATTAGTCACACTAAGAAGTGGAAAGAAATTAGGTGACATGAAGAAACAGATCCCAATCGAAAATAAAGAAAAGGAAATTGAGGAGGTAACACCATTACGCAATGAGAACAAACCACCAATCCCATATCCAGCAAAGTTAAAGAAAGAGCGAATTGATGCACAATACGGTAAGTTTCTTGAACTTTTTAAACAAATACATATCAACTTACCTTTTGTTGAAGCTATTTCACAGATGCCGAAGTATGCAAAATTCTTAAAAGAGCTATTGACGAATAAACGAAAACTTGAAGATGTGTCAACAGTGGAACTTAATGAAGAGCGCTCAGCCATCCTCCAAAATAAGCTACCAACCAAGTTAAAAGACCCAGGAAGTTTTACTATCCTTTGTTTAATTGGTAGTTTGAATATTAAGAAAGCATTAGCTGATCTAGGCGCAAGTATAAATTTAATGCCTTGTAAAATGTTTAAACAGCTAGATCTTAGGGAACCAACACCCACTAGGATGAGTATTCAGTTAGCAGACAGATCTATTAAATATCCTAGAGGAGTTATTGAAGATGTTTTGGTAAAAATTGATAAATTCATTTTCCCTGTTGATTTTGTTATATTAGACATGGATGAAGACATTAATGTTCCCTTAATCTTAGGGCGCCCTTTTTTAGCCACTGCTAGAGCTGTTATAGATGTAGGAGATGGTAAGCTCGCACTAAGGATAGGAGATGAAGAAATCATTTTTCAAATCTATGATGCCATGCGATATTCTAGAGAGCAAGATGATTCCTGTTATTTTGTTGATACTACTGATCATATCATTCAAAATTCATTATAGGAAATTATACATGACGACACGATGGAACTATGTCTAACTCAAGAAAAGGGGGAAGAAGATGAGGATGATGAGCTAAATCTGAATACATTGTCATCCAAACAAATTAAAGAAGAAAGAATTGACAATGATGATGAAATAAAATAGAAACCTTCCATCGAAGAGCCACCCAAATTGGAATTGAAACAGCTACCAAAACACTTAGAATACGCATTCCTCGGATACAATTTTACATTACCAGTAATCATCTCTGCAGAACTAGAACCTAAAGAAAAAGAGGAGCTGATAAAGGTACTAAAAGAACACAAAAAAGCCATAGCTTGGAAAATTTCTAACATCAAAGGAATAAGCCCCGCTTTTTGCACCCACAAGATTTTAATGGAAGAAGAATACAAGCCGTGTGTGCAACCCCAGAGACAGTTAAATCCCAACATGAAAGAAGTGGTCAAAGCTGAGGTCATTAAACTCCTAGATGCAGGAACAATTTATCCTATTTCTGACAGCACTTGGGTAAGTCCTGTGCAGGTAGTTCCAAAGAAAGGAGGAATGACCGTAGTGCCCAATGAAAAGAATGAGTTGATTCCCACAAGAACAGTCACAGGTTGGAGAGTCTGCATAGACTATAGAAAGTTGAACGATGCCACCAGAAAAGATCACTTCCCGCTACCCTTCATAGATCAAATGTTAGAAAGATTATACGGGCATATGTACTACTATTTCTTGGATGGACTCTCCGGTTACTTCCAAATCCCCATAGCTCCTGAAGATCAAGAAAAAACGACATTCACATGCCCATACGGTATGTTTGCTTATCGTAGAATGCCTTTTGGATTATGTAATGCACCTGCTACTTTTCAGCGTTGCATGTTGGCAATCTTTGATGAGCTCGTAGAAGATATCATGAAGGTATTTATGGATGATTTTTCGGTATTCGGTAATTCTTTCCATCTTTGCCTTAAAAATTTAAAACAAGTTTTAATGAGATGTGAGGAAACAAATCTTGTTTTAAACTGGGAAAAATGTCACTTCATGATAAGAGAAGGGATTGTGTTAGGGCATAAGATTTCTAGTAAAGGGATCGAGGTAGATAAAGCAAAAGTTGAAGCCATAGAAAAACTACTCCCCAGTTCTGTTAAGGCTACCAGAAGTTTTTTAGGACATGTAGGATTCTATAGAAGATTTATTAAAGATTTTTCTAAAATAGCTAAGCCTTTAACAAAATTACTAGAAAAGATGTCCCTTTTGATTTCAATCATGAATGTTTAGATGCATTTAATATCCTTAAGGATAAATTAATAAATGCCCCAATTATAATTGCACCTGATTGGAACTTACCCTTTTAACTAATGTGTGATGCTAGTGATTTTGCAGTAGGTGCAGTTTTGGGACAACGAAGAAACAAGCACTTTCAGCCAATTTATTACGCTAGCAGAACACTAACACCCGCACAAGAAAACTACACCACCACAGAGAAAGAATTGCTAGCTGTAGTTTTTGCTTTTGATAAATTTAGACAATACCTAATATTGTCCAAAGTTGTGGTTTACACTGACCATTCAGCTCTTCGTTATCTTTTAAACAAACCTGATGCTAAACCCAGGCTCATACGATGGATTTTACTTTTACAGGAATTCGACCTGGAAATACAAGATAAGAAGGGAGCTGAGAATCTTGCAGCAGATCACCTTTCTAGACTTGAAAATCCACACATCAAAGAACTTGATGAAGGCAAAATAAATGATTCATTTCCAGAAGAACAACTCTTCTCTATAACACATTCTGAGGTACCATGGTTCGCAAATATTGCAAATTATTTAGCAGCTAACATCTTACCAAGAAAATTAACACACCACCAAAAGAAGCGATTCTTTGTTGATGTGAAGAATTATTTTTGGGAAGATCCTTTTCTTTTCCGCATTTATGCAGATCAGGTAATTCGAAGATGTGTTACAAAGGCAGAAGCAAACCAGATCTTGGAACATTGTCATTCAGGACCGTTAGGAGGACGCTACAGTGGTATAAAGACAGCACACAAAATACTCGAATCAGGTTTTTATTGGCCCACTCTATTTAAAGATGCTAACAGGTATGTTACCTCGTGTGATCAATGTCAACGAATAGGTAATATTTCTAAACGAGATGAAATGCCTCAAACATATATGTTATCATGTGAAATATTTGACATATGGGGTATTGACTTTATGGGACCATTCCCTAATTCGTTTGGGAACAAGTACATTCTAGTAGCAATTGATTACATGTCAAAATGGGTAGAAGCGGAAGCTTTACCTACCAATGATGCTAGGGTAGTAGTTAAGTTTCTCAAGAAACTTTTTTCTCGATTCGGTACACCAAGAGCCATCATTAGCGATAGGGGTACACACTTCTGTAATACCCAATTTGAAAAAGTTCTAAAGAAATATGGAGTGTATCATAGAACAGCAACCCCATACCATCCTCAAACCAGTGGGCAAGTAGAGGTAGCAAACCGAGAACTTAAGCGCATTCTAGAAAAAACTGTTGAATCAAATAGAAAAGACTGGGCATTAAAAGTAGATGATGCGTTATGGGCCTATAGAACAGCATTTAAAACACCTTTAGGGACATCCCCATACAAACTTGTATACGGGAAAAGCTGTCATTTACCGTTCGAAATAGAACACAAAGCTTTTTGGGCAACAAAATTTTTAAATAATGATCTCAAAGTTGCAGGTGAGAGGAGAATGATGCAGATGAACGAGCTGGACGAGTGGAGAACAGAAGCCTATGAGAACTCAAAATTGTACAAAGAAGCAACAAAGCAACGCCACGATGCTCGTCTCAAGAGATCAAAGCAATTCGAAGTGGGAGACTTAGTCCTATTGTACAACTCAAGGCTTAAACTATTCTCGAGAAAGTTGAAATCAAGATGGTCAGGACCATTCATGATCAAAACAATATTTCCATATGGCACCGTCGAGGTAACCCATCCCACTAAAGGCACATTCAAGGTAATTGGTCACCGACTTAAAATTTATAGCGGTACAGATTTTGGAGGTATGAGAGAAGAGCTTATGCTCCATGAGCCATCCGTTGGAACCAAAAACAGAGAGAGTCTAGCTTAAGACTATAAATGAGCGCTTCTCGGGAGGCAACCCGAGCACTAACATACTAACATAGTTTTTATTTTTCTAACATAGCATTAAAATAGTCTAACAAGAAAATGCAGAAATTTCAACACGGCCTTGACACAGACGTGTACATAGCCGTGCATAGCCAGGAAATAGACCATGGACATGCCAAAGCACCATGCCTAAACAGGGTAAAATTTTTTTTGGTGACACGGGCTGCAACACCAGACCACGCCCCTGCTAGATAACTGTGTAAAATTACTGAGGTTACTAACTTATAATACACGGGTACAACACGGCCGTGCCTCACAACCGTGTGAAATTACTAAGGTTACTGACTTGTTATACACGGGCTAGACACGCCCATGTTACTCCACCGTGCTAACGTTTTTTCTTATCGAACACAGGCATGCAAATTGACACACGGCCGTGCCAAAACCTTTGAAGTGCGCCCAATTTTAAAGAAATCGCAAAAAGCACGGGCAATTCAAATCTAACACGGCTGTGCGGAAGGCCGTGCTCCCCTCCCTATTTAAACAAAGTAACCGTCTTTCCCCCCCCAAACCTCAAACCCTAAAATCAAATTTTCATTCCCCACCTCAAAATCCGGCCACTCAACCAGTCTACCCCATCCCCACCACCGTTTCTCCTCCAAAAACTCAGTCCAACCACCCACACGGTCACAACACCACCATGCGCCCAAGCACCACGCCCTTGACAGCGCTGTGCCCACACCACAGACCCAGCGACACCGCCGTGCACGCCGCCCGTGCTCGTCATTCATCACCATTTCTGGTTCCCTTTCTCTTAAAATCCTCCTACCATTTCTGCATATTTACCCTTTATGTCAAAATTGTGTTCATATTGTTTAGTCTATTCTATTTCTTGTTCAGTTTATACATGGTTATGTTTAGTTCATTTCTTTTTCTTTGTTTGAAGAAGCTGCTTTATTTCTTTAACAACATGATTTTCAATGTTTGAATCATCTTTTTATTTATTAATGCATGTTAGAGTGGTTTTGTTGCATGTTTTAAGATTGCTTATTTTCTTGGAGAATTGATGTCTTGCTATTGGTAAAATTTAATTGTGAATGATAATGATTCTCAATTTTCCAATATATTAGTTGAACTAGAAAACTTGCTTTATATTTGATTTACAGGAAATATGTCGACATCTCGAGTGAAACGCGCTGTTCCAAGCAAGAAAAGAAAGGGGCCCGGATCCTCTTCTGCAAGTGCCGAACTTCGACACCCGTTCTTCCAATGTCCACAAGCCGCTCAGGAGGACCGGTACAAAGCCATCAGGGATAGGACCCTAGGCACTGGACGATGAATTGATTGGGACGCCGTTGGGCAACTAGGGCTCACCACTGATATCCAAGCACTCATATCGACTGATCCATGGGAGACCTTCTTCTCAATTAATGAGCCTACATACCTCAAGCTCACAGTCGAGTTCTGCTCCACATTCACGCTACAAACGGTGATGGCTCAATTCGACGACCTAGGCACTATACAATTCCGTCTCGGGGGCACAGTACATGGATTGAGCCTACTTCAACTCGGAGTAGCACTTGGCCTCTATACAGCAGAATTCAGAGTAGAGAACCCACTGGCCGGTCTAAACCGCGAACCCCATTACCTTCCGATCGACAGCTGGATCAACCTAAAGCCCAAAACTGCCACCTACAACCCCAGTCAATCTAAGGCGACAGCTCTTCCTCCAGCACTACGGTACATTCATGCCATACTCGCGCATGTTTGAAGGACATGTGTTCGACTTGGCATACTTTATGGCGTGCGCAATTCAACATCAGACGAAGCAACATAGGAAGGGAATTTTGTCAATGGGGCCCTATATTACAAGGCTAGCTCGGCACTTCAACCTCCTCAACACCGACGAGCAGATCAACTCCCTCACACTGATAGGAAACATGGCTCCTCAAGGCGTCCAAACCATGCTACATATGAGGATGATATCACAATGATGAGGGACCGATCCTCTTCAGTACAAACTAAAAACACCCATCAACAAGGAAGAGGACGAGGACATTCTTGATGATGTCCCACTACCGTCAGAGGAGGCAGCGAATCCAAGCCAGCGTCCATACCAACCAACAACATCATTAGCAGACATCTCTGCTCGACTTGACCAGTTCGAGACACATGTCGCTTTGACAGATTGGAGGCGACACTCCAACAGATATGCCAACATCTCCATATTTCAGCACCACCACCGGACCCAACCATGGATGAGGACCTCTGAGTCCTTTTAATTTGTTTTATCTTCTTAATTTTTTTAAGACTTTATTTTATGCCGCTTAAATTTGAACTTTTATTTTTATATTTATTTTTATTTAATTTTTATCATTGGCTATTCAATCATTCAATCATCCCTAACACCATATCTTTTCATCAAAAAGATCACTAACAAAGTAACTTTGCAGAATAAATCAGTTATTCCACACACACAAAAGTACAATTAGGAGAAATGCAAAAAAGTCACCTGATGCCACACACTGTCCACATCCTCAAGGATCTCGTCAGAAATCCCAGGAAGTAACACTTTTCCCTCCTATCTTTTAATCACTAATTTACATCATCAATCTTTGTACATTGAGGACAATGTACATCTTAAGTGTGGGGGGGTAAAAAGACCTAACTTTCTGCATTATTCTCAAATCCCTGAGTTAAAAATGGAATAAAATTGCCAAACTTTTTTCATTATTCTCAAATCCCTGATTTAGTCTTGTTTTTATGCAAAGTTGTCATATTACTAATTAGGATGAAATTTCTGATGATTTGTGATAATTATTGACATGTTTTAGAATAAGTCATAGTTAATTGTACATTGATGTTTAATTTAAAGAATACTAGAGAATCAAGCATGATAAGTCTGTTTTTCAAGAATTAAAATTTTTGCTAGGTTGTTGACCTAAATTTAAATACTACCTTGAAATTTAAAATTCATAAGGATGATATCAAAACACCCATAATTGTTTTGAGTATTTGAACCTTATAGAGCATACATTCTTTTTCATGCTCATTTTTTGATTATGAGTGTGTCAACTATGAACTATTATTCTAGAACTTGCCTTGATTATACATGTCGAGACCACAGTTATGATTTGATATACTGAGATGATAAAGGCACTTAGGTTTTAACCCACTTACTCCACTAAACAGCCTACCCTCGTAATTAACCCTTAGTGAACCCCTAACAACCCTTTTTATTGACTCACCCACTAATTTTAACCAAAAACCCTTTGTATTTGTCATCACCAATTCTTTTAACTTCCTTTTTGTCGAGATTTAATGTTAAACAAGTTTCCTAACTATGTTTTATATTTCAGTTGTAAAAATTATTTATTACTATTATGTTAGTTTGTTATAAAAAAAGTATATTCATTATTAGTACGATAATTAAGTGAGCTTGTATGTTCAAATTCAATTTCTCAAGGAAAAAGCTCGTTCTATTAGTGTTTAAAGATTAAGTTCATTTTTTCTAGTTAGGTAATTCATCAAGTCAATCTCGATTCTAACCTTCTAATTCAGCCTTTATCCACACCTTTAACCCTAGCCCCGTTACAACCCTAACAAAGACCTTTTGATCTGTTTGTCATCTTATATTACAGTGGTGGATATTTGATTTTCAGGAAAGCCTATGGGATTAACTTTTCAGGTTCGACTTATGAGTGAACCTTTTTCTGAACCTTAAACACTTTAGAGTGATTTGAGTGAATCCTAAGTGAGGATGTCAATCCTTGTCGATTTTGAATTAAAGAGGTAGTCATTAAAAAGAAGGAAGACACCTATGTTTTCGAGGTACAAAATAATGACTTATTTCGTTTGAATCTTTAGGACGCTTTGAATCAAACTATCCATGTATGAGTTCTCTATGAATTAGGATAAGACATTGATGATAAGAATTATAGATCATGGAAAGTTCGTTTTAATTGTAAGTTGAGAATTTTACTTGAGGACAAGCAAAAGCTTAAGTGTGGGGGTATTTAATAAACCATAAAAGTAACATATTTTTTACCCACATTTAATATGCTTTTGGATGATTTACCCCTTGTTTTATATAAAAAGGTGCTTTTAATCCTTTCTTTTCATGTCTTATACCCAGGAAAGCACTCGAGGATGAAAAGAACACAAAACGGGCCTAAAACGGAACAAATGGGCCTTAGTACGAAATCGACACGGCCTGGCCCAAAGCACACACGATCGTGCTTCGACGAACACCTAGAGCACGGCCTCAACCCCGTCATACACGGCCGTGCCTCAAGAGAAATCTGAACACGGACAGGTTTCGATTCACACGGGCGTGTGACATGGTCGTGCCTCTGACGCTGGAAAGAGCAATTTTAGTCGAAAAAGGTTACTTAGGGAGAAAGAATCGCAATCCAAGAGCCTATAAATAATCCCCAAGTATCACCTGTTTAGGGGAGCGAAGGCGAGGCCAAAGAGCCAAGCTGAGAAGGTCAGAGTTAGGGAATAACACGAGGATAACTAGTTGATCCATCCCAAGAAGCCGGAGTTATACTCAAGACGGCAGAATTCTCCTTCGATTCCTTCAGGGGGTTTTAGGGTTTTCCTATGTTTTGTTTTATCTTTTCTCTTGCGATGTTTTCTTTATTCATTATGAACTAAACCCCTTAGATACCTGAAGGGGATGAAACCTAGATGAATTTTATTATTTGATTTTTAAGTTATATGATAAATTACTTAGTTTGTTCTTAATTATGTTGCTTAATCCAAATCTAATGTGCTTAGGTGGAGGAGGAATAGACCCTGCCTAAGAGAAGATCTAACATAATTAAGCGGAGTTGATCGAACGCCTAGAGATAGGGTTACGAGATTTTGCCGGATTAGGGTGAAACCTAATATGGGAGTCCATTGATCGATTTACTGCTATCCTAGGGGTTATTATAATCGAACGAGAGTTCCACTAATTAACCTAGGGTTAGACGTTATTCGCCTTGAGAGAGGATTTAATATAGGTTAAGGAGTTTCACGGATCAAGCTAAGTAAAAGAAATCATATAATTAAAAGGTTAGGTAATAAGAGAAGTCTAGGTGGATTCTTCCCGAGGGTATCATCTAAATCAACTGAGTTTTTCCTCAAGGTTATTTTCCAATTCGTCTTTTTGTCTTTGTGTCCTTAGTTTAGCTGTCGTCAATTTAGTTAAAAAGTAATCTTTACTCTATCTTTAAGGCTAAATAATAAAAAGAAATTGAGTATTAATACTTTTAGTTCCTTTGGGTTCGATAACCGGTCTTGCCTAAGCTATACTACTGTTCGATAGGTACACTTGCCTTAATATCGTTGTTAGAGTTAGTCTCCAGGTTTGATCATTCTTTTATAAATATTTAAAGCTCTAATTTTACAGCAATCAATATATCCACCTATTACCATTCATATAACCATTTTATTGATCAAACATATACATCCATATTGCATCAATAGACTTACCATAATCTTGACCATTTCATAGACATGAGATCATACCAAAACCAATATCATATACCATATTCACACATGCATATTACCAACATTTATCTAGCCACATCACATGGCTATTTTCATATCTCAAACATATTTCCCAAAATAAGTAGCCTATACATGCCATACTTAGTATATACATTTCCGAAAAGGTACCAAAATAAGTTTGGGTAGTGTGATGATGATCCTCAACGGTCCCCGAGCCTTCGTAGCTTTAACGATCTATAAAATAGAACAAACACACACAAAGTAAGCTTTCCAAAAGCTTAGTAAGCCATATACAAATAAACTTAGCATATAGGCATTCAAAACATATAATCAACATGAATTTACTAATAGCTCAATTGCATAACCATAGTTCTTTTTGGCTCATTTACTTAGCCATTCACCTTTCAATCATGTATGTCACCATATACTTAGTTGGATCATAGCTTATCCATTCATATACCACATTTTACTTTCTCAAATCCATACAAATAACTTATCTAGGTAAGTTCATGAATATAATTACCTTCTTATACACACAATGTGTACATATCAAACGTACTTGTTTCAATTATACTTTCCGCATAACATTCATTTCTCGGATTTGCCCGTTGAACCTTTTGGAATCTAATAGGTTACTCGGAATACTCGGAATAGTCGTACAATGCCAACGTCCCAGACGTGGTCTTACATGTAGTCAGATATCAATGCCACTGTCCCAGACATGGTCTTACACGTAAATCTCATATCGTTGCCAACGTCCCAAACGTGGCCTTACACGAAATATAGAATCAATGCCAACATCCCAAACGTGGTCTTACATGATATCACATATCGAACACATATGTCATGACATACGTAATTCCTATCTATTCCTAGGTTCGTACGGGACTTCTCGGATATTGACTATTTCTCGATATTTTCTCTGAATCCATATATTCATCATTTCATGCACATCATCACAATGTAGTTTCATATGAATATACATAATTTAATACAAATACATTTATTTGTATATTGACTTACCTTGGATTCGGATATTCGATCGGATTCGATTATTCGACAACTTTTGACTTTCCACGATCTAAGCTCATTGTCTTCGGTTCTTAGTCTATACATATTCAAATTTAACCCATTTATTTACCAAAACATTCAATTCAATCCAAGAACACACATTTAGGGCAATTTGCAAATTAGCTCTCACATTTTCACATTTGGACATTTTAGTCCCTATTTCACAAAATCACAAAATACATAAAATCACTATATACCCATGCTTAGCCGAATGTTCATGTAGCTCATACAAGTTCATACATTTCATTTATTTCACAATTTAGTCCTTCAAAATATTATTCTTTCAACTTAATCCAAACTACTCAAAATCACCAAAACTCCAAAGATAAAACATGTTAATCAAACACATATCTTTCATAAATCACCATCAAACATCCAAAAACTCACATGTTCATCAATGGAACATTACAAAATATTCATCAATTCACAAAATTGAAGCATGGGTTTTGGAGTATACTAAGCAATGATTCCAAAAACGTACAAATTATCAAAATACGAGCAAAACTCATACCATAATCAAAGAAGACAAGGGCCGAATGCTTCAAACTCATGAACCCTATTCTTTCTTTCTAATTTCGGTGGAACAAAAAGATGATAATGGCTATTTCATGCTTTGTTTTATCATGTTAAACATAATTATTAATTTACAAAACTAACCTTTAATATAAAATGCATATAACATATGATATAAGGTCATTCTTGACCATTGCCATCCACTTTCTTTATTAATGGGCTATTTGCCCATTAAGGACTCCATATTATTAAAGCCACAACAAATAGCACTTTTACAAACATCATGTTAATTTCTCACTTAATGCAATTTAATCATTTTCTCAATTTAAACACACAAATGATCAAATTAATTCACAAAAAATTCACACATACTAATTCACATACTGCAGACACAGAAAATAATATTAAATTATTTTTCTGACTCGGATTTGTGGTCCCGAAACCACTGTTCCAACTAGGGTTTAAACCGAACTGTTACAGTGGAATTGACCTTGACCGAGGAAAAGGCAAGGTTACGGGCTAAATTGCAAACTGACATATTTTATATCGAGGTAAGTTTATGTGTAAACGGTACATCCTTATTACGTATGTTTTTAACTATTAATGCATTGTACAGATGTAAATGCTTTTTGGTGAGGTTCATTGAAAATGGTAGAAAATGGGGAAATTCTCGGGATGAACCTTCAGAATAGAAATATGGGTACGAATAAATATCCGTAAGTATGTAAGTATTATTGTTGGTGGGTTGTGTGCAATACCACCTTGTTATTTGTTAACGATGGGATGTGTGCGATACCATCGTATTTATTATCATTTTGGTGGGTTGTGTGCAATACCACCGTAATTATCATTGTTTGTAGGATGTGTGCGATACCACCCTATTATTGATTAATGATGGGATGTGTGTGAAACCACCGGGTATCTTGTATCATTCCAAAGGGTTCATTGAGAAACTTGTTTAAGTAAAAATTTCATGTGGCTTTGTGATGATAAGTGCAGAGTATATGTGCAAGTAAATGTGACCAATGTTTACAATATGTGTTTGGGATGTGGTAAGGCTTGAAATGAGTAAGCATGATTATGAGGATATGAACTGTTCTTACATAGCATGTAATGTTTGACTGATTATTATGTGGTATGATGCTTATTGTTTGCATATAGACTTACTAAGCTTAAAGCTTACTCCCTTCTCTTTTCCCTTGTTTTATAGTGTCGAAGAGCCAGCTCGGGATACAGAGATAAGCAAAGGATCACTCACACTATCAGCACATCTTGGTATAGTTAGACTTAGCATTTTGAGTATGGCATGTATAGGGACTAGATTTAGTTGAATGTTATATTGTTTTGGCCAAATGTGTTGGCTCATTCAAAGATGAATCCTTTTGTACAAGGCCATAGTTGATGCCTCTTTCTTATTAATCTATGAAAAGATGAGGTTATTCATGAATGTGCGAGTTGCATGGTTGATTTAGTTGGTTTAATTATGCATGAATGGGTTGATGGTTTGATGTGATTTATGTTTGTATGAGTTAGGGTGATAGAAAGAGCTTGGCAAATAGCCTTGTCCCTTGTCCATACGGGTAGAAACACGGGCTTGTGTCTAGGCCGTGTGTGACACACTATCAGCCTTATGGGCATGTGGTTAAGCCGTATGTCCTCTTGCATGCTAGGTTGGAAAGTCAGTATGCTCACTAGTAACCACACGGGCAGAGACACGACCGTGTGTCTCAACTGTATGGAAGACACGACCATAGGACATGGGCATGTACCCAGGCCGTGTGAAGTCTACACCTGAATTAGGAATTTAATTCGCCACACGAACGAAGGACACGGGCGTGTGCCTTGGCCGTGTGACATTTATGGGGTGATGACATCAGAAACAGAATGCCAAGGTTTTTGCACACGGGCTAAGACACGGGCGTGTCATGGCCGTGTGAGGGACACGGACGTGTGTCCGGCCGTGTAAAAACCCCTGTAGGTTCGAATTGAGAAATAAATCCACACGAGTGTGGAACACGGGCATGTGAAGTTCCACACCGGCATGTCATTTCCTCCATATGGGCGTGTGGACTGATTGTTGAAAATTTTCTAAGTTTTTCTATAGATCGTTATAAGGGTTCGATTTGATCCCGAATAGTTCTTGATGGGTGATTTAGGCCTCGTAGGCTTGTTTAGGAGGTGATATGAAAAGTTTTAATTTTGAGTGAAAGGTAATATCTCGGTATTGCATAATTATTTGTGTATAAGTCTGGTAACGCCTCGTACCATGTTTCGACGTCGAATACGGGTAAGGGGTGTGATAAACCGTAATATGAACATATTTTAATTCCACATTTAGCATACTTTTGGATGATTTAAGCCTTGACTTGTGCAATTTGGTGCTCTTAATCCTTTGTTTTCATGTTTTATACTCAGAAGAGCACCGGAGGATGAAAAGAATGAGAAACGAGCCCAAAACGGAGTAAATGGGCCATATCACGAAATTGACATGGCTTGGGCCCAAGACCACACGGTCGTGCCTCATTAATAGACTCGAACACGGCCTAGCCACGATTCACACGGGCGTGTGCCATGGGCGTGTCCCTGACGTGAGAAAGAAGAGTTTCAGTCGGATTAGGGTACTTAAGGCAAAGAAAGCCATTCCAAAATCCTATATAAACACCATAGAGACCAACCTTCAGGGAGCAGCCAGCTAGGCCAAGGAGCCGAGCCAGAGAGGCCAGAATTGTGAGATTCACTCGAAGAATAGCCAGGTGATTCATCTCAAGAAGTCGGAGTTATACTCAAGACAGAGAATCTCTCCTTCAATTCCTTCAGGGGGCTTTAGGGTTTTCTTATGTTTTGTTTTATCTTTTCTTTTGAGATGTATTCTTTTATGATTATGAACTAAACCCTCAGATACCTGAGGGGGATGAAACCTAAGATGAATCTTACTGTCGTTTGCTGAAGTATATGATAAATACTTGATTTGTTCTTAACTATGTGTTCTTAATTCTTGTTTTGGTATTTTCGAGATATTGATTCAAGTATTGATGTGGTTAGGTGGTGGAGCAAAAGTCCCTACCTAAGAGTAGATCCAGCAGAGTTGAGAAGAGTTGCTCGTGCGCCAAGAAATAGGGTGATGAAAATCTTTCGGATTAGGGTCAAACCTAATATGGGAGTCCATAGATCGAGTTAATGTAATTATAGGGGTTTTAACTAGAAAGAGATTTCAATTAATCAACCTAGGGTTAGACGTTAGTAGCCTCGAAAGAGGTATTAATATAAATTAGGGAATCCTACGGATCAAGTCAAGTGAATAAATCGTCTGGTTCAGAGTTAGAGAACAATTGAAGTCTAGGTGGATTCTTCCTCGAGTATTGTCTTAATCAATTGGTTTTTCCCAATGTTATTTTCCCTAATTCATTCTCTGTGTCTTTGCATCTTTAGCTTAGTTGTTAGTTAATTTAGATAAAAATTCCTTTAATTCTTAGGCTAGATAATAAAAAGAAAGTTAGTATTAGTACTTTTGGTTCCTTTGGGTTCGACAATCCGGTCTTGCCATAGCTATACTACTGTTCGATAGGTGCACTTGCCCCAAGTCGTTGTCACAGTTAGTTTCTAGGCTCGATCATTCTTTTTATAAATTTTTAAGACTCTGAGACACGATCAAGTTTTTGGCCCCGTTGCCAGGGAACTGAAATATTAAGAACGCTTAATTTTTATTACTTTATCCATATTATATTTATTTTATTTTTGCAATTTATTTTTACTTTTCTAGATTTTCTTCTTTTCTTCTGCCAGGTACCTCTAGTTTATGACTAGAAGGAACCCGACAGGACCCCTGATTTACGATAGTGATATTGAAGGTACTGTTCACAGAAATTGTAGAGAAATAAGAAGAAGCTTAAATTACATAGAAGAGGAGCAAGAAGCCGAAGCTAATACCACCGAAGAGATGGCTGAGAATAATCCGCCACCTCCAGAGATGGCCGAACATCATGCTCCTTGAACTATGTATGATTATGCTAAGCCTAATTTAACAGGAACTGAGTCAAGTATTGTTAGACCTACTATTGCTGCAAATAATTTTGAACTGAAACCTAACACTATACAGATGATACAACAGTTTGTTCAGTTTGATGGTTTGCAGGATGAGGATCCTAACAAACACTTAGCGAATTTTCTAGAATTTTGTGATACCTTCAAAATAAATGGTGTTTCTGATGATGCCATCCGTCTTCGGTTATTTCCCTTTTCTTTAACAAATAAAGCTAAACAGTGGTTGCATTCTCTTGCACGAGGATCAATCACTACATGGGATCAAATGACTGAAAAATTTCTGTTAAAATATTTTTCGCCGGCCAAAACGGCCAAGTTGAGGAATCATATCTCTTCTTTTGTGCAGATGGATTTAGAGACACTTTACGATGCATGGGAGAGATACAAAGATCTATTGAGAAGGTGCCCACACCATGGATTACCCTTATGGCTACAGGTCCAAACTTTCTACAACAGTGTGAACCCCTCAACGAGGCAATTGATCGATTCAGCCGCTGGCGGAACCTTGAATAAAAAACTCTTGAGGCTACCTACGAGTTTATAGAGGAGATTTCACTGAATAACTATCAGTGGCAAGTCACAAGGACGAAGCCAACAAAAGCAGCCGGAGTTTTAAACCTCGACGCAGTATCCATGCTATCAAATCAGGTAGAGACGTTAAATAAAAAGGTTGATGTTTTATGTAGTTCCTTACAGGTACATCCAGTTATGCAGTGCGATACAAATGGAGGAGGGATGAACAACACAGAATATCCACCTTACAAACCAAGTGCAGATAATGAACAAATGAACTATATGGGTAACAATTTTCGATCTTAATATAACCCTTATAGTAATACTTATAATCCAGGTTGGAGGAATCACCCCAATATTTCATGGGGTGGTCAAGGAAATCAAAGACAACAACCTCCTCCAAACTTCCAACAACAGCCCTGCACTCACGAAAAGAAGCTGAACCTTGAAGAGATGCTGACAAAATCCATAGCGGTGTCAGAAACACGTTTCCAAAACACTGAGACAACACTTAAAAATCAACAAGAATCGATTCAAGTGATCGAGAACAAATTAGGGAAACTCACTAAGCTGATCTTAGAACGACCACAAGGCAGCTTGCCAAGCAACCCTGAGACTAACCCAAAGGAGCAACTTCAAGCCATAACAGCTCGGGATAGTGTAGGGTTAGATGAACCTAAATTAAGCCAAGAAAAGCCGGTAGAGAACGGTAAGTTTGAGGTAAGTCATGAGAAGCCAAAACCAGTAATTAAAGAATACCAACCTCGTATACCATATTCCAATGCAATAACGAAAGACGACACAGAGGAACAATTTGGTAAGTTTCTTAAAATTTTAAAGAAATTACATATTAACTTACCATTTCTTGAAGCTCTTTCACAGATGCCAGATTCAAGGAAATTTTTAAAAGAGCTTCTAACAAAGAAGAGGAAGTTAGACGAGGAATCGCATGTGGAACTAAACGCAGTGTGCTCAGCAATGTTGCAAAATAAACTACCTCAAAAATTGAAAGATCCAGGGAGTTTTACAATTCTATGCTTAATTGGTAGATTATCTATTGATAATGCTTTAGCTGATTTAGGGGCGAGCATCAATGTTATGCCTTATAAATTGTTTAAACAACTAGGTCTAGGGAAACCCAAACAAACTAGGATAAGCATTCAATTAGCTAATAAAACTGTTAGAATTCCTAGGTGTATAATTGAAGATGTTCTCATGAAAATTGATAAATTCGTATTCCCAATAGACTTTTTCGTTTTAGACATGGATGAGGACAATAGTATCCCTTTAATTTTAGGAAGACCCTTTTCATTAACTGCCAGGACTAAAATTGATGTCAGTGTAGGAGAACTCATACTTTGTGTAGGTGACGAATCAATCAGTCTTCAAGCCCTCGACTCAGCTAGGACAACGAGTAGTCAAGGTGAGAATATAAATTCTATTAATAACCATTCGGTTAAACCTTCTTTTCAGGAAGCATCGCGAAACTACACAACTGAGCTAGATCATATACCTCATACCAACAAGAAAATAACCCATGAGGAATGAAGGCTTTAGATCGATGAACTAGACGTGTAACACCCCAAACCCGGTCAATACACCACGACCGAACCTGGTATGCTACTGGGAAAAATCGTATTTGAGAGGTTAGGTTTCCGAGTAAAAATTTGAGGTAAACCCTTTTGTTGTACTTATACTTGTGAAAATCTTGGGGTAGAATTGTTTAAAACCAATAGTGCATTTTTGAAAACCTGAAAATTTTGAAAACTATTTTGAATCCATAAGTAAAACAAGTGTATCTCATTTAGAAGTCCGTGTAATTCCTTTTAGTTGCTTAAAAACATTTTGTTGGACTTAGTGTGGAGAAATCTTAAGTTTGGAAAACATTTGAGTTACGTTCATTTTTAATTACAGCGTGATACCCGATGGTAAAGTTTAAAACACATTGCTTTGTAGTTTTGAAAACCTTATCTTTCCAAGTTTTATCCAATATCAACCCAATAGTTTGTTAAGGCATAATAGAAATCAAATCTAAGCATAAATAACCAAAGCAAAATTTTAAAGGCCTTTTACAATCCCAACAAAACCAAATGAAAATAACTGAAACAAAGTACCAAGCTTTTAAATCAGTGCAAATCCGATTTTATTCATGGCATGGTCACCTCGAGTCCACCCGGCTCCATGTCCGCGATATAGGTGTCACCTGAAATGATAAGGGAGAAGGTGAGTCACAAGACTCAGTGCATAAATCCCCCTCCCGATAATGCAACATACTAACACACACCATAACAAAGCAATACAATTAATGCACCCGATCCTAACCATCCATAACACCTTTTCTACCTCGTGTGGTACCAAACCACTGGTGGTGCCAAACCACTGGTGACCCAAAGTCACGATATCCATCAATGTGGTGCCAAACCACTGGTGACCCAAAGTCACGAATAATCCATATGTGGGGCCAACCCACGTTGTGATACCAAATCACTGGCGACGATCCCGTATCTCAAAAGTGGGGCCAACCCACGGTGGTGTTAAACCACAGGGACAAGTCGTTATGAGGTGCCAAACCTCTGGTGTCCCAAAGACACAAATGTGATACCAAATCACTGGTGACCGAAGCCACGAATAGTCAAGATGTGGGGCCAACCCACGTGTGATACCATAATATCAACTGTGGGGCCAACCCACTATGGTACTAGGCCACTGGGACAAGTCGCTATGAGGTGCCAAACCTCTGGTGACCCAAAGTCACAATAAATCGATCTGTGGTACCAAACCACTGGAGGTGCCAAACCTCTGGTGTCCCAAAGACACGGATATCATATTCCCCCTCCTCTCATATCACCCATTATCATACCGACTCATGTAAAGAATGCCAATCATGCAAATCATGCTAACATGTTTAGTATTGCATCTCATAACACATACATCATAGATCATGATATCATATATCAATAACAGAACTCGTAATGAAACGGACTTACCCGAATCCGTGCACATACCCCATAGGGTATCATATCAATCAACCATACTGTTTTGGCTTTAATAGACAATCAGGTTATTAAGCATATTACTAAGCAAAGAGTGTGTTAGTTACACACCTGTTAACACGCAAGCCTTAATCCCAAAGAACCGATCTAAGTCCCTCGATTACCTTGCTCCTAAAATCGGCCAAACATGAATATCAGAACCAAGGCCATTCGGCCAACCCAAATAACCCAAAGGGTTATTATTTGAACCCTTACCTTACAAACGATTTGGTTTCCTACCAAATCCCGAACCAAACGATGGTTCTCCCTTATACAAACGTCCACACCCTATTAAGAAGAACAGTTAATCCCCTAGTTAGAGACTTTGGCTTAACGAAACTAACAGAATAGACTAATGAAACCAACCCTTACCACCACTTACCAACCGATCACTCACAGATGGAGACTTCGCTTGCCTGCTTCGAAATCCCGGATACCCTATAATGAAATCGGTTCCAACACAAGAGGTTAACTCCCTTCAACAAATGCCGAAATCGGCTCTTAATCAAACCAAAATCGACAGAGAACAAGGGAGAGGGGAAATAGACATTCGGCCAAGCACTCACCTTCTTCAAACGATTGAAAAAAACCACACCAAAATTCGGGCACAAGAAAACCACTAGGAGAGGGGAGATTCGACTATAGATGCACAACACCACCTATGTTCGGCTTGAGTGCTAAGAGAGGAAAAGAAGATGTGAAATGAAGATAAAGTCTCGGCAAAGGGTTTTGAGAAAAAGAGAGAAAATGGACAGGAGGAAGGTACTTTCGGTTTGAAAAGAAAAAGAAATGGAGGAGGTATTTTGGAGAATAACTTTCGACTATTAAGGTTTCAAGAGAAGAAAGGAAGTATGAGAAGAAGAGGGTACTAGTTTCGGCTCAACACAATTGAAAAGAAAAACAAAGAAATGGAAGAGAGCATTCGGCCACACACACAATTTAGGAGACACAAGTGCAAATTTTGGCAAGTAGGTTGCTTGGACTTTCGGTTTCAAGAAAGAAAATGAAGGAACTCTATTGAAATTTCGGCTAGCTATTGACAAAAGAAGAACTTTGGCTTTGACACAAAATGGCCAAAAATGCACCAAAATGCAAAGTGAATTTCGGCACTCCCCACACCCACACCTACCAAACCGGCCACTCCCCCCAAAAATCTCTCCAACAATCGGCCACTACCAATAAACACTCCAAGCCACTAATTCAAACAGCTTTGAACTAGCCAACCTCCTAGATTTACTCTCCACCCACCATTCAAGTTACTTGACTTGGTCCATGGCAGAGTTTGAACTGCACACTACTTCTCCTCCTCCATGCCGTCAAAATGGAAGCAAAATGTGAGACTTCTGCAGCTCGAACACAGGACCTCTTCCCCTGCAAGTGACGTCACCCACAAGCTCTAAGTGGCGCCTACCTTGCCACTCTACTAGCTCAATTCTTGTGCTAACATTCACCTAAAAATACCTATAAACCCCAGCTCCTTCAGCTCCCCTCACATAAAGCTTAAAAACTAAAATTTTCCCTACCACTCAGGCTTACCCCAGGCTTACAACTAAGCCCCGAAACATCAAAAACAACAACACCGCCGACCAAACACATGCAAACAATGCAATAACAAAATAGCCCCCTATTCCAGGATATTACAGTTCTACCCCCTTAAAATAATTTTGACCCCGAAATTACCTGATCAAAAGAGTTGAGGGTATTGCTGTCTCATCATATCCTCTGGTTCCCACGTAGCTTCTTCCACGCCATGATTCCGCCATAGTACCTTCACCAAAGGCACAGACTTCCTACGCAGAACCTTCACATCCCGATCTAGAATCTGCACTGGTTCTTCCTCCATGGTCAAATCCGGATTTACCTCGATCTCTTCCACTGCTACGACATGCGATGGATCTGAACGATAACGCCTAAGCATCGAAACGTGAAAAATGTCGTGAATCTGACTCAACTCTGCTGGCAACTCAAGCTGATAAGCTACTGGTCCCACTCGTCTCAATACCTTATACGGCCCAATAAACCTCGGACTTAACTTGCCTTTCCTTCCGAACCTCAACACTTTCTTCCATGGTGAGACCTTCAGAAAAACTTGATCCCCCACAGCAAACTCTATATCCCTCCGCCTAAGGTCGGCATAAGACTTCTGCCTGTCCGAAGCTTCCTTCAATCGAGCCTGAACCTTGCCTTCAGTCTCTGCAACCAACTCTAGTCCCAACAACTGACGTTCACCCAACTCCGTCCAACATGTAGGTGAGCAACACTTCCTACCGTACAACGCCTCATATGGTGCCATCTTGATGCTTGCTTGGTAACTATTGTTGTAGGCGAACTCAGCTAATGGCAGAAACTCCTCCCAACTACCTCTGAAGTCCAGAACACAACCTCTCAGCATATACTCTAAGATCTGTATAACCCTTTCCGACTGCCCGTCAGACTGCGGGTGAAAAGCCGTGCTGAAATCCAAACGTGTACCCAGAGCCTGATGCAACTCTTTCCAGAACCTTGACGTAAATCTGGGGTCCCTATCCGAGATGATCGATACCGGCACACCGTGCAGCCTCACTATCTCTGACACATACAGCTTCGCCAACCTCTGAAGTGAGAAATCAACCCTCACCGGAATGAAGTGAGCTGATTTAGTCAGACGATCCACAATTACCCAAACTGAGTCTTTCTTGCTTGGCGTAAGAGGTAATCCACTGACGAAATCCATGGTTATCCTTTCCCACTTCCACTGGGGAATCTTCACTGGCTGAAGCAACCCTGACGGCAACTGATGTTCAGCCTTGACCTGCTGACATGTCAGACACTTCCCTACAAACTCTGTCACTTCTCGCTTCAAACCCGGCCACCAAAACTGCTCTCTTAGATCCCTATACATCTTGCTACCTCCAGGATGCATAGCGTATGGGCTGCTATGTGCGTCCTGAAGAATCATCTGCCTCAGCTCAACGTTCTTTGGCATACAAGCTCTTCCTTGAAAACACAGCACCCCATCACTAAACACACTGTAACCCTCCAAACCACTATCCTGCACCTGCAACCTCTGCGCACTCAACACCTCATCCTCCAACTGTTTCTCCTTGATCTGCTCCACCCAAGTAGGCTTAACCTGCAACTCTGCCAGAATACTTCCGTCATCATACAAACTCAAATGGGCAAACATCGCTCTTAAGTCCGAAACAACCTTACGGCTCAACGCGTTTGCCACCACGTTAGCCTTGCCCGGATGATACTCAATCGAACAGTCGTAGTCCTTTAGCAACTCAATCCATCTGCGCTGCCTCAGATTCAAATCCTTCTGAGTCAAAAGGTACTTCAGACTCTTGTGATCTGTGTAGACTATCGATCTCTCCCCGTACAAGTAGTGCCTCCAAATCTTCAAAGTGAAGACTACTGCTGCTAACTCCAAGTCGTGCGTCGGATAATTGACCTCATGTAGCCTCAGCTGCCGAGATGCGTAAGCTACAACCTTTCCTTCCTGCATCAGCACACAACCCAAGCCCGTATGTGATGCATCGCAATATACTGTGAATTCCTTTCCTGCCTCAGGTTGAATTAAAACCGGAGCCTCAGTCAAAATCTTCTTTAGCTTGTCGAAACTTTCTTGCTGCTTTTCAGTCCAAACAAACGGAATCCCTTTCCTTAGCAGCTTAGTCATCGGTGCTGCAATCAACGAAAATCCCTCGACAAATCTTCGGTAGTATCCTGCCAAGCCCAGAAAACTCCGAATCTCAGCCACTGACTTAGGCGGCTTCCAATCCAAAACTTCCTCAATCTTCCGAGGATCCATTCTAATTCCCTCAGCCGACACTACATGACCCAAGAAAGTCACCTCCCTAAGCCAGAACTCGCACTTACTGAACTTAGCATAAAGCTGCTTCTCCCTCAAAATCTGCAATACCACTCGCAAGTGCGCATCATGCTCCTCTTCTATCCTTGAGTACACCAGGATGTCGTCTATGAAAACCACAACAAACTGATCCAAATACTGCTGAAACACCCTATTCATCATATCCATGAATGCTGCCGACGCGTTAGTCAACCCAAACGGCATACCAGAAATTCATAGTGCCCATACCGGGCACGAAACGCCGTCTTGTGGATATCCGCCTCCTTCACCTTTAACTGATGATACCCAGACCTTAAATCGATCTTTGAAAACACCGCTGCACCCTTCAGCTGATCGAACAAGTCATCTATCCGTGGCAACGGATACTTGTTTTTTATCGTCAGCTTATTCAACTGGCTGTAGTCTATACACATCTGCATTGTACCATCTTTCTTCTTGACAAAGAGTACCGGCGCTCCCCACGGTGAAACACTTGGCCTGATAAAGCCTCGATCCAACAACTCCTGGATCTGAGCTTTAAGTCCACTAACTCCTTTGGCGCCATCCTATATGGAGCAATAGACACTGGCGCAGTCCCGGGTAACAAGTCTATCCCGAACTCCACCTCACGATCCGGCGGCAAACCCGGAAGCTCCTCTGTAAACACGTCAACAAATTCCTTAACTATCCGAACCTTCTCTACAGCAGACTCTTTAGCCTCCAAAGCATACATATGAACCACATACGCTTCACAGCCCTTCCTGACCATCTTCTCAGCCTTCAAAGCAGATACCACGTTGGATAAGTAATCTCTTCTCTTACCTATCATGACTACCTCATCACTCCCAGGCGTCTTTAGAACCATGCGCTTAGCCGTCAAAATGGAAGCAAAATATGAGACTTCTGCAGCTCGAACACAGGACCTCTTCCCCTGCAAGTGACGTCACCCATAAGCTCTAAGTGGCGCCTACCTTGCCACTCTATAGCTCAATTCTTGTGCTAACATTCACCTAAAAATACCTATAAACCCCAGCTCCTTCAGCTCCTCTCACATAAAGCTTTAAAACTAAAATTTTCCCTACCTCTCAGGCTTACCCCAGGCTTACAACTAAGCCCCAAAACATCAAAAACAACAACACCGCACACCAAACACATGCAAACAATGCAATAACAAAATAGCCCCCTATTCCAGGATATTACAAGACGAGTGGAAGACACACTTCAAAGAGAAATTAGGAATACACAAAGCAGAACCAACACCATTTCGTGGGACAAACGAATTAAAGATCGGAGATCAAGTATTGTTAGATAAAGCAGACCCTTGAATAGCTCCTCCTAACCCTGATACAAACAAAGAAATCTCTTTTGAGGTAATCAATGTTTTCCCATACGGAATAATCGAAGTAAGTGATCCTACATTTGGAACTTTTAAAGTAAACGATACTCGACTTAAGCTTCACCATGATAGTATAACTGATAACATGAGAGAGGATGTACAACTCTTTAAACCACCCTGATTATGCAAATGAGAGGTAAGTTTAGCTTAAGACTATAAACAAGCTCTTCTCGGGAGGCAACCCGAGTACTAACCCCATTAATTTTTTACATTTTTATTTCTTTCTTTTAATTTTTCGTTTTAGCACCAAACTATAAACTAACCAAGTGCAGATTTCCACACCACACAGCCTTACACACGGCCGTGGCCGTGGCCGTATGGATACTACGGATGTACGTACTGACATGAAAGAGATAGTACAACACAGGACGAAAAATATCTTCAAGCCACAGACTCCAATCAAACACCATGATCGTGCAAGGCGGTCGTGGCTGACATTTTTTTACCAAGCACGGGCGTGCCGACCTGCACATGGGCGTGGGAGAAACGAACGAAGCATAACACGGCCGTGCGACACGACCGTGTGACTCGACACACCCACGGTACACGGGCGTGGGGTTGTACCAGACATCAAAAATCTATTTAACCCACCCCTCCCTCTTTTCACCTACCTCATTCTTCAGATCTTTCCCCTCTTCCATACTTTTCTTCCTTAGCCCTTAGCTAAACTCTTGATCTCCACAATAGCCATGTCGAAGAAGCGGAAGGACTCAAGCACAGTCGCCCTGTGAGAGACCGATCTACATAAGTTCATGTCAGCCGCTTCATCCACTCGACAAGCCAAGGGTCTTTGAGGCCATTTAACTTTTATTTTTCTTTTCTCGTTTTCTTTATTTTCCTTATCTTTACTTCTCTTCTACTAAATTTAATTTATCTTATTTTAGTTTCTTAGTTTTAGGTTCTAAAGGCTGCTAGGGAATCACACCTCGACCACGACCACCACTCCACCACAGTCTTAGAAATCACACCCGCCTCGCGAACCATCCAACAATAAGGACTTTTCAATCCATTCATCTTTTCTTTTAGTTTTATGTCAATTTTTACACTATTTCTCTTTATCTTTCTTATCTTTAAATACATAATTAATTTATTTTAAATATGTCTTAATATTTCCTAGCTATTTCTTCACGAGCTTCCCAATTTCTTCATCTAGCGCAAAGCTCGATAGCAGCCACCACACCACGGGACTCCCAACTCAAGGAACCCATCCAAATTCAGGAAGTTTCACCTTCTCTTAAATTTCATATATATCTTTGTACATTGAGGGTAATGTACATATTAAGTGTGGGGGGTGAATATTTATTTCAAAAAAGTGCCTAACTTTCTTCATTATTCTCAAATCCCTGAGTTATGCCATGAATGATATCTTGTCTTTAAGTAATTTTCTCATATTACTAATTACAAAAAACTTCCTATGATTTATTATTTTTATTAATATGTTTTGGATTAAATCATTAATAATTGTATAGTGATGATTTAAACTTTAGGAGACTAGAGAATCAAGCATGATGAGTCTATTTTCAAAAAGTAAAATTGATAGGTTGTCTACCTGAATCTAATTATTACCTTGAAGTTTGAAATTTACAAGGATGATATAAAAAACCCATAATTTTTTTTGTAAGATTTTGAGCCTTTTAGAGCATACATTCTTTCGTGCTCACTTTTTTATGAGTGTGTCAACATTGATTTGTTATTCTAGAACTTGCTTCGATTATACATGTCAAGACTACACTATTGATTTGATATACAGAGATGATAAAGGCGCTTAGGATTTAACCCACTTACTCCACTAAAAGCCTACCCTCATAATTAACCCCTAGTGAACCCCCTTTGATCCTAAAAAACCTTTTTATTGACTCACCCACTAATATTAACCCAAAACCTGGTCTGTATTTGTTATCACTATTCCTCTTGACCACCCTTATATCGAATTTGATCTGATCAGTTGCCTAACTATAATCTTTATTTCAGTAATTAAATTCATCCTTTATTACGACTTGATATGTTCTTAAAAAAAATGAAGTATACTCAGTATTTGTTCTATGTAATTGAGCTTATATGTAAAATTCCAAATCTTGAAGAAGAAGTTTGTTTTATTAGTTTTCAATTGATGTAATCATTTAGGAGTAATTCCTTTTTCTAGTTAGGTAAATTGTCAATTCAATCTCGATTCTAACCCTCTAATTTAGCCTTTATCCACACCTTTAACCTAAGCCCCGTTACAACCCTTTTTAAAGACCTTTTGATCTGTGTATCATCTTATTTTACCGTGGTGGAGATTTGATTTTCAGGCAAGCTTATGGGATTAACTTTTCATGTTTGACTTTTGAGTGCTTAATTTTGAACCTTAAACACTTTGAGTGATTTCAGTGAATCTTTAGTGAGGATGTCAACTCTTGTCAATTCCGAATCAGAGGTAATTATTTAGGTTAAGGGAAACGCCTATGTTTTCGTGCTATAAAAACTATGACTTTGATTGTTTGAATATTTAAGACCCTTTGAGTTAAATTATCAATGTATGAATTATCTTTGAATTATGATGAAACATTATTGATGAATATTATGAATCGAGGAAGTTCATTTTAATTGTGAGTTGAGAATTCTGCTTGAGGATAAGCAAATTCTTAAGTTTGGGGGTATTTGATAAACCGTAATATGAACATATTTTAATCCCACATTTAGCATACTTTTGGATGATTTAAGCCTTGAATTGTGTAATTTGGCGCTCTTAATCCTTTGTTTTCATGTTTTATACTCAAAAGAGCATCGGAGGATGAAAAGAACGAGAAACGGGCCCAAAACAGAGTAAATGGGCCATATCATGAAATCGACACGGCCTGGGCCCAAGACCACACGGCCCTGCCTTATTAATAGACTCGAACATGGCCTGGCCACGATTCACACGGGTGTGTGCCATGGGCGTGTCCTTGACGTGAGAAAGAAGAGTTTCAGTCGGATTAGGGTACTTAGAGGCAAAGAAAGTCATTCCAAAAGCCTATATAAACACCCTAGAGGCCAACCTTCAGGGAGCAGCCAGCTAGGCTAAGGAGCCGAGCCAGAGAGGCCAGAATTGTGGGATTCACTCGAAGAATAGCCAGTTGATTCATCTCAAGAAGCCGGAGTTATACTCAAGACAGAGGATCTCTCCTTCAATTCCTTCAGGGGGCTTTAGGGTTTTCTTATGTTTTGTTTTATCTTCTCTTTTGAGATGTATTCTTTTATGATTATGAACTAAACCCTCTGATACCTAAGGAGGATGAAACCTTAGATGAATCTTGTTATCGTTTGCTGAACTATACGATAAATACTTGATTTGTTCTTAACTATGTGTTCTTAATTCTTGTTTTGGTATTTTCGGGATATTGATTCAAGTACTGATGTGCTTAGGTGGTGGAGCAAAAGTCCCTACCTAAGAGTAGATCCAGCATAGTTGAGCGGAGTTGCTCGCGCTCCTAGAAATAGGGTGACGAAAATCTGCCAGATTAGGGTCAAACCTAATATAGGAGTCCATAGATCGGGTTAATGCAATTCTAGGGGTTTTAATTAGAAAGAGATTTCAATTAATCAACCTAGGGTTAGACGTTAGTAGCCTCGAAAGAGGTATTAATATAAATTAGGGAATCCTACGTATCAAGTCAAGTGAATAAATCGTCTGGTTCAGAGTTAGATAACAAGTGAAGTCTAGGTGGATTCTTCCTCGGGTATTGTCTTAATCAATTGGTTTTTCCCAAAGTTATTTTCCCCAATTCATTCTCTGTGTCATTCCATCTTTAGCTTAGTTGTTAGTTAATTTAGATAAAAATTCCTTTAATTCTTAGGCTAGATAATAAAAAGAAAGTTAGTATTAGTACTTTTGGTTCCTTTGGGTTCGACAATCCGGTCTTGCCATAGCTATACTACTGTTCGATAGGTGCACTTGCCTCAAGTTATTGTCACAGTTAGTTTCTAGGCTCAATCATTCTTTTTATAAATTTTTAAGACTCTGAGACACGATCAAGTTTTTGGCCCCGTTGCCGGGGAACTGAAATATTAAGAACGCTTAATTTTTATTACTTTAGCCATATTATTTTTTTTTGCAATTTATTTTTACTTTTCTAAATTTTCTTCTATTCTTCTGCCAGGTACCTCTAGTTTATGACTAGAAGGAACCCGACAGGACCTCTGATTTACGGCAGTGATATTAAAAGTACTGTTCGCAGAAATCGTAGAGAAATAAGGCGAAGCTTAAATTACATAGAAGAAGAGCAAGAAGTCGAAGCTAATACCACTGAAGAGATGGCTGAGAATAACCCGCCACCTCAAGAGATGGACGAACATCATGCTCCTCGAACTATGTATGATTATGCTAAACCTAATTTAACAGGAACTGAGTCAAGTATTGTTAGACCTACTATTGCTGCAAATAATTTTGAACTAAAACTTAACACTATACTCAAGACAGAGGATCTCTCCTTCAATTCCTTCAAGGGGTTTTAGGGTTTTCTTATGTTTTGTTTTATCTTTTCTTTTGAGATGTATTCTTTTATGATTATGAACTAAACCCTCAGGTACCTGAGGGGGATAAAACCTAAGATGAATCTTGTTATCATTTGATGAACTTTATGATAAATACTTGATTTGTTCTTAACTATGTGTTCTTAATTCTTGTTTTGGTATTTTCGGGATAATGATTCAAGTATTGAGGTGCTTAGGTGGCGGAGCAAAAGTCCCTGCCTAAGAGTAGATCCATCATAGTTGAGTAGAGTTGCTCGCACGCCTAGAAATAGGGTGACGAAAATCTACCGGATTAGGGTCAAACCTAATATGGGAGTCCATAGATCGAGTTAATGCAATTCTAGGGGTTTTAATTAGATAGAGATTTCAATTAATCAACCTAGGGTTAGACATTAGTAGCCTCGAAAGAGGTATTAATATAAATTAGGGAATCCTATGGATCAAGTCAAGTGAATAAATCGTCTGGTTCAGAGTTAGATAACAAGTGAAGTCTAGGTGGATTCTTCCTCGGGTATTGTCTTAATCAATTGTTTTTTCCCAAAGTTATTTTCCCCAATTCATTCGCTGTGTCTTTGCATCTTTAGCTTAGTTGTTAGTTAATTTAGATAAAAATTCCTTTAATTCTTAGGCTGGATAATAAAAAGAAAGTTAGTATTAGTACTTTTGGTTCCTTTGGGTTCGACAATCCAGTCTTGCCACAACTGTACTACTGTTCGATAGGTGCACTTGCCTCAAGTCATTGTCACAGTTAGTTTCTAGGCTCGATCATTCTTTTTATAAATTTTTAAGACTCTGAGACACGATCAAGGTGTTACAAATACAATGTTATATGGATGCTAAATCATGTGAATAATATGCTAAATGAGTCGATTTAAGTTTCAAGAAAATGTTAGTATGTTCTTATAGGAAATCGTGTATGCATTTGTGGTTTGAATCATTTCCATTTAACTTGTGAATGCATGTGAATATATCAGCTAGACTTGTTGGTTATTAAAGCATGTACACGCCATTTAATCTTGATGAATTATTGTTAAATGAATTATATATAAGTGAGTTAAGTGTAATTGCTTATAGGAGTATATGTTAGTTTTATGACTTAATGAAATGTGAGTATGTTATCTTGACTTAATTAGAATATGATTGTAAATGTGTTGTAGTATGTTCTTATTTAACCATTGATATTGTGTGTACATTGTGGTTATTCTGAGCATTCACTGAGCTTGTTAAGTTTACCCACTCCTTTCTTAAAACCATTGCAGATTAGTTGTGTGTCGTTGAGAGCAGTGTGGTTTTTGCGAGGTGATCCAAGCAAGTCCTTTTCCATTATTTTGTAGGTGTTATTGTTATTTGTTTTCGTTTTGTGAATAAGGGAATGTGGTAGACTTTGTGCTAGATTTTGCCATGATGTTTCGACGTTCCATAGCTTAATTGCTCTTAGGATTTTGAGATTTAAATCGTACTACTTGGATTGATTTCTGTTGTTTGTAACTATTATTATGGTCATTTTGATGTTTATTTGATGATGATATGATAGCATGACCAGTAGACATTAATTAGTATGAGTTATATGTTTGAAACTGTTGTATTTTTTATGCCTGGAGCAGAGGTATCAATATTCGGGTTTTAATATCGATACCTCTATGATTTTTGAAAGTGCAAGAAGTTAGTAACGTAATTTGGTATTGATACCCTATCACGAGGATCGATACTCGGGGTAACTTTACCAATACTTTTTTAGCTGTACCGATATTTTCTTGTGTTTTCATTTTAGACGAGAAACAGAATGCTAATTTGGTACCGATTTTCCATACGGTATCAATACCGTACCAGGAAAATATTGATACATTTATCCTAGTACCGATACCTACGTGATTGTCTTGGAAATTTTGCTAAGTGGTCCTAATGCATGTTTAATTATTATTATAAGTTTATTTAAAGTATGTTTGGCATGTTTTAATGACGGTTGATATATGTTTGACTGAAAATTTATAAGATCACTGATAAAGAGGATGATTTCTTAATAATGTGACAATTTACTATGAGTATAACATGAGACGGTGGTGTGGCATCCTGATATCTGAGCTTGGCGACCAGGCCGGTTAGAAGGAGTTATAGAAACTGTGCAGTACAACACTCAGTGGATGGAGAAAATGCAGTCGTACGTTGACAATTATGTGGTGTGACATAGGTTGCAAGACCTGTAATGGCCGGTGAATCCATGGGTTGCATTCCAGCAATGAGAATTGGAACGTACTAAAGAAAGAGAGGAAGAAGGAGCAGATGCAGATGAATAAGACATGATGCAGAACGATGATCACGTGCCCCACGTTGACGACCTAAATGAGGACAAGTCGTGAAGAAAGAGCGTTTGTTCCTGAGCATCCTTCAACCAAAGGGGTCATCTTTGGTAACCCTGATGAGGATGAGTCATGTAGTCAACCAGATCAACGTGTGTACAAACAGGCAGTGATGAAGGGATAAGGGAAGTATATTGTGGAACAAAAGTTGGACTCTAATGATGAAGACTAGTTACATTTCGTTGCATTTTTGTATTTTTATGTGGAATGTAACTATTAAATACTGAACTATTTTGAACTAAACTTGATTTGGATTGTTTTTATTTTTATTTTATTATTTGCATACTGTGTTTATTTGTTTTTGTGTTTTTGTGTTTTTCTGTGTAGGCGATCCACTCAACAATTACACAACAGATACGAGCTTCAACGAGAAAGTGGACGACCCTAACTTGCTAACATGAGCCATCACGATATTCAGGAAAGTTTATTAACATTTCTATCTTTGTTTAGTGATAAATATCAAGGAAAATGTGTAATTTAAGTGTGGGGGCATTCATAGAAAAATTTTACATGCTTAGTTATTCTTATTGTTGTGTGCTTATTTTTATCTTTTTGCTTTAGTTACATTGCATGGTACTTGAAATGATATGATTGGCAATTGGTTGAATGTGGCATGATATTGTGTAATAGATTCTTTGATTTATACAAATTTTGGATGGCGCTTGATGGATTCTATTCAATGAGTTAAATTATTTAGTTCAATTAGTTACATTGCATAATAGAGTAGAGGTAGTCAAAATTCATGATTTTTTTTCAATTTTTGACCAAATGATGAGTAAGTATGTAGATAAATGTGTGAATGCATGTGTTGGAATTTAATATTATTAGTGGAAATGAGAAACATGTGTTGGTTTTGTATGCATCAAGATGTTAAGGAATGACCTAAGGCATTGTTTGTTTAGCTAAAAGCCTAAACGACTAACCTATAGGCTATACATATCCCTAGTTCCCCGATTTTGAGCCTTGTTGATCCACATCTTTGAAACCTTGGCCTGAACTGAGTTAATAACTCAACCCTTTTCAGTCATTGGCCTTGTTGATCCGCATCTTTGAAATGCACTATAGAATGGACGTCAAGCCATGAATATTGAGGGTAAGGTAGAAACAATTTGGAGGATTTAAAAAAATAAATTTGAGAGAATAGTGAAGAAATGGTTCGAAGCATTATGAAAGTCCCGAGAAGCGCTTATTTAGAGTCTAAGCTCGACTTACCTCGTACACGGTTACGATGGATCTCAGAGCCGAAACTCTTCTCTATTGATGGTCTCAAAACTAACTATAATTCAACGAAGCCAAGCGTACCTATCGAACAGTAGTATAGCTATGGTGAGTCCAGAATATCGTATCCACAAGGACTAAAAATACTAGTAATTACTATCTTTTTATTATTTATCCTGATAATTAAAGGGGTGTTTGAGTCTAAAATTGAACTAACTAATTAACTATGAGCACGACAGAGATAAAGTTTGAAAAATATTTGAAGAAAACCAATGAGAGAGATAATACCCAAGGAGAAATCCACCTAGATTTCACTTATTATTATTATTCCAAATTAAATGATTTATTCACTTGCCTTGAACCGTAGAAATCCCTAAATTATGTTATATCTCTTTCGAGACTAAGAACAACTAATTCTCGGTTGATTAATTGAAATCTCTTTCTAATTAAAACCTCTATTGTCGCATTAACTCGATCTATGGATTCCATTATTAGATTTGACTCTAATCCGCCAGATTTATGCCATCCTATTTCTAGGATTGCAATCAACTCCACTTAATTATGCTACATCTACTCTTAAGCAAGGACTTTTGCGCCACTGATTAAGCACATCAAACTTGGATTAATATCTTGAAAATATTAAAGCAAGGGTTAAGAACACATAATTAAGAACAACAATGAAACACCCCAAACCCGACCCACAAGCCCCGACCGGATCTGGTATGCTTCTTGAGAAAAACTCGTTTTGTCGTTTTGGAAAACATGTGATTTTGTGGTAAGAGAATAGATTTGAAGTACAATCTTGTTGAAAACCGGGTTGTGATTTAAGTTTGTTTCTTATTAAATCGTTAACTTTATGTTTTTAGAAAATTTATATATCAAAAGAAGAACCGAATTTAAAACTTATTATTAAGTTGAAAACCATAGGTATTTAGATGTCAAAACCGTTTAATTCGATTATCGAAAATATTTAATTATTTAGTTAAAGTTGAGCGTAGCCGAATAAAAATTTAAAACGTATAAATAGAACAATTTATAGCGGCCTTATTACAATAACATAACCCAAAATAAATCCCGAAATAATAAAAGAAAACATAGTAGGTTTAATTAAAAAAACCCATATATTGAGTTGAGCAATGGCCACTACGTAATTCTCGCTGACCCGGTCCATCACGCTAAGTGTCACCTGAAAAAGATATCCCACGAGGGGTGAGTCAACAGACTCAATGTGTAACAGTACACTAAAAACCCAATCGATCATAGCAATAAAGCCAATTTAAATCACATTTAGCCATAAGCCCATAATATAGCAAATCAGATAATCATATGTACATATAAAATGAAATGCAATCCCGAGCCCACCTAGATATCCATTCGCTACACACCACCCGTACCTGCCAATCACACTGTGGGGATTACTAAATCGACCCTCCATCCGCTACACACCATCGAAGCCAGTCGCTGCAGTCAACTGCACATCGCCCTTATAAATTGTGGCATGGCCACCGGATAATTGTGACAGAGTCACCGGATTCATAATATGTGACCGAAGTCACCGGATACAGAATATTGTGACATAAGTCACCGGATAATGTGGTAAAAACCACCAGAACACTTCCCCTTTATCAAAATCACCCATATGCCCATGTACATACATATTATTCAGATTTTATGCAATATACCCCAAAATCGTAACGGAATCATACACATATCATATCCATGCACAGCATTATTAACGAAGTATTAGGGGGTTAACGTACCTGAATATCATGTACCACTGAATGGTACCCGCAACCATTATCAAACATATTTCTTATTAACACATGCAAATATTAATACTATAAATTTATTGGAAATTTAGTGTAGGGCTACACACCTGATAACAGTGATTACGGTACTATCGATACCAACACTCTCACTAACAAGAATAACAATGAAATGCTTATCCCTATCGAACTGCCCCTAAAAGATCATAGTCAAAAACGACCAACCATAATAGACAAAATGGCCTTTGGCCACATAGTAAGACTCCTTACCTTGATTGTCTAAATCCCGAAAGGTTCCTTTCCAACCGTCGGCTACAACTAAATCCCGAAATCTTCCTTCAAGGTTTCGGCCAAAGAGAATAAAAGAGATTAGAGTTTTGCTTTTCAATAGTCAGAGAAAGAATAAGGAAAGGTAATCAGCCTAGAAGGGATTCTTACAGAAAAAGAATGACCAAAACGTAAATGGTCAATAACCTCTAAGAAATCGACAAAAGAACCTGAAGTAGAGAAATCGGTTCAGATGAGAAAGATAATAGGCTTTTGGTGCTTAGGAATAATCGGTTAAAGTTAAATGTTCTTGGCTTTTGATGAAATATGAAAAGAAGAATGAAGGGGATGGAGTGTGATACGGGTTGGCTTGATGACAAGAGGGAGATTCGGCTTACCCTTAAACAAATAAGAAAGAAAAGAAAAGAAACAAATGACCCTTATGGTCTATGGATGATTCGGCCAAAGTCTAACAATAGAAGAAAAAGAATAGATTTTGGTGTGGTTTGGTTACAAAGAAAAAGGTGAAAGTTTATGAGAGAATGAGGTTGGAAATTGGCAAAAGAAAGTGACCAAAATGGCTCTTTGATGGCCTTAAGCTTTCGGCACCACATTAGAGAAAGAAGAAGAAACCCAAAAAATAAACACCTAAACCTCTTAAGAAAATTTCGGCTACTCCCCTCTACCACATGACCGAAATGATCATCAAAGAATTCCCTTGGCCGGCCAACTCACATTCTCATCACAAATCCCACATTTTCCTCCTTATTTCCTCCTAATCTTCCTCCTAATCCCTTTCAAAATTCAACCAACCCCCTAGCCCCCCATGCCATCTACATACATGGTCAAAAGGCCATAAAAAAAAATTTCAAAAACATCAATCCTTAATTCAAGCCTTATGTCCCCTTATCTTACCAAAACTTCTTGATTCCTTACCTTAAGTTAATCACTTGCCTTTTTCCCTTAGTCTACTATCCATAAATGAGAAAGTCCATCCTTACCATAATTAAAGTTTGAGCGACACATGCCATACAAATGCAAAAATAAAAGTCACCTTATTGCCATCCATGGGATTCGAACCTAAGCCCCCCTCACACTGCTTGTGGCGTCACTTCTTAAGGCCCTAAGTGGCGCCTCCCTTGCCACTTTGCCAACTGAATTCTTGTGATTAAATCCTCATACAAATTTTTTTCTTAAGGCCAATCTTGCTTAGCTCCCTTTTAAGAATTAAAAATCTAATATCTTTCTAAGGCATTCTCTTAAATTCTAAAATTCCCGAAGTCCCCAAAACACATACAGATAGCAAACAACATGCCACTGCACACATTCAAGTGAAAATGCGTAAACCCTAAATCCCGAATATTACAGTTCTACCCTCCTTAAAAATAATTTCGACCTCGAAATTACCTGGCTAGAATAAGTGAGGGTATTGCTTTCGTATTGCCTCCTCCGGCTCCCACAAAGCCTCTTCCGATCCATGGTTACGCCATAACACTTTGACGAGAGGAACTGATTTCCTCCGTAACACCTTCACATCCCGTTCCAAAATCTGAATCGGCTCTTCCTCATAAGACAAATCCGATCTTAGCTCCACTTCCTCAACTGGCACTACATGAGATGGATCCGATCGGTAACGACGTAGCATCGAAACATGAAACACATCGTGCATCTGCTTAAACTCCGAAGGCAACTCTAACTGATACGCCACTGGTCCAACCCACTTCAAAACCCGATAAGGTCCTATAAACCTAGGACTTAACTTTCCTTTGCGACCAAATCTCATTACCTTCTTCCATGGCGACACTTTAAGAAATACTTGATCTCCTACAACAAACTCTCCGCTTAAGATCTGCGTACGACTTTTTCCTGTCAGATGCCTCCTTCAACCGTGCCCGAATTACCCTAACCTTTTCTTCAGATTCAGCCACCAACTCTGGACCCAAAACTTGACGTTCCCCCAATTCTGTCCAACACGTAGGAGTGCGACACTTCTGTCCATATAGCGCTTCGTACGGTGCCATCCGAATACTTGCTTGGTAGCTGTTATTGTATGAAAACTCTGCTAAAGGCAAAAACTCTTCCCAGCTTCCTCTGAAGTCTATCACACAACCCCTTAACATATCCTCTAACACTTGGATTACTCGCTCAGACTGGCCGTCTGACTGTGGATGAAATGCCGTACTGAAGTCTAACCTGGTGCCCAAAGCCTGATGTAATACTTTCCAAAATCGAGACGTAAACCTTGGATCCCTATCCGAAATAATCGACACCGGCACTCCATGCAACCTCACAATCTCTGCCACATACAACTTTGCCAACTTCTGCAAAGAGTAATCAACCCGCAGTGGTATGAAATGTGCAGACTTCATCAATCGATCCACTATCACCCATACCGAGTCTTTCTTAGTAGGCGTAAGGGGAAGCCCACTAAAAAAATCCATGGTGATTCTCTCCCACTTCCACTGCGAAAAGCAATCGCAAAGGTACTTGGTGTTCAGCCTTAACTTGCTAACACGTTAAGCACTTTCCTACAAATTCTGTAACTTCCTGCTTAAGACCAGGCCACCAAAACTGATCCCGTAGATCTCTATATAACTTACTTCCTCCAGGATGCATAGCATAAGGGCTACTATGCGATTCCTGAAGAATCCTTCGCCTCAGCTCCTCATCCTTCGGCAAACAGACCTTACCCTTGAAACACAACACTCCATCACTATTAACACTATAATCTTCCAACTCCCCATTCTGCACTTGACGTAGCTTAACACTTAGATCATCATCTACCAGCTATCTTTCTTTCACCTGACTCAAGCATGTCGGCTTTACCTGCAACTCTGCTAACAAACTTTCGTCGTCATAAAGACTAAGATGTGCAAACATCGCCCTCAAATCCGACACTACTTTCCCACTTAGGGTGTCTGCCACCACATTCGCCTTGCCCGGGTGATACTCTATAGAACAATCGTAGTCTTTCAACAACTCCACCCACCTTCGCTGTCTCAGATTCAGCTCCTTCTGAGTCAGCAGATACTTCAGACTCTTGTGGTCCGTATAGATTACTGACTTTTCTCCATACAGATAATGCCTCCATACCTTAAGAGCAAAGACTACCGCTGCCAACTCTAAGTCATGCGTCGGATAGTTAACCTCGTGTGGCCTTAATTACCGAGATGCATAAGCGACAACCTACCCGTCTTGCATCAGAACACATCCTAATCCTGTGTGAGAAGCATCACAATACACCACAAAATCCCTCCCTGCCTCAGGCTGAATCAAAACCGGAGCTTCAGTTAAAACCTTCTTAAGCTTCTCAAAGCTCTCTTGCTGCTTATCTGCCCATACGAAAGGTACCTCCTTTCTCAACAACTTTGTCAAAGGTGCAACTATTGATGAAAACCCCTCTACAAACCTTCTGTAGTAGCCTGCTAATCCCAAGAAATTGCAAACCTCAGCTACATACTTAGGTGGTTTCCAATCTAACACTGCCTCAATCTTCCGAGGATCCACCCTTATCCCTTCCGCAGACACCACATGCCCTAAGAACGCAACTTCCTTCAGCCAAAATTCACACTTGCTGAATTTGGCATAGAGCTTCTTCTCCCTTAACACTTGCAACACTATCCGAAGATGCTCCTCATGCTCTACCCCGGACTTGGAATACACTAGAATGTCGTCTATAAACACAATGACAAACTGATCCAAGTAGGGTTGGAAAACCCGATTCATCAAATCCATGAACGCAGCTGGGGTGTTCGTCAATCCGAACGGCATTACTAAGAACTCATAATGCCCGTATCTTGTCCGGAAAGCTGTCTTATGGATATCCGCTTCCTTCACCTTCAGCTGATGATATCCCGACCGTAGATCTATCTTTGAGAATACCGCCACTCCCTTAAGCTGATCGAACAAGTCGTCTATCCTTGGCAAAGGGTACTTGTTCTTGATGGTCAGCTTATTCAACTGCCGATAGTCTATGCACATATGCATAGTTCCGTCCTTCTTCTTCACGAACAAGACCGGTGCTCCCCATGGAGACACACTGAGTCGGATAAACCCACGATCAAGCAACTCTTAAATCTGAGCCTTAAGCTCAGCCAACTCCTTTGGTGCCATTCTATACGAAGTGATAGATACTAGCGCCGTTCTAGGCAACAAGTCAATCCCAAATTCCACCTCCAGATCCGGACACAATCCTAAAAGTTCTTCCGGAAAGACATCCACAAATTCTCTCACAGTCCTGACCTCTTCAACAATGGCTTCCTTGACCTCCAAGGCACTAACCAACATCAGAAAAGCTACACATCCCTTTCTAACCATCTTTTCTGCCTTAAGGGTAGATACTACATTTGATAAGTAATTCCGTCTCTCGCCCATCACCACAACTTCCTTATCGCCAATAGTTCTCAATGACATGCGCTTAGCAGCACACTCTACATTCGCACGGTACTTCACAAGCCAGTCCATGCCTAGGATCAGGTTAAATTCCCCGAATGGCAACTCCATTAAGTCAACCGGAAACTGCGTCCCTTGAACTTCTAAAGGCACTTCCTTAAAGAGCTTATCTACTACTACAGTCTGCCCTAAAGGACTAAGTACGGTCATCTTCCTAGGTACAATCTCAAAGTTCACATGCAGAGTTCCAGATACTTCACTAGCGATGTATGAATGAGTTGACCCTATATCTATCAAAGCAATAAAGGGTAATCCAGATATAAGGAACGTACCCGTGATAACATCAGGTGCATCACTATCTTCCCTCCGACGAACCGCATATACCAGACCTGGCTGTCTAGCCTCAGAGTTACCACCACCTCTACCTGAAGTTCCGCGACCTCTACTAGAACCATTACCTCTGCCATTTAGACCACGACCCCTTGACAGCTGCTGTCCACATCTGCCAGCCTGATTAAAACCCTGACCTGCTGAGCGGTTCCTATCTGTATCCATCGGACAATCCTTAGTCATATGATCCTTGGACCCACACTTAAAACATCCCCCTGTCTTTTTCCAACATTCCCCTGGGTGCATCTTTCCATACTGAGCACAAGTACGGTACTGTCCTCCCGTAGCAACCTGCTGACCTCGTGGCCCATCAACTCTAGGTCTCTTTTGAAAATTCCCGGATGGCCCTGAAGACCCATAGCTCCTCTTATTCTTATTCTGACCTCTGTCCCGTTTCTATCTCTCGGTCCGCTTAACTTCTTCAGCTATCCGCGCCCTATCCACTAAGACTGCAAAGTCCCTCTCTCGATGCGGAGCAATTAACACTCGCAGCTCATCTCGCAACCCATCCTCAAATCTAACACACCGCTCATAATCAGTAGCTACAATCCCTCTAGCATACCAACTTAACCGCAGAAACTCCGCTTCATACGCAGCTACCAACTTATTTCCTTGTACTAAATTCAGAAACGCCTTTCTCTGAGAGTCGATGTAGCTAGCTCCAACATATTTCCCTTCAAACTTAACCTTAAAATACCCCCAATCCACTCGATCCGCAGGGATACTCTCCTTGACAATGAGCCACCACTGATAGGCCTCATCTCGAAGCAGCGAAACAGCACCTTTCAGCTTTTCCTCAGCAGTGCAGACCAAATCGTCCATGATCCTCTCGACTACCTCTAACCAGTACTCCGCTACATTCGGAGCTACCCCAGATACTCCCCTAAAAATCTCAGCTCCATTGGATCTAAGTCTCTCAGCTACAGACTTTCGAGCTCCATTACCCATACTAGCTCCCGCTACTCTCTCTAGAACTCGTAGCATAGCCTGCGATACTGCATCATCTCCTCCAGTTTGCTCTTGAAATTCCGCCCCAACAGCAGGTGGCGGAGCTTCATTTTCGGAACCCTGACCAGACCTAACTGGTTCCGACACAGCCATTCTGCCTCTACTGCGTCCACGACGACCACGTCCCCTAGAACTCATGTCTACTTCGCGTCTTATCTGTTTTTACAAAAATTTTATGCATTAGAGTCTTTTCACTTTCTTGTTTAAAGAAAATTTTATGCAACAGAGTTTTAATCAGTGGTTTTTCCGTAGAAGTACACATATACCTAGGGTCCATGTCTCTAAAGTATAGTTTCCTTAGGCTTATCAACTAAAGTATCATACATTAACATACTCACATCAATTTATCAACAAAAGAACTTACCTGGCGGACCTGGGCCTAGAACTCGGGTGCCATGCTTCCATAAAAACTAGTTTAACCAAAACTTTTCACAAAAACTCATTTGGGCTTAATTTTGAAAACGTTGTGGACTTCAAAACCCAAGACCGAGTGTTTAAAACTAGGCTTTGATACCAAGTTGAAACACCCCAAACCCGACCCACAAGCCCCGACCGGATCTGGTATGCTTCTTGAGAAAAACTCGTTTTGTCATTTTGGAAAACATGTGATTTTGTGGTAAGAGAATAGATTTGAAGTACAATCTTGTTGAAAACCGGGTTGTGATTTAAGTTTGTTTCTTATTAAATCGTTAACTTTATGTTTTTAGAAAATTTATATATCAAAAGAAGAACCGAATTTAAAACTTATTATTAAGTTGAAAACCATAGGTATTTAGGTGTCAAAATCGTTTAATTCGGTTATCGAAAATATTTAATTATTTAGTTAAAGTTGAGCGTAGCCGAATAAAAATTTAAAACGTATAAATAGAACAGTTTATAGCGGCCTTATTACAAAAACATTACCCAAAATAAATCCCAAAATAATAAAAGAAAACATAGTAAGTTTAATTAAAAAAACCCATATACTGAGTTGAGCAATGGCCACCACGTAGTTCTCACTGACCCGGTCCATCACGCTAAGTGTCACCTGAAAAAGATATCCCGTGAGGGGTGAGTCAACAGACTCAATGTGTAACAGTACACTAAAAACCCAATCGATCATAGCAATAAAGCCCATTTAAATCACATTTAGCCATAAGCCCATAATATAGCAAATCAGATAATCATATGAACATATAAAATGAAATACAATCCCGAGCCCACCTAGATATCCATCCGCTACACACCACCCGTACTTGCCAATCACACCGTGGGGATTACTAAATCAACCCTCCATCCGCTACACACCATCGAAGGAAGTCGCTGCAGTCAACTGCACATCGCCCTTATAAATTGTGGCATGGCCACCAGATAATTGTGACAGAGTCACCGGATTCATAATATGTGACCGAAGTCACCAGATACATAATATTGTGACATAAGTCACCGGATAATGTGGTAAAAACCACCGGAACACTTCCCCTTTATCAAAATCACCCATATGCCCATGTACATACATATTATTCAGATTTTTTGCAATATACCCCAAAATCATAACGGAATCATACACATATCATATCCATGCTTACAGCATTATTAACGAAGTATTAGGGGGTTAACGTACCTGAATATCATGTACCAAAGAGAATAAAAGAGATTAGAGTTTTGCTTTTCAATAGTCAGAGAAAGAATAAGGAAAGGTAATCAGCCTAGAAGGGATTCTTACCGAAAAAGAATGACCAAAACGCAAATGGTCAATAACCTCTAAGAAATCGACAAAAGAACCTGAAGTAGAGAAATCAGTTCAGATGAGAAGGATAATAGGCTTTTGGTGCTTAGGAACAATCGGTTAAAGTCAAATGTTCTTGGCTTTTGATGAAATATGAAAAGAAGAATGAAGGGGATGGAGTGTGATACGGGTTGGCTTGATGACAAGAGGGAGATTCGGCTTACCCTTAAACAAATAAGAAAGAAAAGAAAAGAAACAAATGACCCTTATGGTCTATGGATGATTCGGACAAAGTCTAACAATAGAAGAAAAAGAATAGATTTTGGTGTGGTTTGGTTACAAAGAAAAAGGTGAAAGTTTAGGAGAAAATGAGGTTGGAAATTGGCAAAAGAAAGTGACCAAAATGGCTCTTTGATGGCCTTAAGCTTTCGGCACCACACTAGAGAAAGAAGAAGAAACCCGAAAAATAAACACCTAAACCTCTTAAGAAAATTCCGGCTACTCCCCTCTACCACATGACCGAAATGATCATCAAAGAATTCCCTAGGCCGGCCAACTCACATTCTCATCACAAATCCCATATTTTCCTCCTTATTTCCTCCTAATCTTCCTCCTAATCCCTTTCAAAATTCAACCAACCCCCTAGCCCCCCATGCCGTCTACATACATGGTCAAAAGGCCATAAAAAAAATTTTTCCAAAACATCAATCCTTACTTCAAGCCTTATGTCCCCTTATCATACCAAAACTTCTTGATTCCTTACCTTAAGTTAATCACTTGCCTTTTTCCCTTAGTCTACTATCCATAAATGAGAAAGTCCATCCTTACCATAATTAAAGTTTGACCGACACATGCCATACAAATACAAAAATAAAAGTCACCTTATTGCCATCCATGGGATTCGAACCTAAGCCCCCCTCACACTGCTTGTGGCGTCACTTCTTAAGGCCCTAAGTGGCGCCTCCCTTGCCACTTTGCCAACTGAATTCTTGTGATTAAATCCTCATACAAATTTTTTTCTTAAGGCCAATCTTGCTTAGCTCCCTTTTAAGAATGAAAAATCTAATATTTTTCTAAGGCATTCTCCTAAATTCTAAAATTCCCGAAGTCCCCAAAACACATACAGACAGCACACAACATGCCACTGCACACATTCAACTGAAAATGCATAACCCCTAAATCCCGGATATTACAAAGAACAAGTATTTATCATGCAATTCAGATAACTAAATAATAAGATTCATCATAGGTTTCATCCTCCCTAGGTATTTAGGGAGTTTAGTTCATACTCATAGAGGAAAACATCTCAAAACAAAGAAAACAACAAGACATGAAAAACTCAATAAAACTTCGAAGGAAATTCGACTGGAGACCTTCAATCTTGGAGTGGATCTGCTTCCGAGATGATTCTGACGGCTTCCTTCGAGTAATTTCTTTGTTCTCCTCTGCGTGTCCCCTTAGGTCCTCTTTTAGTGTGTATTTATAGACTTTAGAATGCTCAGAAACCCTAAAAATTGGGTTTTTCTGCGTAATAGGGAAGCAGGGTACGAAATCAACATGGGCGTGTGGCCCACATGGGCGTGTGCCTAGCCTTGTGGATCCTAAAAACTCCAATTTTGGCCCCCTTTTCACTCCTTTTGCTCCCAAATGCTCTCCTAAGTATAGAAACATGAATTTAAGAGATTAGGAGCATCAAATTCACTAATTCTCATCATAAATCATCCAAAAATATGCCAAGCATGGAACTAAAATATGTTGCATTTATGGTTTATCAAATATCCCCACACTTAAGCATTTGCTTGTCCTCAAGCAAAATCCTCAACTCACAATTAAAATTAAGCTTTCTCAATTCATAATTCTCATCAATAATGTTTTATCATAATTCACAAATAATCACACATTGATAGCTCAACTAAAAGAGCACTAAAGATTCAAACAATCCAAGTCATACATTTTTCAAGCATGAAAACATAGGTATTTCCCCTTATCTAAGTAATTACCTTTAATTCAAAACCGACAAGATTTGACATCCTCACTAAAGATTCACTCAAATCACTCAAGGTGTTTAAGGTTCAAAAATAAGCACTCAAAAGTCAAACATGGAAAGTCATTACCATAGGTTTGCTTGAAAATCAAATCTCCACCACTATAAAATGAGATGATACACAAATCAAAAGGTCTTTAAAGGGTTGTAATGGGGTTTGGGTTAAAGGTGTGGATAAAGGCTAAAATAGAGGTTTAGAATCGAGATCGAATTGACAATTTACCTAACTAGAAAAATAAACTAATACTAAATAATTACATCAATTGAAAACTTATCAATAATAATACGAGCTTCTTCTCAAAATGTGAAATTAATCGTTTAAGCTCAAATAACATAGAACTAATAATAATTAAAATAAATGTACAGATTTTTTTCACTTTTTTTTTCACTTTTTTTTAAGTTGAGGATAAAAGTTATAATTTAACAACTAGAACTAAAGAACATAGTTAGGCAACTGACCAAATCAAATCTCGACAAAAAGGGGGTCAATACAATAGGAAAAATTCTCAATGAATCAAAAGAATGAGTTATGGGTTAATATTAAGGGTAGATCAAGAAAGGGTTTATTAGGCTCAAAGGGGTTCACTAAGGGTTAATTATGAAGGTAGGCTTTTTGGGATAAGTGGGTTAAAACCTAGGTGCCTTTATCATCTCAGTATATCAAATCAAAGGTGTGGTCTCAATATGTATAATCGAAGCAAGTCCTAGAATAACAAATCAATATTGACACACTCATAACCAATAATAAAGTAAGCAAGAAAAGTGTATGCTCTAAAGGCTCAAAATCTCACAAAAATTACAGTTTTTTTATGTCAATCTCGTAAATCTCAAACTTCAAGGTAATATTTAAATTTAGGGAAACAACCTAGCAATTTTTTTTATTCTGAAACTAGACTTATCATGCTTGATTCTCTAATGTCTTAAATTTTAAACAATCAATGCACAGTTACCTATGAATTTAATCTAAAACATATCAATAAAAATCAAAAATCGATAAGAATTCATTCTAATAGTAAAATGAGAAAATTATTTGAATACAAGACATAATTCAGGCATTTTCTAATAATCATATAAATAACCTCCCCACACTTAAGATATACATTGTCCTCAATGTATGAATATATGTAATGACAGTATAAGTAGAATATTATAAGAGAGGGAGAGAAGTGAAACTACCCTAAAGTTTGGATGAAGTCCTCAAATTAGTGACTAGCAGAGTTGTAGAGAGGGCTAAATGTTGTAATGCCCCGAATTTGGGCCTAGTAGAATTGGGCCTATTGGGCTTTGGGCTTTGGGTCTCAGAAAAATTTTAAGTGAGCAAGAAAATGACAATTGGCATGTGGGCTTTGAGGGTTAATGAATTTAGAGTGTCTAGGGGTGTTGGAGATGTCCTGGGATCAAGTAAGGGTATAGAAAAAATTTTGGTTTAAGCCCCAAGGGAACTGTGACTTCATTTAGTAGGCCTTTTAAATAAATGAAGAAGAAAATTGACACAAAAGAGCTTGTGGTGTAGTGGCAAAGTGGCCCCACTTAGGGAGCAGGGAGGTGGCGTCATTAGCAGGCAAGGAAGTCCAAGGTTTGAGTAGTGGCATGGTATTTTATTGGAGTGTTTATTTTGCAGATGAGATGGCCAAAGTTTGTGTTGGATTTGAACTCTTGCATTGGAGAGTTTGAATTGGTCTTGTAAGATGGTTGTGGAGGAAATTTAGGATGAGATTGAGGAGTTATCAGGGAGAAAAGTTAGGAGCTGAGAAGTGTGAAGAGTTGGTGCCGAATGGGACTTTAGGGGAAGGTGGTTTCGGCTTTTGGCTATAAAAGGGGGTGTCGAATTCCTTGGAGAGGTTCCTTGGGTTTTCCATTACTTTTCTTCCTCCCCCCCGATTTTGTTTCTTCCATTGTCGAATTCTTCTATTGCCGAAAAACCATAATTCTTTTTTGCCAAAATCCCTATTGGTGTTGCGTTCTTCTTCTTTCTCTGAAAGCCGAATATTCCCTTATAATTGAATAGCCCTATCTTTTTACCGATTCTTTGTTGTTTTTTCTCCATCACAAGTCGGTTGCTGTTATCTACTCTTAATCAAGTTTTAAAAGTCGGATCTCGTTCAGTAGCTATCTAGGCCGCAGGATCAAAAGTTGGATTTTGTAAATACTTAGTCAACCGCCTTTAGTGTGTTTTGGTAAAAGCCGGAGGGCTATTTAACTCTTTCTTGTCGTTAACCTTGTATTAACAAGGGTAGGGTTCAAAGATCACAAGCGTGGTAAGGATCGCTAGCAAGTGGTAAGTGTACTCATCTCAATTGTGGATTAGTAACTGGCTGAATGTAAGTGTGGCTTATAGAGGTGACTTGTGTGTAATATGAGTCACTTGATTTTTGATAGTATATGTGTGGGTGCAGATCTAGGAGATATTCGTGAATAATAGCTAAGCAAGGGCTACTAGAATTGGTGGCACACGGTAAGGTTATGGTAAGGCTTCGATTTTTTGGGTAAATATTGTGGTTAAATGTGTGATTGATTGGAGATTGGTATTGGTTGTAGGTCCAAGGCTAGGGATAGTGTAGCACGTCACATTAACCATGTGTGTACATACACTTCACACACGACAAATCAGGAAAAGCCAAAATCCTGAAAAAAATGGAATGCCGAAAAGTTGAAAAGCTGAAAGGTTGGCGCCAGCAACCACACAAGCGTGCAAACAATCGTGTGGGAACACCGATACGATTACCGGGGCTAAAAGAGTGATCTCATGGTCTCGGGCCACTATTTGGTCGACCGGGTCAGACCGGGCTAAATGGGTCTGTCGAGCTCGTGGCCTCAAATCGGCAAGAGTTGATATGTGAAATTGAATGATGGATTGATATGGATGGTTGTATGATTTGATTATGATCGGGCCTAATGGGCTACATAAACATGATTGGGCTTAATGGGCTATATGGACATGACTGGGCTTAGTGGGCCTTATGGGATTTTAGAAATGCATGCTAGGGTTTTAGTAGACTCTAGGCCTAGTTCTGATAAATTCTTAAATAGAATAAAACTTAATTTAATAATCAAACATGTCTGTGGACAAGTCACTAGGTTAGAGTGTGGCAATGGACATATGCATGTCTAGGATTGGATCTAGGGAGAGCTTGGTACTTAAGCAGTCTTGGGGACCCACCTCCTCTTCTCTGGGATCCTAACTGGTGGCTTTAAGCCCATTATATGCTTAGCAGCCTTGCTGCAACGTTTGAGTAGTGTCGCTGTGGGTGCTACCTTTGGAGTGTAGGGATGGGTGGGTTGATATTTATATCCCCACAGGAGTGTAGGGTTGGAAGGGAAATGGAGTGCAGGGTTGGATTTGGGATGGGAGCATTGCATTCATGTGATACTGATGTGATATGAGGTCATTGTGGGCTAAGGCCCAAGACCATCGATTTTGATAGGGCTTAGGCCCAATGTGATAATCGCATGTTGGTTGGATTACCAAGTGTCGTACACACTGAGTTTCGAAACTCACACCCTTTTATTTAATGTTTCAGGTGACTCTCAGTAGACGGCTCGACGTGGAAGAGGACTCGGAGGTGGCCACACTGCAAGCTATTTAGAAGTTTTTAATTAGTATTGAATGACTTTATTTTAATTACTTTATTTTCATTAGGATGTAATAAGGCCTTGTATCTCCAATTTGACTTTACATTTGGGTTTTATTATTGTTTCAACTGCCTCATTATTAAACTTAAATAAATTTCCAAAAGTTTAACATGGTTTTCGAAATAACTATAACATATGGACGTTTTCTTAAAACATGGGCTTTCATCATAACTTAACAACTTGCAAGGATTTTGGGTTTCTAAATCTTAAACTTAAGTTTTTAACTATGCAAATTTCCTATTGAACATAAATTTAACTAAATAAAGTTGTTTTGGAATTATCCCTTTGATGTGACATCACCAGATTCGGCCATAACGTCTGGGCTGGGTCTGGGGGTGTTACAAATGTAGCGCATGATTCTGAGCAAGCTATTAAGAAAATAAACACAACTGGTAGAGAAGATTAAAGGATTACTTGATTAGGAACAACCATAATAACTAAAATATAGTTCAAAATATATTAGACAAGTCTTTAAAAGATAATAAGAAACATAAAAGACAAATAAAATAAAAATAAAAATAGAAATAGAAATAGAAATAAGATAAAACAAGAAGAGAAAATAAGAAAAGAGAAAAGGGGTTAGGGTTTTTATAGGGTGACACAGTTGTGTGAGGGTCCCTGTTGGGCCACACGGTCGTGTGGCTTGTTTTTAACTCGTGTTCGTAGAGGGAAAAAATAGCCCATTCTTCACACGGCCAAGTCGCACGACTATGTATATCATCCTTCGCTTCTCCCATGCCCGTGTGACCTCCCACATGCCCGTGTGGCTAGGCCGTGTCTTGCACATGGCCGTGTGCCTTGCCCGTGTAACTCTCTAACTTGTTTTAAAATTCAAAAAAATTTTGTTCCAGGTTTCGAAAGGCCTACGACACGCCTGTGTGTCCGAGCCGTGTGTCCACACGGTCGTGTCGCACGCCCGTGTGGTTTAATTTAAGGCCGTGTCTCTATTGATTTTTGGGAAAATTTTAGCCCTGTTTCCATACGGCCAAGGACACGCCCGTGTGTTTAGGCTGTGTAGGTCAAAAACTTGCATTTAAACATGAAAAGAAGTAAAAATAAACTAATTAGTAGGGTTAGTGCTTAGGTTGCCTCCTGAGAAGTTCTTATTTAGAGTCTAAGCTCGACTTACCTCTCATTAGCATGGTCATGGTGGTTTGAGGAGTTGAAACTCCTCTCTCCTGCTATCAGTTCTAACATCAAAATAAGGTTTAAGTCAAGTACTATTTACCTTAAAAATAACAAATTTAGAATGAGTTACCTCGACTGTACCATTTGGGAAGACATTTAGTATCGTAAAGGGAGTTGCTCCGTTTGCATTAGGCTTTGAAGTGACAACTCGAGGATCCATTTTATCTAACAGTACCTAGTCCCCAACCTTAAATTAATTGGTTCTATCCTTAAGCTCAACATGGTGTTGCTTTTGTTCCTCTTTGACATAAGTCCGCCATTCGTCTAGTTCATCTATCTGTAGCATTCGTCTTTCATGGATGGTTCCATTGTTGGCGCATGAACTAGAACGTAGCTCATTTTGTAACAGCCCGGTTTTGGGGCTAGTCGGAACAGTGGTTTTGAGACCACTAATCTGAGGTGGAGGAAAATTATTTTAATATTATTTTATGTGTCGTAACATGTTTATAGGGATGCATGAGAACTTTGGTACCTTAATTTTAACGTTTGATTGCATAATTGCGAAAAAGGACTAAATCGCATAAAGTGCGAAAGTTTCAAATTTCAAGTTAAAGGTGTCTAATTGTTAAAGGATATCAAATTTAAAGTTAAATTAGGCCATTAGATGTGTGTTGGCCGGCCATATAAGCTAGGGGGACAAGAGCATTAAATTTTGGTCAAATTTGGTGATATTAGGTGGCTATAATGAATAAAATAAGATAAAGAAAAGAGGAAGCTATCATCTTTTTTTCATTATCTTCTTCCTCCACCAAAACTTTCATCAAGGAATAGGGGTTTTGAAGCTTAAACTTTCAGGCAAGATATCCTCTAGCAAGTAAGTGATTTTAGAGGTCTTTCTTGGTGATTTTTGAGTTTTTGGAACCCCCAAAGCTTAAGCTAGCTAATGAGGGGACTAAATTGCATTATGGTGGGAAGTCTAAGGACTTCCCATGAGAGCATTTATGTTGTTAGCTGAGTTTTATTAAAGAAAATGAATGTTAGAGAGATGAGAAACAACTTTCGCGAAAGGTGTTTGCATGAAAACACCTAAATAGGACTTAAATGCAAAGAATGAATTTGTCTCATAAATGCATGAAATGGTGAGAATGGTGAGTAGTTGAAAGAAAAATAAATGTTCAACTAGACTTGTTTATTAAGAAAATGTGTTGAAAACTAAATTACGGGCCTAGGGGCAAAATCGTAATTTTGCCATAGTACAAGGGCAGAATGGTCATTTTTGCCCAAGTATAGATTTTGATGTATTATGATCATAGAATGATCTAAACAAACTGAATTTCATTATTATAGATCAAGAAGAGCGTGGAATCAACTTTGACCGTGGAAAAGGCAAGGCGACGGATTAAATTGTTAATTAACATTTTTTGCACCGAGGTAAGTTTATGTGTAAACAATGCATATTTGTGTAAACATTATGTTGCTAATTAGTGTATGGCATGATTGAGAACATGTGTGGTTCAAATGGATTGAATATGGTAGTCATTGAATAATTACTGTGTGAACGATGAAATAGTTATATAAATATGTAACTAATCTTTTTGGTGGGCTATGTGCGATACCACCGTAACTAATCTTTTTGGTGCGCTATGAGCGATAACACCGTAGCTAATCTTTTTGGTGGGCTATGTGCGATACCGCCGTAACTAATCTTTTTGGTGGGCTATGTGCGATACCACCGTAACTAATCTTTTTGGTGGGCTATGTGCGATACCACTGTAACTAATCTTTTTGGTGGGCTATGTGCGAAACCACCGAGTAATTTGACTATGAGTAATGGAATTAGAGATAGTGATGTGTTGTATTATGTGACTTTGTGATGCTAAGTGCAGGGGAACCTGTTAATGGATGTATGTATTAAGCTTGTGATATGGCTGGAATGTGGGAATAGAGAAAATGAGTAAGCGTGATCATGAATGCAAATTGTTTCTTGCTTAGTATGTAATGCTATGTAATTGTTTAATACATGTTATAATGTTATATTGTTTACATGTAGACTTACTAAGTTTAAGGCTTACTCCCCCTTCTCTTTTTCCCTTGTTTTATTGAGTTTAAGAGCCAAGTCGAGATACGAAGATATTCAGAAGATCGCCCACACTATCAGCTCACCTCGGTATACCTAGACTTAATGATTTTGTACATGGCATGTATAGGGGTTAGACTAGTTAGGATATTTTTTCATTTTGGCCAAAATGTATTGGCCTTTGTTAAGATAACTATTTTGTATATTGCCATGGTTGATGGCTCACCTTATCATTTATGAAATTACAAAATTATCTTTGGAAGTTTATATTGAAATTATGAGATGTTTATTAGTATGTTGAATGGGATCATGTAGTGTAAGCTATAGGGGTGCAAAGAGATTGGCAAATAGCCTCGTTCTTGTCCACATGGGTAGGCACACGGGCGTGTGTCTAGGTCATGTGTGACACATGATCAAGCCGTGGGCGTGTGCCCAGGCCGTGTGAAGTCTGCATCTTGAAATTGGAATTTGAATTGTCACACGGTTGAAGCACACGGGCGTGCCCAGGCCGTGGGGAAATAATCAGAGGCGACCACGGTTCAGCCATATGGACGTGTGTCTAGGTCGTGCGACTCAAGTCAGTGTCGACCACGGGCGTAGAACACGGGCGTGTGAGATGATACACGAGCGTGTCATCTAGTCCACGGGCGTGTGACCCCTGTTTAGGTGAAATTTTCTAAACGTGTCAAAGTTTCTGATTTATGTCCGATATTTTTCGGTGGTTAGTATAGGGCCCTATAGGCCCATTATAAGGAAGTTAGATGAAAGATTGAAAATGCTTGAACTTGGAATAGAATTTGCTAACTCAAAGTTATATAGCCAAGTGAGTCGAGTCAGGAAATGCCTCGTGCCCGATTCCGGTTCAAGATACGGGTAAGGGGTGTTACACATTTGTATTTTCGAAAGAGTTTCCTGTAAAGAGGGTTGAATCTTATGATTTGTCTTATTAACAGTATTTATAGAATCGTCTTTATTACTTGATGTCTTAACCGAATCATGAGCTTAGAGCGTGATTGTATCATCACCTACACGAAATGTGAGTTCACCTATACCAACATCAATGATAGTTCTAGCAGTTGCTAGAAAGGGGCGTCCTAAAATTAAAGGGACATCACTATCCTCATCCATGTCTAGGACACCAAAGTCAATTGGGAATATGAATTTATCAATTTTTACGAGTACATCTTCAACAATATCCCTAGGAAATCTAATGGTTTTATCTACTAATTGAATGCTCATCCTAGTTTGTTTGGGTTTCCTGAGACCTAGCTGTTTAAACATTTTGTAAGGCATGACATTAATACTTGCCCCTAAATCAACTAAAGAATTGTTTACATTTAAACTACCAATTAAACAAGGAATAGTAAAACTCTCTGGATCCTTGAATTTGTTGGGCAGTTTATTTTGTAAGATAGCTGAGCACACTACATTTAGCTCCACGTGCGACAAATCATCTAACTTCCGTTTGTTTGCCAAAAGCTCTTTTAAAAATTTAACTGAGTTTGGCATCTGTGAAAGAGCTTCAATAAACAGTAAGTTAACATGCAACTTTTTCAAAAGTTTAAGAAATTTACCGAATTTTTCCTTTGTGCGGTATTTCCTTGTCGCGTTGGGATATGGCACACGAGGTGTATACTCCTTACTTATCGGTTTTTGTTTACTGTGGCTTTCATCAACCTTACCTTTACTTACCATGCTTTCTTGCCTTGGTTCTGGTTTGGACTCAACTAACCCTTCTTCATCTCGAGCAGTAATCGCATGGAGCTGCTCTCTTGGGTTAGTTTCGGTGTTGTTAAGCAAGCTACCTTGTGGTCTTTCTGAGATCAACTTAGCAAGCTAACCTATTTGATTTTTGAGCCCTTGAATCGATGCTTGCTGATTTTTCAGCATTATTTCAGTGTTTTGGAAACGTGTTTTTGACACTGAGATGAATTTCGTTAGCATCTCTTCAAGTTTCGGTTTCTTCTCCTGCTGGTGGTTCCTGAAAACCTGGAGGAGGTTGTGGTCTTTGATTACCTTGACCACCCCACGAGAAATTGGGATGGTTCCTCCAACCTGCATTATAAGTGTTACTATAAGGATTATTTTGAGGTCTAGAATTGTTACCCATATAGTTGACTTGTTCGTTCTCTATGCTAGGGTTGTAGGATAGATATTCTGTGTTGTTCACCCCTCCTGCATTTATATCGCACTGCATCACTGGATGTACCTGCGTAGAACCATACAAACCATCAATTTTTTTATTTAAAAGCTCTACCTGGTTAGATAACATGGTGACCGCGTCAAGGTTGAAAACACTAGCTGCTTTATTAGGCTTTATCCTCATGACTTGCCACTGATAGTTATTCAGTGACATCTCTTCGATAAATTCGTAAGTCATTTCAGGTGTTTTGTCATTTAGAGTCCCACCGGTGGCTGCATCGATTAGTTTCCTAGTTGAGGGGTTCAAACCGTTGTAGAAGGTTTGAACCTATAACCATAGAGATAACCCATGGTGGGGGCACCTTCTCAATAAGTCTTTATACCTCTCCCATGCATCGTAAAGAGTTTCTAAGTCCATCTGCACAAAAGAAGAGATATCATTCCTCAACTTTGCCGTTTTAGCCGGTGAAAAATATTTTAATAGAAACTTTTCGGTCATTTGTTCCCAAGTAGTGATGGAACCTCGTGGTAACAAGGTCAACCACTGTTTAGCTTTATTCCTCAATGAAAAAGGAAATAACCATAAGCGAATGGCATCATCAGAAACACCATTAATTTTAAAAGTGTCGTAGAATTCTAAGAAATTAGCCAAATGAGTATTTGGGTCTTCGTCCTGCAAACCATCAAACTGAACAAACAGTTTAATCATTTGAATAGTGTTAGGTTTTAGTTCAAAATTATTTGCAGCAATAGCAGGTCTAACAATACTCGATTCAGCCCCAATTAAATTGGGCTTAGCATAATCATACATAGTACGAGGAGCAGGATTTGATGTAACCACAGGAGGTAGCTAGTTATTTTGATTTTCAGCCATCTCCTCAGTAATAACAATAACTTCCTCATGCTCTTCTATTGTACTCTGTCAACTCTGTCTCGCTTGTCTACGGTTTCTGCGAGTTGTACTTTCGATCTCACTGTCGGATACTAGAGGTCCTGACGGGTTACGTCTAATCATAAACTAAAGGAACCTAACAGAAACAAACAAAATAAAAGTTAATAAATTAAAATAAAAACAAAAATAAATTGCAACAAAAAAATAAAAAATGGCTAAAGTAATAAAAATTAAGTGTTCCTAATATTTTAGACCCCGGCAACGGCGCCAAAAACTTAACGGTCTCAAAACTAACTAATAATTCAACGAAGGCAAGCGCACCTATCGAACAGTAGTATAGCTATGGTGAGTCCGGAATATCATATCGACGAGGACTAAAAGCACTAGTAATTACTATCTTTTTATTATTTAGCCTAATAATTAAAGGGGTGCTTTAATCTAAAATTGAACTAACTAATTAACTATGAGCGCAGCAGAGATAAAGTTCAAAAAATATTTTAAGAAAACCAATGAGAGAGATAATACCCAAGGAGAAATCCACCTAGATTTCACTTATTATTATGATTCCAAATTAAATAATTTATTCACTTGCCTTGACCCGTAGAAATCCATAAATTATGTTAATATCTCTTTCGAGACTAAGAACAACTAACTCTTGGTTGATTAATTGAAATCTCTTTCTAATTAAAACCCCTATTGTCGCATTAACTCGATATATGGATTCCCTTATTAGATTTGACTCTAATCTGGTAGATTTATGTCGTCCTATCTCTAGGATTGCAATCAACTCCACTTAATTATGCTAGATCTACTCTTAAGCAGGGACTTTTGCTCCACTAATTAAGCACATCAAACTTGGATTAATATCCTGAAAATATTAAAGCAAGGGTTAAGAACACATAATTAAGAACAAGAACAAGTATTTATCATGTAATTCAGATAATTAAATAATAAGATTCATCATAGGTTTCATCCTCCCTAGGTATTTAGGGAGCTTAGCTCATACTCACAGAGGAAAACATCTCAAAACAAAAAAAAAACAACAAGACATGAAAAACCCAATAAAACTTCGAAGGAAATTCGACTGAAGATCTTCAATCTTGGAGTGGATCTGCTTCCAAGATGATTCCGACAGCTTCCTTCGAGCAATTTCTTTGTTCTCCTCCGTGTATCCCCTTAGGTCCTCTTCTAGTGTGTATTTATAGACTTTAGAATGCTCAAAAACCTTAAAAATTGGGTTTTCAGCGTAACAGGGAAACAGGGTGCAAAATCGACACAGGCTGGCACATGGGTGTGTGGCCAGCCCATGTGGCTCACACGGGCGTGTGCCCAGCCCGTGTGCATCCTGAAAACTCCGATTTTGGCCTCTTTTGCGCTCATTTTGCTCCTAAATGCTCTCCTAAGTATAAAAACATGAATTTAAGGGATTAAGAGCATCAAATTCACTAATTCTCATCATAAATCATTTAAAAATATGCCAAGCATGGAATTAAAATATGTTACATTTATGGTTTATCATCTATCATTTCTAAAACCGTCACCACTATAAAATTTGAGTCAATGTCTGTTTACCTTGAATGTTTCATATGCCGGATGTGTTACCTCTATCGTACTGTACAGGATAATAGTTTGTACCACTAATGACCTGACCATCTTGATTTTAGCTTTCTGGGAAACAATTTGAGCTTTGAGTTGTATAAAAGGACACGATCCCCAACTGTAAATTGTTTGGGCTACTTCAAACGAGCATCGTGGCGTCGCTTTGTCGCTTCTTTGTTTAGTCTCAAGTTCTCGTAAGCATTAACTCGTCACTCATCTAACTCATTTTGCTGCAACAATCTCTTCTCACCTGCAATTTTAAGGTCATAGTTTAGAAATTTTATTGCCCAGAATGTTTTGTGTTCGAGTTCAAGCTATAAATGAAAACTTTTTCCGTATACAAGTCTGTAAGGAGATGTTCCTATGGGTGTTTTATACGCAGCCCTATAAGCCCAAAATGCATCATCTAATTTTAAAGCTCAATCCTTTCTATTTGACTCTACCATTTTTTCAAGGATGTGTTTGAGTTCTCGATTCACAACTTCAACTTGACCAATAGTTTGAGGGTGATAAGAGGTAGTTGTTCTATGATGCACTCCATACTTTTTAAAGATCTTATCAAATTGAGCATTACAAAAATGTGTACCCCTATCACTAATAACCACTCTAGGTGTTCCAAATTGAGAAAAGAGCTTCTTAGGAAATCGAACTACCACTCTAGCATCACTAGTAGGCAAAGCTTGAGCTTCTACCCATTTTAACATATAATCAACCGCTACTAGTATATATTTATTACCAAAGAAGCTAGGAAATGGTCCCATGAAATCAATGCCCCAGATGTTCAAATTTTCACATGAAAGCATATAAGTTTGAGGCATTTCATCATGTTTAGAAATATTACCTGTTCTTTGGCATCTATCATAAGAAGCAACATACTTGTTAGCATCCTTAAATTGTATGGGCCAATAAAAACCTGATTCAAGTGTTTTATGTGATGTCCTAATCCAACTGTAATGTCCTCTTGTCGGTCCTGAGTGGCAGTGTTCCAAGATTTTATTTACTTCTGATTTTGTAACACACCTTCGAATTACTTGATCTACACAAACACGAAAAAGAAAAGGATCCTCCCAAAAACAAATTTTCACATCGGCAAAGAATCACTTCTTTTGATGATGCGTCAACCCTTTTTGTAGGACGTTAGCAGCCAAGTAATTTGTGATATTCGCAAACCAAAGGACTTCATAATCGGTTACAACAAGAGTCGCTCCTTAGTAAACGAGTTATCTCATTCTCATTAAGCTCCTTGAGATGGGGATTCTCTAGTCTTGAAAGGTGATCTGCTGCAAGGTTTTCAACTCCTTTATTATCTTGGATTTCCAAATCGAATTCCCACAATAATAAAATTCACCTTATAAATCAAGGTTTTGCATCTGATTTAGTTAAAAGGTAGCGAAGAGCAGAATGGTCAGTGTAAACAACAACTTTAGACAATATTAAATAGGGTCTAAATTTATTGAATGCAAAAACCACAACTAGCAATTCTTTTTCTCTAGTAGTGTAGTTTTCTTGTGCATCTGTCAACGTCTTGCTAGCATAATAGATTGGCTGAAAATGATTGTCTCCTCGCTGTCCATGAACTGCACTTACTATAAAATCACTCGCATCACACGTTAGTTCAAAGGGTAAATTCCAATCAGGTGACAATCGGGGCATTGATTAATGTTTCCTTAAGAACATTAAATGCTTCTAAGCATTCTTGACTAAAATCGAACGGCTCATCTTTTTCTAGTAAATTAGTTAAAGGGTTAGCTATTTTAGAAAAATCTTTGATAAACCTTCTATAGAACCTAGCATGTCCTAAAAAGCTTTGAATAGCCTTAACTGCATTAGGGGGAGGTAGTTTCTTTTATGGTTTCAATTTTCGCTCTATCAACCTCAATCCTTTTACTAGAAATTTTATGGCCTAACACAATCTATTCTCGAACCATGAAGTGGCATTTTTCCCAATTAAGCACAAGGTTCATCTCCTCACATCTCATTAAAAATCGTTTTAAATTTTTAAGACAAAGATGGAAATAATTACCGAATACCGAGAAGTCGTCCATAAATACCTCCATAATGTCTTCTACAAGTTCATCAAAAATGGCTAACATGCAACGCTGAAAAGTAGCAGGAGCATTACACAATCCAAAAGGCATTCTTCGATAAGCAAACGTACCATATTGACATGTAAATGTCATTTTTTTCTTGATCCAAGGGAGTTATCGGGGTCTGAAAGTAGCCAGAATGTCCATCTAGGAAGCAATAATACATGTCACCAGATAATCTCTCCAACATTTGATCTATGAATGGTAAAGGAAAATGGTCTTTCCTTGTGGCGTCATTCAACTTCCTATAGTCAATACAAACTCTCCATCTTGTGACTGTTCTCGTTGGAATCAACTCATTCTTCTCGTTGGCCACAATAGTCATCCTCCTTTTTTAGGAACAACCTGCACATGACTCACCCAAGTACTATCAAAAATAGGATAAATAACTCCATCATCTAGAAGTTTAATTACCTCAGCCTTAACAACTTCCTTCATGTTAGGATTTAACCTTCTTTGAGCTTGCACACATGGTTTGTACTCATCTTCCATTAAAATTTTATGGGTGCAAAAAGAAGGACCGATCACTCTAATGTCAGAAATCTTCCAGGCTATAGCTCTTTTATGTTCCTTCAGCACTTGCAATAACTCATCTTTTGTAACAGACCAATTTTGACCCTAATCGGAACGGTGGTTTCGGGACCACGAATCCGAGCCTAAAAGATATTATGATATTATGTATTGTGTTTGTTATGAGTGTTTTAGTGAGTGTGAAAATTTCGTAGAAAATTTTAGCTAATTGAGTGTTTAATTTGTTAAAAAGGTCTAAATTGCAAAAAGGACCAATGTAGTGGGCATTACTAAAAAGGGAGCTAAGTGAATTGTCTATAAAACATGGGGATTTGCATGTCAAATCCCCCATAATTAAATAAGGTGGACGGCAAGCATGCTAGAATAATATGCTTTCTATGCATTTTATATTTTTAAAGTATTATATTGTCATAAGCATGCTAAATGGATGAATATTGTTTTAAACAAAAAGAAAATTTCTTTCTTCTTCCCTTAGTCAACATCCACCCGAAATCACCATCAAGAAGAGGGAAGAACTTTCATCTTCTTCAATCGGCCCTTGCATGTGTTAGTATAGGTAAGAGTTTGAACTTCACCTTAATAATTTATCTTGATGTGGCTTGATTTCTTGATTTATTCCCTTTGGAAACAAGCAAAGCTTGTTAAGTTTGGTAAGATGAGGTTCGGCCATGCATGTGGGAATCAAGGTAAGAGTTGAATCTTAGCTTGATAGCCTACCCTTAGATTTGAGTTGATTTCTTTGACCATTAGAGAAAAACAAGTAGAAAATGGTTGATCTCAAACATGAGGAATTCGGCCATGGATGAGAGTTTGTACTTTGTTGTATAAATGAACTTAGACAACTTGAGAAGAAGTATCTTGAGCATGTTTAAGAAGATTATGTTGATTGGCTTGAGGGTATCCTACTAGTTGGCCGAATAATGGGAGGAATATTTATGAAAATGTTTCTTCATGTGCTTTGTTGTTAGGTCATTCTCTTATAATGAAATTTACCATATAAGATTGTTATATGTGATGTTAAGTTATTGGGTGAACTAAGTTTAAAACTTGATTACTTGAAGTAAACTAGTGCAAGGGGGTAAATTTGATGGATGGAAGAGTTATAGAGAATCTTAGGCACCTAAGGGCCATTCGGCCATGGAGAAGAGACCCAAATGGATTGAAATTTTATTGTGGTGTTCAATAGGTTAAATTAGATTAGTTAAATGCTTGAATTAGATGTGGTTGTTAGCTTGTTTCTTGGTTGTATGTTGAAAGAAAATGCATGGGTATGGAACTAGTATATTCGGCCATAAGGGAAAATGAATTTGAGTTAATGTATTTGATTATATATATGTGTAATTATATAAAGTAAAGGTACGGCTAGATGAGAAGATAAGATGTAAGTTAAAATACATCAAGGAAATTACTACCGAAGTGCTCCATAATAATTTGAATGCACTTGAACAAAGTAGGGGATGTATGCCGAATGCACATTGTTATGTCTTGAAATTATGTATTTTATGATTTTGTTCTTGAATTGAATGGACGTGTGGTTAATTGGTTAAAATTGAACCAAATTAGATCGGGAACAAAAAGAGAAAGATCAAGATCGAGGAAAAACAAAGATTATCGAGTAGCCGATTTGCACGGCTTATCGACAACTGAGGTAAGTCCTTTAGTTAAATCATGTCAAAGAGCTAATTATGGTTATCTTGACTATTACAAATTTATGAATGCTAATGTCTAATTACATCATGGCCGAATGTATATTGACATATCGGTTGATGTTTTAAGTTGAGAATGTGATGGAAATTATTTTGGCTAATGCAAGGTGAATAAGTAAGTTTTTGAGCTACCATATATCTAAAGATTCTTTACACATCTAGTGAATGATATAAATTGTATAAGCTTGGTACAAAACCATGAGTTGGTCGATTGTGATAGTGATGGGTTTGATTGATTTCTAATTTATTAAATGCAATGGTAATAAAGGTATATGATTCGATATGTATAGTGAAAATGTGAACAGCATGTAAAGATATTTTGACAATCGGGCTTTTATGCCTAGCAGGCCTCGTGCCGGTGTTATCTATCGGGCTTTTATGCCTAGCAGGCCTCGTGCCGGTGTTATCTATCGGGCTTTTATGCCTAGCAGGCCTCGTGCCGGTGTTACCTATCGGGCTTTACGCCTAGCAGGCCTTGCGCCGGTGTTACTTTTCAGGCTTTTACGCCTAGCAGGCTTGATGCCGGTGATGAAATTTACCTAAGAGGAGTTTGATCCTTGTCAAGACAATTAGAACTAAATTGTCAAGAATATAGTTCGGGTAAGTATGTGAGGTATGTTATGTTAAATATTACTTGTGCCAAATTGTCATTGATGAATGTAATTTGACGGAAGACGAGCTTAGAACATGCTATTATGGGACAATTGATTTGCATGTATAACTGCTATGAAAGTAGGTTTCGAATTATTAATATTTGGCCTTGTGTAAACTATTTTCTTAGTTGTTTATGTAGAATGCCATATGTGGACTGCTTTATCTTCATAAATAATTAAATGTTCTAATTTAAATGAGTTAGGACTTACTAAGCTAGTAAGCTTACTCGTGTGAGATGTTTCCTCTGTTTTATAGATTAGGAGCAAGCCACAAGCTCACCGGGATCGTTGGAAAGTCGCTCACACTATCAACCTACATTTTGGGTACTCCTTCATTTTGGGTTGGTTTTTAAACGAAGGCATGTATAGGATAGGCTTGGTTCGTTTGAGGAAATTCTACGGTTCACGTGTAAACACTAAAAAGAATAGCCATGCGAAAATGGCTAAATTTTTGTTAAGTACGTTGGGTGTTTTGATGTAAGTTGGTTCATGATGGCAATGTCCATGCATTCCTAAACAAGTTAATCGTTTTACTAAGGAAATGTTTGAAAATAAATTGAATCCTTGTAATTTAGAAGTAAGGAGGTTCGGGTAGGAGCTAGTTATTTTTAAGAATGAAATAAAACAGCTTGTAGCCGCAGCAGTGACGCGAGTTAGGAAAATCACCAAAAATAGGGTATATTGAATTTGGAGACGAGTAAGTATGAATTTGAACCTTAGTGTGTCTATTTTTGTATAAAAGAAATAGAGTAGGAAAATGATTTATACCTTATGAGATAATTAAGTTTGAACGAAACCTGTTCTGAATGAATTCGTGAGTCACTGTCCTGTTTTGGAAAAATTGTCAAAAATTGTACAAAAATAATTAGGAATCATGGTTTATATGTGTAGAATCCTAAATGAGTCTATTTTTCATTGGTATAAATAAGAACACCATTGGAAAATTGTGCAATCAGATAACTGCATTTTTATATGGACAGGTCAGAACTGTCCAGCAGTGTAATAAGGGTAACTTTGAAGAATAAACTGTACTAATTGGCCACATGAAAAATTCTAGAAAAATTATGGTGAATATATATATGAGTCTACTTTCAAGGAAAATTTACGGATCTGAATTTCGAATTTTGTAACTCGAGTTATAGCCAAATTAGTCGGCACAACGCAGTTTGACAGCTTTAAGATTTTCATGTTTTAAATTTGTAGTCAAGTCTAGTAATGCCTCTTACTTAATTCCGGCGATGGTCTCGAGTAAGGGGTGTTACATTTGATTGGTATCAGAGCTTACGGTTTAGTCGATTCTAGGACTACCGTGGCGCGTGTGAGTCTAGCTATACATGCCTGTGGTTATATGTTGATAGTGTGGTGACTTCTGACAGCCTGAATTTTGTTTTGTATAGTAAATGGACTCTGAACCAGAAAGAGCTGTGGCTGATGATGTGGAGAGCGTGGCGCCTGACCGTACCCACGGATCAGCGCCGATAGACTCTCGACCTGTTTCGGGTAGCCACGAAGGAGAGACAAAGCAAGCCTTTTATCGGATGATGAATGATTGGTTTGCCCAATTTATCCAGAGTAACCCGAATATACCCCAACCTCCACCCCCGAATAATCCAACTCCGGATCCTCTAGCTCCCCCAGTGATAGATCCAATGAGATCTAGTAGGCCCCCAGTTGACAAAATCCGAAAATATGGGGCCGAAGAATTTAAAGCCAATGACGATGATGATGCTGAGAGAGCCGAAATGTGGCTTGATAACACTATTCGGGTACTTGGTGAGCTGTCTTGTACTCCGGATGAATGCTTGAAGTGTACTATATCCTTACTACGGGACACTGCATATCACTGGTGGAATACACTAGTATCAGTGGTTCCGAAAGAAAAAGTGACATGGGAATTCTTCCAAACTGAATTCCGCAAGAAGTATATTAGCCAAAGATTTATTGATCAAAAGCGAAAAGAGTTCCTTGAGCTGAAACAAGGACGAATGACTGTAACGGAGTATGAAAGAAAATTTGTCAGGCTCAGCCGTTATGCTAGAGAGTGTGTCTCTACCGAAGCCATTATGTGTAAAAGATTCGAAGACGGCCTAAATGAAGATATAAAGATGTTTGTTGGCGTTCTTGAAATCCAAGAATTTGTAACTTTAGTTGAGAGAGCTTGCAAAGCTGAAGAGCTCGGGAAGGAGAAAAGAAAGGCCGATACCGAAGCCAGAGATATCCGGAAGAGGTCTTCGGGCAAAGTCTTCCATCCCACGAGCAAGAAGCCCAGAGATGACTACAGCCGACAGAGAACTACTACAGATCCGCCTAGACGGGATCGACCTCCTATGAGCTCCCGAGCTACCTCGATAGCCAGTGTTGGTAACATTCCACAAACTAGAGTTGAATGCAAGCACTGTGGGAAATGGCACTCAGGGAGTTGTAGATTCCATGATCGGACTTGCTATAAGTGTGGATCGTCAGGTCATTTTATCAGAGAGTGTCCGAAATTAGCTGAGCAGAATGCAGTTCAGAACACTACACCGAGCAACGTGCCAATGCGAGGTAGACCACCCAGACATTCAGGCAATGTAGGTGGTAGCCAGAAAGGAACGACGAATGCTACAGGTCGATCTGAGGCTAGAGCTCCGGCTAGAGCATATGCTGCGCGAGCTAGAGAGGATGCTTCCTCCCCCGACGTCATCACCGGTACTTTCACTCTTTTTGATATTACTGTGATTGCACTAATTGATCCTGGTTCGACCCATTCTTATGTGTGTGAAACTTTAAAATTTGGTAAGACTCTGCTAGTTGAGTCTACCGAGTTCGTAATTCGTGTGTCCAACCCTTTGGGTAGATGTGTGCTTGTAGATAAAGTGTGTAGAGGTTGCCCGTTGATGGTACGAGACTATTGCTTTCCAGCGGACTTAATGTTGTTGCCCTTCGATGAATTTGATATAATCTTGGGTATGGATTGGTTAACTTCACATGAGGCAGTGGTGGATTGCAAAAGAAAGCTTATTAATTTGAAATGCCGAAACGGTGAGACAATCAAAATAAAATCCGGTGACGTAAATGAGTTGCCTACAGTGATATCCTCGATGGTAGCCCGAAAGTATGTGAGAAAGGGGTGTGAGGCCTATTTGGCTTATGTACTGGATAATAAACTGTCCGAGAAACTAATGGAATCGGTACCAGTTGTATGTGAATACACCGATGTGTTTCCTGAAGAACTACCGGGCTTACCCCCAGTACGAGAGATTGAGTTCGGCATTGAATTAGTGCCGGATGCGACCCCAATTTCGATAGCTCCGTACCGAATGGCGCCTACTGAATTAAAAGAATTGAAAGCGCAGTTGCAAGAATTGACAGAGAGGGGTTTCGCACGACCGAGTTCTTCTCCGTGGGGAGCACCAGTCTTATTTGTGAAAAAGAAAGATGGGACAATGCGAATGTGTATCGACTACCGGCAACTAAATAAGGTGACCATAAAGAATAAATACCCGTTACCTCGGATTGATGATTTATTTGATCAGTTGAAGGGAGCTTCAGTGTTTTTGAAAATAGATTTGAGATCGGGCTATTATCAATTACGAGTCAGAGATTCTGATGTGCCAAAGACGGCATTTCGAACGAGGTACGGGCACTATGAGTTTTTGGTTATGCCTTTCGGGCTTACCAATGCACCTGCCGTTTTTATGGATCTAATGAACCGGGTCTTCCGATGGTTTTTGGATCGATTTGTAGTAGTGTTTATCGATGATATATTGGTCTACTCCAAAAGTGAAGCGGAACACGTTGAGCACTTGAGAGAAGTACTACAAACCTTGAGAGATCATCGTTTATATGCAAAATTCAGTAAGTGTGAGTTTTGGTTGAACGAAGTCAGCTTCTTGGGTCATGTAGTTTCGGTGTCAGGAATTCGGGTGGATCCAAACAAAATAGCAGCCATACTCGAGTGGAAACCACCAAAGAATGTTTCTGAGATCCGAAGCTTCCTAGGCCTCGCGGGATATTATAGACGATTTGTAAAAGGTTTTTCCGTGATAGCTGCACCTTTGACGAGACTACTACAGAAGGATGTCAAATATGAGTGGTCAGAAAAATGCCAGAAGAGTTTCGAGCAGTTGAAAGCCCTTTTAACCGAGGCTCCAGTGTTGACTCAGCCTGAATCGGGTAAAGAATTTACTATTTTTAGTGATGCATCTTTAAGTGGGTTGGGTTGTGTTCTAATGCAAGAAGGCAAGGTGATAGCCTACGCTTCAAGACAATTGAAGCCACATGAAAAAAAAAATTATCCAACTCACGATCTGGAGTTGGCAGCCATTGTGTTTGCATTGAAAATTTGGCGTCACTATTTATTCGGCGAAAAATGTCATGTTTATTCAGATCATAAAAGTCTAAAATATTTAATGACTCAGAAAGATCTAAATTTGAGACAACGCCGATGGTTAGAATTACTGAAAGACTACGAATTAGTGATTGACTACCATCCAGGGAAGGCTAATGTTGTTGCGGATGCGTTGAGTCGAAAATCATTATTTACTCTGCGTGCATTAAACGCATGGATGACGATGTCTGAGGATGGTTCGATCATAGCCGAGCTACAAACAAGACCGATGTTTATTCAGCAAATTTGCGAGGCACAGAAAGTTGACGAAAAGTTAGTAGCTATTCGGGTTCAATGTGAGAATGCTACAGAATCAGGCTTCCAGATAGATGCAAATGACTGTTTGAAGTATAAAAATCGATTGTGTGTTCCAATGAACTCAGATTTGATACAGATGATTCTGAGTGAGGCCCATAATGGCCGAATGTCGATACACCCGGGTAGCACAAAAATGTATAACGATTTGAAGCAGTTTTATTGGTGGCCCGGCATGAAACGGGACATATCTGAGTTTGTCTCCAAATGCTTAATCTGTCAACAAGTGAAAGCTGAGCACCAGGTACCTTCCGGATTACTTCAGCCGATTATGATACCCGAATGGAAATGGGATAGAATTACTATGGATTTTGTATCCGGTCTTCCTATGACACCGAGTAAGAAAGATGCCGCTTGGGTTATCGTTGATAGATTGACTAAATCAGCTCATTTTGTGCCGGTACGTACCGACTATTCACTTGACAAACTCGCCGAATTGTATGTGTCGCAGATTGTAAGATTGCACGGTGTACCGAGTTCCATTGTTTCAGATAGAGACCCAAGATTTACCTCGCGATTCTGGAAGAAGTTGCAAGAGGCATTAGGTACTAAACTACATTTTAGTACAGCCTTTCATCCGCAAACAGACGGTCAGTCTGAGCGAACTATTTTAATACTTGAGGACATGTTGAGGTGTTGCGTTCTCGAGTTCGAAGGTACGTGGGAACGATACCTACCCCTGATTGAGTTTGCTTACAATAATAGCTTTCAATCTAGCATAAAAATGGCACCTTAGGAAGCCTTATATGGTCGAAAATGTCGCACACCATTGTACTGGACGGAGCTCAGTGAGAATAAGATACACGGGGTTGATTGGATTAAAGAAACAGAATAGAAGGTGGTCGTTATTCGGAGTAATTTGAAAGCTGCTTCGGATCGTCAAAAGTCCTATGCCGATTTAAAACGTAAGGACATTGAATTTCAGGTCGGAGATTGGGTGTTCTTAAAAGTTTCTCCGTGGAAGAAAATACTCCGATTCGGTCAGAAAGGCAAGTTGAGCCCGAGATTTATCGGACCGTACGAAGTTATTGAACGTATTGGACCGGTTGCTTATAGATTAAGATTGCCCTCCGAGTTGGAAAAGATACACAACGTATTTCATGTTTCGATGCTTCGCAAATACAGATCGGATCCGTCCCATGTGATCACCCCGTCAGAGATTGAAATTCGATCTGACTTGACCTATGATGAGGAACCGATCCGTATCTTGGCTCGGGAAACCAAAGAGTTAAGAAATAAAAGAATTCCATTAGTAAAGATTCTATGGAATCGTCACGGAGTTGAAGAGGCTACGTGGGAGCCTGAAGAGTCAATGAAGCAACAATATCCGAACCTTTTTAACGGTAAGATTTTCGGGGACGAAAATCCTTAAGGGGGGGAGAGTTGTAACAGACCAATTTTGACCCTAATCGGAACGGTGGTTTCGGGACCACGAATCCGAGCCTAAAAGATATTATGATATTATGTATTGTGTTTGTTATGAGTGTTTTAGTGAGTGTGAAAATTTCGTAGAAAATTTTAGCTATTGAGTGTTTAATTTGTTAAAAAGGTCTAAATTGCAAAAAGGACCAATGTAGTGGGCATTACTAAAAAGGGAGCTAAGTGAATTGTCTATAAAACATGGGGATTTGCATGTCAAATCCCCCATAATTAAATAAGGTGGACGGCAAGCATGCTAGAATAATATGCTTTCTATGCATTTTATATTTTTAAAGTATTATATTGTCATAAGCATGCTAAATGGATGAATATTGTTTTAAACAAAAAGAAAATTTCTTTCTTCTTCCCTTAGTCAACATCCACCCGAAATCACCATCAAGAAGAGGGAAGAACTTTCATCTTCTTCAATCGGCCCTTGCATGTGTTAGTATAGGTAAGAGTTTGAACTTCACCTTAATAATTTATCTTGATGTGGCTTGATTTCTTGATTTATTCCCTTTGGAAACAAGCAAAGCTTGTTAAGTTTGGTAAGATGAGGTTCGGCCATGCATGTGGGAATCAAGGTAAGAGTTGAATCTTAGCTTGATAGCCTACCCTTAGATTTGAGTTGATTTCTTTGACCATTAGGGAAAAACAAGTAGAAAATGGTTGATCTCAAACATGAGGAATTCGGCCATGGATGAGAGTTTGTACTTTGTTGTATAAATGAACTTAGACAACTTGAGAAGAAGTATCTTGAGCATGTTTAAGAAGATTATGTTGATTGGCTTGAGGGTATCCTACTAGTTGGCCGAATAATGGGAGGAATATTTATGAAAATGTTTCTTCATGTGCTTTGTTGTTAGGTCATTCTCTTATAATGAAATTTACCATATAAGATTGTTATATGTGATGTTAAGTTATTGGGTGAACTAAGTTTAAAACTTGATTACTTGAAGTAAACTAGTGCAAGGGGGTAAATTTGATGGATGGAAGAGTTATAGAGAATCTTAGGCACCTAAGGGCCATTCGGCCATGGAGAAGAGACCCAAATGGATTGAAATTTTATTGTGGTGTTCAATAGGTTAAATTAGATTAGTTAAATGCTTGAATTAGATGTGGTTGTTAGCTTGTTTCTTGGTTGTATGTTGAAAGAAAATGCATGGGTATGGAACTAGTATATTCGGCCATAAGGGAAAATGAATTTGAGTTAATGTATTTGATTATATATATGTGTAATTATATAAAGTAAAGGTACGGCTAGATGAGAAGATAAGATGTAAGTTAAAATACATCAAGGAAATTACTACCGAAGTGCTCCATAATAATTTGAATGCACTTGAACAAAGTAGGGGATGTATGCCGAATGCACATTGTTATGTCTTGAAATTATGTATTTTATGATTTTGTTCTTGAATTGAATGGACGTGTGGTTAATTGGTTAAAATTGAACCAAATTAGATCGGGAACAAAAAGAGAAAGATCAAGATCGAGGAAAAACAAAGATTATCGAGTAGCCGATTTGCACGGCTTATCGACAACTGAGGTAAGTCCTTTAGTTAAATCATGTCAAAGAGCTAATTATGGTTATCTTGACTATTACAAATTTATGAATGCTAATGTCTAATTACATCATGGCCGAATGTATATTGACATATCGGTTGATGTTTTAAGTTGAGAATGTGATGGAAATTATTTTGGCTAATGCAAGGTGAATAAGTAAGTTTTTGAGCTACCTTATATCTAAAGATTCTTTACACATCTAGTGAATGATATAAATTGTATAAGCTTGGTACAAAACCATGAGTTGGTCGATTGTGATAGTGATGGGTTTGATTGATTTCTAATTTATTAAATGCAATGGTAATAAAGGTATATGATTCGATATGTATAGTGAAAATGTGAACAGCATGTAAAGATATTTTGACAATCGGGCTTTTATGCCTAGCAGGCCTCGTGCCGGTGTTATCTATCGGGCTTTTATGCCTAGCAGGCCTCGTGCCGGTGTTATCTATCGGGCTTTTATGCCTAGCAGGCCTCGTGCCGGTGTTACCTATCGGGCTTTACGCCTAGCAGGCCTTGCGCCGGTGTTACTTTTCAGGCTTTTACGCCTAGCAGGCTTGATGCCGGTGATGAAATTTACCTAAGAGGAGTTTGATCCTTGTCAAGACAATTAGAACTAAATTGTCAAGAATATAGTTCGGGTAAGTATGTGAGGTATGTTATGTTAAATATTACTTGTGCCAAATTGTCATTGATGAATGTAATTTGACGGAAGACGAGCTTAGAACATGCTATTATGGGACAATTGATTTGCATGTATAACTGCTATGAAAGTAGGTTTCGAATTATTAATATTTGGCCTTGTGTAAACTATTTTCTTAGTTGTTTATGTAGAATGCCATATGTGGACTGCTTTATCTTCATAAATAATTAAATGTTCTAATTTAAATGAGTTAGGACTTACTAAGCTAGTAAGCTTACTCGTGTGAGATGTTTCCTCTGTTTTATAGATTAGGAGCAAGCCACAAGCTCACCGGGATCGTTGGAAAGTCGCTCACACTATCAACCTACATTTTGGGTACTCCTTCATTTTGGGTTGGTTTTTAAACGAAGGCATGTATAGGATAGGCTTGGTTCGTTTGAGGAAATTCTACGGTTCACGTGTAAACACTAAAAAGAATAGCCATGCGAAAATGGCTAAATTTTTGTTAAGTACGTTGGGTGTTTTGATGTAAGTTGGTTCATGATGGCAATGTCCATGCATTCCTAAACAAGTTAATCGTTTTACTAAGGAAATGTTTGAAAATAAATTGAATCCTTGTAATTTAGAAGTAAGGAGGTTCGGGTAGGAGCTAGTTATTTTTAAGAATGAAATAAAACAGCTTGTAGCCGCAGCAGTGACGCGAGTTAGGAAAATCACCAAAAATAGGGTATATTGAATTTGGAGACGAGTAAGTTATGAATTTGAACCTTAGTGTGTCTATTTTTGTATAAAAGAAATAGAGTAGGAAAATGATTTATACCTTATGAGATAATTAAGTTTGAACGAAACCTGTTCTGAATGAATTCGTGAGTCACTGTCCTGTTTTGGAAAAATTGTCAAAAATTGTACAAAAATAATTAGGAATCATGGTTTATATGTGTAGAATCCTAAATGAGTCTATTTTTCATTGGTATAAATAAGAACACCATTGGAAAATTGTGCAATCAGATAACTGCATTTTTATATGGACAGGTCAGAACTGTCCAGCAGTGTAATAAGGGTAACTTTGAAGAATAAACTGTACTAATTGGCCACATGAAAAATTCTAGAAAAATTATGGTGAATATATATATGAGTCTACTTTCAAGGAAAATTTACGGATCTGAATTTCGAATTTTGTAACTCGAGTTATAGCCAAATTAGTCGGCACAACGCAGTTTGACAGCTTTAAGATTTTCATGTTTTAAATTTGTAGTCAAGTCTAGTAATGCCTCTTACTTAATTCCGGCGATGGTCTCGAGTAAGGGGTGTTACATCTTTCTCATTCGGCTTTAAATCTAAAGAAATAATCACTGGTAATGTAGAATCGTATTCAAGAAATGCATACTCTAGGTGATCTGGTAATTGCTTTAGTTCCAATTTGGGAGGTTTTTCAATAGAGGGTTTCACTTTTAATTCCTTATTTATCTGAATGTCCTTATAATTTTTCTGTCTCGGTGAAGACTCATTAGAATCTAAATCACTTTTTGTCTCACTTATCACAACATTTTTGCCATCTACCTCCTCTGTTTGAACAAGACACAGTTCCAACATGTCCTTATGAATGATTTCTTGCAATGAATCTTGAATAACATGATCAATAGAGTCAATAAAATAACAGGAATCATCTTGTTCTCTAGAGAATCGCATGGCATCATAGATTTTAAAAATGATTTCTTCATCACCTACCCTAAGCACAAGTTTACCATCACCCACATCAATGATAGCCCTAGCCGTGGCTAAAAAGGGGTGACCTAAAATTAAAAGTACCTTAACATCCTCATCTATGTCAAGCACAACAAAATCAACAGGGAATATGAATTTATCTACTTTTATGAGTACATCTTCAATAATACCCCTAGGATATTTAACAGATCTATCAGCCAATTGAATACTCATCCTAGTGGGTTTTGGTTCCCCAAGACCAATTTGCTTGAACATTTTATAAGGCATCAAATTAATGCTAGCACCCAAATCAACTAATGATTTCTCAATGTTTAAACTACCAATAAAATAGGGAATAGTAAAATTTCCTAGATCTTTCAGCTTAGTTGGCAGTTTATTTGGAGAATAGTTGAGCATTCCTCATTGAGTTCCACACTGGGTAGCTTTTCAAATTTCATTTTATTTGTTAATAGCTCCTTTAAAAATTTTGCATATGTCGGCATCTGCGAAATAGCTTCAACAAAAGGTAAGTTAATATGTAATTGTTTAAAAAGTTTAAGAAATTTACCCAATTATTCATCCATGTGGTCTTCCTTCAACTTTGCTGGATATGGGATCGGTGGTTTATATTCTTTAACCACTGGTGTTTGAATTTCTTCGGTTTTACCCCTTCATCATTTGCCTTATCAGTGTCCTGTTGCGACTTCTTTTTGAACTCAGCCAACACTTTCCCATTCCTCAATGTAACTGCCTTCACATGCTCTTTTGGATTAAGTTCGGTGTTACTAGGTAAACTACCTTGCTGCCTTTCTGAAACCAATTTAGCGAGCTGCATAATCTGATTTTCGAGCCCATGAATTGATGCTTGCTGATTTTTCAAAGTTGTCACAGTGTCTTGAAAATAAGTTTCTGACACCGAAATAAATTTTTCCAACATCTTTTCAAGGTTCAGCTTCTTCTCTTGTTGATAAGGTTGTTGAAAGCTCAGAGAGGATTGTGATCTTTGGTTTCCTTGACCACCCCACGAGAAATTTGGGTGCTTTCTCCAACCTACATTATAGTTATTACTATAAGGGTTATTTTGAAGTCTAGAATTATTACCCATATAATTGATGTGCTCATTCTCCATGCTAGGACCAAAGGGTAAATATTCTTGATTATTTATTCCACCTCCATTTGCATCGCATTGCATCACCGGATTTACCTTGTAACACCCCTCACCCGTATTCAATACTGGAATAGGGTTACGGAGCATTACCGAACTTATAATACATATAAACATACTTTTCTCATACATTCAATCATTTCATACAATCATCATATAAATTCAATCAATTTATCCCTTATACGAGCCTACGAGGCCCTAAATATGCTTTGGGAGCGGTTCGAAACTAAATTTATAACTTATGAAATTTTCACGAAACTTTGAAAATTTTTCTCAAAACAGGGGACACACGTCAGTGTGGCCAGGCCGTGTGTCTCACACGGCCACAAGACATGCCCGTGCCACAGGCCATGTGGACATTCGAAATGGGAGCACATGGTCGTGTCCCAGCCCGTGTCGGACCCCATGTAACTCTCTGACTTGGGTCACACGCCCGTGTGCCCTAAAAATGGCTATACACGCCCTTATGCCGGGTCGTGTCAAACCTGTAGGGTATACTGACTTATGCCAAACGGCCAAGTCACACGCCCGTGTGTAAGGCCATGTGGAGCATACTGACTTGTTTTCAAATTCAACACCAGGGGACACACGGTCGTGTAACATGACCGTATGTCACACACGACTGAGACACACGCCCGTGTCTCTGCCCGTGTAGAAACAAATAGGCTATTTACTAAGCCAATTTGTCACCCAATTGGAACATACCTATACAAGCTCAAATGGTCCCATTCTAAGACACAAATATGCAGCCAAAAGTCATCAACCAATACATAATCGTACTATATCCATTTCAACCTTTTCGATACTGAATTCAATGCCATTTACCTATTCAAATACTTATCAACTCCACTTGTTTTACTAGACATAATTCACATACATAAATCATTTAATTAAACCATTCCAAACATGCATTATCAATTCAACCTCATTCACCCAATATAGGACAATTACTTAACTTAAAACAAATCCATTTACACATTTATAAACATCATTAAATTCATCACCATAAGCCAACTCAAATGACCTAAATACACTTTCATAAAACATACCAAAATGACACAAGCCTATACATGCCATATACCATATATACACACTTCAAAAGCACCAAAATAGATATTCGATAGTGCGGTGAAGTCTCTGACGATCCCTGGTTCCGAGCTAGCTTCGATATACTATAAAACATAGAAGAAAATAAACAAAGTAAGCTATAAAGTTTAGTAAGTTCGTATTTAAATATGAAATAATTTCATCATTCACTAATATTTCTGAATGGATGAAATAAATTGCATTAAAGACATCAATCACTAAGTTAACACAAAGTTCTCAACTTCCATTAGTTCGTTATTCGAATAGTTTTCTGTACATACTTATACTGATACATATATGTTCTCACCAATTCACTTATCAAATCTCTCTGAGTTTATAAATGCTTATGGTATGAGTACATCGATTTTCCGATGCCATAGTCCAACTATGGTCTTACTGATCGATGCAAATCAGAGCTTTAAAAATTTATAAAAGAATGATCAAACCTGAAGACTAACTCTGACAACGATATTAAGGCAAGTGTACCTATCGAACAGTAGTATAGCTTAGGCAAGACCGGTTATCGAACCCAAAGGAACTAGAAGTATTAATACTTACTTTCTTCTTATTATTTAGCCTTATAGTTAGAGTGAAGATTTCTTTTAAACTAAAGTGACGACAACTAAACTAAGGACACAAAGACAAGAAGACGGATTGGAGAATAACTTTGAAGAAAAACTCAGTTGATTTCGACGATATCTTCGGGAAGAATCCACCTAGACTTCACTTATTATCTAACCCTAAATTATATGATTTCTTTACTTAGCTTGATCCGTGAGACTCCCTAACCTATATTAAACCCTCTCTCGAGGCGAGTAACATCTAACCTTAGGTTAATTAATGGAACTCTCGTTCGCTTATAATAACCCCCTAGGATAGCAGTAAATCGATCAATGGACTCCCATATTAGGTTTCACCCTAATTCAGTAAAATCTCGTAACCCTATATTTAGGCGTTCGATCAACACGGCTTAATTATGTTAGATCTCCATTTAGGCAGGGTCTATTCCTCCTCCACCTAAGCACATTAGATTTGGATTAAGCAACACAATTAAGAACAAACTAAGTAATTTATCATACAACTTAAAAATCAAATAAAAAAATCCATCTAGGTTTCATCCCCTTCAGGTATCTGAGGGGTTTAGTTCATAACGAATAAACAAAACATCGCAAGAGAAAAGATAAAACTAAACATAAGAAAAACCTAAAACCCCCTGAAGGAATCGAAGGAGAATTCCGCCGTCTTGAGTATAACTCCGGCTTCTTGGGATGGATCAACTGGCTATCCTCGTGTTATTCTCTAACTCTGACCTTCTCGGCTTGGCTCCTTGGCCTAGCTTTCGCTCTCTTCGACTTCTGCCGAACTCCCCTCTCAAGTTGCCCCCTTGGGTGTTTATATAGACTTTGTGATGTCTTGCTTGGCCCCTAAGTATCCTTATTTAAGTAGAATTCCTATTAGGGTGTTTGAATAGGCTTTGGAATTTGTTTCTTTGCCTTCAAGTATCCTTTCCCGAATGAAATTGCTCTTTCCAACAATAGGGACACGGCCATGGAACACGCCAGTGTGAATCGTGGCCAGGCCGTGCTCGGACTTTTGATGAGGCACGGCCGTGTTAGCTTTGGGTCAGGCCGTGTCGATTTCTCTCTTGGCCCAATTTGGTCCGTTTTAAGCCTGTTTCTCGTTCTTTTCATCCTTGGGTGCTTTCCTGAGTATAAAATATGAAAAGAAAGGATTAAGAGCACCTTTTTACATAAATTGAGGGATAGATCATATAAAAGCATATTAAATGTGGGTCTAAAATATGTTATAATTACGGTTTATCAAATACCCCCACACTTAAGCTTTTGCTTGTCCTCAAGAAAAATTCTCAACTTACAATCAAAATGGACTTCCTTGATTCATAATTCCTATCAATTATGCTTTATCATAATTCAAATATAATTCATACATGGATAATTCAACTCAGAGGGTCCTAAGGATTCAAACAATCAAAGTCGTAAATTTATAGCCTTGAAAACATAGGAGTTTCCCCTTACCTGAATAATTACCTTTAATTCAAAATCGACAAGAATTAACATCCTCACTAAAGATTCATCAAATCACTCGAAGTGTTTAAGGTTCAGAATTAAGCACTCAAAAGTCAAACATGAAGAGTTAATCCCATAGGCTTGCATGAAAATCAAATCTCCACCACTGTAAAATGAGATGATAAACAAATCAAAAGGGCTTTAACAGGGTTGTAACAGGGCTTAGGTTAAGGGTATGGATATAGGTTGAATTAGAAGATTAGAATCGAGATTGACCTGGCAATTTACTTAACTAGAAAAAAATAAACTAATAATTACATCAATTGGAAATTTATAATACTAATAATACGAGCTTCTTCTTCAGCATTTGGAATTTAGCGTATAAGCTCATTTAATCACATAACTAATAATGAATATTCTTCTTTTTTTTTTAGAACAAACTATCATAATAATAAGAAAGAATTTTTACAACTGAAATATAGAACATAGTTAGGAAATTGTTCGAAATCAAATCTCGACAAAAAAGGTAATTAAAAAGGAATGGTGATAACAAAAACAAAGGGTTTTGGGTTAATATTAGCGGGTGAGTCAATAAAAAGGGTTGTTAGGCTCAACGGGGTTCACTAAGTGTTAATTATGAAGGTAGGCTTTTTAGTGGAGTAAGTGGGTTAGAACCTAGGTGCCTTTATCATCTCGGTATATCAAATCATAGGTGTGGTCTCGACAAGTATAATCAATGCAAGTTCTAAAATAACAAACCAATGTTGACAAACTCATAATCAATAAAGTGAGCAAGAAAAAGAATATATGCTCTATAAGGCTCAAAATCTCACAAAAATTATGGGTATTTGATGTCAACCTCGTAAATTTCAAATTTCAAGATATCATTCCAATTCAGGTAGACAACCTAAAAAATTTTAAAATTTTTGAAAAATAGACTTTATCATGCTTGATTCTCTAGTATTCTTCAAATTTAATCATCAATGTACAATTATCAATGACTTACTCTAAAACATATCAATAAAAATCATAAATCAAAGGAAATTTCATTCTAATCATAATATGAGAAACTTACTTTTCGAACAGGGCATAATTCAGGGATTTTCAAATAATACTATAGTAAACCTCCCCCCACATTAAAGATGTACATTGTCCTCAATGTACAAAGATAGATAGTATCAAATAATCATAAAATCATAAGATGGCGAGAGAAGTGAAACTTCCTGAATTTTTGATGAAGTCAATGAAAGGAATCCGGATAGGACTGGAGGTGAACGTGGGAAGCGTCTTGAACCATTTGAAATTGAATCCTCGAAGCAGCCGGTCTGATTTTATTGTATCCTAAGCTAGATCTAAATATCATAAAGAATAAGAACAAGAAAAAAATGATAAAATGGAAATAAAATTAAAATAAAAATAAATAATGGAAAATGAAAGACAACTAGAAAAAGGGAGATGAGGTTTAAATAGAGATGTAGCCTGTGTTTTGGGATTTTAAATTTTGGGCGCGTTCAGGGTGTAGTGGCACGCCCGTGTCTTTCTTCACACGGTCATTTAATACGAGCGTGCTCCTCCAGTGTTCGATAAGTTAGAATGTTGGCACGGTTGGAAGGCACGGTCGTGTTTAGCCCGTACTTATCAAGTCAGTAACCTCACACGGGGCGTCGGCACGGGCATGGTTTATTATCGCCACCCATGTTGGGAAATGAAATTTTTCTATGTCGTGCACGGCTATTGGCAAGCCCATGGTGCATCCCCTGGCTTCCACACGGCCACGGGCACGCCCGTGTGTAGGGCCGTGTGGCCTAGAAATCTGCTCTTTGGTTAGTTTATGGTTAGGTGCTAAAAATAAAAAGAAATAAAAATAAAAAATGTAAAAATGGGGTTAGTGCTCGGGTTGCCTCCCGATAAGCGCTCGTTTATAGTCTTAAGCTAGACTTTACCTCTCATTCGTATGGTCATGGTGGTTTGAGGAGGTGAAAATCCTTTCTCATGCGGTCACTTTGGTTATGGATATATAGTTTAAGTCGAGTAATGTCTACCTCAAAAGTGTCGAATTTAGGATTGCTTACCTCGACTGTGCCGTATAGGAAGACATTAAGTACCTCAAAAGTGATTCCTTCGTTTGTCTTGAGGTCTGAATTGGTGATTTGAGGGTCTTCCTTATTCAACAATACCTGATCCTCTGTTTTGATGTGATTTGCTGTTCCTATCAGCTTGTCTGGGGTCTTCTTCAGTTTCACTTTGTGCGACTCCTGTTCCTCTCTGATTTGTGTTTCCTGCTCTTTTAGTTTGTCAACCCTAAGGCTTTGTTCCTTATGTGGTTCTTCTTTGTAGGCAAGAGGTCTAAGTTCTAGCTCAGCTAAGTGATTTCGTGATGCTTCCTGTAAAGAAGGTTAAACCAAATGATTATCAATAGAATTAACGTTCGTACCTTTATTACTCGATGTCCTAGCTGAGTCAAGAGCTTGAAGAGTGATTGTTTCGTCGTCTACACGAAGTGTAAGTTCACTGAATTCTTCCTCTGTGTGGTCTTTCTTTACTGCATCGGGATATGGTACACGAGCTTGGTACTCTGTATTTACCGGGTTTGGTAAATCATGGCTTACCTCAACCTTACCTTCACTTACCACAGTTTCTTGCCTTGGGTCAGATTCCATTAACAATTCTCTGTTATGAGCTTGTACGGCTTGGGGCCCATGATTTGGCTCAGGTTTGTAGCCTTGTGGTGTTTCTTGTGGTGAAAGTTGAACAATTTGATTATCAACTGAATTTACTTTCTCACCTTCATCACTTGATGTTCTGGCCGAGTCAAAAGCTTGTAGACTGATTGATTCGTCACCTACACGAAGAATGAGTTCTCCTGTACCAACATCAATTTTAGTCCTGGCAGTTGCTAGAAAGGGTTTTCCTAAAATTAAAGGAATCGAATTGTCCTCATTCATGTCTAAGACAACAAAATCTACTGGGAATATGAATTTATCAATTTTGATTAGAACATTTTCTATTATACCCCTAGGAATTCTGATAGTTTTATCAGTTAACTGAATGCTCATCCTAGTTTGTCTAGGTTTCACTAGACCTAGTTGTTTAAACATTTTATAAGGCATAACATTGATGCTTGCCCCTAAATCAGCTAAAGCATTATCAATAGATAAACTACCAATTAAACATGGAATTGTAAAACTCCCTGTGTCTTTTTGCTTCTGCGGTAGTCTGTTCTGTAACATTGCTGAGCATGCTGCGTTTAATTCCACGTAGTGCTCCTCGTCTAATTTGCATTTGTTTGTCAAGAGCTGTCTTGAAAATTTCCTCGAGTCTGGCATCTGAAAAAGAGCTTCAAGAAGAGGGAAGTTAATATGTAATTTCTTTAAAAGTTTAAGAAACTTACCGAATTGTTATTCTGAATTGTCTCTTTTCATTGCTTCGGGCTAAGGCATGCGAGGTTAGTACTCTTTGATTACTGGTTTTGACTTTTCTTGTGTTACCTCTGTTTCACATTCGTCTACCTTATTTTCTGGTATTGCATTGGGTTCATCTAACCCTTTACTGTCCTGAGCGGTGATGGCTTGATTTTGCTCCTTGGGGTTAATCTCCGTGTTACTAGGTAGACGCCCTTGCGGCCGTTCTGACATCTGCGTTAGTGACTTCCTTGACTGACTTAGTAATTTCCATGATTCGGCTCTCGTTGCTTTTGATTGTTCTCTCAGTTTCTTGGATACGTTTCTCTGTGTCAGCTGAAAATTTTGTCAGCATCTCTTCAAGGTGTGACTCCTCTTCCTGTTGGTGAGGTGGTTGTTGAAAGTTTTGAGGAAGTTTCGGTCTTTGGCTATTTTGATCATCCCATGAGAAATTGGGATGGTAACTCCAACCTGCGTTATAAATGTCATTATAAAAATTATTTTGTGGTCTAGAATAGTTACCCGTATAGTGAGCTTGCTCGTTTTCCATGCCATATCCGTAGGGTGGGTACTCAGGATTCGCCACTCCTCCTAGATTCGAGTCATATTGCATTACTGAGTGTACCTGCGAGGAACTATACAAACCACCAATCTTTTTATTCATCATCTCTAACTGGTTAGATAACCTGGTGACCACGTCGAGGTTGGAGACACTGGCGGCTTTTGTTGGCATTGTCCTCATAACTTGCCACTGATAATTATTCAGTGCCATCTTCTCTTTAAAATTATCTGCCAAAATCAAAATAGAGGAAAAATTAGCGAAGTAGAAAAGAGAAAAATTAATAAAAATAAAAATTAATTGCAAAAAATGGCTAAAATAATAAAAATAGAGCTTTCTTAATATTTCAGTTCCCCGGCAACGGCGCCAACAACTTGATCGCTGCAAATCAGAGATGTAAAAATTTATAAAAGAATGATCAAACCTAGAGACTAACTCTGACAACGATATTAAGGCAAGTGTACCTATCGAACAGTAGTATAACTTAGGCAAGATCGGTTATCAAACCCAAAGGAACTAGAAGTATTAATACTCACTTTCCTCTTATTATTTAGCCTTATAGTTGAGTGAAGATTTCTTTTAAACTAAAGTGACGACAACTAAACTAAGGACACAAAGACAAGAAGACGAATTGGAGAATAACTTTGAAGAAAAACTGAGTTGATTTCGATGATACCTTCGAGAAGAATCCACCTAGACTTCACTTATTATCTAACCCTAAATTATATTATTTCTTTACTTATCTTGATCTGTGAGACTCCCTAAGCTATATTAAACCCTCTCTCGAGGCGAATAACGTCTAACCCTAAGTTAATTAGTGGAACTCTCGTTCACTTATAATAACCCCCTAGGATAGCAGTAAATCGATCAATAGACTCCCATATTAGGTTTCACCCTAATCTGACAAAATCTCGTAACCCTATCTCTAGGCGTTCGATCAACTCCGCTTAATTATGTCAGATCTCCTCTTAGGCAGGGTCTATTCCTCCTCCACCTAAGCACATTAGATTTGGATTAAGCAACACAATTAAGAACAAACTAAGTAATTTATCATACAACTTAAAAATCAAATAACAAAATCCATCTAGGTTTCATTCCCTTCAAGTATCTGAGGGGTTTAGTTCATAAGGAATAAACAAAACATCGCAAGAGAAAAGATAAAACTAAACATAAGAAAACCCTAAAACCTCCTGAAGGAATCGAAGGAGAATCCGCCGTCTTGAGTATAACTCCGGCTTCTTGGGATGGATCAACTGGCTATCCTCGCGTTATTCTCTAACTCTGACCTTTTCGGCTTGGCTCCTTGGCCTAGCTTTCGCTCTCTTCAGCTTCTGCCGAACTCCCCTCTCAAGTTGCCCCCTTGGGTGTTTATATAGACTTTGTGATGCCTTACTTGGCCCCTAAGTATCCTAATTTAAGTAGAATTCCTACTAGGGTGTTTGAATAGGCTTTGGAATTTGTTTCTTTGCCTCCAAGTATCCTTTCTCGAATGAAATTGCTCTTTCCAGCGACAGGGACACGGCCATGGCACACGCTCGTGTGAATCGTGGCCAGGCCGTGCTCAGACTTTTAATGAGGCACGGTCGTGTTAGATTTGGGCCAGGCCGTGTCGATTTCTCTCTTGGCCCAATTTGGTCCGTTTTAAACCTGTTTCTTGTTCTTTTCATCCTTGGGTGCTTTCCTGAGTATAAAATATGAAAAGAAAGGATTAAGAGCACCTTTTTACATAAATTGAGGAATAAATCATCCAAAAGCATATTAAATGAGGGTCTAAAATATGTTATAATTACGGTTTATCACTTACACATACATTGCCAAGGCCCTGTCGTGTTCTTACATTTACATGCCATAACCCGGTTATGGTCTTATTATTCGATTGCCATAGCCCAGCTATGGTCTTATCTGGCGTCTCGCCTTACTTAAATCATACATTTAATTTAATATCTCCACATTTAACTAATAAATTAAATACTATCTCAATTTCATCCATCAAATAAATAGATACACAATTAAGTTCAATTATACGAACTTACCTCGTTTACAATTACTTTGTTTTTTCCTCGATCTAAGTCTGAATTCCTCTTTTCTTGATCTACAAGTAATCAAAATCAACTTATTTATTCTTCTATTTATTCAATTCAATCCAAAACACACATTAGGGCTATTTTACACATTTGCCCCTAAACTTTCATATTTTTACAATTTAGTCCTTATCACATAAAATTGCAAATTCATACAATTTAGTACAAACCCATGCTTAGCCGAATCTAATACATGTTACCAGCAGCCCATATTTTCAATTAATTCACACTTTTAACCACCATATTTCACATTTTCTCAATTTAATCCCTTTTTGACATTTTTGTCAAAAATCACTTTACAAAAGCTATTAATCTAACATTAAACCTTCCAAATCTATCATAAATCATCAAATTACTCAAGCATTCAACAATGGCAACATGATAAATCTTTAACAGTTTCAAAATCTACAGTACGGGCTAGCTAGAATACGAAGCAACGATCACAAAAACATATAAATCATTAAAAACCGAACAAAAATGGACTTACATTTGAGCATCAAAGTGACCGAACCCTAAAACACCAAAAATGGAGTCTCCCTTTCTTATTTTTGGTGGACAAATGAAGAAGACAAGATGATAACTTAATTATTCTTACTTTAATTTTAATTTATTTGTTATTTACTAAATTAACCTTGTTATTAAACCATTAAAAACATCCATATTATGCCCATAAATGTCCACCCAATATAAAAATGGTCTAATTACAACATAAGGACCTCCACTTTAATGTTTCATAGCTATTTGACACCTTTAGCTAATAAAACATCACTTTTGCTTTTTACGCGATTTAGTTTTTTTATCAAGTTGACCAATCAAACGATAAAATTACTTAACGAAATTTTCACACAATCACTCAATCATGTTGTAAACATTAAAATAACAATAAAATAAATATTTTGACCTCATATTTGTGGTCTCTGAAACCACTGTTCTGATTGACCAAAAACGGGTTGTTACATACCTACGTAAAAAGATATAAACCATCAATTTTTTTATTTAATATCTCCACCTGGTTTGATAACATGGTGATTGCATCTAAATTAAATACACCAGTTACTTTCATCGGCTTTGTCCTCATAACTTACCACTGATAATTGTTCATTGTCATCTCTTCAATGAATCCATAAGCCGCTCTGGGTGTTTTATTGTTAAGTGTTCCATCGGTTGCTGCGTCGATTAACTGTCTAGTTGAGGTATTCAAACCGTTGTAGAAGGTTTGAACCTATAGCCATAAGGGTAACCCATGGTGACGGCACCTTCTCAATAGCCATAAGGTATCTCTGCCATGCATCATATAAAGTCTCCAAATCGATCTGGAGAAAGGAAGAGATATCATTCCTCAACTTGGCTATCTTAGCCAATGGGAAGTACTTCAGTAAAAATTTCTCGGTCATTTGAGCCCATGTGGTGATGGAACCTCGTGGTAAAGAGTTCAACCATTGTTTAGCTTTGTTCCTCAATGAGAAAGGGAATAATCGTAAGCGAATGGTGTCATCAGTGGCACCATTAATCTTGAAAGTATCGCAGATTTCCAAAAAATTGGCCAAATAAGTATTCGGATCTTCGTCTTGCAAACCATTGAAATGAACAAACTGTTGTACCATCTAAATTGTGTTTGGCTTTAGTTCAAAATTATTTGCAGTAATGGTGAGTCATACAATACTCGATTCAGCCCCAGTAAGAGTGGGATTGGCATAATCGTACATAGTACGAGGAACATGAGATGCTGCAGCTTTAGGAGGTAGCAGAATTTTCTGATTATCATCCATCTCCTCAGTCATAATAATGTACTCTTGTTCATCTACTCAATTCTGTCAACTTTGCCTTACTTTTCTACAGTTTCTGCGAGCTGTACTTTAAATTTCTCTATAAAATAGCAATGGTCTCGACGGGTTTCTTCTAGTCATAAACCAAAGAACCTGCCAGATGTAAACAGAAGAAAAAAAATTAGAATGTAAAAATTAAACTAGAAACAAAAATATAAAACAAAATAAAAATGGCTAAATTAATAAAAATAAAGTGTTCCTAATAGTTTAGTCCCCGGTAATGGCGCCAAAAACTTGATATGTGTTTTTCGTACTAACTAAAATTTACGACAAAGGCAAATGCACCTATCGAATAATAGTATAGCTACGGTGAGTAGAGATATTGTATCCACGAGGACTAAAAGTATTAGTAATTACCATTTTCTTATTATTTAGGCGACAATTTGGAGTGATGAGTTTTAATCTAAAACTACTAAACTAATTTAACTAAGAACACAACAAAAACAATCAAGAAAATAATCGAGAGATAACCAATGAAAAAGACAATAACCAATGAAAAAGACAATACCCAAGAAAGAATCCACCTAGACTCCTTCTATTATTATTAATCTGATTGAAACGATTTATTCACTTGGTGTCTTGATTCGTAGAAATCCCTAAATTATGCTAATATCTCTTTCGAGAGTAAAAGCAATTGACTCTAGGTTGATTAATTGAAATCTCTTTATAATTAAAACATCTATTGTCGCATTAACTCAAACTATGGATTCCTCTATTAGATTTGACTCTAATCGAGTAGATTTATGTTGTCCTATTTCTAGGATTACATGAAACTTCACTCAATTATGCTAGATCTACTCTTAAACAGGGACTTTTGCTCCACTAAATTAAGCACATTAAACAAGAATTAATATCCCAAAAATATTAAAACAAGAAATAAGCGCACATAATTTAGAACAAGAATCAAGTATTTATCATGTAAAACAGAAATTAAATAATAGAATTCATCATAGTTTTCATCCTCCCTGGGTATTTAGGGAATTAGTTCATAATTCTGAATAAAAAATATCTCAAAGTTAGAAAAACCAAAAGAAACAAAGAAACTCATAACTTCAGAAGAAATTAAAAGGAGGTCTTTGATCTTGATGGAAATTTGCTTCGGAAGTGGCACCAATGGTGTTCATTGAGTGTTTTCTTCGATATTCTCTTATGGCTCCCTTTTGTCTTCTTCTAATGGTATTTATAGAATTTAGAATGCCCAGGAAGCTTAAAATTGTGTTTTTCTACGCATTTGGGAAGCAAGGTGTGAAATCGACATGGGCTGGCACATGGGCATGTGTCTAGCCCATGTGGCTCCTGCAGTCTACTCTTTTTCTCCAATTTTGGCTCAGTTTTCCCTGCTTTCACTCCCAAATGCTCTTCTAAGTATAGAAACATGAATTTAAAGGATTAGGAGCATCAAATTCACTAATTTACATAATTAATCATCCAAAAACATATTAAGAATGGGATTAAAATATGTTACTTTTATAGCTTATTAAAGAGAAAAGCGTTATGGGTGAATATAGCAAAAATTTAGAATGTTCTCAACATAAAAAATCAATCCAAGAGTCTAAAATGAGTTTTTCATTACCATAGTGCACAAGTGCTCGCTAAGTTGTTTGTATACACAAATATTAAACCATATCTTCCACATTGTTAGAGAGAAAGGGAAGACGAGAAAAGGAGAAATAATATGGTGAGCTTAATTGATCGCTGTAAAATCAGAGTTTTAAATATTTATAAAAGAATGATCAAACCTGGAGACTAACTCTGACAACGATATTAAGGCAAATGTACCTATCGAACAGCAGTATAGCTAGGCAAGACCGGTATCGAACCCAAAGGAACTGAAAGTACTAATACTCACTTTCTTTTTATTATTTAGTCTTAAAGTTAGAGTGAAGATTACTTTTAAACTAAATTGATGACAGCTAAACTAAGGACACAAAGACAAGAAGATGAATTAGAAAATAACTTTGAGGAAAAACTCAGTTGATTTTGATGATACCCTCGGGAAGAATCCACCTAGACTTCTCTTATTATCTAACCCTAAATTATATGATCTCTTTTACTTAGCTTGATCCGTGAGACTCCCTAACCTATATTAAACCCTCTCTCGAGGCGAATAACGTCTAACCCTAGGTTAATTAGTGGAACTCTCGTTCACTTATAATAACCCCCTAGGATAGCAGTAAATCGATTAATGGACTCCCATATTAGGTTTCAGCCTAATCCGGCAAAATCTCGTAACCCTATCTCTAGGCATTCGATCAACTCTGCTTAATTATGTTAGATCTTCTCTTAGGCAGGGTCTATTCCTCCTCCACCTAAGCACATTAGATTTGGATTAAGCAACATAATTAAGAACAAACTAAGTAATTTATCATATAACTTAAAAAATCAAATAACAAAATCCATCTAGGTTTCATCCCCTTCAAGCATCTGAGGGGTTTAGTTCATAATGAAATAATAAACCATCACAAAATAAAAGATAAAACAAAACATAAGAAAAATCCTAAAACCCCTTGAAGAAATCGAAGGAGAATTCCGCCGTCTTAAGTATAATTACGGCTTCTTGGGATGGATCAACTGGCTATCCTTCGTGTTATTCCCTAACTCTGACCTTCTTGGCTTAGCTCCTTGGCCTCGCTTTCGCTCCCTTCAGCTTCTGTCGAACTCCCCTTTCAAGTTGCCCCATTGGGTGTTTATATAGACTTTGTGATGCCTTTGCTTGGCCCCTAAGTATCCTAATTTAAGTAGAATTCCTACTAGGGTGTTTGAATAGGCTTTGGAATGTGTTTCTTTGCCTCCAAGTATCCTTTCCCGAATGAAATTTCTCTTTCCAGCGACAGGGACACGGCCATGGCATACGCCCGTGTGAATCGTGGCCAGGCCGTGTTTGGACTTTTAATGAGGCACGACCATGTGGTATTTGGGCCAGGCCGTGTCAATTTCGTGTTAAGGCTCATTTACTCCGTTTTAGGCCTGTTTTGTGTTCTTTTCATCCTTAGGTGCTTTCCTGGGTATAAGACATGAAAAGAAAGGATTAAAAGCACCTTTTTGTATAAAACAAGGGGTAAATCATCCAAAAGCATATTAAATGTGGGATAAAAAGATGTTACTTTTACGGTTTATCATTAATGATTACATGTAGGGAGAAATGGGAACAATGCAATGTGATATACAGTTCTTAGAGCTTGAAATGTTTCGAGCAGAGATTTTCTTTGAATTCATACCAACCTAAGCAGTAGAGCATTACAAGCCAAAAAGTCATATGTGACATTAATGTCCTTGTTTACAAATCCGAAAATTGTAAAACTTCGTTAAAAATAAATAAGTTAAATTCCTTCGTCCATAGATACATCATATCTGCATGGCTTATTTTGATAGAATAATGTGAAGAATATTGCTTTTATGGTATTACCTCTATCTCTATTTACTCAGTAACTTTGTGAACTAAATCGATTTGGTTCCAAATTTTTGAATTTGCAATGCATCATTCTTAGATTGTATATTAGAAGAATTGGTTACACATTACATACTCATTAATCGATTGGCACATTTGTCCATTGTTCAAGGGTCATCTATTTTGCATGTGTTTTAGGTGTTTTATTGAAGACAAGCAAAGACTTAAGTGTATGGGAGTTTAATTTGTCATAATTTGATATGTCAAATTATGCTCTCCAATACACTTGAGGGGCTTATTCTCAAGCAAATTAAGTGTCTTTTTTATGCTTTTGTCGAATTTTAGCTTTCACCATTAATAAACATTTTTTAGTAGTTTTGTCCCTATTAAGACCCAAATTGGCAAAACAATGGCATGAGGGACTTAACGATGTGTTTGAGTTGGTGTAGGAAGGTGACAATGACCCAACCTTGAGGAAAACATCATTCAGAGTGGGTGTCACAACATCGATGCTATGGAAGTCGTGACACCGAACCCCTTTACCTTGAGGATGCAAAACTTCAACGCGAAATCAACATGGAGCCTACTACGTAGAGAGTTGCGACACCGAGGGTAGGATGTCGTGACACCAAGCCAAAGTCACGATACCAAGCCTCTAAAATCATGATATCCCTAAAGGTGTTGAAGTGAAGAAATTGGAGCCATCACAAGTGATGTCACGACACTGAGAGCCTCAACAACCACAAGTGCACCACTATCCAGAATGTCATGACACCGAAGCTTGGGTGTTGCGACATCGATGCCTGATGGGGGTAAAATTACTGTTGGGGTAGTATTTTGTCCAACATCAGCCTAAGCCAAAATACAACTTTTAAAGGTTTTTTTGTCTTAAATTTGGATTGTACCTCAGCTAGTTAAAAGGACTTTTTGGCTGATCAGTTAAAGCAACCACCTTTTCTTTCATATTCTAAGCTTAGGAGTTGCTTTTTATATTTTTTGGGTTTAGTTCATAACTTTTCTCAGTTCTAGGTTGTTTAGTTTGTAGTTTAGTTAGTTTTTACTATAGCTTTTGCATTAATTGCACTTTGGTACTCAAAATTTACTTTGTATTTTCATTTTCATCCAAAGCCTTTAATATATTTCACCTCCATTGTTGATGTCATCATCCTCTTCAAGCAACCACCAAGAAATTTCTAAGCTTTTTTTAACCCTACTCTTGTACTTATTTTAATATATGATGTGAGTATGTGTTGGGTTGTTGTTTGCATAAAATTAATGTTAGGTAACTAAATTTATAGTGGTTGGTTGATGGAAATCTTGTTTGGTTAGTTTTTGATACATAGACTGAATTGTAAAAACTGGAGTAAATCAAATAGACTTCGAAACTTAGAATTGACGCCTCTAGGTGAATATTTAGGTAGGTAAGACCAAAATGAGATTCTACCAAGCACCAATTTTGTTGTCCTAAGTTAGTTTGGTGAGGTCGAGGGATAAATCAAACTAAATCGTGTAATTTGGTAAAATGGTGGCCGAGAGGTAAAATTGAGTCAATCAGAAATTTAAACCTTTTAGATCCCTAATCCAATATTAATCAGCAGCATGGAAGTCAACCAACCTCTTGTGTGTCTTTAATTATTAATTTCATAATTTTGACTATTTTACAATTTGGTCCTTCTTAGTGTTAAATAGTTTATTAGTGTAATTACCATTGATTATGATTTACCCTAATATAGTACTTAGAGAGTAGTAGATAGACTTCCTATTTGCATGCTTGTTGCACTTTGATCACTTTGTCCCCGAACTCTCTTGGGTTCGATCCTTGGAATACCAGGGTGTTCCATTGTAACACTACAAATATTACAACTTGATGTATCACACTTGCAGCATATTGTTAGATATCTAAATTTAATTGTGTTGATTCATAGCCTAGGTGCACGCACATCGGGGCGCAGTCAGATCTATTCTACTTGGGTCACGTTTGATGTACTGTCAGTCCAGTCAATCATATCTATGTCTCTATCTTCTAGGAGCCATTTGCTTTGATGCTCAAGACAAAGCATCTCCTCAATTGGATTTGATAAACAACATATTAGTCTTTCAATCGGTTTGCTCATTTCTGATTAGACTATGGACATGTTTGGGTTCCATCTACTAATACAAGCTATCTTTGCATATTACGACCCTACCATGTAATATTGCTTTAGTATTAGTTAAACATTAGATAACTAGTGAGCCAATATTTACTTTCATTTTGCTTTGTGCTCAAAAACATCAAGGACAATATACAAAATGTATTAATGTACTTAAATGGATGTTATAATTGAACCAATTTGTTTGAAAAATACAAGTATATAAAACAAATATACTACATTTAGGGTGCCATATCCAACAAAAACTTCCTTTTTTTGAAGATCAAACTTCATATTATTCTACTAAATCTTGCACAAATGATGAAGACAACCACATTATGGCCATAAAAGTAAAACAAAATCCCTAAAAGAAGGGTCTGGATAAAGACATGGTTGATGCTTTAGGAGCCTTATCTCATAATCATGCTCCTCCAATAAGAGAAAAAAGAAACACTTTTACTTTAGATTATATTCTTCCTTTAAAGTGATTAGATATATTACAAGAATTCCATGCATGGTTAGAAAAAAAAAACTCACTTTAGATGATATTCTTCTTTCAAAGTGATCAACCACATTGCAAGAATTCCATGCCTAGTTAAAAACTAGGAAATTATCTTTAGAAAGTACCCACACAATTTTGATAGAGTTTGTTTCCAAATTTCCTCGAACGCTCCAAGTTGGTAGAATTATGTAAATCAAGTAGATCAAATGCAATTGATGGTTTTTGTAGATTTCTCCTAACTTATCAAGATTATTCTTTCTTATTTTATTGACAATCTTGATAATCTAAAAACTCTTAAAAGAAAAAAGTTCTTCACAATGTAATGTTGTTCATACAAACGAAAAGATTGACAGACATTTCCTTATAATGACTAAACTTTTCTACTCCCTGAGTGTTAATCCAAGTTTAAATCAAGCAATTTTAGCTTAAATTCCTGAACTTCTCCAAGCAGAAGTGAACAGGGTGTTGCAACAACAAAGGAGAGACATCATCAACCTCACTACTAGGGAAATTCAACAAGAAGAGCATATTTCTATAGAAGATATTTATAGTAGAATAAAAATCTTCAAGGATTATCTATATGGTAATAAGTAAATGGGCGACACATGTGATGGTTCAAGACTACAGATCAAATGCAAAAAAAAAATATTAGCATTATCACTGCCATGTAAAAAAGATGGAGCATTTCAAAAGATTCAAATCTAGGAGATTCATATCCTTCAGTGCTCCTAAAGAGAGAAGAAAATAGAGATATTTAAGGAATAAAGATCTATTGGTGCCAAATATTTTAGATGTTATATCTATAATCAAAAGGGTCATTATGGAAAAATCGCCATAACAATAAAATAGGACCAAAATGATTCATCAAATTCAAAAACAAGTTGGCATTAACATTTGAGATGATAAAGCTCTTGAATACCTTTTATCCATTAAAGATGAGTCAACATACAAGACTCTAATTGCAATCCAAAGTTTTGAACTAGAAGAAATCGAAATAGAGTTTGGTCAGTGCTTTAGTGAAGGAATATATATATGCTCCAAAGCCAAAATAAAATTTCCTCAAATGCCTTCACCAATTCAACCATTACTTTAACTATATCCTTGCCCCAGATCCTAGTCTCCATTTATCTTAATAAGTACATTAAACCTATTTGAACTAAAGCCTTCATTGATATTGAAGCAACGAGAATCATTATGAACCCAAAAGTCTTACCTCCAGATTGGTGGAAACCACAAACCAAATATTTTGAACTCTATTGTAAACTAAAATTTTAATACCACCTTATTAGCAAACCCATTATAGTTTGTTTTTCTTGAGCTGTTCCATTACCTCTATAGTTTTGGGTTCCCAACTAACAAGAAATGATATAGTGGTGGGCTTTGATCTTTACATAAACGCCCAACATATACTCAACCTCCCTAAAAGAGTCAGATATAATAAAACATTCAAGCATTTTATGACCATCCCTAGGCCACTTATTATTCAATAGGATAAATGCAATCAGATCATCCAGGAATTAAAAGTTATAGTTTTATTCTGATTTACATTTAGATTTTCTTTCCAAATGAGACCACCCTTTTGGCAAAACTAGGAATTCTTCATTAGATTACCTTTAAAAAGAATGAGGATGTAAATCATGTAAAAGCCAGTTATACTAAGATGAATCCAGAAAATCAGAAACTTGTAAAATTTGAATGCTTAGAACTTTAACAACAAGGTCAAATTGAACCATCTAATTCTTAGTGGCTTGTGAAGCTTTCTATGCCAGCAAAAGAGCAGAACAAGTGAGGGGAAACAACAAATTGGTAATCAACTATCAACCTCTAAACCATTTTCTCCAAGATGACATGTTTTCTTTACCCAACGTAAATTCTTTGTTCCATGTCTTATCAAAAGCAAGAGTCTTGTCAAAACTTGATCCCAAAGCTAGTTTTTGGAAATTGGGAATTCACCTAGAAGAGTAAGATTGTAACACCCCAAACCCGGCCTAGAAGTTTAAACCAAACTCAGGATGCTACATTGATCACCGAAGTGATCATGGGAAAAATTCTACAAAACCAGTCGACCTTAATTTCATTTCCGAAAACCATTCATATCTTTACGGAACAAAAACATTTAATAGTTTAAAGTTCTTCCGATAAAGTTACCGTTAGGTATGAAAAATAACCAGAATAAATGTACGAATGAAAATCTAAAGTGGAAACTGCACCACAGCCTTATAAAACCTTACAGTTCAACATTTAACCGAATAATAAAGTCGTAATAGAAAACAAAATCTTACATTCCATTGCATTGAAACTGTCCGAGACCTCTGCGTACTGAGTCCAGCATCCACAATCTTGAAATGTACCTGAGAAGGGGATACAGAAGAGGGGGTGAGCTACTTGAGCTCCGTGTGAGTTCAAAACTAACTACTACAGAATCAGAAATAGAAAACCCGTAGCAGTTTAGAAGCGGAACATACTTACAGAATCAGACGGTAACTTTGAGACAGAAGTCTCAATCAGATAATCACTATTCACAAAAGAGTCGCCAGTTCTATTCAGTCAGTCAGATACAATCGGAGTTACAAAGTACGTAGAACCACAAAAGTTCTTTTTAGTCAAACAGAACAATCAAATATTCTAGTGCATAGAACAGTCAAACAGATGCTTATGAATGCAATTAAGTTATAAAACCCACCCATCCAGCCAACACACCACTCCGTCCCTCATCACTCCACATAAGATCTGTTTGAGCTCATCCAACCAATCACACCACATAGGACCTCGTAAGGCCCATCCGTCCCTATACTCTAATAATGTCCACGACCCTCAGGGTATTGGGACTGCCCACAACCCTCTGGGTATTAGGGGCTATTAGGAAGCTGTACAATACCTTGCGGTAAATCGCGATATAGACATGCAGTATGAACTGCCCGATCAGATAGTGATGATACGCAACGAAGTTAACGTATAAGCGGTATAGTGCAATGCAGTAAACCGCTATACCAATAAAGTGCAGTTAAACTGCCAGATCAGATAAGTACACGCAGCAAGGCTGATGTATGAGTTATACGGTACAATGCGGTAACCCGCTAACAGTATAGTCCACGACCCTCAGGGTATTGGGACTGCCAGGCCCTCTGGGTATTAGGGGCTAACAACCAGCTGGCAGTTCAGTTCAATTTCAGTCTTCCTTCTCTTCACAATCCCACCCAAAAACATTATATGCATATGTATGTCAGCAAATAGATTAACAGAATTAGAGTACAAGATTACAGACAGTCATTCACATCCAGTTAGTCAGTTTCAAATAGGAGTATACTCAATTACCCAGATTCAGATTCAATGGCTATGTAACCTCATAGAACAGTGACACCTAGTCAGATAATCAAACAGAAGCATATTACACACACACCCCGTCAACCGGGTTCAGAAACAAACATGTTACGCAACCAATCACGAATCTCACCTAAACTGAAGTCGGAACAGAGTCATAATTACCCTTACTAAAGCTTAGCCAAGGGTTGAAACACACAGAGTCACAAGTACGCTTAAATTGACCTAGAACCAAAATCTGGCGAGATAGGGCCACACACCCGTGTGCTCCAGTCGTATGGAGCAGTCCACGCCGTGTGGGGGTCCAAACACCCGTGTGAAGGGTGGCACAAAGCTGTGTGATAGAGGCACACGCCCGTGTGGTGCAGGGACATGGCCGTGTGAATAGGCCGTGTAACTCACTACCCAATTTTGCTAAAGTCAAGTGCAGAGCAAACACGACCGTGTGAGGGTCTCACAGGCCTGTGTGCCACTAAACACGGCCGTGTGTTCCGATACACATGCCTGTATGGGATCCCTAAATCCCTAAATAACCCACATAGCCGTGTGGCCAGGCCATGACACCAAATCCCCAAAACCCTAATTCCCAAACCCACACACTCGTGTGCCTAAGGGACACGGTCATGTGAAAATCGACAAAATACCCAAACCGGCCACACGACCGTGTGGCACCCAATTTGGCCTGAAAACCCTAATGCCTAATTTCACATGGTCGTGTGGGTCGACACACGCCCGTGTGGCCATCGGGGTGGTTAGGAAACCACCCCAAAACATCCCCAAAATCACCATTTCAGCTCCAGATCTGTCCCCAACCTTTGCCATATCAACATATATCAAAAAGTGATAATTTCTCATCACTTCCATTGACTAAAAACCTAAAACCAACGGTTTAGCCTACAGTCAAGAAAAGTCGAACATAAACTTTGCAAAAAATAAAAAATAAATGAAACAGTGTAGTAAAAGTTTGAATCCCACACCTGATTCGACGACGAAGAAGACGACAGTTAAATAGGAATCCCCGATGCCAAAAACCAAAACCGATCTTTAAGTAATTTTGTCAAAAGCAAAAAGAGCAGAGAAGTAGCAGAACGTGAAAACAGGGAAAATAAAAAATAAAAATAAAAATAAAGTAAATTAAAATAAAAGCAAACTTATATCGTACAACACATAATTTAATAATTATAAATGATTATAATTATTAGCTAAATAAAAAAATAAAATTAAGAAGGCTCTCCAAAAACGCGTACCCCAAGACTCAAACCTAGAACCCAGAGGTACACTAACACTCTACTTACCCACCAGACCAGCAGGCCCATTCTGCCACTAAATTGAACGACCAAACACATGTGCAGCTTCCTCACTATCCCTATGCTCCAATCCCAAAACTTCTAGTCCCAAAATTTGGGGTGTTACAAAGATGGAATGGCCTATCTTTTGGTTTAAAGACAACTCCTTAACTATTTTAAAAGGTCGTGTTAGGATTTTGTAGCCTATTATGGAAAGTGTTGTGTTATACATTGATGACATTCTCCTTTACAATCGATATCAAGAAGTCTATGTTTGTTTGCTCAAAAATATTCAAAGAATAGTTAAAGTTTCAAATGAAATATTTTTGTTGGAACCTAACAATTGCTTATTGCTTCAAATCGAGTGAAGAATGGAAGTGTCTGACTAAAGTGATCGCTTCGATTGCTACTGCGATAAACAAGTAAACAATGAACACACCAGATTGTTTATATAGTTCGATTTTCTTACATTTGCGAAGTCTAACTCAGTGAGTAATTCAATTATCTTTAATCCACATTTATGCAATCAACATATATGTTGATGAGCTAAGGGAATTGAGTGATGAATTATGCAAACTCCTTCATGACCTTATTTTTTTATTGTAAAAATGAAAAATTGCTCAACTCTAACAGCTCAAACAAGTAATACAAGAACAGTAAAGGCACTTTTGTAGCAATAAGTAATGTTTGTTTGATGTGGATGAAGAGGTTAGAACATTAATTACTTGTAAACAGAAAACAAGAAATTACAATGTAATGTTACAAATAATAAAAGGATTCATTGGCTTTCAACCAGCAAAGCCATTGGTTTCCTTTCTATTCATTAACCTGTAGTCATGGAAAGTCCATATCAAAGCCAATGGAACACACTGTTTGAAGAAAATATTTTCCATATCAGAGTTTACTTCAAATCCAAGAAATATAAGAATTCAAGATTCTTTTTTTCTTCCATGTCAAAGACAATGAAAACAATGAAAGGGACTCTACAATTCTTAATATCTGGTTTCAAGGATTTCGATGGAAACAGTTCTGACTGGTTTAAAGTAAGTAAAGTACCCACCAATGTTATAAAGAAAACTGGATACAGACAACAACAATGAAATCAACATATATGCAGTAACTTTTATTTTTTAAACTCATCTATGGAGTAAAAAGAAAAACAAAATTAACACATTTAGTGTCGTGATTTTGACTTCAACATTGCAATTTATATGACATGATTAGCTGGCTGCCTTTTTCTTTTTCCCTTAATTTGTTGATAAAGAATTAATGAGATTAATTAATTTTATAAGAAAATAAGTGTTGTACAAGTTAAATCTAAATAATGGAAACATACATTTAGTGTGATTGTATAATATATCATGAAAATATGTTATCTACTTGAAAGAAAAAGACAGTTTTTGTTTTATGATCATTCGTTTGCACCTACCTACCACTCCATTTCAATCCGTTTTTAATTATTTCCAAGATCATAACGTAAACCCATGTACACTTTACAAAATTTTGTAAACATGACAAAGCAAAAGGATAACTTCTTAATTGGAAAAGATATATATATATATATATATATATATATATACTTCTGAATTGAGGGGCTTAATATTTGATATGTTTATAGATTATAAACTTCAAGAATTTTATGTTATGGTATATTAATACGATGTGTACTTTCTCTAATATTAATTTGAGTTTGAAACAAAGTTATAATAAAATAAATATAAACTTCAAATTAACAACTAAAAATAAACCAACATAAATATCTTTAAAATTTTTTGCTACCTAAATATATAGTTTTGTTATTTTATTTAAACTTAAATTAAATCATATTTAGCCGATTGAGTTTTAGCTCAATTGATATCGGATGTGAGTTCAAGTGCGTTGAAATGTATTATCCTCCTATAATAAGATTAATGTTAAAAAATAATATTTAAAATAGAGTTCACATTATATTAATTTACTTTAAAAATAATAATAATTTTAAAATGAAATTTTATTTAATTTATCTAAATTTCAAATTGATCATTTTTCTATATTTAATTATGTTAAAGAAATAAAATAAACTAATTTAATTAAAATATAATTCGTTTACCTAAAATTAAGTCAAATCATTAGTTCAAAAAAAAGTCAAATCATTTTGAACTTTTAAATTGATTTTTTGATTTTTCTTTTTTACAAGAAAGTTTTTAACATTTAATAAATTATGCATAAACTTATATAGTAAATTAAGGAATGTATAAATGAATAATTATATATAATTTTAAAATTTTACAAAAGCTACCAATATAAATGATATGTAAATTTTTACTTTTAAGAATACAATATTTTTAAGAGACATATAATATTAAAATATTAAAATTTTAAGTTTGAAATTATGATAACCATTGACGAAGCATTTCAAAGCCTTGAATGGACTCAAGCATCCCAACAAGAATATGATGCATTGCTAAAAAGTTATACCTGGGAGTTAGTTCCACTGCCTGCAAACAAAACTTCAGTAGGTTGCAAGGGCCCCTTTAAGGTGAAGAGACAAGTTGATGGCTCTATAGCAAGGTATAAAAGGGGATTGGTTGCTAAAGGATATCTCCAAATGTCAGGTTTTGACTATCAGGAAACCTTCAGCTCAGTGGTTAAACCTGCTACCATTAGAGTTATTTTGTCTATTGCAGACACAAAAGGAGACTTAGGCAAGTTGATATAAACAATGCCTTCTTAAATGGTATTTTGATAGAGGTGACATACATGGATCAACCTCCAAGTTTTGAGAAATCATGTGGAGATCAAAAGCTAGTATGCAAACTTAAAAAGGCTCTTTATGGCCTCAAACAGGCTCCTAGAGCATGGTTTGACAAGCTCAAAGATTTTTTGTTGTCAGCAGGTTTTACTTTGTCAAAATCTGATGCTTCTTTGTTTTGAAAGTTAGAAAGTAAGCAACCATCTAGGTCTTGATCTATGTAGATATTCTTATCACTGGTGATAATAATGATGCAGTTGATACTGTTTTTTGACAATATTGACACAGCTTGTTCATTGAAGGATTTAGGTCTATCAAATTTCTTCTTGGGCATTGAAGTAAAGTATACCATAGAAGGTCTTTTTCTTAGTCAACACAAATACATTATGGAGCTTCTTCAAAAGTGTCACATGGATCAAGCAAATGGCTCTCCCACACCTATGGTGAGTACTTCAAATTTGTCAACTAGCATTGGCAGTCCTATCTCTATTGAAGATGAGGAACTTTACCGTAGTAGAGCTGGTGTGCTATAGTATATTGTCATTACTAGGACTGAAATTGCATTTTCAGTCAACAAGATATGTCAATTCATGCAGCAACCTTTAGATCTTCATTCCAAGGCTATTAAGAGGATTCTAAAGGTATCTTAAAGACACAACTGATTTCGGTATTTAGTTTAAGCCAGCATCTCATTTATCTATTGATGCAAACTGGGGGTCAGATCTTGATGATCGAAGATCAACTACTGGGTATTGTTTATTCTTTGAGGTCAATCCAGTCTCATGGTGTGCAAAGAAACAAGAAGTTGCTGGTGTCCAGGTTTACTGCTGAGGCAGAATATAAAAGCATTGCTAATGCAACTGCTGATATCTTATGGTTGGAATCCTTATTGAGTGGTTGAAATTAAAATATATTAATTTCAAGGTATATTTTATGTAAAATAAAATACCCTTTAGAACCCATTCCCAAATTTTATAAGAACCCTAGAAATAGAAAAATTCCCAGAAGAAAAAATTTGAAAAAAAATTTACTTAAATTCTAATAAACAAATACTAGATTATTTGCACAAACTCGTTAGTGATACAAAATAGAAAAATTATAGAAAGGAAAGCAAAGCATTTGTCAGAGTGGGTAGAAGAAACAAATCATAGAATTAGAGCATCTGTAAGGGAAATGTAATTATTTGTATCTTCACTTGCACTTGAGCATACACCCTTCACAAGATTTTTAAGAGGTTTAACGATATCTTTAGTAAATTTAGGCTTTCTGGCAGCAACCTTTTTCTTTTTTTTAATTAATTTAGTTTAATACCACATTATTGAAATTTAATTCACTCGGTAAGTAAGATCTGCATGACATTTCGGTATTTTTTTCGATGCAAAATCGAAAATTTGAAGTCTTTGGACTGTTTAAAAATGTTAAATGACCTAAAAAAATTGAATATTATTTGTGTGCATTATATTTATATCCTAATTTAACTATTCTTTCAAATTAAAATATCTGGAAATACGCCATGCCATTCCTTACATATACTTAAAATTTTCTATGGTTGCAATATTACTTCAATTTTTTTACAAAATAGGAAAGTATTGAATATGTTAAAATGAATTTCAAACTTAGTAAATGTTTGTATGAATTCCTTAACTCACTAAGTCCGAGATCCATTATTACTTGCAATGCCATTTTATGACTTTCAAGAGTTCAAACGTTGAGTTCACTAGGGACAACTTGTGAGTTGCTAATCATCCCTGCAACTCCATAATTCATGGCACCTTCTTGATTCTGGTTTACAGTACTTTGTTGGACATTATTAGCATTCGGAAATTGCTCTAATTGGACCTTGTTGTTGCTATCAGGCAAGACCAATGCTTTCGTTTCGCCGCGATATACAAGATATAATATCATCTGAGTTATTCCAAAGCTGAACCCCAAAATGTTTGGTGTCTAAAACAACATAAAGAAAATTAATGAATCGATAGATAACCAAAAAATTTAGTATTTTGTGTATACAAACAAGTATTATAGACTACTTACTGCTATGTAGAAATCTCTTAATGAAAACCCATAAAAAAACCATGTTATAGCACAGAGAGTCAAAAAGAATGACAATGGGAACGGCATGTATTCCACACTCTTCGTTTTTATCACTAATCTCTGCAAAGTTTATAAATTAAAAAAAAAAAAAAAAGAAAAAGAATGTTATTTCATTATTAACAAGTTAATGAGTTTTATTTAGTTTTACTTACAATGATGCTAAGGGGAGCAGCAAAGACACAAACTGAGAAGATGGCACAAATCCACCCTACGATAGAAACTCGAAGATGGCCTTTAAAAGATACCAAGGTGACAAGTATGATTAATCCTAATGCCACTATGTTGAAAAATATAACCAGCTTTGTCGTGTATATCTGCAATGCAAATTGCTATTAAAATAATAATAATAATAAAATGAAAGATCAAGGTTTAAAAAGGGTATATTGATACGTACCCTGGCTGTTTTGGTAGCATAAATCAGGTAAAAAATGAGATAAATGGATTCGATGCAGGAGCCAATGGAGTTAATGGTGATGAGCATGACTGCATCGTGTTGCTTGAGGAAAGCGTAGTAAAGAAGCAACATGGCACTGAAAAGTGCTACTGAATATGGAATCGATTGAAAACCTTCGGTTGATTTCTTCTTGAAAATCCTGTAAAAAGTTGGCCTTCGTATTGAACCCAAAATAAATAAATAAAAATGTTAATATATGCATATTTCCAATAATTAGACGAAATATTGAAGAGTTAGTAGAAAACCTACAGTGGGGCAAGATAAACAAAGAAAGACAAAATATTCCCTGCACAAAATTGAAGGTAGTAAAGATGTAAGAAATAAGTATAAACATGGTTAGAGGTTAATTAATGATGTAATTAATAAGTACCAAGAAAACCAAAAACAATAGAGAAACTTTGATCATGGATGTTTGCAGCCATTGTAGTTGATATGAAGCTCTTTCTCTGTATTGATCAGTGTAGAGAAGAAGAAAGAGCTTATATATTTCACTCTGCATAAAATCCCACATATATATATATATACACCATAGCTTTGAAGCTTATTTAATTATTTGATGATGGGATGACACACATAACTTGTTGATGAACAAACTTGCCCGGATATTTTGTAGGGAGGGGGCTAGGGTTAAACAATATGATGAGCTGTATACTTTATCTGGGCGTTTTAGTTTCATAGCTTTTTTTTGCTTTTGATCTCTTGATTTTTGCCTAATATAAGTAACTGTATAGGTTAGCTTCATCTTGTCTTATAGCTGTATATATGCTTTAGCTGCCTCAAAGTGTAAAGCTCTTGCGTTTCCCAAACTAAGTCTTTTTGGCTTTTTTATCAAGGCCAAGTGTACAACATTGTGTGTACTCTTTTCCCAATTAACTAGCTAATAAAGTAGTGTATATATACATAGAATTCTTTTCTTATCATAAAATGTATTTGAAAAATAATATAGTAGAAGAGTCGGATTGAAAATTTATTAAATTGAAACTACATATTTGAAATAAATTATATATTTAATAGGGTATTTTTATCTTTTATATATTTTTAATAAAATTAATATATGTTGATGTTGATATTTGAACTCATGCCACTAAAATTTATAAAATCTTTTCTTCAAAACTTCAACCAAAATATTATTTTAATATTTTTTAATGTTATTATACAAATTGCTTCACCCATATGTTTATTTTAATTCGGTACATATTGTATATGTATTGTTATTATTTTGAAATATTATGTCACATTATTTATTATATGTTATTTTTAAACAATGGTGGATTCTGCCTAACTAAAAATTTTAAAAACTTTGAGGATTTTAGTGAGAATTTTCAAAAATTTTATTAGGTCTAATTAAAACTTATAAAAATTTTAACGTTTTATGAAAAAAAAAAGTTGAAGAGTCGAATTGAAATTTTTAAAATTTTTCAAAAGTATAATAATAATTTTCAAAAATATTGATATTCACCTCTATTTTTAAATACATACCTATATTTTAAGTACATGATTTTCACAAATTCTAATTTATTACTTATGTTACCGGTAAAGGTTGAAAATTACATAATGAAATTGTTCACCTCTCGTTATTAAAGAGAAATAAATGTTGGATCCATCATCTTAATTAATTGGGAAACAAAAAGAAAATGAGAGAAAATCAGCGTTGCTTGCTTGGGGATGGCATTAGCTGTTTGATGACGTGAAGCAAATGATTGGGAAATGTGATCATTAAATGGGAATATATGGGGGAGTTCGTATGAATATTGAAAGCAACTAAATTTAGTAATCAAAAAGTCAGATAAGATAGAGGGGAGCAACTATTTATCACAACTGCTCCACTCTATTATATTATGGGCATTTTTACTTGAAAACCCCATATTCATTTCAAGCAAATTGGTAGAGAGGATCTGATTTTGGGTTCCATATACTTGTTATACGTTTTGTTAAATAAGAGATGTAAGCTCAAATAAAAAGGAAAGCTTAGGCTTAGGTGGAGTTGGTGTTTGTACGTAAGACACCCCATTAGCGGTTACGTTTAAACGGTTCTTAGTCCTACAGACCGATGCGGCGACGCGTTATCTTTTGCCCCTGTTTCTAGTCCCCCCCTACTTTTTGTTTTGCTTGCTTTCTTCAAAACACCATCAGCGCCCGCTTTTGCTCATTCTCCGCGCAACTTCAATGCACTGATTAATTACTCCAATCATGAATTTCATTCTATTCTACTACTTTATAATTTATGAAATTTGGTTTTTTTCACTTTTATTTATTTCATCATCGCATTTTACGAAAAAATACAAGTTAGTTTAATTAGGTAATTTTGTTAAATTTTTTCATTAAATGATTAATTCGAAAATTAATAATTTAACCATTTATATGTAAGAGATTAATAAAAATTAATAGGTCAACAATTTAAAGAATTGATGTTATTCATTCCAACTCATTTAGGTCATTACTAAAAAACTATTTTGCTAAGCATATGATATTTCTTTATAAGTGTCTTTGGTTTTTTTAATATTTTTTTTATAAATCAATAAAAATTTGTCTATAATAAAATTTGAACCAATAATACTATGCATTAAATTTTTTCATTTATCGATTGAACTAACACAAGTTTTTGTTTTTATATGAAATTTTAATATGTATATTTGTTATATACATTTTTATATATATGTTTGTGTATATTAATAATGTTGTTGATTGAGTTAGTGTCACAAATTAATTCGACACCATCTCAGGATTTATTCATTTAGTATTCTTAATCTGATGTGTTTTTGTGTCTAAATTTCGTTTTACTCACAATTTAGTATATTTCTTTTAATATCGTACACATTCGTGTTATTATTAATTAGCTTCAAACCATACATTTTATTATTTATTTATATTATTTTCAAACACACCTCTGTGTCCTAAATGCATGGTTTCCACGCTCATATGCGTGTGATAAAATTTCTAATATCAATGTTGTTACTGATTGAATTGATATCATAAGTTAACTCGACACCAACTCAAGATTGATGACAATACCATGATAAACAATTGTACTCTTTTAGTATTATTAATATGATGTATTTCTGTGTTTTAATTTCGTTTTACTCACAATTTAATCTATTTTTTTATTAATTAGTTTCAAACCATATACTTCATTATGTATATAGTTATTTTCAAACACACTTCTGTTTTAAATATATGGCTTCCACGCACATATGTGTGTGATAGAATTTCTAATATTAATAATTTATTTAATTTCTCAACTTTTGTAACATTTAAAGACCAGATTCTAATAAGTTAAAATAGATGAACTAAGTCGTTAATTTTTATAATGAAAAGATAGAATTCATAATTACTTAAATTAATACATCTTAAAGAGGTAAAAGTAATATGGAGGCTCTTGTACTAAAAGTCAAATTGCATTTTGCCCCATTTTACTCAAAATGTGGGTAAATTAGTCCATGTACATTAGATCAAAGAGTACATTGATCTTTTTGTTAAAAATTCCATCTATTTCTACTATTAAAAATTGGTCTTTTATATTAGAATGATGTACACGTGGCGTGGTTATTCTGTCAACCACACCAGTTTTTAATAGTAGAAATGGATGAAAATTTTAACAGAAACGACCAGTTTGCTCTTTGATCTAATGTATATGGACTAATTTTTTTAATAAAAAAATAAAATACAATCCAACTCTTAATACAAGGGCTCTACGAACTTTTTACCTCTTAAAGATTAATCCTCCTACCTAAACAAACCTCCGATGTGTTGTACATTTATTGAGGAACATGCACACATTATAGAAAGTAATAGTCATGTGGTGAAAAATGTATATTGAAGTAAAACTATGATAATAGTTTTTTACTATATTTCGAAGGTTTAATATATAACTTGGTACATAAACTTGACAAATTTCTTCACATTGACCCCTAAACTTGTTTTTGGATCATATTAGTGTTAGAATCATAAATCAAAATATGATATAAAACTTAATAAATCATAAATCAGAATCTATCATGTTAAATTATCAAGAACAAAATGATAACAAAACTAGATGCGGAAGCATACCTGAATCCTTGGGTTCCTTGAAATTTTTTTAGATCTTAGGATTTGATCTTCCAAATTAACACACAAGAAATCTTGACAAGGTGTCTCTCTCTTTTCTAAGGATGGGATATTAGAAAAGTTACCTTGTGTGTAATTTAGGGACCATAATCCTAATATATAACTTTAGCACATTAGCCCTAATTTCTAATCAACCAATCATCAATTAGAAATTAGTTACTAGAGTATCTACACAAATTTGACCCGCACTTTATTTAATAATTAAAGCCCAATAAACCTTAACCAAATTAGATCACTTTTAATTTGGGCTAACCTATTATGATAATAAATAATAACATGTAATTACCCTTATTATATATGTGATGTCCATAATTTCCAACAATCTCCCACTTGGACCACATATATTAATTACTCTATAATTACATGTCATTATATAACCTTATGAGCTCAAAACTTTTCTATCATATCCATAAAGGTATTCTGAACAATCTCTTCTATTAATTATGTTAACATAGAACCAATGTGACTTTTGTTACATATATCGTAACTAAATTCATCCCTAATCACGTATATCAACACAACCAAATAACATAGATCAAGTATGGATGTGTAGCATGAAAATTACATGCAATATGCTCTAAACATGTCTATTTCCAACTGATCCTCCTTAGTGAGATCAAACCTTACCAAAATTAGAGTGTGAATAAACTAAATAAATTTTATTTCTACAGAGAATAAACTTAATATCCATAAACTAAAATAACTGAACATTTGTCTATAACATAAAAGCATTTAAAAGTACAAACTCCCACTAAAACCAAATATCCTTAAATGACATTACACCTATATGAGTAGTGTGCTCTTATAAAACCTTAAGTGTAGTCCCTTAGTAAGCGGATTCGCAATTATGGAGTTTGTCCTAATATGCTTTATAGGCATCTAACTACTCTAAATTTTTACTTTAACAACCAGGAAAGTCTATTGTTTTGACTTTGATGTGCTACTATTGCTATTGGAATAAAAGATTGCAATTTGTTTTCACAATTTGCACCTCAGTGACAAAATCTTGTATCCATATTCCATCAAAATCAGAATCTGTATACCTGATGACCTCTAACTGATTAGACCTCCGATATGTGAGCATGTAATCTTTTGTTCTCTGAAAATGCCTTATAACCGTCTTGGATGCTATCCAATGGTCCAAAACAGGGTTGCTTAAAATATTTGCCTAACATCCCAACAATGTACACAATATTCCAATGTATACAAACTTGAACATACATTAGACTTCCCATTGCTAAAATGAAAAAAATCTTATGCATTTTTGTAATCTCAAAATCATTCTTAGGGAATTGATTAAGACGATACTTATTATTGACAAACAGTATGTCATTGACATATAAAACCAAATATGGGACCTTAATCCCAATAAACGTATGGTATATACAATTATTGATAAAATTTATCTCTAAACCGAATGAGATAATCATTTGGTAAAATTTGTAATACTATTATCGAGAAGTCAGCTTAAGCCCATAGATGAAGTTCTTTAATTTGCAAATCATTAACTTTGTATCGTCAGACACAAAAATTTCTAGTTGCACCATATAAATGTATGATCAATGTTACCATTGAGAAACCATTAACTTAATATTCATATGATATAGCTTAAGGTCAAAATATTCCACTAAAGCCATTATAACCCTTTCTCTAGTGGACCTTTTTAATGACATTTATTCTTGAGGTTGTTGAGTTTGTTCTTCTGGAACAATGATCTCATCTTGAATAGGGATTTGTTCAACATTGTCTTATTAGTGTTTTGGATTCACTTCTTAATCAATGATAGGTATGAGAGCCTAAACATCGTCAAAAGTGATAGGAGGACTCCTTAAAAGCAATGTTTCTAACCTTATTTCTCCCTCCAAACTTAACATTCTTAAAAATGTTGCAATTTTCGTCTCAAAAAATCTTTCTAGTTGTGGGATCATAAAACTTATAGACCCTAGATCGCTCAAAACAACCAATAAAGTAGCTGCTTACTGTTTTGGAGTCCAATTTCTTTTCATGTGGCCTATAAGGCCATGGCTAAGCTGGACATCCCGAAATGTGAAAGTGCTTTAGACTAGGCTTTTGACCTGTCCAAAGCTCATAAGGTGTTTTTGTAGCTGCTTTAGTGGGTACTCTGTTTAGAATGTAAGTTGTTGTCTTTAGAGGCACTGATCAAATGAGCACTTTTAGACTTATCATGTTTCAACATTTCTTCCTTTTGCACACAAGTCCATTTTTTCTTTTGAAAGTAATTTTAAATTGGTTAAACTGTGCAGGAAGCGATACCAAAATCATAAGAACAAGCAATTACTCAGAAAGCTCTATCTTAAGTGCCTTAAGTCTTGAAGCAACATGAAACATCTCTGTAATGTACTCCCTTACATTTCCTTGACCCTTATACTTTATCGACATCAAAGAAGTCATAAGTTTTATGACTTTTGCCTGAGTAATCTCTTCAGATTCTCAACCTTATCGTTTTTGGCAAAACGTTTCTTAATTTTGTCAAGGAAAACTTTGGCCTGAGTAATCTCTTCAGATTCTATACCCTTAAAGGCTTCTAGAATGCTGTGTTTTATGATCATTAGACTCATGCGATTTGAACAATCTCACCTCTCAAAATCCCTCTTAACATTAAGGGTGCTTTCCGCAGTGAGAGGTGCATGTTGTTCTTCCCTTAGTGCAAGGTCTATGTCCATACAGCCAAACACTATAAGTAAGTGCCTTTTCCATTCCTTAAAATTAGTCCCATTAAACATGGGGATAGAATTTATATTAGCATATATTGTGACAGCAGAAGATGAACTTGCTGAATATAAAACAAATAAAAATAAGCTCACATCAATATTCATAAGTAAACAATAAATTTAAAATAATGACTAATCCCATCTCAAGATACCAAACACAACATTAATATCAAGTCTTTGGACATTAATATTAACAATAAGCAATACTCTTGTTGTAGCAATCAAATATTGACAATAAATTATGTCAAACAATTAATTAATATTTGAACTAACTTATTACTCACATAAAATACCTTATAATTGTCACACATTTATCATCATAGATGCTGTTGAAATTCTGCCAAATATTAACTTACCTTTGGGTCAATCAATAAACGCATGAATCATAAAAATATATAATCATATTAATATTTTAAAATAAACTAATTTATGCAATAGAGATCACTTTGGCGGCATTTTGTTTCAACTAATATATTTAAAATATTATACATCCTTAATTAAAAGCCAAAATCTAAATTTATTTATTTCAAAATACTTTTCTTAAACTCATCTTTCAATCAAATTAAAAGATAATCATATATATGTATGTAGTTATATACTTTTCCAAAACAACATGCATATATTATATATGTATATATAATCAAAATGTATATATATGAACTAAGTCATGCGTATATACTGTTAACTTTTTTTAATTAAATGCCATATAGGATTAAAATAATGATAATAATCACATGCCTTGCAAAGACACGGGAACTTAAGAATCGAAGCACAAACCATGAAGAAAAAACAAAACTCATGATTGATATATATATATATATATACATATATTCATATAGCATAATATATATAGCAAAAGCACCGACTTAACCTTCATGCAATCACCGGATTGAAACTGTAACACCCCAAACCTGGCCCATGCGTTACGAGTGAATTTGGTATGTCACACGAGCAAAACATGTTAAACCCTTTTTATTCGTACTAAAATAGGTATTGCTTTGTTAAAATCAAGAAAAACAAGTTTGATTTGAAATATTTGATAAAATACTACTAACTTCGAAGATTGATTGATAAATCGATAAATTTGAAGTAATGATCTTATAAAACCGTGACTTTTGAAAATGACGTTGAAAATTTGAAAGAGAATCCGAGTCTTTTGAAAATTTCATTGATAATTCGAAAGACAATTTCCGTGTTAAAAATATTTGTAAAAGTTTATTTTAAAATCCATTTGTTAATCGATTTTGGAAAACCTTTATTTAAGTTTTTAGAAAATTCCCATTTAAAACAATTTAAGCAAAATAATAAGTATATTAAACATAAAGCAAATAATAAAATACTCCAGAGGCCTTATTACAACAAAAAACCCAAAATAGTAAAGTGAACGAAAATAGAAATCTAAAGTTCCAAAATAAAACACCATTTTTGAAGTATGGCCTCCCTCGAGTCATCCATAGCCCAAGTCCACATCATCAAGCATTACCTACAAGGGTTAAGAAAGAAATGGGGTGAGTTATAAGAACTCAATGTGAAATCCCCTTACAGTCGTCCACTGAGCCTGAACCCGTATATCAAAAACTTGGGCCTAAGCCCATTCACACAACATTATTAAATGAATTGAATGCAATGTATGTAAATGTATGAACCCAACCCATCCAGCCAATCTCTCCCCCGACCAGCCAATCTCTCCTGTGGGGATCAAGTCAACCCACCCCGCCAGTCTCTCCAATTTGTAGTCAAGCTGCCATTTATAATATTTGTGGCTGAGCCACCAAATTCATATACGGTAAAATGATCGACACAGAGTCGTTAATTCATATGTTAGGCACATAGCCATTATCAGAATTTGTGGTAATGCCATCGGTCTATACTTCTCCTCATTCAAATTTTCCCATCCCATGCAATATGTAAAGATGCATCATACATAATCGTAAAGCATCCATATAAAACTAACATCCATATAACCTATTGAATACTTTTTATGAATCAGCCTAATAAAGCAATACGATCATTCGGCCCATAGGGGCATTTCGGTAATTTGGTCTATAAGGACATTTCGGTAATTTGGCCCATAGGGGCATTTTCGGTAAATCGGCCCATTATAACACTTTACATATCGGCCCATTATAACAATCTATCAAATCGGCCCACTAAGGCAATTTATCAAATCGGCCCATTAAGGCAATCTATCAAATTGGCCCATTAAGGCAATCCATCAAATCAGCCCATTAAGGCAATCTATCTAACCGGCCCATTAAGGCAATCTATCAAATTGGCCCATTAAGGCAATCTATCAAATTTGCCCATTAAGGCATTTTCACAATTCAGCCCATAAGGGCATTTTCACAATTCGACCCATAAGGGCAATATATCAAATCGACCCATTAAGGCATTTTCACAATTCGGCCCATAAGGGCATTTTCACAATTAGGCCCATAAGGGCATTTTCGCAATTCGGTAATTTCGCAATCCAGACTTAACTACTAATGTGGGGCATAAACATTGAAACTATCCATCTGCGTCATATTGACTAAATTGACTATTACTTGAGTTAGGAATCTCGAAATCTAAATCCGTAAATTTTCCTCGAAACTAGACTCGTATATCTTTCTACTATAATTTTTCCAGAATTTGTAACTTAACCAATTGGTACAGTTTATTCCTTAAAGTTTCCCTTAACCAATGATTCTAACCTCTTTTATCTTATTTTCAAATATCTCACTGTACAGTTTTCATATACTGCTCCCACTTGTTTCTAATGAAAATAAGCTCACTAAGGAATCTATTCATATAAATTATATCTCATAATTCACTTTGTACAATTTTATACGATTTTTCCAAGATAGATCAGGGAACCACGAAGTCAATCGGAACCAGTCTCACTAAAATTAAGATATCTCAGAATATAAAATTTTTTTTTCTTCTCCGTTTCTTCCATATCAAAATAGATACAGTAAGCTTTGATTCTATATCTTATTCACTTATTAATTCTCTTTCTCCTATTTTTCGTGATTTTTCTAAATCACATCACTGCTGCTGACCAAACTGTTTCATTGCTAAAATACGGTTACCACTACGAATATACGCACGCCCAAGTGGTCATAGATGTCGATTTTCCTGTTTTCTTCGGTATTTCGACTGAATCACAAAACATATCATACAAACTTTCAGAGAGATGTGATATTACACACCATTTCCAACATGTATTCGGAAGGTACGGGATTACACACCTTATTCACGAGTTGTGCTATCCACCGATTTCAACACTACGAATGTGATCTCCCTCAGTGCACCAAGAATCGATCCTACCCTTTGGCTACTGAAATCCCGTCCTAACAATATTTGGTGAGTGAAAGAGTTGTTAGCAAATATCCCACCTTTGGCAAAAATAAATCTTATAGCAACGTTCTTACCTCACTTGCTTAACGAGCCGATGATAACGATTTGGTTAAAACAAATCACTTGTGCTCCTTCACCTTGTTGAAAGTCCTAAGCCCAACGATGGCCATATCACAGAAAAGAATGTAACTCAGACCCAACGAGAGAGAGAAAGAAGAACACACGATTTATTAAGGAAGAACTCGAATGAAACAAAGTTATTGACAAAGAGAGAATTACTACTTACCGATTCGATTAAGAAGAGGTTTTCCCACAAGATAGGGAATGAAATGATGAAGAAATAGGATGATAATGGGTTCGGCTATAGAGAAAATCGAACAAGAAGATGTGATCACAAAGTGATGTCGATTAAAGAAGAAGAAAAGGTTGATGAAATGGTCAAAAGAAAAGAATGGATGGAGAAAAGTGCTTTGGTGGTTTCGGCTATCAAAGGGGAGATGAGCAAAGGTGAGTGTTTCAGCCAAACCAAAGAAAAAGAATGCACAAATGTGTTAGGAGATTTCGGCCAAAGCAAAGAGGGAGATGGATTTGAAAAGAAGACACAAATGTTCAAAGAGAAAAGTGTACCTCTCATGCACCAAAAACTAACAAAATGGTCTAAAGAGAAAAGAGAAATTTGGCTCTCCCTTCCCCCTAACAAAACCGTCCATAGCTTGATAATAAGGTCAACATTAGCCAACCAAAACTTTCCAAAACACCTTCCTCTCTTTGGGCCAACATGTCCCCTTATCTTATCCCTTTCTTTGATTTTCTTCCTTCTTTTTCCCTTATCTTCCTCCTTACCATAATCCTTAGTCTTCTATCCAAAAATTTAAAAGTGTTCCTTGCCATATTAAAGCCTTGACCGACACTGTGGATGAATAGCACAAAAATTAATCAAAAGTTTGCAATAGATGAGATTCGAACCTCAAACCATTAGTACACTCCACACACCACTTTCCACCTTTACCAATAGACTCCTTATACTAGTAAAATGCACACTTATTTCCTTAAGTCTTGATGCTACTTGCATATTCTCCTTAAATGCTTAAACACAACATTTTTCCTATAGCCCATCTTGAACCCGGAACTTCCTAGAAACCTCGTAACCTTCCAAATTCACTTAACTAATAAGTCCAATTTGCAATAATGCCATTCTCATGTTCTCGAAAATTTCAAACATTCCTACGCCCAAGGCCCATTGGGCCCAATTTTTCTAGGCCCAATTTCGAGATGTTACAGAAACACAGATCATGCAATCACCGACTTGACCTTCATGCAATATTTATTTATTTATTATAAAGCTAAATGCAATATAGGATTGTTAACAAAAACTAAATCGCAATATTTGCAAATAAAGATTAAAACGTAGGTATCAAATAATATTACACAAATATTCTAAACTTTATAATTGAATCCATTATTTCGAAAATGACCCAAATTAAAAAATAAAAACAAAAACTTAAAATATTAATATGAATTCAAGATAATAAAGATCTAAAAAAATACTTTAGTATAAACTTTCAAAGATCAACATATATATCTGAAATATATAACTCATGAGATTTCATGAATCAATCATTCAAAGAAAGAACCTTAATCAATTCTCAATTATTCGACATGACGAGGCTCGGATGTCACTTGTTAGAATCATAAATCAAAATATAATATAAAACTTAATAAATCATAAATCAGGATCTATCATATCAAATCATTAAGAACAAAACGATAACAAATTAGATGCGGAAGCGTACCTGAATCCATGGATTCCTTGAAATTTTTTCGAATATTGGGATTTGATCTTCCAAATTACCACACAAGAAATCTTGAGAAGATGGCTCTCTCTCTTTTCTAAGGATGAGATATTATAAAAGTTACCTTGTGTGTAATTTAGGGATCATAACCCTAATATATAACTTTAACACATTAGCCCTAATTTCTAATTAGCCTATCATCAATTAGAAATTAGTTATTAGAGTATCTACACATATTTGACCCATACTTTATTTAATAATTAAAGCCCAATAAACCTTAACCAAATTAGATCACTTTTAATTTGGGATAACCTATTATAATAGTAAATAAAAACATGTAATTACCCTTATTATAAATGTGATGCGCATAATTTCCAACAATTAATCCTTAAGGTTGACATTTGTTATACATATTAGTCCTTACACTAATACCATTTGTTTTGAAGAATTTGATGATGTGGTCAAGTATGGGGGCAAAACATGGATAAATAAAGGGACGACATGTGGATTCATCTTTAATCATTTTTAAAAAAAATTTAAAAATTTGAAAAAACAAATCAGAATAAATTTTAAATTTTGTAAGAGATATTATAAATTATAAAAGTTTAAAAATTTTAATATATAAAAAAATAAAATATGAAAATAAAAATTAAGTTAAAATTTAACATTTAAAAGCTTACTCTTTAAGTATTCAACTTAAAAAAAATAAGAAATAAAAATAATTTTTTAAGATCTAAAAATATATAACAAATGAAATTAAAAAATATACAAAAATTAAAAAAATAATTTTAAAAAAATTACAGAAAATAAAAATAACAAAAATAATGAAAAATTAATTGAATGTTGGCCGAGCTTGACCATCATTGACCGATGCTGACAGGGAGTTGACCAACGTTAACCGGTCAATTTTTATTTTTTTAACGTTTAAAATATTTTTTAATTTTATATTTTTACAATTTCTTGTAAATTTATAATAATTTAATCAAATTTATTTTATTTTATTTTAAACATATTTAAAGTTTTTTTGAAATTTTTTGAAATTTTAACTGTTTTTTATTTTCAATATCTAATTGTGAAGTTTTATAATTTATATATTTCTTATATTTTTAACAAGTTTTAATTTTTTTTCAAAATTTTAAGGTTTTTTTTTAAGTTTTTAAATAATGGTTAAAGATAAATCCAAGTGTTGTCTTATTATTTGTCCACATGTTAGCCTCATGGTTGTCCACATCACAAATTCTTCAAAAGAAAAAACATATGGTGTTAGTGTAGGGACCAATTTGTGTAACAGATGCCAACTTTAGGACCAATGTAATCCAAAAAGAATTCAGGGACCAATATGAAAAAAGTTACCAAGTTCAGAGGCAATCTATATATTAAGCCTATTCAAATTGTATTTTTTTCATTTCTATTAAAATAATACAAACTTATTTTTATATATTTTTTAAATGTTTAATTAGTGAATTGGGTGGACTTGAGGCTTAAAAAATTAAACCCAAGCTCCAAAGCAAGTCGAGCTGGGCGAGCTACCAAGGCCATGAACATCTTTATTCATTGTCGAGGTGACATTATCTTGTCTAATAAAACACATTAACAAATAATTATAAAATTACAAAATATATATATATATATATATATATATAAGAAATATTACAATGCCAAAAAAAAAAAAAAACCACAAAGCTCTTCAATTAAAAAAAAAAAGCCAACATACGTAAAATATTCTAAAAAAATTAAAAAATATATAAAAAAGTTTTCAATTTTTTAATAAAAAATCTATTTTAACAAAAAGAATGCAAAAGAATTTTATTTTTATCAGATTTAAAAAAATAAAAAAAATCTTCAAGATTATTAAGGTGTGTTTAGACAGTACAAAGTAATTGGATAAAAGTATAATTATTAGTAATTACATCCTCTCGTAATTACATGGAATTGTAATTTTCTATGGGTTTATTTGGACAATACAGAGTAATTGAATGAAAGTGTAATCACTAGGATAATAATTGCATTCTATTGTAATTACAAAGAATTGTAATTCCCTAGACATGTTTGGTTGATAGAGTGTAATTACATCGTAATTCCTTATGTCATGTTTAATAGTACAAATTGTAATTATACAGTTATATGATTTATATATTTTTAAAAATATTTAATTATTATAAAAATTATTAGTATGAATGATTGGTAGTACAAATTGTAATTACACAGTTACATAATTTATATATATTTTAAAATATTAATTACTATAAAAATTATTAGTATGATAAGTATACTTTCTTTTTGATAAAAATAATTTCTAAACAAGTAACAAAAATTAAAATCAAATCATCATACGTATTATGTTAGTCTGAAAAAGTAGTTGATAATACGTTTACTAATAAAAACAACAAGAAAAATAAACATCTTATGCAATATTATGAAACCAAGCTTTATTTGATATATTATTTAATATAACAAATACAATGTTTTTGAATAAAGAATTAATCTCAAAGTAAAATCCATTTCAAAGTCTTTCTAAAACTCCAAATATTTTGAAAAATAATTTGAATACTTAGAAATTTTTTTGACAAGTTCAAAACCTTTAAAACATTTTAAGCAAAGTAAAAAACTGCTCCCTAAACAAAAAGTATCGATATTTATCAGTAAGTATCGATACCCAAAAATTTGTATTGATACCTTTAGTAGTATCGATATGTTTTTTGTAATCTGACTTCGAAGAAATTTTTAAGCAAACACATTGAGTATAGATACTTAAATTTAAGTATCGATACCTAGACAATTTTATCAATATATTGGTTAGCATCGATACGGGTTTTGCATTCTGACTTTGAAGGATTTTTTAACAAACACATAAAATATCGATACCATTTATCAGGAATTGATAAATTTCCTTTAGTATTGATGTAAATAGGGCTAACGGTCACTAAACTGTTACATTATATACTAATAGTATCGATGCCTGTTGTTGCAGGTGACATAAATGCACTGGTATTCTCATCCCCAACGACTCTATTTAATATCCCAACAACTACTGATAAGAATAAAAGTAACATATTTTAATCTCGTTCTTAATGCATTTTTGAATGATTATTTCATGCAAATTGGTGAATTTTATGCTCCTAATCCTTTGAATTCATGTTTCTATGCTTACGAGAGCATTTGGGAACAAAAGAGAAAAAATCAAGTGAACATCAAACAAATAGAGCAGATTTCAGGAGTTACACGGGCTAGACACACGGCCGTGTGAGCTACACGGGTTGCACACACCGCCATGTGCCAAATCGTGCCAATTTCATGTTTCGCATCCCAAACACGAGGAAAAATGCAATTTTTAAGCTTTTTAGGCATTCTAAAGTTTATAAATACCAAATAGAAGAAGAGAAGAGGGGGTAATTAGAGAATATTGAAGAAAATAACTTGAAGAACGCCATTGGATTTAACACCCCTAACCCGTATCTGTCGCTGAAACAGGGTTTCAGAGTGTTACTGAAACATTCAGAACATTTATCGATTAATTCAGGCAAGCTACTATTCATTCACCGAGGTCATTCATAATGTCCCTTAAATGGACCCTCGAGGCCCAATACAAGCATTAGAATCAAGTTGGGACTAAATCGAGAACTCAGTGAATTTTTCGCGAAATTCCAAAATTTTCCAAGGTGTAGGGCTCATACGCCCATGTGACCCTAGGACACGTCTGTGCTACAGTCCGTGTTCAAAACTAGGTAGCTCTCTGACTTGCGCCACACGGTAATGCCACACGCCTGTGTGCTAGGTCGTGTGTTTATTTAATTCAATTCAAATTAGGTGCAAGTTTCACACGGCCAAGACACACGCCCGTGTTCAAGGCTGTGTGACCCATACGGCTGAAACACACGCCCTTGTCTCTACCCGTGTGCTCAATTTTGAGTATTCTGTTTTCTCGAATTTAAGGTGCAGGAGATACACGGCTTAACAACATGCCCGTGTGTCACACACGGTCTAGACACACGCCCGTGTGTCTGCCCGTGTGGACAAAATAAAGCCATTTCCTAGCCTCATTTGTCAGCCAAATTTACCATTTTCCTGCACCAAAACATACCAAGTACAATCCAACCATTCTAAGCATTCAAATAAGAAAATTTCATCATTCAACATGGCCTATCATTGCATGTATACATGTTTACTATCGTACCTTGGTTCAATTCATGTGTTAAACATGATTTGATCAACTACTTAACATATACATATGGTTACCATAGCATAACATTACAAGTATATCAAAACAACCATTACTATCCATTCCAGTGGCTAGATTACAAGCATCATTTACCTTTACATGCCAATATGGCCAATATAACCTATACATGCCATTACAACCATAATTGATTTACCATATTGTACCGTCATGGGCCGATAGATAGTGTGAGTGATCTTCGCCGAGCTTCCAATCCAACAAGCTTCTAATTTACTCTAAAACAGGGGAAAATCAAATGGGGTAAGCATTGCATGCTTAGTAAGTTCGTATAACATGGTATTTAACTTACCATTCATCCTATTTTGAGGTAACTATGTAAGGCATATTCACTTAATTTGACCTTAAGCCCTACACACATTCTCATTGCCCTTGTTAGTCATGTAATCCATGATAACATCAAGATATGTATAAGCTCAATCAACAATCAAGTTTCCATGCATATATGCTTTCCACAACATGTATTCATTAAGCATATATATATCATCTCTTATTGTTACAAGTATAGTTTCATAGTAGTTCGTTTCGAGTTCAGATCGTTTCATGTCAGGACTTTACTCACTTTATTCGAATATTAAGGTCACCAAGTAGTAGTACACTTAAGGTGTACCAATATATAATCAAGGATGAACACTCTCATCAAATAATTTCCATGTACAATTATCATCTTTTCATCTTTTCATACATCACTAGTCATAAATCATCATTTCCTTGTATTTCATGTAATATCCTTTTTCATGTCATATTTCGTATTATATATATATATATATATATATATCATTCCATGTCAATTTGTCTTAAATTCATATTTGCCCTTATCAGAGCTCTACCCGTTGAATTTATTCGAAATATCGATGGATACACAGGTAGTACACTCGAGGTGTACGAATCAGAATTCGTCAATTCATGTCCAATGGTACCCATATGGTACAATTTCAGAGAATACACTCTCGAGCCACATATATATAAACAACTGGGTTACCAGACAAGCTAAATCCTTTTTACGTCATATGCTCTAAAGAGCTTGATTTGGATTACCCGTCCGGGCTAAATCCAATCCATAACATATGCTCGAGAGGACTTATATCAGGATTACCCGTTCGGGCTAAATTCTATCAGAATTGAGGTCGAAGGATTACTCATCTGAGCTAAATCCTATCCGCAACAAATGCAGGACCTTTTTCGTTTTGGTAAATCACATATCCATCGATTTTCCATTTATTCAACCGGGATTTAAACACTTTCCAAGCATTATCGGGCATTTGATTATTTCATACCTCTGTAACATTTATGTAATTCGAGTGAAACACATTCCACATTTATGTCAAGCATACAAGTAACATTTTATCATTTTATCGGGCATTTTCATTTATCGGGCTATATCGAGTAGGCGATCATTTCACATATTTATGACATTAATAAAATTCAAAAAAAACACAACATTTAAATCAAGCATAAAAACATATACAATTTAGTTACACGAACTTACCTCGACAAATGTTCGTGTACATAAATCCACTAATCCGATAGTTTCCTCGTTCTAACTCCGAATTTGGTCTATCTGGATCTATACGAGTAAATTTAATGTCAATTTATCACATTTTACACTTATTTAGAATCAATTTTTATCCTAGGAAAAATTACAATTTTGCCCCTAACTTTTCCATAAATTACCATTTTGTCCCTAGGCTCGAAAAATGAAATTCATGAAATCCGACCCTCTACCCAAGCCTAGCCAAAATATACATACAACTTTTAAAGCACATACATTTCACAAATTTTAGCATTTTCCATGGATTTTCACCAGTTTTCATTTTAGTCCCTAAATCAAGTTTTCATGAAAAATAACTTTGTAAAAGTTGTTTATCTATCATCAAACTTTCATTTTCTACCATCAATTTCAAATTTCCAGCATATACATCCTTGATCCAATTTTTATACTTTGATAACTTTTCAAATTGATCCCCCAAATAGATAGTTTAGGCTATCTCGATTCCAAAAATATCAAAATTACTAAAAACGAGCCAAGGAAACTTCCCCAATTTGGCCATGAAAGTTTCTTCTCTCTCCCCTAGAATTTCCATGTTTATTTTGGGGAAGAAGATGAGAAAATATGATTTTTATTTTCTTTTCATCTTTTTAATTAATTAATATTTTCACTTTCCAATTTAGTCCCTAGCCTTTTTCTCAATTTCCATGGATGAATCATCCAAAAATATCTACATACTTTTTATTAATGGTCTAATTACCATATAAGGACCTCTAGTTTTGAATTCCATAGCTATTTGATCCTTATAGCTACTAGGATTCAACTTTCGCATTTTATGTGATTTAGTCCTTCTCGTAATTAAGCAGTAAATCGATAAAATTTTTGTATCAAAATTTTCACACGAATTTTCTAACATAATACAGCCCATATAATAAAATAAAAATAAATTATATTTTCAGCTCGGATTTGTGGTCTCGAAACCACTATTCTGATTTCACCGAAATTTGGGCTGTTACATTGGAGCCAACTGTGAAGTAGATTTCTATCAAGATTGAAGACCTCTTTTTAATTTCTTTTGAATTTTTTGAGTTTCTTTATTTCCTGTGGTTATTCTATCTTTAAGATGTTTTTATTCACAATTATGAGCTAATTTCCTAGATACCTAGGGGAAATGAACTCTACAATGAATTCTATTGATTTTTGTCTTAAGCGATAAATACTTTATTCTTATTCCCAGTTATGTGTGCTTATCTCTTGTTTTATTATTTTCAGGATATTAATTCATGTTTAATGTGCTTAAATTAGAGGAGGAAAAGTCGCTATTTAAGAGTAGATATAGCATAATTGAGTGGAGTTGCATGCAATCCTAGAAATAGGACGACATAAATCTGCCAGATTAGATTCAAATCTAATAGGGGAATCCATAGATCGAGTTAATGCGACAATAGGGGTTTTAATTAGAAGGAAATTTCAATTAATCAATTTAGAGTCAGCTTCTCTTACTCTTGAAAGAGGTATTAGCATAATATAGGGATTTCTACGGATCAAGATACCAAGTGAATAAATCATTCAATTCAGATTCATAATGATAGATGAACTCTAGGTGGATTCTTTCTTGGGTATTGTTTCTCTCATTGGCTATTATTCAATTATTTTCTTGAGTTATTCTCTGTTGAGTTCTTTAGTTAAATTAATTTAGTAATTTTAGTTTAAATCAATCACTCCAATTTGTCGGCTAAATAATAGGAAAAGGGTAATTACTAGTACTTTTAGTCATCGTGGATACGATATCTCTACTCACCGTTTGCTATATTATTTATTGATTGGTGCACTTGCCTCTATTGTATTTTTAGTTAGTGTCGGGATTACATCAAGTTTTTGGCACCGTTGTCGGGTATCGGACCTGTGTCACCTGCGTGGCAGGCGGTAATACTCACCACTATACTACAATGAAATACCCTTATTGTAATAACTATAATGCAGGTTAGAGGAACCGTCCCAATTTCTCTTGGGATGGTTAAGGAAATTAGAGAACACAACCACCGTCGGGCTTTTAATAACCTTATCAGGAAAAGAAGAAGCCGAACCTTGAGGAAATGTTGAGAAAATTTATCTCGGTGTCAGAGACTTGGTTTCAAAACACTGAGGCAACACTGAAAAATCAGCAAGCATCAATTCATGGACTCGAAAATCAAATAGGTCAACTTGTTAAATTAGTCTCGGAAAGACCACAAGGTATCTTGCCTAGCAATACTGAAACTAACCCAAGGGAGCAGCTTCACGCAATAACTGCTTGAGATGTGGAAGGTTTAGTTGAACCTAAATAGAATCGAGGCAAGAAGATGTGGTGAACAATGATGAGGTTGAAGAAGATAAGAAAGAACAAAAGCCGGTTGTTAGAGAATATAAGCCTCAAGTTCCATATCCAAATGCGTTGAAGAGAGACCAGGCAAACGAATAATATGGTAATTTTTTTAAGCTCTTAAAGAAATTACACATTAACTTATCGTTTGTTGAAGCTCTTTCGCAGATGCCAAATTATGTCAAATTCTAAAAGGAGTTGTTAACAAACAATAGGAAGTTAGATGACTTGTCAACTGTGGAGCTTAATGCGGTTTGCTCGGCATTCTCCAAAATAAACTACCCAACAAACTTAAAGACCTAGGGAGTTTTACTATTCCTTGCCTCATTGGTAGTTTAAATATTGAAAATGCTTTGGCTGATTTAGGGGCTAATATTAATGTTATGCCTTATAAAATGTTTGAACAACTTGGTCTTAGGAAACCCAAATACACTAGGATGAGTATTCAATTAGTGGATAGAACCATTACGTATCCCAGGGGTATTATTGAGGATGTACTTGTGCAAATCAATAAATTCATATTCCCTATTGACTTTGTTGTGTTAGACATGGATGAGGATAGTGAGGTACCTTTGATCTTAGGTCGACACTTTTTAGCAACTGCTAAGACTATTCTCAATGTCGGTACAGGGAAATTATGCTTCGTGTAGGTGACGAAAAGATTTCTCTTCAAGCACGTGATTCTGTGAGTTTCTCTAGTGAGCGAGATGATTTTAAATGTTCTGTTAACATTAGTAACCATGTGGCTCAATGTTCTTTGCAGGAAATCCCTTGTGGAAACATGTTGGAGCCATATTTCAGTCAAGGTGACAGAAATCGACACCATATGAAGAGCGAATGGTACAACTCGATAAACTAGATGAATGGCAAATGCATGTTGAAAAGAAACTGAGAAAACACGATGAAGACACAAGGCAATGCCATGATGTGGATGTGATGAGAACGAACCAATTTAAGGTTGGCGACAAAGTACTACTAGAAAAATTGAATCCACAAATTTACCCTTCAGAGCTTGAGTCAAACGGATTGAACCTAGTTATGGTACTAAACGTCTTTCCATACAGTACAATCGAGGTAACACATTCTGAGTTTGACACATTTAAGGTAAATAGTACTCGATTCAAACCTTATCTTGGTGTTAGAATTGACAACCAGAAAGAGGTGCTTCAGCCCTGAGAACCACCCTAACCATGTGCATACGAGGTAAAGTCGAGCTTAGACTCTAAATAAGTGCTTCTCGGGAGGCAACCAGAGTGTTTAAATTTTGTTAATTCTTATAATTTTATTGCATGTTAATTTAAAATTAACTAAATAAAAAAATGTTTTTAAACCACACGGCCAGGACACACGGGCGTGTCTCAGGCCGTGTGCACAATGGGGTGCTCAACAGTGAGTTACATTGTTTGAAGACATGGCCGTGTAAGCCACACAGCCTGGACACACAGGCGTGCCTTGGGCCGTGTGAGTCCTAGGTCTTAAATTTTCCAAATTTGATTATTACACAACTTAAGATGCACACAGCCTGGAACGTGGGTTTGCCCACGGCTGTGTGAATACTGGAGTTAATTTTTCTAATTTAATTTCGAGACAGTGAGTTACACAGGCCGTAGACATGACTGTTTGGGAGACACAACCTGTCACAAGGGCGTGTATGAGACTGTGTGCTTCGTACGGCCTTACATACGGTCGTGGGAGAAGTGAAGGAAGATCACACACAGCTTGGACACACGGGTATGTCTGAGGTCGTGTGACCATTGGGATTTAATTTTAAATCACACATGGGCTGAGAAAACCCCACATGGGCATGTGACACAACTGTGTAGCCCAACACGGGCCTAAACATGACCGTGTCCCCCTTTTTAAACCCTAATCCCCATTTTTATTTTTGTCTTTTTCCTCTCCAAAGCCCCCATACTGCCGCTCTACTTTTGCCCACGTCGACCCCCTTTTCCAGCCACCATCGCCTTTTGTCCCTCTCTCCTTCCCTTTCCCTCGTTGGAGCCTCACCATCAACACTCCATTTCCCCTACCTCCGATCTCCCCCTTCTCCTTTTGAAACTGCACAACAACCCCCATATCCTCTCCTTTTCCCTTTCTCCCTCCTTCGTCACACACTGGTCTTTCTATCCGTCCTCGAAACTCACCGTCGCCACACCACTGTTATAATAGCCTATTTTTTTGTAAAATCAGAATAGTGGTTTTAGGACCACAAATCTGATGAGTAAATTATTATTTTATTATTATTATAATGTCTATGGGATGTTAGTAAGGTCATATTAAAATTTTGTTAAGAAATTTTAACGCTTGCATGTTTAATTACGTAGGAAGGACTAAATTATAAAAGGTGCAAAAGTAGAGTTTTATTAGTTAAAGGTGTCAAATAGTTATGGAATTTTAATCTAAGGGACTTGGATGGTAAATAGACCATTTAAAAGATTAGTGGACATTCATGGATAAGGTATTAATGTAATTTTGAATGATCTTAAAAGTTAAAAGGGTAAATGAGTAAATAAGGTCAAAATTAAATTAAAAAAAGCATTTATCTTCTTCAAAATAGGCTTCCACAAAAATTGAAGGGGAAAGAATCCATTTGTAGTGTTTGAAAAATTCAACCACTTCTTCTTTCTTGCATGGTATGTTCAATCCCGTTTTTAATGGTTTTCAATTTAGCTAGCTCAGGGATCAAATTGCAAAAATTTTAAAGATTTAGGGTTTTTTCATGAATAAACTAGTTGAAAAAAACTAGTTTTGTAAAGTGAATTTTGATGAAAATTGTGTTTAAAGACTTATTTGTGAAAATGATAAAAGTTCATGGTAAAATTGTGAAATGTAGGTTTGTATGTATTGATATAGGTCCTTAGTGAATTCACTGGGCATGATATGTGGATTAAAATGCTTATATTTCAATTTTGGAGCTTAAGGACTGAACTGTGAAAAGTTAAAATGTTAGGGGAAAAATTATAATTTCACAAAAATATGAAATATGGACTGAATTGAATAATAGAGATATTAAATGGATTGAATTTGTTTATTTAGATCAAAATAGACCAAGAACGTTTTTAGATCGAAGAAAAGCTAAAGTCTCGGATTAGTCGATTATGTTTTTACGCTCTAATTGTTGAGGTAAGTTCATAGTGTTTTTAATGCGTAATGAAATTTCTATTTGTGTACTTGTATTATAATGCTTTACTTATTACGTCGTTAGAAGAATAATGATGAATTGCACATACATGCCCCTGTTTGTACTTCGATACCCCTGAATTGGACATACGTGCCCTTGTTTGTACTTCGGTACCCCTGGATATACTTTTTTACTCTGTTTAGATTTTAGTAATTCTGAATTGAATAATATATGAACTGTATTCAATTTATTGATAGATTAAACGATATGCTACGTTCTTACTAAGCTCTATAAGCTTATTCGTTTTTGTAGATTGTTTTGTAGATCATTGTTGTTGACACTTTGGACAGATCAAATCTTCAGCTCACACTATCCACCAAATTTGGTAGTTTTTTGTATCTCCTAAGGTAGTGTCATGTATAAACTTAAGTAGTTGAATTTGGGGTTGAAACGTATTTAGGATGTTATAAAAATTGTATTTGATGAATGTGTATATAGTAACTAAATGTGTTTGTGTTTTGATGCTATATATGCATAATAGGTTACGATGTTTGCCTCAGAAGGCACTTTTGGCCACTTTTGTAATGAATGAGAATGGTTTATTGAAACCATTTGATGGTTTGAGTCATGGAGCTACTTTAGGTTATATGTTTATTAGGTTTTTGGAATTTGTAGTTGATGAATGTATTTGGTACAATTTGCATGATTTGGTAGGTTTTTTGTAATTGATATTGAGGTGCCTTATTTGGCATATTGGTTGAATAAATTTGGACTATTGATTGCTTCATTTTATGTAGGTTTTGGGGTCATGTTTTAATACCTTGATATGGTGTATTAAAGTCCTTTAGGTGGCTGCATGGTTTGGTGTTGGAAATGGCTTGTTTTTTGGCAAATTCATGTTCACACGGCTTGAGACACGAGCTTGTGTGACACATGGCCAGGCGACAAGGGCGTGTGTACCTTGTAGGTTTTAAAGCATGCAAGTCAGGTTGTTTGTAACACCCCTTACCCGTATCCAACGTCGGAATAGGGTATGGGGCATTACCTAACTTAATCCCATGCGTACATTAAATTTCGAAATATAAAAGTCTGTTCAAATTTAAAACTTTTCAAACTTCCTCTTAACAATCTTATTATGGGCTTACGAGGCCCAAGACATAACTTAAAAACAATTTGAGATCATTTTGAGCTCCCTTGAAAATATTAGAAAATGTTATTAAAAACAGGGCCACATGTTTGTGTGAAGAGGGAGACGCCCGTGTGGGCAGGCCGTGTAATCACACACGCCCATGTCCCTCGTCCGTGTGGATTTTATTTTTCATTTCAAACCTACACGGGTTTTCACACGGCCTCACACATGCCCGTACCCATGGCCCGTGTCCTTCACATGGCCATGACACACCCATGTCCTCGCCCGTGTGTGAAAACCTTGACATTCTGTTTCTGACGTCATCATTCTATTTAGGTCACACGGCCAAGGCACACAACCGTGTCCTTAGACCGTGTGGCGATTTAAATTCCCAAATTCAGGTGCAGACTTCACACGGCCTGGGCACATGCCCATGTCTTAGGCCGTGCCTCCCACACGATTGAGACACACGGCCGTGTCTCAGTCCGTGTGTTTACTACTGAGTATTCTGACTTGCCAACCTAGTATGCATGGGGACACACGGCCTATCAACATACCTATGGGGCTGACTGTGTGTCACACACGGCCTAGACACACACCTGTGTGTCTACCCGTGTGGACAACTGTAAGGCTATCTACCAAGCCAATTGCCACCCTACAAATCAACCACACTTATACCAATTCAATTCAACATACATCATGACCATAAGACACTTCTAATAACCCAAAACCAAGACATCCACACAAGCATGCACTTCATGAATTTCATCATCATTAAATATATAAACTTGTCAAGTATTGGCCTATTTCCAATGACCATTTACAAAATGAATTGAAAGACATTAATAGCCAACACTTTGGCTAACAAAAATGAGATAACAAAGTAACCAAGTTCCTATACATGTCATACTCAAAATAAATCAAACTTTGCTATACCAAAGAAAAGTTGATAGTGTGATCCGAATTCCGACGTCCTGCGATCCCCGAGTTAGCTTGGCGATACTACAAGGAAAAGGGAAATGAGAGGGGTAAGCATAAAGCTTAGTAAGTTTGCATGACATAAATAGCAACATGAAGATTTATGATAGCATGCATTCATCTCATTGAATAATAGCAACACATTTCTCAAGCACTTGACACAACTTACTCATGTTTACTCTTACCAATCACGTATCACATTTCGGATTCATATCTCGAGTTTTACTCATAGGTACCTGTAATCACTTCATCACGTAATTTAGCACGTACGCTATTTAGAATGTAACTCAACTAATTGTTATCTTTAACATAAACTTAGTTCTTTACCCGTTGAACTAATTGGAATATCGAAGGATACTCAATCTCATCATACATGTAACACGATGCCAATGCCATATCCCAGAAATGGTCTTATATGGGATCACATCTCAACACCGATGCCATATCCCAGATATGGTCTTACAGGGGATCTCATGTCTCGATGTCGATGCCATATCCCAGATATGGTCTTATACGAGATCATGTATCGATGTCGATGCCATATCCCAGACATGGTCTTACACGAGATCTCCCTTCGGTGCCGATGAGATGTTCCAAACATGTCTTATATGGGACCTACATTCTCTCATGTCATAACAATAGTATCCTTACTATTCCTAATGTTCAACCGAGACTTCAACTCAACATAAGAGCATTATTCTATCATCGAGGCATCATTAATCATTTTCATAGAAATACTAAACATTTCTCATGATATCAAGCAATTAAAAATATAATAGCATTATGTAGCTTTAATTTCACACAAACTTACCTCAATACCAAAATATATGTGGAATCGTTCAATTTAGTCCACCACCTTGTTCTTGCCTTGGTTTGGGTCCGGGCTTCGTGTTTCTTGATCTATAATAACAAATTCACTCATTTTAATTACCACCTTAATCAAGGCATTTTAAAAATCATATATTGGCCCTTAGATTTTCGCAAAATTACGATTTACCCCTAGGCTCGTAAATCAATTCTAATCAAATTTCCTCCTTTAACAAGCCTAGCTGTACATTTATTACTCTTATAACAACTCCCAATACTCATTATTTCACACATTTAACACATATTTTACAACTTTTACAGAAAAGGTCTTTTTAGGTGTTTTCGTGGAAACACCTTTCACAAAAGTTGTGTATTTAACACCCAAGATTCATTTTCTTTCGTAAAAATTCAGCAAACAACATAATTACTCACATGGAAAAACTCTAGACTCTTAACCATTTTGCAAAATAGTTCCCTCCATAGCTAGATCATGTTACAAGGATCTCAAAAGTACAAAAATTATCAAAGAATGACCACCAGAATGCTTACTTGCAAGGAGAAAGCTTGGCTGAAATTTTTGAGTTTTCAAACCCCTTGTTTTGCTAAAAATTTTGGTGGATAAGAAGAGAGGAAAGATGATATCTTTTTCTTTCTTTATTTTATTATATTTCAACAATTTAATCCACCTAATCTAACAACTTTGACCAATTTTGACATTGTTTGTCCCTTATGGCCGGCCACCCTATTTCTAAGGGTCTAATTGCACATTAAGGGCCTCCAATTAATATTCTATGGCTTTTAGACACCTTTAGCTAGTAAATAGAACTTTCACACTTTATGCGATTTAGTCCTTTTTCGCAATTAAGCATGAAATCGCTAAAATTAAAGCACCAAAATTTTCATGCACCCATATAATCATGCTATAACACATAAAATAACATTAAAATAATTTTCTTCAACATCAGATTAGTGGTTTCGAAACCACTGTTCCGACTAGCCCCTAAATCGGGTTGTTACAATTCTCCCCCTTAGGGATTTTCTTCCCTGAAAATCTTACCGGTGAAAAGGTTGGGATATTGGTTTCTCATAGCCTCCTCGAGCTCCCATGTAGCCTCTTCTACCCTGTGCCTCTGCCATAGTACTTTCACAAGAGATATACTTTTGTTTCTCAACTGTTTGACTTCTCGTGCCAAAATCTTAACCGGTTGAATTTCTACCTCTGATGATACAATCACATGTGAAGGGTCCAAATGGTATCGGCATAACATAGACACGTGGAAGACATCATGAATCTTTTCCAACTCAGATGGCAAAGCCAAACGATAAGCTACCAGCCCTATCCTCTCGGTAATCTCAGATGGTCCGATAAAGCGCAGACTCAATTTGCCTTTCCGGCCAAATCTGAGGACTTTCTTCCATGGTGATAATTTCAGAAACACTTTATCACCGACCCGAAACTCAATATCTTTCCGTTTCAAGTCCGCATAGGACTTTTGTATATTAGAAGTAGCTTTTAAACATTCACGTATCACTTTTACCTTCTTTTCGGTTTCTCTAACTAAATCGACCCCGTAAATTTGATTCTCTCTGAGTTCGGTCCAATACAGAGGCGTTCGGCACTTACGCCCATATAATACCTCATAAAACGCCATCTTCAAACTCAACTGAAAGCTGTTATTGTAGGCGAATTTCACCAACGATAAATATTTCTCCCAATTACCTTGGAATTCCAAAACACAACATCGAAGCATGTCTTCAAGTATCTATATTACTCTCTTCGACTGCCCGTCGGTTTGCAAATGAAAAGCTGTACTAAACTCAATTTTGTGCCTAAGACCTCTAGCAACTTTTTCCAAAACCATGACGTAAACCTCGGATCTCTATTCGAAATAATCGACAATGGTACTCCATGAAGTCTTACTATTTCTGACACATAAAAATCTGCCAACTTATCAAGCGAATAATCAATACGTACTGGTATAAAATGGGCTGACTTCATGAGTCTATCAACCACGACCCATATGACATCCTTCTTTTTCGGTGTCAACGGCAAGCTCGTCACAAAGTCCATAGTAATATGATCCCATTTCCACTCGGGAACCATAATAGGCTGAAGTAGACCCGAAGGTACTTGGTGTTTAGCCTTCACTTGTTGACAAATTAGGCATCTCGATACAGACTCGGAAATGTCTTTCTTCATACTCGGCCAGCAATACCATTTCCTCAAGTCATTATACATCTTTGTGCTGCCTGGATGTACAGAAAAACATCAACTATGTGCTTCGTGCAAAATCTTCCAAATAAGCTCATCATCTCTGGGTACACAGACCCTATCTCGGAACATCAAACATCCATCAGGACTTATCCGAAAGTATAACTCAACATTTAACTCACATTGAACTCTTTTAGCTTGTAAATTATTGTCGCCTTTCTGAGCTTCACAATTATCTTGGAGAAACATTGGTCTAGCCCTCAACTCAGCTAGAATAGAACCATCATCTGGCAAAGCCATTCGTGTATTCATGGCTCTTAGCACAAACAAGGATTTCCTACTCAAGGCATCGGCGACTACGTTCGCCTTTCCTGGATGATAGTCAATCACTAGCTCATAATCCTTTATTAGTTCTAACCATCTTTTCTGCCATAGATTCAGCTCCTTTTGAGTCATCGAGTACTTTAAGCTATTATGGTCAGTGAACACCCGACATTTCTCACCATACAAATGGTGTCTCCAAATCTTTAGTGCAAATACAATTGTGGCTAACTCTAAATCGTGGGTAGGGTAATTCTTCTCGTGTGGCTTTAATTGTCTAGAGGCATATTGTAACACCCCAAACCCGGCCTAGACATTACTACCGGATCTGACATGCCACATAGAAAGGTTGAAAAGAAACTTTGGAAATCTTGATGAAAACCGTAAGTTTGAAACTTTTTATCTTTCGGTGCTGTTTTGAAAACAGAGGTTTGTAGCTTAAGAAAAATTTTCAGATTGGATTAATCGTTCATTTGTTATCTTGGTTAACACTTGTGAGAAAATTTTTAGATGTTTAGGTTACAGGTGTTTAGAAGACTTCTTTTTAACCAATATGCTTAAGTTATAAAATAATGTCATGACATAGCAAAGCTAATAAAGTTAAAACCCAATAACAATTTAGAAGGCCTTATTACATCAATTAAAATACCAAATTAAAACGTCTTATAAGAAACTAAGTATACTGAAAATAACAAACTATGGCCTCCTTGAGTCCCTTCGGTTCCCAAGTCCAGGTCTTACTGATCACCTCCAAGGTTAAGCAGAGGGGGTGAGTCACCGAGACTTAGTGTGTAAATCCCCCTTAATCATAATAAATGGCTCCAAGCCCACAACACACATATTGGGCCTTAGCCCACTCAAAATAGCATGTGCAAATATAAATGCCATGTACCCAGCCCAATCCTAGATTTCCATCCTCTACACACCCCCGTACCAGCCTATCACTCCGTGGGGATTTCTACAATCAACCCTCCATCCGCTGCACTCCATATGTGGCACCTAGCCACTGGTGACATAGTCACAAAATATTATATGTGGGGCCAACCCACTTGTGGTACCAAACCACTAGTAACAATCTCGAATAATAATATATGTGGGGCCAACCCACTGTGGTACCAAACCACTGGGACAAGTCACAAAATCATAAACATGTGGTACCAAACCACTGAGACTTAGTCACGAATCAAAAGTGTGGGGCCAACCCACGTGTGGTACCAAACCACTAGTGACAGTCTTACACTTCCCCTTTCAGATCATAACTAACCCATGAATACGTGTTAAATGAATGCAACATGCTGTCAAATGCACAATATCTTTATGGCATACAATCAATAGCGCACACGTAAACAACAGGGCACTTACCTGGTATTTCAGCCATGCCCATAGTGGCATAACGTGTATTCATCTAACCATTTCAGCTTTTCGGCCCCAATTAATTATTAACACATTTAAATATTAAAGTGTGTGAGTTTTACACACCTGGTTACCCGCAGCACTATGCTATCTATGTCAACACTATCGCTATCGGAAACTACTACTATCTACCTCCTATTTTGCTCAGAAGCCGGCCCACAACCTGGTGGCCAATCCCGAACAGCAGATACCGCACGCTTCTTGAACTTAGGGGCTGGGACTACCGGTCCAACTCCTCCTATCGCTTGGCTGACATTTGGATCCATGAACAAAACATTGGTCACTAGTCCAGATTAAAGCAGTGAAATCAAACAAAAGAGAATGGACACTCAAGGCTAAGGGTCCTTACCTAGATCAACGAATCCCGAAAATTAAAGAAAAGTTTGAATCCTGCACCGCTCTTGTACTTAAAATCGACTAGAATCAAGTGTCCCTTAACACACTCCAATCGCAGACCAAAGTCGGAAGAACGCGAAGACAAAGCCCCCTACAATCAGCCAAGAGTTTAAAGAATATGATTACTGCCTTCGGCACTTAAACATGAGAAGAGATGATTGAACCAAAAAGAAAACACTTACCCCAAACACTAGAGAAACCGGTTGGGAGTGGAGGAGAATAGGTAACAGTCAATCCACATAAACAAGAGCCGAAAGAAGAGAATATGAATGTCAGAGGGTTTCGGCTAACCAACAAATAAGAATTGCCTAAACAAATGAGAAGTTTCGGCTTCCTTCTTAAAGAAATCAAGAAAAGAAAGTGAGTGAGTAGATGATTAGAGAGATTCGGCTGAACCAAAAATAACTTACCAAATGCTGAAGTTGTTCTGCTCTTGGAAAGAAAGAGATGGAGAAGAAAGGTGCTATCTACCAAGAGATATTCGGCTAAGGTGTTCGAAAGAAAAGAGAAGAGAATGACAGAGTTTCGGCAAAAGGTGTGGCTTCAGAGGGTTTTGGCTTTGATGTTAATGGCAAAGAAAATAAAACAAAAGTGATAAGTGAAAGGCAATGTAGGTTTCGACCAAGCACCAAAAGAAGAAGAAAATGAGAAGAGAACTAGAAGGTGTTTTGGTGTTGGTATTTGAGAGAAAAAAAAATGCACCAAGTGGCATGAGGGTGTTTCGGTTTTGACAAAAGAAATGAACAAAAGAATGCTCTTGGTCCTTTCTAGCTAGCCGAAAATCCTCAACACTCCCTCTAATGCTATCATTTAACATTCGGCCACCGCCCTAACATCACTAAACCGAGCACACACTCTCACACACCCCACATTCGGCCAAACTCTCTCTCTCTCTCTCAAACCCATGATTCTCTCCACCGATCACTCTCCACTCTCCATTCAAACCTGTTGACCGATTCCTTCTCCTTGAATTGCTCTCTTCCCTTCATTCAAAGGTGTTGGCCCATTCAACACTCATCCACCAGAGTCCAAGCTAAAAGCAACTCTCCCCCACCTTGGCGTCAAAAAGAAATCCTCAAAAGGGAATTCACGTAGCTCGAACCTATTCCCTACCAGCTTCCCTGAGGCGTCACCTTCCTGAGCTTTAAGTGGCGTCTCCTTGCCACTTTACTACAGCGCTTCTTGTGTCTAAACATACAACCAACCACCCTTAAGTCCTATCCTATTCAGCTCTCCCTTAAAGTGCCCAAAAAGCAAATTTTTTACTAAGGCTCCGGCTTACCCCTACGTCATTCCTGGACCCTAAAGTACCCTAAACTAGCATGTTAAGCATAGCATACACACAAAAACACATCAAATGCAAAGCCCCTAATTTAGGATGTTACAGCTCTACCCCCTTAAAATAAGTTCGGCCTCAAAATTACCTGGTCAAAAGAGATGATGGTATTGCTGTCGCATTAGTTCCTCGGGTTCTCACGTAGCTTCCTCAGAACAGTGATTACGCCACAAAACCTTAACCAACGGAACCGTCTTTCTACGCAATACTTTGACATCACGGTCCAAAATCTGAACTGGCTCCTCTTCAAAGGATAGATCAGGTCCTACTTCGATCTCTTCCATTGACACCACGTGAGAAGGATCCGAACGATAGCGTCTTAACATCGAAACATTGAACACATCATGAATCTGACTTAACTCTACAGGTAACTCAAGTTGATAGGCTACTGGTCCCACACGCTTCACTATCTGATAAGGCCCGATAAACCTGGGGCTTAGCTTACCCTTCCGTTCGAACCTAAGCACTTTCTTCAATGGTGACACCTTTAAGAACACCTGGTCTCCCACCTCAAACTCTATGTCCTTACGCTTTAGATCCGGGTAGGACTTTTGTCTGTCCGAAGCTTCCTTCAACCGAGCCCTAATTAGCTTAACCTTGTCTTCTGTTTCAGAAACCAATTCTGGACCCAACATCTGACGTTCACCCAACTCTGTCCAACAAGTAAGAGTACGACATTTCCGACCATACAACGCCTCATACGGTGCCATCTGGATACTCGATTGGTACCTATTATTGTATGCGAATTCCGCCAATGGTAAGAACTCTTCCCAACTACCCCTGAAGTCCATGACACAGCCTCTCAACATATCCTCTAAGATTTGGATTACCCTCTTTGACTGTCTGTCCAATTGCGAATGAAATGCTGTATTGAAATCTAATTTTGTGCCCAACGCTTGATGCAACGCCTTCTAGAATCTTGACGTAAATCTAGGGTCTCTGTCCGAGATGATCAACACTGGCACCCCATGCAACCTTACAATCTCTGCTATATATAACTTAGCCAACTTCTGAAGAGAGTAGTCCACTCGCACTGGTATGAAGTGAGCAGACTTCGTCAAACGATCAACCACTACCCAAACTGAATCCTTTTTAATAGGTGTAAGGGGAAGCCCACTAACGAAATCCATTGCGATCCTTTCCCACTTCCACTGTGGAATCTTCACCAACTGTAACAAACCCGAAGGCAACTGGTGTTCTGCTTTCACCGGCTGACATGTCAAACACTTACTCACATATTCGGTTACTTCTCGCTTCAAACCCGACCACCAAAACTGTTCCAGCAAATCCTGATACATCTTACTTCATCCAGGATGCATAGCGTATGGGCTGCTATGTGCTTCCTGCAAAATCCTACTCCTCAACTCTGAATCCTTTGGCATGCAAATCCTTCCTCGGAAACACAGAACCCCCTCACTACTCAGATTATAATCCTCTACCCCAATGTTCAGAACTTGAAGTAGTCGAGCATTTAAGACATCATCTAACAACTGTTTCTCCTTGATCTGACTTATCCACGTCGGTTTCACCTGAAGCTCAGCTAACAGACTCCCATCATCATACAAGCTAAGATGTGCAAACATCGCCCTTAGGTCCGAGATCACCCTACGACTCAATGCACCTGCCACTACGTTAGCTTTACCTGGATGGTATTTGATCGAACAATCATAATCCTTTAACAACTCGACCCATCGCCTCTACCTCAAATTCAACTCCTTCTGGGTGAGAAGGTATTTTAGGCTCTTGTGATCTGTATAAATGACGGACTTCTCCCCATACAGATAATGTCTCCAGATTTTCAGAGCAAAAACCACCCCCGCCAACTCCAAGTCATGCGTGGGATAATTCAACTCATGTGGTCTTAACTGTCGAGACGCATACGCAACAACCTTTCTATCTTGCATCAACACACAACCTAAACCCGTATGTGACGCATCACAGTAAACCATGAACTCCTTCCCAGCCTCTGGCTGAATCAACACCGGAGCTTCCGTCAGAATCCTCTTTAACTTCTCAATAGTTTCCTGCTGCTTGTCCGACCAAACAAATGGAACCCTTTTCCGCAATAACTTGGTTAATGGAGCCGCGATGAAGGAGAATCCCTCAACGAATCTTCTATAATATCCAGCTAGACCGAGAAAACTCCTAATTTCTGCGACAGACTTAGGTGGCTTCTAATCCAGCACAGCTTCGACCTTCCGAGGGTCAACTCTAATCCCCTCAGCAGACACAACATGACCCAAAAAGGTAACTTCTTTTAGCCAAAACTCACACTTACTGAATTTGGCGAACAGCTGCTTTTCCCTCAAAATTTGTAAGACCACCCGAAGATGCGAGTCATGCTCCTCCTCCGATCTGGAATAGACCAAAATATCGTCTATGAATACTACGACGAATCGGTCCAGATAGGGTTGGAAAACCCGATTCATCATGTCCATCAACGCTGCTGGTGCACTGGTCAATCCATATGGCATCACCAGAAATTTGTAGTGGCCATAGCGAGTTCGAAAAGCCATCTTATGAATGTCCACCTCATTGACCTTAAGCTAATGATAACCTGACCGCAAATCTATCTTTGAAAAGACTGAAGCCCCCTTCAGTTGATCGAACAAGTCGTCAATCCTCGGCAGCGGATACTTATTCTTAATGGTCAACTTGTTCAACTGACGGTAGTCAATGCACATACGCATTGATCCGTCCTTCTTCTTGACGAATAGCACCGGCGCTCCCCAAGGTGATACACTTGGTCAGATAAAACCTCGATCTAACAGTTCCTGAATCTGAGCTTTCAACTCCACCAACTCTTTGGGCTCCATTCTGTATGGGGCAATTGAGACAGGCGCTGTCCCTGGATAAAGATCAATACCAAATTCCACCTCTCGATCCGGAGGCAACCCAAGAAGCTCTTCTGGAAAAACTTCAGGAAACTCCTTCACTGTTCTAACATCCCCCACCGACAAATCCTTGCCCTCCAAGGCACCAACCATATCTAAGAACGCCTCACAACTCTTCTTCACCATTCGCTCAGACTTTAAAGCAGATATCACATTAGATAAATAGTTTCTCCTCTCACCTATTACCACTACTTCTTTATCCTCGAGAGTTCTTAATACCATGCGCTTGGCAGCATAATCCAAATTCGCTTGATACTTCACTAGCCATTCCATGCCTAAGATCAGGTCAAACTCTCCGAACGGTAGCTCGATCAGATCAGCTGGAAAAACCATCCCTTGAACTTCTAAAGGTACATCCCTATAAAGTCTGTTCACCGCTACCGATATTCCTAACGGGCTAACTACGGTCATCTCCCTAGAAGCAATCTCAGAGTCTGTTCTTAAAGTTCTAGATATCCCACTAGCAACATATGAATGTGTTGATCCTATATCAATTAATGCAGTATAAGGCAACCATAAATAAGAAACGTATCGGTTATGACGTCCGGTGCATCTCCCTCTTCTCGACGTCTGACTGCATAGACCAGCCCAGGTCTCTTTGCTTTACTGTCCTAGCACCTCTGCCTGGTGCTCCACGTCCACGACCGAACCTATTACCTCCTCTGACCGGACCTCGACCTCTCTGTGGTTGCTGACCGCCTCTACCTGACTGAACATAACCCTGGCCCACTGGTTGCGCTCTGCTCTTCTCCTGTGGACAGTCCCTTATTCGATGTTCCGTGGACCCACACTTGAAACAGCCTCTACTACCAACCCAACACTCACCAAAATGAAATTTATCACATCGAGCACACCTCGGAGGCCGACTATCAGTAGCAGATCTCACAACATGATTCGGCACCTCAACCCTAGGCCTCTTTTGAAATCGCCCAACTGATCCTGACGAACCAAAATTCCTTTTGTTTCTATTCCTCTCCTGATTCTGCTTTTCGGACTGCTTCACCACCTCGGCTATCTTAGCCTTTTCTACAAGAACAGCAAATTCCCTTTCTCGCTGTGGGGCTATCAGCACACGCAGATCATCTCTCAACCCATCTTCGAACTGAACAAAGCGCTCGTGATCCGTGGCCACAATACCCCTGGCATAACGACTTAGTCGTAGGAATTTCTCCTCATACTCAGACACTGACTTACTCCCCTAAACCAAATTTAGAAATGTCTTACGCTGTGTATCCACATAACTCGATCTGACGTACTTCCCCTGGAATGCTTTCTTAAAGAAATCCTAGGTGATATGCTCAGTCACCGCACCATCCCTGACCGTGAGCCACCATTGATACGCCTTGTCTCGCAAAACAGTCACCACCCCTTTCAACTTCTCCTTTACCATGAAGTCTAGATCATCCATTATGCGCTCACTTGCTTCTAACCAATACTCAGCTGTATTTGGGGCTACGCCAGAAACACCCCTAAACATCTCTGCTCTATTGGCTCGGAGTCGCCCAGACACAGATTTCTGAGCCCCAGTACCCATGCCTGCCCCAGCAACTCTCTCCAAGACCCGTAACATTACCTGAGACACTGCATCATCCCCGCCTGTTTGGTCCTGAAATTCTGCTTCCACTACTGACGGTACTGGTATCTCACTACCTGACCCATGACCAGATCCAACTGGTTCTGATACAGTGATCCTGCCCCTACCATGTCCACGTACGTTACGTCCACGACCTGGATTGCTCATGACTAACGTTTGCGATTAATCTGGTTAAAAGTTTTATGAGTTAGTTATTTCTTTCACTTTTTAATACCGAGAGATTTTATGGGAAATAGTCTCAGAGAGTAGTTTCCGCAACATATATCAAAGTTTCGGTCTCTATAGTCTAAGTCTCCTAGAGTAAACAACCATATTCACTTACATTAACAATCATTGCATGCATACATCATCAGTAATTGTTAGAACACTTACTTGGGTGGATCGGGTGCCGACGGACTCGGATGCCATATTCCAATCAAACTTTCTGTAATATCCCGGGTTAGGGGCTATTTTTGTTATGGCATGGTTTGCATGTGTTGGGTCTGTTATGTTGTTGTTTGTATGGTTTCGAGGCTTAATTGTAAGCTAAGTGTGAGCCGGAGAGGGAGGAAAAATTTTAGTTTTGGACTTAGGTGAGAGGAGCTGAAGAAGCTGGGGTTTAAAGGTTTTAATTGGTGGTTTTTAGCGCAAGAAAGGAGTTGGTGGAGTGGCAGGATAGGCGCCACTAAGGGCTTATGAGTGTGACGCCACTTGCAAGGGGTGAGGTCCTGAGTTCAAGCTGCAGGATGCCCACTTTTTGTTCCATTTTGACGGCATGGAGGGGAGGAGTTGTAGGCAGTTCAAACTCTGCCTAAGACCAAGTCAAATGACTTGAATGGTGGGTGGAGAGTAAATTGTGGAGGTGGACTTGGTCAAGGTGATTTGAATGGGTGGCTTGGAGTGTTTGAGGGTGTTTGGCCGAATGTTGGGGAGGTTATGGAGAGAGTGGCCGGTTTGGTAAGTGGGGAGGGGTGGTAGCCGAAATTCACTTAGGCTTTTGTGCATTTTCGGTCTTTGGAGTGTCAAGCAAAAGTTCTTTCTTTGGTCTTTTGTTAGCCGAATTTTCTAAAGAGTGTTCTCTCATTTTTCTTTACTTCTTGAAACCGAAAGTTCACACAATTGGTTTGCCGAAATTTTGCTTTGTTTCTTGATTTTGTGCTTGTGGCCGAATGCCTCTTTCCATTTCTTCTTTCTCTTTCATTTGAGGAAGCCGAAAGTAGAACCCTTTCCTCTCCATATTTCTTTCTTTGACTTGAAACCTTGATAGCCGAAACTCCATTCTCTAAAAACACTTTCTTCATTTTCTTTCACTTTCAAACCGAAGGTACCCTCCCTTATCCATCTTTTATTTTCTCTCTTCTCCTAAACTCTATTGCCGATTTCTCCATTTCTCCTCACCTTTATTTTTATTTCTTTTTTTTCACACAAAGCCGAAACAGGAGTGTTAAACACCTAGGGCCGAATCTTCTTCTTCTTCTTGTTCAAAGTGTTAACCGAATCTATCCCCTCTCCTGGTGGTTGTTGGCCGAATATTGGTTGGTGTGGGTAAGTGCTTGGCCGAATGGCCATTTCCCTCTTTTCTAGTGCCTTGTTGTTTTCGGTTTGGTTAAGAGCCGATTTTGGGTTGATTGAAGGCGGGTTAATCTCTTGTTATTCATTTCGCTATAGGGCCTTTGGACTTTGGTGGCAACCAAGTGAAGCAGTTACCTCTGTCTGATCATTGGGTAAGCGGTGGTAAGAAGTTGGTTGATGGCCCATTCTTTTAGTTTTTGTTAAGCCTAAGATTTATGAGACTAACTGTTTGTGTTTTAGAGGAAGGCCGATTGTCAGAAGAACCACCGTTTGGTTCGGGGTTTGGTAGGAAACCAAACCAATTGCAAGGTAAGGGATCAAAGTTAACCCCTTTGGTTTCTTTGGTTTTGGCCGAATGGTGCAAGTGACTAATCCCTTGTTTGGCCGATTCTAGGAGCAAGGTGATCGAGGGATTTAGACCGGTTCTGGGGATTAAGACCTTCGTTATTTCAGGTGTGTAAACTAACACACTGATTTCCTAGTAATATGTTAATAACCTGTTGATGTAAAGTGAAACAATATGGTTGATGGATTTGGTACCCGATGGGGTATGTGCACGGATATGGGTAAGTCCGTTTCATTACGAGATCTGTAGTGAATTATGTTATATCATGATTTATGATGTAAATACTACGAGATGCCATTTTGAGCATGTTAGCATGATTGCATGTTTTATATCATTTGCATTAGTATGACATGTGTGGGTGATATGAGAGGAGGGGGAATATGATATCCGTGTCTTTGGGACACCGTGTCTTTGGGACACCAGAGGTTTGGCACCTCCAGTGGTTTGGTACCACAGATGATATATTATGACTTTGGGTCACCAGAGGTTTGGCACCTCAGCGTCTCGTCCCAGTGGCTTAGCACCACAGTGGGTTGGCCCCACAGTTGATTATGCAGGATTGACGCCAGTGATTTGGTATCACACGATGGGTTGGCCCCATCATTCGATTCGTGACTACGGTCACCAGTGATTTGATATCACACTTGTGTCTTTGGGACACCAGAGGTTGGGCACCTCATTGCGACTCGTCCCTGTGGTTAACACCACCGTGGGTTGGCCCCACTTGAGAGATACGGGATTGTCGCTAGTGATTTGGTATCATACGTGGGTTGGCCCCACAGTTGGTTATTTGTGACTTTGGGTCACTAGTGGTTTGGCACCACATTGATGGATATCGTGACTTTGGGTCACCAGTGGTTTGGCACCACCAGTGGTTTGGTACCACACGGGGTAGAAAAGGTGTTATGGATGGTTAGAAACGGGTGCATTAATTGTATTGCTTTGTTATGATGTGTGTTAGCATTTTGTATTATCGGGAGGGGGATCTATGCACTGAGTCTTGCGACTCACCTTCTCCTTTGACTTTTCAGGTGACACTTAGACGCGGACAGGGAGCCGGGATGGACTCAAGGTGCTCATGCCATGAATAAATATGGATTTGCTCTGACTTTTAAAAATTTGGTACTTTATTTTATCCATTACTTTTGGGTTTTATGTTGGACTGTAAATGGCCTTTAACTTATGTTTTGCTATGTTTTTGTTTAAGTAGACTTTGATTTCGCTTTAACAAAATAATGGGTAAAATCTGGCTAAAATATGGAAAGATAAAGATTTCAAAACTACAAAGTGATATGTTTTAAACTATACCATCGGGTATCACACTGTGATTTGAGATAAAGGAAACTCAAACGTTTTTCAAACTTAAACTCGATTTTCTACTAAGTCGAAATGTTTAGTATCAATAAGAACAACTTGAATTCCTAAATGAGATAAACTTGTTTTAACTCCATAACTGATTAAGTTTTTGAAATTTCTGGATTTTCAAATACATCATCGGTTTTTAAACAATCATGCCCAAGATTTCTGCAAGTACAAAACTTATCAAAGAGTTTTATCAAACTAACAAACGGAAACCTATCTTCGCCAAAATTCGTTTTTTTCCGTAACATACCAGATTCGGTCGTGGTGTGTTGACCGGGTTTGGGGTGTTACACTTTCCTTCCAAAAATCATTTAGACCAACTTAATAAAACATTGTTAAGCCCATTTTTACAGCCCAAGTTTTGTAACTTGGCTCTGATACCAAAATTGTAACACCCTAAACTCGGCCTAGACGTTACGACCGGATCTGGTATGTCACATGGAAAGGTTGAAAAGAAACTTTGGAAATCTTGATGAAAACCGTAAGTTTGAAACTTTTTATCTTTCGGTGATGTTTTGAAAATAGTGGTTTGTAGCTTAAGAAAAATTTTCAGATTGGATTAATCATTCATTTGTTATCTTGGTTAACACTTGTGAGAAAATTTTCAGATGTTTAGGTTACAGGTGTTTAGAAGACTTCTTTTTAACCAATATGTTTAAGTTATAAAATAATGTCATGACATAGCAAAGCTAATAAAGTTAAAACCCAATAACAATTTAGGAGGCCTTATTACATCAATTAAAATCCCAAATTAAAACGTCTTAAAAGAAACTAAGTTTACTGAAAATAACAAAGTATGGCCTCCTCGAGTCCCTTCGGTTCCCAAGTCCACGTCTTACAGATCACCTGCAAGGTTAAGCAGAGGGGGTGAGTCACCGAGACTCACTGTGTAAATCCCCCTTAAACACAATAAATGGCTCCAAGCCCACAACACGCATATTGGGCCTTAGCCCACTCAAAATAGCATGTGTAAATATAAATGCCATGTACCCAGCCCAATCCTAGATTTCCATCCTCTACACACCCCCGTACTAGCCCATCACTCCGTGGGGATTTCTACAATCAACCCTCCATCCGCTACACTCCATATGTGGCACCTAGCCACTGGTGACATAGTCACAAAATATTATATGTGGGGCCAATCCATTTGTGGTACCAAACCAGTAGTGACAATCCTGAATAATCATATATGTGGGGCCAACCCACTGTGCTACCAAACCACTGGGACAAGTCACGAAATCATAAACATGTGGTACGAAACCACTGGTGGTTCCAAACCACTGAGACTTAGTGACGAATCAAAAGTGTGGGGCCAACCCACGTGTGGTACCAAACCACTAGTGACAGTCTTACACTTCCCCTTTCACATCATAACCAACCCATGAATACAAGTGTTAAATGAATGGAACATGCTGTCAAATGCACAATATCTTTATGGCATACAATCAATAGTGCAGACATAAACAACAGGGCACTTATGATACGAACCGGCTTGGGATGAGTCAAAACGTATGCGGGTTGCCCAATCGTCTACGAGGAGGAATCAAGCCTTTGGAAAATAATCGGAAGATATAAATGAGTTTTCGGAAGCTTAAGTGAATAAAATAGGGGATGGTTCGGTTTGGTGGAACAAAATAAAAATAAAATAGATAAAAGGATAATTTAATGGAGATGGATAAAAGAACTTAAACAAGAAGCGATTCAACACTAAAGAGTGTCACCTCGGGTTCTATAATGTTTAAGGTGGATAAATGGAATCGATGATGGAAATGGAAATATGAACTTAACTTAAGAAAGATTCAACACTATATAACAGTGTCACCCCGTTTCTTATATCGTTAAGGTGGATAGATGAAGATAGGTTGATGAACGCCACACCAAACAAATTTTGGTGATAAGTTCAACAAGTCGAAGACGCCACAAGCAAGCTTGATAAGTCTAACGAAACTTGTACGAAAACGAAGAGGAGATAAACTCACTCAAATGAACAAAGTTCATAAAAATTCATTCATAAAAATTCTCTCCACAAATAAAAATAGCAAAAATATTTATAGCCTAAAGCTAGGTAGCCGAATGTTCAAAACAATTTTTAAATCCCACTCTCCAGAGTTGTTGCCGTCCACCTCATAGCTTGTTCATGGTTCTTGAATTATTCTTCATGTTGTCCACTACACTTTCTTCAATTTAGCACATGTCTTCAAGGATTTTTAAAACTCAGCCCATGCTCCAATTCATGCACAAAGCCTCCATGCCGTCACTTGCTCATGGTTGTGCTTATCATACTTTATCTTAATTATTCAATCCATAGTTTCCATGTAGTCAACATAAATAATAAACTAATGAAGATTCCTTGAAGTGGTAGTCATGAACTCAGCCACCATGCTTTGTTCTTCATTGTTTATTCTCCATGCTTCCTTTAAGAGTTTAAAATTCATGAAACCATAAAACTTGTTCACCATATTCGGCCACGAAAAATTAAGCTCCATACTTTCCTTGTTATTTTAATGCTTGCCGTCCCACCATTCTTTCCATAGCACAAGCTTTTGCCGTCCATATGATGAATATTGCTTTGTATTATTTAATTCCATCCATTACCATTCAATCACACATGCTTTATTTTATTTTCCCATAATTTCCATGTGTCCCTTGCTTCCACATAGCTCCTGCCGTCCATCTCCAATTCCCTTGCTCAACTTTTGTTTATTTTAATGCTCCACCATGCCATCCTTTAAATGAATTTAAAATTTGTATTTGGCTACATATTCCTTCTCATTGCCGTCCACTTACTCACAAGAAGACAAGGATTGTGCTTGATTATTTTATTATAAAAATCAAAGTCTTGCCTAATTAATTCCCACATGCTCAATCCATCATGGCCTTCCAAATGTAGTTTATTTAATTCCCACTTGAATTTGTTTGTCCATTTCAAGCTAGCCGTCCATCACCTTAGTGTTTGGCTATTCGTGCATCAAATTGTTATCCACGTTTTTACCCATCATGGTTTGCATTCCAATTATTTATTCCAAAGCACCACACCAATATTCCTCCATTAGCTTTCTTTTTGGCTTTCCTGCTCCAATCTCTATAATGCTCCACATTATTCCCTCAATATTCGGCCAAAACATGCTCAATTTGTGGCGTCCCATGCTTGAAGAAAAATATGTCCATCAAATTAATTTAGCCACCTTGCATTGCCCCTTTGTACTATCTTGCTTAAAACATTCCATATTGGGCGGCACCTATAAAACATATAAACCAACATCAATTTGAATAAAATTTTAACTGACAAAATTTAAAGACTTTATTTCAAAACACTAGACATATTAAAAACTATATTAACTAAACAATTTAATTAATATAAACTAACATGTAGCAAAAATAATAAATGACTGAATTAATTAATTAACTCAAACTAAGTTAACTAATTATTTTTATTCTGAAAATTAACTAATTAAAATGAGCTAAAACTGAGCTAATAACGAACTCCACAAATTAAAATTGTTGGTGCCTCGGTCGTGCTCGTATCATCCCTTCCCTCTTCAAGACGATTCGTCCTCGAATCGACCCATTGGTTTTCCGAACAAAACTCCTTGCTCGTCTTTCCTTGATCAAACGGGATGGATGATAATCGCAATACCTGAAAAGAAAATTCAAGAATTAGCAAGAAATGTTCTAAACATACTTGCAACCCGAATAAAAACAACACCAAACACGTAAATCGCACGCGGACATGCATAAGCGCTTTATCATACAAAAGGATCAAGGCCTTGTCAAAATTTTGGTACAAAAGCGGATAAGATTTAAAGCATGCATACGATCTAGTTGGATTCCACAAGTCAAAATAAACATGCGAATAACACATCAAGTGATCGATATAGTCGTCACAAGCAGGTAATGAAGAAAACGCACATGGAACTCGAAATTGAACATTCAAACCTTGCTTTGTACTCGCACATGAATAAAAACTATCAAACACAAAATTCTTTTTGCCTTCTTTTAAAACAAATAGACCATCAATAAACAAAATAGAGCATTCAAATAATTCATGATCTAAATTCTTTACAAAATGGCAATCATCATCATGAGCTCTTTCAACATTTGATATGAACAAAATTATGTCAACAAATGCTTCATGACACTTATCGAAAACAATTATCTTTTTGTCAAGAACCAAAACAGATAGTCCATTATCAAACAGGATAGAACAATGAAGAACATCACGTTTTAAAGATTTTACAAGAATGGATTCAGCAACGTGATTCTTGTCAACATCTGAAGAAAACAAAATGGGTTCATAGGTTTCAAGTGTCTTACCTTTGGGTGTTGAAAGAAAGAAATCGACTTTACCTTCACAAGCTGAAAATTGAAGATCGAATTTACCTTGCTCGATCAAGACGAACCTTCTCTCCTTGGGCATGTAATGTAGTCGATGCTTTATTGGCGAATCAACATTTTTCAAACAAAATGGGAACTCCATGTACAAGAATTGCATATACAAACACAAAATTTGCTTAAGGAACGAATAAAAATTGAAAACAAGGTTGACAAAATTCATTACCCTATTTAAAAATCAAGTATCGAATCAATGAGAATTTCTCACACACAATTGTTGAGACTTGATTTTTCCACAAAATATACCGGATGATACAAAACATATTCCCGGTTTAAAAAGATGTGTTTGATTATCTAAGTCAAAATGTATCAATGGTTTCATCAAATCAAACATATTAAACCAATAGGAACTGTACCAACTCAAAATCGAATGATCAAAATTCTTGACAAGTTTCAAAATTGATTTACAAAAGCTCAAAGATTTCATATTAGACAATGAACAAATCTCGTAATATCCACAATCAAACAAATTGAGATTAAAAGAAAAAATCATCGCCGTACCTGAACGATTCTTGTATTAGCTGGACACACATTACTCCACCTTCATACTTTGCATCACAAGGATTTTTATTAGACAGACTCGACTCACCATCATTGAAAACATCATATTGAATCGAGGGATGGCAAATATCGATATTGTCCACATGTTCACAAACATTAGAAAAATTTGGTGGAGACGAAGTTGTTTCAAAATACTTACCTTCCTTACCTTCTGGCTCGGGAGGTTCAACTTCATTTTCAATTTTACCTTTTTCAATCAAACAAAATCGTCGCTCGTCGGGAAGGTATTGAAGTTGAAGGTCATCGTGCGTTTTGTCGGGAACCTGAAAAGAAATAGAAGAAAAACAAACTTCAAATGAGTTAGTTAAATCAACACTCACTTCTACTTGCTCATCTCGTTTTCTCGTTTCCTTTTCACACACTTTTTCGTTCTCTTCTCTCTCTTTTTCTTGCTCTTTTTCTTTTCTCTTATTTTTATTTTCCTTTTTCTCGAGTTCGTTCCATATTCGCTCGTTTTCTCTCATGATCTTCTCTTGCCTTTCTTTTCTTTTTTGTTCTTTTTCTCTCTTCCTTTCTTTATGACAAGAAGAGGATACAAAAGAATCAATATGAGTAAAATTTTGTTCAAGAGAAGGGATAGCGTTCTCAAAGATATCTTGATAAGTTCTTCGGGGAGAATACTCCATGGACGCTTTCTTGGAAATTCCTGAACGAATATACCGATCAACTCGCATGTCTTCTTGGAGGGAATAAGAATCATAATATGTACCACTTTGAGAATAATCTTTCGTGGATGAATACCGTTTCGAACTTCTTGAGGAATAAGAATTTCGATTACAGTCTCTTCTCGAATATTCTTCGAAAGTGTGTCTTCGGGATGATCTTGACTCCGTCCTTCGACTTGAAGAAAGTCGATCTCGTTGGTCTCGTTCCTCAATCCGATCCAAGTGCTTTTCCAACTTGTCAAACTCGGCGTTTATGGCTCTTCGCACTCCGTTCAACAAGTATTGGTAATCATTGGATGAGAACTCTTCTTGAGACATATTTATTACTGAAAAGAAACTATTATAACAAAGGGAAATAAACCGACAAAAATTAAAATACCTTACCACAAAATCTCACAAGTCACTCACAAAAAAAAATTTTCGCTCTCACTCGTGTTTCACTCGTATAAGGCTTTTTTTTTTTATGAATACACTCGTGCCTTTTACCGATATTTCTCACTCTCACAAATTCGTATTTCGTTTCAAAAGACTTATTGCGGCTTGAGGGTCGGCTTCAAAGTGGGTAACAAGGGATTGGTGTCGGGTATAAGGTAGGCTCACAAAAGAGAGATATATATATTTTTTTTGGTCTCGGGTAGGTCCAAACAAAGGAAAAAAATTTGGGGGGTCGGGTAGAAGGAAGATTTCGTTGGTCGGGGCATGGAATATTTTTTTTTTACATACAATATAATGTAATACAAGAAACGAAAATTACAACTTGAAATTTTTTTGATTTTTTAACCTTTTTTTTAAACTTACGAACCTAATTTCTGGCTTCACGATGGTCGTCGGTAGTCCTCATTTTGTAGCTCTGATACCAGATGATAGGAACTGGCTCGGGATGAGTCGAAACATATGCGGGTTGCCCAATCGCCTACGAGGAGGAATCAAGCCTTTGGAAAATAATCGGAAGATATAAATGAGTTTGCGGAAGCTTAAGTGAATAAAATAGGGGATGGTTCGGTTTGGTGGAACAAAATAAAAATAAAATAGATAAAAGGATAATTTAATGGAGATGGATAAAAGAACTTAAACAAGAAGCGATTCAACACTAAAGAGTGTCACCCCGGGTTCTATAATGTTTAAGGTGGATAAATGGAATCGATGATGGAAATGGAAATATGAACTTAACTTAAGAAAGATTCAACACTATATAACAGTGTCACCCCGTTTCTTATATTGTTAAGGTGGATAGATGAAGATAGGTTGATGAACGCCACACCAAACGAATTTTGGTGATAAGTTCAACAAGTCGAAGACGCCACAAGCAAGCTTGATAAGTCTAACGAAACTTGTACGAAAATGAAGAGGAGATAAACTCACTCAAATGAACAAAGTTCATAAAAATTCATTCATAAAAATTCTCTCCACAAATAAAAATAGCAAAAATATTTATAGCCTAAAGCTAGGTAGCCGAATGTTCAAAACAATTTTTAAATCCCACTCTCCAGAGTTGTTGCCGTCCACCTCATAGCTTGTTCATGGTTCTTGAATTATTCTTCATATTGTCCACTACACTTTCTTCAATTTAGCACATGTCTTCAAGGATTTTTAAAACTCAGCCCATGCTCCAATTCATGCACAAAGCCTCCATGCCGTCACTTGCTCATGGTTGTGCTTATCATACTTTATCTTAATTATTCAATCCATAGTTTCCATGTAGTCAACATAAATAATAAACTAATGAAGATTCCTTGAAGTGGTAGTCATGAACTCAGCCACCATGCTTTGTTCTTCATTGTTTATTCTCCATGCTTCCTTTAAGAGTTTAAAATTCATGAAACCATAAAACTTGTTCACCATATTCGGCCAAGAAAAATTAAGCTCCATACTTCCCTTGTTATTTTAATGCTTGTCGTCCCACCATTCTTTTCATAGCACAAGCTTTTGCCGTCCATATGATGAATGTTGCTTTGTATTATTTAATTCCATCCATTACCATTCAATCACACATGCTTTATTTTATTTTCCCATAATTTCCATGTGTCCCTTGCTTCCACATAGCTCCTGCCGTCCATCTCCAATTCCCTTGCTCAACTTTTGTTTATTTTAATGCTCCACCATGCCATCCTTTAAATGAATTTAAAATTTGTATTTGGCTACATATTCCTTCTCATTGCCGTCCACTTACTCACAAGAAGACAAGGATTGTGCTTGATTATTTTATTATAAAAATGAAAGTCTTGCCTAATTAATTCCCACATGCTCAATCCATCATGGCCTTCCAAATGTAGTTTATTTAATTCCCACTTGAATTTATTTGTCCATTTCAAGCTAGCCGTCCATCACCTTAGTGTTTGGCTATTCGTGCATCAAATTGTTATCCACGTTTCTACCCATCATGGTTTGCATTCCAATTATTTATTCCAAAGCACCACACCAATATTCCTCCATTAGCTTTCTTTTTGGCTTTCCTGCTCCAATCTCTATAATGCTCCACATTATTCCCTCAATATTCGGCCAAAACATGCTCAATTTGTGGCGTCCCATGCTTGAAGAAAAATATGTCCATCAAATTAATTTAGCCACCTTGCATTGCCCCTTTGTACTATCTTGCTTAAAACATTCCACATTGGGCGGCACCTATAAAACACATAAACCAACATCAATTTGAATAAAATTTTAACTGACAAAATTTAAAGACTTTATTTCAAAACACTAGACATATTAAAAACTATATTAACTAAACAATTTAATTAAAATAAACTAACATGTAGCAAAAATAATAAATGACTGAATTAATTAATTAACTCAAACTAAGTTAACTAATTATTTTTATTCCAACAATTAACTAATTAAAATGAGCTAAAACTGAGCTAATAACGAGCTCCACAAATTAAAATTGTTGGTGCCTCGGGCGTGCTCGTATCAACTTACCTAGTATTCCAGCCATGCCCATAGTGGCATAACGTCTATTCATCTAACCATTTCGGCTTTTCAGCCCCAATTAATTAGTAACACATTTAAATATTAAAGTGTGTGAGTTTTACACACCTGGTTACCCGCAGTACTATGCTATCTATGTCTACACTATCGCTATCGGAAACTACCGCTATCTGCCTTCTATTTTTCTCAGAAGCCAGCCCACAACCTGGTGGCCAATCTCGAACAGCAGATACCGCACGCTTCTTGAACTTAGGGGCTGGGACTATCGGTCCAACTCCTCCTATCGCTTGGCTGACATTTGGATCCATGAACAAAACCTTGGTCACTAGACCAGATTAAAGCAGTGAAATCAAACAAAAGAGAATGGACACTCAAGGCCTCGGGTCCTTACCTAGATCAACGAATCCCAAAAATTAAAGAAAAGTTTGAATCCTGCACCGCTCTTGTACTTAAAATCGACCAGAACCGAGTGTCCCTTAACAAACTCCAATCGCAGACCAATGCCGGAAGAACCCGAAGATGAAGCCCCCTACAATTGGCCAAGAGTTTTAAGAATATGATTACTACCTTCGGCACTCAAACATGAGAAGAGATGATTGAACCGAAAAAAAAACACTTACCCCAAACACTAGAGAAACCTATTGGGAGTGGAGGAGAATAGGTAACAGTCAATCCACTGAAACAAGAGCCGAAAGAAGAGAATATGAATGTCAGAGGGTTTCGGCTAACCAACAAATAAGAACTGCCTAAACAAATGAGAAGTTTCGGCTTCCTTCTTAAAGAAAGCAAGAGAAGAAAGTGAGTGAGTAGATGATTAGAGAGATTCGGCTGAACCAAAAATAACTTACCAAATGCCGAAGTTGTTCTACTCTTGGAAAGAAAGAGATGGAGAAGAAAGGTGCTATCTACCAAGAGATATTCGGCTAAGGTGTTAGAAAGAAAAGAGAAGAGAATGACAGAGTTTCGGCAAAAGGTGTGGCTTCAGAAGGTTTCGACTTTGATGTTAATGGCAAAGAAAATAAAACAAAAGTGATAAGTGAAAGGCAATGTAGGTTTCGGCCAAGCACTAAAAGAAGAAGAAAATGAGAAGAGAACTAGAAGGTGTTTTGGTTTTGGTATTTGAGAGGAAAGAAAAATGCACCAAGTGGTATGAGGGTGTTTCGGTTTTGACAAAAGAAATGAACAAAAGAATGCTCTTGGTCCTTTCTAGCTAGCCGAAAATCCTCAACACTCCCCTTAATGCTATCATTTAACATTTGGCCACCCCCTAACATCACTAAACCGAGCACACACTCTCACACACCCCACATTTGGCCAAACTCTCTCTCTCTCTCTCTCTCAAACCCATGATTCTCTCCACCGATCACTCTCCACTCTCCATTCAAACCTGTTGACCGATTCCTTCTCCTTGAATTGCTCTCTTCCCTTCATTCAAATGTGTTGACCCATTCAACACTCATCAACCAGAGTCCAAGCTGAAAGAAACTCTCCCCCACCATGGTGTCAAAAAGAAATCTCCAAAAGGGAATTCACGTAGCTCGAACCTATTCCCTGCCATCTTCCCTGATGCGTCACCTTCCTAAGCTTTAAGTGGCGCCTCCTTGCCACTTTACTACAACGCTTCTTGTGTCTAAACATACAACCAACCACCCTTAAGTCCTATCCCATTCAGCTCTCCCTTAAAGTGCCCAAAAAGCAAATTTTTTTACTAAGGCTCCTGCTTACCCTTACGTCATTCCTGGACCTTAAAGTACCCTAAACTAGCATGTTAAGCATAGCATACACATAAAAACACATCAAATGCAAAGCCCCTAATTTAGGATGTTACACATATGCTATCACCTTGCCCTATTGCATAAGTACATATCCTAATCCATTCAAGGATGCATTGCTGTAGACTACGAATTCCTTTCCCAGCTCAGGTTGTACTAAGACTGGAGCCTTAGTCAATAATGCCTTCAATCTCTGAAAACTCTATTGGCACTTTTCTGTCCACTCAAACTTCATATCTTTTTGCAATAGCCTCGTCATCGGAGTAGCTATCATGGAAAATCCATTGACAAATCGTCTATAGCAGCCAACTAGGCCCAAAAAACTCCTAACCTTGGTTACGTTCCTTAGCTGTTTCAATCCACAATCGCTGAAATCTTACTCGAGTCAACTCGAATACAGTCACCGAGATAATGTGCCCCAAAAATCCAACTTCCTTAAGCCAAAATTCACTTTTACTAAACTTGGCATATAATTGTTTTTCCCGTAAAATTTGCAAAATCGTCCTCAAATGTTTGGCATGCTTGTTTTCATCACGAGAATAGATTAATATATCATCAATAAAGACAACAACAAATTTGTCCAAATATGGCCAAAAAATGCGATTCGTCAAATCCATAAAAACTGCAGGGGCATTTGTTAAACCGAAAGGCATGACTAAAAATTCATAGTCACCATACCTTATCCGAAATGCGATTTTTGGCACATCTGAGTCTTTGACTCTTAACTGATAATATCCAGACCTCAAGTCTATCTTAAAAAAACACCGTGGCTCCCTTCAATTGATCAAACAAATCATCGATCCTTGGCAACAGGTATTTGTTCTTCACGGTTACCTTATTAAGCCACTGATAATCTATACATAACCTCATAAAACCATCTTTCTTCTTCACAAATAATACAGGAGCACCGCACGGAGAATAACTCGGTCTTGCGAAGCCTTTATCCATTAACTCTTGTAATTGTGCCTTCAATTCTTTCAACTTAGTTTGGGCCATCCTATACGGAGCAATTGAAATGGGGGCAATACCAGGAGCTAACTCAATCCCAAATTCAACCTCTCTAACTGGAGGCAACCCTAACAGTTCTTCTGGGAAGACATCTGGATACTCGCATACTATGGGTACCAATTCAATTCTTAACTCAGTCTCTTTAGTATTCATCACAAAGGCAAGGTAAGCTTCGTATCCCTTTCTTACATATTTTCGAGCAGACATATGAGAAATCACTACAGGTAACTTGTCTTGATCATCTGATTAACACGAATAATATCCCCATTTTCACATTTTAACTCAATAAATTTCCTTCCTCAATTCACTATCACATCATGAGTAGTTAACCAATCCATCCCAAGGATGACATCAAATTCATCAAACAAAAATAACATGAGATTATCCGGAAAGTAATGACCTCTAATCATCAAAGGGCAACCTTTGCATACTCTATCAACTAACACACACTGGCCCAGGCGATTTGACACTTTTATCACAAATTCCGTAGACTCTACAGGCATGTTCATGCTAGAGACTAATTTCATACAAATATATGAGTGGGTAGATCCTGGATCAATTAAAGCTATAATATGAGTATCATAGAGAGAAAATGTACCCGTGATCACGTCGGGGGAGGAAGCCTTTTCACGAGCGCGAATGGCATATGTTCTTGCAGGTGCTCTACCCTCAGCTCTTGCGGTCTACTCTCTAGATATATTCTTACTACTTATTTCATTTCCTGGGTTTCTCTGCAGCTTTCCTCTAGCAGTACTTCCCGATCATGCACACTAAGGTCTCTTTTTCTCACCCACCTCGGGGCAATCTCTGATAAAATGGTCTGGGGATCCATATTTAAAACAGGTTTTCACATTTGCTTGGCACTCTCTAGAATAACATCTGCCACACTGTGGACATTCTGGTCTACTTGGTCGAGCACTGCCAATACTAGCAACCGAAGTGGTCTGAGCTTTAGATCCCGAGTACTGTTTACCCTTACTTTTATTTGAAAACCCAGTCGAAGTGGCCGATTAGGTAGTAAACTCTCTTGATTTCTTTGATGAGGATTGGAATGATTTTCCCAATTGTCTCTTTCTCGAGTCACGAGACTCAATTTCAATTCTTCTTTTCTCTTTGACCAGTTCTTCGGCCTTACAGGCGCTATCCACTAACACAACAAATTCTTTTAGTTCTAGGACACAAACAAATAAACGGACATCCTCATTTAACCAGTCCTCGAACCTTTTGCACATAATGGCTTTTGTTGATATGCACTCCCGAGCGTATTTGTTAAGTCTTACGAATTCAAGATCATATTCGGTAACCATCATTCGACCTTGCTTTAGCTCCAAGAATTCCTTTCTTTTCTGGTCAACAAACCTTTGACTAATATATTTCTTTCAGAACTCCTCTTGGAAGAATTCCTAGCTAACTCTCTCCCTTGGTACCACTGACACATGGGTGTTCCACCACTGATAGGCTGAATCTCTCAAGAGAGATACCACACACTTCATGCACTCTTCAGGTGTGCATGGCAACTCATCGAATACCCTGATGGTATTCTCAAGCCAGAATTCTGCCCTCTCCGGATCGTCATCTTTACTAGCTCGGAATTCCTCAACTTCTTGTTTACGAATTCTATCAACCAGAGGCTTTTCTCTTCTTACTACTTCCACAACTTGAGGAGCTACAGGGGTAGGCTGAGGAATAGGTGGGGGTGGAGGGGGTTGAGCATTAGGATTTCCTCGAATAAACTCTGTGTACCAGTTGCTCATCATATGGAGAAAGGCTTCTCGAGCCTCTTCTCCCTGACCCAAAGTCTCGGGTCTACTTTCTACTGGCGCAGTCCCTTGTGTGAGAGCTGGCGCATTACTTGCAGCATCATCGGCTACAGCTTGGTCGGGATCCATTTACTATATAAAAACATTATCTTAAATCGTCAGGAGTCATCACACTATCATTATGTAAATACCCATACATATGACATGTATAGCTAGACTCATACTTATGCTACGTTAGTCTAAGAATCGACTAAATAGTAGTTCTGATACCACTAAATGTAACACCCCTTACCCGTATCCAACGTCGTAACAGGGTATGAGGCATTACCTAACTTAATCTCATGCGTACATTCAATTTCAAAATATAAAAGCCCGTTCAAATTTAAAACATTTCAAACTTCCTCTTAACAACTTTATTATAGGCTTATGAGGCCCAAGACATATCTTAGAAACAATTTGAGATCATTTCGAGCTCCCTTGAAAATCATAGAAAATGTTATTAAAAACAAGGCCACACGCCCATGTGAAGGGGACACGCTCGTGTGGGCAGACCTGTAATCACACATGCCCATGTCCCTAATTCGTATGGATTTTATTTTTCATTTCAAACCTATAAGGGTTTTCACACGGCCGTACACACGCCCGTGTCCATGGCCCGTGTAATATCCCGAAATAGGGGTTACGAGTTTGGAAAATAACTCGAGTGTATTAGGCCTCAAGAGTGATTTTAATGTGTTATTAGAGTTTTTAAAACTCTCAGATTGAAACGGGAGTGTTTTGGAAATTTTTGAAAATTGAGGGCTAAAGGAGGAAAATATGGAAGAAGGCCTTAAGTAAAAATTTTGTAAAATTTATGACATGAAAGTCCAGTAGTAAAGTGGCTTCCGTGTGCCACTTAAGGGTCAGCGCCAAAACAAGTCAGAGGTTCGAGCTTCGCGTGCGGCAAAAGCATTTTTATTTTGAAGAGGGCGCTGCTTTGAAGGGGGCCTTAAAAGAATTTATGCGAGGTTTATGTTGCATGAAGCCACTTAGCAGAGTGGCTAAAAGCGCAAGGAGGCTTCAAGAGGGCTCAAGTTCGAGCCTTGTTGTCCGCAGTAAGAGCGTTTTATTCTGTTGGTCTGGCGCATTAAACAAGGGGAAACTAAGGAATAAAGGTTTAAAAGAAACGCGCGACGATTTATGGCATGAAAGTCTCAGTAGCAGAAATGGCAGGGCGCTTGGGCAGGGTGCTTCAGGTCTCGGGTTCGAGACTTTGCGAACGCACCTGGTTTTCTTTTTGGTGCCAGCATGGGAAGGGCCTGCATGGCCCATGCACGCGTGCGGCTTGGGAGAGGAGTTGCTTCTCTCTACTATTATATTTTTTTATCTTATTTGTTATAGGCTGATCATTTTATATTATTAATGGTGTTGGGCATGCTATTAAACAAAGAATTTCTTATTTTTTTTTTGATATTGGGAATAAAGCATGCTTGGGGAGTTTTATTATTATTATTATTATTTTTAGTATGGATTAAACAATAATAAGAATTGATATTGGAACTTAGCAAAAGAAATAAGCATGTGTATAGCTTGGGAAATTAAATTGTATGGCCGGCCTTGATTTTGAAGCATTGCCGTTAGGATACATTGGCATTAGTCCTTTGTTTATTAAAAATTAAGTATAGAGAATGATGTAATATGTGTAAGGTGATAAAAGAAAGAATAAACAATAAATTGTTATTCCAAAAAGTGATGGGATAGTTTATTAGTTTATGCAAGCATGAGTATTGGCTTTTGGGAAGGAAGCATGTGCGGCATAGGGGTTTGTAAATGTAGGGCCGTTTGAGGTATGAGAATTAGTTGGTTTTTATTTTATTATTGATGGTGATGAGCTTGCTAATAAACAATGTTCTCGGTAATTGGTAATGAAGCATGGGGAGAAGAGGGGAGGCATGGCCGGCCATTAGTAGCAAACTTGGCCAAAATTCATTTCCTTCCCTCCATTTTTGATGATGGCCGAATGTAAGATACCATAGGAAGAGCATGGCCGAATGTCTTCTTCTTGTCCTCCTTTCTTTGCTTTTTGTGTATGGCCGATTTTTGAATACAGCATGTGGGTGTCAAATCTCCTTGTTGATTTCTCTCTTTTTACCAACTTAATGCTTGACCGAAAAAGGGAGAAAGAAAGGACTGAGTTTCGGTTTTAAGGAGGCTAGAAAGTATTTTCGGCTAGCAAATATTGCTTGCCTTGTTTTCCTTCTTTGTTGTTAACCAAATGTTCTAGTCACTATTGCCAAATCTTTCGACCTTTCTCCTTGGTTCTTTATTATTCAACTTTAAATCTCTATCTATTTCGTGTGGCCGATTCTACAAGAGTAGGACCATCGAGCTTTTGTTTGTGAGTGAAGGAAGGAGACTATAGGACAGCTCTCGGGTTGTTGAACATCTAGGTAAGCATTACGCATATTTCGGCCGAGGGCCTTTGTTCATGTATTAGCCGAATCTTTTGAAGAGTGTTAAGATGTGGTAACCAAAATCTTAATCTTGTGGCCGAACCTTCAATGACTATGTTGGTGTGCTCTTTTGTGTAGTTGAAGGAAGGAATCTTTAAGGGAGCTCTCGGATTTTTTAAACATCAAGGCAAATAGTGTTTCGGGATCGAAATAAACTAGGTAAGTGGCTGTGCTATTCGGCCTAAGGCCATGACATTGGTACAATGTGACCGATTTTCAGTTATGTGTTCTAAGGGCTAATCGATAAATGTAACAGAAGCTTTCGGGACTATAGACTTTGTTAGATTCGATAGATCAGAATCTCGCTAAAATCAGGTGCGTAGTTATCACACTGTACTCTTGTTTGTAAATTTTATAAGTGATACATGTATTACTTTCTGTAAATGTACGAGTTGTGCTCGTTAGCTGAAATAAAGGCTAAAAGTATGGATACTAAGGTAAGTGATCGAATAATCAGATTAGTAGTTTCGGTACTAATCTTTCAGTGATTTGTGGTAATAAATGTTTATCGATGAATGTAAAATAAAGTGATGACATGTTATGTATATCGTTTTGAGTAATATGTGACCATGGTATAAAATATATATATTTATTTCGTACAAAATGTTGCTATGGTACATATAAGTACGCACGAGACTTGTGATGTGACTATTGAAGAAAAGGGTGTACACTATGTGAGTGGTCTAATCTGAACCTCGTGCTGCATTCGTGCTTGATGATTTGTGAATTGAAAGATATGTGGGATCCCTATGGGATCGGTGGCTTAGCCACGATCTTAAGAAATAATGTGCAAAAGAAAGATATGTGGATCACTTTGTGGATTGGACTTCGTAATAGTGTATTCATATTTATAATTATATGTTCCTAATTGTATATTATATTTATGTATATGGATTGTGTGGAAATGGGCCAAGCCCATTTGTGAGGACATGTGTATTAACTATGCACTGAGTCTTGGTGACTCACTCTATTTTATTAAACCTTTCAGGTGGAACTTAATGCTTGGACCGGGTTTGGAGCGGGTACAAAGGTGGCCATGCAAAAGTGAATTTTCATGCAAAGGAATCTCTTGGTTAATGAATTAAATATTTATGTTTTCCGTATTTTGATTAAGTGTGTATTGTAATAAGGCCCACTAAAGTATTTCAGTTCTCTTTTTAAGTATCTTTATTATGCCCTATTATGGATGGATGATTTAAAGGTTAATTGCAAATGGTTTTATTTTCTCAAGTAAAGCTTGAACCCAATATGTTTATAACAAACTTCGATTTTTACTTAGAATATTACAAGTCACGAAGATGTTTTATTAAAGGAAACAAATTTTAAACGGTTTATCTTTTAAGTAAGAATGTTTTTCGAAAGTGTTCCGCAGTGGCATTCCAAATTCGGTCGGATTAAATGGGCCGGGTTTGGGCTGTTACAGCCCGTGTCCCTCACACGGCCATGGCACGCCTGTGTCCTCACTCGTGTGTGAAAACCTTGACATTCTATTTTTGACGTCATCATTCCATTTAGGTCACACGGCCAAGGTACACGCCCGTGTCCTTAGACCGTGTGGCAATATAAATTTCCAAATTCAAGTGCAAACTTCACACAGCCTGGGCACATGCCCATGTCTTAGGCCGTGTCTCCCACACAATTGAGAGACACGGCCATGTCTCAGCTCGTTTGTTTACTACTGAGTATTCTGACTTGCCAACCTAGCATGCATGGGGACAGATGACCTATCAACAAGCCCATGGGGCTGACCGTGCGTCTACCCGTATGGACAATTGTAAGGCTATCTACCAAGTCGGTTGCCACCCTACAAATCAACCACACTTATACCAATTCAATTCAACATACATCATAACCATAAGGCACTTCTAAGAACCCAAAATCATCATTGAATATATAAACTTGTCAAGTATTGGCCAATTTCCAATGATCATTTACAAAATGAATTGAAAGACATTAATAGCCAACACTTTGGCTAGTAAATATGACATAACAAAGTAACTAAGTTCCTATACATGCCATACTCAAAATAAATCAAACTTTGCTATACCAAAGAAAAGTTGATAGTGTGATCCGAACTTTGACGTCCTGCGATCCCCAAGTTAGCTTGGCGATACTACAAGGGAAAGGGAAATGAGAAGGGTAAGCATAAAGCTTAGTAAGTTTGCATGAAATAAATAGTAACATGAAGATTTATGATAGCATGCATTGATCTCATTGAATAATGGCAACACAATTTCTCAAGCACTTGACACAACTTACTCATGTTTACTCTTACCAATCACATATCACATTTCGGATTCATATCTCAAGTTTTACTCATAGGTACATGTAATATCTTCATCATGTAATTTAGCACTTACGCTATTTAGAACGTAACTCAACTCATTGTTATCTTTACCATAAACTTAGTTCTTTACCCGTTGAACTAATTGGAATATCGAAGGATACTCAATCTCATCATACATGTAACACGATGCCAATGCTATATCCCAGATATGGTCTTACATGGGACCACATCTCAACACCGATGCCATATCCCAGATATGGTCTTACACGGGATCTCATGTCTCGATGTCGATGCCATATGCCAGATATGGTCTTATACGAGATCATGTATCAATGTCGATGCCATGTCCCAGACATGGTCTTACACGAGTTCTCCTTTCGGTGTCGATGCCATGTCCCAGACATGGTCTTATACGGGGCCTACATTCTCTCATGTCATAACAATAGTATCCTTACTATTCCTAATGTTCAACCAAGACTTCAACTCAACATAAGAGCATTATTCTATCATCGAGGCATCATTATTCATTTTCATAGAAATACTAAACATTTCTTATGATATCAAGCAATTAAAAATATAATAGCATTATGTAGCTTTAATTTCACACAAACTTACCTCAGTACAAAATATATGTGGAATCGTTCAATTTAGTCCACCACCTTGTTTTTGCCTCGGTTTCGGTTCGGGCTTCGTGTTTCTTGATCTATAATAACAAATTCACTCATTTTAATTACCACCTTAATCAAGGCTGTAACACCCCTAACCCGTATCCGTTGCCAGATTAAGGTTACGAGGCATTACTTTACTTATCACCACTCAGCACAGGTCACATCATTTATTTACTGCTATTAAAAAAAACATAATCAAATGCATTACGAGTTTTGTACTTCCATATCAAATTTAAACATTAACGACTTCCTAATCCATCTAAGCCAAATTCGTACATTTGCATTTCCCAACAATTCAAAAATCAAAACATCTCTAATAACATACTCACATCCAACTAAAACAAAATATATGTCCTTTCTTGTCCGAAACATCTAACTTAAACTAATTGTATATGCACATATATGAATCATATGCGAATATGTCAATCTAAATACATAGCATAAGATTTCATCATCTATCCTAAAACCACACATATATATATATACAATTTCATACAATCAAATTAACTAACTTATTTCATATACAGACGTTTATTATAACTTAATAAGATCATTTCAACTCATGCATTTTTATCATTTCTACCGAATCACATTATCAAACTATCTAAATACCTATTCAGCTTATACTCATCATCTCAAACCAATTAATCATGTTCGTGGTATAAGTATTAAATTAAAAAAAATAGTACACAACCATCATTCATATTTCATCTCATAACTGATTATGAATACCACAACCACCTATATCAACTTACTTAATATAATAACCTTAAGCCACAAACAATTACTTCATGCCAAAACTCTCATATATGTCAAACATTTCACATTTACCAATCGCATATGTCATTTAACATTTTACCAAAATGAGTTTCAATCACCATCAAACATAATTAAGCACGGAACATAATAAAACATGACAAACACATCTCGTTTGTATGCCATGACCAATTATACATTATCAAAACATTATCTTAGCCCAAAATGCCATAAATCACGAAACCAAACTATACCTATTATATATATGTACCATGGCCGAATATAAGCTACTAAAAACCCCCACAATCCATGCACAAAAATGACATAAGCATATACACCATTTGACCATTAAAACCTTATGTCTCAATACCAAACTAACAAAGGAGATAAGCCATATTCGCATGGCTTTTAATATATATACAAGAACAAAATTCATGGCTCATGACATAGTTTAGCCTATACATGCCTATAGTCCAAAACCAAACTCAAAAAGGTACCAAAATAGATTGATAGTGTGGATGACTTCGTTGACGATCCCCTGAGCTCGTAGCTTGATCAAAATCTATAAAACAGAACGATGAACACACAGAGTAAGCTAATTTAGCTTAGTAAGTCTTAAGCAAATATAATATATCAATTGAACATTCAAGCATTTTAAAACAATCAAGTAATGACATCAAATAAAATAGCTTAACTCGAAAGCCCTTCAAAACCGAATACCTTTACCTCACTTAACATAACATTTATCACTTCCTTACCATTAGCATACAATTTACCAACTCCGCAGCAAATTCAAAGTATGAAACATCATCTCTTTATAATCTATTCATAATACACTTACATGCAACTCAATAAGTTCACATAAATATTTGAACAAGTAAAAGCCATGTACATACGAATTTCACCTCCATAATTACAAAACATATGTCCATTTATTCTTACATTTTTCATTTACACATATGGCCGAATTTCAAAGACACAACCAAAATAAAATTCCAATATAGTATACTCAAACTCATCATTTGTAAAGCTGAATGCACACATTAAAATCTTACAAATATACCTCAACTATATCACATATTACTAGCATCGAATAGTAATATATCAACTTACCTTATTCCTTGCAACTATGAGGCTTATACGTACCTAAACATTTAGCTTATTTGCTGTAATTAAATTCCACATTGATAATAATCCATGAACCCTCTTATTTATAAAAAAAATCACCGGCATTAAGCCTGCTAGGCAACAAGGCCTGAAACCCACGCCGGTACTAAGCCTGCTAGACCCGAGGTCTGAAATTTAATCACCAGCATTTAGCCTGCTAGGCAATAAGCCCGATACATTTCACCGGCACAAGGCCTGCTAGGCTCGAAGCCCGAATATCAATATAATTAAACCATCTCATACACATTACTTATTATCAAAGTCAATATCACATATATCACATAATTCATATCACTGTAACATATCAAACTCAATTAAATATAACTACATTTCATTATTAAATCACTTACCACATTCGGCCTTGGCCAATTTCGAGCTATTGTGGATGATGATGCAGAGAGAGCTGAGTTCTGCCTCGAAAATAAAATCAGAGTATTTGATGAATTGTCTTGTACTCCTGAGGAATGTATCGAATGTGTTGTATCTTTGCTGAGAGATAATGCGTACCATTGGTGGAAAACGTTGATATATGTGGTTCCTAGAGAATGGGTTACTTGGGAGTTTTTCCAATCTAAATTTTGAAAGAATTACATCAGTCAAAGATTCCTTAATCAGAAGCATAAAGAGTTTCTGGAGTTAAAATAAGGCCAGATGACTGTCACTGAGTATGAAAGAGAATTCATACGGTTAAGCAAGTATGCCCAAGAATATGTTTCCACTGAAGAAATCATGTACAAATAATTTGTAGATGGATTGAATGAAGATATAAAATTACTAGTCGGAATTCTAGAGTTGAAAGAATTTGTCGTTCTTGTTGAAAGGGCTTGTAAAGCCGAGGATCTTAGAAAAGAAAAGAAAAAGGCAGATTCAGAAGCTAAAGCTCGAGGAAAAGATCAATGAGTAAGCCATATCAATCTTTATCGAAGAAATTCTGAGACTCGTTTAATCGTTCTAATGTATCAGTGGGACATTCAAACAAAGATTGTGAAAGGAAACATTCGAGTTTTAAAGCTCTGGTTATCACGATAGCTAGTGTCAGGAGTGCGAAACCAAATCGACCTGAATGTAGATAGTGTGGAAAATGACATTTCGGTGATTGTAGATTGAATGATCGGGCTTGTTTTAAATATGGATCATTAGATAATTTTATCAGAGATTGCCCCGAGTTAGCTGAAAAAGATAACACTCAAAAGTATGAGGCCGAGTAATACTGCAGTTAGAGGGAGACCACCCATATATGCTGGTAATGTAAGTGGTAGTCAGAGAGCGACAAAAGTCTCTACTGTAAGGTTTGAGGCACGATCACTTGCCCAAGCTTATGCTATCAGTGCATGGGAGGAGGCATCCTCGCAAGACATGATTACCAGTACTTTCACTCTCTATGATACTAATGTGATTGCATTGATAGATCCAGGATCAACTCATTCTTATATATGCATGAATTTAGTATCTAGTAAGATTTTTCCTGTAGATTTTATTGAATTTGTGATTAGGGTATCGAACCCCTTAGGCAAATATGTTTTGGTTGATAAAGTCTGCAAGAATTGCCCGTTAATGCATCAGGATTTCTGTTTTCCGGCTAATCTAATGTTGTTGCCATTCGACGAATTTGATGTGATTTTGGGTATGGATTGGCTAACGATGCATAACGCTATAGTGAATTATAGATGAAAGAAAATTGAACTGAAATGTCAGAATAATAAAACTATTAGAATTGAATCTGATGATTTGAATAGTATGCCAGTTGTGATCTCGTCTATGTTAGCTCAGAGATTTGCGAGAAAGGGGTGTGAAGCTTATCTTACTTATGTACTTGATACAAAAGTGACAAAGAGAAAGATTGAATCAATATCAGTTGTACGTGAGTTTTCAAATGTGTTTCTTGAAGAATTACCAAGTTTACCACCTATCAGAGAGGTTGAGTTTGGTATTGAATTAGTACTGGGTACAACATCGATATCGATAGCTTCGTACAAAATGGCTCCGACAGAGTTAAAAGAATTGAAAGCCCAATTGCAAGAGTTGACAGATAGAGGTTTTTCTAGACTGAGTTTCTCTCATTGGGGTGCTCCTGTCTTATTTGTGAAAAAGAAAGATGACATGATGAGAATGTATATAAATTATCAACAGCTCAACAAAGTGACGATCAAGAACAAATATCCTTTGCCAAGAATAGATGATTTGTTTGATCAATTAAAAGGGGCAACAGTGTTTTTGAGAATTGATTTGAGATCGGGTTATTACCAGCTGCGAGTTAAAGACTCTGATGTGCTAAAGACTGCTTTTAGAATGGGGTACGGAAACTACGAATTTCTTGTTATGGCTTTCGGACTAAGAAATGCACCTGCTATTTTTATGGACCTGATGAACTGGATTTTCAGGCCGTATTTAGATCGATTTATAGTTGTGTTTATTGATGACATTTTGATCTACTCTTATGATGAACCTGAACATGCCGAGCATTTGAGAATTGTGTTGCAAACATTGAGAGATAAACATTTCTTTGCAAAGTTTAGCTAATGTGAATTTTGGCTACGAGAGGTCAGTTTTCTGGGACATATAGTTTCAGTCGCGGGTATTAGAGTAGACCCAAGCAAAATTTCTGCTGTTATAGATTGGAAGCCTCCGAGAAATGTAACCGAAGTCTGCAGTTTTCTCAGACTAGCTGGCTATTATAAACGATTTCTGAAAGGCTTTTCGATGATTGTGACTCTGATGATGCGATTGCTTCAAAAAGATGTTAGATTTGAGTGGTCAGAAAAGTGTCAGCAGAGCTTCAAACAGTTGAAAGCATTATTGACAGAGGCACCAATGTTAGTTCAGCCTGAGTCGGGTAAAGAATTTGTAGTTTATAGTGATATATCGTTAAATGGCCTGGATTGTCTTTTGATGCAGGAAGGCAAAGTTGTAGCTTATGCCTCGAGACAGTTGAAACCAAACAAAAAGAATTATCTGACGCACGATATTGAATTAGCCGCGAAGTTCGCATTGAAAATTTGGTGCCATTACTTGTTTGGTGAGAAATGCCATATTTATACCAACCACAAAAGTTTGAAATATCTAATGACACAGAAAGACTTGAATTTGTGACAACAGAGATGGTTAGATTTGCTAAAAGACTATGAATTAGTAATTGATTATCATCTGGGAAAAGCGAACGTAGTTGCTGATGCTTTGAGCCGAAAGTCTTTATTCGCTTTACAAGCTTTGAACACACAATTAGTTTTGTCTGATGAAGGTTCGTTAATAGCTAAGTTGAAAGCGAGACTGTTACTCTTACAGCAGATTTGTGAAGCTCAAAAATTTGATAATGAATTGCAAGCAGAACGAGCTCAGTGTGAGTCGACTTCTGATTCAGAATTTCGAATAGGGCCTGATGACTATTTGATGTTTTGTGATAGAATATGTGTACCAAATAATTCTGAACTTATTTAGAGGATTCTAAACGAAGAACACAATAGGTATTTATCAGTACATCCGGGAAGCACGAAAATGTATAATGATTTGAAACAGCTTTATTGGTGGCATGGCATGAAACGAGATATATCGAAATTTGTTTCGAAATGTTTGATTTGTCAGCAAGTTAAAGCCGAGCATCAAGTGCTGTCAAGTTTATTACAATCTATTATGATTCCTGAGTGGAAGTGGGATAGAGTAACAATGGATTTTGTATCAGGGTTGCCTTTATCTCTGGGAAAGAAAGATGCGATCTGGATTGTTGATGGGCTCGAAACTAACTATTATTTCAACAAAGGCAAGCGCACCTATCGAACAGTAGTATAGTTGTGGTGAATCCGGAATATCATATCCTTAAGGACTAAAATTACTAGTAATAACTATCTTTTTATTATCTAGCCTAATAATTAAGGGGATTTATTTTTAATCTAAAATTAACTAACTAAATTAACTAACTATGAACGCGACAGAGAGTAAATTGGGAAATACTTTTAGACAACTTTATATGAGATAGGCAATACCTAAGGAAGAATCCACCTAGACTTCACTTATTACTTTTGATTCATGCGATTTATTCACTTAGCTTAATACGTAAAAATCCCTGATTTATGTTAATATCTCTTTCAGGACTAAAAACAACTAACTCTAGGTTGATTAATTGAAATCTTTTTCTAATTAAAACCCCTATTGTCGCATTAACTCGATCTATGGATTCCCTTATTAGGTTTGACCCTAATCTGGTAGATTTTCGTCGCCCTATTTCTAGGGTTGCAATCAACACCGCTTAATTGTGTTGATCTCTAAGAGACTTTTGCTCCACTGAATAAGCATATTCGACTTGAATTAATAACTTGAATTATAAAACAAGAATAAGAACTCACAATTAGAATAAGCACAAGTATTTATCTCATAAATTAAATAATAATAAGATCTGTCTTTGGTTTCACCCCCTTAGGTATTTAAGGGATTTAGTTCATACTAAATAAAGGAACATCATAGAATAAGGAAAACTACAAAACATAAGAAAACCCAAAAACTTCAAGAGGAATTGATGGGAGATCTTCAGTCTTGATGGAGATCCTCCTCCTAAGCTGTTCCCAACGACTGTCTTAGGGTATCTTCCGCTTTCTACTCGGCGTCTATTCGACGTCTCGTCAAACTCCCTTTTAGGTTGCCCCCTAGGGTGTTTATATAAGCTTTGAGATGCCTTTCTTGGCCCACAAGTAACCTATTTTGAATAGATTTCTTCCTAGTTTCAGTAGGGACACGCCCGTGGTCGATAGTCCAGGCCGTGTTCGGTTCTGCTTAGCACACATGGCCGTGTGGTTTTGCCCGTGTGCGGTGGTCTAGGTCGTGTAGGCCCATTTTGTCCCTTTTTGGCCCCTTTTTCGTTCTTTTTGACTCCTAAGCTCTCTTGAGTATAAAACATGAAATTAAGAGATTAGGAGCATCGAATTCATCAAATTCAATCAAAATTCATCCAAAAGTAGCTAAGCTTGAGGTTAAAATATGTGTAAATTATGGTTTATCAGTCGGGTAGAGGTTTCCACGGCCATGTTGTTTGATCAGTGTCGGCCACAGCCTCAAAGCACGGGCGTGTCTCATACCCGTGTGACTTTCTCAGTGTCTACCATGGCCGTATCACACGACCGTGGTATTGTATCACCACCCGTGGTTTGGGGAAAATTTCCGTCCTTGGTTCACACGGTCTCTGCCATGCGCATGTATCTTTTCGTAGTGTCCACATGACGACAGCCACGCCCGTGTGCAAGGCCGTGTGGATAGAGAAACATGTGCTTTATTAATTTGATTAGTTTTGAGTTAGGTGCTAAAAATCAGAAATAATGACATTAGTGTAGTTAGTGCTCAGGTTGCCTCCCGAGAAGAGCTCGTTTAAAGTCTTAAGCTAGATTTACCTTTCATTCGCATAATCAAGGTGGTTTGAGGAGTTGAAACTCCTCATTATTGCTATCAATTGTATGAAAATAAGGTTTTAGACGAGTACGATTTACCTTGAAGGTGCCAAATTAAGAATGTGTTACCTCAACTGTACCGTATGGGAAAGTATTAAGTATTGTGAAAAGGATTTTTCCATTAGATTCAGAAGTGGCAACACGAGGATCTGAATTATCCATTAGTACTCGGTCTCCAACCTTGAAGTAGTTTGCTTCATCATTAAGTTCGTTAGGTAGTTGCATCGATTTTGCATCGTGTATTCTTGGTTTCTCCTTGACATTTGGCTTCCACTCGTCTAGTTCATCGATATGAAGCCTTCGTTCCTCATGAATTATTTCCTTGTTGGCACGAGGTTTAGGATCTGGCTTAGTTGTGTAGTTTCGTGGTGTTTCCTGTAAAAAAGGTTGAACCAAATGGTCATTAGGAGTTTAAGAAATTTACCGAATTGTTCATCTGTACGGTCTTTCTTCATCCCATTGGGGTATGGTATACGAGGTTGGTACTCTGTAATTACCAGTTTTGGTTATCATGGCTTACCTCAACCTTACCTTCTTCTACCACTTTCTCTTGCCTCAATTCTGGTTCATCTAACCCTTCACTATCGTGAGTTGTTATGACTTGAAGTTGCTCTGATCATGTGTCAGAGTGTTAAAAACTTATATAATGAATGATCGAGGCTAGAAACTAACTATGACAACGAATAAGGCAAGCACACCTATCGAACAGTAGTATAGTTCAGTGGCAAGACCGGATTGTCGAACCCAAGGGAACCAAAAGTACTAATACTAACTTTCTTTTTATTATTTAGCCTAAAAATTAAGGGAATTGTTGTTTATTCTAAAATTAACTAACTACTAAGCTAAATGTAACACCCCAAACCCAGCCCAAACACTACAACCGGATCTGGTATGTCACTAAAAAGATTCTTGTAAAAGATGTCGCAATTTCGGGAAATATTTTTCTTGTATTTAATCTTTTGTTCGGGAAAACTTAGTAACTTGATAGGTTTAAATAAGATATAAATTTCAATTGTTGTTTTATGAATTAAAACCAAAATCTTAATACATGCCTTAGTTTAACTAAAACTTAAGCGTCTAACAATAATGAAAGCTCAAAATAAAACCAATTCAAAGTATAAAAGTCTAGTGGCCCATGGCCTTATTACATTGAAACTTAAAACCCTTAATCATAAATATAAAAAAATATTCTAAGTAAAATCTTCTATTGGATAAAGTACTTTTTCGCATGGCCACCTTGCGCTCCTCTCCAGCCCTGTCCGATGCACTAGGTGCTACCTGAAATTGTTAAAAATAAAAGGGTGAGTTGCGAGACTCAGTGTGCAACCCTCATGCACCATTAGATTGGGCCTTAGCCCACAGATCAGAATATAAAACATAAAATAGAAGGTAACATACATAAGACCCAACCCAATTCTAGGTTTCCATCCACTACACACCACCCTTACCTGCCAATCACACCATTGAGGATTTCTACAATCAACCCACACCGCTACACACCATCGATGGCAGTCATGCTGCAGTTAGCTGCTCATCATCAAAGTTGTGACAGAGTCACCAGGCTGAAATGGCAGAAGCCACCAGAAACAGAGTTGTGACAGAGTCACCAGGCTGAAATGGCATAAGCCACTAGAACAGATCACTTCCCCTTCCACTAATCACCCAACCCCAAGCATGCAAAGAATTCGACAAACAAAGCATATCGTTTTAACAAGTACATTTACTGAAGGAGAACATAAATTACTAACCTGATGATTAGCCTTTACCCTTTTCGGGTTTTCACTTGTCTTGCCGGGATTTCGGCACTTAACAGAGTATAGCAGATTTATATATATATCTTAACAATCAATCTAATGGTGGGGAAGGTTACACACCTGATTAATGTCGATACCCTTCCTAAACCAATCTACCACTTTGTTCAAAAAGTCGGAAAGATGTGAAAATAGGGCCTCTCCTATAATCGGCCAAGGGTTAATAAATACCTGAATTTACACTTTGAAACTAATAGATTCGTCTTACCTTGAAATCCCGAAAGTAACACGATTCAAGTGTTACCAAACTATAACTTAGAGATCTATGCGATTGGCCCCACTTCAGATCCCGGAATGCCGAAAATAAGAGAAAAACAATAGATTAGTCACTAGATAGCCATTCGACTAAGGACTTTGAAAAGCCGAAAAAGATTTGGATTTCACAAATTGATACTTACCTAAAATTCCGTTCAAATTTTGGCACAAGCAGGCTCCACTAAAGAAGATTCGACAACTTCAGGAGGTGAGATCTAAGGATTTCGTCTTTTAGAAGATTTAAGAATGGAAGAGATGGCTAAGAGAGATTCGGCCTATGAATATTAAGGAGGAGAATAGAATAATAGAGATGTAATTTCGGCTTTTAGAGATTAGAAGAAGAATAATAATAGAGGTTAGAAGATTCGGCCAACCAGGAAATTTCAGAGAGGAAGAAAAGGTGAAGAAGATGATGGTTTTCGGCTTTTGAGAGGAAAAAGATGAGAAAAGAAAATAAAAGAGAGGCTTCAAGATTTCGACACCCTCCTCTGCATATTGAAAATCGATTTCTCCCCTTAGTAGAGGTTGATTTTCGGCCAACACTGCCACACATGATAACTCTTATCCCTTCTCCCTTATCTTAATCTGTTATCTCCTCAAAAATAGCCCTAATTTCTCTCTTCATTATCTGCCTATTATCCCCATAATTACTCGTAATAAAATTCCCTAAAAATTAGCCTTGTGTCGTCCCCCCTTACTCATTTAAGTGCCAAATTTTAGCCCTAAAACTTGGGCTTCAAGCTGCCAGAATTTGGGCCCTTCTCATGCACTAGTGACGCCACCCTCTTCCTTCTTTGTGGCGCCTCCTAACTTTGGGCCCCAAGCCCAATTTGACATTTTTAACTTAGATGCCTACTTTTAAACTTCATAATACCCAAACAGAATATTTTAACTGAGATCTCAGCCCATTCCTGAGCCCAATTAGTACCTCAAATCCTCTAATTAAAGTTTTAAGCATTCAAACACATAAAATGCACAAACCCAATTATTCAGGATGTTACACTAAAGATGCTAAGACACAGAAAATGAATTTGGGAAAATACTTTTGGGAAAAACCAATTGATTAAGATAATACTCGAGGAAGAATCCACCTAGACTTCAATTGTTATTTAACTCTTAACCAAATGATTTATTCACTTGACTTGATCCGTAGGATTCCCTAATTTATATTAATACCTCTTTCGAGGCTACTAATATTTAACCCTAGGTTGATTAATTGAAATTTCTTTCTAATTAAAACCCCTAGAATTGCATTAACTCGATCTACGGACTCCCATATTAGGTTTGACCCTAATTCGGTAGATTTTCGTCATCCTATTTCTAGGGTTACGATCAATTTCGCTTAATTATGGTAGATCTACTCTTTAAACTGGGACTTTTGCTCCACTGCCTAATCCAGTAGATTTTCGTCATCCTATTTCTAGGGTTACGATCAACTCCGCTTAATTATGCTAGATCTATTTTTAAACCGGGACTTTTGCTCCACTGCATAAGCACATCAATACTTGAATCAATATCCTGAAATATCAAAGCAAGAATTAAGAACACATAATTAAGAACAAATCAAGTATTTATCATATAGTTCAAAAAACAATAACAAGATCTGTCTTAGGTTTCATCCCCCTCAGGTATTTAAGGGGTTTAGTTCATAATGATAAAAGAATACATCTCAGAAGAAAATATAAAACAAACCATAAGAAAAACCCTAAAACCCCCTGAAGGAATTTGAAGGGAAGATCCTTTGTCTTCAGTATGAATCTGGCTTCTTGAGATGAATCAACTGGCTTTCTTCGAATAAATCCCACAATTCTGGCCTCTCTGGCTTGGCTCTTCGGGCTAACTGGACGCCCTCTTATAGGTCACACTTAGGGTGTTTATATAGGCTTTCGGAATGTCTTTCTCCACCCCTAAGTATCCTAATCCGAGTGAAATTAAAATAGGTCACGGCAGGGACACGCCCATGGCACACGCCCGTGTAAGTCGAGGCCAGGCCGTGGTTGGGTCTGATAATGGAGGCACGACCGTGTGGTTTTGGCCCAGGCCGTGTGCATTTCGTACTTTGGCCCATTTTTTCCGTTTTTGGCCCGTTTCTCGTTCTTTTTATCCTCCGGTGCTCTCCTAAGTATAAAACATGAAATTAAAGGACAAGGAGCACCAAATTCCACAATTCAGGGAATAAATCATCCAAAAGTATGCTAAATGTGGGATTAAAATATGTACATTATATGGTTTATGAAATACCCCCACACTTAAGCATTTGCTTGTCCTCAAGCAAAATTCTCAACTCACAATTAAAATGAACTTCCTTGATTCATAATATTCATCAGTAGTGTTTCATCATAATTCAAAGGTAATTCATACTGATAATTTAAGTAGAAGGGTCCTAAAGATTCAAACAATCAAAGTCATAGTTTTTGTAGCATGAAAATATAGGTGTTTCCCCTTACCTAAATAATCACCTTTAATTCAAAATCAACATGAGTTGACATCTTTACTAAAGATTCACTCAAATCACTCAAGGTGTTTAAGGTTCAAAATTAAGCACTCAAAAGTCGAACATGAAAAGTTATTCCCATAGGCTTGCATGAAAATCAAATCTCCACCACTATAAAATGAGATGCTACACAGATAAAAAATGTCTTTAAAAAGGGTTGCAATGGGGCTGGGGTTAAAGGTGTGGACAAAGGCTGAATTAGAGGGTTAGAATAGAGATTGAATTGACAATTTACCTAACTAGAAAAATGAACTAATCCTGAATAATTGAAAACTTGAAATACTAATAATACGAGCTTCTTCTTCAAGATGTGGGATTTAAATGAATAAGCTCACTTAATTATAAAACTAATAATGAATATACTTAGATTTTTTTAAGAACAAATCAAGTAAACAATATTTACAATAATAAGAAAGAACTTTAACAACTGAAATACAGAACATAGTTAGGCAACTGCTTAAAATCAAATCTCGACAAAAAGGGAGTAAAGAAATGGTGATAACAAATACAAGATGGGTTTTGGGTTAATATTAGTGGGTGAGTCAATAAAAGGGTTGTTAGGATCAAAGGGGTTCACTAGGGGTTAATTGTGAGGGTAAGCTTTTAGTGGGGTAAATGGGTTAAATCCTAAGTGCCTTTATCATCTCTGTATATCAAATCAATGATGCGGTCTCAACATGTATAATCGAAGCAAGTTTTAGAATAACAAATCAATGTTGACACACTCATAATCAAAAAGTGAGCAAGAAAGGATGTATGCTCTAAAAGGCTCAAGATTATGCTCTAAAAGGCTCAATATCTCACAAAAATTATGGGTTTTTGATATCAACCTTGTAAATTTCAAACTTCAAGGTAATAATTAGATTCAGGTAGACAACCTAACAAAATTTTAATTTTTGAAAATAGACTCATCATGCTTGTTTCTCTAGTTTCCTAAAGTTTAAATCATCATTGCACAATTCTCAATGACTTAATCCGAAACATATCAATAAAAATCATGAATCAAAGGAAATTTCATTCTAATTAGTAATATGAGAAAATTACTAAAAGACAAGATATCATTCACAGGTTTGAGAATAATGCAGAAAGTTAGGAACTTTTTCAAAATAAAATTCACCCTCCACACTTAAGATGTACATTGCCCTCAATGTACAAATATATATATATATATGAAACTTTAAGAGATAAGGAGAGGTGAAACTTCCTGAATTTTGGATGGCTTCCTTGAGTTGGGAGTGGTCCTGGTGTGGTGGCCGCCTACAATCTCTGCGCTAAATGAAGAAATTGGGAAGCTCGTGAAGACATAGCCAGGAAATAATAAGAATAATTCAAAATATACTAAATATATATTTAAAGAAAAGAAAGATAAATAGAAAGAAAATAGAAAGTAAAATAAAATTAAAAGAAAAGATTAATGGACTGAAAAGTCCTTATCGTTAGATGGTTAGCGAGGTGGGTGTGACTTCTAAGGCCGTGGTCGGTGATTCCCAAGAAGCCTTTAGAACCTAAATTAAAGAAAATGAAATAAAATAGATTAAACTAAGTAAAAGAAAAATAAAGGAAAGGAAAATAAATGAGAAGGGAAAAGAAAAAGAAAACTAAAATGGACTCAAAAGTCCTTGTCTTGTCGAGTTAATGAAGCAGTCGGCATGAACTTATGTAGATCGGTCTCGTAGAGGGAGACTGTGCTAGGATCCTTCCGTTTCTTCGACATAGATTTGGTTAGATCAAGAGTTAGGAGAATAAAGAAAAAATGAAAATGAAAAGGGAGGGGGTTGTAAAAGGTATGAAAGAGAGGGGAATGGGGAGTAGGTGAGAAGGAGAGAGGGATGTTTTAAATAGAAATCTCAAATCTGGTACATCCCCACACCCATGTACCGTGGGCGTGTCGAGTCACACGACCGTGTTGTGCTTCGTTTGTTTCTCCCACGCCTGTGTGCAGGTCGCCAAGCCCATGTTGATAAAACAGTGTCGACCACGGCCGCGTCGCACGACCATGGTGTTTAGTCGGAGCCCTTGGCTTGAAGATATTTTTCATCCTGTTTTGTACTATCTCTGCCATGCCAGTACGGAAATCTGTAGCCTTCATATGGCCACGACCGTGTGCAAGGCTGTGTGGTATGGAAATCTGCACTTTGGTTAGTTTATAGTTAGATGCTAAAAAGGAAGAATAAAAGTAAAAATAAAAATGTAAAATTAATGGGATTAGTGCTCGGGTTGCCTCCCGAGAAGCGCTCTTTTATAGTCTTAAGCTAGACTTACCTCTCATTCGCATAATCATGGTGGTTTGAGGAGTTGAAAATCCTTTCTCATGCTATCAGTTCTATTATCTGTATATAATTCAAGTCGAGTAGCGTTTACTTTAAAAGTGTCGAATGTAGGATTACTTACCTCGACTGTTTCGTATGGGAAAACCTTGAGTACCATAAAAGGGATTTCTTTGTTTGTATTAGGGTCAGGAGGAGATATTCAAGGGTCTACCTTATCTAAGAATACCTGATCTCCGATCTTAAATTCGTTTGTCCCACGGAATGGCGTTGGTTTTGCTTCGTGTGTTCTTGGTTTCTCCTTAATGTGTGGCTTCCACTCATCTAATTCATCGATCTGAAGCCTTCGTTCCTCATGAGTTATTTCCTTGTTGGCATGAGGCCTAGGATCTAGCTTAGGTGTGTAGTTCTGTGGTGCTTCCTGAAAAGAAGGTTTAACCGAATGGTCATTAATAGAATTTATGTTCTCACCTTGATTACTCGATGTCTTAGCCGAATCAAGTGCCTGAAGAATGATTGTTTCGTCACCTACACAGAGTATGAGTTCACCTACGTCGACATCAATTTTAGTTCTGGCAGTTGCTAAAAAGGGTCTTCCTAAAATTAAAGGAATATTATTGTCCTCATCCATGTCTAAAACGACAAATTCTACTGGGAATACTAATTTATCAATTTTCACGAGAACATCTTCAATTATACCCCTAGAAATTCTAATAGTTTTATTAGCTAATTGAATGCTCATCCTAGTTTGTTTGGGTTTCCCTAGACCAAGTTGTTTAAACATTTTATAAGGCATAACATTTATGCTTGCCCCTAAATCAGCTAAAGCATTACCAACAGATAAACTACCAATTAAGCATGGAATTGTAAAACTCCCTGGATCTTCTAATTTTCGTGGTAGTTTATTTTACACCATTACTGAGCACACTGTGTTTAATTCCACATGCGATTCCTCATCTAACTTCCGTTTGTTTGTCAAAAGCTCTTTTAAGAATTTCCTTGAATTTGGCATCTGTGAAAGAGCTTCAAGAAACGGTAAGTTTATATGTAATTTCTTTAAAAGTTTAAGAAATTTACTAAATTGTTCATCTGTGTTATCCTTCTTCATCGCATTGGGGTATGGTATACGAGGTTGGTATTCTTTAATTATCGATTTTGGCTTGTCATGGTTTACCTCAACTTTACCTTCCTCTACCCCTTTCTCTTACCTTAATTTGGACTTACCTAACTCTTCACTGTCATGAGCTGTTATGGCTTGAAGTTGCTCCTTTGGGTTAGTCTCAGTGTTGCTTGGCAAATTACCTTGTGGTCGTTCTGATATGATCTTAGTAAGTTGTCCTAACTGGTTCTCGATCCCTTGAATCGATGCTTGTTGATTTTTAAGTGTTGTCTCAGTGTTTTGAAAATGAGTTTCTAACACCGCGATGAATTTTGTCAACATCTCTTCAAGGTTCTGCTTCTTTTCCTGTGGGTAGGGCTGTTATTGGAATTTTGGAGGGGGCTGTTGTCTCTGATTTCCTTGCCCACCCCATGAAAAATTGGGGTGGTTCCTCCAACCTGGATTATAAGTGTTACTATAAGGGTTATTTTGAAATCTAAAATTGTTACCAATATAATGAACTTGCTCATTTTCAACGCTTGGGTTGTAAGGTGGATATTCTGTATTCCTCATCCCTCATCTATTCATTTCGCAATGCATAGCTGGATGTACCTGCGAAGAACCACATAAACCATCAATTTTCTTAGTCAAAAGTTCTACCTGGTTTGATAGCATGGTTACTGCGTCGAGGTTGAAAACACTGGTGGCTTTTGTTGGCCTTGTCCTCGTGACTTGCCACTGATAGTTATTCAGTGACATCTCTTCAATGAATTCATAGGCAGCCTCAGGTGTTTTGTTATTTAGGGTTCCACCGGCGGCTGAATCAATTAATTGCCTGGTTGAGGGGTTCACACCGTTGTAAAAAGTTTGGACCTGTAGCCACAAGGGTAATCCATGGTGTGGGCACCTTCTCAATAGATCTTTGTATCTCTCCCATGCATCGTAAAGTGTCTCTAAATCCATCTGCAGAAAAGAAGAGATATCATTCCTCAACTTAGCCGTTTTAGCTGGAGGAAAATATTTCAACAAAAATTTTTCGGTCATTTGTTCCCATGTAGTGATTGATCCTCATGGAAGAGAATTCAACCACTGTTTAGCTTTATTCCTCAAAGAAAAAGGAAACAACCGAAGACTAATGGCATCATTAGAAACACCATTTATTTTGAAAGTGTCGCAAAATTCTAGGAAATTCCCCAAGTGATTGTTTGGATCTTCATCCTGCAAACCATCAAACTGAACAAACTGTTGTATCATCTGAATTGTGTTAGGTTTCAGTTCAAAATTATTTGTAGCAATAGCAGGTCTAACAATACTTGACTCAGTTCCTGTTAAATTAGGTTTAGCATAATTATACATAGTTCGAGGAGCATGATTTTCGGCCACCTCTGGAGGTAGCAGATTATTCTCAGCCATCTCTTCGGTAGTATTAATTTCGTCTCCTTGCTCTTCTTGTATGTATTTTAGGCTTCTTCTTATTTCTCTTCGGTTTCTGCGAACTGTGCTTTCAATTTCACTATCGTAAAGTAGCGGTCCTGACGGGTTTCTTCTAGTCATAAACTAGAATAACTGCTAGAAGCAAAGAAGAAAATTTAGAAAAGTAAAAATAAAATTTAATTGCAAAAACTAAAATAAAATATGTCTAAAGTAATAAAACTTAAGCGTTCTTAATATTTCAGTTCCCTGGCAACGGGGCCAAAAACTTGATCGTGTGTCAGAGTCTTAAAAATTTATATAATGAATGATCGAGGCTAGAAACTAACTATGACAACGAATAAGGCAAGTGCACCTATCGAACAGTAGTATAGTTCAATGGCAAGACTGGATTGTCGAACCCAAGGCAACCACAAGTACTAATACTAACTTTCTTTTTATTATTTAGCCTAAAAATTAAGGGAATTGTTGTTTATTCTAAAATTAACTAATTACTAAGCTAAAGATGCTAAGACACGGAGAATGAATTTGGGAAAATACTTTTGGGAAAAACCAATTGATTAAGACAATATCCGAGGAAGAATCCACCTAGACTTCAATTGTTATTTAACTCTGAACCAGACAATTTATTCACTTGACCTGATCCGTAGGATTCCCTAATTTATATTAATACCTCTTTCGAGGCTATTAACGTCTAACCCTAGGTTGATTAATTGAAATTTCTTTCTAATTAAAACCCCTAGAATTGCATTAACTCGATCTATGGATTCCCATATTAGGTTTGACCCTAATCCGATAGATTTTCGTCATCCTATTTCTAGGGTTGCGATCAACTCCACTTAATTATGCCAGATCTACTCTTAAACCGGGACTTTTGCTCCACTGCCTAAGCACATCAATACTTGAATCAATATCCTGAAATATCAAAGAAAGAATTAAGAACACATAATTAAGAACAAATCAAGTATTTATCATATAGTTCAAAAAACAATAACAAGATCCGTCTTAGGTTTCATCCCCTTTAGGTATTTAAGGGGTTTAGTTCATAATGATAAAAGAATACATCTTAGAAGAAAATATAAAACAAACCATAAGAAAAACCCTAAAACCGCCTGAAGGAATTTGAAGGGAAGATCCTCTGTCTTCAGTATGAATCTGGCTTCTTGAGATGAATCAACTGGCTTTCTTCGAATAAATCCCACAATTCTGGCCTCTCTGGCTTGGCTCTTCAGCCTAACTGGACACCCTCTCATAGGTCGCACTTAGGGTGTTTATATAGGCTTCCGAAATGTCTTTCTTTGCCCCTAGGTATCCTAATCCGAGTGAAATTAAAACAGGTCGCGGCAGGGAACGCCCGTGGCACACGCCCGTGTAAGCTGAGGCCAGGCCGTTGTTGGGTCTTCTAATGGAGGCACGGCCGTGTGGCTTGGGCCCATGCCATGTGTATTTTGTACTTTGGCCCATTTTCTCCATTTTTGGCTCGTTTCTCATTTTTTCATCCTCCGGTTCTCTCCTGAGAATAAAACATGAAATTAAAGGATTAGGAGCACCAATTCCAGAATTCAGGGAATAAATCATCCAGAACTATGCTAAATGTGGGATTAAAATATATACATTATGTGGTTTATCATGCTCCTTTGGGTTAGTTTCAGTGTTGCTTAGCAAACTACGTTGTGGTCATTCCAAGATCGGCTTAGCAAGCTGTCCTAATTAGTTATTGAGTCCTTGAATTGATGCCTGTTGATTTTTAAGTGATGTTTCAGTGTTTTGGAAATGAGTTTCTGACACCGCGATGAATTTTGTTAGCATCTCCTCAAGTTTCGGCTTCTTCTCTTGTGGGTAGGGTTGCTGTTGAAAGCCTGGAGGAGGTTGTTGTCTTTGATTTCCTTGGCCACCCCATGAGAAGTTGGGGTGGTTCCTTCAACCTGGATTATAAGTGTTACTATAAGGGTTATTTTAAGGTCTAGAATTATTACCCATATAGTTCATCTGTTCGCTTTCTATGCCAGAGTTGTAGGATGGATATTTTGTATTATTCATCCCTCCTCCATTTGCATCACAATGTATTACTGGATGTACCTATGAAGAACCACACAAACCATCAATTTTCTTACTTAAAAGTTCTACTTGAGTTGATAGCATGGTAACTGCGTCAAGGTTGAAAACACTAGCGGCTTTTGTTGGCCTTGTCCTTGTAACTTGCCACTGATAGTTATTCAGTGACATCTCCTCTATAAACTCATAAGCCACTTCAGGAGTTTTGTTATTTAGGGTTCCACTAGCGGCTGAATCAATCAACTGCCTAGTTGAGGGGTTCACACCATTATAAAAGGTTTGAACCTGTAACCACAAAGGTAACCCATGGTGAGGGCATCTCCTTAGTAGATCCTTATATCTCTCCCATGCATCGTAGAGTGTTTCTAGATCCACCTGCACAAAAGAAGAAATATCATTCCTCAACTTGGCCATTTTAGCCGGCAGAAAATATTTAAGTAAAAATTTTTCGATCATTTGGTCCCATGTAGTGATTGATCCTCGTGGTAATGAGTTCAACCACTGTTTAGCTTTATTCCTCAATGAGAAGGGAAACAACCGAAGGCGAATGGCATCATCAGAAACGCCATTGATTTTGAAGGTATCGCATAATTCTAAAAAATTTGCTAAGTGATTGTTTGGATCCTCATCCTGCAAACCATCAAACTGAACAAATTGCTGAATCATCTGAACAGTGTTAGGTTTCAATTCAAAATTATTTGCAGCAATAGCAAGTCTAACAATACTTGACTCGGTTCCTGTTAAATTAGGTTTAGCATAATCATACATAGTACGAGGAGCAAGATTTTGATTCACTGGATTTGCGGCAACCACAGGAGGTAGCAGATTATTATTAGCCATATTTTCGGTAGTGTTAGTTTCGTCTTCTTGCTCTTCTTCTATGTATTGTAAGCTTTGCCTTATTTCTCTGTGGTTTCTGCGAATGGTACCTTCTATATCACTATCAAACACCAATGGTCCTGACGAGTTCCTTCTAGTCATAAACTAGAATTACCTTCCAGAAGCAAATAAAGAAAAAGTAGCAAAGTTAATAATAAAATAAGAATAAATTGCAAATAAAAGTAAGAATGGCTAAAGTAATAAAAATTTAGTTTTCCTAATATCTTAGTCCCCGGTAACAGTGCCAAAAACTTGATGGAGCTCGAAACTAAATATTATTTCGACAAAGGCAAGCGCACCTATCGAACAGTAATATAGCTGTGGTGAGTCCGGAATATCATATCTTCAAGGACTAAGAGTACTAGTCTTAACTATCTTTTTATTATCTAGCCAAATAATTAAGGGGATTTATTTTTAATCTAAAATTAACTAACTAATTTAGCTAACTATGAATACGACATAGAGTAAATTGGGAAAATACTTTTAGACAACTTTATATGAGATAGGCAATACCTAAGGAAGAATCCACCTAGACTTCACTTATTACTTTTGATTCATGTGATTTATTCACTTCGCTTAATCCGTAGAAATCCCTGATTTATGTTAATATCTCTTTCAAGACTAAAAACAACTAACTCTAGGTTGATTAATTGAAATCTCTTTCTAATTAAAACCCCTATTGTCGCATTAACTCGATCTATGGATTCCCTTCTTAGGTTTGACCCTAATCCGGTAGATTTTTGTCGCCCTATTTCTAGGGTTGCAATCAACTCCGCTTAATTGTGTTGATCTACTCTTAGGCAAGGACTTTTGCTCCACTGAATAAGCACATTCAACTTGAATCAATAACCTGAATTATCAAACAAGAATAAGAATTCACAATTAAGAATAAACACAAGTATTTATCTCATAAATCAAATAATAATAAGATTTGTCTTAGGTTTCATCCCCTTAGGTATTTAAGGGATTTAGTTCATACTAAAAGAGGGAAACATATTATAATAGGGAAAATAACAAAACATAAGAAAACCCAAAAACTCCTAAAGAACTTGATGGGAGATCCTCAGTCTTGATGGAGATCCTTCTCCTAAGCTATTCCCGTCGGTTGTCGTGGAGTAATTTCTGCCTTCTACTCGGCGTCTATTCGACGTCCTGTCGAACTCCCCTTTTAGGTTGCCCCCTAGGGTGTTTATATAGGCTTTGAGATGCCTTACTTGGCCAACAAGTATCCTATTCCGAATAGAATTCATCCTAGTTCTGGCAAGGACACACCCGTGTGACACGCCTGTAGTCGATAGTCTAGGACGTGTTCGATCCTACTTGTCTCACACGGCCTTGTGGTCCGCCCGTGTGCAGTGGTCCAAGCCGTGTAGGCCCATTTTGTCCCATTTTGGCCCGTTTCTCATTCTTTTTGACTCGCTAAGTTCTCCTGAGTATAAAACATGAAATTAAGAGATTAGGAGCATCGAATTCATTAAATTCAATGGAAAATCATCCAAAATTAAGCCAAGCATGGGTTTAAAATATGTGTAAATTATGGTTTATCAATTGTTGTTGATAGATTGACGAAATCAACTCATTTCATTCCTGTACGTACGGATTATTCACTTGAGAAATTGGCTGAGTTGTATATTTCAAAGATTGTTCAATTGCACAGAATGCCACTATCTATTGTTTTGGATAGAGATTCAAGGTTCACATCACGATTTTGGATGAAATTGCAAGATGCTTTAGGTACAAAGCTACATTTTAGCACTGCGTTTCACCCGCAAATGGATGGTCAATTCGAGAGAGTTATTCAGATACTTGAAGATATGTTGAAATGTTGCATTCTTTAGTTTGAAGGTAGCTGGGAGAAATACCTACCATTGATTGAATTTGCTTCCAATAATAGCTTTCAATCGAAAAGATGGCACCATACGAAGCTCTATACGGTCGTAAATGTTGAACACCGTTGTATTGGAGCGAGCTCAGCTAAAATAAGATTCACGGGATTGATCTGATCAGAGAGACTGAAAAAAAAGTGAAAGTAATTCGCGATAGTCTGAAAGCAACTTTGGATCGACAGAAATCGTACATAGACTTGAAATGGAAATATATTAAGTTTTAGATTAGGGATAGAGTTTTCTGAAAGTGTCACCGTGGAAAAAGATATTGTGGTTTGGTCGAAAATGGAAATTGAGTCCGCGATTCATCCGACCATATGAGATTATCGAATGAGTCGGGCCAGTTACTTATCAACTATCTTTACCGTCTAAGTTAGAGAAAATACATAATGTGTTTCATGTAACACCCCTAACCCGTATCCGTCGCCAGATTAGGGTTACGGGCATTACCGGATAAGTCATAACTTCTGCTCAAACGATTAAATCTTAGCTAAACATCTTTATCAAATAATTCATTTATAAACAGACAAATCACACATGTATAATACATGCTTAATACTTTAATCCAAATCATATACAATATAATCATCAACGAACACAAAATGACCCTAAAATGTACATTACGACAATGTCACACAACAATACCAATTCCATATACCACATTCGACAAGTTGATCTTAATATGTGAAGTTTATAAACAAGTAAACCATTTGTAACTGATTAATAAAGTAATCCCATTTCAAAAGTCAATTCATTTTAATTACTAATGAAAACAAACCCTATGATCAAAACTTTATGCTATATGGTCAAGATACATAAGTTCATTACATTATCATAAACGCAATTAATAGCTTAGCCAAATATACAAGAACATATACATAACTTGTATTAAACTCAAATAGAACCAATACTCAATCAAATCAACTTTTACCTACAGCTAAAGACATATATAGATAGACATATATATATATATATATATACCTCATATACCAGCTCATTTGTCATATTCGAAATATAAACTTAATTAACTAGTTCATCTAGCACATAAGTTACAATTGAATATTTCTCTTTAGCTTAGCCGAACTCACATGAATATTGCATAACATATTTCGTGTTTCATAAAATAATTAAGGTTAACGAACATACAAAATTTTCAATTGATACCTATCCAATACCCACTTGTCTTCCATACATAACTTAACTATGACCGCATATAAACATCCATATAATCCTTGCATCATAATAACATAAACATATACAGCATTCGATATTACAGTTCATATGTCTCAACCTCAAACTAGCACAAGATAAAAGCCATATTCGAATGGCCATATTACTTATAAAACAAAATCTTCAACCCAAACATGAATGTTATCCATCCTGTACATATTAAACCCAAAGCACATACAATTATCTTAGCTGCAAACATACCTTCTATATAACATACATCAACCTAGATATGCATGAACAGGCCAGGTATAAATTTGCCACGAACCAAGCACATTAAGTATTCAACCATTCACACATATAACTAAGCTTAACTTTTGAATTCCAACCATTATGTCATAGAGCATAAAAACTTAAGTTAACCAAAGGAAATAAGCCTTTTTCACAAGGCTAGGCTATACCAGAATACAAGCCAAAACTCATTGGTTTTACAACTTAGTCTAACCTATACATGCCTTTGATTCAAAAACCAAGTATATATAAATACCGAAAAGGGATTGATAGTGTGGTTGATTCCTCTGACGATTCTTGGAGCCTGTAGCTTGAACGAAATCTATAAAACAGAGGAAACATATCACACAAGTAAGCTCACTAGCTTAGTAAGTCTTAAGCAACAAGATTAGAACTTATGGTTGTACATATAATTATAAATCCATAACTAATATTGAAACCTTCTTATAAAAGCTTAATGACATTACTATAGTCCCTCAAAGCCGAATATATATACTTTTCCTTAAAAATCACAATTTCACCCATATCACCTTTAATGCGCAACTCATCGAGTCCATGCAAAGTTTTAATACAATTTCTACCTCTATTTGAATTGATTAAAATGCCATGTACATAACAACCACATAATTCCAATCGATTAACTATGCAAACATACTCATAATCCTCACATATTACACTTACCTGAGTGGCCGAATCTCAATAATACAACCAAGATTATATACCAATATATATAAAACACTTTGTTAATTATATCATATACACATATCATAATTGTAACACCCCAAACACGGGTTGAACGTTAAAATCTTTTGCTAAGTTGGTTTTAGAAAATCATAAGTTATTAGGCAATATTTGAATAAATAAGTGACATTTGAAAAGAAACCTTGTATTATTATTATTTGGTCTAAATAAACCCCTGACATAAAGTCATAAGTTGTAAATATTAAAAAAAAACCTACTTAGGCGAATATAAACTATGGGGCCTTATTACCTAAATATTCCCAAAATAAAACTTAAAGGAAAACCCAAAAATAATTTGTAGAAATAAAGCTTGATGGCCCCTCGAGTCCGTCTCGGCTCCCATGTCCACGATCTACTGCTCATCTGAAAAGTTAGGGAAAAATAATAGGGTGAGTCACCAAGACTCAGTGTGTAAATCCCAAAAACACATAAAAGGCTTGGGCCCACAAACACATTATGAGCCCTGGCCCATACACAATGGCAACAATCATAATCACATGACAGATAATAAATGATGCAAAGCCCAACCCATCCTAGAATTCCATCCTCTACACACCAACCCATACCAACCATCACACCTTGGGGATTTCTACAATCAACCCACCAACCGCTACACACTATATCGACAGTCATACTGCCTATTCCTTATCAATCAGGAATTTTAACGTGGGTTTTCTACCACCGATCACCAAGTGATCTAACATTTCATTAGGTGGGTTTTCTACCACCGATCACCATGTGATCTAACATTTCATTAGGTCAGTTTTCTACCACCGATCACCATGTGATCTAGCATTTCATTAGGTGGGTTTTCTACCACCGATCACCATGTGATCTAACATGCTCTTCCCCTTTTCATAACAAACCCATCCCATGCATACATTCATGCAAAATCAAACAATCTACTACCTAAGAGATTACAGTCTTTCGCATACATCGATACACATAGAGAAATTCTATGATTATGTACCTGGCATTCCTTGCCTAACCCTTTTTGGGTTTCATTCGACTGTCTACACAGCCAATTTTCGGCTTTTTAGCCCATAACATAACATACATATATTCATATAGATTATTAGTGTGTTAGAGATCTACACACGACTGTTCATACAGCCTCATTTTCCAGCTTTTCAGCCCCTAACAGGTATAATACAAAATAAAACTTATGTGATAAGGATCTACACACCTGATTACCGTTAGAACGAGACCCTCTAAGTTGACGCTATCCGTAGCCAACACCACTGCTATCTGCCTAAGGTGTTGTTCAGAAGCCGGTCCACAATCAAGTGGCCAATCTCGAATGGCAGATACCGTTCGTTTCTTAAACTTAGGGATTCTCTCCTTTGCCTGATCCATATTTAATTCCATCACAAGTCCTTTTCAAAACTACTATCATAATATATGATCGTTAATCCTCATCACAAAGTTAAGATCTTGTATACAATGAACGAATCTAGTAAAAATCTTGGGATAATCTCCTTACCTTAAAATCCTAAAATTGGAGACTAACGATTTTCGGCTTTTAAATCTAGACGACCAAGTTTCCTTCAAATCCCAGAATGCCGCCCAACATAGAACCATTAAACTATTAGCTTTTCGGCTTTTGCCTTTCAAGAACCGAAATAGAACATGAGATCTAACAGAAGTCGACACTTACCTTAGTACAGGGAATTCGGCTAGCACTTGGAGAGAAGATTCGGCAATGTCAAAGAAAAGATTTAAATGCCGAAAGAATAGAACTAATTCTCAAATAGGATGAATAAAGAAAAACTATGGAGATTTCGGCTTTTTAGAGAAATCGGGTCAAGGGGAAAAGAATGGAGAAAAGGTTTCGGCTTTTGAAGAAATTGAAGAAGAGAAATTAGAGAGGGAGAGACTAAGGAATTCGGCACAAAGAAGGAAGAGGAAATTAGGGTTTAAATGCCAGAATCAATGAGATATCCCCCCTATTTATAGAAATTTCGGCACCTACTGCTAAAAACTGAAAATGCCCTTTCTGATAATTAAAAGTCAAGCTAATAAAAAGGGACAATTTGGCACCCCTTATCCCTGAAGTAGTCGAATTCTTTACTCCTCTAAGTGGTGGATTTTCGGCCATCACCTTCCTTGATAGCTCCTATCTTTTCTCCTTTTTATCTTCTATATTATCAATTATAAAATCCATATATATCCTTCTATTTTTAAGCCTTGTAGCCGTCCACTTCATCAAAGCTTAATGCCGAAATTTAACTCACTTAAATTAAAAGATTTGGGCTCCATAAAACTTAAATTTTGGGCCCCTAACTCCTTGTGTGTGGCGTTACCCCTTGTCCCCTTACAGTGCCACCTATTATTGGGCCACAAGCCCACATTGGTATTTTAAACATAATTACCACCTTTTAACTCTATAATGCCCAATCAGATAATTTAACCAAGGCCTTTGCCTAGTCCTGAGCCCAATTTGGACTCCTATTACTTAAACTAACACATTAAACATATCCACCCATTAAACGCATAGGCCCAAAAATTCAGGATGTTACAATAATCTTGCAAAATGTTTTCCTTATACAATATTTTACCAACACCAAATAGTGGTAGAACAACTTACCTCATTTCTCACAACTATAAAGCTTACACATACCTGAACATTTAGTTTCTTTAAGTAAATAATTTCCACCTTGTCGATGGTCTACGAACTCTTTCATTTAATATAAATCACCGGCATTAAGCCTGCTAGGCTACAAAGCCCGAAATTCATCACCGGCACAAGGCCTGCTAGGCATAAAGCCCGATATAAATCACCGGCACATGGCCTGCTAGGCATAAAGCCCGAAATATGTCACCAGCACGAGGCCTGCTAGGCTCGAAGCCCAAATACCAATATAATTAATCCTTCAATTCATATTTCATAATGCTAACTTCACAACAACCCGTATATCACCTATTACATTCACATATCAAACCAAATACACTTATTCACATCACATTAAATAAATGTATAATCAAGCCAATTTAGTACCTTTGCATTCGGCTACTTCATATATTCACGTTAAAAGTATTCAAATTTCATCACTCATTAGATTTATAAATTATTCTTTAACGTATATTCGCTTAAGAACTTACCTCGACTGTCGACGGACCGCGTAAACCGGCTATTCGATAACCTTTGTCTTTCCCCGATCCAAATCTGTTTTTCTTTGTTCTTGATCTAAACACATTAAAATTTAGCTCATTCAAGTACATTTCATCTCAATTTAGTCCCTAAGCACATAAATAGGAAAATTACCATTTTACCCCTACTATTTCACATTTTTACAATTTAGTCCTATTTGCATAAAACACAGAATACACAAAATTTCTCAATACTACTTAAGGGCTGAATATATATAGGGACTATACAAGTCCATTTCTTTCATTTATTTTGCAAATAAGCCCCTCTAAAAATTTATTTTTACAAATTAACCCTAAATACTCAATTTCACCAAAACTTCCAATACAAAATATACTAATCTTTAACATATCTTTAATATAAAATCATAAAACATCATAAACCACAAGAACATAGCAATGGTCGAACATCGAGCATGCTTATTTTTAAAAATTCTAACATGGGTCAGCTACGGTTCGAAGCAACGATCTCAAAAACGTAAAAATTAACAAAAACCGACTAAAAACTCACCTTGAATTTTTGCCTAAAATTGCCGAAATTTCAAAGGAATTCAAAGCTTTCTTCCTTATCCCACATTTGGCCAAGGAGAAAACAAAAAGATGATGGCTTATTTTATGACATTTTAGCATATATTAAGTTATTTAACTAATTACTTATTTAACCTTATAACATAAAATAAAACTAATATATAACTTAAGATCAGTTATGACAAATGCCACCCGCTAACTTAAAAATGGGTTAATTTCCCTTTTAATGCCTCATATTAAAAAGCCATCATCATTCTAGCACTTTTCACTATAGTTTGCAACTTTTACATTTTACGCGATTAAGTCCTTTTTCTAAATTAAACACACAAACGATTAAATTTTTCTACGAAACTTTCACACACATTAATTCACATATAATAAACACAGAATATGTCATTTAAAAGATATTTCAGACTCGGATTTGTGGTCCCAAAACCACCATTCTGATTAGGGTCAAGTTCGGTCTGTTACATTTCATGTGTCGGTGCTTCAACGATGTCAATTCGACCCTTCACATGTTATTTCCCTGATAGAGGTTGCAATTCAGTCTGATATGTCATATGCTAAAGAACCTATTAGAATTTTAGCTCATGAGATCAAACAGCTGAGAAATAAGTAAATTGCATTAGCGAAAGTATTATGGCACGGGGTTGACGAAGCTACGTGGGAACCCGAGGATGCAATGAGAATATAATACCCGAACCTATTCATTGGTAAGATTTTCGGGGACAAAAATTCATAAGGGGGAGAGTTGTAACAGCCTGTTTTTGAGTCAAATCAGAATAGTGGTTTCGAGACCACAAATCTGATGTTGGAAAATTATTTTAATATTATTTTTGGTGTTTACAGCATGCTATTTGATATGTGTGAAAATTTTGTGGGCTAATTTTATCGTTTAATTGCTCAATTTGAGAAAAAGGACTAAATCGGGTAAAATGCAAAAGTTGCATTCTACTTGATAAAGGTGTTATATAGCTATGGTTTATTAAATGAAAGGTCCTTATGATGTTATTAGACCATTGATAGTGGAATTTGACATTGATGGCCTTATATTAGATGATTTAAATGTTTATTTATAAAGGTTAAAATTGATATTTAGTTATTAAATGATATATTAATAAAAAAAAAGGAATTTTGTCCGTCTTTCTTCATGTTGGCTAAAAATTAGAGAAGAAGAAAGCCAAAGTTTTAGGTTTTCATTCGGCTAGGTTAATTCAAGCAATTAAGGTGCCATTTTTTTATCCGTTTTTGATGATTTTTACTTTTTTGATATCGTTGCTTTGTATTCTAGCTAACCCATGCCTTAATTTTTGAATTTGTTAATGATTTTGTGAAGTGCCATTGATGAGTACTTGGGTTTTTTAATGTTTGATGATGAAAAATGAAAGCTTGATGATAGTTTTACATGTTTTGTAAAGTGATTTTTGACAAAAATGTCAAAAAGGGATTTAATTGTGAAAAGTGTAAATTGGGTGGATGAAATGTGAAATAAATGAAAGTTTTAGTGTAACACCCCAAACCCGGTCAATACGCCACGACCGAATCTGGTATGTCACAGAGGAAAACGTTTTGAAAAGAATCGAATTAACAATTAAATTTTAGTGAAAAACTCTTTGTTGCTCTATGGTTGAAGAAATCAGGTGTATAATAAGTTTAAACTGATAATTTACTTTGAAAACCATTTGCATTTGAATGTAGAAACTTAATATTTGAAAATCATTTAAATTGTAGAAAACACTTAATTTATATTTTACTATCAAACGATTTATATTACCCGATGGTAAGATTTTAAAACCATTGCATTTTATTTTCTATAATTTTAGAAAACTTTGGGCTCAATTATTAAATTATCCAAATAATTTATAAGCTATATTTAAAACATATTCAAAGCATATAAATAATCCAAACATAACTAAAGAGGCCTTATTACAAATCCATATAAAGGTGAAAACCAAATTGAAATAAAATAAAGTACCCAAATGGAAGTTTATGTAAAACCGAATTTTTTAATTGAATGGCCTCCTCGAGCTCATCCGGCTCCTCATCCGCGATCTACGAGTCACCTGAAAAGATAAGGGAGAAGGTGAGTCACCAAGACTCAGTGCATAAATCCTTCCCCCGGTTAATACAACATACTTACACAATTTATAACCAAGCAATGTATATATTTATATATATAAAATGCACCCAACCTAGCCATCCATAACTCCTTTTCTACCCCGTGTGGTACCAAACCACTGGTGGTGCCAAACCACTGGTGACCCAAAGTCACGATATCCAATAATGTGATACCAAATCACTGGTGACCCAAAGTCACGAATAATCAAGTTGTGGGGCCAACCCACGTGTGATACCAAATCACTGGCGACGATCCTATATCTCAAAAGTGGGGCCAACCCACGGTGGTGCTAGACCACAGGGACAAGTCGCTATGAGGTGCCAAACCTCTGGTGTCCCAAAGACACAAAATATCAACGATCCAAGTGTAGGGCCAACCCACGTGTGATACCAAATCACTGGCGACGATCCCATATCTCAAAAGTGGGGCCAACCCACGGTGGTGCTAGACCACAGGGACGAGTCACTATGAGGTGCCAAACCTTTGGTGTCCCAACGACACAAAATATTGTGGTACCAAACCACTGGAGGTGCCAAACCTCTGGTGTCCCAAAGACACGGATATCAAATCCTTCCCCCTCCACTCATATTCCCAAACCAATGTATTAAGAATATCAATCATGCCATCATACTTTGATATGATCATATAACATATTTAAATCGTAGATCATGATATCAATCAACATATATTAACATCATATTGAAACGGACTTACCCGAATCCTTGCACATACCCATCAAGGAATCTTATCAAAATCTCATAGATTCCCACTTTAATAGCATGATTAGTCAATATATATACATATATATAACCGGATTATAAAGTGTGTAAGGTACACACCTGTCACTAACGCAAGTACTAAAATCCGAAGATCCGATCTACCGCACTAGATCACCTTGTCCTACAATTGGCCAATACTTAGATTATAAACAAAGGCCATTCGGCCATACCACTAAATCCCGATGAGTTATCACTTGAAATACCAAGTCTTACCTAAAAGCTTACCCAAAACGATTGACAAATAAATGAGGCTTAGATTGATCGCTTCCAACGTCCCGAGAAGCCTAAAAGAAATCGATTTCTAAGAATGATTAGAACCTTGCTAACAAGTGCCCAAAAATTCGGCCTTTGACCTCAAGAGAAATGACATAAAAAGAGAAAAGAAACAAAGGAAAATACGGCCATGAACACATACCTATCTTCCAAAACCGATTGAAGAAAACCAAATGAAGTCCTACCCTTGATGATATTCGGCCAAAACAAATCAAATGGATATGAGAAGTTTCGGCTATGGTTTTTGAATGAAGAAAACAATTGATATTCGGCTCGAAAGAGATGAAGAATTAGTATGGCAAAGAAAAATGAAAAGGGGAGAAGGATGATTCAGCTTTAACAACCAATGAAAGAAAAATCAAGAGGAATGGGATAGAAAGAGATTCGGCCAAGAAGAAAGTAAAAGAAATGTTGTGATATTGAACAATATCAAAGAAATAAAAGAGAGAAAATGGGAGTAAAAGGTTCGGCCAACACCTAATTTACCAAAAAAGAAAAGTGCACAAAAATGCACAAAGTTCAAATGTAGTTTCGGTTTCAAGAGGAAAAAAAATGAAAGAGAGAAAATAAGATTTGGTTCCAACAGGAATGAGAGATAAAACAAAACAAAATTGCACCTAAAGATCAAGGTACATTCGGTTAAGGAGGATAGCTTTGGAGAGGAAAGAAATAAAATACCAAATGGTGCACAAAAGAGAAGAATTGGTAAGGTTCAAAGGGGTTTCGATTTTGACACAAAGCAAAGGTTGAAGGCTTACCAAGCTAGCCGGAAAATGACTACTAACCAAAGGGAAATTCGGCACTAACTAGCTACCATCAAAACCAAAATTTGGTCACTCCCCCAAAGACCCCAAAACCGTCCAACTACATGGACTTCCAAGTCAAATCTTTCCACACAATTCTTTCCATAACAAGACACCCTATATCATGCCTTATGTTCTCCCATTAGCCTTAAAACCATTGATTTCTTTCCCAAATATCAACTTGCCATAAAGAAAATTTGAATGTTCAACCTACCATATGTAAAGCTTGACCGTCCATTAATACTAGGATACATAAAAAAAAAATTAAAGTCTTCAAAATGCTAATCATGCTACTCGAACCTCTATCCTCAAGTTACCCTTCATGCAACCTAACCACCTTGCCACTAACTCCACATGTGCTTAATTTAACACTTAAATTAACTTAAGTGTCAAGTTCACCTAATCCACTTCACTAAATTTTTACACAAAGAATTATTCTAGCTTCATGAATGAAATCAAGCATTCACAAGACTAAGCTAAACACACAAAATTCATACCCGAGCCAACACAAATAATACTCTAATTTTTAGGATGTTACATTTAGGCTGGTAGGGACTTATATGAAATTCGGCCAAGCATGTGTATTTGTGAAATAGGGACTAAATTGGAACTTTAGGGGCTAAAGTGTAAAAATGCCCAAATATGTGTTTGTTGACAGAATTGAACGATTTGATGAATAAATGAGTTAATTTTGAATGTATATAGATTAGTAACCAAAGAAATCAGATTTAGATTGGGAAAAATCAAAGGTTATTGAATAGTCGATCCAATCCATTTATCCCGAATACAAGGTAAGTTTATATGCAAATAAATGTCTTTAAATTGAATTATATATGTTTAATTATCATTGAACTGCTATGAATGTTGAATGATCAAATACGAGCAAGAATCGACAGGGTTACAATATCCGAAAGTCCCGTACGAACCTTAGGAATAGTATAGGATACGAATGTCATGACATTAGGATTAACGAGATGTGATTACGTATAAGACCATGTCTGGAACATTGGCATCGTTATTGGATTTCGTGTAAGGCCATAGCTGGGCTATCGATATTTGATAACATGTAAGACCATATCTGGGATATGGCATTGTGCGAGCTATATGTGATTTTCGAGTATCCTTAACAATTCCAAAAGGTTCAACGGGAAAAGTCAAGTCGAAAAAGAATGTGCGATTGAGTTAAGTGACTCAGGTAGTGATACGGGCCGGCTCGGGATGAGTCGAAACGTATGCGGGTTGCTCAATTGTCTACGAGGATGAATCAAGCCTTTGGAAGATAATCGGAAAATATAAATGAGTTTGCGGAAGCTTAAATAAATAAAATAGGATTTGGTTCGGTTTTGATAAAATAAAATATAAAATAGATAAAAGGATAATTGGATAGAGATGGATAAACGAACTTAAACGAGAAGCGATTCAACACTAAAGAGTGTCACCCCGGGTTCTATAATGTTTAAGGTGGATAAATGGAATCGATGATGGAAATGGAAATACGAACTTAACTTAAGAAAGATTCAACACTATATAACAGTGTCACCCCGTTTCTTATATCGTTAAGGTGGATAGATGAAGATAGGTTGATGAACGCCACACCAAATGAATTTGGTGATAAGTTCAAACAAGCCGAAGACGCCACAAGCAAAGCTTGATAAGTCTAACGAAACTTGTACGAAAACGAAGAGGAGATAAACTCACTCAAATGAACAAAGGTTCATAAAATTTCATTGATCAAAATTCTCTCTATCAAAATAAAAATAGTAAATATTTATAGCCTATTCTACAAGCTAACCGATTGGACAAAAACATAACTTAATTGTCTTACAAATAAAAGAAAATAGCAAGGGTTTTGTCTTCAATTGCCGTCCAAAGGGTAGACCTTCTAAGCCACTCACATATTAATTATTTATTCCAATAGTGTGGCCATTGTTTACTAATTGATTTTGAAATTCATTCCACCATGTGTCCTCATTGCCGTCCAAGCTTATAATCCACTAATCAATTGCACATTTTTAATTTCATGCATCCACTCTTTCATCCACTTTCTTAATTTACAATGCTCATGGATTAAAAATTCCACATGCTCTCTACCAAGCTCTTGCCGTCCAACATTCCCACAAACCACCAAATTGCACTTTTAATTTCATCATTATTTTATCCACCATGGTTGTGCCGTCCAACACTTAGAAAAGGAATATATTCCTTATCCTTCACGCATGCCTTCATATTTGTGTGTCATCCATGCTTCTTTATTTTAATAAGCCAAAGTTCCCATAATATTCCATGCCATTTGTTTATTCAACACCACAAACATGCTTCCATACTCCATATTGCCGTCCATGCCTTCTACACCAAGCCTTGTTGTTGTTGTAAAGTGCCAACATGTTGATTAAAATATCCCAATTCCAATTTGTGCTATGCCGTCCACCATGTTCACAAAAGACAAAATTATGTTTGCTTATTTTATTCAAAAGAAAAACAAGCATGCTCCATTAACTTAAAATGCCATTGCCCAAGTGATTCAAATGCTTGAAGAGCCGATTGTCCTACTTGAAATCCATCCACGTGCAGCAACTTGAAGAGCTTCATAGTGTGGCCGAATATCCCTATTGCAACATAAAAGTGCAACAATTAAAATTAACCCATTGGCTCATAAAATTAGCAACATACATCTAGACATATTAACTCGGTAATCACTAATTAAATTAATTAGTGACACATATTTATTGACACCAATTAAGCACGAAAGAAAACAAATTAGTTAAAGCTTGCACAATTTAATTTTAACTAAATTACTTAATTAACTTGAACCAAATTAATTAATTTTCCTTTAATTAACTTGAGCTAAGTTAACTAATTTTTATTCCAGCAATCAACTAATTAAAATTGAGCTAAGAGGTGAGCTAATAACGAGCTCCACAAATTAAAATTCGTTGGTGCCCCGGGCGTGCTCATATCAGGTAGGTATAAGATTCATACAATTATTGAAAAGGGAAGTATTTGATGAATTCACTTATGATATTGAATATGTATACATTGGGAAAGGTTTGTGAGCTTATATGTGCTTACTCACAGTTTACTTATTGATGGAAATGATGTTGATTCATGTGGTAATTTTATTTGTATATGGCTTACTAAGCTTTTAAAGCTTACTTTGTGTGTTCTTTCACTGTCTTATAGATAATCGAAACTAGCTCGGATCGAGAATCATTAGAGACTTCATCGCACTATCGATCATCTATTTCGGTACTTTTGAAGCTATGTATATCAGGTATATGGCATGTATAGACTAGTTGTAGTACTTTGGTTGTGAATATAGCCATGAGAATTGGCTTGTAAATAAATATGTTTGCTTTGTATATATAGCCTTGAATGATGGCTTATTTTGGTATGTTTTGGTATAAATGTGGCTAGGGTATTATAGATGTTCAAATGGTTATATTTTGAGTTTGGTAAATTATCTATATAGTGTGATTGAAGTTGATAATTTCAGAAGTCATGTGCTTGTGAATGAATGCTTGATGATATAAATTTTGAATAGGTATTTGGCATTGACTTGAGTAATGAATTTGGTTGAATTGGGCATGGTATAAATAATGCATTTGAATGATGATTTTGGATGCCTATTGTATGATGAAATGGTACCATTTTGGTTGTTAGGTGTGCATGAGAAAAGGGTCGCAAATTGGCCTTGCAAATAGCCTATTTTTGTCCACACAAGCAGAGACACGAGCGTGTGTCTCAGCCCTGTGCAACACATGGTCATGTTACATGGCCATGTGTCCCCTAGTGTTGAAATTGAATTGAAGTCAATATGCTCCACAAGCCCTAACACAAGAGCGTGTGACCGGCCGTATGGCACAAGTCAGTATACCCCCTAAATGGCACACGGCGTAGCACACAGGTGTGTGACTTGGCCGTGTTGCATAAGTCAGTATACCCTACAAGATTGGCACAACCTAGTACATGGCCTGGAACACGGGTGTGTATGGCCACTTCGAAGGGCACAGGGCTAGACACACAGGCGTGTGACCCAAGTCAGTATGTATGCCCTGTTTTCACACGGCCTGGGACACGGGCATGTCTGGAGCCATGTAAGGCACACGACCTATTCACACGGGCGTGTGACCCTTGTATGTTAGAAAAATTTCTAAGTTTTCCAAAATTTTTGTATGTTATTAGTTTAGTCCCGAACCACTTCTAAAGCATGTTTAAGGCCTCGTAGGCCCTTATAAAGGATAATGTGATTATGATTGAATGGTGTATTAGAATGGATGCATAAATATATGAGTTATGTATGTTAAATGGTATGTATTGATCGGTAATACCTCGTAACCCTATTCTGACCGTGAATACAGGTGAGGGGTGTTATGGTCCAGATTGAGTGAAATAGATTGGGTGGTACATCTAATATAATCTCAGCTATGATGGTACAGAAATATCTTAAAAAGAGCTGTGAAGCTTATATCGCTTATACAATTGATTCTAGGGTTCAAAATTGAAGCTAGAATCACTTTCAGTGGTATATGAGTATATAGATGTATTTCCAGAAGAGTTAATAGGGTTACCACCAATTAGAGAGGCTGAGTTTGCTATAGAATTAGTACTGGGAACATCTCTGATATTGACAACCCCGAATAGAATGGCACCTACAGAATTGAAAGAGTTGAAAGCTTAGTTGCAAGAGTTGACAGATAGAGGTTTTGCTCGACCCAGCTTTTCTCCTTAAGGTGCTCTTATGTTATTTGTTAAGAAAAAGGATGAATCCATGCGACTATGCATAGATTATCTACAGCTCAACAAAGTCACGATCAAGAACAAGTATCCATTGCCACATATTGATGATCTGTTTGACCAATTGAAAGGTGCAACAATATTCTCAAAGATCGATCTTCATTCTAGTTATTACCAGTTAAGAGTTAAAGACTCAGATGTGCTGAAAATCAAGTTCAAAACCAGGTATGGGCATTATGAGTTTCTTGTGATGCCATTTGGTTTGACTAATGCACTTGCTGTATTTATGGATTTGATGAATAGAATATTCAGATCGTATTTAGACAGATTTTTTGTCGTGTTCATTGATGACATTCTGATATATTCACGAGATGAGATAGAGCATGCCCAGCATTTGAGATTTGTTTTGCAAACCTTACGCGAAAACAACTATTCACTAAGTTCAGCAATTGTGAGTTTTGGCTCAGAGAAGTCGAATTTTTGGGACATGTGGTATCAGCAGGATTAGAGTTGATCCGAGCAAAATTTCATCTATAGTAGATTGGAAGCCTCTGAGGAATGTATCTGAAGTCAGAAGTTTTATGGGTTTAGTCAGATACTATAAAAGATTCGTTAAGGGATTCTCGATGATTGCTGTACCATTGACGAAATATTGGAAAAAGATGTAAAATTTGAATGGTTAGAAAAATGTCAGCAAAGTTTAATCAGTTGAAAGCTTTGTTAACTGAGGCACCTCTGTTGGTTTAGCCAAAGTCCGGTAAAGAATTTTTTATTTACAGTGATGCTTTATTGAATGGTTTAAGCTGTGATTTGATGCAAGAAGGCAAAGTGATAGCGTATGCTTCTAGATAGTTGACACCACACAAAAAGAATTATCCAACTCATGATTTAGAGCTTGTAGCTATTATCTTTGCTTTGAAAATTTGGCAACACCATTTGTACAGAGAAAAATGTCATATCTTTACAGATTATAATATCCTGAAGTATTTAATGTTGCAAAAATAATTTGAATTTGAGATAGCGTAGATGGCTCGAGTTATTGAAAGATTATGACTTGATCATTGATTATCATCCGGGAAAGGCTAGTATTGTTGCTAAAGCATTAAGTAGAAAATCTTTATGTACTTTGGAAGCTTTGAACACACGACTAACATTGAGTGATGATGGTTCAATTTTAGCTGAATTAAAAGATAAACTGACATTTTTATAATAGATTTGCGAAGCTCAGAAATGTGATGATGCTTTGCTAGCTAAATGGAAACATATTGAGATGACACATGATTTAGATTTTCATGTGGGTTCAGATGATGGTTTGTACTTCAAAGGTAGAATTTGTGTTCTAAGAAAGTCCAATCTCATTCATCAAATTTTATATAAAGCTCATAGTAGTAGCTTGTCGATTCATTCTGGTAGCAATAAAATGTACGTCGATCTAAAACAGATGTACTGGTGGCCAGGTATGAAACGAGATATCTCTGAGTTCGTATCGAAATGTTTGGTTTGTCTACAAGTTAAAGCCGAGCATCAGGTACCTTTTGGTTTGTTACAACCATTGATGATTCTAGAGTAGAAATGGGAACGTGTCATGATGGATTTTGTATCGGGATTGCCTCTATCTCTAAGAAAGAGAGATGTTGTGTTGGTCATTGTTGATCGTTTGTCGAAATCTGCACATTTTATTCCAGTGGGTATGGATTTTTCACTCGAGAGATTAGTAGAGTTGTATTTTGCTGAGATAGTTCGGTTGCACAGTGTGCCACTTTCTATTATATCTGACAGAGATTCACGGTTTCTATTGATTCTAGAACAAGTTACACAAAGCTCAACATTTCATCCCTAGATAGATGCTCAATCTGAACGAATGATTCAGATACTTGAAGATATGCTATGATGTTGTGTTCTGGAGTTTGAAGGTAATTAGGAGAGATTTCTACTGTTAGTTTAATTTGCATACAATAACAGTTATCAATCGAGCATTAAGATGGCACTGTACAAAGCTTTGTATGGTCGAAAGTGTTGAACTCCGCTATATTGGACTGAGCTCAGTGAGAAAAATCTTTTGGGTGTTGATTTGATACGGGAAACTGAAGAAAAATTTAAAATGATACATGACAGTCTGAAAGCGGCTTCGGGTTGATAGAAGTCTTACGCGGATTTGAAAAGAAAAGACATTGAATTTCAAGTCAGTGACAAAGTGTTTTTGAAAGTGTCACCTTGGAAGAAAGTCCTCTGATTTAGACTAAATTGTGAAAAGTTAAAATATTAAGGGAAAAATTGTAATTTTAGGAAAATATGAAATGTGGACTGAATCGAATAATAGAGATATTAAATGGATTGAACTCATTTATTTAGATCAAGATAGACCAAGAACAATTTTAGATTGGGGAAAAGCTAAAGCCTCGGATTAGTCAATTCTGTTTCTACGCTCTAATTCTCGAGGTAAGTTCATAATGTTTTTAATATGTAATGAATTTTCTGTTTGTGTACTTGTATTATAATGATTTAATTATTATGTTATTAGAAGAATAATGATGAATTGCACATATGTGCCCCTATTTATACTTCGGTACCCCTGAATTGCACATACGTGCCCCTATTTGTACTTCGATACACCTGGATGTACTTTTGTACTCTATTTAAATTTCATTAATTCTGAATTGAATAATATATGAACTGTATTCAATTTATTGACAGATTAAATGATATGCTACGTTCTTACTAAGTTCTATAAGTTTATTCGTTTTTGTGGATTATTTTGTAGATCATTGTTGCTGGCACTTTGGATGGATCAAATCTTCAGGTCACACTATCCACTGGCTTTGGTAGTTTTTGTATCTCCTAGGGTAGTGGTATGTATAAACTTAAGTAGTTGAATTTGGGGTTGATATGTATTTAGGATGTTATAAAATGGTATTTGATGAATGTGTATATAATAACTAAATGTGGTTGTGTTTTGATCCCATATATGCATAATAGGTTATGATGTTTGCCTTAGAAGGTACTTTTGGTCACTTTTGATAATGAATGAGAATGGTTTATTGGAATCATTTGATTGTTTGAGTCATGAAGCTACTTTAGGTTATATGTTTATTAGGTTTTGGAATTTGTAATTGATGAATGTATTTGGTAAAGTTTGCATGATTTGGTAAATTTTTGTTAATTGATATTGAGGTGCCTTGTATGGCATATTGGTTGAATGATTTTAGACTATTGATTAAGTTATTTTATGTAGGTTTTGTGTCATGTTTTAATGCCTTGATATGGTGTACTAAAGACCTTTAGGTGGTTGCATGGTTTGGTGTTAGAAATGGCTTGTTTTTAGGAAAATTCATGTTCACACGGCCTGAGACATGGGTGTGTGACTCACCCGCTCGAAATATGGGAGGGTTTGGGCAAAAATATAGGCTCGAAAAATGGGCTTGGACAAAAAAAATAAGGCCCGTTTAAAAAACAGGATAGGCCTCAGGTACGGTATTTTTGGCCCGGGCTTGGCCCGAATTCACTAAAAGACAAAAAATATATGCTCTTTTTTTTTGTTTTTGAATGTTACTTTATTGTTGTTTTCTCCCTATTTTGCTACCATTTTACTAGTATGTTGCTACTATTTTATTGTTATTGTTTGGATATTGTATAAAACTTATTTTATTGTTAATTTTGTTATTATTATAAAGGCATTTGTTAATTTTGTTATTATTTTAGAGGCATTTTCTTGTTAAGTTGTATTTATCTTAGTGTTATTTAAGTCTACATATTTTTTAAAATTTATTTTCAATTTGTTGGGAAATATTTATTTTGATGTTTTTAGTATTTTTTATGTATTATATATATTTAAAAAATTATAAAAAAATAATATAAAAAATTAATACAGGAGGGTCGGGTCGGGCCTGGGTTTTAGCATTTTTATCTAGGTAGGGCTTGGATAAAATTTTAGGCCTATTTTTTCAGGCCGGGCCGGGCCTGGGCCTAGTAAATGGACCTGAATTTTTAGTTGAGCCTGACCCGAACCTGACACAGCTGGCCCATGAGCACCTATAGACTCAGTCGTGTGTGACACACGGTTAGGCGACATGGCCGTGTGTCCCCTGTAGGTTTTAAAACATGCAAGTCAGACTGTTACACGGCCTAACACATGACCTGGCACACGGGCGTGTGGCTTGGCCGTGTGGCCCAACTCAGAGAGTTACACGGGTGGATACGAGATGGGACACGCCCGTGTGTCCCTATTTCAATTGTTACACGGGTGTGTATCTTAGCCGTGTGACCCCTGTAGTCCAATTTTTCTAACTTTTTCTTATACTTTCCGATTGTTTCCAATTTGATCCTGTATTGCTCTTAAGGTATTTTTAGGGCCTCGAGGGCTCGATCAAGGGATGTTATGTATGTGATTGAACATATTATATTATGTTTACAATAACGTAAGAAATGAAAGTTTTAATGTTATGTTTGTACGACAATGCTCCGTGACCGTACTCCACCGATAGATACGAGATAAAGGTGTTACATTTGCTGCCCTCAGTGCCCAGCCTTTCCTTTTCTTTGTCCCCATTCTTTTCCCTCTCCACCGAACACCTTTTTCCCTTCCCAGCCACCCCTAACTGAACCCCACCACCTCCGACCTTTTCTTCTTCCCTTTTTCCCACATGTCCCCGTCGCCGACCTTTCACCGTCACTGTCCGTCTCACTGTGTACACCGCCCCTGCACCACCAACCCTCGCCGTTTGCCCATTCCCTTCCCTTCTTTTCTTTAATAAATTAATTAATTAATTTGATTCTTATTCTTATTCTTATTCTTAGTTTTATTTTATTTTATTTATTTTTATTATTTTTATTATTACTGTTATTTTTTATTATTTCTATCATCTTTATTACCATTGTTCTGAATAGCTTTTAGTTGTTGAATTTGGTTTTCCCATTATTTTATTATTATTATTATTATTATTATTATTATTATTATTATTATTATTATTATTATTATTCTTTGAACTATTATTATTGTTATTGATTATTCCTATTTGATTATTATTTTTAGTACTATTCATTATTGGTTCTTTTTATTTTTACTCAGGTTTGTTTCTTTTTGTATTTTTTTCTTATTATTGTTTATATTATGTTTGTTGTCAATTTATTTATTCGTCAATTTTTTGATGTTGACTTCGATGTTTATTGCATGAGCTATTGGATTGTCCATACTATGTTGGTTCGTCCATTTGCTTCATTTGATGTTGATATGTCGTTATTTTATTTTATTGCAGATTCTTCAAGACGAGCATTAGAGGGAAATCCAAGGTCATCGTCCCCACTTGGAAAAAGCAGAAGACTTTGGGCGCGACCTCTTCCTCGAGCCCTTCCGCCGATGCTCGCCATCCATGTCTACAATTTTCACAAGGTCCTCAAGAGGACCTCTATCAGTATCTCCAATAGCGACCACTGGGATTAGGCCGATGTATTGATTGGATAGCCTTGCAGCAGATTCATTTAGCTAATCAAGTCTGTGCACTGATTGTTACAGATCTTTAGGACTGGTTCTTCTCCTTCGTCAACCCCACCTACTCGGAGCTCACCCTCGAGTTCTGTTTGACATTCCTCTTATAGCACATGATGTCGAGCCACGATTAGTCGCGCACTATTACATTCTAACTCGGTGGTAAGATGCATCATCTAAGCGTCCTAGACTTCGAAGTTGCCCTAGGACTCTATACTGAGGAGTTCATGAGTATCGAGGGATTCCTCACCTTATACCGGCACATCCATTATTCACCGTCTCTATGCTGGACAGAGCTTATGAATAGTATGACACCCTATGACCCGAGTCGATCGAAGGTGACTTCACTTTCTCTGGCCTTGTGCTATATCCATGCCATATTGGCCCACACGTTGACCGGTCTGAGGGATAGCACCAAGGTCGCAGGTAGATTTGATACTTATTTTTTGTGGAACATGGTGGCGGGGCTCACATTCGATCTTGCCTACTTCATTTCCCTTGCTTGTCGCCATCAGAAAGAACGTAGTAGGAAGGGTCCTATCTGTTTAGGCCCTTATGTGACTCACCTCACACGACATTTCGACCTCCTCGACACTCTGGAGCAGTCCTCCTCCTTTACACTAGTTGGACAGATGACCCCACAAGTATTATAGAGTATGAGTCATATGTGGATGATCAAGTGACTACGTGGAGTGGATCCTCCTCGATACCTATTATCTCATTCTAACCCTCAGGATGAGCATGAGGACTTCACTAATGATGTCCCTTTCCACCACAAGGATCCACCTCATCATCCACCTCTGAGTCACTGTTTCGAGCGGACCTCTCCGAGCGGTTCACTCATTTCAAGCAGCATTATTTTGAGTGGTTCAACATTATTGATGCCACTTTGTAGCAGATCTGCCAGCATCTCCACATTTCTTCTGCAGCATTGGTACCTCACGATCCCAATGCCTTTCACGATGAAGATCACTTATCTTATTTATTTCTTTTCTTTTCGGTTTTATTTTTATTTTTATTTTTATTTATTTCTTAGACTTATTTCATTTCTTTTCTTTTGACCTATCTTTTTTATGGTTGTTTCTAATTGAGTTTATAACCTCTTAATCTTCTTCATTATTTGTATTTATTTTCTTATTAGTTTGCTCAAAATCATGCACTACATTTTCATTTGCCTATAATTTCAGCTGGCGATTTCATCTATATTCAGGGCAGTTTCAATTTTCTCCCTCTCTTATGATATTCTAATTATTCTGTGCTTATATCATTTTCTAAATTGAGGACAATGTACATCTTAAGTGTGGGGAGGTTATTTATATAGTTCTTTGAAAATCCATGAATTATTTGTTGTGTTTAAGTACTTTTCTCATACTTCCATTAGAGTAAATTGTTTCGATTTGGGATTCTTATTGATGTTGTTTTGGATTTATTTGTAGATATTTGTGCATTGGTTGATTTAAACTTTAAAACATGAGAGAGTCAAGCATTATAAGTTGTTTTTTAGAAATAAATATTTTTAGGTTTTTCCCTAAATTGAGGTATTATCTTGAAATTTTAAATTTGCAAGTTTGACATTTGACATCAAAACCATGATTTTTTATGAGATTTTGAACCTATAGAGCATACATTTTTCATGCTCATTTTATTATTGGTTATGAGTGTGTAAACTTGATTTGTTATTCTAGAACTTGCTTCGATTATGCATGTCGAAACCAAACCATTGAAGGCACTTAGGTTTTAACCCACTTAACCTGTAAAAAGCCTACCTATTGAATTAACCCTTAGTGAACCCCGTTGAGCCTATAACATTTTCTTCTTCATTAACCCGTTAATGTTAACCCATAACCCATTTTTTCATTGTAACTCTTTCCCATTTTATTAACTCCCTTTTTGTCGAGATTTGAATTGGTTAGTTGCCTAACTATGCTCCTTCGTTTGAATTGCTGGATTTTTTATTGTTCTAGTTTTAAAAAATAAAAAATTAAAAAAAATTATTAATTTTTGGTTGATTGAGCTTGAACAGTTAATTTCATATTTTTTTGAGAAGCTCATTTTTTTCTCGAATAGTTTTGATTAATGCACTATCTTTTAATTCAACATTTGATTGTTTTTTTCTAGTTTGGTAATTTATAAACTCGATCTCGATTATAACAAACTTTTCTAGCCTTTTCCCACACCCTTAACCTAAGCCCCATTAACACCTTTTAAATACCTCTTAATTGGGGTGTCATATCATTTTTATAATAGTGGAGATTTGTTTTTCAAGCAAGCCTACAGTAATGATGTAACACTCCTAACCCGTATCTGTCGTCAGAATAGGGTTACAAAGCATTACTGTAAAAACATAACTTATAATCTTTCATTTCTACGCATTTCATAAATCATATCATAGTCCATTCAAACACATTTATATCGTCTCTTATTTGAACCCTCGAGGCCTTAGAAACACTTTAAAAATGATTTGGGATTGAATCGAAAACATATGGAAACTTAAGAAAAAAGATAGAAAATTTCACACAGCAGGGGTCACATGGCCGTGTGACTCACACATCTGAGATACACGCCCGTGTCTAAGGCCATGTAGACATTCGAAATAGGGACATATGGTCGGGTCCTAGCCCGTGTTCGTGCCCGTGCCCATGTAACTCTCTAACTTGGGTCACACAGCCAAGCCACATCCCGTATGCCAGGCCGTGTGTTAGGCCGTGTAACTTTCAAAATGCATTCTTTAAAACCTACAGGAGACACACAGTGGCCGTGTGTCACACATGGCTGAGACACATGCCCATGTCTTAGGTTGTATGGACATTCAAAAATGGTCAAAATCAAGCCATTTCTTTCACCCTTTCAAACATGAACCTACAAGTAACTTGCACATAGCAATAAGACCTTAAAACATGCCCTAATCATGCATAAAATGAACAAATATCTATACCAAATGTCCATACAACCAATATACCAAAAGGTACCTCAAACACAATTCATCAAACCTATCTAAACATGTGCATTTTTAACCAGTCATCAACCATTCACACTTAACCTAGTTCCATACCAAACATACCATATTTGACCACATTTATACCATTACAAATAGCTCATATCTACCTCAAAGCATAACTCAACTTGGCCACATTATCATCATACCAATATATACCAAATTTGGTCATTCCAAACATGATCAACCTAGCCATAAAAACATCAACCATCAAGGCATCAAAATACCCCAAGTTCCACAAATTCAAAGCAACATTACATGCCATAAACATTACTAAACATTAGTCATAAGTCCCCCTATACATGCCATTATAACCATGACCAGAACATCAAAAATCTACCAATATAATAGCTGGATAGTGTGATAGATCTCCGATGTGCTTCCAACCCGATCGAGCTTTCGATAATCTGTAAGGTAAGAGAAAAATGACTACGTAAGCAATGAATGCTTAGTAAACTCGTATAAACATTAAACATAATATTCCATTTCAAATATGAACTGTATAGTTCATAAATAAACCTATACCAAAGCCCCGAGATTTATCAAACTATATAACTATCAACTCACAAATGAATAGGTTCATTCACATCTCGAATACTTTCCATTTATAACACATTAATGTCTTATAAGTTGAATTACATAATCATCAACCTTTTCTTAAAATGATGAAACATTTCATTTACTCACTTCCCATTCCATTTACTTAGCATAAGCTTAATTACGTTATCAATTCACAAATGAGTGTATTTATTCATGATATAAGTAAATTCACATATATCATAGGTAAAATTCTTCCTTACAAGTAAATCCTTTAACTCAACAATCCTTTTATTTCATCATACTACATCTCAACTATGAACTTATCATTTCATTACCGATTCTCACCTGTTTCATTTGCATAACACACAAGACATAAACATAAACATCAACCATAGCCACAAGCTAGTGTATTTAAAAATAACTCTTTTGGAATCAACTACATGATAAACCATTTCATAAGAAATTACATACTTTGATTCTTACCACCCCTTTCAAGAACATATGTAACGACCCATTTTCAGTAAAATCGGAATAGTGGTTTCAGGACCACAAATCCGATTCCAGAAAGGAAATTTATTTTAATATTATTTTATGATCTACAGTATGATAATAATGTCATATAAAAATTTTGTAAAGAAATTTTATCAATTACATGTTTAATTTGATAAATGACCAATTTGCACAACGTGCAAAAGTTGAGTTCTAATAGCCAAAGGGATTAAATAGCTATGTCATTCAAAATTTGAGGTCCTTATATGGAAAATAGACCATTAAAAATACTTAGTTGTTAAGGATGATGAATTATCTATGTAAAATAAAATAAAGAAAAGGACAAAATTGGAAAGATGATAAATAATAAAATCAAGAAAATATCATCATTTTTATCATCATCTTTCCCAAATAAATATGGAAACCCTAGCCATGGAGAACGAAAGAAAGAGAACTTATTTGGCCAAATTAGGTAAGTATTCAAGTCTCGTTTTTAGTAATTTTATATTTTTTAGATCGGGATAACCTAATCTAGCTAGTTTGGGGATTAAATTGAAAATTTCTCAAAGTATAGAAATTTTTCCATGGATGAATATGCTGAAATTATGAAATTTATGGTAGAAAATGAAAGGTTGTTGATAGATAAACAACTTTTGTAAACTAAATTTTGATGAAAATGTGAATTAGGGACTAAATTATAGAGTTGTAAAATTTATGGAAAAATTTTGAATTTTATGAAATAAATGGGCTGTAAATGTTACTTATAAAATTCAGCTAGGCTTGGAATAAAGGTTAAATTGCATGAATTTCATTTTTCGAGCTTAGGGACGAAATCATCATTAATTAAAAGTTTAGGGGCAAAATAGTAATTTTTCCCAAAATGTGAATTGGACTGAATTGAGTATGAATTTTATTAAATTGATGTTAAATTTACTCGTATAGATCTAGATAGATCAAATTTGGAGTTAGAACGAGGAAAAGAGAAAAATGTCGAAGTAGTAGATTTTATGTACACGAACAATTCTCGAGGTAACTTCGTGTAACTAAATTGTGTATATTTACATGCTTGAATTGAATGTTGTGTATGTGAATTGTATAAATGCCATATACATGAAATTGATTACATATCCGACAAAGCCCGATAAATGATAATGCCTAGAAAATGTCAAGTCTCGTTTGAATAAATGAAATTCGATGGATTACTGGATTTCCTGTAATGGTTATAGTCTTGCATATGTTGCAGACATACTATAGCTCAGACGAGCATTTTGTTATTAGTACTCTCGAGTTTCTTGTTATATGGTTCTGCGAGAATCCTAATCGGTATTAATCTTGCATGTATTCCGACTACCGTAGCTCTTTGTGAGCGTCCTGTTATGTGATCGGTTGTGATCCTGCATAGGTTGCGGACACAAACGCAGCTCTTTGTAAGCGTCCTGTTATGCGATCGGTTGTGATCCTGCATATGTTGCAGACACAAACGTAGCTCTTTATGAGCGTCCTATATGGCTCGCCTGAACTCCCTACTATATGACTATCGGGAGCTCTTGTTACATGGCTCTTTGTGAGCATTCCTGATAGGCTCTTCATGAGCTTCCTTATTAAAAGTTCTTTGTGAACTTCCTGTTTTAAACTCTTATGAGTTTCCTAATTTAGCTCGGATAAGCTTCCTATTACATGGCTCATATAAGCATTCCTGATATATGGCTCGAAAGAGTGCTTCCAGATTATGTACTTTAATGAGTACCCCTAATTATGAATTGATAGATTTCTAATTTGTACACTTCGAGTGTACTACCTGCGTATCCATCAATATTTCAAATAAATTCAATGGGCAAAATTCTGACATGATAAAATATGAACATGAAATGAATTATTACAAGTGTCTGCTTGAAATACATGAAATGATGATACATGATTTATGGAAATACAAGTTGATGATATATGAACATGGAATTTGTTTAATAAATATGTTCATCCATGAATATAGAGTAGTACACCTTGAGTGTATTTTCCGTGTGACATTAAAATTTTAAATGATTTAATGGGCAAAGTTCCAACATGAAATAATCTGAACTCGAGATGAATTATTTTGAAAATGTACTTGAAATACAGGGATATGAATTGTACATGTTATTTAAATTCATGATGTGGAAAATATATGTATATGGGAATTTGGTTATTATTGAGCCCATACTTTTTTCTTGATATTTATATGAGATAGTATGTCTTAGAAACAAATTATTGCCCGTATGTGCATGAAGTACATGGAAATGACATTACTTGATATAATAATGCATGAATTGGTTGCTACTGGAACGTGGAACGTGCTTGATGACTTTGTTCATCCATGATTAAGGACTATTATATGTGATTACTTAGCTAACATGATGAAGATATGTGTTTAGGGCTTGTAACCAAATTGGTTGATAGTGCCTTACATGTTTATTTTGAATTTACCATGTTATACGAACTTACTAAGCATTTTATGCTTACTCTGTTTTATTTTCCCTTGTTTTATAGTAATTTAGAAGCTCATTGGATTGGAAGCATCGGTGGAGATCACTCACACTATCTATCGGCCCATCTTGGTACATATGGTAAATTAATTATGGTTGTAATGGCATGTATAGGTTAATTAGCCAATATTGGCATGTAAATATTTGGGTTAAAACTAGCCATTGGAATGGCTTGTGATGAACGTGTTTTGATATGTATTAATGGGGCTATAACATGTTTGATGTGTGCTTAAATGGTTGAAAAATAGAAATCATGTTGGCATATTGATGATTAGTTCTAGCATATTTGGTAAAATACGCATATAGGTGAATTTGATAAGTCAAGTAAGTTTTGTATGTTTGATTACATGATGGTAAAGTGTTATTTGAGGTGCTTAAGAGCACATTGGTTGTACGTGATGTTATGTCATGCATGAGATTCGATTTTGTCTTGAATTAATTGTTTCAAAAATGACTTGTGAATATGTTAAAGTATTAGTGTAAGAGGAAGACAAATTTGGATGAGAAATAAGGCTAGGAAATGACCTTATTTTGTCCATACGGGTAGACACACGGGCGTGTGTCTTGACCGTGTGATACACGGCCTAGCACATGGGCATGTGATCTGGCCGTGTGTCCCCTGCATCTTTAAAATGTCAAAATAGAATGCTCAGAATTGATCACACGGCCTGGCACACGGGCGTGTGGCTTGGCTGTGTGACCCCTGCACATAAACAGTCTAGCACTCGGGTGTGTGACCTGACCGTATGACCCAAGTCAGAGAGTTACACGGCTTGAGACACGAGCGTGTCCCTGGCCATGTGAACCACACGGCCTGACCATACGGGCGTGTAACCCCTGCACTTAGGTAAAATTTTGAAATTTTACAAAAAAATTTTTGAGTTTCCGATTTAGTCCTGACATGATTCTAATGCATGATTTGGGCCTCGAGGGCTTATGTAAGGGACTATATGATTAAATTTGATACTTGACCCATAAACTTCAGTAATACTCTGTAACCCTGTTCCGACGACGGATTCGGGTTAGGGGTGTTACAACATAAGCATCTTTCCATTTGGACACTTACCATTTCAATGCATAACTTTAAAACTAACATAACACAATCCAACCAATAGCTGGCACAAGTCTAAGCATCATCAATAACACATGTTAGTGCATCAATTCATAATTCACTTGAATAACATAAGATAAGTCACTAAACATGAATAACCCCACTTGAGATCATAAATTCCATGAACATAGACATACTTTCATTTAACATTTCCTTTTCATTCGTTTTCATAGTTTTTATGATATAAGTCATTTGAATATTTACCATTCCTTCCCTTTTCATGCTCGTTGAATCAAATGAAATAACATCGAATATTAGGCAAATATTCAAGTAACCATTTAATTCTCTAAACACACTACAACATCATGATTTAATGTATTTATAGACATAATAAGAATATATAATTACATTAAGGCATTAATATTCATTATCAAACTATACTAGTCAAACATTCAACTCGTATCCATACTTACGATACATATCTCACTTGAAATGTGTTACCTGAATATCAAATGATTGGAGTGTGCCATGGTCTCTTTCAACCATGGTCTTATCTATTCTCGTCTTGATGCAATAGTGTCTTTCAAACATGGTCTTATTCATTTTCTGTCGTGTTGCCATAGTGTCTTTCAACCATGGTCTTATTCCTTTGATTCGTGATGCCATAGCATCTTTTAGCTATGGTCTTACTCGATAGAATCGTGATGTGATAACATCTTTTAGTCATGGTCTTACTCGATAGAATCGTGATGCCATAACGTCTTTCAGTCATGGTCTTACTCGATAGAATCATGATACCATAACATCTTTCAATCATCGTCTTACCCAATATAATCGTGATTCCATAACGTCTTTCAGTCATGGTCTTACTCGACAGAATCGTGATGCCATAACGTCTTTCAGTCATGGTCTTACTCGTTTCTTGTATAGTGTAATAGTGTCTTTCAATTATGGTCTTAATCATTTTTGTTCAAGCCAATAAACTCTATTCATATATAAACAATTAGATATTGAACAACCAAAACCATAATTAATTGATTTAATCAAGTTAGAGCTTACCTGGCTAAATTGCAAAAATGTCAAAGTATAGGGGCTTTTTGGTAATTTTCTATTCTCCTCGATTTTCTACTCGATCTTGATCTAAATTAATAATTTCATTCAATTTATTAATTTAGATAGTAAAAAAAATATTTTATGCAATTTAGTCAGTTTTGACATTTTTACAAAATTGCCATCAACATTTTACTTTTATTCAATTTAGTCCCTAAGCCTAAAACATGCAATTTAACCATTTTTATTGCAAATTCATATTAGAAAAAAGTTGATGGATTCCATTTCAGCCTATTTTTGCAACAATTTCACACCAAGTCCTTGTATTTTTACTATTTCAAAAATTTAATCCCTAATCGTTAAATTCATCAAAATCACTTAAAAAATACTTATAAATCACAACTAATACCCAATTTCATCAATTAACATCTAAAATCACAAATATTCATCAATGGAAACATTCAAAATCTTTAACAGTTTCAAAACCGAAGGTACGGGCTAGTTGGACCTAGTTGCAACGATCTCAAAAACATAAAAATTACCAAAGACGGGTTTAGATTTCCTACCATGCAAGAAGATTGAATGTTTAAAGCATTTGAAGCTTACAATCTTTCCTTCCATGGTGGCTCATTTGGTGGGAGAGAAGAATGAAAAAGGATGGAATTTTTCTTTTCTTATTTTTATGTTTTATTTATTAATTTAGTGTTATTTTAATTATAAACTTTAATTTAAACAACTAAAACCACTTATTCACCATCAATAATAATTGAATATGGCAATATTCCCATTTAAATCTCTTCAATAATTCTATTTAACTCATTTAGCTAATAAAATTTAACTTTTTCAACTTTTACAATTTAGTCCTTTTCAATTAATTAACTATCTGAACATTAAAACTTCTTAACAAAACTTTAATACAACCTTAATAACACTTGGTTTATAGAAACAAGGTCCCAATGCCTCATTTTCTAAAACCACTTGACTTTAGGGTCTTACCACTTGAACTTAATTGTTCTTCCAGTTAGTGCAAATCATTAAATCAAGTTTTTATCAATACACCATATAATATTTGTAACGCCCCAAAAATATAGGGTCTTTAATTTTGCATGTTCTGACACAAATTGCTTCTTTGCTTTAATGGCTAAGTGATTTGGGTGTGTATAGAGGTGTGTGAGAAGCCTGGGTTCAAGTCTTGACGCTTGCAAAATTTTTATTTTTCCCTTAAATGAACCTGGACACTGGCACTTAGGCCTTATTTGTAATAATGCTTGTTTTATGACACAAGAGGAGCTTGTGGCTTAGTGGCAAGTGGTATGTGGTGTAACTGAGAGGTCTGAGGTTCAAGTCCTGGGATATGCAGTGGAGTGTTAATTTGCTGCTTGAGCTGGGTAGGTAGAAGAGTTGGAGTGAAACACTGCTGAAGAGGTGTTTGAATTGGTCATGGAGAGATTGTAGGAGCAAATCGTGGAGAGGATTAAAGAGAGTATTGTGGAGAGAATCAAGGAGGTTGAAGTGTGTGGGAAGTGTTGGTGCTGAATTGGGGATAAGAAATTTGGTTGAGGGGTTTTCTCTCAGTTTTGGTCAGTTTGTCACCAATTTTTGAAACTGTTAAGGCTCTTTTCTTTCTCTGCTCTCTTGTGCCGAATTTGCAAGTGGCCATTTGTGCATTTTGGGTATTCGACTCCTACAATTCTGGTAAATTAATCTATTTTGTTTTCAAGTCCATTCCTCTCCTCTCTTTTGCACCAACATCCGCCGAAACCTCCTCTTCTTCTCTATTTTTTTCAAGTTTCGGCCAACTGCCTGTTTCATTCCTTCTTGCCTATTGATTTCTTTCGGCCGAACCTATCACCCTAGCCCCTTGTGACTCTTTCTCTTTTTTGGCTTGTGACCGAAATTTCTTCCCTCTTTTTTCGATTCGGGTTATTCTCTTCTCTGGGTGGTTCTTACTTTAGCCGAAACTCAACACTGTCCCCTCTCTGTTTTGGTTCCGCAAGGATTTCTGACAAGTCGGTAAGTGGTTGTATTCCCTCTTTCCATTCAAATCTGGTTTTTTTAACTTTTCTAAAAAGTCGAATATTCATTTGTTTGAGAAGATGGTATTTGTGGATTTAAGCCACATTTACAATCGATTCTATCTAACAAGATCTGTTTATAATTCAGATTCTCGACAATGCGTGCGATCAATTTCGGGTTAGCAATCTTAGAGGATTAAGCCACCCTCATTCAATCAAGGTAAGGTGGTGTATTTTTGGGCTAAAAGTTAAGAAGTGGTTAACTTGAATCGTCAGTTAATTAACTGAAGGTCTTGTTGAGTGTAGGTTTGGTACACTTGGAATTCTTCCGGGTCTCGTTAAACAGGTGTGGAATCACATTATCGTTTCTGTGAGTCGGCAAAAGCCGAAAAGCTGAAAATCCGAAAAGCTAAAATTTGACATTTGAGGCCTCACGAGTGTGCGATTGCTCGTGTGTTAAACCGAGCCCACAATCATGGGCGATAGACTGTAGAGGCCAACACGAGCGTCCTCGTGATCTTGGGCCATTATCGGCCTCGTTTGGCTGAAATGAGTCGTGTGGACTCAATGGGCTCGTGGGCCCCACACGGAATAAATCCACGATAAGTGGCAAATATTGGACTAGGCTATATCGTTCGTATAGCCGTGACTGAAATTAGCCTGAATGGGCCACACGAGCGTGTGGGCCCACTTGGGCCAAATATTGGGCTTTGGGCCCATTTACACTGTTTTGACCATATATGAAGCGACTGTAGACCTTCTGGAAGGTTGTAAAATGACTAAAATACCCCTAAAGAGTAAAATGACTGAAATACCTCTAAAGAGTAAAATGACTGAAATACCCCTAAAGAGTAAAATGTTTGATGTGTTCATGATTTGTATATGTTTGTTACTGAATATGACATTCTGCATATACGTATGATTTATGACATGGCATACTACATGGGGGTGGGATACTATTATGGAGGAAGTATACTGTACTGGTGGCTCTGCCACATATACTGCCAGCCTTGCTGCGTTACTGTTATTGGTAGCCTTGATACGTTACTGTTACAGGTGTCTTTGCCACATATACTGTTATTACTGGCAGCTATGCTGCAATATTGGTGTGTTGGTTGGATGGGTTGATTTTATCCCCACATGGTGTGTTGGTTGGTACGGGTGGTGTGTTGGTTGGATTGGGGTGGATTACATATGTGCATCATATTGATACTGTATTGGGCTTAGGCCCACATTGATTACTGTAATGGGCCAAGGCTCATACTGTACTATTACTGAATAGGGCTCAGGCCTAGACTATTACTGCATGATAGGGATTACACACTTAGTTCTCGTAACTCACCCTTTTCCTTTAACTGTACAGGTAATCCCCAGCCTTAGATGATTTGGAGCTACGAGGGACTTGCAGGTGGCCACACGTTCGTTAATATTTTATTTTAGACCTAGTTATTTAATTTAAATATTGGGTTGATATTTATGTAATAAGGCCTCTGGTGTTTTCAATTTCTTTTAATTGGGTTTAATTTGTAATTTTGAAACTGCCAAACTGATATAAATAAGTTTTAAAAAATAATGACTGTTTTAAAAGACAAACACACATATTCAAACTTCAAAACGACATTAATTAGAGTAGCTTCCGCGGGTTTTTAACCAACTAAGAAACTAACAGTAATAAACATGGCAATCGTTTGAAAATGGTTTTTCTTTCATCAATCCTGATTTCAAAAAACAATTCGATGTGACATGTCAGATTCAATCGTAACTTCTAGGCCGGGTTTGGGGTGTTACAATATTTGTAAATATTAAATAATAATATTTACGGACTAACATGTCAGATTTGTGGCCCCAAAACCATTGTTTTGACACTTCAGAGAAATGGGCTGTTACAAATGACATTTCTTGTTCGACTGTTGAGTGCATTTTTCTTGAACTTTAAACACTTTGAGTGCTTTAAGTGAATCTTTAGTGAGGATTTCAATTTTTTTATTTTGAATTCAAGGTAATTACTCAAATAAGGGGAGACACCTATGTTTTCATGCTTTAAAAATTTTGGATTGGATTGTTTGAATCTTTAGTGCCCTTTTAGTTGAATTGCCAATACATAATTGTTTGCGAATTATTTTGAGACATTATTGATGAGAATAACAAGTTGAGAAAGATTAACTTTAATGTGAGTTGAGGATTTTGCTTGAAGGCAAGCAAACGCTTAAGTGTGGAGATATTTGATAAGTGATAAAAGTAACATATTTTAATCTCATTCTTAATGCATTTTTGAATGATTATTTATGAAAATTAGTAAATTTTATGCTCTTAATCCTTTAAATTCATGTTTTTATTCTTAGGATAGCATTTAGGAGCAAAATAAGCAAAAAATGATCGAAAATTAGACAAATAGAGTAGATTTTAAGAGGCACACAAGCTGGGCCTTCTCACACGACCTTGTGCTAGACAGTGTCGATTTCCCGTTTCGCATCCCAAACATGCAAAAAAAAAACTCAATTTTTAGGCTTTCATGGCATTCTAAAGTCTATAAATACCAACTAAAAGAAGAGAAGAGAAGGCAATCAGAGAATATTAAAAAAAAAACAACTCGAAGAACACCATTGGAGCAAACTCTGAAGTAGATTTCCATCAAGATTAAAGACCTCCTTTTAATTTCTTTTGAAGTTTTTATTAGTTTCTTTATTTCTTGTGGTTATTTGTGGTTATTCTATCTTTAAGATGTTTTTATTCACAATTATGAACTAATTTCCTAGATACCTAGGGGAGATGAACCCTATGATGAATTCTATTATTTGATTTCTGTCTTATGAGATAAATACTTTATTCTTGTTCTCAGTTATGTGTGCTTATCTCTTATTTTAATATTTTCAGGATATTAATTCATGTTTAATGTGCTTAAATCAGAGGAGGAAAAGTACCTGTTTAAGAGTAAATCTAACGTAATTGAGTGAAGTTGCATGCAATCCTTGAAATAGGATGACATCAATCTACCGGATTAGAGTCAAATCTAATAGTGGACTCCATAGATCAAGTTGATGCGACAATAGGTGTTTTAATTAGAAAAAAAATTTTCAATTAATCAATTTAGATTCAGTTGCTCTTACTCTCGAAAGAGATATTAGCATAATTTAGGGATTTCTACGGATCAAGATACCAAGTGAATAAATCGTTTAATTCAGATTCATAATGATAGATGAAGTATAGGTGGATTCTTTCCTGGGTATTGTTTCTCTCATTGGTTATTATTTAATTATTTTCCTGATTTATTCTCTGTTTATCTTTAGTTAAATTAATTTAGTAATTTTAGTTTAAACCAATCACTCCAATTAGTCGACTAAATAAAGGAAAATGGTAATTACCAGTACTTTTAGTCAACCTTAGAGCTTAATTCTTCATATTTATTGTGCATACACTTGTGAGCTTTCATTTTTTTTTCTATCAGCTCAAGTGTTTTTCTTTGTCTTTGTGCTTAATTGGAAAACACACTAATCTTGTAAGCATTATTTCTTTGTTTGCTTATTTGTTTCTCTTTGAGAGGGTTTGTGCCTTAAGATTATCGAAATCTTAAGGGAGTTGAAAGGTTAAACATTGTCCTTAAAGGTTGATCAAACTAATGAATTTGGGAAAATCCTTAGTTGTGGAATGTAACCTCCCAAACCCGAACTAGACGTTATGGCCATATCCTGAAGATTACATTGGCCATTGGAATGACACGAAAAAGCATTCGTATTTTGAATCACTCTTTAAAACCAATTGCCTCTTTATTTAAGACTAGTGTTCCTGATTATTTGCTTTGTTTCAAGAAAAATCATATTAATTTCAAAATCATCAAGCGTCTTTAGAATTTTTCTTGTAAAGATTAATTATTTCGGAAAAACTAAGTTATATTTTGTTAAAAACAAACTTTTAAATATTGTAGTGGAAAATCCTATTAATATCATATTTTTGTTAAAAAGTCTTTTTTTTCATGCATTTTCAATAAAACATTAGTGAGCAGTTTAAAACTTTAAATCATGTAAAAATAAAATAAAAATCCCCAAATATAAAGTTTCATGTCACAGCTAGACCTGCTCATAGGTCGTGCCACCTGGCCCGGCTCGAAGGCTTGCTCGAAAAGTGAGAATGTTTCGGTAAAAAAATAAGGCCCATTTAAGAAACGGGCTAGCCCTCAGGTAAGGAAATTTTTACCTGAGCCTAACCCGACCTGTAACATCCCAAAAATTAGGGGTTTGTGATTCTTGCTTAATTGCATGTTGTGCGTGCTTTGTGGGTTATTTGAGGGTGTTTAGGGGCTCTAGGGATGCCTGGGTGCGAGGCCAAGCCTTGAAAAAATTTTGATTTTTGGGCTCTTTAGGGGAGAGGGCTGTTGGAAGCAAGACTTAAGGGAATTTGAATGTGTTTTGCTAACACAAGTGAGCTAGTGGCAAGATGGTGTGGCGTTACAAGGGAAGCATGGGGAAGTGGAGTTCGAATCCCACAAGCTGCAATTAGTAGCTTTTATTTTTTGCTTTAGGAGAGGAGGAAGCAAATTTGGGATCAAACTCTGCCATGGGAGTTGGAGAATGGGTCAAACCATTTGAATGGATGAAGGAGTGGGTTTGTGGGAGGAAAAAGGGGAGTAAATCTTAGGATAGGGGAGAGTGGTAGTGGTGGTCGAATTTGGGAGTGTTGTGGGGAGGTGAAATTCGGCTAAGGAGTGGTGCATGCATTTTTGGCTAGTAAAGAGTGTAGGTGCCAAATCTTTCCTTAGTGTTTTGGGTACTTTTTCCTCTTTCTTTTCTTCTCTCATTTGTGTTCTTTACCGGCTCTTTTGTGAGTTGACCACTCGTGCATTTTTCTTTCTTCAACCTTCTGTCTCTTTTACTTTCTCTTGTCAAGTGCCGAATGTACTCTGCTTCATCAAACTAAGCCTCCATTTCCTTTTTCTCTTCTTTTCTCGTTGCATTACTTTTTCTCCTCTGGCCGAATGCAACATACTCTTCTCCCCTTATTGTTCTTTCCCTCTCCATTCAAAGCATAAGCAGAAATACTTACAATCTTGACCCTTTGTGGGTAGGGCCGAATCTATTCTCCCCTAGCACTTCATCTCTTGTTCTCTTTTTGGTCAAGCCGGAACTAATCTCTTCTTTTTCTTCCCAGTTGGTTATCATCCGTGAAGGCCGAATATTGTTATAAGCAATCTTGAGTTTTCTAATCGTTGGTAAGACTGCCTACAACCAATAAAGGTTTGCTATATCTCCTCTCTTTCTCTTTTGGTTTCTTTAAGCCGAAGGGCTGGTTCTTAAATTATTGTAGAGTAGCGTTCTAATGTGCTCTTGTTGACGATCAACGCTAGGGACCCAATATACCTAATCTCGGAAAAAGGCAGATTACCTTGGTGTTGGGGAAGATTGCATCACGTGGTAAGTGAGGCCTATTCTGTTGAATACATCAACATGTCGATTTTCATGAAGTAGAGGATAACTTTTGTCTAATCGTTCTTTTAGGTGTTTGGAAGCGGTGGAAGTCACAACTCGTAAATAGGTGTGTAATCTCACACCAATGTTGATGAAAGCATGTATTGCTCTGTTAATCGGCCAAAAGCCGAAAAGCCAAAAAACGACAACCGTGACCACTCGAGCGTGTGAGCGCTTGTAGTGATAAACCGAGCCACTAGTGATGGCGGTAGATCGTTGAGAGTGTCACGAGCACCCTCGGGAAACTGAGGCCGTAACGAGCCTAATAGAGCCGAAACGGGCTAAATGGGCCCAATGGGCTAATGGGGCCACATGAGAAAAATTGATAGAAAATTACCGAATGATGGATGCGACTGCGAAGTCTACAAAACCGAGACCGAAACCATGCTAAATGGGCCACACGAGCGTTTGGGCCCATTTGGGCCGGGATTGGTTTTAGGCCCAATTGCACCGTAGAGACCCAAAAAGGGTCCCGACACCAACACCACACATTTCATTTATTTTGCATTTTAACCCTCAAAAATTTATTTTCTCAATTTAGCCCTAATTACTCAAATTTACCAAAAATCTCAATACAAAACATATTAATCTAACATATATCTTTCAATATTCATCAACTATCATCATAAAACTCATGAACTCATCAATGGCACATTTCAAAATATTCATCAAAATCAAAAATTCAAGCATGGGTCTTGAAGTATTTGAAGCAACGATTACAAAAACTTAAAAATTATCGAAAACCGAACAAAACTCATACCTTAAATTACTTGAGCAAGAGCCGAATGTTTAAAATCTTCAAACTATTTCTTTTCCTTTCAAGAATCGGTGGTGGATGATGAATAAAGACATAATTTAACTTTGTCTTTTGTTTAATATTACTTATTTATCATTTTACTTATTTAACCTTTATAATAAAATAAGAAAAACATATAGACTATGTCCAAAACCATCCATTAGCCATCCACTATCATATTTATGGCATATTTCTACTTTAAGGACTTCATATTAAGAAACCACTAACAAATAGGCACTTTTTACTATAGTTTGTAACTTTTACACTTTACGCGATTAAGTCCTTTTATTTAATTAAGCACACAAACAATCAAATTTTCATACGAAACTTTCACACATAATAATTCACATATATTAAACATAGAAAATAATATTTAAATATTTTTGGACTCGAATTTGTGGTCCCGAAACCACCATTTTGATTAGGGTCAAATTCGGACTGTTACAGCTCTCCTCCCTCTAGGAATTTTTGTCCCCGAAAATCTTACCGTTAAATAGGGTCAGATATTGTTGTCGCATTGAATCCTCAGGCTCCCACGTAGCCTCCTCTATTCCATGACGATTCCATAATACTTTTACTAACGGAATTTTCTTGTTTCTCAACTCTTTCACTTCACGAGCTAAGATACGGATTGGTTCCTCTTCGTACGTCATATCAGATCGGATTTCAATTTCAGACGGGGCAATTAAATGTGACGAATCTGATCAATATTTACGGAGCATTGAGACATGAAACACATTATGGATCTTTTCAAGCTCAGAGGGCAATCGTAATCTATACGCAACAGGCCCGACTCGTTCAATGACTTCATACGGTCCGATGAATCTCGGACTCAAATTGCCTTTTCGTCTAAATCGAAGCACTTTCTTCCATGGTGAAACTTTCAGAAATACCCGATCTCCAACCTGAAACTCAATGTCTTTATGTTTCAAATCCGCGTATGACTTTTGGCGATCTGATGCAACTTTCAAACTATCTCGGATTATTGCCACTTTCTGTTCAGTCTCTTTAATCAAATCAACCCCGTGTATCTTGTTATCACTGAGCTCGGTCCAGTACAATGGTGTATGACACTTGCGGCCGTACAAAGCTTCGTAGGTTGCCATTTTGATACTAGATTGAAAGCTATTATTGTAAGCAAATTCAATCAAAGGTAAGTATCACTCCCACGTACCTTCAAACTCGAGGACGCAACATCTCAACATATCCTCAAGTATCTGAATGGTTCGTTCAGATTGACCATCTGTCTGCAGGTGAAAAGCTGTGCTAAAATGTAGCTTGGTACCTAAAGCATCTTGCAATTTCTTCCAAAACCGCGACGTGAATCTCGGGTCTTTGTCTGAAGCAATGGAAATCGACACACCATGTAATCTCACAATTTGAGATACATACAACTCAGCAAGCTTATCGAGCGAATATTTCGTACGAACTGGAACAAAGTGAGCTGATTTGGTTAGTCTATCCACTATAACCCAAACTGCATCTTTCTTGCTCGGTGTCGTAGGCAAACCGGATACAAAATCCATAGCAATTCTATCCCATTTCCATTCAGGTATCATGATCGACTGAAGTAACCCAGAAGGCACCTGATGTTCGGCTTTTACTTGCTGACAAATTAAGCACTTCGAGACAAATTCAGATATATCCCATTTCATACCAGGCCACCAATAGAATTGTTTCAAATCATTATACATTTTCGTGCTACCCGGATGTACCGACAATCAACTATTATGAGCCTCATTTAATATCATCTGAATCAAATCCACATTCCTCGGAACACATATTTTGCCTTTGAAGTTCAAACAATCATTTTCATCAATTCGAAACTCTGACTCTGCATTACTTTCACACTGAATTCATCTTGCCATCGTATCTTTGTCAACTCTCTAAGCATCACAAATTTGTTGCTTAAACAACGGTCTTGCTTTTACCTCGGCTACTATCGAACCATCACCAGACATAGCCATATGTGCATTCAACGCACGAAGAGCAAATAATGACTTCCGACTTAAAGCATCTGCAACAACGTTAGCCTTTCCCGGATGGTAGTCAATCACTAGCTCGTAATCTTTCAACAGCTCTAATTATCTGCGTTATCTCAGGTTTAGATCTTTCTGAGTCATCAGATACTTTAAACTTTTGTGATCTGAATAAACATGACATTTCTCCCCGAACAAGTAATGACACCAAATCTTTAACGCGAATACAATAGCTGCTAGCTCCAAATCATGTGTCGGGTAATTTCTTTCATGCGGCTTCAATTTTCTCGAAGCGTAGGCTACGACTTTGCCTTCCTGCATCAAAACACTACCCAAACCATTCAAAGAACCATCACTATAAACAACAAATTCTTTACCCGATTCAGGATGAACTAACACTAGAGCTTCGATCAAAAGGGCTTTCAACTGATCGAAACTTTTCTGACACTTTTCCGACCATTCAAATTTAGCGTCTTTCTGTAATAGCTTTGTCAATGGGGTAGCTATTATTGAAAAACCTTTCACAAATCGTCTGTAGTAACCAGCAAGTCCCAGAAAGCTTCAAATTTTGGAAACATTCTTCGTGGGTTTCCAATCGAGTATAGCCGATATTTTATTCGGATCAACCCAAATACCTGATGCTGAAATAACGTGGCCTAGGAAACTGACTTCACTTAACCAGAACTCACATTTGCTAAACTTCGCATACAACTGCTTATCTCGCAAAGTTTGTAGCACCAATCTTAGATGCTCAGCATGCTCGGTTTCATCTCTAGAGTAGATTAGAATATCATCTATAAACACTACCACAAATCGATCCAAATACTGTCTGAAAATCCTGTAACACCCCAAACCCGGTCAACACGCTACGACCGAATCCGGCATGTCACAGGGTAAAAGTATTTTGAAGAAACAAATCATTGGTTTAATTTTATGGAAAAAAAAGGCTATCGAAGAACATTTTATCGATTTGGGTTTGAAAGAAAACACTTCTGGGAAAATCATTTATCGTTTCTATTTTTGGAAAGTCGGTTGGTTCCGCGAAAGCTCGAGTGAGTTTAAAATAATTAAGTTAAAACCGTTTCGTTTTTGAGCTTGAAGAAAAACTTAGTTTGAAAAAACAGTTGAGTTAGCTTGTCGTTATCACCATTCGTTATTACCCAAAGTAAAGTTGTAAATCCCCGATATTAAGCATGATTTTCAAAACGTTGATTTTACCGGTTATTTGAGCATGCAATGTTATTTAACTTATATATAATGTGATAAAACTTAAAAGCAAATAAAACCCAAAATAATAATCTTAGCGGCCTTATTACAAATCCAAAACCGAATTTAAAGCAATTCATAGACCGGAATAAGAGTTTAAACCACAGCCCAAAAGCAACATGCATGGCCACCTCGAGTCCTCCCCAGCTCCATATCCGCGATCTATGCCTCATCTGCAAAATGTAAGGGAAGGGGTGAGTCGCCGAGACTCAGTGCATAAATCCCCATCCCGATATTAACAAGCACTTACACAATTCAATAGTAAATATCCCAATCATGCAAACCCAACCTAACCATCCGAACTCCTGTGTCTACCCCGTGTGGTCAAAACCACTGGTGGTCAAAACCACTGGTGGTCAAAACCACTGGTGACCGTAGTCACAAATCATATAAGTGTGGTCAAAACCACTGGTGACCGCAGTCACAAATCATATGGTGGGGCCAACCCACCGTGTGGTCAAAACCACTGATGACAATCCCATAATCAACATGTGGGGCTAACCCACTGTGGTACCAAACCACTGGGACGAGTCACAATAATCCATGTATGGTCAAAACCACTGGTGACCGTAGTCACAAATAGTATCCATGTGGTCAAAACCACTGGTGGTCAAAACCACTGAGACTAGTCACAAATAATAAGAAAAGCGGGGCCAACCCACTGTGTGGTCAAAACCACTGGTGACAGTCTAAATCGTCCTTCCCCCTCCTCTCATCATACCCACAGCAGTGAACATACTTGTCATGACATAAATATCATATTTAAAATGCAAATATCACATAGCATAGCATGATCCAATGGAATCGCAACACATCACGATAATTAATCGACAAGGGACTTACTCGGAGTCCACGCACATACCCACAAAGCAAAACACTGCTTTCAATGGCTATTTCGGCTTTTAACGGTAAACATAATTAACATATATTACAAATGGAGTGTGCAAGAGTTACACACCTGACTACTTGCGGTTCTAGCGAAATCCCGAAACTACGATCTACCCACAAACTGATAGAACCTTAAAGATCCAAATGCTTGCCTTCACATTTCCTATAATCGGCCAACACCAAACCATTGAGAACATAGCCATTCGGCTTTAAACATGAAATCCCTAAGGATATATCGCACAGGGATAGCCACCCTTACCTTAAGACCTTTCGACCTTTAAGTAAATCCCAAAGCAACGCGATGACAATCTCCCCCTACAATCGGCTAAGCACTAGACATCATAAACGAGTAGCCTTCGGCTTTTGAAAGAAGAAGAAGAAGATCCGAAACGATAGAACCCTTACCTAGATCGACAACCAAACCCCGACGATCCACTGAATACGGCTACACTCCTCCCTTACTGACAGATTTGGCCACTAACCACCAAGGTTCGACACACCCCAATGATGTTTAGGGATTTCGGCTACTTCACCAATATAAGAGATTTCAGTCAAGAAGATTCAGCTACAGATCCAAAAGAAAGAAATGGATTTCGGCACTCCAAAGGGGATTAGAACACGCGAGAAGAGAAGAGAAATAAGGCCAAGGGTATTCGGCCAAAACACCTTGAAGGAAAGAGAAGAGAGTAAACAAGGTTTTCGGCTTTTCAAAATGGAAAAGATGGAGAAGAAAAATGAAGCAAGAATGGATGGATTCGGCAAAGAAGAGAAAAGGTTTCGACCCAATGAGATTGAGAGAACAAGAAGAAATCAAAATGGGAAAAAGAGTGTTACTTTCGGCTTTTGAGAAAAAATGGAGAAAAGAAAGTGAAAGCAAAGTTTCGGCTCTTTAAGGAAATATCAAAAAAAAAATGATTCGGCCAAGCACCCCAATTGTCGAAAATAGAAGAAGAAAAAGATGCAAGTGAGGTTTCGATTTTGACCCTAAACGAAAGAGGAAGAAAACTCTCTCAACTAGCCGAAATGCTCCCCAAAACCACTAAGGACATTCGGCATACCCTTTTTGCTACCCCAACCGATTCCTCTAACACCCTTAGTTTTGGCATTCGGCCAACACTAAGCTCCCTTAGCCGATTCCTCAAAATCCTCCTAGCCACCCATTCAAACGAGTTTGAAAAGTTCAAACTCCTCAATTTCCTCTCCTTCATCTGCTCCAATCTGTTGACCTCTTCCATCCTTATCTTAGAGAGTCCATCCTGAGCACACTACATTCTTAGCTTTGGCGTCAAAAATAATAAGCAGAAAGGGGATTTTTGCTGCTCGAACCAAGGCCCTCCTAGCTCCCTTTGGCGTCACCTCCTTTGTACCTGAGTAGCGCCTCCCTTGCCACTTTGCCACTGGAATTTTTGTGTCATAACACTCCAGCAACCTCTCTTAATCCCTAACTTCCCTAGCTCCCCCTTCCAAATAGTTAAAACAAAAATTTTAGCCATGACTCAGGCCTAACCCGAGGTCATGCCTGGACCCCAAAACACCCTAAACTAGCACAGCAGGCATATTATCACATGCAATCACACCAAAAATGTAGAGACCCCGATTTAAGGATGTTATAGTTCTACCCCCCTTAAAAATAATTTTGGCCGCGAAATTACCTGATCAGAAGAGTTGAGGGTATTGCTGCCGCATCACATCCTCTGGTTCCCACGTGGCCTCCTCCGTACCATGGTTCCGCCATAATACTTTTACCGTGGGAACTGACTTCCTACGCAGAACTTTGACATCCCGATCGAAAATTCGCACTGGTTCCTCTTCGAAAGACAAGTCTGAGCTCACCTCTATCTCCTCAACTGGCACAACATGTGACGGATCTGATCGATAGCGCCTAAGCATTGAAACATGAAACACGTCGTGAATCTGACTTAATTCAGCTGGCAACTCGAGCTGATAGGCTATTGGTCCCACTCGCTTCAACACCGTATACGGCCCGATAAACCTAGGGCTTAGCTTGCCCTTCCGACCAAATCTCAACACTTTCTTCCACGGCGATACCTTCAGAAAGACCTTGTCCCCTACTACATACTCTATATCCCTACTCTTAAGATCGGCATAAGACTTCTGCCTGTCCGACACTTCCTTCAGACGAGCCCGAATCACCTTAACCTTATCCTCTGTTTCCGCAACCAACTCTAGACCCAACATCTGCCGTTCAGCCAGTTCTGTCCAACACGTAGGAGTACGACATTTCCGTCTATATAATGCCTCATATGGTGCCATCTGAATACTCGCTTGATAACTGTTGTTATAAGCGAACTCTGCCAATGGTAGATACTCCTCCCAACTACCGCTGAAATCCAGAACACAACCCCTTAACATATCTTCTAGAATATGGATTACCTTTTCTGACTGTCCATCAGACTGCGGATGAAAAGCCGTGCTGAAATCCAACCTCGTACCTAACGCCTGATGCAAAGCTTTCCAGAACCTTGACGTGAACCTGGGATCCCTATCCGAGATAATTGACACTGGCACTCCATGCAACCTTACTATCTCTGCCACATACAACTTGGCTAACTTCTGGAGCGAGTAATCAACTCAAACTGGTATGAAATGAGCTGATTTTGTCAGACGATCCACAACCACCCAGACTGAATCCTTCTTGCTAGGCGTAAGGGGTAGCCCACTGACGAAATCCATCGCAATCCTTTCCCACTTCCACTGCGGAATCTTTACCGACTGCAATAGACCTAACGGCAACTGATGCTCAGCTTTGACTTGCTGGCATGTCAGACACTTACCCACAAACTCAGTTACCTCCCGCTTCAGACCCGGCCACCAGAACTGTTCTCTCAAATCTCGATACGTTTCGCTACCTCCAGGGTGCATAGCGTATGGGCTGCTATGAGCTTCCTGAAGAATCCTCTGTCTCAACTCAACGTCCTTCGGCATACATACCTTCCCTTGGAAACACAGTACTCCATCCCTGCCCAAGCTGTAACCTTCCAACTCACCATTTTGCACTTGCAACTTCCGAGCACTCAAAACCTCATCCACCAGCTGCCTCTCCTTAACCTGATCAATCCAAGTCGACTTTACTTGCAATTCTGCCAATAGACTCCCGTCGTCATATAGACTAAGGTGAGCAAACATCGCTCTCAAGTCTGCTACCACCTTCCGGCTCAACGCGTCAGCCACTACGTTAGCCTTACCCGGATGGTACTCAATCGAGCAGTCGTAGTCCTTTAACAACTCGATCCACCTCCGCTGCCTCAAATTCAAGTCCTTCTGAGTCAAGAGGTACTTCAGACTCTCAGGATCCGTGTAAACTATCGACTTCTCCCCATACAAGTAATGCCTCCAAATCTTCAAGGAAAAAACCACTGCAGCCAACTCCAAGTCATGCATCGGGTAGTTACCTTCATGAGGTCTCAACTGTCGAGACGCATACGCCACTACTTTCCCCTCTTGCATCAGCACACACCCTAAGCCAGTATGTGATGCATCACAATAGAACGTGAATTCCTTCCCTGCTTCCGGCTGAATCAAAACCGGAGCTTCTGTCAGAATCTTCTTTAACTTGTCGAAACTTTCTTGCTATTTTTTAGACCACACAAACGGAACCCCTTTTCTCAACAATTTGGTCAACGGCGCTGCAATCAAAGAGAAACCTTCTACGAACCTTCTGTAATATCCTGCCAAACCCAGAAAACTTTGAATCTCTGCTATCGACTTAGGCGGTTTCCAATCCAACACTACCTCAATCTTTCGAGGATCCACCCTAATCCCCTTAGCTAATACTACATAACCCAAGAAAGTTACCTCTTTAAGCCAAAACTCGCACTTACTAAACTTGGCGAATAACTGCTTCTCCCTCAAAACCTGTAAAACCACCCGAAGATGCGCGTCATGTTCCTCCTCAGATTTCGAGTACACCAAAATGTCGTCTATAAACATTACGACAAATCGATCCAAGTACGGTTGGAACACCCGATTCATCATGTCTATGAATGCTGCCGGCGCATTGGTCAACCCGAACGGCATTACCAAAAACTCGTAGTGCCCATAACGAGTGCGAAATGCTGTCTTATGAATATCAGCCTCCATCACTTTGAGTTGATGATACCCCGACCTACGATCAATCTTAGAGAAAATCGAGGCACCCTTAAGCTGATCAAACAAGTCGTCTATCCTGGGCAACGGATACTTGTTCTTGATTGTCAACTTATTTAGCTGGCGGTAGTCTATACACATCCGCATTGTCCCGTCCTTCTTATTAACAAAGAGCACAGGCGCTCCCCAAGGATATACACTCGGCCGTATGAAACCCCTGTCCAACAATTCCTGAATCTGCGCCTTTAACTCCACCAATTCCTTCGGCGCCATCCTATATGGGGCAATAGACACTGGCGCGGTTCCTGGCAACAGATCTATACCAAACTCAGCTTCTCGGCCCGGAGGCACACCCGGAAGTTACTCTGGGAATACATCAGCAAATTCCCTCACGGTTCGGACACTCTCTACAGCTGAATCCTTGGCTTCCAAAGCACAGACATGCACCATAAATGCCTCACAACCTTTCCTCACCATTTTCTCAGCCTTCAGCGTAGAGACAACATTGGATAGGTAATCTCTCCTATTACCTATCATCACCACCTCTTCACCTTCCATTGTCTTCAACACCATGTGCTTAGCTGCGCAATCCAAACTGGCCTGGTACTTCACTAGCCAATCCATCCCAAGAATCAGATCGAACTCCCCAAACAGTAGTTCCATCAAGTCAGGCAAAAAACACTACCCCTTGAAGTTCTAGGGGTACATCCCTATACAGTTTATTTACTTCTACAGAGTGACCTAGAGGGCTTATTACTGTCATCTCCCTAGAAGTAACCTCAGAGTCCAAGTTCATGGTTTCCACTATGCTACTGGCAACATACGAGTGCGTCGAACCAACATCTATCAAAGCAGTATAAGGTAGCCCAAAGATTAAGAACGTATCGGTTATGACGTCCGGTGCGTCAACCTCCTCTCGATGCCTCGCTGCGTAGACCAACCCAGGCTGTCTCGCCTCTGTACTACCTGTACTTCTGCCCGGTGCTCCGCGGCCTCTACCAGAACCATTACCTCCCCTAACCGAACCCAGACTGAAGCCTAGCTGACCTCTGCGGTTGCTGACCATCCCTCCTGAACTGTGTACGATTCTGATCCCCAGACTGAAGCCTAGCTGACCTCTGCGGACAATCCCTCACTTGGTACCCCATTGACCCACATTCGAAGCACCCTCTGTTTCCAGTCCAACATTCTCCCGTGTGAGACTTCCCACACCGAGCACACCGTGGCGACCACTGAGTATTAGCAGCAGCGGGCCTTGCCGCTTGATTCGGCCCACCATATCTAGCCATTTTTAGCTGATTCCCGACAGACCCTGACGACCCAGAACTCCTTTTATTCCAACTCCTATCCTGGTTCCGTCTCACTGACTATTTCACTTCCTCCGCAACCTTGGCCTTCTCTACCAGAACTGCAAATTCTCTCTCCTGCTGTGGAGCAATCACCATCCGCAGCTCATCTCTTAGCCCATCCTCGAATCTGACACAACGCTCATGCTCCGTGCCCACAATACCACGTGCATACTGACTTAACTGAAGAAATTCTACCTCATATTCCGATACTGACTTATTTCCCTGAACCAAATTCAGGAACGCTATACGCTGCGTATCGATGTAGCTAGACCCGATGTATTTCCTCTGATAAGCTGCCCTAAAGAAATCCCATGTGATGTCGTCAGCCATTGCTCCATTTCTAACTGTGAGCCACCACTGATATGACTCATCCCGGAGAAGAGATATATACCCTTCAGCTTCTCCTCAGCCATAAAATCCAGGTCGTCCATGATACGTTCTGTCGCCTCCAGCCAGTACTCTGCCGTATTGGGAGCCACACCAGATACACCTCTAAATACCTCCACGCCATTAGCCCAGAGTCGTTCGGACACAGATTTTCGAGCCCCCATACCTCCACCTGTTCCAGCTACTCTCTCCAAAACCCGCAGCATCGCCTGTGACACCGCGTCATCACCACCCGTCTGTTCCTGAAACTCAGCGCCCACAGCTGGCGGCGGCGGTGCATCATTTCCTGACCCATGGCCAGACCCAGCTGGCTCAGATATAGCCATCCTACCTCTACCTCGCCCACGTATATTACGCCCACGTCCTCGTGCACACATGACTATTGTTCATGAATTGATCTGATTTAAAATTTTTATGCGTGAGACTTATTCCACTGTTATTAAGGCACAATCTTATGAATAACTTAATACGGGGATCATTTTCGTAAGTTCGCACAATCCTAAGGTTCCAGTCCCTAAAGTGATTCCATAATACTATTAGTCATAGCATCATCATTACAAGCATATAAACAATAGTTAGGGGTACTTACCTGGGCGGATCGGTGCCGGAGACTCGGTGCCATGCTTTCCCAACCATATATTTCCCATTGAAACCTTTCATAACTCATTTTAAAACATTTTAGGCCTCGGGCCCATAGCCAAGCTTTTGAACTTGGCTCTGATACCATAATTGTAACACCCCAAACCCAGTCAACACGCTACGACCCAATCCGGCATGTCACAGGGTAAAAGTATTTTGAAGAAACAAATCATTGGTTTAATTTTGTGAAAAAAAATGGTTATTGAAGAACATTTTATCGATTTGGGTTTGAAAGAAAACACTTCTGGGAAAATCATTTATCGTTTCTATTTTTGGAAAGTCGGTTGGTTCCACGAAAGCTCGAGTGAGTTTAAAATAATTAAGTTAAAACCGTTTCATTTTTGAGCTTGAAAAAAAACGTAGTTTGAAAAAACAGTTGAGTTAACATGTCGTTATCACCATTCGTTATTACCCGATGTAAAGTTGTAAATCCCCGATATTAAGCATGATTTTCAAAACGTTGATTTTACCGGTTATTTGAGCATACAATGTTATTTAACTTAAATATAATGTGATAAAACTTAAAAGCAAATAAAACCCAAAATAATAATCTTAGTGGCCTTATTACAAATCCAAAACCGAATTTAAAACAATTCACAGACCGGAATAAGAGTTTAAACCACAGCCCAAAAGCAACATGCATGGCCACCTCGAGTCCTCCCCAGCTCCATATCCGCGATCTATGCCTCATCTGCAAAATATAAGGGAAGGGGTGAGTCGCCGAGACTCAGTGCATAAATCCCCATCCCGATATTAACAAGCACTTACACAATTCAATAGTAAATATCCCAATCATGCAAACCCAACCTAACCATCCGAACTCCTGTGTCTACCCCGTGTGGTCAAAACCACTGGTGGTCAAAACCACTGGTGGTCAAAACCACTGGTGACCGTAGTCACAAATCATATAAGTGTGGTCAAAACCACTGGTGACCGCAGTCACAAATCATATGGTGGGGCCAACCCACCGTGTGGTCAAAACCACTGATGACAATCCCATAATCAACATGTGGGGCTAACCCACTGTGGTACCAAACCACTGGGACGAGTCACAATAATCCATGTGTGGTCAAAACCACTGGTGACCGTAGTCACAAATAGTATCCGTGTGGTCAAAACCACTGAGACTAGTCACAAATAATAAGAAAAGCGGGGCCAACCCACTGTGTGGTCAAAACCACTGGTGACAGTCTAAATCATCCTTCCCCCTCCTCTCATCATACCCACAGTAGTGAACATACTTGTCATGACATAAATATCATATTTAAAATGCAAATATCACATAGCATAGCATGATCCAATGGAATCGCAACATATCACGATAATCAATCGACAAGGGACTTACCCGGAGTCCACGCACATACCCACAAAGCAAAACACTGCTTTTAATGGCTATTTCGGCTTTTAACGGTAAACATAATTAAGATATATTACTAATGAAGTGTGCAAGAGTTACACACCTGACTACTTGCGGTTCTAGCGATATCCCGAAACTATGATGTACCCACAAACCGATAGAACCATGAAGATCCAAACGCTTGCCTTCACATTTCCTATAATCGGCCAACACCAAACCATTGAGAACGTAGCCATTCGGCTTTAATCATGAAATTCCGACGGATATATCGCACAGGGATAGCCACCCTTACCTTAAGACCTTTCGACCTTTAAGTAAATCCCGAAGCAACGCGATGACAATCTCCCCCTACAACCGGCTAAGCACTAGACATCATAAACGAGTAGTGGCTTTTGAAAGAAGAAGAAGAAGATCCAAAACGATAGAACCCTTACCTAGATCGACAACCAAACCCCAAAGATCCACTGAATACTGCTACACTCCTCCCTTACTGACAGATTCGGCCACCAACCACCAAGGTTCGGCACACCCCAGTGATGTTTAGGGATTTCGGCTACTTCACCAATATAAGAGATTTCAGTCAAGAAGATTCAGCTACAGATCCAAAAGAAAGAAATGGATTTCGACACTCTAAAGGGGATTAGAACACGCGAGAAGAAAAGAGAAATAAGGCCAAGGGTATTCGGCCAAAACATCTTGAAGGAAAGAGAAGAGAGTAAACAAGGTTTTCGAATTTTCAAAATGGAAAAGATGGAGAAGAAAAATGAAGCAAGAATGGATGGATTCGGCAAAGAAGAGAAAAGGTTTGGCCCAATGAGATTGAGAGAACAAGAAGAAATCAAAATGGGAAAAAGAGTGTTGCTTTCGGCTTTTGAGCAAAAATGGAGAAAAGAAAGTGAAAGCAAAGTTTCGGCTCTTTAAGGAAATATCAAAAAAAAAAGATTCGGCCAAGCACCCCAATTGTCGAAAATAGAAGAAGAAAAAGATGCAAGTGAGGTTTCGGGTTTGACCCTAAACGAAAGAGGAAGAAAACTCTCTCAACTAGCTGAAATGCTCCCCAAAACCACTAAGGACATTCAGCATCTCCAACACCCTTAGTGTTTGGCATTCGGCCAACACTAAGCTCCCTTAGCCGATTCCTCAAAATCCTCCTAGCCACCCATTCAAACGAGTTTGAAAAGTTCAAACTCCTCAATTTCCTCTCCTTCATCTGCTCCAATCTGTTGACCTCTTCCATCCTTATCTTAGAGAGTCCATCCTGAGCACACTACCTTCTTAGCTTTAGCGTCAAAAACAATAAGCAGAAAGGGGATTTCTGCTGCTCGAACCAAGGCCCTCCTAGCTCCCTGTGGCGTCACCTCCTCTGTACCTGAGTAGTGCCTCCCTTGCCACTTTGCCACTGGAATTTTTGTGTCGTAACACTCCAGCAACCTCTCTTAACCCCTAACTTCCCTAGCTACCCTTTCCAAATACTTAAAACAAAAATTTTAGCCATGACTCAGGCCTAACCCGAGGTCATGCCTGGACCTTAAAACACCCTAAACTAGCACAGCAGGCATATTATCACATGCAATCACACCAAAAATGCAGAGACCCCGATTTAAGGATGTTACAAATCTGATTCATCAGATCTATAAAACAGCAGGTGCATTAGTAAGCCCAAAAGGCATAACCAAAAACTCATAATGTCCATACCTCGTTCGAAAAGCAGTCTTCGGCACATCAGAATCTCTGACTCGCAACTGATAATAACCCGATCTCAAATCTATTTTTGAAAACACTAAAGCCCCTTTCAACTGATCAAACAAGTCGTCAATCCGAGGCAATGGGTATTTATTCTTTATGGTTACCTTATTCAGCTGCCGATAATCAATGCACATTCGCATAGTCCCATCTTTCTTTTTCACAAATAGAACTGGTGCACCCTAAGGAGAGAAACTCGGTCGTGCAAAGCCCCTATCTGTTAACTCTTGCAACTGTACTTTCAACTCTTTTAATTCGGTAGGTGCCATTCGATACGGAGCTATTGAAATCAGAGTCGTCCCCGGTACTAATTTAATACCAAACTCTATCTCTCGAACTGGTGGTAAACCTGGTAATTCTTCAGGAAACACATCTGGGTATTCACACACAACTGGTACGGATTCAATCTGCTTTTCAGTCACTTTACTATCCAACACATAAGCCAAGTAAGCTTCACACCCTTTTCTCACATACTTACAAGCTAACATCAAGGATATTACTGTCGGTAACCCATTCAAGTCATTAGATTCAATTCGAATGATTTCACCGCTCTGACATCTCAAATCAATGGTCTTTCTTTTACAATTAACAACAGCGTCGTGCAAAGTTAACCAATCCATTCCCAAAATTATATCGAACTCATCGAAAGGCAACAACATTAAATCAGCTAGAAAGCATGAATCCTGAATCATCAACGGGCAACTTTTACACACTTTATCAACCAGAACACATCGACCCAAGGGGTTTGATACACGAATCACAAACTTAGTAGACTCAACAGGCAGAGTCTTACTGGATACTAAAGTTTCACACACATATGAATGAGTCAAACCCGGATCAATCAATGCAATCACAGTAGTATCATAAAGAGTGAAAGTACCGGTGATAACATCTGGGGAAGAAGCATCCACTCTGGCACGTATAGCATATGCTCTAGCAGGTGCTCGAGCCTCAGATTGAACTGCAGCATCCTTTGTTCCTCTCTGACTGCCACCTACATTCCCCGAATGTCTGGGTGGTCTGCATCGTGCTGACGTGTTGCTCAGTCTTGTATTCTGGGCCGTATTTTGCTCGGCTAGCATCGGGCACTCTCGAATAAAATGATTCGACGATCCACATTTAAAGTAGGACCGATCATAGAATCTACAACTCCCGGAATGCCATTTACCACAATGCTTGCATTCAACCTGATTCTGTTAGACATTACCAACACTGGCCATCGAAGTAGCTCGAGATCTCGCAGGAGGTCGCTCTTGTCTAGAGAAGTCTGAAGTAGCCTTCTGTCGACTGGATTCATCTTTAAACTTCTTTGGTGCGGCATGAAAGGTCTTACTCGATGATCTTTTTCGAATTTCTTTAGCTTCGAACTCGACTTTTCTTTTCTCTTTTCCAAGCTCTTCGGCTTTGCAAGCTCGTTTGACAAGTACCACAAACACCTTAATATCAAGTATGTCGACTAGCAACTTAATATCTTCATTTAGACCGTATTCAAATCTTTTACACATAATGGCTTCAGTTGACACACATTCTCGGGCATATCGGCTCAATTTGACAAACTTCCGTTCATACTCAGTCACGGTCATTCGACCCTATTTCAATTCCAGAAATTCTTTTCGTTTCTGATCAATGAATCTCTGACTGATGTACTTTTTACGGAATTCTATCTGAAAGAATTCCCAGGTCACTTTCTCCCTCAAAACCACCGATACTAGTGTATTCCACCAGTGATATGCGATGTCCCGTGATAAGGATATAGCACATTTCAAGCATTCGTCTAAAGTACATGACAGCTCATCAAGCACCCGGATGGTATTATCAAGCCACATCTCAGCTCGTTTCGCGTCGTCATCATCATTAGCTTTAAATTCTTCGGCCCCATATTTCCTGATTTTATCAACGGGAGGCCTGCTAGATCTCATCGGATCTACCATCGGAGGTGCTGAAGGTATCGGAGTTGGATTAGTCGGGGGTGGAGGTTGTTGTATAGCCGGATTAGTCCGGATAAATTGGGTAAACCATTCATTCATCATCTGGTAGAAGGCTTGCTTAGCCTCCCCCTCATTGCTACCCGAGATAGGTCGAGAGTCTACCGGTGCTGACCCACGTGCGAGATCAGGCGCTACGCTCTCTACATTATCAGCTACGTCTCTATGGGGATCCATTTACTAAATAAAACACAATTTTAAATGTCAGAAGTCACCACACTATCATATTATAAAATTTAAGGCATGTATAGCTAGACTCACACGCGTTACGGTAGTCCTAGAATCGACTAAACCGTAAGCTCTGATACCAATCAAATGTAACACCCCTAACCCGTATCCGTCGCCGGATTAGGGTTACGGGCATTACCATGTAAGTCAAAACTTTTATTCTATCAATTAAATCTTAGTTAAAAAAATCCTTATTAAAAGATTCAATTATAAACAGACAATCACATATGCATAATACATACTTAATACACTAAACTAAGTCATATACAATATGATCATGGATGAACACAAAATGATCATGCGATGTACATTTCAATAATACCACACAACAATGCAAATACCATAAACCTCATTTATCATATCTTTATTGATTGATAAAGTACTCAAACTAACAAACCAATCATATCTAATTAATTAAAATAAACATGATCCAAATATCGTCTCATTTTAACTTACTTATAGGACCGAAAACATATGATTTAAAACCTTATCCCATATGGACGAAATATACAAGCTCATTATATTATCATACACACACTTATTTACTTGGCCGAATATACAAGGACATATATATATAATTTCATGTACATTACATAGCTTGTACTAAGTTTAGATAGATTCAAACATTTAATCAAATCAAGGAATCACATATAGCTAATTACATATATATAAATACATCATAGATATGCACATTTACCATATTCGAAAGTAAGCTTAAACAACTAATTCTTCAAGCATATTAGTTACATTTGGATATTTCTCATAAGCTTAGTCGAACACACACATGCATTGCATAACATAATTCATATTTCATAAAATGACTATGGTTAATACACGCACATAAATTCTAAATGATACTTAACTAACACATACTAGCCTTGACTTAAACATTTGACCATATTTAACATCTTAGCTTAAACTTAATGATCTTTTACAATATACATTCGAAAGTCATGCATACCAAAACTCATCCCATTCTTGACACATCAATACTTATGTCCACTTTCTAAAAGTTAACAAGAATTATACCTAATGACCTCACGGCAATCATTCATACACAAACATACCTATTTAGCATGAATTATTTATATCACATTCTCATTCGTCTTCCAAGCAAAATATACACGCATATTACATCAAGGATAAAATATACCATTGAACCTTAACATTTAAAAACAAGCCAGTTTCGCATGGCTTTCATTCATTATCATAATATCATTCGGAAACTTAGCTAGCCTATACATGCCTTAAGAACAAATGTCTAAACATTATAGGTACCAACGTGAGCCGATAGTGTGAATGACTTTAGTGACAATCCCTTGAACTTGTAGCTTGATCGAAATATATAAAACGAAACAATGAACACATACAAAGTAAGCTTACTAGCTTCGTAAGTCTTAAGCAACTTAACAATTCAACTAGGTATTCAATTAAATTAAACAGAATAAAATTCTTAACATTTATGAAATAACATAACACATATATACAGTTATGGCCGATTATCAATGTTCATACTGTAATATCCTGATTTTGTGGGTCTGTGCATTTGGGAGGTTGCATGGCTAAGTTGGTAGGTTAAGGCCTTGAGGTGTGTATTGGGCTCAGGTTTGGGCTTAAAACATGGGTGGAAATTTCTAATAAATAATGTTAGTTTATAAATTAAGTTAAGTAAGTATGTTTAGTAGCAAGTTGGGCTTGTGGCCCAAAGTTTAGAGGTGCTATAAGTGGGCATGTAGGTGGCGTCACAAGGGGGAGGAGTTTGGGCATAGTGTGGTTGCTTGGGGCCCAAATTAATGGGTCAAAGTTCGGCACTGAGAAGGGAAGGGGGTGTATGGCACAAAGGCTACAATTTAGGAGGTTTATTTCTTTTATTTTATGTAGATAAAAGCTGATAAAATGCTGATAATTAAGAGGGAATAGTTGGTTTTAAGGTGGCCTCTTCTAAAGGAGAGATAAGGATTGGGTTATCGCGCAGGATAAGAGCTATCAGGAGGGAGAGAGTTGGCCGAGACTCCAACTCTAAGTTGTGTGTGTATAGCCGAATTTTGTAGCTAGTTTTTCATCTTTTCTCTCATTCGTTTTTTCTTTTCTTTCTTTCCTCATACTTTTCTCTCTTCTAGCCGAAATTCCTTAGCCTTATTTCCCTCTCCAAAATTCTTCTGAAAGCTGAATCCCTCTGTCCATACTTCTTCTTCCATAGCTGAATCTTCAAGGGTGGTTTCTTTAAGGTGCACCATAGCCGAATGCTCCTCAGTAGTTTGGTGAGTTTTCAGGATCTTTTTCTTCTCTGTGATTACGCTCTTTTTCATTAAGTTCTAACCCGAATCATTTGTTCTAAGGCCCTATCGGTTTCACTCTCTGCTCTTGAAAGCCGAATCCTGTTACCTGTAGTGCCGATTTGTGGGAAAGCCGAAGGTAGGTTGGTGTGGGTTGGCCGAATGGCCTTTCTTATTCTTTATTCTTTTGGCTGATTATCATAAGGGTCTAATGGGTTGCGATTAAGGGGTTGGTTTAATATATGGGTGTTGGCTGACTGTAGGTTGGTGGTGAAGGTTTCTTAAGGGCTTTTCGGGACTCGACAAACTAGGTAAGGGTTTCGTTTAAACACTATGATTATTGATTATATCTCATCGGTTGATTGGTTTAGTGACCAAGGATTATTATGGACTCGAATAGCAGTCAAGCAGTAGGAGGGGTTGGATCTGTAAACCTAATGCCAAAATACAACAAGCGATCTGTGTCAGGAGTGCGCGATTGGCCATCCGGGTGTGGGCCGACATCGGAGTTAGATCGTAGGCCTATAGTGGTAGTCTCGAGTGACAGTAGCGTAGAATCAGTGAAAGCGTTAGTGCGAGAACCAGGTGTGTAACTCTTACACACTTTCTTTACTTATTATGTTAAATGTTATGTGTTGTGAAAAGCCGGAATGACGGAAATGGTTACCAAATTACCCTTGTGGGTAAAAGGCGAGGATGCCGGGTAAGTTGTTATGTTTCTCGCGTTGATTGTGATCTATGAGAGCATGACATTCTGTATACATAATTATGTATGTTAAGCATAATCATACTGATATTGTTAGCATAACTCTGTGTTCTGGGTGATGAGAGGAGGGGAAAGTATGATCTATCAGACTGTCACCAGTGATTTGGCATCACAACAGTGGGTTGGCCCCACATATTATAAAAATTGTGACTAAGTCTCAGTGGTTTGGGACCACCAGTGGTTTGGTACCACATATATTAATTTTGTAACTCCGGTTACCAGTGGTTTGGTACCACCAGTGCCTTGGTGCCACAAGGGGTAGATTTGGGAGACATGGATGGATACTTAGGTTGACGGGTTGCATGACATGCATATGTGTAAATGAATTTGTGTAAGAGCATAACTTCTCTTGGGATGGGGATTTATACACTGAGTCTCGGTGACTCACCCCTTCCTTTACATTTTGCAGATCAGACTTAGATCGTGGATATGGAGCTGGAGTGGACTCGAAGTGGCCATGCTCAGCATTTGTTTTATATCAAAGTTTTCTGTTTGGACTTAGCTGTTTTATTTAAATTTTGGGTTTTCATCGTTGTAATAAGGCCGCCTAACTTCTATTTTTGTGATGTTTAATTTGGTTGTTTTTTTTATTACTTTCGATAAGCATATTTGGTAAATATGAATTGGTTGTTTTTAAAACCTCGATAAGAATGTGTTTTCTGAAATGTTCACTGATTAAGTAATAAGTATGGAGTAACAATTAAGCAACTAAGTTTTTCTAAAACAAGATTTAACACGTTTTGAACACCACAAGATTCAAATTCGTTTTCTCTAAAATTATTCAACAGTTTTCTCCTTAAAAAAATTCACAAGTCGATTTTCAAACATTTTCTTTCCCGTAGCATGCCAGACTCGGTTGTAGTGGTTAGATCGGGTTTGGGGTGTTACATTTTGGTATCAGAGCCAGGTTCAAAAGCTCGGTTGTGGGTTTAAGGCCCAAAATATGTTTTGAGGGGTGTAAAATGATTTTTAAGGAGATGAATATCTCGGAAAGCATGGCACCTGAGTCTCCGGCGCCGATCCACCCAGGTAAGTACCCTAACCTTTGATTTAATGTTTATGTGTGGGCTTTGGGGGCTTTAGACGTAGTTGAGCATGGTAGAACTGATGGACCATAGGGTTAGTTTACACAACTTCTTAATTACATAAGACTTAAGCCGAATCAAACAAACCTGTGAGTAAGTCGCTGAGTTAGGGTGTGGCAACAACCATGCGCATGTCTAGGATTGGATTCAGGAAGAGCTTGGTATTTAAGCAGTCCTAGTGACTCACCTCCTCTTTGCTCGAATCCTACCTAGTGCGTAGTGACTGTTCACTCTGACCATGAGGACTTGTTCACAGGCTAAATCCGATAATTAAAACCCGAAAGGGACCAGCCACACTGTTTTGTAAAAACCCTAGTTTTGAAATTATCAAATTTCCCCTTGATTTGTGAAAACTACCCTGAATCTGGAAAAAGACCAAAGTACCCCTGGTTTGTAAATTACCAAACTACCCCTGATTTACAAAATTACCAAGATACCCCTGAGTTGCAAAATTACCATAATACCCCTGCTTCACCAAAATTACCAAAATACCCTTATTTTGAAAAATCACCCGAAAATTTATTTTGGAAAGTTACGAAAATACCCCTGTAGGTTAAAATTACGAAAATACCCCCGAGTAGTGGAATGACGGAAATACTCCTATATGTTGAATGTGGTCTGTGGATGTTGTTTGTGTGATGAATGTACTTAGAACTAGGAGATAAGCCTGGAACTGAAACTGTAGATAGGTTCGTATTCGAGAGAATCACTTCTAAAACTATCTTTCATAAACTTGTTCGGGATAACTAGTGAACAGAATTAATAATTCATAAAATTCTTAACCAGATAAATGCGAACGAGAAGAATGAGTACACGAGGTCATGGACGTCCGCTGCGTGGCCGGGGTAGGGGTAGGATGACCTTGTCAGAGCCAGCAGGGTCTGGCCATGGGTCTGGAAATGTGATGCCAGATCTGTCGGTGGCAGAAGCTGAGTTTCAGGATCAGACTGGTGGTAACAATACAGTATCTCAGGCGGTACTGCGAGTTTTGAAAAGAGTTGGCGGGGCAGGCGCGGGTGCAGGAGCTCGAAAATCCGTGGCTGAGCGACTCCGGGCTAACGGAGCAGAAATGTTTAGGGGAGTTTCTGGAGTGGCTCCCAACACGGCTGAGTACTAGTTAGAGGCAACAGAGCGTATAATGGATGACTTAGACTTCTCGGTTGATGAGAAGTTGAAGGGGATAGTGTCTCTTTTTCGGGATGAGTCGTATCAGTGGTGGCTCACGGTCAGGGATAGTGCAGTGGCCGATGATATCATCTGGGATTATTTTAAGGCAGCCTATCAGAGGAGGTATGTGGGAGCTGGTTATATTGATGCGCAACGTAGGGCGTTCCTGAATTTGGTTCAGGGGAGTAAGTCGGTACCTGAGTACGAGGCGAAATTTTTGAGGTTAAGTAGGTATGCTCGGGGTATGGTGGCTACGGAACATGAGCGCTGTGTTAGGTTCAAGGATGGGCTAAGAGATGAGCTGCGGGTGTTGATTGCACCTCAGCGTGAAAGGGAATTTGCCGTTCTCGTGGAAAAGGCCAAAATGGCTGAGGAGGTAAAGCGAATCGAGAAATGGAATCAGGATAGAGGCAGGGATAAAAGGAGTTTTGGGCCATCAGGGTCTGGTGGAAGTATTCAGAAAAGGGCTAGATTTGATGGACCGGATCGAGCCGCAAAGCCTGTTGCCGCTCAGTGGCCACCCTAGTGTGCTCGATGTGGGAAGTCTCATTCGGGAGAGTGTTGGGCTGGTAATAGAGGGTGCTTTGAGTGCGGGTCAATGGAGCACCGGGTAAGGGACTATCCGCTGAAGTTAGCCAGGACTCAAGCTGAGGGTCAAGGACATGGTCAATTCAGGAGAGATGGTCAACAGCCACAGAGGGGTCGAGGTGCAGCTAGGGGTGGTAATGGTAACGGGCGAGGCCGAGGAGCACCAGGCCGAGGTGCTGGAGGTATTGATGCTAGACAGCCTGGGTTGGTCTATGCAACCAAGCGTCGAGAGGAGGGCGACGTACCGGACGTTATAACTGGTACGTTTTTAATTTCTGGGTTGCCTTATACTGCTTTGATTGACGTTGGTTCAACACATCATATGTAGCTAGTAGCGTAGTGGGAACTCTGAACTTAGCCTATGAGATTTCTGCTAGGAAGATGACAGTAGTTAGCCCTCTAGGACACTCTGTGGTAGTAGACAAACTATATAGGGATGTACCCCTAGAACTTCAAGGGGTTGTGTTTCAAGCGGATTTGATGGAACTACCCTTCGGGGAGTTCGATTTAATCTTAGGAATGGATTTGTTGGTAAAGTACCAGGCAGAACTGGAGTGTGTAGCTAATCGTATGGTGCTGAGGTCGGACGAGGGTGAAGAGGTGGTGATGATAGGAGAGAGAAGGAATTACCTATCTAATGTGGTGTCCGCACTAAAGGCGGAGAAGATGGTAAGGAAAGGATGTGAGGCGTTTGTGGTCTATGTTTGTGCCTTGGAAGTTAAGGAATCAGGTATGGAGAATGTTCGAACGGTGAAAGACTTTGTCGATGTCTTTCCGGAAGAGCTTCCGGGTTTGCCACCGGATCGAGAGGTGGAGTTCGGTATTGACCTTCTACCGGGAACAACACCAGTGTCTATTGCTCCGTATAGGATGGCGCCAAAGGAATTGGTGGAGTTGAAAGCGCAGATTCAGGAATTATTGGATCGGGTTTCATTCGGCCAAGTGTATCACCTTGGGGAGTGCCTGTACTTTTTGTTAAAAAAAAGGATGGGTCGATGCGAATGTGCATAGACTACCGTCAGTTGAATAAATTGACGATTAAGAACAAGTATCCGTTGCCTAGGATAGATGACTTGTTCGACCAGCTTAAGGGAGCATCGGTCTTCTCCAAGATAGATTTAAGGTCGGGGTATCAGCAACTTAAGGTAAAGGAGGCAGATATCCATAAGACGGCATTTCGTACTCGATACGGGCACTATGAATTCTTGGTTATGCTGTTCGGGTTGACAAACGCACCGGCAGCGTTTATGGATATTATGAACCGGATGTTTCAGCCGTACTTGGATAGGTTCGTCGTAGTATTTATAGATGATATTCTGGTGTACTCGAGGTCGGAAGAGGAACACGACGCGCATTTGCGGGTAGTGTTGCAGATTTTAAGGGAAAAGCAATTATACGCCAAGTTTAGTAAGTGTGAGTTTTGGTTGAAGAAAGTTACTTTTCTGGGTCATGTGGTATATGCGGAAGGGATAAGAGTGGATCCTCAGAAGATTGAGGCAGTATTGGATTGGAAACCACCTAAGTCAGTGGCAGAGATTCACAGTTTCTTGGGGTTAGCAGGCTACTATAGGAGATTTGTGGAAGGGTTTTCTTCGATAGCGGCACCTTTGACAAAGTTGTTGAGGAAGGAGGTACCTTTTGTATGGACGGATAAGCAGCAGGAGAGTTTTGAGGAGCTGAATAGGGTTTTGACTGAGGCTCTGGTCTTAATTCAGCCTGTGACAGGGAAAGATTTTGTGGTGTATTGTGACGCTTCCCATACGGGGTTAGGTTGTGTATTGATGCAGGAGGGGAAGGTTGTTGCTTATGCATCTCGGCAGTTGAGACCGCATGAAGTTAACTATCCGATGCATGATCTGGAGTTGGCTGCAGTGGTCTTCGCTTTGAAGTGTGGAGGCATTATTTGTACGGGGAGAAGTCGCTGATCTGCACGGATCATAAGAGCTTGAAGTATCTGCTGACTCAGAAGGAGCTGAATTTGAGGCAATGAAGGTGGGTGGAATTATTAAAGGATTACGACTGTTCGATTGAATATCACCCGGAGAAGGCAAACGTGGTGGCAGATGCGCTAAGTCGGAAAGTGGTGTCGGATTTGAGGGCGATGTTCGCTCATTTTAGTCTATATGATGACGGAAGCCTGTTAGCGGAATTGCAAGTGAAGCCATCATGGGTAGATCAGGTTAAGGAGAAACAGCTGGTAGATGAAGTCTTAAGTGCTCGATGCTTGCAAGTGCAGAATGGTGGATTGGAGGGGTATAGACTGAGCTGCGATGGAGTATTATGTTTTTAGGGGAAGGTGTGTATGCCTAAGGATGTGGAGTTAAGACAGAAGATTTTGCAAGAGGCACATAGCAGTCCATATGCTATGCATCCGGGAGGTAGTAAGATGTAGAGTCAAGGCTGAACATCAGTTACCATCAGGTTTGTTACAGCCGAATAAGATTCCACAGTGGAAGTGGGAAAGGATTACAATGGATTTTGTAAGTGGGCTACCCCTTACGCCTACCAAGAAGGATTCGGTTTGGGTGATTGTGGACCGTCTGACGAAGTCTGCTCATTTCATACCTGTGCGTATGGATTATTCTCTTCAAAAGTTAGCAAGACTATATATAGCGGAGATTGTGAGGTTGCATGGGGTGCCAGTGTCGATTATTTCAGACAGGGACCCTAGATTTACGTCAAGGTTCTGGAAGGCTTTGCATCAGGCATTGGGTACAAGATTGGATTTCAGTACGGCATTCCATCCCCAGTCAGATGGACAGTTAGGGAGGGTGATTCAAGTTTTGGAAGACATGCTAAGAGGTTGTGTGTTGGATTTCAAAGGCAGTTGGGAGGAATTTTTACCGTTAGCGGAATTCGTGTACAACAATAGTTACCAAGCAAGTATTCTAATGGCACCATACGAAGCGTTATATGGTCGGAAGTGTTGTACCCCTACGTGTTGGGCGGAGTTGGGGGAGCGGTAGTTATTGGGTCCGGAGTTGGTTGCTGAGACAGAAGATAAGGTGAAAGTGATTAGGACTCGGTTGAAAGAAGCTTCGGACAGGTAGAAGTCTTATGCCAACCTTAAACGGAAGGATATATAGTTTGCAGAAGGTGACAAGGTCTTCTTGAAGGTGTCACCGTGGAAGAAGGTTCTGAGGTTCGGTAGGAAAGGCAAGTTGAGCCCTAGGTTTATTGGGCCTTATCGGGTATCGAAGCGAGTAGGACCAGTGGCTTACCAGCTCGAGTTGCCACCAGAGTTGGGTCAACTCCACAATGTGTTTCATGTTTCCATGCTTAGACGCTATCGTTCAGATCTGTCACATGTTGTGCTGGTGGAGGAGATTAAGGTGAGCCCAGACTTGTCTTTTGAGGAGGAACCAGTACAGATCTTGGATCGGGATGTTAAGGTTTTGCGTAGGAAATCGGTCCCTTTGGTAAAGGTATTATGGCAGAACCATGGATCGGAGGAAGTGACCTGGGAACCGGAAGATATCATGCGACAATAATACCCTCAACTCTTTTGATCAGGTAAATTTCGAGGTCGAAATTTATTTTAAGGGGGTAGAACTGTAATATCCTGATTTTGTGGGTCTGTGCATTTGGGAGGTTGCATGGCTAAGTTGGTAGGTTAAGGCCTTGAGGTGTGTATTGGGCTCAGGTTTGGGCTTAAAACCTGGGTGGAAATTTCTATTAAATAATGTTAGTTTATAAATTAAGTTAAATAAGTATGTTTAGTAGCAAGTTAGGCTTATGGCCCAAAGTTTGGAGGTGCTATAAGTGGGCATGTAGGTGGCGTCACAAAGGGGAGGAGTTTGGGCCTAGTGTGGCCGCTTGGGGCCCAAATTAATGGGTCAAAGTTCGGCACTGAGAAGGGGAAGGGGGTGGACGGCACAAAGGCTACAATTTAGGAGGTTTATTTCTTTTATTTTATGTAGATAAAAGCTGATAAAATGCTGATAATTAAGAGGGAAGAGTTGGTTTTAAGGTGGCCTCTTCTAAAGGAGAGATAAGGATTGGGTTATCATGCAGGATAAGAGCTATCAGGAGGGAGAGAGTTGGCCGAAACTCCAACTCTGAGGTGTGTGTGTATAGCCGAATTTTGTAGCTAGTTTTTCATCTTTTCTCTTATTCGTTTTTTCTTCTCTTTCTTTCCTCATACTTTTCTCTCTTCTAGCCGAAATTCCTTAGCCTTATTTCCCTCTCCAAAATTTTTCTGAAAGCCGAATCCCTCTGTCCATACTTCTTCTTCCATAGCCGAATCTTCAAGGGTGGTTTCTTTTTCCCGAAGGTGCACCATAGTCGAATGCTCCTCAGTAGTTTGGTGAGTTTTCGGGATCTTTTTCTTCTCTGTGATTACGCTCTTTTTCATTAAGTTCTGACCCGAATCATTTGTTCTAAGGCCCTATCAGTTTCACTCTATACTCTTGAAAGCCGAATCCTGTTACTTGTAGTGCCAATTTGTAGGAAAGCCGAAGGTAGGTTGGTGTGGGTTGGCCGAATGGCCTTTCTTGTTCTTTATTCTTTTGGCCGATTATCATAAGGGTCTAATGGGTTGCGATTAAGGGGTTGGTTTAATATATGGGTGTTGGCCGAATGTAGGTTGGTGGTGAAGGTTTCTTAAGGGCTTTTCGGGATTCGACAAACTAGGTAAGGGTTTCGTTTAAACACTATGATTATTGATTAGATCTCATCGGTTGATTGGTTTAGTGACCAAGGATTATTATGGACTCGAATAGCAGTCAAGCAGTAGGAGGGGTTGGATCTGTAAACCCAACGCCAAAATACAAGAAGCGATCTGTGTCAGCAGTGCGCGATTGGCCATCCGGGTGTGGGCCGACATCGGAGTTAGATCGTAGGCCTATAGTGGTAGTCTCGAGTGACAGTAGCGTTAGTACGAGAACCAGGTGTGTAACTCTTACACACTTTCTTTACTTATTATGTTAAATGTTATGTGTTGTTAAAAGCCAGAATGACGGCAATGGTTACCAAATTACCCTTGTGGGTAAAAGGCGAGGATGCCGGGTAAGTTGTTATGTTTCTCGCGTTGATTGTGATCTATGAGAGCATGATATTCTGTATACATAATTATGTATGTTAAGCATGATCATACTGATATTGTTAGCATAACTCTGTGTTATGGGTGATGAGAGGAGGGGGAAGTATGATCTATCAGACTGTCACCAGTGATTTGGCATCACAACAGTAGGTTGGCCCCACATATTATAAAAATTGTGACTAAGTCTCAGTGGTTTGGGACCACCAGTGCTTTGGTACCACATATATTAATTTTGTAACTCCTGTTACCAGTGGTTTGGTATCACCAGTGGCTTGGTGCCACAAGGGGTAGATTCGGGAGACATGGATGGATACTTAGGTTGATGGGTTGCATGACATGCATATGTGTAAATGAATTTGTGTAAGAGCATAACTTCTCTTGGGATGGGGATTTATACACTGAGTCTCGGTGACTCACCCCTTCCTTTACATTTTGCAGATCAGACTTAGATCATGGATATGGAGCCGAAGTGGACTCGAGGTGGCCATGCTCAGCATTTGTTTTATATCAAAGTTTTCTATTTGGACTTAGCTGTTTTATTTAAATTTTGGGTTTTCATCGTTGTAATAAGGCCGCCTAACTTCTATTTTTGTGATGTTTAATTTGGTTGTTTTTTTTTATAACTTTCGATAAGCATATTTGGTAAATATGATTTGGTTGTTTTTAAAACCTCGATAAGAATGTGTTTTCTGAAATGTTCACTGATTAAGTAATAAGTATGGAGTAACAATTAAGCAACTAAGTTTTTCTAAAACAAGATTTAACATGTTTTGAACACCACAAGATTCAAATTCGTTTTCTCTAAAATTATTCAACAGTTTTCTCCTTAAGAAAAAATTGACAAGTCGATTTTCAAACATTTTCTTTCTCGTAGCACGCCAGACTCGGTTGTAGTGGTTAGACCGGGTTTGGGGTGTTACACATACATAGTGAAATATTATACGTCGCATACTTAAAATGTAAGACTTACCGAATGTACCTCGATCGATAATCAAAGATATATGTATTTCCACATACAACCGAATAAAATCTTCTATGTACATATAAAGTTATTTCACATAATCGAATATATGCAAATATCTATATATATATATATATATATATATATATATAACGCATGGCCGAACCTGTATAGGTATAATTTCTCATATCAATATAATAATCTCAATTAAGCAAGCAAACATACCAACTCAATGTCATTTTTAATCACGTATCTTACGTACTGAATATACGAACACATTTCTATCAACTTACTTATTTAAGAAGCATCACATATATCATGAACTTGATTCAATACGTACCTTTCGGCCGAACACTCAAACTCATAATAATAAACTTTGGCTTGTTCGAATTCCATCGTAACTCAATCATTTCATTCATAGCGTAAACTCGTATTAACAATCACCGGTATAAAACCTGCTAGGCATTAGCCCGAATCGCACACACCGGCACTAGGCCTGCTAGACTCAAGGTCCGAGATTTAAACACCGGCATTTAGCCTGCTAGGCAATAAGCCCAATATAATTCACCGGCACAGGGCCTGCTAGGCTCGAAGCCTGAATAACAATATTATATTATTGATACCATCTCATACACTTTACATGCTGATCAAAATTACACAAATCGCACATAAATTATATTGTTTAATCATATCAGCTCAATTAAAACTTAACAATATTTCAATACAAAATGGCTATCCACATTCAGCATTGATTAATTATATAGCTATAATTTCATAATTCAGCATGTATATCAAGGTTATAATTGATGTTAACAATATTAAATTGCTTATAGACTTACCTCGGATATCGTCGGACGTCGAGAACCGGCTATTCGTTAACTTTCGCCTTTCCCCGATCTAAGTTCGTTTTTCTTTGTTCTTGATTTAAACAAATTCAAAATAAGCTCATTCAAGTATATTTCATTTCAATTTAACCCAAAAACACCTAAATGGGCAAATTACCATTTTGCCCCTAATATTTCACACTTTTACAATTTGGTCCTATTTGCATAAAACACAAATTAAGCAAAATTTCACAACAATGTAGCTAGGCCGAATTTTCCCCATAAACATATAAGTCCCTACATTTCATTTATTTTGTATTTTAACCCCTCAAAAATTTAGTTTCTCAATTTAGCCCTAATTACTCAAATTTACCAAAAATCTCAATACAAAACATATTAATCTAACATATATCTTTCAATATTCATCAACTATCATCATAAAACTCATGAACTCATCAATGGCACATTTCAAAATATTCATCAAAATCAAAAATTCAAGCATGGGTCTTGAAGTATTCAAAGCAACGATTACAAAAACGTAAAAATTATCAAAAACTGAACAAAACTCATACCTTAAATTACTTGAGCAAGAGCCGAATGTTTAAAAGCTTCAAACTATTTCTTTTCCTTTCAAGAATCGGTGGTGGATGATGAATAAAGACATAATTTAACTTTGTCTTTTGTTTAATATTACTTATTTATCATTTTACTTATTTAACCTTTATAATAAAATAAGAAAAACATATAAACTATGTCCAAAACCGTCCATTAGCCATCCACTATCAATTACATTCTTTTAACTTAAAATTACTAAACTCGTATTCATGCTGTTACGAATAATTTCACGGCAACTTGGTATTTTGCTAACTAATGCTCATACAAACTTAGTAAACCAATTAATCTTTTGAACATATTTCAATATCAATTCAAACAATTAATCAATTTCATAAGCAAGTATAAGATTAAGTGAAGTAACAACATATTCCTATATTGAAACAATTTAATCACAATATTCTTGTAAGTTATGCAAGGCTAATGTACCATATAATATCGTCGCCAATTTAACCATCAGTTACCTTAGAAGACTAAACATGCATCATTTAAATACTGTGTTAATTAATTACAATTTCAATATGATAAATAATTAATTCATTAGTTACCTTACAATTACAATGCAAGTATAACATAAGCATGATTTTATTTAATTGAACAACTTACCAAGGCCTATAACAACACAAACATGATTTCAATAATCTAAGCAAACGGAATGCAATCAATCTAACACAAAGTAAATTTAACTCATTTCACTTAAATCAAGAACAACAACACAACAAATATTCATGTTCATAATCTTAACATAAATGAGAAAAAGTAAAGAGAAGTGAACTAGGAAATAGATCCCGGTGTTTCTTCGAAGCTAGACTAGTGCGCTCCTCTTCTTTTCCTTTTGTTCCGTCGATTCAAAGCCTTCATGAACACTTGTGTAACGCCTCAATTTTTGGGCCTAGTAGAATTGGGCCTATTCGGCATTGGGCATGGGAGCGTTTAAAATTTTTGAGAATAAGAGAACGGTACTAATGCGTGTTGGACCTATTGGGTGAGTGATTTTGGAAGGTTAGGGGGCTTCCATGAAGTCTCGGGTTCAACCTTGGGCTTTAGAAAAAATTTTGGTTTTAAGTGAATAAAACCCTGGGAGTAAGTAAGTAGGCTTTAAGAATAAATTGTGGGAAAAAAATAACACAAGGAAGTAAGCGGTCTAGTGGCAATGTGTCATTAAGGTTGCAAGGGAGCATGGATTCAAGTCTTGGCACTTGTAATTCATTTTGATTTCCTTTTAAATGAACTTAGACTTTGGCCCATAGGCTTATATTTAGTTGCGCACGTTTTAAGTCACAAAAGGAGCTTGTATTGTGGTGGCATGTAGTGTCTGGAGCATAAAAGAGGGCAAAGGCTCGAATCCCATTGCAAGCAAAAAGGGATATTTATTTTGCTAAGTTGCGACGGCAGGTGGTTGTGATGGAATTAAACTCTGCTGAAGGTGAAATCCCACATCGGGAAGCTAGCATGAGAGTAGGCGAGAAGCTGGCTTTAATAGAGCGATCTATGAGGAGAGTAAGCATACCTTGGTTGGCGTTTGGGCATAGGAGTGTTCGGAGCGCAGATTAACTAGCACGAGTGGGAGCTTCGACGCAATAGTTGAGGCCATCATGAGTGTTCTTATGGGTTTAGGCTGTTTAGGCCACGATGGGCCGAAAGGGGCCATGTTGGGCCTGTTGGCCCAATCGGATAAGTTGTATGATTGTGTAGTAAATATTGGACTAGACTATGTGAATCTCAGATTTGGGGCTAGATTTGGGCTAAATGGGCCACACGAGCGTGTGGGCCCATTTGGGTTGAGAATAGGCCCTAGGCCCATTCGCATCGTTATATCTGTTTAGAATACCTTAGTTTACAAAATTACTGAAATACCCTTGGTTAATAAAATTACTAAAATACCCTCGACTTGTAAAATTACCGAAGTACCCCCAGTTTGTAAAATTACTGAAATACCCTCGGTTTACGAAATTACCAAAGTACCCCTAATCCGAAATACCCTCAGTTTGGAAAATTACCAAAATACCCTCAATTTGCAAAACTAACGAAATACCTTCGATTTGCAAAATTATCGAAATACCCCCAGTTTGAAAAATTATCGAAATACCCTCGATTTGTAAAATTATTGAAATTACCGAAATACTTTCGATTTTTAAAATTACCGAAACACCTTTGATTTGTAAAATTACTGAAATACCATCGGTTTGCAAAATTACCGAAATACCTTCGGTTTGAAAAATTTCTAAAATACCCCTGTAGGGTAGAATTACTAAATTACCCCTGTATGGTAGAATTATCGAAATACCCCTAAAGGGTAGGATTACCAAAATACCCCTATAGGGTAAGATGACTATTTTTCCCTTGTGGGTAAATGACTGACTTAGACTATGAGTTGACTAATTTGACTGTGGTTGTATGACTGATATGCTTTTATTACATGTTTAAATGATTGTTACTAAGCATGGTCATTTTGCATACACGTGTAATGATTTAGCATGACATACACGACATATTGCATGGGGTTGGGACATTGATACGGAGGAAGTTCTGATAGGGTCGTACGGGTCGCATGATGACTGTGGACCAACGGACAGCTTAAAGCCGCGTAATCTGATTATAGCTCTATGCCAACCTAAATATGGCTCTGTGCCATCTTGATTATGGCTTTGTGCCAATCGTATTTACCTGTGGCTATGTGCCTAACATATATACCGATGAATCGTGTCGATCATATTTACCCAAGGTTGTGTGCCGATTATATTACCGTCGCTGATGGTTATGTGCCAATTATGAGACGGTTACTGAAGGCTTAAAGCCGTATAAATACTAACAGCTATGCTGCGATTTTGGTTAGTGTCGCAACTGGTGCTAACATTGGGAGTGTAGGGATGTCGTGGGTGATTTATTCCCTACAGGTAGTGCAGGGTTGGACGGAGGCAAGTGCAGGGTTGGATGGGATGGGTTAGCATGCAACACACATTATGCATATGGAATTTATTCTGATATGGGCTAGGCCCAACTGTTACTGATACGAAGAATGGGCTAGGCCAAATTGATTCTGATAAGGGCCGAGACCCGAGTGTAATTGTACTGGGCTTAGATCCACACATATTGTTCTGTTACTGTAATTGGGCTCTGGCCCAGACTAATTCTAAATCCTGTCTGTTTTACTAACTATTTTAGTTAGGAGAGGACTACACATTGAGTTTTCATAAACTCACCCCGTTTTAACTGTGCAGGTAATCCCCAGCCTTAGATGGATCGGAGCTGCGAGGGACTCGAGGAAGACTACGCACTGGTTATGCTTGCTGTTTTGATTATTTAATTTCAAATATATTGATTTGGGCTGTAATAAGGCCTCTCTATTTTTAACTTATTATTTGTGATATTTATTTATAACGTTTTATAACTGCTAAAAGTGGAATACGATTTCCAAAACGATAACTGTCTTCAAAACACTACGTTTCCTCAACGTTTTCAAAATGCTTCTGCAACTCAATTTTTAAACATCACGTTTTCATAAATTGTTTATTTTAAATATGCTTCCGCAATAGATAAGTTTTTAAAAGTAATTACGTTTCCAAGTGGATAACAATTGCTTAAGTGTTTTGAGTTTTAACAAAGAGGCTTTAACTCTCAAACAAGTTTTAACAACAAGTAATATGGTTTCAAAAAACACTTCCATGTGACACGCCAGATTCGGGCCTAACTTCTAGGCCTGGTTTGGGGTGTTACAACTTGAATGTTGCTACTCCAAGGTCGATGCAGTCCCTTTTCCAAGAGTGGAAATCAGCAAGGGAAGAGAACAAAGGAAATGAGAAAAAATGAAGGAAATGGAATAGAGAACTGAAGAGATATGTGTGAAATGAGTTTTCTGAAATGAAGAATGGAAAAGGGGTATTTATAAGTGGTAATGGCTGCTAAAAATAGCAAAGAATTATCATCCACTCCCACTCCCTTGGCTGGCCATGAATTTGAGCAAGTTTGAATGATTCATACTTACTATTTTTAGCTTCGGGTAAAAAGTAAAAGGCACAAAAAATGGGGAGGTTTGAATGACATTTAGGAGAAGCTCAAAGGCTGTTTGCAAGCGTGAAAATGAGCTAAAATCAGTTGAGTCAGTTATATGGACGGTTGGGCTGCCCCATTCTTGTTGGATCTGTCCTATTTTATTTAGCATAATTGGGTCACTTTCTTCTTCAGACTTTATATTAATTTTTAACCCAATTAATGTTCGATAAAAATTAAATATAAAGTATGTATAATAATTATTGGATCATCCTTGACTGGAAAAATAATTAACCTTGCTCTTGATGCAAAAATTACCCCAACAGTTCAAGTCTTTCGAGGTGTCTACCGAGTCAATTTTCACCTTTTGTACAAAACTATCAAAAATAAACCAAATTTGTGAAAATATATTATAAAAATAATTAAAATTCAATATTTTAATAAATTAAGTGCAAATTAATTATTCTATAATTAAAATATGAATTTTGACAAAAAAAAATATTACGAAATTGCATGAATTAGAGCTCCAAAGGTGTTGAAAAAGTTTATATTTTTTTATGTTTCCAGCGGGCTTATGATTAGGGATTGCAATGAGGAAGGGCAATTTTTTGCTCGCCCTTACCCCAACCTAACATGGTGAAAGCTTAACTTAATCCCCATCTAACCTTGACTTTATTTTAATTTCACATGCCTCGAACTTGACCCTAAAAATAAATTTTATTACCCAACTCCGTTTCGACCTGACTTTGTATATCTCAAGCTACGATTTTTTTCTTCAATTTTTTTGATATGAGACTCTCATAAAAAAATTTCTAACATGAGATAAAAATGTTAAAAAATGGAATTAATATTTTAATACAGTAAATTGAACACCCATTTGTAGTAAGGTTAAGAAGAAGATTAGAAGAGAAATTGAAGAGGAAAGTTGAAAATTTTGAATGATGATGGAAAAGGAAACTAAAGGTGGGAGAGGCAATAAGGTTAAGAAGAGGATTAAAATGATTAAATGCTAAAGATTAAAGAACTAAAATGTTAGAGGTAAAAGATTAAACTTAAAAGGTGGAAGAAGCATAGGTGGCAAGGAGATTAAGGGTTAGTTTAGCATTGCTTCTAAGAAGCACTTTTGGGACAAAAAGTACTTTTGAGATTAAAACATTACTAAGCAAGATGCTTTTGAGCTTTTCAAAAGTTCTTTTGAGACAAAAAAATGCTTTTGCAAAAATGCTTTTTTGGTTTAAAGCAAAAGAGCTTTTAATCAAAAGAACTTTTTAGCCCAAAAGTGCTTTTAAGAAGCAATGTTAAATTGACCCTAAAAAGAGAAACTTAACCATTATTCTATAAACCCTAATATAATATATGTTGAGGGTATTTTTGTAGTTATCTCAAGGTGACAAGTTTTTTTCTAAACTCAACTCGATAAATTTAAAAAATTTTACTCACCCCAAACCTAATCTCAAGAGAAAAAAAACTTCGACCCTATCGGTTCAAGTTGGTTCAAATCAAAATATGTCGGTTTTAGATTTTTTACCATCCCAACTTATTCTAGGCTATCAACCAATTTTATAACAAATTTTATAATATTTCGATTACTATAATATAGAATTTATAATATAGCTTTTATAAAAAAAATTATAGAGTGCTGAATAGTTTTTATAACACTTATGTTAGGGTGTTCAAATACAAGTCGATGCAAGTATAATATAAATTTATACTATAGCCTTTACAAACTTAATTTTCTATTAGGTAAAAAGTTATGTGAAATATTTGTATTTGATATTTTCAATAGTAAAACATTTTTGATCCAATAATAAATATAATTTTAATTTTAAAAATAAAATATTCCTAAAATTAAAATATTTTGTATAATTATGCCTCGCATTTTTTACCAAATAGTGTGTGACATCGCAACGAGGAAGTGTTCTTCGTCTTGACAAGCAGCCGGCGTCACGATGAGAAGAAAGCCCTCGTCCCAATGACGTGATCTTATTTTGTCCCAACGATGTGATGCCACGTCACGATGTGAAAGTCAAGATTTTTGGCTTCCATCTCCCAGTTAAAATTTGTTTCTAGTTTTTCACTTAAACTCTGATTAACCTAGATTTATTCTAGTCAAATATACTACGAATTTTAGCCTATAAATAGCCGTTAATTACTCTAGGTTTCATATAACAGAAATATATAGATTGAGAGAATTTTGTTCTTTATTTCAAAGGGTTTTGTTTTTGGGGCTTCAGGTTTTCTTTTAATTCTCTCCATTTTTTCCATTCTTCTTATTATAGTAAAATTTCCTTTTGCCCATGGTTTTTTATCCTCATTTGAGGAGTTTTTCCATGTAAAATTTACGTGTTCAACCTTTTCAATTTTACTTTATTTACTTGTTCGTTGCTTGACACGTGTTTAGTTCCTACAAACTGGTATCAAAGCTAGTCCTATTTCTACATTCAACCCATTTAGAGATGGCAGCATCAAAGTTTGATATCGACAAGTTCGATTGTAGTGCAAATTTTAGTCTGTGGCAAGTTTGTATGTCAACAATTCTGATCCTGTAACACCCCAAACCCGGCCCAAACACCATGACCGGATCTGGCATACCACTAAGGAGATTTTAAAAGTTGTCACAAATTCGGGAAATGTTTTTCTTGAGTATAACCTTTTAATCGGGAAAACTAAAGGGTTGAATAATTTGTAAAAGATATACATTTTATATTAATGCCTTAGTGAATTAGAAACCGAAATTTGATAGATGCCTTAGCTTAATTAAAACGTAAAGTCCAAATGTTTGATAGTAACAAAAGCCAAAATAAAATAAAACCGGAAAATATAAAGCTAATGGCCCATGGCCTTATTACAATGAAATAAAAACCCAACTATACCAAAATATTAAATATAAATAAATAAAGTAATGTCTGATGCAGTATCCAAAATAATCTCATGCATGGCCACCTTGCGTTCCTCTCCAGACCGGTCCGGTGCTTTAAGTGTCTCCTGTAAAATGTTAAATAATAGGGTGAGTCACGAGACTCAGTGTGCAACCCTCATGCACCATCAGATTGGGCCTTAGCCCCACAGAACAGATATCAAAACATGAAATAACATAAATTATGCAAAGCCCAACCCAATCCTAGGTTTCCATCCGCTACACACCACCCTTACCTGCCATTCACACCATTGGGGATTTCTACAATCAACCCACACCGCTACACACCATCGATGGCAGTCATGCTGCAGTTAGCTGCTCATCGTCAGATCATGGCAATAGCCACTACAACAGATCATGGCAAAAGCCACTACAACAGAACACTTCCCCTTTCGTCAATCACCCAACCCCGTGCAATCACAGAAACATATCATCAACAAAAACATTCACTTATGAATGACAGAGATCACTAACCTGGTGATTCACTTTTACCCTCCTCGGGTTTTCAACAGTTATGCCGGGATTTCGGCATTTAACAGAGTATAAGCAGATTTAATAACACATATTAGCAGACAATCTAAATGGTGTGAGAAGTTACACACCTAATTAATGCGTAGGACTACCCTCTATGTCGATACTCTCGCTAAATAGATCTACTGACTTCTATCTATAACTTTGCTCAAAAGCCGGAAGAACGCGAAGATAAGGCCTCTCCTATATTCGGCCAAGGGTTAGTGTTTTACCCGAATTATATGTTTAAATTTACAAATCTCCTTACCTTGAAATCCCGAAAGTAATACGATCCGAGTGCTACTGAACTCTGCCTTAGAAATCTAAGCGATTGAATCCCCCTTCAAATCCCGGAATTCCGCGAATGAAAGAAAACATGAGATTAATCTACCATGTAGCCATTCGGCTATGGTTTCTAAAAGATGGAATAGATTGAAAGAATAACGTATTCAACACTTACCTCTTCAGAAGATTTCGGCTACCCCTTGCAGGAAAATTCGGCAAACACAAGAGAAGAGATCTAGGAATTTCGACTTTTAAGACAATCCCGAAAAAGTATTAACAAGAGAAGGTTGAAGTGTTTTTCGGCTTTTAGAAGAATTCAATGGGGAGTTTTGGCTTTTAGTGAATGGGAGAAGGATAACAATGGAGATCAGAAGATTTGGCTAAAAGGAAATTTCAAAGAAAAAGAAAGAAAAGGTGAGAAAACAATGGTGATTTTCGGCTTTTGGAAGAGAAAAGATGAGAAAAGAAAACAAGTGAGATGGCCTTCAAATTTTTGGCACAGGAAAAGAAGAAAGAGTAGGGTTCCAATGCCAGAATTGATTAGCTATCCCCCCTATTTATAGAAATTTCGCCACTTACCTAACCTTGCAGATAAATCCTATCTTTTCTCCTTTATCTTAATCTACTAACTCATTTAAAAGAGACTTGATTAGCTCCAACTCCTCCCTCATTTATCAGCATATATTTTAAACTTTAAAAATCCCCTAAATAATAGCCTTGTTGCCGTCCACTCCACCTAACCCTAATGCTTAAAATTAGCTAGCTTAAATTAAAAGAATTGGGCTCCATGAAACTTAAATTTGGGCCCCTTACTCCCTTGTGTGGCGTCACCTCCTTGCTCTCTAAACGGCGCCACTGACCACTTGGGCCACAAGCCCATTTTCATAATTTAAACACAGATACCACCTTTTAAAACTCTATAATGCCCAAACAAAAATTTCACCAAGGCCTTGACCACATCCTGAGCCCAATTTGGACCCCTAACGGTTAAATTAACACATTACACATGTTCACCCATTAAATGCATAGGCCCAAAAGTTCAGGATGTTACAGATCCAAAGTGATCTTGAGAGGATCTTTGCAGAGAGGAAACGTGAAGACATGGAACAGTCAGAATGGAATAGGTTAGATAAAAAAATCTCTATCCACAATTCAATTATGTCTAACAAATAATGTGTTACAGTAGGTTTTGAAGGATAAAAGAACATATATGTTACGGAAGAAACTAGAAGCCTTGCACATGACGAAATTCTTGGCCAACAAGTTAGTATTAAAACAACATCCCTACACATTCAAAATGGCCGAATATGAGTTTATTAGAGCCCATATTACTGAGATTGTTACCCTTCATAATGACTTAAAGAATCTTGAAGTAGAGATTAATGACGAGGATCAAGCTATGTTGTTGTTATGCCCTTTGCCCTCTTCTTATAAAACTTTTAAGGAAACTCTGATTTATAGGAGATATCATCTCTCATTTGAGGATGTGAAGGGGAATCTAATGAGTTAGGCCCAAACAAAATGTTAGATGGGCAAGCCTAAATTCTAGTTGCAAGAGGCAGACAACAATCTAGAAAACCAGATCAAAATAGGTTTAAAGCAAGATCCAAATCCAGGAATCGTGGCAAATATTGTGGCTATTGCAAAAACGTGGGCCACATTAATGAAGAGTGCTGGAAACTTAAAAAAAAATTAAGAGGGATGTCGAAAATGACAAGAAAAGATAAACAGAAAGCCAAAGTTACTGATACTAGTGTAGCCAAATATAGAGGTGATGATTTCTTATTGGTGTTGATGAGAAAAACCTCCAATCTTACTTTCGAATGGGTCCTAGATTCAGGGTGCTCCTATCACATGTGTCCCAACAGGGACTAGTTCTCCATGTACAATTAAATTGAAGGTGGAGTTGTGTTGATGGGGAATAATTCTTGATCGTGTGTCAGAGTCTTAAAAATTTATAAAAAGAATGATCGAGCCTAGAAACTAACTATGACAACGATGGAGGCAAGTGCACCTATCGAACAGTAGTATAGCTTAGTGGCAAGACTGGGTTGTCAAACCCAAAGGAACCAAAAGTATTAATACTAACTTTCTTTTTATTATTTAACCTAAAAAATTAAAGGATTATTAATTAATCTAAAATTAACTGACTATTAAGCTAAAGCTGCAAAGAGAAAGAGAATGAATTGGGGAAAATACTTGTGGGAAAAACCAATTGATTAAGGCAATACCCGAGGAAGAATCTACCTAGACTTCACTTGTTATTTAACTCTGAACCAGACGATTTATTCACTTGACTTGATCCGTAAGATTCCCTAATTTATATTAATACCTCTTTCTATGCTACTAACGTCTAACCCTAGGTTGATTACTTGAAATTTCTTTCTAATTAAAACCCTAGAATTGCATTAACTCGATCTATGGACTCCCATATTAGGTTTGACCCTGATCCGGCAGATTTTCGTCATCCTATTTCTAGGGTTGCGATCAACTCCGCTTAATTATGCTAGATCTACTCTTAAACAGGGACTTTTGCTCCACTGCCTAAGCACATCAATACCTGAATCAATATCCTAAAATATCAAAACAAGAATTAAGAACACATAATTAACAACAAATCAAGTATATATCATATAGTTTAGAAAACAATAACAAGATCCGTCTTAGGTTTCATCCCCCTCAGGTATTCGAGAGGTTTAGTTCATAATTATAAAAGAATACATCTCAGGAGAAAATATGAAACAAAACATAAGAAAAACCCTAAAACCCCCTGAAGGAAATTGAAGGGAAAATCTCCGTCTTGAGTATAACTCTGGCTCCTTGAGATGAATCAACTGGCTTTCTTCGAGTAAATTCCACAATTCTGGCCTCTCTGGCTCGGCTCTTCGGCCTAACTGGACACCTGATTGGACTCTCCTTGAAGGTTGGCCTCTAGGGTGTTTATATAGGCTTTTGGAATGGCTTTCTTTGCCTTTAAGTACCCTAATCCGAATGAAACTCTTCTTTGTCACGATAGGGACACGCCCATGGCACACGCCTGTGTGAATCGTAGGTAGGCCGTGTTCGGGTCTGTTAAGGTGGCACGACGGTGTGGTCTTGGGCCTAGGTCGTGTCGATTTCGTGATTTGGCCCATTTATTCTGTTTTAGGCTCGTTTCTCATTCTTTTCATCCTCCGATGCTTTCCTAGGTATAAAACATGAAAACAAAGGATTAAGAGCACCAAATTCCATAATTCAAGGCTTAAATCATCCAAAAGAATGCTAAATATGGGATTAAAATATGTTAATATTACGGTTTATCAATTCTCCATGTAAGGTAACCTACATAGGAACCATACAAATCAAGATGCATGACAGAATAATTCAGAAACTGTCAGACGTCAAGTATGTGCCTAACTTAAAGAAAAATATCACCTTATTGGGAATTTTGGATTCTCATGTTTGTAGGATAGTCATTGAATCAAATGACTTAAAAGTCTCTCCTGGAGCTATTGTTGTCATGAGAGGATAGAAAAAGGGTAGCCTATGCGTTCTACAAGGGTCAATGGCTACTAGTGCGATTGAAATTACCAAAGAAGAGCTGAAATCACTGCCACGTCGTGATGAGAACCAACCTGATGTCGCGACAACACGACGTGATTCTTTCTCCACCGATTCCAGTTCAACCAAACTTTGGCACATGTATCTCAGTCATATGTGAAACACCTCTAACCCCTATCGTCGTCGGAATAGGGTTACGAGGTATTACCGATCACTCACTTCATAACATTACATAACTCATACATTTAGACATTCAAATACATATGTTATTCAAACACAATCATATTATCCCTTACGAGGCTCTACGAGACCTTAAAAGATGCTTAGAAGTGATTCAGGACTAAACTAAACATATACAAAAATTTCTGGAACTTAGAATAATTTTCACATTTTCAAACGTCACACGCCCATGTGGATAGGCCGTGTGCCTCACATGGCTTCTAGACACGTCCGTGTCACAAACCGTGTGGAAACAGGGCATACATACTGAATTGGTCACATGGCCACCAGACACGCCCGTGTGTCTAGGCCGTGGAACACATTGACTTGCTTTATTTAAGCAGCAAGGGTCACACGATAGAGACACATGCCAGTGTGCTCAGGCTGTGTGGCACGAAATTAGGCTTGGTTTAAGCCATATTTCTCACCTTCCTCATGCATACCTAAACCACGTCATTTTGTACCATTTCAATACCATTAATATGCAGCCAAAACATTCCAAATACACAAGCTATAATCATCATTATAACCTATTTTATTAATACAATATTTCCCAATTCAAACACCAATCCATACCTCAAAAATGAACCAATTCATCAACTCAATTTTTATGCATTTCTTAAGTAAATACTCATCATTTATCAAATGATCATACGAATAACTTAAACCATTATTAAAACGGACATATACACTTAGATCATTTCAAGCAAATCTCATAATAATTCTAAGCTATTTAGCCAATATCAAGTTTATCAAAATATACTAAATTCTATAACCACATTCATAATCAACCATCTTAAATAGCCAAATACATTCCAACCATACTATCAAATACGATATCCTATATATGCCATATAACCAAGTCATAAAGGTATAAATACCGAAATCATTAACCAAATAGTGTGATGCAATCTCCGCTGACTTCTAGTACGAGCAAATCTCTGAAAATCTATAAACATAAGAAAAATACACAAAGTAAGCTTTGAAAGCTTCGTAAGCTCGTATCTTTATAAACTTAATATAACAAATGATTTCATTACAATGCCATGAGCATACTATGCTATCTCAAATGTCAAAACACAAATTATCTCAAGTTTATAACATAATTTCATACCAAATCATCACCATTCAATAATATACTTACTTACTAACTTTAGCCTTTACAAGTTTATAATTCGATTCTCATAAAATATTCAAGTCTCACTCTCATATAACCAAATGAGCACAATATGGGAAAGAACATATTTAATCACATATCTTTCTCATATGATTCACATATCATCACTTATACCCAAATTCACCTTTCATTCATATAGTATCTGACAATTTCACATATGCCACTTTAGAAATCATATCTTATTCATTTTTTTGTGTTTCATTTGCACGTATTCACAATTCATTTACATACCATACACATCACATAACATTCTTTGCACATATATACTTACCTTTCATTATCAAATATTGTATACATTTCAACGTACCTGAATTAAAATGTCATTCACGTATTTACTTATTTCTTGGAACGCCTGTTGAACCGTTCGGAATTAATAAGGATACTCGGATAGTCGAAAATCTCGTACAATGCCAACGTCCCAGACGTGGTCTTACATGTAATCACATATCAATGCCACTGTCCTAGACACGGTCTTACACGAATCAAATACGATGCCAATGTCCCAGACATGGTCTTACACGTAAACACAAGTCGATGCCAACGTCCCAAATGTGGTCTTACACGAAATCATATCTCGGAATCCTATGTCATGACATATGCATCCTCTACTGTTCCTAGGGTTCGTATGGGACTTTTCGGACGTCGTCACGTTATCAAAACTTTCTCGTATTCATATATTCTACTTCTCGAACAATTCAATATCATAATAACATATATATATATAACTTATTCAAAATACATATATATATTTACATTACCATTCGGCATTGAATTCAATCACACAATAATATGCATTTATAACATGATTTCGTAACGTCTATTAAAATACGAACTTACGTCATTCGTTGTAACGACGAATTAGGTCGACTAATCCGGTACTTTGTTTTCCCCCATTCTAGATCCGAATCTCATTTTTCTCAATCTATATAATAACAAAATTTACTTATTTAATCATTAGTTCATTCAATTTAACACAATTTACACATTTTAGCAAAATTATAGTTTTGCCCCTATTATTTCACATTTTTGCAATTTAGTCCTTATCACATAAAATCACAATTTCATGCAATTTCATCCTACCCATGCTTAGCCGAATTCTTCTTATTGCCTTAGCAGCCCACATTTTCCAAATAATCACACTTTTAACCACATAATTTCAATATTCCACAATTTAATCCCTAATTTACATTTTCATCAAAAAAAACACTTTATAAAATATGAAAATCTAACATCAAATATTTATATTTCACCAATAAACATCAAAGAAACATAAGCTCATCAATGGTAATAATCAAAATCTTTAACAGATTTGAAATCAAAGACACGGGCTAGCTAGTATTAGTTGCAATGATCACAAAAAACGTAGAAATTATTAAAAACTGAGCAAAATTGCACTTACAAGCATGAATTATGTTGGCCGAACCTTAACAACTCCCATGGCTTCTTTCTCTTTTTGTTTTAGGTGAAGATGAAGTAAAAATGATGATATGCATGTTTGGTTTCATTAAAATAATCTTTAATAATAAACTTACTATATTATCCTTAAAATAAAACCATTAAACATGTATAAATAAAACCCATAAATGTCCATTCACACTTAAATTGGTATTAAATGGTACAGTTTTAGAGGAGATATGGTTAGGTAATCCTCCCAATTGTTCTAATCTTAGAAATTTTAGTTGTCCTACTTAAGCTAAAGTTAGCCAGGGAAAGCTCAATCCAAGGGTCGTTAAATGCATCTTTCTAGGATACTCTGTCGATACAAAAGGCTTTAAGTTTTGGTGTTCAAAATTTGACAAAATAATTGTTAGCAGAGATGATACATTTGATGATTCTACCATATTTCGATCAGAAAATGGGCCATTTACTTTTAAAGACACAACAAATCAAAGTGTCTTGAGTAAGGTGGAGTCAAAAGCCAAAACAAGGGCGACATTGCAATGACACAAAGAGACTCGTCACAACATCATATGAATTCAATCATATTTGTTTTTATATAATATAAAAATGGTTATGGTGCTCGTCATTACTGACCAACTACCCGATTACCCGATTGGGTCCAACCCATATGCATGGTTCACATCTTGGGTTCGCATGTGAGGTATTTGCATCTTTTCATGAGCTCACGTGATGTGGGTTCGCACCATCATGCACGTGAACCTACACCTAGAAAACATGTGTTAACCCTAGAATAGAGTACATGTGATGTCCACGAAACCAACTAAAAATTTAACAATGGCAAGTGCACCTATCAATTAATAGTATAGCTACGGTAAGCATACTAAAAGTACTAGTAATTACCATCTTTCAATTATTTAACTGATAAATTGGACTGATTGATTAAAACTAAAATTAACTAAATTAATTAACTAAAGAACACAACAAAGAACAAATTAGGAAAATAATCGATCAACAACCTAGAAGAGAAACAATACCCAGGAAAGAATCTACCTAATTTTCATCTATCATTATCAATCTAAATTAAACAATTTCTTCACTTAGTATCTTGACTCGTAAAAATCCCTAAATTATGCTAATATCTCTTTCAAGACTAAGAGCAACTGACTTTAGGTTGATCAATTGAAAATTTTATTTCTATTTAAAACCCCTATTGTCGCATTAAATCGATCTATGGATCCCCATATTAGATTAGGCTCTAATCCGGTAGATTTATGTCATCCTATTTCTAGGATTGCATGCATCTCCACTCAATTATGTTAGATCTACTCTTAAAAAATGATTTTTCCTCCTCTATCTAAGCACATCAAATATGGATTAATAATTAAGAAATATTAAACCAAGAATTAAGCACACAAAATTGAGAACAAGATCCCGGTGTTTATTACGTAAAACAGAAATCAAAAGATAGAATTCATCATAGGGTTTATCTCCCCTAAGTATTCAGAAAATTAGTTCATAATCACAAATAAAAACATCTCAGAGACAGTATAACCACAAGAAATAAATTAAACTAATAATAAACGTTAAAGAAATAGAAATTAGATCTTCAGTCTTGATGGAAACCTGCTTTCGGATTGGCTTTAAAGGTGTTTTCTGAGTTGTTTTCTTTAATATTTTCTGACGGCTTACTCCCCTCTTCTTATATTTGGTATATATAGGTCTTAGAATGCCCGAAAAACCTAAAAAAATACATTTTTCGTGTGTTTTGAATGCAATTCATGATTTTCACATGGTTTGGCACACGGTCGTGTGGTAGCCCATGTGGCTCACACGACCGTGTGTCCAGTCTGTGTGGCTCCTGAAACTTGCTTCGGTTTTCCAATTTTCGCTCTTCTTTCTCTCATTTTGCTCTCAAATGCTCTCTGGAGTATTAAAACAAGAATTTAAAGGATTAGAAGCATAAAATTCACCATTTTACATTGAATAATCATCCAAAAACACATTAAGAATGAGGCTAAAACATTTTATTTTTGGCATTTATCAAATATCCCCACACTTCAGTGTTTGTTTGTCCTCAAGAAAAATCCTCAACCCACATTCAAATTAACTTTTCTCAATATGTCATTTTCATCAATAATGTTTCAAGATAATTCGCAAACAATCATACATTGGAAATTCAACCAAAAGGACACTAAAGATTCAAGCTGTCAAAGCCGAAATTTTTTAAAGCACAAAAACGTAGGTTTCTCCCCCTATCTAAATAATTATCTTAAATTCAAAATCAACATGAATTGACATCATCAGTAAAGATTCACTCAAAGCACTCAAAGTGTTTAAGGTTCATAAAATATGCACTCAATAGTCAAACAAAAAATGGCATTACCATATGCTTGCCTGAAAATCAAATCTCCACCACTAGAAACTGAGATGACACATCAATCAAGATGTCTTTAAAAGGTTGTAATAGGGTTTAGGTTAAAGGTATGGAAAAGGCGAGAAAAGTCAGTTAAAATCGAGATCGAGTTGATAGGTTACTAAACTAAAAAAATAACCAATTTCTGAATTAAAAAAACTTACATTAACAAGAATAATCACAAATGGAAACGAGCTTTTCAATAGAATATGAAACTAATTATTCAAGCTCAATCAATTTTTTTTAATTTTTTTAAATGTTTTTCTATTTCTTTTTTTAGAAAAAATAAATAAAATTCAACAATTTCAAAAAAATTGTAACGCCCCAAAATTTTAATTTTTTGTTTTTGCGTTGGTGTGACACAATGTCTATCTGCTTCAGTGGTTATGTGTTCCGAGTGTGTGTGTAAGGTCCCAAGTTCAAGCCATGACTTGGGCAAATTTTGTTATTCCTATGAATTAAGCCCTATCTCTGGTCAGCAGGCTTTTAGTTAAAAGTTTGCAAGTAATTAACAGAATGGACCTGCTGGTCTGGTGGTTAAGTGGAGTGCTAATTTGTTAAATGTCCTATGTTCGAATTCCTGCGTGAGCGAGGGAGTAATTCTTTTTGCATGGGGCATGTGGAGTGGATGAGTTTGATTGGGATTGAAAGTCTGTGAAGTTGTGTGATAGTAGGGAGTTGGGGAAAATCTGATAGGATTTGATTTTTGTTTTTCCAAAATGACTTCCCATCTCAAATTTTCCTTCTCTCTCTGCCATTTCCAACTGTAACATCCTGAATTTTTGGGCCTATGCGTTTAATGGGTGGATATGTTTAATGTGTTAATCTAAGTGTTAGGGGTCCAAATTGGGCTCAGGCTTAGGTAGAGGCCTTGATTAAAATTATCTGTTTGGGCATTATAGGGTTTAAAAGGTAGTATCTGTGTTTAAAATACCAAAGTGGGCTTGTGGCCCAATATTAGGAGGTGACGCCACACAAGGGAGTAAGGGGCCCAAATTTAAGTTTCATGGAGCCCGATTGTTTTAATTTAAGTTAGCTAATTTTTGGCATTAGGGTTAGGTGGAGTGGATGGAAACAAGGATCAAAAATAGGAGGATTTATATGAATGGGATAATGTAGAAATTATAGTTGATAATATGGAAGATAAAAAGAGAAAAGATAGGAGCTATCTGCAAGGCTAGGTGTTGGCCGAAATTCCATCACCTAGAGGAGGGAAGAAATCGATTTCTTTATGGCAAAGCGGTGCCAAATTTTCCCTTTTTATTTGCTTAATTTTTAGTTATCAGGAAGGGCACTTTCGGTTTTTCATAGGTAAGTTCCGAAATTTCTATAAATAGGGAGGGTTCTCTTCTTTATTTTTCGGCATTTAGGGTTTCCATCTTTTCTTTCTTTTCTCCTCTGAGTAGAAGCCGAAATTCCTAACCCTATTCCCTCATCTTCACTTTGATTCAAAAGCCGAAACTCCATTGTTCTTTTCTCTTCTTTTTCTAAAAGCCGAAAACTCCATTATTCTTTTCTCTTCTTTCTTCTAAAAGCCAAAAACTCCATTATTCTTTTCTCTTATTTCTTCTAAAAGCCGAATCTCTATAGATTTCTTCGAATCATCTTCTCTTCCTGATTTTCGCAAAAAGCCGGAATCCTTTGGGAGTAGCCGAATCTTCTCTAGTAAGATCTCTTAGATCTAAAAGCCAGAAACACTAGTTCCTGAATATCATATCACTTTTCGGGATTTCAAGCCTCTGAACGACACATAGGGCAGATAGCAGCTGTGTTGGCTACGGATAGCGTTGGCTTAAAAAGTCTCGTTAGTAGATCTCTAAACACACTAATAATCTGTATGTATATATATGTGATGGTTAAAAGCCAGAAAATAGGTTGTATGAACAGTCGGGTTACCCAAAAAGGGTAGGCAAAAGATGCCAGGTATGTGTCATAGAAACTTTTCTATGTATGTATCGATGTATGTGAAAGACTGAAATCCCTTAGGTAGTATATTGCTTAATTTTGCATGAATGTATGCATGGGATGGGTTTGATATGGAAAGGGGAAGAGCATGATTGGTCACATGGTGATCGGTGGTAGAAAACCCACGTAATGAAATGTTAGGTCACATGGTGATCGGTGGTAGAAAACCCACGTAATGAAATGTTAGGTCACTTGGTTATCGGTGGTAGAAAACCACGTTAAAATTCTTGATTGATAAGGAGTAGGCAGTATGACTGTCGATATGGTGTGTTGTAATATCCAGGATTTATGGCTTATGCATTATTGCTTAATTTTATGAAGTAGTATGCCTATGTGTGCTGTGAATGTGTTCTATGAATTTTGTGAACCTTAGTGTGTAGTCAAATGCCTTAGAAATTATTTGATTTTTAAGTTTAAAAGGGGAGCTAAGTCTGATAAGGCCTTAAGAAAATATGTAGGGATTTATGACACAAAAATGGGCTTGTCTAAGTGGCTTGGAGGCGCCACTTCAGGCCTAGTAAGTGACGCCATATGCAAGGTGTAAGGGCCTAGGATCGAGTCACAAGGGACGCATAAAGAAGTATTATTTTGTTGCATGGATGAGCAGTGATGGACGGCATGGGGAGACTAGATGGGTGAGGATTTGACTTGGATAATTCTTTATAAAAATTCGGCTAAATAGATAGATAAATGTAGATTTATTTTTTCTTATTTTGAATAGATAAAGATAAGAGATAAAGTAGGAGAAAAGGAAGGGATGAGATAGGGGGAAGGAGAGTTGGCCGTGAAGGGGGATCTTGGGGTGATATTTTCGGTAAAAGGGAGGAGAGTGAGACCATTTGCTTCTTTTCTTCTCATTTGTGCCTCTGCCGAATTTCTTAGCAAACTTTCTCTTCTTCATTTATTTTGTCAAAGCCGAAAATACACCTTATGCTAGCCTCCTTACTTCTAGGCCCAAAATTCGGGGCGTTACAACTCTACCCCCTTAAAGAAATTTCGTCCTCGAAATTTCCAACTATCAGAATAGTCGCACATCCTAGCCTACCACACTACGCTCTCTTTGTGCACTCTGGTCCTAATAATACAAGCACGCACCACACCATCTATCCATCGGAGCGGATGGATATCATACGCATATCATTTCCAGAATACACAAAGAATAAATACAAACTCTAACTTTAAGTATAGCAATACAGTCTAATATCTAAGAAATCATAGTATCTCTATCTACTGCTTTTCAACGAAAACAAAACAACAATTTCAGAAACTTACAAATTCGGCGCCGGAGACTCGGTGTACTACACTTCCAGAAAAACGGTCAATATAACATTTCGGAACTTCAAATCTTTTCAAGCCTTTATGAAACAATACTTTTAGAAATTCAATTTTAAAGACCCAATCCACAGTCGAGTTTTGCAACTTGGCTCTAATACCACTAAATGTAACACCCCAAACCCGGCATAGAAGTTAGGCCCGAATCTGGCGTGTCAGATTGAAGTGTTTTTCGAAAACCATGTTTTCATTAAAAACCTTCCTTAAAATTAAAAAAACTAAAGTCTCAGTTTGTGTTCGTTCAATTTCAAAACGTGGTTCATTGAAAAGTTAATCACTTTTAAAAACGTTATTAAATTCGATACAAATCTCTTTTAATTGCAGAAGCTAATTTAAGGTAAAGAAGTTTAAAACTTAAGTTTTTTAAAAACAGTAATTGGGTAGAAAACTCGTCTACGTCTAACAGATATAAAACGTAACAAAATCCAAAATTCAGAATTAAATCCAAAGAGGCCTTATTAAAGAAATTAAAACCCAAAACAGAATTTAAAACATATGTAAAGTCCAAAGCATAACAGTCGCATTCGTGTGATCACCTTCGAGTCCCTCGTAGCATCAATCCTCCTAACGCTGGGAATTACCTGCACAGCTAAAAACAGGGTGTGTTTATGAAATTTAGTGTGTAATCCCCTTACTAGAGTAACAGTCAATATACAGAAACGAGAACCGAAATAGTCTGGGTCAAAGCCCTTTAACAATAATAGTACAGTCCAGTTCAGAGCATACGTGGGCCAAGCCCACTACAATATCATTTGGGTCATAGTCCATAATAGAATCAATTGGGCCTAGCCCAAACCAATAACAGAACAAGTGGCCTAAGCCCAGTACAGTGATAGATCTCATAAACAGATATACATCAATATGAGGATGCATCCCACCCCGATCCGGCCAACACACCACCCGTACCAACCCTACACTCCTGTGGGCATAAAATCGACCCACCCAGCCAACACACCAAGCTTAGCATCAGTTGCGGCACTAAGTCAATAGAACGGCTCGGTGCCGTGAACAGAACGGCTAAAAGCCATAAACAGAATGGTTATAAACCATAATCAAGATGGCACAGAGCCATAATCAGGATGCCACAAAGCTATCGGTAACTGTAATATGTTTGGCACATAGCCATCAGCGACGGTAATACAACCGGCACACAGCCACGGGTAATTATGATCGACACAAAGTCAACAATATATATGTTAGGCATATAGCCACGGTAAATACGATTGGCACAAAGCCATAATCAAGATGGCACATAGCCATATTTAGGTTGGCACAGAGCCAAAATCAGATTACGCGGCTTTAAGCCGTCCGTCGGTCCATAGTCGTCCCATGCGACCCGTGCGACCTTAACAGATCAATACTGGATCCACAGTCGTCTCATGCAACCCATGCGACCCTATCAGAACTTGCTCTGTATCAATGTCCCAACCCTCTGTAATGTCGTGTATGTTATGCTTAATCATTACACGTGTATACAAAATGGCCATGCCTAGTAACAGTCATTTAAACATATATTAAAAGCATATCAGTCACACGACCACAGTCAAGTCGGTTAAAACACAGTCATACGATCACAGCCTAATTACTCAAATTCATAGTCTAAATCAGTCATTTACCCACAATGGTAAAATAGTCATTTTACCCTATAAGAGTATTTCAGTAATTCTACCCTTCAGGGGTATTTCGGTAATTCTACCCTACAGGGTTATTTAGGTAATTTTGAAAATTAGGGGTATTTCAGTAATTTTCCAGATCGAGGGTATTCCAGTAATTTCACAAATCGAAGGTATTTCGATAATTTTATAAATCGGGGATATTTCGATAATTTCACAAATCAGGGGTATTGCGGTAATTTTGCAAATTGGGGGTATTTTAGTAATTTTACAAATCATGGGTATTTCGATAATTTTTGCAAATCATGGGTATTTTGGTAATTCTGTAATTCGGGGTCTTAGCGACCCAATAGAAGGTCCACCGTCACCTCGAGCGACTTAAGTAACCTAATCAGACACAATAGTGTAAAAAGGCCTAAGGCCCATTACTCAGCCCAAGTGGGCCCACATGCTCATGTGGCCCAATTAGCCCAAAAATAGCCTCGACTATATGAACAGCATATTTCAAACCAATAGAAATCATATAACATGCATTTTATCCATGTGGGGCCCACCAGCCCAGTGGGCCTACATCGTCCATTGCCTAAAAACGACCCTAGCCATGTGGACTACTCGGCTCGGTCTAACATTTACCATATTATGCAATTTTACCCCGTGTGTGGCCCACAGGCCATTGGGCCCACACGGCCCATTTCGGCCCCAACGCGGCCCAAAACGACCTAAGCCCATGAGAACGCTCATGGTGGCCTAAATCATCTTACGCCCATATTCGTGGGCTTGGTCCACCACACGTGCGATTGCACGCTTGTGTGGCATCATTCGCCAGTATTTCGGCTTTTCGGCATTTGTCTATCTACTTGGAGTGGTGTGTGTGTGTACACAAGCTTTTCGGCTCTTTTGCCGATTATCGATCATAGGGTATTGCTACACACCTTTGGCTTATCAGCCAACTATTGGGTACAGGGTAAAAATACACACCTGATTGCGAACGTGCGCGACTAACCCACAAGAACACCAACCTAACACAATCAAAAACTTCAGTTAGTCACTTATCAATCAATTGAAGAGAACCTTAACCCAAAACTCCTGTTCGGAGGCTTACCCATCACCTGCCTTAATCAATCTCACTCAGGCCACCGCAGGAGATCACTTCACTTCAATTCCTTAAGAAAACCTACATGCATCCTATTCGCGACTCAATAACTAATATCATATACACAAATAATTGAACCAGAAGTATCGCAACTTACCCAAACTGTGGAATTAAGACTAAGAGATAGAAGTATTCAGCCACCACCACAACACACCCATAAATCGAGGCACGAGAAGAAACAATCGCACTACCCTGAGACCAAGTATTCGACTAGCACAAAAGTTCAAAGCTTATTCGGCTCTAGCAAAAGAGGAGGGCAATGAGAAAAGCTGAAAGAAAGAAAATAGGAGATAACAATGTGTTTGGCCAAAAACACATCAACTAATTGAGAGAGAAAAGAAACATTCGGTAAAAGTGTAAAGAGGTAGAGGAGAGAAAAAGAATCGGTTTGACAGGAGGTTTGCAGAGGAATACAAAGTAGAGAACAGAAGAACCCGAAAGGTATTCGACATGACCAAAAATGAAAAGATACTGCCCACACTCTTAGCACAAATCGGACTCCGAGAAAGAAAAATAACCAAAATGTTTCAAGCCACCGAATTAGAGAGTAAAAGGCTACTCAAAGCTGATTTCTGATAAGCCAAAATCCTCATTCGGCACACACCCTCTTTCCTTTCAAAATCCTGAATTTTCCTCCCCAAATCACTCAAACCATCCACCACCCTTAAACCGCTCCTAAAATCCCTCCTCCAACCTCTCCACCATCCAATTCAAATTCCCCTTTTTCCTCCTACATTTTCTCCATGACCAATTCAAACTTTACCCTTTTACCAAGTCCACAACAACCTTCCAGAGTTTCAATCCAATTCAACCACATACCATCCCTATGTAGCAAAATAATTGTATTTTGCTTGCAAGGGGATTCAAATCCAAGCCCCCCTCAATAGCTCAACACGTCACTTGCCTCCTTGCCACAAGCTCTTTTGTGTCACAAAATACCCACAATTAATAAAAAGGTTTATAGGCCAAAGTCCAGGTTCCTTTAAAAGAAAAACCAAAATAAATTACAATAACTAAGACATGACCCCAGGCTCCCTTACAACCTTAATGACGCCACAACCACTAGACCACATGCTTCCTTGTGTCATTTTTTCCCCAACAATATTCTTAAAGCCTATTTACTTACATCCAGGGTTTTATTCACCTAAAACCAAAACTTTTGCTAAAGCCCAGGTTTGAACCCAGGACTTTTCCAACACTTTTTAGGGCCCTTAACCACTGAAGCAGATATTTAATTGTGATATTTCCTTGCACAATTAAATACATATGTACAGCCTCCTTACTGATCTAGACACAAGGCCCAATACTTCTAGGCCCAAAATTTGGGGCGTTACATATGGGCTTGTATTATATGGTTATCTTATTAATTAATTAAGGTTATTATGGTAATTGTATAATAATTTGTAACAAAATAAACAAAACATGAAAATGGCCATGCATGCTCATCTTTTTGGCCGAAAATTGAAGAAAGAAATATGTTTTAAGCTTTGGTTTCATTCGGCCTTATTCAAGCTTAATCAAGGCATGTTTTTGTTTCAGGTTTTGACAATTTCTATGTTTTTGATATCGTTGCTATGTAATCAATCAAGCCCATGTCTCATTTTTTGAATTTGGTGATGATTTTGTGTTTTGCCATTGTTGAAAGCTTGTGGTTTTTGTTGTTTGATAATAGATAATAAAAGATATGTGATAGATTAATATGTTTTGTCTTTGGATTTTTGATGAATTTGAATAAATTGGACTAAATTGTGAAAATGTTATTTTGAAGGACTAAAATGTGAAATAAATGAAATGTGAGGACTTATATGAGCTTAGTGAATATTCGGCTAAGCTATTGTGTAATGAAATTATGTTTATTTTGAATTTTGTGAAATAGGGACTAATTTGTGAAAAATATGAAATGTTAGGGGCAAAAGTGTAAATTGCCCATTTATGTGTTTTTGGATGAATTTGATTGAATATGTGATTAAATAAGTTTAATTTATACTAATTTAGATCAAGAAAAGAGGAAATCGAAATTGGATCGAGGAAAATCTAAAATTGTTGAATAGTCATTCCAGTTCGTACGTCTTCGTCCGAGGTAAGTTCATAAGTAAATAAATGCCGTTAAATTCAATTGTATATATTTTATTTGCACCGAATTGAATTATTACTTGTATATATATGTGAGTGCCGAATTGGTAAAAGTGTGGAAGATTTGTCTACGAGCTTGAATCGATTGAGTTACGACATCCAAAAGCCCCGTACGAACCTTAGGAATAATTAGGATACATATGTCATGACATAGGATTCCAATATGTGTTTTCGTGTAAGACCACATCTTGGATTTGGCATCGACTTCTGTTTACGTGTAAGACCATGTCTGGGACATTGGCATCATAATTGTTTCGTGTAAGACCCTGTCGGGGATAGTGGCACGGATATGTGATTACATGTAAGACCACGTCTAGGGCGTTGGCATTGTACGAGACTTCCAACTATCCGAGTATCCTTATTGATTCCGAATGGTTCAACGGGCGTTATCGAGTTAAGATCGAATGTGAAAACGAACTAAAAGGTTTAGGTACGTGCTATGTTATATGAATATAAAAGTAAGGTAATTATATGTTTGAAATGAATATATGAATTAGACATGGTAAAAGAGAAATTTATGTGTAACAGACTGGTTTAGACCCTAGTCGGAATAGTGGTTTTGAGACCACAAATCCAAGGTCAGAAAAATATTTTAATATTATTTTTGGTGTTTACAGTATGTGATTAAGCATGTGTGAAAATTTTGTGTGAAAATTTTGTGTGAGAATTTTATCGTTTGTGTGTCGAATTATGAAAAATGACTTAATCGCATAAAATGAAAAAGCTATGTGCTGATTGTTAAGTGCTTATTTGGCATGGCTTTTTAAATGAGAGGTCTTTATGTTGTAAATAGACCATTAATAGTTTGGATGGACATAAAAGCTTAAGGTTAGTGGATTTTAAATGAAATTAAAAGGGCTAAATTTGGTATTTGGTATTTATGTTAATATAATTAAAATAAAACAAAAAGATGGCCATTTTATCATCTTTCATGGCCGAATGAAAAAAAGAAGATAGCTAAAATAGGGCTTGAAATTTTGACACTTGCATAGCTCAATCAAGGTATGTTTTGAGCTCAATTTTTAGTGATCTTTACGTTTTTGTGATCGTTGCTTAGTGTATTATCAAGCCCATGCTTTAATTTTAGAATTGGATGAAGATTTTGAGATGTGCCATTGATAAATATGTGAGCTTTGTATTGATAGTTGGTGAAATATGAAAGCTTAATGTTGGGTTAACATAGTTTGTATTTGGATTTTTGGTGAAATTGGTTATTTTGGGCTAAATTGTGAAAATGAGAAATTGGAGGACTAAAATGTAAAATAAAGGAAATATGTGGGCTTGTATAAGCTAGGTGGAAATTCGGCTAAACATGTATAAGAAAAAATTATGTGTATTTTATGATTTTATGAAATAGGGACTTAAGTGTCGAAATGTGAAAATGTGAGGGCTATTCTGTAAAATGCCTAAATATGTTTGTTTGGATTAAATTGAATGAATTGGTGATTGAACGAGTTGAGTGTAATATTATATAGATCAAGAAAAGAGAGATTTGGATCGAGATCGAGGCAAAGACAAATTGCTCGATTAATTGACTAGTCTCGGTATTTCTACATCCAAGGTAAGTTCGTTTATAATAAGAATTGTTTAAATTATGCTCAGCTGTTACGTAATGAAAGATTATGTGGTTAATGAATTGTAAATGTTAAATGTGGATTGAGAGATGTGGCACTAAGTGTGCAAAATAGAATTGATACAGTAGAGAATGGCACTGTGTTTGCGAAATAAAGAAAGTATTGACTGCATTGATTAGCACAGTGTGTGCGATACCAAGTTAAATTCAGTTTAATGTAAAGGCACTAAGTGTGCGATGATATTTAAGTTTCGGCTAGGATATTGGCACTAAGTGTGCGACTAAATTGAATGAATAATGAGGATTGATCAAAATGTGGTATTGAGCATTGAGTAGCAAGAATGATCGTTAACTAAGTGCTGGGAAAGGTATGTACAGAACCTATGTGGTTGATGATTTCGTAAATGGTTATATGGATGGTTGAGTGAACACAGTAGCTATGGATGAGTTTGTCTATTCTTATGAAATAATCTATGCGATGGTTTATTTTGTATATTGATTTTGAATCACTGAGTTAAATGTATTATATTACGAACTTACTAAGCTCTTAAGCTTACTATGTGAAGTTTTCTCTGTTTTACAGTGTCTTTAAAGCTAGCTCGAATTCGGGGATCGTCAGCGACTCAATCAGACTATCGGCTTTCTATTTTGGTACTTTTGGAAGATGTATATATTTGAATATGGCATGTATAGGCTAGTGATTATGGTATATTTTGGGTTGTATAGTTCTTGCCATGTAATATGGCTTGAAAGATGAATGATTTTGTTATATGCCTTAGATGTGTGAAAAGGATGGTTAATAAGGGTATGTGTGTCCTATGTGAATGGTCTTTATGTTAAGTTTCAGAAAAATTTCCTATGTGTTCAGTTTAGTCCTAACTCCTTTTTAATGCGTGTTTAAGGTCTCGTAGACCTATATAAGAGACTCTATGATTGTGAATGATTAAGTTAAGATGAGAAATGATTATAAATGTTCTGAATGTTCGGTAATGCCTCTTAACCCTATTTTAGTGACAGTTACAGGTTAGAGGTGTTATATTTTATTGGTATCAGAGCTACGGTTTAGTCAATTCTAGGATAAATGTAGCGCGTGTGAGTCTAGCTATACATGCCATATATATAATTGTGATAGTGTGATGAATCCTGACAATTAGAAATGTGTTTTCATATAGGAAATGGATCCCAATCGAGCAGTTGCTGATGATGTTGAGAGCAATGCGCCTACTCCAGCTCAAGGGACAGTGCCGACCGAATCTAGGCCGATTGCTAGTAGCCACGAGTGAGAAGCTAAGCAAGCCTTCTTCCAAATGATGAGTGAGTGGTTTTCGGAGTTCGTTCGAACGAATCCGGCTGCTCAACAACCTCCACCCTCGCAAGTACCTGTAGTGCCACAAGTGACAAGTCTGATTTGATTGAGTAAACCTCCTGTGGATAAAATTTGAAAGTATGGGGCCGAAGAGTTTAGGGCCACAGTTGATGATGATGCCGAGCGAGCTGAGTCTTGGCTCGAGAATACAGTTGGAGTGTTTGATGAGATGTCATTGACTCCTGATGAATGCTTAAAATGTGTTGTTTCATTGTTGAGAGATACGACATATAATTGGTGGAAAACATTGATATATGTGGTTCCGAGAGAGAGAATCACCTAGGATTTCTTTCAAGCTGAATTTCAGAAGAAATAGATCAGTCAACGATTCATAGATCAAAAACGTAAAGAATTCCTTGAGCTGAAACAAGGTCTTATGTTAGTTACGGAATATGAGCGGGAATTTGTGAGATTGAGCCAATATGCGCGAGAATGTGTTTCAACAGAAATTACAATGTGCAAATGATTTGTTAAAGGTTTGAATGAAGACATTAAATTGTTGGTGGGAATACTTGATTTGAATGAATTTGTAGTGTTAGTTGAAAAAGCTTGCAAAGCAGAAGAGCTTAGCAAAGAAAAGAAGAAAGTAGATCCCGAAGCTAGAGATGAAAGAAAAAGATTGATGAGTAAGTCATATCAACCTTCATCAAAGAGATTCAGAGGTGCAGTTAACCGTTCAAATGTTTCATTTGGACATTCGAGTAGAGATCGTGTGAAACAAAGCGTTGGTTTTAAAACTCAAATTCTGATTGAATTGAGTGTTGGAAGTGTCAAAAACAACAAGCCTGAGTGTAGACAGTGTGGGAGACGACATGTTGGAGAATGCTGGGGCAAGTATAATAATAGAGTTTGCTATAAGTGTGGATCACGAGATCACTTCATTCGAGACTGCCCAGAGTTAGCTGAGAAAGACAATGTGCAGAGTGCGAGGCCGAGTAATACGATGGATAGAGGTAGACCACCCAGAAACACCGGAAATGTGAGTGGTAGTCAGAGAGGAATGACAGATACAGCTGTGAGATTTGAGGCTAAAGCACTTGCCCGAGCCTATGCTATTCGCACTCACGAAGAAGCGTCATCTCCAGACATCATAACTGTTACTTTTAGTCCATTTGATACTGATGTGATTGCACTGATAGATCCAGGATCTACTCATTCATATGTGTGTGAATCTAGTATCTAGTAAGACTCTGCCTGTTGAGTCTACTGAATTTGTAATTAGAGTATCGAACCCCTTAGGCAAGTGTGTCCTGGTTGATGAAATATGCAATAATTGTTTGTTGATGTATCGGGATAATTGTTTTGCAGCTAATCTGATGCTGCTACACTTTGATGAATTTGATATAATTTTGGGTATAGATTGGCTAACCTTGCATCATGCTATTGTGAATTGTAAACGGAAGAGTATTGATTTGAGAAGCCAGAATGGTGAGATAGTTCGAATTGAATCAAGTGATTTGAATGGGCTACCGGCTATTGTATCTTCGATGAAAGCTTTGAATTATGTGAAAAAAGGGTTGCAAAGCCTATCTTGCGTATGTGATAGATACAAAAGTAACAGAAAAGAAAGTTGAATCTGTACCTGTAGTTTGGGGGTTCCCAGATGTGTTTCCTGAAGAACTATGGGGATTACCTCCGATACGAGAAGTTGAGTTTGGTATTGACTTAGTGCCAGGGATGACTCCTATTTCAACAGCTCCGTATAGAATGGCACCGACAGAATTGAAAGAGTTGAAGTCTCAGTTGCAAGAGTTGACAGATGGAGGATTTACACGATCGAGTTTCTCGCCCTGGGGTGCTCCTGTGTTGTTTGTGAAAAAGAAAGATGGCACTATGAGGATGTGTATTGATTATCAACAGTTGAACAAAGTAACAATAAAGAATAAATATCCTCTACCTCGAATCAATGATTTGTTGATCAGTTAAAAAGGGCTACAGTATTTTTGAAAATAGATCTGAGATCAGGATATTATCAGCTACGAGTTAAAGAATCAGATGTGCCAAAAACTACATTCAGAACGAGGTATAAACATTATGAATTCTTAGTTATGCCTTTCGGACTAACGAATGCTCCTGCAGTGTTTATGGATTTGATGAATCGAATATTTAGATCGTATTTAGATCAATTTGTCGTGGCGTTTATTGACGATATTTTAATTTATTCTTGTGATGAGATGCAACATGCTGAGCATTTGAGAATTGTGTTACAGACTCTGCGTGAGAAGCAATTGTATGCACAGTTTAGAAAATGTGAGTTGGTTGCGTGAGGTTGGTTTTCTGGGACATATAGTCTCAGCTGCGGGGATACGAGTTGATCTGAACAAGATTTCAGAAATTTTAGATTGGAAACCTCCGAGAAATGTGTCTGGAGTCTGTAGTTTTCTAGGATTAGCGGGATATTATAGATGATTTGTGAAAGGTTTCTCAGTGATTGCGACTCCGTTGACGAAATTGCTACAGAAAAATGTTAAATTTGAGTGGTCAGAAAAGTGCCAGCAGAGTTTTGAACAGTTGAAAGCATTATTGATAGAGGCACCAGTATTAGTCCAACCTGAATCGGGTAAAGAATTCATAGTTTACAGTGATGCACCGTTGAATGGTTTAGGTTGTGTGTTGATGCAAGAGGGCAAAGTTATAGATTATGCTTCAAGACAGTTAAAACCGCATGAAAAGAACTATAGCACTCATGATCTTGAACTAGTCGCTATTTTATTTGCATTGAAGATTTGGCGTCACTACCTATTTGGTGAGAAGTGTCATATTTATACTAATCACAAGAGCTTGAAATATCTGATGACTCAAAAACAAATTGAATTTGCGACAGCTGAGATGGTTAGAATTACTAAAAGACTATGAATTAGTGATTGATTATCATCAGGGTAAAGCTAATGTTGTTGTTGATGCTTTGAGCCGAAAGTCTTCATTTGCTTTACAAGCAATGAGTACTCAGATAGATCTGTGTGATGATGGTTCGATTTTGGCTGAATTGAAAGTAAGGCCAATGTTTATACTTCAGATTTATGATGCTCAGAAGAGTGATGCTGAAATCATGGCAAAACGAGATCAGTGTGGTTTGAATTTAGATTCAGAATTTGGAGTTGATAATGATGATTGTTTGATATTTTGAGATCGGATTTGTATTCCGAGAAATTCAAAGTTGATTCAGTTGATTTTGAACGAAGCTCATAATAGTCGTATGTCTGTTCATCCAGGAAGTACTAAAATGTATAATGATTTGAAACAGTTTTATTGGTGGCATGGTATGAAACAGGATATCTCGGAGTTTGTTTCGAGATGTTTAGTTTGTCAGCAAGTTAAAGCTGAACACCAGGTTCCATCTGGTTTGTTACAACTGATAATGATTCCTGAGTGGAAATGGGAAAGAATCATGATGGACTTTGTGTTGGGGTTGCCTTTATCTCTGAGAAAGAAAGATGCAATCTGGGTGATAGTTGACAGATTAACGAAATTAGCTCATTTCGTTCTGGTAAGAACAGATTATTCACTTGATAAGTTAGCTTAATTGTATATCTCTGAGATTGTGAGACTTCACGGGGTACCATTATCCATTGTGTCTGACAGAGATCCGAGGTTTACTTCGCGGTTCTGGAAGAAACTGCAAAAGGCTTTAGGTACGAAGCTGCACTTTAGTACTACATTTCATACGCAAACGGATGGTCAATCCGAGCGGATCATTCAGATTCTCGAAGATATGTTGAGATGTTGTATTCTCGAGTTTGAAACTACATGGGAAAAGCATTTTTCGTTGATTAAATTTGCATACAACAATAGTTTTCAATCTAGAATTAAAATGGCACAATATGAGGCTCGTTACGGTCAAAAATGCAAACTTCATTGTGTTGGACTGAGCTTAGTGAGAATAAGATTCACGGGATTAATTTGATAAAAGAGACTGAGCAGAAAGTGAAAGTGAAAGTGATTCGTGATAGTCTGAAAGCTGCATAAGATCGTCAGAAGCCTTACGCAGATTTGAAACTGAACGATATTGAATTTGAGATCAGTGGTAAAGTGTTTTTGAAAGTGTCTCCGTGGAAGAAAATACTTCAATTTGGCAGAAAAGGCAAATTGAGTCCGAGGTTCATCGGGCCGTATGATATCATCGAACGAATTGGGCCAGTTGCTTATAAATTGTTGTTGCCACCTGAATTAGACAAAATTCGTAATGTGTTTCACGTATCGATGCTTCGACGATACAGATTTGATCCATCGCATGTGATTGCTCCTACTAAGGTTGAGATTCAGTCAGATTTGTCGTATAATGAAGAACCGATGCGAGTTTTGGCACATGAGATCAATGAGTTGAGAAATAAGAAAATTTCTTTAGTGGAAGTGTTGTGGCACAAACACGGAGTTGAAGAGGCAAGTGGGAGCCTAAAGATGTTATGAGAGAGCAATATCCGAACCTATTCACTGGTAAGATTTTCAGGAACAAAAATCCTTAATGGGGGAGAGTTGTAACAGCCCGGTTTAGACCCTAGTCAAAATAGTGGTTTCGAGACCACAAATCTGAGGTAAAAATATTTTAATATTAATTTTGGTGTTTCCAGTATGTGATTAAACATGTGTGAAAATTCTGTGTGAAAATTTTATCGTTTGTGTGACGAATTATGAAAAAGGACTTAATTGCATAAAATGCAAAAGTTTGTGCTAATTGTTAAGTGCTTATTTGGCATGGCTATTTAAATGAGAGGTCCTTATGTTATAAATGGACCATTAATAGTTTGGATGGACATAAAAGCTTAAGGTTAGTGGATTTTAAATGAAATTAAAAAGGCTAAAATTGGTATTTGATATATGTTAATATAATTAAAATAAAACAAAAAGATAGCCGTTTTATCATCTTTCATGGCTGAATGAAGCAAAGAAGATAGCTAAAATAGGGCTTGAAATTTCGACACTTGCATAGCTCAATCAAGGTATGTTTTGAGCTTGATTTTTAGTGATTTTTACGTTTTTGTGATCGTTGCTTAGTGTATTATCAAGCCCATGCTTTAATTTTAGAATTGGATGAAGATTTTGAGATGTGCCATTGATGAATATGTGAGCTTTGTGTTCATAGTTGGTGAAATATGAAAGCTTAATGTTGGGTTAACATAGTTTGTACTTGGATTTTTGGTGAAATTGGTTATTTTGAGTTACATTGTGAAAATGAGAAATTGGAGGACTAAAATGTGAAATAAAGGAAATATGTGGGCTTGTATAAGCTAGGTGGAAATTCGGCTAAACATGTATAAGATGAAATTATGTGTATTTGATGATTTTATGAAATAGGGACAAGTGTCGAAATGTGAAAATGTGAGGGCTATTTTGTAAAATGCCCTAAATATGTGTGTTTGGATTAAATTGAATGAATTGGTGATTGAATGAGTTGAGTTTAATATTATATAGATCAAGAAAAGAGAGATTTGGATCGAGATCGAGGCAAAGACAAAGTGCTCGATTAATTGACTAGTCTCGGTATTTCTACATCTAAGGTAAGTTTGTTTATAATACGAATTGTTTAAATTATGCTCATGTGCTATATAATGAAAGATTATGTGGTTAATGAATTGTTAATGTTAAATATGGATGAGAGATGTGGCACTAAGTGTGCGAAATAGAATTGATACAGTAGAGAAAGGCACTGTGTGTGCAAAATAAAGAAAGTATCGACTGCATTGATTAGCACTGTGTGTACGATACCGAGTTAAATTCGATTTAATGTAAAGGCACTAAGTGTACGATGATATTTAAGCTTCGGCTGAGAAATTGGCACTAAGTGTGTGACTAAATTGAATGAATAATTAGGATTGATCGAAATGTGGTATCAAGCATTGAGTAGCAAGAATGATCGTTAACTAAGTGTTAGCAAAGGTATGTACAGAACCTATGTGGTTGATGATTTCGTAAATGGTTATATGGATGGTTGAGTGAGCATAGTAGCTATGGATGAGTTTGTGTATTCTTACGAAATAATCTATGTGATGGTTTATTTTGTATATTGATTTTGAATCACTGAGTTAAATGTATTATATTACAAACTTACTAAGCTCTTAAGCTTACTGTGTGAAGTTTTCTCTGTTTTACAATGTCTTTAAAGCTAGCTCGGATCCGGGGATCGTCAGTGACTCAATCACACTATCGGCTATCTATTTTGGTACTTTTGGAAGATGTATATATTTGAATATGGCATGTATAGGCTAGTGATTATGGTATATTTTGGGTTGTATAGTTCTTGCCATGTGATATGGCTTGAAAGATGAATGCTTTTGGTATATGCCTTAGATGGGCGCAAAGGATGGTTAATAAGGGTATATGTGTCCTATGTGAATGGTCTTTATGTTAAGTTTCAGAAAAATTTCGTATGTGTTCAGTTTAATCTCGACCCCTTTTTAATGCATGTTTAAGGTCTCGTAGACCTATATAAGGGACTCTATGGTTGTGAATGATTAATTTAAGATGAGAAATGATTATAAATGTTTTGAATGTTCGATAATGCCTCTTAACCCTATTCTGGCGACGATTACGGGTTAAGGGTGTTACAATATGTGCTTATGATTATATGTGCATTTGGCCATTGATGTTATAATGCTATTGTATTGGCAATAATGTTTGAGTTTGCAAGCATAATAAATGTACATTTGGTTAAGGTTTGTTTAATTTGGCTAGTTGATTTAATGTGAATATTTATTTGATCATTATTTGCTTATGACTTACTAAGCTATAAAAGCTTACTCTGTGTGTGTTTGTTCATTGTTTTATAGATTATCAAAGCTACGAGAAGCTCGGGGATCGTCGAGGATCATCACCACACTATCGAGCTATATTTTTTGGTACCTTTTGAAAATGTACATATTGAAGTATGACATGTATAGGCTAGAGAACTTTGATTATGTTTTGAAATGTGTAAATATAGCCATGTGATATGGCTTGTTAATGAATGTGTTTATGGATGAGTTTAGTCCATGCTTTATGATGCAAAAGTTAGTATGTTTGAGTTGGATTTGTATAAGGAAATGAATGATGTTGTTAAGGGTCAAATTGTGCATGATTTGGAATGTTTTTGGTTGCCTTTGGGACTTGAATTAAGGCTTGTTTGATGCTTGTAGGTTTGACCCAATTTTGGGTGGCTAAATGGCCTATATTTGCCCACATGGTTGAGCACACGGGCGTGTGTCTCGACCGTGTCTCTCAAGATTATAATTCAAAGCAAGTCAGGAAGCCACACAGGCTGGACACACGGGCGTGTGACTGGCCGTGTGAGCAAGTCAATAGCCTCCCTAAATTTCACACGGCCTGGCACACGAGCGTGTCTTGTGGCCGTGTGGACAAGTCAGTATGTATGCCCTATTTTGCCACGGCTTAGATGTGTCTAATGCCATGTGAGGCACACAGCCTACCCACACGAGCGTGTGACCTCTTTAACTTTGAAAAATGTTTAAGTTTCAAAAAAAATTTGTATATGCTCGGTTTAGTCCCGACCCCTTTCCAATGCATGTTTAAGGTCTCGTAGACCTTCTAAAGGGACTCTATATGTATGTTTCGCTATGGAATGCCGGTGAATATTTGATGTTAGTGAAATGTTTGTGTTATGATCTGATATGTTCGGTAACGCCTCTTAACCTTAGTTCGGCAACGGATACGGGTTAGGGGTGTTACAATTTGATTGGTATCAAAGCTACGGTTTAGTCGATTCTAGGACTAACGTAGCAAGTATGAGTCTAGCTATACATGCCATATTTATAAACTGCGATAGTGTGATGATTCCTGACAATTGATATGTGTTTTTGTATAGTAAATGGATCCCGATCGAGCCATAGCTAATGATGTAGAAAGTATAGCGCCTACTCCCGTTCAAGGGACAGCGCCGGCTAAATCTCGGCCGACTTCAAGTAACCAAGAGGGAGAGGCTAAACAACCCTTTTACCAAATGATGAATAATGGTTTACTCAGTATATCCGGATGAATTCAGCTGTTCCATAACCTTCTCCCCCACCGATTCCTCCTCAAATACTTGTTATGCCACAAGTTATTGATCCAGGTCGAATGAATAAGCCACCGGTTGATAAATCAAAAAACACGGGGCCGAAGAATTCAGAGCTACTGTTGATGATGATGCTGAGCGAGCTGAATTTTGGCTTGATAATACGATCCGTGTGTTTGATGAACTATATTGTGCCCCTGACAGTGTATTAAATGTGCTGTATATTTGCTTCGAGATTCCACGTATCACTGGTGGAATACACTAATATTCGTAGTTCCGAGAGAACGGGTTACCTGGGAGTTCTTTCAGACTGAATTCCATAATAAATACATCAGTTAGAGATTCATCGATCAAAAGCGTAAAGAATTCCTTCAGTTGAAACAGGGTCGTATGATCGTAACAAAATATGATCGGGAATTTGTGAGACTTAGCATATATGCCCGAGAGTGTGTTTCAACAGAAGCAATTATGTGTAAAAGATTCGAGGATGGGCTGAATAAAGATATTAAATTGCTCGTTGGGATTCTTGAAATAAAAGAGTTCGTTTTACTTGTTGAGCGAGCATGCAAAGTTGAAGAGCTTGGGAAAGAGAAAAGAAAAGTTGAGTTTGAAGCTAGAGATGCACGTAAGAGATCATCGAGTAACTCATTCCAAATGGCATCAAAGAAATTCCTAGATGACTACAGCCATTCAAAGGATACTGCAGGTTATTCTAGACGAGATCGAGATAGACCACCTGTGAGTCCGAAAGCTACCTCAGTAGCTAGTGTTGGTAACATCCGACCAAACCAACCTGAGTGCAAACACTGCGGCAAATGACATCCTGGCAGCTGTAGATTGAATGATTGGGATTGCTTTTAATGTGGATCGATGGATCACTTCATTAGTGAATGCCCTGAGTTGGTTGAGCAAGAAATGAAGCAGAATATGAGACCAAGTAACACTACAGCTCGTAGTAGACCACCCAGAAATACGGGTAATGTGAGTGGTAGTCAAAGAGGAACTAAAGACACAGCTGTTAGATCTGAGGCTCGCGCACCTACCAGAGCTTATGCTATTCGCGCTCGTGAAGAGGCTTCATCCCCATAAGTTATTACCGGTACTTTCACTCTCTATGATACTAGTGTTGTTGCATTGATTGATTGTTGTTCGACCCATTCTTATGTATGTGACACTTTAGTATCTAGTAAGAATTTTCCTGTAGAGTCTGCTGAGTTTGTGATTAGAGTATCGAACCCCTTAAGTCGGTGTGTTTTGGTTGATAAAGTATATAAGAGTTGCCCGTTGATGATTCGAGATTCATGTTTTCTGGTTGATTTGATGTTGTTGCCATTCGACGAGTAACATAATTCTGGGTATGGATTGGTTAACATTGCATGATGCTATTGTGAACTGTAAAAGGAAGACTATTGATTTGTGATGTCAGAATAATGAGATTATTCGGATTGAGTCTAATGATCTGACTAGTTTACCAACAGTGATTTCTTCGATGTTAGCTCAGAAATATGTGAGAAAGGGTTGTGAAGCCTACTTTGCTTATGTGAAGTAACCAAAAAGAAGATTGAATCAGTACTAGCTATGTGTGAGTATTCGGATGTGTTTCTTGAAGAATTGCCAGGTTTGCCGTCAATCCGAGAGGTAGAGTTTGGCATTAAGTTAGTGTCGGGAACAACTCTGTTATCGATAGCTCCGTACAGAATGGCACCAACTGAATTAAAAGAATTGAAAGCTCAGTTGCAAGAATTGACGGGTAGAGGCTTCGCACGACCAAGTTTTTCTCCCTGGGGTGCACCGATTTTGTTTGTGAAAAAGAAAGACGGAACTATGAGAATGTGCATTGATTATCGATAGCTCAATAAGGTGACTATAAAGAATAAATATCCTTTGCCACGGATTGACGACTTGTTCGATCAGTTGAAAGGGGCTACTGTGTTTTCTAAGATAGATCTGAGATTGGGTTACTATCAGTTGCGAGTTAAAGACTTCGATGTACCGAAAACTTCTTTCAGAACGAGGTACGGACATTATGAATTTCTAGTTATACCTTTCAAACTTACTAATTCCCCTACTGCTTTCATGGATCTAATGAATCAGGTCTTCAGACAGTATTTGGATCGATTTGTGGTTGTGTTTATAGATGACATTTTAATCTATTCCCATGATGAAATCGAGCATGCCGAGCATTTGAAAATAGTGTTACAGACTTTACGTGACAAACAGCTGTATGCAAAGTTCAGTAAATGTGATCTCTGGTTACGAGAAGTTAGTTTTCTGGGACATGTTGTATGAGCATCGGGTATTCGGGTTGATCCGAATAAGGTTTTGGCTATACTAGATTGGAAGCCTCCAAGAAATGTATCTGAAGTCTGAAGTTTTTTGGGACTAGCTGGTTACTATAGACGGTTCGTAAAAGTTTTCTCTATGATTGCAACCCCGATGACGCGACTACTTCAAAAAAATGTTAAGTTTGAGTGGTTAGAAAAGTGCCAAAGAAGTTTCGATCAGTTGAAAGCTTTGTTAACCGAAGCTCCAGTGCTAGTTCAGCAAGAATCAGGTAAAGAATTTGTTATATATAGTGATGCATCTTTGAACAGTTTAGGCTGTGTTTTGATGCAAGAAGGTAAAGTAATAGCTTATGCCTCAGGAAAATTAAAGCCACACGAAAAGAACTATCCGACACACGATCTAGAATTGGCAGCTATTGTGTTTGTATTGAAAATTTGGCACCAATATCTGTTCGGTGAGAAATGTCATGTTTATTCCAATCACAAAAGCTTAAAATATTTGATGACTCAAAAAGATTTGAATCTACAACAGTGAAGATGGTTAGAGTTGTTAAAAGATTATGAGCTTGTAATCGACTACCATCCAGGGAAAGCCAATGTAGTTGTTGATGCTTTGAGTCAGAAATCGTTGTTTGCCTTACGTGCGATGAATACTAAGTTGGCCTTATCCGATGACGGTTCGCTAATAGCTGAGTTGAAAGCGAAACCGTTATTTATTCAGCAGATTTGTGAGGCTCAGAAAATTGATAACGAATTGATAGCAAAACGGGCTCAATGTGATGCGAATACTGATTCAGAGTTCCGAGTTGATACTGAAGGTTGTTTGAGGTTCAAAGATCAAATGTGTGTTCCGAGAAATTCAGAGTTGATTCAAATGATTTTGAATGAAGCTCAAAGCAATAGGTTATCCGTTCACCTGAGTAGTACGAAAATGTATAATGATTTAAAATAGTTTTACTGGTGGCCTGATATGAAGCGAGACATCTGTGAATTTGTTTCGAATTGTTTAATTTGTCAACAAGTCAAAGTTGAGCATCAGGTACCTTCTGGGTTACTTCAGCCGATTATGATACCCAAATGGAAATGGGACAAAGTCACGATGGATTTTGTATTGGGTTTACCTTTGACATTTAGCAAGAAAGATGCAATCTGGTTTATTGTGGATAGATTGACTAAATCAGCTCATTTCATTTCGGTTCGCACAGATTATTCACTTGATAAGCTTGCTGAGTTGTACATTTCTCAGATTGTAAGATTGTACGGAGTACCTATTTCTATTGTTTCGGATAGAGATCTGAGATTCACATCGCGGTTTTGAAAGAAATTACAAGGTGCATTAGGTATAGAATTACATTTCAGCACCGCTTCCATCCGCAAACAGATGGTCAGTCCGAATGAATTATTCAGATACTTGAGGATATGTTGAGATGTTGCATTCTCAAGTTTGAAGGTACATGGGAACGATACTTGCCACTGATTGAATTTGCGTATAATAATAGCTTTCAATCGAGTATCAAAATGGCACCTTACGAGGCTTTGTACGGTCGCAAATGTCGAACACCTTTGTATTGGACTGAGCATAGTGAGAATAAGATACACGGGGTCGATTTGATCAAAGAGAATGAACAGAAAGTGAAAGTGATTCGTGATTGTCTGAAAGCCTCGTCAGATCGTTAGAATTCATACGCAGAATTGAAACGTAAAGATATTGATTTTCAGATCAGGGACAAAGTGTTTTGAAAGTCTCACCGTGGAAGAAATTACTCCAATTCGGTCGTAAAGGCAAATTGAGTTCGAGATTCATTGGGTCGTATGAGATTATAGAGCGTATCGAGCCGGTTGCTTACAGTTTGTTGTTGCCACCTGAGTTAAAGAAGATCCATAATGTATTTCATGTTTTGATGCTTTGACAATATCGATCCGACCCATCGCATGTAATTTCCCTGTCTAAGATTAAGATTCGATCCGATATGACATACGACGAAAAACTGATCCAGATTTTAGATCGTGAAGTGAAAGAATTGAGAAATAAGAAAATTTCTTTAGTAAAAGTCTTATGGCATCGACACGGGGTTGAAGAAGCTACGTTACCCAAACCTATTTGCCGGTAAGATTTTCGGGGATGAAAATCCCTAAGGGGGAGAGTTGTAACAGTCTGGTTTAGACCCTGGTCGGAATAGTGGTTTCGGGACCACACATTTGAGTCAAAATATATTTTAATATTATTTTTTGTGTTTATAGTATGTGAATTGATATGTGTGAAATTTTTATGATTAAAATTGATCGTTTGTATGCTTAATTTGCAAAAAAGACCTAATTACAGAAAAGGTAAAAGTTGTGTTCTAATTAGTTATATGCCGAATTGACATGGCTTATTAAAGGTGAAGTCCTTAAGTGGATATTTGACCAAGGAACAATGTAGTGGACGGTTATGGGCTTGTGTTATATGGTTTTCTTATTAATTCATTAAGGTTATTATGGTAATTGTATAATAATTTGTAATAAAATAAACAAAACATGAAAATGGCCATGCATGTTCATCTTTTTGGCCAAAAATTGAATAAAGAAATAGGTTTTAAGCTTTGTTTTCATTAGGCATTATTCAAGCTTAATTAATGTATGTTTTTGTTTTTATTTTTGATAATTTCTATGTTTTTGATATCGTTGCTATGTAATCTATCAAGCCCATGTCTCAATTTTGGAATTTGATGATGATTTTGTGTTTTGCCATTGTTGAAAGCTTGTGGTTTTTGTTGTTTGATGATGGATAATAAAAGATATGTGATAGATTAATATGTTTTGTTTTTGGATTTTTGATGAATTTGAGTAAATTGGACTAAATTGTGAAAATGTTATTTTGAATGACTAAAATGTAAAATAAATGAAATATGAGGACTTATATGAGCTTAGTGAATATTCGGCTAAGCTATTGTGTAATGAAATTATGTTTATTTTGTATTTTGTGAAATAGAGACTAATCTGTGAAAAATGTGAAATGTCAGGGGCAAAAGTGTAAATTACCCATTTATGTGTTTTTGGATGAATTTGATTGAATATGTGATTAAATAAGTTTACTTTATACTAATTTAGATCAAGAAAAGAGGAAATCGGAATTGGATCGGGGAAAACCTAAAGTTGTTGAATTGTCATTCCGGTTCATCCGTCTTCGTCCGAGGTAAGTTCATAAGTAAATAAATGTCGTTAAATTCAATTGTATATATTTTATTTGTACCGAATTGAATTATTACTTGTATATATATGTGAATGCTGAATTGGTAAAAGTGTGGAAGAATTGTCTACAAGCTTGAATCGATCGAGTTACGACATCCGAAAGCCCCGTACAAACCTTAGGAATAGTTAGGATACATATGTCATGACATTGGATTCCGATATGTGTTTTCGTGTAAGACCACGTCTGGGACATTGGCATCGACTTGCGTTTACGTGTAACACCCTGAATTTTGGGCCTAGAAGAAATGGGCTTCGCGTGCCGGATGAATTGGAATTTAGTTGTGCATGTGAATAACCTAAAAGTATGTCTGCTTTGGTGGTTAAGGGTCCTGAGAAGTATTGAAGAAGTCTTGGGGTCAAACCTGGGCTTTAGGAAAATTTTGGTTTTAGGTGAATAAAACCCTGGATGTAAGTGAGTAGGCTTTAAGAATATTGTTGGGGAAATCATGACACAAGGAAGCTTGTGGCCTAGTGGTTGTGGCGTCATTAAGGTTGTAGGGGAGCCTGGGTTCAAGTCTTGGCTCTTGCCGAATTTTTAAATTTTGCTCTTAAAAGAATTTGGACACTGGCACATAGGCTTTATAAATATTTGTGCATGTTTTAAGTCACAGAAGAGCTTGTGGTCTAGTGGCAAGGTGGCATGTGGAGTAACCTTGAGGTCTGAGGTTCGAATGTTGGCATAGCATAATGGGGTATTTATTTTGCAGTTGGGATGGCTGGAGTTTTGTTGCATTAGAATTCTGATGGATGAGGTTGTTATGGAGAGAACCATGGAGTATATTGTGGAGAGATTAAAGAAGTGATTTATAGAGGAAAAATAGGAATTTGAGTGGGAAGGGAAGTGTGTGCCGATTTGGTCTCTAGACTTTGGGGAGTTCGGTTTTGGTAGAGGCAGAATTAAGCATTTTTCCTAGTAAGTTGTTGGTGACGTATAGTGTAACCGTATAGTTTGCCGAATTATTTTAGTGCAATTGAGGTTTCTTTTCCTTTTTACCAAATTTTACTTCTCTGTCTCTCTACTGAATCGTTTTTCTATCTTTCTCTCTACCCTTTTATTTTTGCGTTGGCAAATACACCTTCTTCTTCTATTTCTCCAATATTCTGTCGGTTCTTCTTTCAATAACTGAATCTCCCTTTGTTTTTTTTTTCTTCTCTCCTTTTCGTTTGCTTTACTTGGCCGAATGCATCATCTTCTCTTTTCCCAAATTCTCTTTCCCCTTATTTAGTCTGTTTCAATCCGTATCTGTTGTCACCCCTTTTCAGTGGGAAGCTAGCCGAATACTGCATTCTTTTCACCTTTACTTTCATCATTGATTCAACAACTATCCTTTGGCATTCGGTCGAAATCTCCTTTCCTAACGTTGAGTTCAAGTAAGGGGTTTTTCAAGTGGGCAGAGGCGTTCAAAACTTCCTATTGTCAATCGATCGTATAGTTGGGGTAAGTTGATCCGTTGGCCGATTGCCCTATGATGTTGGTATTGGGATTTTAAGTCATATTCTAGAAATAGTTTTGTTTAATAAGACTCGTTGCTTAAGCAGATATTCATTGAGGGGTTTGTAATCTTCTTTCGTCGGCGGTTTAAGTAGGTTCAATCCATGCTCGTTCAAGCAAGGCGTTGGTAGGTAATCTTTTGAATGGGTTTCGATTAAGGGCTCTTTCAATTCATGTGTTAAGGTTATAACCGAAGTTACTGTTATGATAGGTTCGACATTCGGGGGTTTCTGCGCTATTCCGAAAAAGGTGTGTAACCACACTCTTTCTGATAGTAGATCGACAAAATGCCAAAAAGTCGAAATACCGACGAATGATGCCACACGAGCATTCTCATGGGCTTAGGTCGTTATGGATCGTGTGGGCCCAATGGGCCTGTGGGCCCCACACAGATTAAATTTGCATACTGTGGTAAATGTTAGATCGAGCCGTGTAGTCCACATGGCTAGGGTCATTTTGGGGCAATGAGTCGTGTGGGCCCACTAGGCTGGTGGCCCCACACGGATAAAATGCATGTTGTATGGTTTCTATTGGTTTGGACTGTGCTATTCGTATTGCCGAGGCTATCTCTGGCCTAATTGGGCCACACGAGTGTGTGGGTCCACTTGGGCCGTGTAATGGGCCTTAGGCCCATTTACCCGGTTGTGACTGTTTAGGTTACTTAAGTCGCTCGAGGAGACGGTGGACCTTATGTTGGGTCGCTGAGAACCCCAGTTTGCAAAATTATCGAAATACCCTCGGTTTACAAAATTACCGAAATACCCTCAATTTGCAACCGAAATACCCTCGGTTTGCAAAATTACCAAAATACCCCTATTTGCAAAATTACTGAAATACCCCTAGTTTGCAAAATTATCGAAATACCCCCGATTTGTAAAATTATCGAAATACCCCCTGTTTGTAAAATTACCAAAATACCCCATGTTTGCAAAATTACTGAAATACCCCTGATTTGTAAAATTACTAAAATACCCCCAGTTTGCAAAATTACCAAAATACCCCTGGAGGGCAAAATTTCCAAAATACCCCTGTATGGTAGAATTACCGAAATACCCCTGTAGGGTTGGATTACCAAAATACCCTTGTGGGTAAATGACTGACTTAGACTATGAGTTTGACTAACTTGACTGTGGGCGTGTGACCGATATGCTGTTAATATATGTTGAAATGACTATTACTGAGCATGGCCATTTTGCTTACACGTGTAATGATTGAGCATGACATACAAGACATATTGCATGGGGTTGGGACATTGATACGGAAGAAGTTCTGATAGGGTCACATGGGTCGCATGACGACTGTGGACCCAATATTGATCTGTTAAGGTCGTACGGGTCGCATGAGACGGCTGTGGACCGACGGATGGCTTAAAGCCGCGTAATCTGATTATGGCTCTGTGCCAAACTAAATATGGCTCTGTGCCATCTTGATTATGGCTTTGTGCCAATCATATTTACCTATGGCTATGTGCCTAACATATATATCGATGACTCTGTGTCGATCATATTTACCCAAGGCTGTATGCCAATTATAATACCGCTACTGAAGGCTTAGAGCCACATATATATATACTAGCAGTTTTGCTACGATTACGGTTAGGGCCGCAACCGGTGCTAACTTTAGTGTGCTGGCTGGGTGGGTCGATTTTATCCTCACGTAAGTGTAGGGTTGGTAAGCGTGGTGTGTTGGCTGGATCGGGGTGGGATGCATCCTCATACTGTTGCATATCTGTTTATGAGATCTGTCACTGTACTGGGCTTAATCCCATTTGTTCTGTTTTGGGTTTGGGCTAGGCCCAATTGATTCTGTTATGGGCTGTGACCCAAATGATATTGTAGTGGGCTTTGGCCCACATATGCCTTGATCTGAACTGTACTGTTACGGTTAAAAGGCTTTGGCCTAGACTGTTTCGGTTTCTGTTTCTGTATACTGACTGTTACTCTAGTAAGGGGATTATACACTGAGTTTTTGTAAACTCACCCCATTTTTAACTGTCCAGGTAATCCCCAGCCTTATATGGATCGGTGCTGCGAGGGACTCGGAGAAGGCCACACACTGCTTATGTTTTCAGTTTTGATTGCTTACATTCAAGTATTTTGATTTGGGTTGTAATAAGGCTCTTTAAGTTTTTGGATTTTAACTTTGGGTTTTTATTTATGTTTGAATTATATCCGCTAGAAGTAAATCACGGTTTTCCAAAATGCTAATAGTTTTTAAAACAACACTACGTTTTCGCTACATTTTCGGAATGGTTTCGCGACTTAATCTTTTTCATAGATCGATTACTCTCAAAATTAGCTTCCGTAATTAAAAAGATATTTTGGGAATAAAATTAATATTTTTTTCTTAATGTACCACGTTTTAAAAATAAACTAACGTAACTGGGATTTTACTTAAGCTTTCTTTAAGAAAGGTTTTCAATGAAAACATGGTTTTTGAAAAATACTTCAATGTGACATGCCAGATTCAGGCCTAACTTCTAGGTCGAGTTTGGAGTGTTACTTTACGTGTAAGACCATGTCTAGGACATTGGCATCATAATTGATTCGTGTAAGACCCTGTCTGGGACAGTGGCATCGATATGTGATTACATGTAAGACCACGTCTGGGACGTTGGCATTGTACGAGATTTCTGACTATCCAAGTATCCTTATTGATTTCGAATGGTTCAACGGGCGTTATCGAGTTAAGATCGAATGTGAAAATGAACTAAACGGTTCAGGTACGTGCTATGTTATATGAATATGAAAGTAAGGTAATTATATGTTTGAAATGAATATATGAATTATACATGGTAAAAGAGAAATTTATATGTGCTTATGAGTATCTGTGCATTTGGCCATTGATGTTATAATGCTATTGTACTGGTAATAATGTTTGAGTTTGCAAGCATAATAAATGTACATTTGGTTAAGGTTTGTTTGATTTGGCTATGACTTACTAAGCTATAAAAGCTTACTCTGTGTGTGTTTGTTCATTGTTTTATAGATTATCAAAGCTACGAGAAGCTCGGGATCATCAAGGATCATCACCACACTATCGAACTATATTTTGGTACCTTTTGAAAATGTACACATTGAAGTATGGCATGTATAGGCTAGAGAACTTTGATTATGTTTTGAAATGTGTAAATATAGCCATGTGATATGGCTTGTTAATGAATGTATTCATGGATGAGTTTAGTCCATACTTTATGATGCAAAAGTTGGTATGTTTGAGTTGGATTTGTATAAGGAAATGAATGATGTTGTTAAAGGTCAAATTGTGCATGATTTGGTATGTTTTTTTGTTGCCTTTGGGACTTGAATTGAAGCTTGTTTGGTGCTTGTAGGTTTGACCCAATTAAATTGGCCTTGCAGATGGCCTATATTTGCCCACACGGTTGAGCACACGGGCATGTGTCTCGACCGTGTCTCTCAATATTGTAATTCGAAGCAAGTCAAGAAGCCACACGGGCATGTGACTGGCCGTGTAAGCAAGTCAATAGCCTCCCTAAATTTCACACGGCCTGGCACACGGGCGTGTCTTGTGGCCGTGTGGACAAGTCAATATGTATGCCCTGTTTTGCCACGGCTTAGACACACGGGCGTGTGACCTCATAACTTTGAAAAATGTTTAAGTTTCAGAAAAATTTGTATGTGCTCGGTTTAGTCTCGACCCCTTTCCAATGCATGTTTAAGGTCTCGTAGACCTTCTAAAGGGACTTTATATGTATGTTTCGCTATGGAATGCTGGTGAATGTTTGATGTTAGTAAAATGTTTGTGTTATAATCTGATATGTCCGGTAATGCCTCTTAACCTTAGTCCGGAGATAGATACTGGTTAGAGGTGTTACAATGTAACCATTGACTCCACACCCATCATGAACATGCTTTCCTCTGTGAGTCAAATTGGGACAATCTCTCTAAAAGTCATGCATGACTAGTTGTGCTTAAAAGGAAATCTCATCTAGTGAACCCACATGACAAAGTTTACCTTGGGGTGCGGCCAGGGTAGGAACCGACTTGAAACTTTATCATGTTATCACTTAGGGGCCATCAATGGAGGCCATAAGTCTTGTTCAAGGACCTTTTCCCACTCAATATTTTAAAAACATGTAAGGTTTTTTATCCCAAATTTCAAGAATGATCATACAACAGTCCTAGTGGCATTCTTACCTAATCTAAATGACATGTTTCCAATATATGCATGGCATGCTATTGCAATAATATCAATTCACAAGAATCAATCAATCTTAAGATAAATAATTTTTATTCTCCATAGTTTTTTCTTTAAAGGAAAAACCGAAGAAGTGAATGCGAATTGTGCACCAGGTAAGGTACCAGGAAAGAGAGTTGAGTTAAATTTGACCACTTAAAAACCAAGTCTTTCCTAGTCAGAGCCAATCCTAGACATGCACCTTCTCATTACCACACTTCTCACAGTTATCGAATAACCTAAAAAAGTGAATAGAACAATACAACACATGAATTTTCTCATTACCACACTTCTTATTTTTCATCGGTCAACTGTGGATCATCTCATATTTATATCACAATTATAACATTACATAATATAAATATTATAAACAATTATAAAATAGATATATAATGAGATAGGTAATTAAAAGAAAATTGCCAGCCAAGGTTTCCATGGTTCTATTTCTAAAAAATAAATGGAAAAATAAACTTGCATAATTTTTCACCATAAGGCATTCATTGGGTCTTCAACCGTCATCACATATTTTTCTCATCATGGACTCTTTTTGGAAAAATTACATTTAAGTCCTATGTTTGTTTCCAGCTCACAAAAATTCTATGAATTTTTAAAAATATATAGCCCTACGTGGAGATGATAGTCCATGGTCTATTTCCTAAGAACCACAACCTCAGCAAAAAATAATTATATAACAAATATATAATATCGCATCCATTCCCATATATAACTCAAAACATGCATAAGATCTAAAGAATATCACTTTCTATGTAATCAGTTCATTCAAGAAGAAGAGAAATTTATTTTGATTATTTATTTATAATTATAGATAGAACACAACGTGGCTCTGATACCAATTATTGGAAAAATGGGTTTGGAAAATAAAGCAGAAAATAAATTTAAGAACCACGGTTTTAAATTTTTTTCGAAAACAATATCTTGGTTGTGATATCTAAAGTAATAAACACTTAATCAAAATTGTACCTTTTTTATTCATCTAGGATTAGCGCTGTCGACCAAGTAGTCTTCTTCGTTATCCTCAAGCTCACGTCTGCCAAGTGTGGACTCGTTTTGAATCAGAAAATTTTTCACAAAAATTACTAGTGGGATAATTTTGATTATTTGTTTATAATTATAGATAGAACACAACGTGGCTCTGATACCAATTGTTGGAAAAATGGGTTTGGAAAATAAAGCAGAAAATAAATTTAAGAAAAAACCACAATTTTAAATTTTTTTCGAAAACAATATCTTGGTTGTGATATCTAAAGTAATAAACACTTAATCAAAATTGTACCTTTTTTATTCGTCTAGGATTAGCGCTGTCGACCAAGTAGTCTTCTTCGTTATCCTTAAGCTCACGTCTGCCAAGTGTGGGCTCGTTTCGAACCAGAAAATTTTTCACAAAAATTACTAGTGGGATAATTTTGCAATTTCTCTAAGCTTTTGGGTAAAGTTGTAAATTCGAAAAATATTTCTAGAAATTTTCTAAAATAATCTCTTCAGAGAATTTTCTCTCTACAACTTTCTCTTGAATTCAAGTGTGTGTAAATAATGACCTGAGACTCTCTTTATATAGGTAGAGTTTAGAGAGTTCAACTATGATTAAACTTAATTACTTTAATATTAAATTAATATAATACTTATATTGATAAATATTATATTAATTTAATATTAAATCTTATTAAAATAATAGAATGTCTACCAACAAGATAAACATTAAGTTAGATTTAATATTAAGATAATCACTATAATATTAAATTAATAAAATATTATTAAAATAAGTATTAAATTTAATTTAATATTAGACTATAAAAATAATAATATTTTTGGAAAAATTAATTTGAAATTAAATTCTCTAGTAGAGTCCCAGTAGGAGTGTAAATCTTCCACTACTCAACCACCTATGACCAACCATCGCCAGCCACCAGGACGCTGTTGCCGCAGCCACTGGCACTGTCGTGTCCGATGATGCAAGTGCGACACCCTTACGGCACCCCGAGCCGGTTCGATTGATGCCAGTTTGGCCCGGGTCAATGACAACTCGACCGGTCCGGTCTAGCCACCAGTTGGACCGTCCGCCCGGTTTCACTTAATGGGCCCGATTCGACCAAATTTTGGGTCTTGATATCGATTTTAGGCTCTCGGGCCTGATTTACAATCTCAGGTCTAATTTTCAAGTTCAATTGCCTATTGGGCCAATTGTCTGACTTGAAAATTAACTTCCAAAAATATCATATTAATTTTAATTAATTTGATTAATTTGATTTTACTTGATAAAAATTAATTTTTCCAAAAATTTATTAGATTTTCCAAATTAATTTTTCAAGAAAATTCTTTAATCAAATTCTCTAGTTGAACAAATCTCACGACCACCTAATTTAATTTCCCATCGAATAAATTGACTCAATTAAATTATTTCCAAAGTCATAGAATTTACTTATGATTCAAATACAGTCTGATCGAGCTTTTGTTAGGCTAGCGGAGGGACCAATCGAACATATACAATTAGACTCTAGGGATTGCAATTATGTCCAGAAGCATTGTTCCAATAATTCGCAATTACTTAATCAGGGAGTCAGTCCACAAGAAGTACCATGATTGAAAACTCCTTATTGTATACTATTTACGAGAGCAATTCATCCAATTTTTTTGTCCAATAACCTCGTCATGTGTGTGTTACCCTCATATGATATCATTGATTCCTTTGAGTTAAATCCATTCACTCAATACAATCATATTTTATCTCATTCCAAAATTATGTCTTTTTAATGATTAATATGATCACTATCAACAAATGACTGTGATAAAATGCTCATTTAAGAACAAGCAACCTGTGGCCACGTTTCATATTTATCAATCCACACAATGCCAATGAGAGGATATCATTAACTCTTTAATTGAGCTATGAATTCCATTGTTGCTAGTAAAGTCATGCCATACACAGGTCATGTAACATATTGGCTATGGGCTCTATCATCTTTAGACCATAAGCCTCAACTTATATCAAAGCACATGAGTTGCATACACATGGTTAATTACTAACTCGAGATTTAGGTAAATCACACAATGAATGTCACAAGTGAATGAATTCTCAAACAGATTCAAAATTAATTCATCTTGGGTCCAATCCAATGTATAGTTCTACCAATGAATACATCTATGTCTCTACTCATGGAGTCAACTGTCCGATAGCCAAGACTAGCCATATCCCTAATTGGAATTGTAGACGACATAATAATCCTTCTCAGTATTTGAATCAAATGCTCACTTTGATTATTTTAGGGGATTACGGACTCATTTAGATTATCTACTGAAGTAAGTCGTCTTTCTGGCAATGTAAACGTTCCTTACAATGCCACTTATCTTCAGTTTGAACTTTAGACAATCAATGAGCTAATATTTGCTTGTCACAATTTCACTATGCATGCAAAATATAAAAGACAAATACAAAAGACATAATAGTGAAATGTGAAATTAACTTTATTTATTTATTCATCGTTCAAAGAAATAGAAAACAGTTACATGTTTACTACAATATATGCACATTTCCCAACAAGAATATGTTCAGTTCTTTGTGGTAGACCATCCAATGGCTTACAACACCATTTTTGGTCATCTTATTATGAAAATGGCTAAAATGATAATTGTCACTTTTTGTATAAAGATTAAATTCCCTACCAAGACGGGGATAGGTTTCATGAAATCTGAGTAGCAAACAACCATGCAACATTATGTGTTGTTATTTAAATAGACGCATGAGCAGGAGCCACAAGGTCAAAGTTCGCAACAGGCAGAGGTGGCTAGCTAGGTTTTAGATTTAGATAGTTTGGATGCTAGAAATGAGGAAAGAATTCGCAAGCAAGAAGCTGTATAAGTTACAAAAACTTTACAATTGTTTAATGATAACACGGATTAGTTGGTAAGGATCTCATCAACATTAGCAGAAGAAGGAAAGGATGACTTAGTACAGTGCTTGAGGGACAATTCAGACATTGTTGCATGGTCAGTAGCGACATGCTTGGTGTAGATCTTTAGGTGATTGTCCATCGATTAAATGTGTCTCTCGAGGTCAAACTGGTCAAACAAAAAAGAAGAAGGTTTGCTCCACATGTTGTGGAGGCCATTAGATAAGAGGTAGGAAAATTGCTTTCAGCTAGATTTATCAGGGAGGTGGTGTACCCAGACTAGGTATCAAATGTTGTGATGGTGAAAAGGGTTAATGGAAAGTGGAGAATGGCCATTGATTTTACTAGTCTTAACCAGGCTTGTTCAAAAGATAGTTTTCCTTTACCATCAGTTGATAGACTAGTGGATGTGTCATCAAGCCATAGGTTCATAAGCTTCATGGATGCATTCTCAGGGAATAATAAAATTTCCATGGCTTTAGAAGACCAGGATAAAATGACCTTTGCCACAGAGAAAGGTTTATTCGACTATCGAGTTATGCCTTTTGGGTTGAAGAATAAAAGTGCAACATATCAAAGGTTGGTTAATAATATTTTCAAAGAGCAGATTGGTCGTAGTATTGAGGTTTACATGGATGACATGTTTTGAAGAGTTCTACTTTAAAAAGTCATATTGGGGATTTGTCTGAATATTTTGCCATGCTTCGAGTCTATAACATGAAGTTGAATACAAAGAAGTGTGCCTTTAGGGTAAAAGCAGGCAACTTGTAACAGCCCGATTTAGGGGCTAGTCAGAACAGTGGTTTCGAAACCACTAATCTGAGGCCGAAGAAATTATTTTTAATATTATTTTATGTGTTATAGCATGATTATATGAGTACATGAAAAGTTTGGTGAATTAATTTTAGTGATTATTTGCTTAATTTTCAAAAAATGACTAAAATCGCATATAGTGCAAAAGTTTTGTTTTATAAGCTAAAGGTGTTAAATAGCCATAGAACCTTAAATTAGAGGTCCTTAATGTGCAATTAGGCCCTCAGGAGAGTGTTGGTCGGCCATAGGGGACAAGAAAATGCAAATTGGTCAAAGTTGGTGGAATTAGGTGACTTAATTGATGAAATAAAATAAAATAAAGAAAAAAAAGATATCACCTTTCATCTTCATCCTCTCCACAGAAAATATCAGCAAAATAGGGGTTTTGGAATCTTGAAATTTTCAGCAACTTACAATCCTTGCAAATAAGTGATTCTAATGGTCATTCTTGATAATTTTTGTACTTTTGGGACCCTTGTAGCATAATCTAGCTAATGAGGGGACTATTTTGCACTATGGTTGAAAGTCTAGGGTTTTTCCATGAGAAAACTAGTGTTGTTTGCTGAATTTTTATGGAAGAAAATGAATCTTGGTTGTTAAATAAACAACTTTTGTGAAACGGGTTTCCATGAAAACACCTAAAATGGACCTTTTTGTAAAGGTTGTAAAATAGGTAGTAAATGTGTGAAATAATTGGAATTGTGAGTTGTTATAAGCTTAAAATAGATTCGACTAGGCTTGGTTAATGAGGAAATTTGATGAAAATCGTTTTACGAGCCTAGGGGCAAAATCGTAATTTTGTGAAATTCTAAGGGCAAAACGTTAATTTTGCCAAAGTAGGAATTTTGGAATGTATTGATTAATGTGGTGATTAAATGAGTAAATTTTATCATTATAGATCAAGAAAAACGGAGTCCGAACTTAGACTAGGGGAAAACCAAACTATTGGACTAAATCGAACTAGACGCTCATATTTTGTATATCGAGGTAAGTTGTACATAAATAATACAATGTTATTGTATTTGTGCATTAAAAAATTGATATTGCATAAAATATTTGATTATTACTATGAATATGCATGACGAAAGTTGATGTGATATACTCCCGGTTGAGCCTTAGGAATAGATTGGGTATCCAAGCCATGATATTTTAGCGATATGTGTAGTAGTGTAAGACCATGTCTGGGACATGGCATCGGCCACATTATGAAAGCCAGTGTAAGACCATGTTTGGGATATGGCATCGGCATTGAGACAAGAGCTAGTGTAAGACCATAACTGGGACATGGCATCAGCCTCGATATGTGAGCCAATGTAAGACCATGTCTAGGACATGGCATCGGCATCGTACCCTCTTGTGTGAGGCTTGTCGGGTATCCTTTGTATTCCAACTGGTTCACGGGAAATTTAGAGCTTGTGTCAAAAGTGAGAAAAGTTACGACTATGTTGTAAGTGATACAGGTACCTACACAAAATTCATGAGAAATGAGCTCGATTTATGTTGCATGATTAGTAAGAATGAAAATGAGTAAGGTATGCCTTTAATCAATTGAGAATTATGTGCTAGTTTATAATATGCTATGAGTATGATAATGCATGGAAATTGTTGCTAATTATTTACATGCGACTTACTAAGCTTTATGCTTACTCCCTCTCTTTTCCATTTTCTTATAGTGCTGCCAAACTAGCTAGGGGATCAAAGGACATCGGAGGCTCGACCACACTATCAATCTGAACATTTGGTATAGTTAGATTTATCATTTTGAGTATGGCATGTATAGGGACTTGGTCTTTGTCAAGTGTCATATTGTTTTGGCCAAATGTGTTGGCTTGTCTTGAAGATCGATTCATTTTGTATAAGGCCATAGATGATGGCTACTTCTTGTTATTGATATATGAAAATGGTGATGTTTCTCATGAATGAGCAAATTGCATGGTTGAGTATTTGGTATATTAATGCATGAATGAGTAGGTTATTTGATGTGGCTTATGTTGGTGCAAGGGTGGCAGAAAGGGCTTGGTAAATAGCCTTGTTTTTGTCCACACGAGTAGACACACGGGCGTGTGTCTAGGCTGTGTGTGACACACGGTTTGTCCCATGGGCGTGTAGTCAGGTCGTGTGTCCCCTGCACCTTAATTTGGTAAAATAGAACGCCCAGTAGTAACCACACGGGCTGAGGCACAGCCGTGTGTCTCAACCGTGTGGATGACACGGCCATAAAACATGGGCATGTGCCCAGGCCGTGTGAAGTCTGCACTTGATTTTAGGAATTTAATTTGCCACATGGCCTAAGGACACGGGCATGTGCCTTGGCAATGTGACCTTATTGGGTTGATGATGTCAGAAATAGAATGTCAAGGTTTTTACACATGGGCGGAGACACAGGCGTGTCATGACCGTGTGAGGGACACGTGCCATGGACACGGGTGTGTGCCAGGCCATGTGAAAACCCCTGTAGGTTCGAATTGAAAAAAAATAAATCCACATGGCTAGGGACATGGGCGTGTGTGACCACACGGTCTACCCACACGAGCGTGTCCCTTGCCACACGGGCATACGCCCCTGTTTTTAGTGAAATTTTCCAAAAGTTTTCTAAAGTGCCTGGTTTAGTATCGAACCATTTCTAAAGTATGTTTTAGGCCTCATAAGCCCATATTAAGGACGTTAAGAGGAAGTTTGAAAATTTTTAAATTTAAACAAACTTTTATGACCTGGAAATGTATGTTAGTATGTGTTTGAGTTAGGTAACACCTCGTACCCTGTTCCAGCGTTAAACAAGGGTAAGGGGTGTTACACAACTTTTTGGGCTTCATGGTTTTAGAAAGAGGTATAGAGGCAAACCTTGAAAAAATTAAGGCTATCCTAGATATACCTCCCCCAAAGACTATTAAGGACATTCAACATCTAACGGGAAGGGGTCGCACTCAACATATTTCTCTCCAAAATGGCAGGCAAGTGCTTACCTTTCTTTAAGGCATTAAGAACTTATTTTAGTTGGAAAAAGGAATGTCAAGCTGCTTTTTGAACAACTCAAGTTTTATCTCACATCTCTATTGCTCCTGATGTCTCCTCGAGTAGGGGAAACTATTTTTCTTTACTCGGTAGCATCTGAAGAAACAGTGGAAGCAATCTTAATCAAAACAGAAGGGGTTCACCAGATTCCATTATACTATGTTAGCAAAGTGTTACAGAATAGCGAAAAAAGGTATTCAAAAATAGAAAATCTCATTTTTTTTTCTTCAATAGTAGCAGCTCGTAAGTTGCGACCCTATTTTCAAGTCTATCATGTGACAGTCATGATAAACCAACCTATTAAGGACATATTGTCAATGGTAGATACTTCGGGTAGGATGACTAAATGGGGAGTTGAGCTAGTAGAATTTGGAATAGAGTTTTCCCCCCGAACAACAATCAAAGCCCAAATCTTAGCCGGCTTTATGGTAGATTTTAATAGATCATCAGACCCTCCAGGTAACTCTTTAATATGAATCATTATAACTCACATAGATGATATAATAGTGTGCCACATAGGTTATAAAAATTTTATTTGACAAATACTCACTTTACTTCATGATATTTCATTACAAATATACATTCAATTCAAAAAAATCTTTCTGTTGATTATACAAGATGTAGTAGTTAGCTCATCACAAGGACAAACTAGCTCAGTTGCGAAGCCAAAATGCTGGACAGTTTATGTGGATGACTCAACAGCGAAGACGAGATCAGGAGCAGGCATTTTCCTTATAGACCCTAATGACAATGAATAGCCGTATGGACTCTCATTCGGCTTACAGGCATCTAACAATGTTGAGGAGTATGAGGCATTAATTTTTGGATTGCAGGTAGCTCTATAACTGGGGGTGAGGGAGTTGATAATATACATTTATTCTCAGCTAGTAGCAAAACAAATGAACGGAGAATATAAATTAAAATAGCCTAGTCTAAAGAAGTACCATGCCATAGCTGCTTAGTTACTCACTCAATTTGGCAATGCAGAGGTCAAACAATTCTCTGGGGCAGAGAATGCCAAAGTTTACATTTTATCTAAGTTAGTGTCATTTATTGTAACGCCCTAAATTTCTTTAATTCCGGCTAATGTGATTTTGGAGCACAAAAATATCTGTATGTGTTTCTAAAATTAATTGACACAATGTCTATCTGTTTCAGTGGTTATGTGTTCTGGGTGTGTGTGCGAGGTCCCAAGTTCAAGTCACACCTTGGGTAAATTTTGGCATTTTTATGAATAAAGCTTTCACTGGGGTTGGTATGCTTTTAGGTTATTGTTGGTAAAATGATATCAGAATGGGCCTGGTAGTCTGGTGGTTAAGTGGAGTGTTTGATTGCATGAGGTCCTGAGTTTGATTCCCTGCTTTGGCTTTATTTTTGCACGATTATGGAGAGGAGTTTGAGTGGCGATAGAATTCTGAGTAGTGGGGATTTGGTAGAGAGAATTAAGGGATGTGGTTTTGGGGGGTTAACGTTTTTTTGTCTTTTCTAATCGATCTTTTCTTTCCAAAAAACACCAAATTTTCGGTTTCTCCCTACTCTGTTCTCACGCCACTTTTCTTTTGCTACCGCCCCCATCTTTTGTTTTAATTTTTGTTGCTGGCCTCTAGTCTTCGTCTTCTCCGTTGCTCTTTCATGCATTGTTGGTAAGTCTTTCGTAACTGTAGTGTAAATTTGGTTTATGGATTTTTGGTGACTTGGTCTACTGTTTCATGGGAGAAGGTTAAGGGCTGGACTGTATCGGTTAACATTGAAGCGGTGTGGGTACGCTATCACTCAAGTGAAGGTAAGGAGGATGAAGGTTTTGAGTTTAATATCTCGAGTTATTTTCATTTAAGACTTGTTTTAACACTGAAATTTGGCTCTGGAATGTCAATTTTAGGTTCCTGAAGGCTCGGGAGTGCTTTTGCGTGTTTAAAATTATACAGGTGTGTACTCGAAAACACAGAAAATGAGAATCGATGAAAGCCAAAAAATAATTTTGTCGACGCCACGCGGCCGTGTGGTAGGCTGTGTGGTATGTTGTGTGCAAGGCTGTAAGCCACAACACGACCGTGTGATCGACCAGCCAAGGCGTGCGCAAGTGACACGGCCATGTGATGACCGGGCAAGGCCGTGTGCGACACACAGGGTTGACCTATTGGGCCGTGTGGGCCACACGGGTGAACCGCACGGGCATGTGGAATTCTGGGCCAGGCCGTGTGATCCACACGGCCAAGGCCAATTTAGGCAGTGTGGGCCAAACGGGCAAGCCACATGGGCGTGTGAGCCTATTTTTCTGAAATGATCTGTAAGGTTGCACGGGTCACCCAAGTCGACTGTGGACCTACTGTAGGGTCGGTAAGTGTTACTTAGACCCCTAATTATGTGATCTGATTATATAGTGTCTAACTAAGCATGATATCTGTACTGAACTGAATGTATGATCGGTTAGTTGCATGTTGCATGTCATATTTGGTATGTTGCATTGCATCGGGGAGGGTTGATGATATTTCGAAGGAAGTGTCTAAAAGGCTTTAAGCCTGTTATCTGGCAACTCAACTGCATTTTTCTACTTATGTGCCGCATCTCGGTACAGTATGATGTGTAGGGATGGGTGGGTTGATTATATCCCCACATTCTGTGTAGGGCTGGACGGAGATGGTGTGTAGAGGCTGGTGGGTAGGATTCTGATATTCTGATCTGGATTCTGTATCTGATTGGGCTAAGGCCCTATTATATATATCTGATTCTGCATCCGAGTGGGCTAAGGCCCAAATTAACATGTTCAAATTTTTAATACAATTTAATTATTTTATAAAAATTAATTATTTTATGACAAAAATTCTATCGAAAATGCATGATTTTAAGTAAAATTAGGTATGAAAAAGTATATAAATCTTTGTGTTTCCATTATTATTTACATTTAATATATCATTGTATATGTAAGTTACTTAACACTCATTCAATTAAAATCGTTCAATCTATCACCTTTATATATATATATATATATATATATATCATGTTAGAGGGTGTGCTTTAAAAAAAGGTTACTCCCAGCCACTTTTGAGATGTCTCACTCCCACTGAAGCTGAATATGTCATGTGAGAGATACATGAGGGAATATGAGGTAATCACCTAGGGGGAAGACTAGTAGCATAGAAGCTTCTCAAGCAGGGATACTATTGGCCAACCATACAAAAAGATGGACACCACATGGTTCACACCTGTGATTCTTGTAAAAAAAACATGCTCCAGTGTAGCGATCACCAGTTAAGCCTCTACAAATGATGTCTATTCCTTGGTCATTTGCAACTTGGGGAATACATATCTTGGGTCCATTTCCAATAGCCATAGCTCGGAAGAAATTCATAGTTGTCACTGTGGACTATTTTAGAAAATGGATAGAAGCTGAAGCTTTGGCTACAATAACAGAGAGGCAAATGGAATCTTTTCTTTGGAAATCCATTATTTGCAGGTTCGGCATCCCACATTTGATTATAACAAAAAATAGAACCCAATTCCAAGGTAAATTAAGGAACTTCTATAAGGACCTGCAGATATCACTTGCTCAAAGTTTTACAAAGACGCCTCAAATGAATTGCCAAGTAAAGGTAATGAACAAGAAAATTTTGGTTGCTTTAAAGAAAAAGGTTGATGAGGCAAAAGATGTCTAGCTAGAGGAGCTACCAGGAATCATATGGACCTTGCGTACATCTCCCCATACAGCAACTAGAGAAACAACATTCTCATTGGTGTATAGTGCAAAAGTAGTAATACCTATTGAGATAGGCCTGCAATGTAACAACCTACTTTCAGTGGTGTCGATAACAGTGGTTTGGAGACCACAATTCTGATGAGTGATTTAGTATTTTAATTTCCATAGGGTTATATTAGGGTCGTATTAAATTTCATTAAGAAATTTTAAGGTTTAAATAGTTAACTAGGTAAAAATGACTAAGTTGAAAAAGGTGCAAAAGTTGATTTCTATTAGTTAAAAGGATCACATGGATGTGGAATCTTACAATAATGGACTTAGATGGTAATTATACCATATAATATGTTAGCGGATAGTTATAGACAAGGTTTAGTTGAAGTTTTTAATTATTAACAAGGGTAAAACATAAAATTAGTAAGCTAAAATCATCTTCTTCATTTTGGATAGTTATAGACAAGGTTTAGTTGAAGTTTTTAATTATTAACAAGGGTAAAACATAAAATTAGTAAGCTAAAATCATCTTCTTCATTTTAGTTAATTGAAAACTGAAACACCATTGAAATAGGAAGGGAAGATTCGGTCAAGGCATATTTTTCAGGCATGGTATGTTTTTTAGTTTTGTTTTTAACGATTTTTATATTTTTGAGCTCGTATTAACTTAATCTAAGTAGGTCGGGGGTCAATTTGTAAAAATATTAAAAGTGTAGGGACTTTCCATGATTCAGTTTGAATGTGTTTTGAATTTAATTAATAGGTTATTAAATTTGGTTGTTAAATAGATATGTTTTGTTAAGTGATTTTTAGTGATTTGAAGGTTTAGGGATTAATTTGTTAAAAGGGTAAATTCATTAGTATTAATGTGAAATTGTGATAAAAATATGCTATTAAGGAACCCTATGAAAATCAACTAGCATGAAATTTTATTGAATGTGGCTAAATTGTAAGCTTTGGGTTTAGGGACTAAATTGCATAAAAGTAAATGTTAGGGGCAATTTTGTAATTTCATTTTTAAGTGTGTTATAAGCTAAAATTAATGATATTAAGCTATTTGAATGATTTAATTGAATGAAATTATTATTTAGATCAAGAAAAGAATCAACCAGACTTGAATCGAGGGAAAGTAAAAGTCTCGAATTAGTTCTCGACTTTGTTGTAACAACCGCTATAATTGAGTTAAGTTCGTGTGAGTATTAAATTTATTAACTATTGTTTCAATTGTATGTTATTTAATGTCATGCTAACTATACTTCAAATTGATAATGATACGATGTTTTAGATGTTGGACGGTTTAATAGACTCGTTTGAACCTTGAGAATACTTAGGATACAAATGACATGTCATTAGAGATTATATGGTTTCGGGTGTTGGTCCTGGATGTCCTACCGATGGCTGAGGTCCGGCATTTGTTGCGGATTCTCCACAGCTCGTGTGAGCAGCATCATGTAGTTAACATCCCAACCCATAGCTCGTGTGAGCATTATTGAAAAGGTTATAGTTACATGAAAAGACACACTTTGTGTGAGCATTTCCCGAGTATCCAGCGTTATTTAATATGGTTCAACGGGTAATTAAGGCTTATTAGAAATGCATGTATATGAGTTGATCTATGGCAATGAACATATGAAATGGAAAGTGTGGTATGTGCAAATGGATTGGAAAGGAAACCAATTAAACATGTAATGAATGGTATGTATATGGAATTCATTTCATGATATGTGCCATGTTTCATAGACGATATATTTTAAAGTTTATCTACTAACTATGTGAATTATTGTGGATAGGAAAGTAAAATATCCATATGATTTAATGAGCAATGTTGAATGGTTAATCGTTTTATGTTCAGTAAGTTTGAGTTTCTCTTATACGAGCTTACTAAGCACTAGTCGCTTTTGTAATTGTTTTTCTCTGTCTTGTAGATCATCAGAAAGCTCAACAGATTTGAATCTTGTCAGAGCTCTATCACACTATCCGTCAATCATTTTGGTAGTTTTCAGTTATTTTGGCTAATGGTTATAAATGGCATGTATAGGGTTTAAGTGTAATAGGGCTTGATGTTAATGTGGTCATTTGGTATGTTTTGACTTATGTCAAGTTTAAGTATGTTTTAATGTTCTTTTTGAAGTTGTAAAAGACGATGTTCTTTTTGAAGTTGTAAAAGATGATGTATATAGATGAAGTTATGGTTGAGTAGTATGCTTTTGAATTGGTTTTTGGTATGTTTGGTCTAAGTTTATTGAATGAACTTGTAATGTTGAATGGGATTATGTTTGATTTGTGATTGTGGTACCTTTTGTTGGTACATTGGTTAGTCTTATAGGTTGATGGAATTAGTATGTTTTAAGTGTGGTTGAAGTGTGTTTTGGGTCATGTGAATGTTTGTCGAATTGGCATGTCTTGGTGTGAAATATTTGGTTTGAAATGGCTTGTTTTAGGGGCAACATATGCTGCACACGGCCTAGGACATGGGCTACCACAAGGTTGTGTGCCACACATGGCCATCCCACACGGTTATGTGTCATTATTGTTTTAATTGTAGGTTTCACACGGTCTAAGACATGACATGCGAGATAGCCGTGTGTCTCAAGTCAGTATGTAACACGGTTTGGCACATGGCCGTGTGACCCAACATTGAATGCACACACGGTTTGGCATATGGCCTACGACACGGTCGTGTGACCCTATTTCGAATACCCACACAGGTGGACACACTGGCTAGGACACGACATGTCTCCAAACTTCGAATGTTCACACGGGCTGGACTATGTCACATAACCATGTGGCCCATGTTTCCCAAATTTTCATGTTTTCCCAAAATTTTCTATTTTGTTTCAAATTGATCCATGATTATTTCCAAGTTGTTTTTAAGGACCCGAAGGCTCGATTTAAGGCCCGATTGTGTATTTTTACTATTATTATACTGAGATGTTAGATGTTGATATTAAGTTGTATAATTGTTTCTCTTTTGAAGTTAAACGTTCTGATTTGTACAGTAATGCTCTGTAACCCTAATTCGATGACAGAGACGGGTTAGGGGTGCTACATGCAATCCCACAAGACATCTCATTTCAATGAAAATGCTAACTAGGAGGCCATCAAACTCAATTTGGATCTTATTGATGAAATTAGGGAGACAACAAAAATCAGGAATGTTGCGTGAGCTTAGCAAGTTGCTCGCTACTACAACTCTAAAGTAAAAAGCAAGCAATTTCAAGTAAGTGATCTAGTTTTGAGAAATACCGAAGCCAATTTCCCAACATCACAGCAAGGAAAAATGGCCCCTAATTAGGAAGGACCTTACAAAATTTTCGAGAAAATAGGCTATGGAGCCTATAGAATAGCATAAATGGATGCCCTTGTTCTACCTCATATGTGGAATACATGCCATCTGAAAAAATATTATGTATGAATGTTCTGCTCTCTTTTTCAATAAAGATAAATTATTTGCAAATGTTATTTAATTTTCTCAAACAGGAAATATTGAAACATGTAAAATAACTCGTTGATTTAATATCACAACTGATATTATTAAGGCTCGTTGGTTTACAATCACAATTTAAGTTCATTGATTTACTATCATGAACAATCTTCTATGACTTAGTTGATTTACTATCACTACTCCAAATAGCTGGTTAATTTAAGATCACAATTGATATTATTAAGGCTTGTTGGTTTACAATCGCAACCTAAGTTCATTTATTTACTATTATGAACAATCTTCTATGAGTTAGCTGATTTACTATCGCTACTCCAAACAGCTCACTGATTTAAGATCACAGCTGATATTATTAAGGATTGTTGATTTATGATAGCAACCTAAGTTCATTGATTTACTATCATGAAAAATCTTCTATGAGTTAGTTGATTTACTATCGCTACTTTAAACATCTCGCTGATTTAAGATCACAGCTGATATTATTAAGGCTCATTGATTTATGATCGCAACCTAAGTTCATTGATTACTATCATGAACAATCTTCTATGAGTTAGTTGATTTACTATTGCTACTCCAAATAACTCGCTAGTTGATTCACAGTCATAACTTAAACACAATAATTTCAAATAATAGTTAAAATTGAATAATTTAATGGTTCTTAGTCACTATTTAAATTATATTTTTTTAAGTAATTTACGATGACAACTTAGTTGTACAGTTTGCTCAAACAAAATCACAATCAAACACCACAAGGTTTCAACACTAAGCAAAGATAGTTTTTCCATTTCAAAATAAAAGATAGCAGATACAATGAATAAAAGGAAATCACGAGTTCGTACTAGTATTATTGGGGTCAACAAGCTATTCATCTTCTTCTTCCACTTCTTCATTAACATTTTCTTCACATCCAGTAGTAGGAGCTACACTGGTCTTAGCAAGAGTATCAACAAAATAAAGTCTACTGGAATTTTTCCATTCTTCAGCAAATTCCTCCTAAGAAGCTCCAGAAGGGAAGCGAATATCAAAGTCTAGCTGAGCACCTGTGAGGTGACTTATATCATCGAAATTCACCCTGCAAGCATCAAAGGGACTGCCAACTACTTGGGCGAGCAGTAGAAAATTTGACTTTAAATTTGGCAGGTAATCCTAAAAGCTTTGCATTGTATCAGCCTTATATTTTTCCAAAGCTTCTTTATGGCTTTTCTCCATATTATCTATAGCAACTTTGTGATGCTTATCCATGGCTTGCATTGTCGCCTCCAAAAAAAACCTTATCAACTCGCACACCTTCAATCTTCCCATATGATTTTTCAATATCTTTTTCAGAGAGAGTGAGGCGATCTTGTAACCTCTTATTTTGATCCACCAATTTTTTATTTTCTTCATTCAATTGCTTCCGTAGTTCACGAGCCCTTTCCAAGGCCCTATGGTGGATTAATGAGTATTCTCATATTCCACCCTTCTTACCTCATCTTCACTAATACCTTCAGCGAGGTCCACACTAACCATACCAGCTTCAGCCAAGTCCACCTAAAGAGATAGTATAAGTTCCTTCAAGGATGGCTTCTTCACACAGATAGATGATGCAAAAGGACACACATGCTCATTTGCTTCTTGAGGCATAGAATCTTTTCACTTTCTACTTACCTTAGTAGGGAAATAAGAAAATTATTGCATAATCAAGTGCTCGCGCCATGAAAATAAAGTTTGTGTCTCACCACCAGTAGACATAATCTTCATTGAACCTCCAAGAGGGCCATGTTGAACAATCACACCAAAGGTGTCCTCAGTTGGTGGTCTTGTGGAGGTGGAGACATAGGAGGAGAAGGAACCACAGAAAGAACTATAACAGTGGTCGCCACACCACCAGATGATGCAGTACGATCCCTTCCTTTCTTTCGACGAAGTTTCCTTACACGGATACTCTCGTCTTTACTACTAAGTACAATATTTGCAGCTCCAATAGTAGCCTTTTTTTTCTTTCGACTACTTGCACTTCCTTCCCCAGCAGAAGCACGGGAGGGACCTCCTCCCATATTTTGCATAAAAGATCAAACATTCATGTATTTGTCAATCTCCTTGGATAAACTTGTTGATTCCCCTAAACTCTCTTCAACAATGCAAATTGTGTCTGCATCATCAACAAGTTTATTATCAGCCCCAATAGTAATTATAAGGGGGTTTGCACCACTTTGCAGGTTTAGAGGACCATGGACGAAGCTTTAATTTACAAAAGGTATAAAAATATTTTTTAGGTTCCTTCTTCCCTAAGAGAATAAGTCCTAATTCATCAACGGCTCCATGTGGCCATGTGAATTGCGCGGGCAACACTGTCACGGTGTTTACACCATTGTTTTCATTAATTGGCCGACATCCATTAGGGCTCAAATCTATAAGACAGCGATGAAACATGTTCCTGAGAGTTAGAACATCTTCCAGATTCAGTACGCGACCTTGGCAAAGCTTATAAAATTGAGCCTACCCCACTTTCGATATAATTTCTTGTTTTTACAGGCACACATGCTTACTAGGCATCAACCACTCGATTGGAAAATAAAAACCACTTCTAAACTTCTACTTTACACGTATGTATTTACAGCGATTCAGTCAAAGGTTCGAAGATCAGTTGGAAACAATTGATTCCATTCTGTCGCAATGAGTAAAGTAAGATAGGCCCACAGAACCTCCTCTGTCACACCTCAAAATAAGGCTTAGAAGTTTCGAGGGAAAAATGGGAATTTAGCTCTAGTGTGCTTGGGAATTTTGTAGCGTGGTAAACCAAAAATATTTTTTACTATGGCTTTTAGAAAATCAAATCAATTTTTGAAAATAATACCAAAAAACCTTTCAATTTTGAAATAGGGACTGATTTGTAAAAGGGGCAAAATTTTGTGTGTTTATGAAGTGGTTAAACCAAATTTTAAATTCAACCTATTTTTCCCTTCTTCTACAACAAACTCATGAAAACCCCTTCCCCTTTTATTGTTGTTGTCGTCCCTTGCTCTCCCAAGCCTCCCCCATTCGGTTTTGTTTTACAGACCTTAATTCTTTTAATTCTATCATTCCCAAGCCATAAACTCCATAGTATTTCAAGAAAAATATCCAAAAAAACCATAGATTTCTCCATTGTTAATTTTTTTAGTTTTTCGACATTTCAATCAAATATTCAGTTTTTCGTCAACTAAGATAACGATTCGATTCCTTATTAGTATTTTATGTTATTTGATCCTTTAAATTGAGTTTTTTAGCCTTTAAATCATATACTTTAAATAAAAGTCAAAAATTGGGTCGTTAATGGTGGATTTCGGGAATTTGGGTAAAAACGTGATTTCAAAGTATTTTTCAATTAGTTTTAATGAGATTAGAAGGTTTCTAAATTTACTTTAAAGTTTTGTTAAAGATTTCTAAGGATTTAATGATTTTTTGTGAAAATTGCCATAAACTGTCGAAAATATTAATACCATGAATTGAGTAGTTTTGCATAGTTTTAAAGGTAGAGAATCTGTCGTAGGTGAATAATTAGCTTAACAGAATTGATTTTAGGCAAAAAGATTAAGTATAGACTGAGATATGTGAATCTCGAGTTGCTATGCCGAAGGTTTTGTTACATGAGAACTTAGCTTAGGCTTGTATTTTGATTGTTTGAGGTGAGTCCTTGGCTGATTGTTGATTGTATTGTTGTGTGATTTATTGTGTTGAAGCTTCAGATTCATTAAGACCTTCTACGAGTTAAGGAAAGGTTAGTTTGAGCTTTCGGCGTCAAGGCGAAAGCGTAATTGGTGAGTGTTTGGAATCACTGCTTGTAGACACAATTCATTGCATAAATTGGGAATTTAGAAGTAGCCTAACCTAAACCCCTACTCTAAATTCCGAGTGTAACATTTCTCATACTCTTGATTTAATATGTGTGTGTGTTATGAAATTGTGGATTAAAGTGTGATACTGTGACATGTGAAATAAGCTTATGATGGCTATTGTGAAAGAGTTGATTGTGGGCATGTTATACATGCCATATGACAGTGATTATGTTGTGCTTATAATGTGATTATGTAGTGATAAAGTACAGAAAACGGTAAGTAATTATGTGTGTTAATTACAAATATTTTTCCCTTGTGAACTTTGAGACCGTTGGATATAGTTGGCATGCCATAGGATTGTGAGTACTCACCCATATGTGTTGTGTTTTTGGGGCGTTAAGGCCCGGGACAGATTTGGAAAGATGAGGGAATGTGAGCTAAGCTCCATTCACCGGGATATGTTTGGTGTGCTGGAGAGTGCTAGCTATATGCTACACTTTTGGGATATATTCGACTCGATGAGTCATTTGGTGTGGTGAAGATCGTGTATCCGATGTGTGGTGATAAAGCCCACTTTTATGTTTCATAGCTCAAGTGCCAAATTATCATAAAATATGATTATGTGTAATGTGATATATGCCTAAATGTATATGTGATTACTATGTAAACGAACTAATGAATAATGCATGAATAAGTAGTATGACACTAGAGTTGGAAATATTATAATTGTGCTATATAAGTGGTTTCGTTAATGCAGGATGACATGTTTGCGTGGTAGCTATTCTGATCATTCACTGAGCTTGTAAAGCTCACCCACTCCTTTTTAAACCATTGTAGTTTAGTTGTGTTTCGGTGTGAGCGATGTGGTTCCAAGGGAGTGATCCAAGCAAAGGTTAGCATTATTTCGTAGGTGTTTATTTATTCGTTTATGTTTTGGGGAGATAAAGGCAATGTAGTAGACTTTTAGTTAATTTTTTTCCATGTTTTGGTTGCTTATATGACTTATTTGTTCTTAGGATTTATGGATATTGTTCTTGATATTTTGTTTGCTTGCTCGGACACTTTTATGATACTTTGAACTATTAATATGTTATGTTCTTTTGACAATGTAATGGTTGTATGTTATATTGGTATAAGTTAGAATAATCTAAATGCTTAAATATGCTATATTTTTGTTGTCTAGAGCAAAGGTATCAATATTTGGGTTTTAAAAACGACACCTACATGATTTTTAAAAGCGCAGGAAGTCAATAACGTTATTTGGTATCGATACCACATCACGAGTATTGATACTCAGGGTAAAATAATCGATACTTTATGAAAGGTACAGATAATTTCTGAGATTTTGATTTTAAACGAGAAATAAAATGTTGTTTCGGTATCGATCTTCCAAGCAGTATCGATACCATTTGAGAGAAATATCGATACCTTTGATTCAGTATCGATACCTACATGATTTGTTTCAAAATTTTTCTATGTGGCTCTAATGTATGTTTAATTCTCATTTTAAGTTAGCTTGATGAATGTTTAGAGTTTTAATGATGACTGGAATATGTATGACTTATAATTATACAAAAGTTAAAATAGAATATGTTTGCTAATTAACGAGACCATTTGTAATGCATATGATGTGTGATGGTGGAGTGACATCCTGATATTCGAGCTCGGCAACTGGGTTGGGTATAGGGTGTTACATCCTCGATTACACGCTTTGAGCTGGTATAAATTTTGGAAACAAAAATCAACGACCACATTCGATGAAATAGGACACTGCAACCCACCATGAGCAACTAGATAGATACCCTAGAGCTATCCTATATTCGTCGAGAAGATGGCAGAAGAAGGGGTGGAGGGGAAGATGAAAACCAGCTTCTAACACGTGCAAGGGAAGCAGAAAACTTCCATTGGTGGTGTCATTCAATCGACTCAACCTTTCAACGATCTAGAAATCATAGGCAAAGTTAGATATTTGAATTCCCCGAATGGCCAAGTGACGACTCTTTTCTTCGTGCTTGGTGGTGCAAGCATACGATTTCGCCTCCACAGGAGCGTTCGCTTCACGACGTTGTGAAGGCTCACTCCTTGAACCACCATAGTTACCCTGAACACTACGACCACCTTCTCTCAACCTAACCATCGTGCCCAACTAAACCCAAAATAATTACAAGGACAATTTGAAATTTTTAATAAAGTTACCTCTAAATCACGATTATCCTTCTCATCAACAGCTTCTTCCCAAAAATTTCAAATCCAAATGGTTTAATATTTAGGGTTAAGGTCACCTCCCTTTTAAAAAAAATTTACATTTTGACAATCCGTGTGTCCAATAATGAAAGCACAATCAACTATATACAGTTGTACCTCTCCTTAATATGTGGTGAAGTGTATATGACAATCTAAAGCGAAAAGTGTATGCGATAAGGTTCTTTCTCAGAAATCTATCACCTTACGAAGTCAAGTTCTCAGAAGAGTCACTTTACAACTCTTCTTTGAACTAGGTCAGGGACAAATTGTTATGGTGCTCGCCATTATCGACTCGCTGCCCAATTACCCGATTGGGTCCCGACCTGTAGCCTGCATGGTTCGTACGTGAGGTGTCCATGTCTTTCCATGAGCTTGCACGATATAGGTTCGCACCACCATGCACGCGAAGCCACAACTAGAAAACAGGTATTAATCCTAGAATAGGGTATGTGTTAGCATGCATGGGGACTTACCTACAACGTCACATCTAGGAACAGTAATTGTATCATATAAATAGAGAATTTAACCCTTTTGAAGGACACTCACACCAAAAACACTCAACAAATTTATCTTTTTAAATAGAAATTTGGTCAGATTTTTGCTAACATGGATAATGTTTTTCCTATATGAATCAAGTTTGAACATTAAATTTTATTTGTATTTTTTAGCAGGATTGAATTTGAATAGCAAAAAGGAAAAATTTAAAATAAATTTTTATAAATTTTTGAATATTTTAAAATTTAAAAAATAAATTCTTTTGCAATTCTAATTTTTAAAATTTTAGAATTTTTATTGAAAATTTGAAAAGAAAACAATCATTTTTTTAAATTTTTTATCATTTTTATAATTTTTGGAACTGTAAATTTTTATTTTATGATTTTTTGAATGTTTATTTTTTCAATTCTTAAATTATTTATCAACGTAACATATACGATAAATAGTACAACATCAACAATAAAAAGGTTAAAAGCCAATTTGCTCCAAATGAAATACTTGGGGTCAAATTAAACAAAGGTTTAAAGGTTGAGAATTAAATTTGTTTGTATGCTACATATATATTACACACAAAATAAGCATTTAACAGTATAATTTTAATGGAGAGACCGTTTTGTTTCATCTAATGTACAAGAACTATTTTATCTATTTTTAGTAGGATGACCAAAATAAAATTTATGATAAAAGTATTTACATTGCTTTCTTGTTACCCAACGTGCATACTTGTATTTTTAAAATTCAAAAATTATATTTTTGTACGTTAAAAAATAAGTAAAATAGTCATTTTCTATAATAGTTGAAAAATATTAATTTTATGGTATGGATTTAATTAAATAATGTGATATTAATTTAAAATATGATTTAAATCCAATAATTTAAGCTTTTTTGAGCTATAATAGATTGAATTAACATGTCGTGTTATATTCTAAACTAAATAATTTAATTAAATTCACCTCATAAAATTAAAATTTGCAATTGCCATAAAAGGATTATTTTGCGCTTTTTTTAATCTATAAAGGCTTTTGTACTCATTTTAAAAATATAAAAGTCAAAATGCAATCCTAACACAAGAAATTGTAAAACACGTTTACCATTATATATGTTATCTTGCATTTGTGCCCAATAACTATTTGAATGCAAGTATCTATGCAAGTACCGAGAATGTAAAAAAACCATTGAGCCCTTTACTAGAAGGGGATTATATTTTACCCTCAATTAAAAAATAAATAAATTAGTCTATGTTCGTTAAATTAAAATATTTTTAACGGTACAAATGAATAGAATTTTTAATAGAAAAGACTAATTTGCTCTTTGATCTAATGTATAGGAACTAATTTATCCTCTCTCTTTTTTATAGAAGAGGCAAAATACAATCCGACTACTACAAAGGCATCTATGATAATTTTACCGTAATGAGTATGATGGTATTATATTTGTGCAAAAGTGGTTCTGTGTGCTGATGTTTTGCTTTGTTTTACTTATCAAGCACGAAGAGAATAATGTTAGTGGGTTTTAAGTTCTAAGTAACCATATGTATAGGTTACTTGAAGGGAAAGGTGGAGCTGTGACTTTGGGCATATTCTTTAAAAAAATAAAGGAGCTGAAGGCGAGAAATGTGTTGAACAAAGGGCTGAAGAGATGCATGGCAATATTGGCTCAAAAGCAAAGCCAAGTCATATTTGTTTTTTCCTTTTTAAAGCAGTCATATTTGTTAATGGTAAGCAGAAATAAACAAAAAGTTTTTTGGCCCAAAAAAAAGAATACAGTTTCGACAACTTTCACAAGTCAGCAGCAATTGCCAGAAGCTGCCTTTGACAAAAATCATCTAACCCAAATAAGAAGTTCCTGGCTTGGGTCAAACATCAAATTAAAACCGAACGAAATTGGCTTTTGTAAGAGATAAGGTAGAAATTGTCCAGTATTCGAGTCTTTCTTCTATCAGGGGGAAGCTGTGGTTTTAATTTGCTACTGAGTCTAGACTCCTAATATATTCTTCTCTTTTCTAGTTCTAGAATTATATGTTTATTTTTATTATGGTTTTTGTACTTGAATTTAATTGTCTTATAATTATATTAACTGAACTTACATCAGTAGTAGTCAAAAATCAATAACGAAACAGATGTAACTAAACAAAGACCTTTTGTAAGAGAGTTTCGCATAATAGAGTGTCAAATGTTGCATTACGAACCGATTACAACTTCAGTATGTATGTCAATGGTTGGCCGGCGCTGTAATCCGGCGGGTGTTGTAAGAATTGCATTGCCTGCACTTAAGACCAAGAACGTGAAACTGGACTGTGCTTGTACTGTTGCAGTCATTGCAGAGGATTGAAACCTGCATGAAAACCACATTCAACAAAGTGTACAAATATAAAACCGAACATCGTTTTGACTATGTTCAAGAACGGAAGTATGATGAAGAAGATATTATATCATATAGAGCAACAGTGGCTCAGTATTAGCCTGAAAGAGGCTAAATAGGAAGGAACAGAGCTAGAAACCATAACATAAACTTGCCCGCTAAAGTAGACCCTTAAATTATTAGCTTTATGTTCATTTGGAAAGAGTAAAAATGAGTATGAAGAATATTTCCTAATTGGTTCGGTTGTTAACATCCATGAAAAGGAAAGACTGGCTGCTATTTGAAATAAGGAAGTGTTATATGACAACACATCTATGTCCCGACCAAACATTGGGAAACAGATGGATACCTTCGAGAGGCACGGAAATCATCTACCAAGACGTGATTTCTGAATGAGACCAAAAACTTATAAAAGTTTGCATATATGCTGCAACAATTTTAATTGCATGTATGCTGGAGGCAAACTAAAAGAGAAAGTTACATAATTTACTACCTCAATTTGATACTCCGCAGGCATTCTAGTAGCATCAATCTGTAAACAAAGAAAAAGATCACAAATTAATGACATACAAAAATGATCGAAACAGTAAAATAGTTGGTTAATCCTGAAAGTAGTACTTAACAACTTCTACAGCAAAATCTTTTTAATATGTTCTTTAGAGAAAGATCAGACATCCTTGAAATAAAAAATTTGGTCCATGGAAAGGGCATATAAAAATCCAACAAAAGAACCAATTATTAGTAACACACAATATGCTGAGGTCTAGTAGAAACTTAATGTGCAATAAGATGATCGAAAGAAGGAGGTTTATACATCCATATCCAGATCCTCCCAGAAGGCAGACATATCAAGTACTGCCTTGCAGCAGATGGGACATCTATACCTGTGAAATGGAGAAAAAAAAAAAACCCAATAGTTAATGTTTTAACCATTCTGAGAAAATAAAATTAAAATAACTAAGCAATTAGCAAAGTAATTTGAATTTACTGATTTTGCATAGCCATCTGAGAAAAGCATTCCATATGCATTGTATGTCCACATTTCATAATGCGTGTGCTTTTAACTGAGTCAAAAAGATACTGGACACAGAAAAAAAATGTCTTGGAAAAACATATTCTTATGAAATTTCAAGAAAAGTGAAGAAAATGGTCAAACTCTCAAAAGCTCAAACCTCAAAACAGATGGGGCAGTAAGACTTCATGGAATTCTCCACACAAAAGTGATTGTCACGCAGATCCACCGTATAGCAAGAACCTGTGCGAATGATAACATCATAAAGGAAAAAGCAATACAGGAAAATGACTACAAGAAATTAAACAACTTTGAAGATACTGCTAATGCTAAGAGTAATTAAACTGGAATCATAAAATTAATTTGAAGACTGCACAACTATATGCTTAGAGATACTCACCATAAACCTAAGAGAATTTAAAGTTTACAAGAAACAAGTACAGAGATAGGTTCCCTAATATGCCTTTTTCTTTAGCCTTTACATGAAACTCCAGCTTAAATCTAAAACTAAGTGAATTTTAGGAGTCTGAAGTAACCTAGCTTGGGACACCATTAAATCTGCAACTATCTAATGGAGTAAGAAACTCATTGAAAGGACCCCAGATGTCTTAGAAGTATCTCTTTGAGCCCCATGTTTAAAATGATAATGGACAAAATAGGGGACACTACGACTATAGAACTGCAACAGGCCTCAATAAACACCCTGGAACACGGCCATCTAAACAACAGATAAAGCCAATATACTTCGCTGCACTCCGCAAAATTACAACAGTAGGGAAAAGAAGGATTTTAAGGGCTATATATCATTACGATTTTGGCTATTTCCTTTGGCTTTCTTAGGTTAATCCTATGAAATAAATAAAAATTAGAGAAGAACCACATCTGGTTAATATGATCAAACCACCATGAATATCAATAACTTATAATTCAGCTATCCTTTTCATCTTTTTCCGTTTCTTTTCAGCTTAAAGAGGAATAGCATATTGTGCCCCATAACAAGTATAACATGAAATTCCACACAATGCTATAAAAGAAACCAACTCTAAAACTAAATCAATTAAGAAGCAAGAATGGTAATAAGACTGCTTACCACATTTCTCGCAGTGAAAGAACTTATCACGGCCACCAACCCTGTGTAAACCACAGATTAGACCAGACTAGTAGTTGACAAGATATAAGACAGATAACAAGAAGTAAAACACTTAAGCAATCGGACACAACATGCTAACTAACCTACAAATTCCACAATCATTACAATGGAATTGTCCCTTTGTAATCTGCAACAGTCATAATATCAACTCAACATGATTCTTTAAGTGGAATAAAAGTAAACATAAACATGCAATGATCTTACATCATCATCATAGAATTTACAAATGTCGCAGAAATATTCTCCCATGTTTACCCCACAATGGGAACAGACTTGAGCAACCTGGACATTAGAAAAATGGACTTTCAGAGTTGAGACACTTACAGTTACTACCACAGAATTAAATGCAACTTGACATACCTCCTGTTGGGTATTGCAAATTGAACAAATAACCTGACACATCATCAACTCCACTCCATTATAACAATTATATGTTAAGGTACAACATGAAAGCTGATTTTGTCAAATAAAACATACTTGCTTGACATCCTGCCTGACAAGGTCGTGATGATCTTTTGGGTTGCTAAGTGAGTTCTAAATTAAACAAATAAATAAAAGAATTATTAAAAGAAAAAAATTAAACAATCCAAAACAATAAGATTAATAAATTTATATAACCAAGGCAGGCAATTAAAAAACGTAAATGAACATGACAAGTGAAAGGGAAACGAGAGAAGGGAGAGAGAGTACTGAGGTCTCGTTATGGCAATGACGGCAAGGGAAGATCTTATGACAGCAAGCAGCAAGGATTTTACATCGTCTCTTGTAGTGATCGCATCTGAAAGAAAAAACAAATAAAAAAAAGCATTTAACAAATTGAAACCCAAAGGAAACAAAAAAGAATATAGAGCAAAGAGAAGATACCCATGCTCGAGTTTTCCGAAATCTTTGCTTTTCTGAGGCGAAATTACAGAGTCCCCTGCCATTGGTTAGAATAGGAACACGAAGAAAGAAAGAACAAAATAGAGACTTTTGCTCTCTTTTTTTTTTTTTTTCTCCTTTCTGGAAATTAAGAACAGCATAGAAAAACATAAAATTTACTAAATTGGGCCTATTAGGCCTTCAAAGTCAATCATGTCTGCTCGGCCTTATTAGGCTTGTAAATCAAACTGATGTTTTCTTGTTCTTTTTTTGAATGCCAATGGAATTCACCTTTATCTTACGTTTGCAAAAAGGGATTTGTTTAAGTATCTTGTAAACGTTGCCGTAATAACTGCTAGCAGTAGATATTAGCCTCAGCCTACGTCGTAACAATCGTCACTGAATGTTGTCTTATTTCACCCATTCCCCGTCGATTGTTGTTATCTTCTCACTCATTTTGATATTTATATATTTAATAAAGAGATGATATATAATTTAACATTTGAATTTGTCTATTTGTATTTAGTTAGTTTCTAAATTTTTTTGGATCTAGTTAGTCATTGAATTTGTATTCTATCAACTAAGTTAGTACCTTCGCATTAACACTGTTAGTTTGTGCTAACGTGACTCTGCTAGCCAATCCGATGGTGTCACATGACAACCTCTCATAACGCTACATGGAAAACATAAATATATTTTTTAATTTATGTTTGCCATGTGGCAACCTCTCGAAATGTCATGTGGCACCATCGGATTGAATAATAGTGCCACATCAGCACAAATTAACAATATCAATGTGGATATATCAACTTAGTTAACGAGAATACAAATTTAGGGATCAACTAGATATAATGGACAAATTCAAGGGCCATATATGTCATCCCTTTAAAAAGGTTGTTCCTTGTTAACAATCACCGTGGATTGTTGTCCTTTTTCTCCTTTCATCAAGTTTTAACATTAACATTTTATAAAATTTGTTCATTGTTAATGAAAATAATGACTCAAATGTAAATGATAAAATTAAGACTGTTTTTAATACAGATATCTTTAATTTTAGAGGATATACAAATATTTTTTAAATTGAAAGAAAATGATTAGAAGAGTTGATACAAAGAAGTAAATTGAGTGATAATTGATAAGTGATGGTTCATCCAAGAGAAATGTAAAAAATTGAAAATTGATTCAATAGAGGGCGGGTTGAGGAGGCACTTCGACAGAAGTAATAGTCTCACAAGTATGTATTGCATCCATCCTTCTATGTTTTCTTAGATATGGGTTTTTTGTGAATCCCATAACGTTGTCTCATTAGGTAGTAGATTTGTTATGTGTACCCTTTGTAAGAGCCCAATTTTGCCCGGGCCTAATAATAAAACAAAACCAAATAATAAAGTCCAATTACAGACAGCCCAAAATAAAAAAAAAAACCTTAATGGCCCAGTGGCCCACAACCTAAACTAAGTTTTCAGAAAAAATAAAAAACCCTAGCCGCCGCTCCTCTCTCGTCGCCCGAGGTCTTCCAATGCCAACTGCCCCCGTCTTGTCATTGACTCCAGAGATGCTTGCAAATACGGAAAAGCAAGAACAACAAACACGCAATGGCAGCAAAAATAGTACAAAAATAATAAAAATTATTGTAACACCCCTTACTCGTATCCGACGCCGGAATAGGATACGAGGCATTACTGGACTTATTCACAAGCAAACAATCAAAATCGAGACATGGATTTCTACTCAAATTTAAAACTTTTCAAAAACATTCATATCATCCCTGGAACGAGCCTACGAGGCCTAAAACATGCATCGTAAGTGGTTCGGGACTAAACCAAGAACTTTGGAAACTTTTGGAAAACTTAGAAAATTTTTCATGAAAAAGGGGTCACACGCCAGTGTGGGTTCGGGACACGCCCGTGTGACCCTATGACACGCTCGTGCTTCAGGCCGTGTTCAAATTAGGGAGCATTCTATTTATGACATCATCATCAAATTGAGGTCACACAGCCAAGTCACGCGCCCGTGTGCTTAGGCCGTGTGATCGACTATATTTTTATAATTTTTCATAAAATAGGTGCAGACTTCACACGGCCAGGGTACACGCCCGTGTTCGAGGCCGTGTAGTCCACACGGCTGAGACACACGCCCGTGTCTCTGCCCATGTGCTCATTATTTTGTTTTACAACAATTAAGGTGCATGGGGCACAAGGCCGAAACACATGCCCGTGGGGCAGACCGTGTGTCACACACGGCCTAGATACACGTCCGTGTGTCTACCCGTGTGGATAAATATAAGGCTATTTACCAAGCCCTTTTTGCCACCCTTCCATGCACCAATCTACACAACAAAACATAGCACCAACTCAAGCATATACTTTCAACCCAATCAGCCATACACAAGGCATCCACATATCATTTACATGCTATCATTTATCACATACAAACATCACATACTTAGCATCTCAAACCATACAATTTCCCACATTTATGAAAACATCATCATATGTATATATACTTAACCAATATTGGCCAATATTAAATGGTCATTTACAAAATGAATTATCAACTATTGAAGCTATCACTTATGGCCAAATCAATAATGACACATAACAAAAAGACCAAGTCCCTATACATGCTATAACTCAAAATATTGAAATCATAAGTACCCAAAATGATAATTTGATAGTGTGAATGAATCTCCGACCGTCTTCGATCCCCGAGCTGGCTTGGTGACACTATAAGATAAGGGAAAGAGAAAGGGAGTAAGCTTTAAAGCTTAGTAAGTCCCTATGCAAATAATAAGCATCATACATACTTTAACATATATTTAACATAAGGTAAATTAACATTAATGTCATTGTGAATTCATAATCAAGCTTAGCATAGATGTTATTAAAATCTTAACATCATAACTTACTCAATTGAACCAATCCGAGGTTTCATCACATATCGAGCTCATTAAGCATGAGTTTTATGTACATACCTGTACCAACTTGCAACTTACCATAATCTTTCACATCATATCATAGTCTTTCACAACTTTAACGTTTCTTTTGAACTACCCATTGAACCACTTGGAATACTAAAGGATACTCGGGACATCTCATACTCACAGTACCATACTAATGCCAAATCCCAGATATGGTCTTACATGGGATCTCATATCGATGCCAATAGTCCAGCTATGGTCTTACACGAAGTCTTATATCGATGTCATATCCCAGATATGGTCTTGCACGAAATCTCAATAACCCTAATGTCATGACATTTGTATCCTAACTATTCCTAAGATTCAACCGGGATTTTTTCGCTTGTCGAACTTTGTTAATTACGTTCAAAGAGTAAATCACAATTCATACATTATTAACACAAGTAAAGCATAAACAATAATGCATTATTTACATACAAACTTACTTCGGTACAAAAATAGCAGAAATGGACCTAATCGTCAATAACCTTGTTTTTCCCCCGGTCAAGGTCCGAACCTCGTCTTTCTTGATCTATAATAGAAATTTAACTTATTTATTATTCACATTATCCAATTCAGTCCAAAAATCACATTATGGAAAAATTACATTTTTGCCCTTAAACTTTGACATATTTACATTTTTACCCCTAGGCTCGTAAAATGAAACGTTGCAATTTCTTTAATGTACAAGCGTAGCCGAACCATTTTTATAACTATAACATCCCACAATTTCCATTAAAACACGCTTTTACTACATATTTTATAACTTTTACAAATAGGTCCTTTTGACATTTTCATCAAAAACCACCTAACAAAAGTTGTTTATCACAAATCAAACATGCATAATATACCATTAGACATCAAAATACACAAAAATTCAACATGGTTCAAACCCTAGACCTTGATCTTTCCTTAAATTAATGGTAGAAATAGATAGATCAGACGATAACGACTTCAAAAACATAAAGAGCATTAAAAATGGGGCTAGAATGCTCTTACAATCAAGCTTGGAAGTTGAGCAAAACCCTAAATATGGTGTTCTTCTAATTTTCGGCACTTGGGGGAGATGATGGATAAGATTTTAGCTTGATTTTCCCTTTTTATTCTTTTATTTACAAAATGACCAAAATGCCTTTCACTTAAAACTTTGAAACTTTATCTCACCGTGTCCATTTTTGTCCACTATCTTAACAAATGGTCTAATTACCATCTAAGGACCTTCAATATAAAATTTCATAGCAATTAGAGACCTCTAGCATGTAGAACTCAACTTTTGCGCTTTTTACAATTTAGTCCTTTTGACCAAATTGAGTGCCCAAACGTCAAAATTTTCAAATGAAATTATCAAGAAATTGTTCCGTGAAATTGTAGACCATAAACATATAATAAAAATGAACTTTTCTGTGTCGGATTTGTGGTCCCGAAACCACTGTTCCGACTAGGCCCAAAATCGGACTGTTACAAATATATTGTAAAATGGCTATAAAAAAAACAAAAGCAGATTGTACGAGGGGTTCCTTTTTTTGAAAAAAATGGAGAAAGCAATCAAAAACAGAAAAAAATTGAATACAAAAAAAAAAAAGCAAAGAGTTAACAAAAGTATTTTTTTTTAAATCTCGTCTAAAATAGAAAATATAAGAGTAAAAGGCTCGATTTTTTACCTGCAGCACTTTGTCTCCGTTTGTCGTAGGAATCCATCGTCGTAGGGACTATCTCTTTTTTTCTTCTTTTTTCTTTCTTTTTTTAAAAAAATCCAAGAAATCGAAAGGTTTCATATTTTTATTTTTATTTTCGAACTTGGGATCATTTTTTGGGATTTTGACCCCAGATCCATGCTCTACACAAAAAAAGAACTCGAAAGGGAGCCTTTTCCGATTTTTGGCCACCAGAGGCGGCGGTCTCCTTCGCCGATGATCGATGGCCACGGCGAAGACTCGCCGGCCTCATGACCGGAGGGGAGGGTAGCTTTAGAGAAAAAATGAAATGAAAAGAAGTTTTTTAAAAAAAATTGACTCAAAAATATTTTTTTTAAAAGATTTTTCACTTATATAAGCCCCAAAACGACGTAGTTTTGGGCTTAAGCTTCAGACGCCAAAACGGCGTCGTTTTGGTGCAACCCGACCCGACCCGCTACAGGTCCGCGTGTTTTTTATGTGGGGGTCTATTTGTGCCTTTAGTCTTTCCGCTTCTATGGCTTCTTTCAATTTAGTCTCATCCCCTTCTTAATTATTTTATTTATCTCCTGTAATTTTAAATTGTTTACAATTTAGTCCCTGGACCACTATGAACCCATTTAAGGGATGACACGTGTCCTAGGGCTTGGAATAATTGCCTATCTGGTCCTTGCCCTTTTTTTTGTCCTTTATCTCTTTTTTTTTGTAATTTAGGCCCTTAAATTCCATTCAAATTTATATCTAGTCCCTTTTATATTTATTCATTTATTTTATTATAATTTAGACTCTATATTTTATTTTAATTTCAATTTAATCCTTTATTCGCTTAATTTCAAACTTTTATAAATTTTTATATGTATATTGCTCTGTTTTATTTTATTTATTTATTTATACATTCATTCATTTATCTATTTCTTTACTCTTTTTGTATTTAGAATTTATATTGTTATTTATTCCTTTATTTACACATATTATTATTATTATTATTATTATTATTATTATTATTATTATTATTATTATTATTATTATTATTAGTGTTTATTTCACTTTTATTATTTAATTAGTATTAGAATAGCAATTAATATGATTATTGTTATTGTTATTATTTTGTGTTATTATTATAATTACATCATTATTATTATAGTATTCTATTATTTGTTATTAACACATATGAGATCTAAATAGTAATTAAAATAAACAGCAAGCTTATCTTCGAGAATTCGAGGTGTTGTATCCTAAATTATGGGATATGACCTCTTGCCACTTCGAGATAAGGGGGCATTTTATATACGTTTCGATTTATTCAAGTGATTTTAATTAAAAATTACATTATGTAAAATTAGATAGCATTTTAAATTCTCTTCAAATTTTTAATTTTCACACCAAAGACATCAAGTAATCAATTAAGTGTCAATTTTAGGCGTAATGAAGTGCTAATCCTTCCTCGTGCTTAACCGACTCCCGAACCCATTTTCTAGATTTTATAGACCAAAAATCGTTGTTTTAATAAGCCAAACCCTTTATTAAAACGATCAAATTATGAGGTGATCCGATCACTCCTTATAAAAAAAATTAATGGCAACTCCAATTTTTTTTTTTAAAATGAAAAGCGGATTTCAAAAAAATTGATTTCAACACCCTTAATACATGTCTTTGAACTATGAAGGATCTTCTCTTGATAGATTGCTTTAAATAAATCCCAATAATGTAATGTGAAAATTGATCGAGATTCACATGCTAATCATTTAAGGCGAGATGCTAGACAAGATATTTCCAATAAACAAATTTCTCTGATCAAAATTATTGACTTGACAAAGATTCTAACTTTGACAAGTTCTTTCAATAGATAAACAAATTTCTCTTATCAAAACGATTGACTCGAGGTGAAGACATGTAACAAGAACCAACATAAACCAATGCTAGAAACACGACGATTGAAATTTCGAGATGAAACATATATCCTTCATCGATAATCAAGCCGGTTTAATCAAATGTAAGGTGTCGGCAAATATCAAAGCACGTGAAAGGTCAATCGTGGATTTTCCCGTCAACTGAAACAAAATGAAAACTTGATTCGTGTCAAAAGCCCCTAAGCTATTTGTAATTTTTCTTTTCAGAAATTTTACATGTATCAATGATTCATGTCAAAAGCTAACTTGCACTAACCATAATATCATATTATCATCTCTGTTTCATTCTTTCTCTCACATGCATCTCATATATCTGTACCTTACACAAAATTGGCTTCTGAATAGCCTACCTATGAATGTAATCTTATTCAAACCGGTTCTGAGGCATCTCCCGAGGAGCACTCGAACAAAGGACTGGCAGGAATCAAGCACAAGTTGCGCAACTATCAAGATGCTTTCTTCTTGCAGAACATGTTTACTATTGTAGGATGGTTATACACTTGCACAAGGATTAAGGAACACATAACCAAAGATATCATAGTAAGCAGGCCAACCAGTATACAGACGAACACCATTTCAAAAGCAACTAACGCCTATATATGTGAGGGAAAAATTATCTATATTTAATGACAGTTGACAACTACGGAGCATATTTACATTCTAAAGAATAATACAACCGCATGAATTCAGCTTCTGCATATCTTCCTTGCTCTTTCCTGCAGTGCACAAAAAAAAAAAAAAAAAAAAAACACCAAAGGGAAAACAAAGAGATATTAGAGGCAGTTTACACCATTAGACTATAGCTATAGAAATAGATTGTCGGTTCACAAGCAACAAAAACAGAAAAGAAAAATATTCGTGAATGGAACAAAAGCAGATTCTTCTACGGACTACATGCTAGAATTTTGGGACGTAACTTAATACATAAAGCATCTAGAGCTTTGGTCATACAGAGGCAATTCCAAAATGAATAAGACCTCTAACATAATTATGTGAAATTCCATTAATGACAAATTCTTTGCAGTGATGATAAAGTGAGACTTAACTAGGAATTGTTTGCATGTTTCCTTCTCAAACGCAAGTAGTGAATAGTGTGAATACAGTAACTAAAAGTTTAAAAATCATTAATGCAGTACCCACTACCATCTGCTTATTTCTCAAAATAATTCAAAGCAACCATCCTCTAAAGCCCCACCAGCCTTTAGGTAAAGATTATTATAAACAAAGCGAGGGAAAAGGAAAAGGCAAAACAAGCCTTGGGGACCTGTTGCTGAAGTAGGCAACAAAACAAAACCTTGGTCGACTTCAATATCTTGCTTCTCTACTAGCTTCAGAACTGCTTTACAAGGCTTATTGATGAGATTGCTTCATAGGGCTGCTTTACTTAATGAAATCACAGAGCTTTATCTTGTTTCAGCCATATTTATTTCTTTTTCATGAGGAATTTGTAGCAGGAAAGAAATGGAGGTTTAGTGGACAGATTTATATGACATGGATTCAGCAAGGATCTATGTGAAAATCTTGTATGTGATGAAGAGCATGAAGGCATGCTAATTCTAGGAAACTTAAAATACCAAGAAGATTCATTTTCCAAACATGTTTATCTATAAAAATATAAGGAGAACTTGACAAACCTGACTTATTTTTTGCTATAGCAGGCTGCACTATTACGTGCATGGTAATAACACCAGCAGGAAGGTCACCAAACGTTATCCTGGAATCAGCTAGTGTTTTGTTGTTTTCCATAACTTTACCAGCATGTATAATTTTCAAATCATTTATTGACTTCGGTGTGACTGTTTTGCCTGAAAATACACGCAGATTCAATTAACTCAGATGGTTACAGCGGGAGCAACATCAAGACATTCTAAACTCAAATCCATAAACATGCCCCATGCATATATGAGCTCATTTACAGTTGCCAATATCAGCCCCTTTTCTCCAAGCTGAATGGTACCATCAAAATGAAAATTGAGACTAGTGTATGTACATATATGAACATTGTAGATAAATCAATGTCATTCAAACAAGTATACGCTCAATACTTGAGTTTATGCTTATCAACAACAGGGTCGGAAACAGATAATGTGGAAAACAAATTCAAAGCTAAGACCAGAATACCAAAGTATCAAGCACATGCTCCTCAAGTCATGGTTAGGTCAAAAGTGATTAGATAAAAGACAGAAACAACATTAACAAACACAATCGGACCGAGTACCTAAGATGTTTGATGCCAATTACAGAATTCAGCAAGAAGTAAGTTAAAGAAGGAAAAAAGAAAGAAATAGATTAATAACCTTGGGGCCACTCAGCAACAATTTTTTGCTTAAGAGTTGCAACATTCATGGATAATGCGTAGGTACTGTGTGCCATGTCTGTTCCATCGTTAGTGCGGAATTTAAGCTCAATAAGCTCTTCTCCTTCTGCCATAGTAATCTTTGTTCTCTGTTTCCCAGCTTGCAGGTCGTATGTGATAACAAATGAAAAGCTTTAGCTGAGAATTAAATTGCGTTTCACTCACCTGCACAACATTTGCCATATTGAAAACTCAAACACAAAACCTTCACATTGCTTAAAAACTATATTAGCAATCTTGATTAATCAAATCAAAGCCCTATCATAGTTAAATTAGGCAGTACCGCAATCTTATTACATTTTTTATTTTTAAAGATTGTTTTTCATACTCAAGGAGAGAAAGGCATACTCGAATTCAAAATCCATAATATTAAACTAACCTCGATTAATCCTCTGAGAAATTTGTTTGGTAAGAGTGCATGTAAATCGTCCGCCAAAGAACCTAGCCAACAAAGTGAGCACTTCATATGATCTGATAAGGTTCCCAGTCAACAGCTCTGAACCGATTTTCCTTTAACAAATAAACTCAACATCAATATCCAGAGACATGTAAAATAAACCAAAAACAACATTAATTAATAAGTAGAAAAAAGATCTCACTATTCGGCTAATTCCTGATTGGAAAATAAAACTAACATCAAACAACATTTCTATTAAACATCTAATTAAGTAATTAACCAACAGGAAAAAGAATCTGAAAATAAAATTAATTAAAACTTTCCATTTTCTTTCCGTTCTGTCAAAGTGTTAATTCATAAAAACCGAAATCACAACAAACAACACTTTTTAATATAATTTTTTTTGTACTTTTTTTTTCTCACACCAACGAAAGGAAAGGAAAATCATCGGAAAACGATAAAATATCAAACAATAAATTCGAGCGAGAAAACAGAGAAAAACCTGATCAAGAAGCCATTAATGGAAGATCAGTGTGAGAGAGTCGAATTATGCAAAAAGGGAAGACAGATAAGTCTTCGTTCTTTCTTTACCAGCTGTTTTCTTTTCTCTTCTTTTACCTTCTTTTTCAAAAAAAAATATAAAAATACATATATATATAAAAGTGACTTAGTTCTATAAGAAAAGGTGGGTCTTCGAATTATATTATTGACAGTTGTTATGATTTAAAGTATGTTTTCGTCATAATTTTTTTTAATTATGAAATAGTCATTAACATTATAAAAAATTATGATATGATCACTGAGTTGTTGATTGGTTACATTGTAGTCACTAAATCATTTACCGTTGTTAACGGTGTAACAAAAAATTGACATAAATTGCACAATTAATCTATCAACTTTTTTCTGTTTTTTTTTTCTTTATAAAAGATTCAAAAAGCGAAGGAGATGAAAACGAAAAATAAAATTACACGATTAGTTTAAGATCATTAAGCAAGAATCTAACGCTCCGCTTATTTTAAGAATATTTCCAATTTTTATTTCTTTAAAAAATAATTTTCATTTAAAAAAAATGAAAAATACGATTGATAAATAAATGTGATTGAATAAATCCTCCTCTATCTGTTGCGGGTCGAGTACTCCTTCTCCTTCCCCTTCTTCAAACTCCGATTCGTATTTTTCATAGAGATTTCTCTGATCAACGATAGAACAAGATCCATTTTGCATCATATATAAGGGATTCCCCGGCTCGGACCGAAGAAGCAATGTCACTCGATCATTATCAAACTGACCGCAATCTTTTTTCTGTCCGTGAGGATCCCACCAGAGCGCCTTCTACTTCTAATAGGCCATGAACTAGATCAGAATCATTCTCAATGAACCCATAAGAAGTGATCCCATTTTTTTCATCGGGTCCGGGTAGAGACCAAAGGTCTTGAGCGACCGATCCGGCAGAACAACTCAAAAGATAAAGAAGTATCATTAATTTCTTCATGCTCGTTCCAAGCTCGAAGTACCATTTGTACAAATAAGAAACGTTTTGTTTTTCAATATATATATATATATATATATATATATATGAAAATATGACTGGCAACTTTTTTGAAAAAGATTTGATGTTTAAAAATTGTTTGAAAAAATATAGTTTCCTTTGTGTGAAATTGCAAAGTTAAGAATTCCTGTTTTTAAAATTTTGAATTTTACAAAATAGTTTTAGTTAAAAAAAAATTTGTTGTTTCTTAATTTTCACATATTTTTATTTTCATGTTTCGAAAATCGTTTTTAAAATTTTCAATCAAACTTAAAAGAAAACAAAAATGATGTATATTTCAATATTTTACAAACATCACAAAATTAATAATAACTAAAAATCAATTGTTGAATGTTTTTATGTAAAAAATATATAATTATAATAAAAACCTAACATTTAAGACGTTAGGAACGATAACCTAAGCAAATACTAATCGTGTAATTTGTTCTTACTTAATGATTTTAAACTGTTTCAAATAGTTAAAGTATATTATCTATTTATTATGTCAAAGATCTTCGTGCAATTAATCTCTTCTCATGGTTTTGTTATTTGGAATTATAAATTTACAATAATATTAAATAATTTAGGTCTATCTTATTTGCTTTCTTAAAGGAAAAGAAAAATAAAGTTACAAAAAGAAAAAGAATTAAATTATTCAAAAAGAAAAAGTGAAGGGACTAGTAGTAAAATTTAACCTAATTTTTTATTTGGAATAATGATATAATGTGTCTCATCAAATTTGTCAATACATCGTTAGTAGTAGTTAACGGCTCAATGATTAAAATATAACAAATTAATAACGTAGTAGCCATATTGTAACATTTGATAATATTGGTGACCGTATTGTAACTTTTTAAAGTTCAATGGAAAAAACACAATTTAAACCATACATAAATGAAATATGTAATTTACCCTTTACTTTTACATAATTATTATAAAATTATTAATTTTTTATATAAAATTTATAATAATATACATTAATTTAGTAATAAGGGTAAGTGTTTAATCGAATCAAGTGAAAAAATCTCGAATTAGTTGAGTTGATAAGTCCTTTTTTTATCATCCTAACTCGGTTTAAAATTTTTCTTTAATTAAGTCGAGTGAAATAAAATTCGAGTTGAATTGAATAAATTTATTCAAGTTAAATTAAAAATTTTAATAGATCAAATTAAAATGCTATTCATGACTAAAATTTTAAGTTTGGTTAAGTAAATTTGAGACCATGTATATTTGAAACTCTTTTTTTTTTAAAAGATAATTTAGTATGTTGAACTTGATTTGGTGATTTACTCATTTAAGACCTCATATTTATATTTTGTACTTTTTTATAAAATTTAGAATTAATATTTTTATATAATTTTTTAGAATTATATATATATATATATATTTGTGATTTTTATATTTTTTTCATAAAAGTTATTTTTATAATTTTTTTATAAAATTTAGAAAAGTTTTAGTTGAATTTTTGAAGATTATTGTGATTTTTTTTTCGTAATTCAGGGACCAATTTGCTCATTTTCGAACTTGGCTAGGATACGAGAGATATTTATACCAATTTGTTATTCTAGTTGTTCAATTTATTCAAGTTGTAAAATCATGGTAGTCGGTATTGTTCCGGTACCGCCCGTATTGGCCAGAATGCTCCAATTCGGTAGTGAACTAGAACAACAAACCTTAGGTTCCATTCCAGTGCAAATTTCAGTCAATACCAGTTGTATCAGTGGATACTAGTTGATTTCACTCGTATCAACTGGAATATGGTGTACTATACCAAAAAATAATTTTAAAATATATTTTAAATTAAAATTTTTATTATTTATTTGTAAAAAATTAAAAAGTTTAAAAAAAAAATTAAAAATTTTATTATTTATGTGTACCAAAAAATTTAATTTTAAATTTAATTTTTGTATTATTTATTTTGAATTTTTTAAATTATGAATTATTTTTTAAAAAGATGAATTATGAATTGTGTATCCATAATATGGGATGATCTTGTTGTTTAATCTAAGGAAATTTTTTTTTTTTGCTTGTTTATTTTGAGTTTGTTTAATGATGAATTGTATTTGTGAAAAATATTTTATATAACAGTTGAGCTTTTCTTTTCTTTTTTTTTTTTATCTAAAAGTTTACATATTTTATGTCACTAACATTTTTAAGATATTTTCTTTAAGAAATCTATTCATCGAACAAAAGGAGAGAGAGGGATTCGAACCCTCGATAGTTCTTTGTTTCGAACTATATCGGTTTTCAAGACTGGAGCTATCAACCACTCAGCCATCTCTCCGAAAGCTAATTTCTATTTTATTTTTATTCCACCGAATCGAACATGGCCATATGAGTTGATACCATCACTATGTATAGAAAGATATCGTGTGTGAACCTATAGGTCAATCTATTTATATCTGTATATATAGATAGATGAAATGCATAATCTAGCATGCCTATTTGTGAACGTGAAATAAAAAAAACCACCCTCGACCCCATGTACGAATAAAAGCGGTTAAAGGGTTGGAAATAAGTCATATAGAATCAATCGATTCATGGTAAAATCCCTCTACCTTGCATTTTATTAAACTTTTTTTTGGTCAATATCATAGAGGGGTCAATCGAAGTTTTAGTTTTTATGGGTATTTATATTTGAGATTTATTTAATCTCATTATTTGATATTTGTAAATATATTTTATATATACATATATCAAATGTTTTTAAAAAACAGTGATAAATTTGAAACGGTACACCAAAATAGACTGGTACCAGTACGTACTAGTACTAGTAGAAAATGGTACATCTACTGATATGGTACTGACCACCTTGTGTAAAATTCAACTTGACTCGAACTCGAAAAACTAAATATTTATTTGAGTTGATTCATAAAACCAAATAATTTAATTCGATTAACTTGAAATTTAAAAAAAAAAAATCAGTTTTTCGAGTCAAATCAAGTTTTGCTCATCCCTACGTAAGATAATGAGCTTTATTATAATTTAGTAATTATTAATATTTTATGTAAATTTTATATAATTTGCATAAAATATTACAAATGTTGTAATAATTTGTATACTCAAGTAGTGTTTAGTGTACTTATTCAAAATATTTCTACCCAAATCTTAAAACACAAACCCTCTCAAAGAATTACAAAAAAGCAAACAAAGGAAATAATCCTAACAAGATCAAAATGTTTGCCAATGAAGCATAAACAGACAAGAACACACTTGAGCAAACAAAAAAAAAACAATAAGAGCTCACAAGTGTGTACAAGAGAATTATGAAAATATTGGGCACAAAGGTTGTTTGATTGATGATTTTTGCTTGAATATGCTTTCTTGTTATTGTAGGATCTTTAGAAGTTAGTATTTATATCCCCTAATTGATTTCCAACTGTTGAGGTTGTTGTGGTAGTTAATAGAGCCATTGGAGATGTAAAAACTAGAGCATTTAATACACCCACAACGGCGAGTATCGATACCATGTAAAAAAGTATCGATATGTTTTGTCATAAATGCTAAATTCAGTGACCGCTGGAGCGAAAATATCAATACCAGGAAAATTTTATCGATACTTAGCTGATTTTGTGAAAACCAGAATGTCAATTTGGTATCATTTATTTCTAGGGGTATCGATATTTTGAAAATGTCAATACTTGGCTAAAAAGATATCGATACTTTTTAGCCTGGAGCAATTCTGTCTTGTTTTAAAAATAGTTTGTCTAGTTGAAAGAATCTATACTTAGTTAAAATCATTTTAACTTAATTTTGAGAATGATTCACAAATTTTCTAAGTAAGAATTGAAAATTTTATCTCTTAGATTTCTTTTGAAAAACCATTTAGTCAATTTTGTTTAATTTTACCTTTTATTCAAAAACCCTTTAATTTGTTATATCAAAATATATTTTCAAATAAAGCTTAGTTTAACAATCTCCCCTTTTTTGATATAACAAAACATTTGATAAATTTGTTTTTGAGTATATTACTCCCTTTAATAAATGTAACAGCCTGATTTAGGGCCTAGTCAGAATAATGATTGTGAGACCACAAATCTGAAGTAGAAATATATGTTTTATGGTTCTTATGAGGTCTATGACATGTTTGCATGGTTGTGTGAAAATTTCATGAAGAAATTTTATGATTTAGTAATCAATTTATCTTTTAGGACTAAATTGCAAAAATTGAAAAATATGAGATTCTAGAAGTTTTAAGTATGAGATATCATTAGAAAATTTATTAGAGACCCTTATTTAGTAATTAGACCATTATATCTCATGATGGACAAAAATGGACATGGAAGGGAAAAATCTCAAGGAAGGGCCTTAAGGGCATTTTGGTCATTTGGTTAATAAATTAATAAAAAGGGAAAAAGAAGTCAAAATTGGTGTCCATCTTCATCCTCCATAGTCGAAATTTTCAAAGAGCCATAGCTAGGGTTTTGTTTCACTTTCAAGCTTGATTGTAAGTACCTCCTAACCGCGTTTTTGATGTTCTTCGTATTTTTGAAATCCTCGTAGCTCGATTTAGCTATTTCTACCACTATTTTAAGCTAGAGTTGGTGTTTAAAATTTTACCCATGGATGACATGCATGTATTTTGATGTCTAGTGGTAGAATATGAAAGTTTGAAGTGTGATAAACAACTTTTACTAGATGATTTTTGGTGAAATCGATAAAAGAACTTATTTGCAAAAGATGAAATAATATGTGTATAAAGTGTAAAATAGTTAAAATTTTGGGTTGCTATAAGAGAGATTATGAATCGGCTAGCTTTGGTATGAGAAAAATGAACACATTTCATCATACGAGCCAAGGGACCATTTTGCAAATATGTGAAAGTTTAGGGGTAAAATTATAATTTTTGCCAAAGTATAATTCATGGGCTGTTTTAGTCAATGTGATAATTAAATAAGTGAAATTTTTCATTTTAGATCAAGAAACACGAAGTCCGGACCTAAACTGAGGAAAAAACAAGGTGGTGGACTAAATTGAACAATTATCTATATTTTGGTACCGAGGTAAGTTGGGGTGTAATAAATCAACATCATCTTATTATGCTTTTAAATGCTTGATGTTACGTGAAATGTATATTATTTCCATGAAATTGGTTAATGAGGTCTCGATGAAAATATGATGAAGTTTTATTATGTCGAAGTCCCGGTTGAACCTTGGGAATAGAAAGGATACCCTTGTCAAGACATTAGATTAATAAGGTCCCGTATAAGACCATATCTGGGATATGGCCTCGGCACCGAATGGAAATCCCATATAAGACCATATCTGGGATATGGCCTCAGCACCGAATTGAGATCCCGTGTAAGACCATATTTGGGATATGGCATCGGCATCGAATAATGATTTCGTGTAAGACCATGTCTGGGACATGGCATCGACATACGATCTCGTGTAAGAGCATATCTGGGATATGGCATCGGCATCGATATGAGATCCAGTATAAGACCATATTTGGGATATGACATCAGCATCGACATGTGATCCCATGTAAGACCACATCTAGGATATGGCTTTGGCATCTTACTACGTGTATGACAATTCCCGAGTATCCTTCGACATTCCAAGTGGTTCAATAGGGTCAAGAATTAAAGTTTATGATAAGGATGGAAAAAGGGCTAAAGTTATGTGATGGAGTGATACAGGTATATATGTGAAACTCACGAGAAACGAGTCCGTTATGTGATATGTGGTTGGTAAGAGTGAGCATGAGTAAGCCATGCCAATGTTGCTTGAGAATTTTGTGTTAATTCATAATGAAATGCATGGATGTTTTCACAAGATTTTATGTTGTTATTTATTACATGCAAACTTACTAAGCTTTATACTTACTCCCTCTCTTTTCCCTTTTCTTGTAGTATTGCCAAGCTAGCTCAGGGATCGTAGGACGTCGGAGCTCAATTCACACTATCAAGCTATTCTTTTGGGTATAGTAAAGTTTGATTATTTTGGGTATGGCATATTATTTTGGGTATGGCATGTATAGGAACTTGGTCATTTTGTTATATGTCATATTGGTTAGCCAATGTGTTGGCTATTAATGCTACTTATTTCATTTTGTAAATGGCCATTGGAATTGGCCAAAACTAGTTAAGTTATATCTATTCAATGATGATAAAGTTCATGAAGTGCAAGCTTTTGCAATTGAATGAGTAATATGTGAAGTATATGCATGATGAGCGTAGTATGAAATTAAGATGTGGATGTCTTGATTGTAGATATTAGAAGTGCATTATTGTTATGCTATGTGTTGCTGGAAATGGTATAAGTGTGGTTGCTTTTCAAGGTGGCAAATGGTTTGGTAAATAGCCTTATAATTGTCCACAAGGGTAGGCACACGTGCGTGTGTCTAGGCCGTGTGTCACACACGGCCTACCTCACGGGCGTGTAGTCAGGCCGTGTGTCTCCTGCACCTAATTTGCGAAAAATCAAGTTCGTCACACAAGCTAGCACACGAGCGTGTGACTCAGCCGTGTGACCTTAAATGTCTGCTGGCGTCATAAACAGAATGTCAAGGTTTTCACACACGGGCTAAGACACGGGCATGTCATGACCGTGTAAGGGACACGGGCGTGTGCCAAGCAGTGTGAAAACCCCTATAGGTTCAAAATGAAAAATAAAATCCACACGGACTAGGGACATGGGCGTGTGTGACCACACAGCCTACCCACATGGGCGTGTTCCTTTCCACACGGGCGTGTGGCCCTATTTTGAGCAAAAATTTTCTAAGTGTTCGTAAGCTTCCGGTTTAGTCCCGAACCACTCTATATGTATGTTTCGGGTCTCGTAGGCCGATAATAGGGACGTTATAATCACAAAAGAAAAGTTTTAAGTTGTAATGAAAAATTTATGGCCCAACTTTGTGTGATTAAGTATGTTAAGTCCGATAATGCCTCGTACTTGGTTCCCGCGTCGAATACGGGTAAAGGGTGTTACAATAAAAGTCATTTTGAATTTAATGCCAAAATAAAAATTGACATATATTTTCAAAATATGACATTCATTTTTACTTTAAGGAAAAATGGTCACATAATTTGCATTGCATAAGGTTAGCATAATATCAATCAAGTTACCTCAATTTACCTTTTCTTCTCCCCATTTTTGTTATATCAAAATAGACAAATAAAGCTTGAGGAGAAAAAGACAGTTAGTTCAAAAATATATGGACATGAGGAAATAGAGAACGAACATAAAAAAAATAACCAAAGTATCTTATAATACTTAATAAACAATAAGGTGCAAAAAGAAGCAATAAACATAGGAAATTAACCAAAAGTAATAGTGCAAATGTGATGAATAATGATATGAAAATGCAAACTTAAACATCTACTCTAATCGTCATAATTAGGAGAGAATGGAGGAGTCAATGGAAAATGAGCAATGAGAGATGCCATTTGTATCTCTAATGTTGATAGCCTAGAGTTAACCTCATCCTTATGAGATCGAACCTCATCTCGAAGTCCTCAAACATCATTGATCAAAGAATGGATCATGTCGAGGATGGCACCATTAATCTCGGACGAAGGTTGAGTAGCTTGAGAGAACAAAGCCGAATGAGGAGCATATTCGTGTGAAGGAACATGTTCGGGTACCGGAATGTCTTTAAAAGTGCCTTCAATGTGTTCATCTTCATTTTCTGCTAGGTGGTCGCTCTTAACCCACGAATCGGAGGAGGCATCAAAATGATATCCTGCATGATGAAGGGCCCCATAACTAATAAGTTGGTTAAAAGTAATGAGGGTGTCTCCATGAGTGCTAATGCCTAACCTTCTAAAGAGATATGATAGGTAAGTGCCATGAGAAAGGGTGATATTTGTATTCATCCCCCTTCCGATAGCCTTAGTTATGTCACTAAACATGATGAAGGCTAGGTCGGGATGCTTATTGGTATGGAACGAATCGAGCCACCAATAATTGGTGTTTCGAAACTTAGCATGTTTCTTAATGGGGCGTAGGTTCCAAGTTATGATCAAATGGAGGACATGATCATGAAGGTTAAGTACGGATGCTGATCTAGACTAAATAAAAATAGTAGGATTGAAAGGTCCTTTTTCATTGGAGTTACCTCCGGAAGGCAAATGAAGATAATCTCCAAACTCTTCTAAGGTAAGACGTATAGAGGTGTTCATTAAAAAAGAAGTGATGGCTATGACAGTGCCACTGGACACATCGTGTTCGAGTTTGGCATTAGAGAAAAACGTTCGAAAAAGAATATAGTAAGTCGGCGATGAAATGTTAAGAAAATCCATCCAACCCCAATTTTGCAAAATAGAAAGATAGAAAAAATAATACCCTCTAACATGGCTATATCAACTTTCCTAGACTCCCAAACTCTTTTAGATGCAAAGTTTCTATCAAATCGTTCACGTAAAGCATTGATGCGAAAGCATTCGTTAAAGGATGATCTAGGACCACTAGGTTAATGAGACGATGATGCATCGGTTCTTGGTATTTTTTTAGGATCCATAAATAGAGAATTAAACACTAAAGTTAAACTAAAACACTAAAAAAATTCATTCGGGAATTTTGTCAAACACTTGGTGTGCAAGGGTTTTAGGTAAAAAATTTAAGAAAAGGCTAGGAAAAGGAAACCCCCTACAACAAAATACAAAGTATATAGTACAAATCAACCCAATAGTCCATCGAAAACCAACATTTTAACCTACATTGCATAAAATCAAATGTTTGAAGATTTCTAGTTTTACTTCAAAAATGTTGAAATAGATAAAATCTCCAAGCAATGTTGAACAAATCTTGAGGAAATAGTGTTTGAAAGTGTTGTAAAGGCAAGATTTGATGAAAACTTCAAGAAATTTGAAAAAAAATTTGGAGAAGAGATGAGAGGTTTTCAGAAAAGAGAAAATTAGGGATTTTTACAAAGCTGTTTTTGAAACCACGGTGCAATGCTCTTAAACACCTAGATGTATCGATATTTTCTCACGAGTATCGATATTTTTATAAAAGTATCGATATTTTTTAACTGGTATCAATACTAAATTACAGTTTTGTTTTCTAGTGTAGTAAAATTGCAAAAATAAACTTTTTAGGTCCGAAACGGTTCTAAGGTTCCTAAAATGATTTTAAAATCATTCCTAATGGTTTCTTATGCATGAAAATGCATAATGTAAGCATGATGCATATGATTCATGAAAAACCAAAAAAATGAACAAGTTAACAAAATTTTAGTCCATTGTAGCAAGTTCAAGAGCGTCAAAACGGTAAATCATGCTAGACTAATAAGGTCAAAACAAAACAATTATCCATATGAAAAATCCCCCTAACTTTTTGCATACAAGGGCCATATAAATCATGCATATATACTTTTGCAATCAATTTTAAGTCATGAAACAGTTTTAAGACAAAAAGTGCTAAAATTCATTTGAACACAAAATTAAGGCAAGGTAGTAATACCTAATTCTTCTCTAAATGCCTGATGTCCACGAAACCAACTAAAAGTTCAACAAAGGCAAGTGCACCTATCGATTAATAGTATAGCTACGGTAAGCAAAGATATCATTCCCACGAAGACTAAAAGTACTAGTAATTATCATCTTTCTATTATTTAACCGACATATTGGAGTGATTGATTAAAACTAAAAATAACTAAATTAATTAACTAAAGAACATGACAAAGAACAAATTAGAAAATAACCAAGTAAACAACCAAGAAGTGAAACAATACTCAGGAAAGAATTCACTTAGACTTCATCTGTCATTATCAATATATGTTACGCAATTTCTTCACTTAGTATCTTGATTTGTGGAAATCCCTAAATTATGCTAATATCTCTTTTTAAGACTAAGAGAAATTGACTTTAGGTTGATTAATTGAGATTTCTTTCTTATTAAAACCCCTATTGTCACATTAACTCGATCTATGGATCCACCTATTAGATTTGACTCTAATTCGATAGATTTATGTCGTCTTATTTCTAATATTGCATGCAACTCCACTCAAATATGCTAGATCTACTCTCAAATAGGGTCTATTCCTCTTATGATTCAAGCATATCAAACATGGATTAATAGTCCGGAAATACTAAACCAAGAATTAAGCACACATAATTGAGAATAAGATCCAAGTATTTATTGTGTAAAACAGAAATCAAAAGGCAGAATTCCCTAGGTATTTAGAAAATTAGTTCATAATCGCAAATAAAAACTTCTCAAAGACAATATAACCACAAGAAATAAAGGAAATCTCATAATAAACTTAAAAGAAATCAAAAGGAGATCTTCAATCTTGATGGAAATCTACTTCCAAGTCGGCTTTAATGGCATTTTTCGAGTTGTTTTCTTCATTATTCTATGACAGCTTACTTCACTTTTCTTATATTTGGTATATATAGGTCTTAGAATGCCCCAAAAACCTAAAATTTACGTTTTTCACGTTTCCAAAATGCAATTCACGAAATCCACACGGTCTGGCACATGGCCATGTGGCAACTCGTGTGGCTCACACGACCGTGTGTCCAGCCCGCGTGGCTCCTGAAACTTACTTCGATTTTTCGATTTTCACTCGTTTTTTCACTCTTTTTGCTCCCAAATGCTCTTCTAAGTATAGAAACATGAATTTAAAGGATTAGGAGCATAAACTTTACCATTTTAAATCAAATAATCATCCAAAAAACGCATTAAGAATGAGGCTAAAACATGTTACTTTTGGCATTTATCAAATATCCCCACACTTAAGTGTTTGCTTATCCTCAAGAAAAATTCTCAACCCACATTCAAGTTAACTTTTCCCAATTTGGCATTTTCAGCAATAATGTTTTGAGATAATTCGCAAACAATCATGCATTAGAAATTCAACCAAAAGGACACTAAAGATTCAAGCAGTCCAAGCTAAAACTTTTGAAGCACAAAAATATAGGTGTCTCCCCTTATCTAAATAATTACCTTTAATTAAAAATCAACAAAAATTGACATCCTCACTAAAGATTTACTGAAACACCCCAAACCCGGCCCACGAGCTTTGACCAGATTTGGTATGTTCCTCAAGAAAACCGGTTCAAATTCTTTTGCTTCATAGGAAAAACTTGTGCGATTTTTAAAAAAAATATTGTTTTGGGTTAGGCTTGAGTTGAAAACGAATTCGATTTTATATTGAAAACCCTTTTTAATTTTTAAGTGATAAAACATATAGAGTATATTCAAAAATAAATTACTTAATCTTTAACTTAATAAAAATTTGTAAACATAATTAAACAATAAGACAGAAATAAAATAGTTCACTATGGCCTTATTACATCAAATATAACCCAAATTTAAAACCAACGTACTTAAAGAAAATAAAAGTCCAAATCATAGATTTCTTGCTGTGCATGGCCATCCCTAAGCTCCTGCCGACCCGGTCCATTACTGCTCATCACCTGAAAAATATTCCCCAACGGGGTGAGTCAAACAGACCCAATGTGCAACCAACACTAAAATTTAATAGATTTAGGCATACCATACATATCATGTTCACATAATAATTCAAGATAATGATGCAATCCCGAACCCAAACCTAGATGCCATCCGCTACACATCCCCGTACCAACCTGCACACCGTGGGGACTACTAAGTCAACCCTCCTTCCGCTACACACCATCGAAGGCAGTCACTGCAGTCGACGTGCTCATCGCCCATATAAAATTCGTGGCATAGCCACCAGATAATTGTGTCATGAGACACCACATTCAGATAATGTAATCGAAGTTACCACATTCAGATAATGTGACCGAAGCCACCACATTCAGATAGTGAGACCGAAGTCGTCACATTCACTTCCCCTTTCTCATATAACCCGAATGCCCCATATTATTCATATCATGCATATCATACTTACAATTCACATTCATGTCACTTTTCACATGTTAAATATAACATATTTCGTAATCCTAGTATGAGTAGGAAACATACCTGAGTACTTTGTACCATATTAGGGTACCTTAGCCATATTCTCATTCTTATTCATACTTATATTAAATATTGCCATAAAACGTATTAAAAGATAGTGGGGATTACACACCTGATTCGCTTAAGGTTTCCGATCCAAATCCCGAAAAGCTTGATCTAATGCCTTAGATCTTAGATCTCTACATTTAATCAATCATTTAATACTTAGTAAAGAGCCATTCGGCCATAAATCCAAATCCTAGTAGGATTAGTACACTAAAACTTACCTTGCAATTTCCAAATCCCGAAAGTATTCCTTGCCTTATATGTCTGTCGAAATCCCTATAACTTCATGTTAGATCAATTTCTAACATTTATTCATAACAAATAACCCTCAGCCAAATGTTAAATATGACTTACCTTGTGGATTTTAAATCCCGAAATTCACCGAATAACTAGGGAACACGCGGCCTGTGGTGTACCTTCGGGAAAAAAACTTCTCCTTCCTTGTAGTTGACACTTAGTAAATCCCGAAAGATCTCTTCAAGGTTTCGGCAACAGGAATATTGATGGGATTAGTCCTAGATTTCGACAAATCTAAAAGAAAAGAATAGAAATCAAACTTGTTCTTACCTTTGAAGAAATCGACAGCACCTAAGCTTGAAACCACTTAAGATATTCGGCTATGGCTTTAAAAGGCTTACTTCCGGCTTTTGGAGGGATTAGAAAGAAAAGAGAAGGAAGAATAAAGATGGAGGATTCGGCTAGAACACAAGGTATTTCGGCTTGGCAAAAATTAAAGAAGAAGAAGATTTGGTGAAGAGAATTCAGCAGAGGCTTCCAAAGAACAGAAAAGAATGAATGAAGAATAGCCTTACTCTTCCTTTTATAGCCAAAATTACTAGGCTAGAGTCCCTTACTTGGCCACCACTCTCATATCTATATCACTTTATTTAAAAATTAAAGAATAAATCCTCATTTATCTCTTGAAAATAATCTAAAATAAATCCATTATTTATCCCCTTTTTAGCCGAATTTTAAAGAGAATAAAACTCCCCTTTTAAAAGCCTTGTTGCTGTCCACCTCTGTGCTTCTGGAAGCAAAAAAAAAATTTATTTTATTTGCTACCCATGTGACTCGAACTTAGGCCCAACACCCTTGCATGTGGCGCCATTTCCAGAGGCCCTAAGTGATATCTTCAGGCCACTTTTCCAAGCCTGTTTGTGTGTCAAATTCCTCCTATTAATTTTCTTAAGGCCACCTTGCCTTAATTCCCTCTTTTTAAACCTTAAAACTTGACATTTCTTTACATTTCCAGGTTTCCATAAATTTTTGTTTGCCTCATTTAAACTTAACATTTCCTTACATTTCCAAGTTTCCCGAAATGTTTACTTTCCTCTTTTGAATCATTTCTAGATCATTTCCTTACATTTCCATTTCCTTACATTTCCATACATTTCCATACATTTCCTTACATTTCCTTACATCTTAGGGTTCCTAAAACTCCTCAGAACACATCCAACACACCCACTGAGCCCACTATCTCATGAATTACGCACGAACGCATAACCCCTAATCCAGGATGTTATATTTACTCTAAGCACTCCAAGTGTTTAAGGCTGAAGTAATATGCACTCAATAGTCAAACAAGAAATGTCATTACCATAGGCTTGCTTAAAAATCAAATCTCCACCACTATAAAATGAGACGACACACCAGTTAAGAGATATTTAAAGGGTTGTAATGAGGCTTAAGTTAAAAGTATGGAAAAGGCCAGAAAAGTTGGATATAATCAAGATTGAATTAATAAGTTACCAAAAAATAAAAACAATAAGTTGCTGAATCAAGAGAAATTACAAACTAACTATTCAAGCTCAATCATTTTTTTTTCATTTTCATTTAGTTTCTCTCTTTTTTTTCCTCTTTTGATTCTTTTAGAACAAAAATAAAATGCAGTAATTTTTTAAAAAATAAACATAGTTAGGCAACTAACCAAATCAAATCTCGACAAAAAGGGAGTCAATAACAAGGATAATTTTACAACATACATATGGGTTATGGGTTAACATTAACGGGTTAGAAAAAAATGTATTAGGATCAACAAGGTTTACTAAGGTTAATTTAGTAGGTAGGCTTTTTACAGGTTAAGTGGGTTAAATCCTAAATGCCTCTATCATCTCAGTATATCAAATCAATAATGTGGTCTCGACATGTATAATCGAAACAAGTTCTAGAATAACAAATCAACTTGACACACTCAGAACCAAAAATGAAATAAGCACGAAATAAAATATATGCTCTATAGGCTCAAAAGCTCACAAAAAAATTATGGTTTTGATGTCAAACTTGCAATTTTAAAATTTCAAGATAATAATTCAATTCAATGAGACAACCTAAAATATTTATTTATGAAAAACAACTTATCATGCTTGACTCTCTCGTGACTTAAAGTATAAATCAACCAATACATAAAAATCCACAAATTAACCCAAAACAACATCACTAAAAATTTCAAAAAAAAATTCACTTTAATGGAGGGTATGAGAAAATTACTTCAACACAACAAATAATTCAGGGGTTTTATCAAAAATATACAAACAACCTCCCACACTTAAGATGTGCATTGTCCTCAATGTACAAACATATATGAGTATAGAATAAGCACAATATCAAAAGAGAGGGAGAGAACTGAAACTACCCTGAATTTGGATGAAATCGCCAGAATAGTGAAAACTGACATTGTGGGCAAATCTAAATGAAATGCATGTTTCCTAGCAAATTAATAAAAAGATAAACATAAATAAATAAGAAGATAAAGAGATTACAAACTCGAATAAAAACAACCATCAAAATAATAAAAATAACAGCATAGTTCAAAATAAAAATAAAATAAAGAAGTCTCAAAAATAAAAATAACACAACTAACAAAAGAAAAGAAAAATAAAATAAAAATAAAAGTACAACTGGAAATAAAAATAAATAAACTAGAATAGTAAATCAGGTCATGGATCGACGTCGTGCGAAATGCCAGGATCCTGAGGCGCATGATCAAGTGGAGAAATATGGAAATGCTGGCAAATCCGTTGCAAATACACCTCAATGGTATCGAGTCGTGCTGACTGCTACTGCTAAGTACGATAAATATCGTCGAGTGTGATTGAATGCGTAGGTGCAGCAATAGAGGGGCTCGGAGTGTAACACCCCAAACCCGGCCCATTTAATCCGACCGAATTTGGAATGCCACTGCGGAATACTTTCAAAAATATTCTTTCTTAAGAGTAAAACCGTTGAAAATTTGTTGAGTTCAATAAAACATTTTCATGACTCGTAATATTCTAAGTGAAAATCGAAGTTTATTATAAAAATATCGGATTCGAGCTTTGCGCGAGGAAATAAAACCGTTTGCAATCAACCTTTCATATTAGGGCATAATAATAACGATACTCAATAAATGGACTGAAATACTTTAGTGGGCCTTATTACAATACACACTTAATCACAATACGGATAATGTAAATATTTAAATTCATTAAACCAGAGATTCCTTTGCATGAAAATCCACTTTTGCATGGCCACCTTTGTATCCTCTTCGACCCGGTCCAAGCTTTACGCGCCACCTGAAAGGGTTTAATAAAAATAGAGTGAGTCACCAAGACTCAGTGCATAGTTAGACACATGTCCTCACGATGGGCTTGGCCCATATCCTCACAATCCATATATATATATATATAATATACAATTATGAATATGAAACTTTGAATATACAACTACAATTATACAATTTCGAAATCCAATCCACAAAGTGATTCGCATATCTCTCTTTAGCAAGACTTATCTCTTAAGGTTGTGGCCAAGCCACTGATCCCATAGGAATCTCACATATCAATCAGTTCACTAATCATCAAGCACGAATGTAGCACGAGGCTAACATTAGACCACTCACATAGTGTACATCACAATTCACATGCATATGTATATGTATCATGGCTACATATTACTCAAAGCAATTATACATCACTCGTCATCACATTATTTTACACATTCATCAATAATCAATCATTGTCGCAATTCACTGACAAGTTATTGTCATAACCATTAACTTGATTATTCGATCACTTACCTTAGCCTTTATTTCGGCTAACATACACATCTCATACATTTACATAAAATAATGCTTCAATACATATATCAAGCAAAAGAACAGTGCGATAACTACGCACCTGATTAAAGCGATATTCGATTTATCGATTCTAACATCAACTAAAGTCCCGAAGCTTCTGTTATTTATCGTTTAGCCCCTAGAACACACAACCGAAATCGGTCACATTTAGCACCGAAATGGCCTAAGGCCGAATGCCAAGAGTCATTTACCTAGCTTATTACGATCCCGAAACATCACTTGTTCTCGTAGATTTGCTCTCGAAGTCATCGAATGTCCTACTAAAACGTTGTTAGAAACGGCTATTGCACAATCTATGAACAAAGCCCTTTGCCGAATATTATGCTTACCATTTACCTTGCTCATCAAAGTCCCTTAAGCACTTCAACTCCCGAAAAACTCTTTTCATGCTCCTTAACACTTTACTACACAGAAAAAGAACACATCACTATGGCCTTATACACATTCGGCCACAACCAAGGTCAACATTAGGTTATTATCACAACCCAAAATATATCCTATAGCCGAAAGTAATACTTCCTTACCTTGCTGTATCCATTTTCAAAAGAACCCTTACTCCTTTAATGCTATCTCCTTTGACAAAACAATCGAAGAGACCACAACCACATAGTCGATAGCACCTTCAGTCAAGATTCGGCTAAGGTGTTCCAGCACTAATATTGGAGAGAAAAGTAAGATGCTAGGTGGTTCGGCTTTGGTTCAAATAGTAATAAAACATGTGGCTAATCAACAAGGTAAGCAAAATCTGATAGCCGAAAAACTCTCTAGTTTCTTCAAGACCGAAGCTCAAATTTGCTCTTTCATTCTCTCTCTCTCGGTTAAGAACACAAAAAGAAAATAAGAGGAAACAAAGCAACACAATGGCCACCTCACTTGTTACTTGAAAACTGAACATGCTAGACCTTGAAGCAACTCCAATCGGCCATGCACAAGAATGGGGGAAAGGAAAGACAAAAAGAAGTATTTGGCCATCCTTTTTGCACCACAAGACCGGCCATGCAAACATGTAGGGAGAAGGAAAGCAAAGCAAAAGGGATTCGGCACTCCTTCCTTACACTCAAAACCGAATTGAAGGTCCCCTAAAGGATTCACCATTTTCGGCCAAAAACCAATGCAAAGAAAACCAAAAACAAAGATTAATTATTTTGGCCAAGCTTGCAACACATTGCCGGCCATGCTACTCTCCAAAGCATGCATCAAAAATTTCATTCCCCAAGCAAAGACCCATCACCTTAGAAAAGAGAGAAAGCTTTGTTTAAAACAATTCCCATCACTAATTTCCTTCCTCCAACAATTAAAATAATTAACCAAAACATACCCATGCTCCCAACGGCATGCTTCCCTCTTTTGTTTATTTCTAACCCCCAAAAATAATAATAAAATATACTATATAAAAATAAAAGAATAATGTTCTATGTTCTATTAAAATAAAGCAAACAAGCAGCTAATTTTTTTTTTTAAGCTGCATGCGTGCATGCATTAAATGCTCATGCTGCCATAAAGTTCCCACGCCAGTCTCAAAAAAGAAAGACCCAGGTGCAGCCCCCAGGTCTCGAACCCGAGACCTGGAGAAGAGTCCTCATGCTTCCTGCCATTCGATCCTTTGCGTATTTCGTGACAATAAACGCATAGAAATTCTTTTAAACCTTATTTTGCTTGGCTCCCTTCACTTTAGCGCTAAAAGCAAAATAGAATGCTTTAAGTGTGACTTCCAGGACTCGAACGCGAGTCCCCTTAAATGCAGCTCTCAGCCAAGTCCTTAACCACTCGGCCACGGTGAATTTCATGCAAATATCGCATTGTATTTTCTTTTTAAACCCTTTTTCCCTTTAGCTTTCCTTTATTCAAAAAAATAAAAACTCAGCCCGCGCTTCCAGTGCGTCTCGAACGCAAGTTCTCGCGAAGGTACCCTGGCTGCAAGCGTCCTAACCACTCAGCCAGTGTTCAGTTTATGCTAACAGACGCGTTGTAAATTCTTTTAACCCTTACATCTCAAGTTTCCCTAAGACTTAACGCCCAGTAAAAATAAAAACACTCGCCCGCCTTCCTCAGGGCTCGAACACCCGACCTCATGGAGCTCCCCTGGCTGCAGGCGCCTCAACCACTTTGCTACTGGTGCGTTGATGTCAAAATCCCGCCACATTTTATTTTAAAGCCTCTTCAAAGCAGCGCCCTTTTGCAAAATAAAAATACTTTTGCCGCGCCTAAGACTCGAACCACTGACTTGCTTTGGCGCTGACTCTTAAGTGGCACACGGAATACACCTTGCTACTGGACTTTCATGTCCAAAACTTTACAAAATTTTTACTTAAGGCCTCCCTCAGCCAAATTTCACTTTTAACCCAAAATTTTCAAAATTTTCCAAAATAGTCCCTTTTTATCCTCGGGCTTTAGGGACTCCAAAAACACATAAAAATCACTCTTAAGGCCTACTAACACTCGAGTTATTTACCAAACTCGCAACCCCTATTTCGGGATATTACAATTCTACCCCCCTTTAAAAATAATTTCGTCCTCGAAATTACTTACGAACGAACATTCGTACATTTCAATTCACCATATATCAATCACATATACTCAATTATACACATATGCAAACACATTTCAAACTTTTTCACATTTAGCATTTACACATATGGCCAATTCTCCATAAGCATATTCAAGCTTAATTTCCATTACGGATGTCATACACATCAATGGTAAGATCAATTGCACATATTAAAATACTTACCGAAGCTTCAACTATATCACATCTCACTTAATTCAAATGGGAAAATACCAACTTATCTTATTCCTTGCAAATAGGAAGGACTTGTACTTACCCGAGCACTTAGCTTATGGTAATAAACATATTCCATCTTGTAAGTGATTTATGAATTCTCTAATATAACACATCACCGGCATTAAGCCTGCTAGGCATCGAAGCCTGAAATACACACCGGCACAAAGCCTGCTAGGCATCAAAGCCTGAAATATACACCGGCACAAAGCCTGCTAGGCATCAAAGCCTGAAATATACACCGGCACAAAGCCTGCTAGGCATCAAAGCCTGAAATATACACCGGCACAAAGCCTGCTAGGCATCAAAGCCTAAAATATACACCATTTGAATCACATTACAAGCTGACCAAAATTATAAACCATATAATTCACATCACTTGTATTTATCACTTCAATTATATTTCATGATAGATAGTCTATCCACATATCACTTGTACTTATCACTTGAGCAATATTTCATGATAGAAAGTCTATCCACATATCACTTGTACTTTATCACTTCAATAACATTCCATGATAGAAAGTCTATCCACAGTCGGCTTTCACTATATTTATAACTAGGATTCCAACATGTACACAAGGTTATAACTAACCTTAACAATATTCAATTTCTTATAGACTTACACTTAAAACATTCTCAATTTCTGGTTCCAACACTCGCCGACACAGTATTTTCCACACCGAGCACAAGGACGGTCCCGATTTTCATAAATGGCTTAGTCACACTAGCTAAACTTTCAAGCCTTGGTCTTTTTCGAAGACCCTTAGACAATTTAGACAATTCAAAATTTCTTCCATCACGGTTCATATCCTTATCTCGGTTTTATCTCATCGAGTTCTTAATCTTTTCAGCTATCTTAGCTTTTTCGACTAACACAGCAATTTCCCGTTCCTGTTAAGGAACTATCAACAGTCTCAGGCCGTCTCTTAATCCGTCCTTAAACCGAACACATTATTCATGTTTTGTAGACACTACTCTTCGAGCATATTGGCTTAACCTTAGGAATTCAGTCTCGTATTTCGCCATGGACATTGAACCAGTCCAAAAACACATCTCCTCTGAGCATCAATGTAATAAGTACTGACATACTTCTTCTGGTATGCCGTCTTGACACACTCCCGAATGGGGCCCTCCGCTGTGACACTATCCCGAACCGTGAGCCACCATTGATACGTCTCGTCGCGAAGTAGCGTCACCATTTCTTTCACTTTTCCTCAGGGCTCAGATCGAGCTCATCCATAACTCGTTTGGTTATTTCCAACCATTATTCAATCGTACTGGGTGCCACGTTTGATACATCACGGAACAAATCCGCTCCATTGGCTCAAAGTCGCTCGGGAACAAATTTTTGAGCTCTCATATTTCTCCCTCTCTAGCCACCATCTCTAAAATTTGCAGCGCAATACAGCATTATCCCTCGTCTGATCTTGCTGCTCATTATCAAAGGCTGGTGGTGGAGATGATACCTCATTATCAGACCCTTGACCCGATCTAACGAGTCCCGATACGGCCATTTTGTCTCGATCATGTCCTCTAGGACTCATCTCTTATCGCACAAACTGACTTAAAAGTTTTATGCATTAGGAATTTGTTCCACTGATTATTCGCGAACAATTTTATGGAATAAAGTATTTAGAAGTGGTTCTTTCGATCACACATAGGTTCAATTCAAGTTCGCTACTTCTTATTCAGAGAGTCACATACACGTTCATAGGCAGGGACACATTCCTTTACTACACTCTTATGGTCATTTCAGTTCTCAAGTCTTATGCACTTGTTTTCGAATAGATTAGTCTTAGGGTTCGATAGCCCAAATCTTCTAATCTACAAGCTCAATTATGCCCATACAATTCACATATTCAATATACCTCAATAGCCAAAGGTACTTACCAGGTGGACCTCGGGTCGGAGGTACAGGTGCCATGCCAGAACAAGCTCAAAATAGAAGTTCACATTTTGAAAAGCCCACTTTTGAAAACTATTTTCGGGCCCAAAACCTCAAAGCCGAGTTTTGAACCATGCTCTGATACCAAAATGTAACACCCCAAACCCGGCCCATTTAATCCGACCGAATTTGGAATGCCACTGCGGAATACTTTCAAAAATATTCTTTCTTAAGAGTAAAACCGTTGAAAATTTGTTGAGTTCAATAAAACATTTTCATGACTCGTAATATTCTAAGTGAAAATCGAAGTTTATTATAAAAATATTGGATTCGAGCTTTGCGCGAGGAAATAAAACCGTTTGCAATCAACCTTTCATATTAGGGCATAATAATAACGATACTCAATAAATGGACTGAAATACTTTAGTGGGCCTTATTACAATACACACTTAATCACAATACGGATAATGTAAATATTTAAATTCATTAAACCAGAGATTCCTTTGCATGAAAATCCACTTTTGCATGGCCACCTTTGTATCCTCTTCGACCCGGTCCAAGCTTTACGCGCCACCTGAAAAGGTTTAATAAAAATAGAGTGAGTCACCAAGACTCAGTACATAGTTAGACACATGTCCTCACGTATGGGCTTGGCCCATATCCTCACAATCCATATATATATATATATATATAATATACAATTATGAATATGAAACTTTGAATATACAACTACAATTATACAATTTCGAAATCCAATCCACAAAGTGATTCGCATATCTCTCTTTAGCAAGACTTATCTCTTAAGGTTGTGGCCAAGCCACTGATCCCATAGGAATCTCACATATCAATCAGTTCACTAATCATCAAGCACGAATGTAGCACGAGGCTAGCATTAGACCACTCACATAGTGTACATCACAATTCACATGCATATGTATATGTATCATGGCCACATATTACTCAAAGCAATTATACATCACTCGTCATCACATTATTTTACACATTCATCAATAATCAATCATTATCGCAATTCACGGACAAGTTATTGTCATAACCATTAACTTGATTATTCGATCACTTACCTTAGCCTTTATTTCGGCTAACATGCACATCTCATACATTTACATAAAATAATGCTTCAATACATATATCAAGCAAAAGAACAGTGCGATAACTACGCACCTGATTAAAGCGATATTCAATTTATCGATTCTAACATCAACTAAAGTCCCGAAGCTTCTGTTATTTATCGTTTAGCCCCTAGAACACACAACCGAAATCGGTCACATTTAGCACCAAAATGGCCTAAGGCCGAATGCCAAGAGTCATTTACCTAGCTTATTACGATCCCGAAACATCACTTGTTCTCGTAGATTTGCTCTCGAAGTCATCGAAGGTCCTACTAAAACGTTGTTAGAAACGGCTATTGCACAATCTATGAACAAAGCCCTTTGCCGAATATTATGCTTACCATTTACCTTGCTCATCAAAGTCCCTTAAGCACTTCAACTCCCGAAAAACTCTTTTCATGCTCCTTAACACTTTGCTACACAGAAAAAGAACACATCACTATGGCCTTATACACATTCGGCCACAACCAAGGTCAACATTAGGTTATTATCACAACCCAAAATATATCCTATAGCCGAAAGTAATACTTCCTTACCTTGCTGTATCCATTTTCAAAAGAACCCTTACTCCTTTAATGCTATCTCCTCTGACAAAACAATCGAAGAGACCATAACCACATAGTCGATAGCACCTTCAGTCAAGATTCGGCTAAGGTGTTCCAGCACTAATATTGGAGAGAAAAGTAAGATGCTAGGTGGTTCGGCTTTGGTTCAAATAGTAATAAAACATGTGGCTAATCAACAAGGTAAGCAAAATCTGATAGCCGAAAAACTCTCTAGTTTCTTCAAGACCGAAGCTCAAATTTGCTCTTTCATTCTCTCTCTCTCTCTCTCGGTCAAGAACACAAAAAGAAAATAAGAGGAAACAAAGCAACACAATGGCCACCTCACTTGTTACTTGAAAACTGAACATGCTAGACCTTGAAGCAACTCCAATCGGCCATGCACAAGAATGGGGGAAAGGAAAGACAAAAAGAAGTATTTGGCCATCCTTTTTGCACCACAAGACCGGCCATGCAAACATGTAGGGAGAAGGAAAGCAAAGCAAAAGGGATTCGGCACTCCTTCCTTACACTCAAAACCGAATTGAAGGTCCCCTAAAGAATTCACCATTTTCGGGCAAAAACCAATGCAAGGAAAACCAAAAACAAAGATTAATTATTTTGGCCAAGCTTGCAACACATTGCCGGCCATGCTACTCTCTAAAGCATGCATCAAAAATTTCATTCCCCAAGCAAAGACCCATCACCTTAGAAAAGAGAGAAAGCTTTGTTTAAAACAATTCCCATCACTAATTTCCTTCCTCCAACAATTAAAATAATTAACCAAAACATACCCATGCTCCCAACGGCATGCTTCCCTCTTTTGTTTATTTCTAACCCCCAAAAATAATAATAAAAATATATATAAAAATAAAAGAATAATGTTCTATGTTCTATTAAAATAAAGCAAACAAGCAGCTAATTTTTTTTTAAGCTGTATGCGTGCATGCATTAAATGCTCATGCTGCCATAAAGTTCCCACGCCAGTCTCAAAAAAGAAAGACCCAGGTGCAGCCCCCAGGTCTCGAACCCGAGACCTGGAGAAGAGTCCTCATGCTTCCTGCCATTCGATCCTTTGCGTATTTCGTGACAATAAACGCATAGAAATTCTTTTAAACCTTATTTTGCTTGGCTCCCTTCACTTTAGCGCTAAAAGCAAAATAGAATGCTTTAAGTGTGACTTCCAGGACTCGAACGCGAGTCCCCTTAAATGCAGCTCTCAGCCAAGTCCTTAACCACTCGGCACGGTGAATTTCATGCAAATATCGCATTGTATTTTCTTTTTAAACCCTTTTTCCCTTTAGCTTTCCTTTATTCAAAAAAATAAAAACTCAGCCCGCGCTTCCAGTGCGTCTCGAACGCAAGTTCTCGCGAAGGTACCCTGGCTGCAAGCGTCCTAACCACTCAGCCAGTGTTCAGTTTATGCTAACAGACGCGTTGTAAATTCTTTTAACCCTTACATCTCAAGTTTCCCTAAGACTTAACGCCCAGTAAAAATAAAAACACTCGCGCGCCTTCCTCAGGGCTCGAACACCCGACCTCATAGAGCTCCCCTGGCTGCAGGCGCCTCAACTACTTTGCTACTGGTGCGTTGATGTCAAAATCCCGCCACATTTTATTTTAAAGCCTTTTCAAAGCAGCGCCCTTTTGCAAAATAAAAATACTTTTGCCGCGCCTAAGACTCGAACCACTAACTTGCTTTGGCGCTGACTCTTAAGTGGCACACGGAATCCACCTTGCTACTGGACTTTCATGTCCAAAACTTTACAAAATTTTTACTTAAGGCCTCCCTCAGCCAAATTTCACTTTTAACCCAAAATTTTCAAAATTTTCCAAAATAGTCCCTTTTTATCCTCGGGCTTTAGGGACTCCAAAAACACATAAAAATCACTCTTAAGGCCTACTAACACTCGAGTTATTTACCAAACTTGCAACCCCTATTTCGGGATATTACACGGAGGAGTAGTGGGAATGGGTCGCAATGGTGGTGGGGGATCATTATCGAGATGATCATCATCCTTGTGCTAATGAGTCAGTCATAGCAACACATACTGATCACCGAAAGGCCTAATCTGACGAGCAATCATCGTCATGTGCCTCATACTGTTTAAACCATGTGATATCATATCCCCAACCAAATTAAGAGTACTAATCTGCTCGGGGGTCTCGAGGTGGTCGACGTGACGAGCCAAGAGTGTGATATATGGACCCATACAGAGAGTCTTCTTCGTGACCACTCACTCTGATTACTACAACATTGGGCGACAAAGTGGGCTAGATCAATTAGATGCTGCCCATGCATACTCCAAAAGAAATATGCATCTAAAGTGCCCACAACGCTCGTACTCTCCTTCTAGCCAATCAGTGTATGAGCTAGGATAGTGCGAATGCATCGCAAAGCTGGAGGAAGGCATCGAGCCTTGGACTGGCTTGGGTTATATGGAACGACAACCTCAACGATCTCTAACCAGTAGAGAGAGGCTGCATAATGGATGTGTAGTGAGAGGGAGGAGAGCTCGGTCATTGCTAGGAAATCATCAGAGTATAGGTCGAGAGTGACACCAAAATCAACAATACTAAAGTGTTAAGTGATACCCCCAAGACGGAATGATATAGCTTGAGGCTTGTCCCTCGACAAAAACACCGACTGTAGAAAAAATATAGAGTAAAACTCCAATGTAAGCTCAGCATATGTTAGCTCCACGATCATGAAGAATCGCTCCCATGAAGTCACATCTAGTAGAGAATGAACCAGTGAAAATAAACCCATGCCCAAGGCTCTATCATTAAGATTCTAGTACCTCTCCTCATAGGGCGGATGGTCGAAGGTGAGGTATTGGTGGCAGTAGGTTGGAGATGAGGAAGATGAAGTCACAGTAGCTTTTCTTTTCTTGGAATGAGTGGGGGCCCTATTCTTTCCTCGTGCGTTTGACATTATGTACCTAAAATAAAATATAATAACCAAATATTAGCATGAATGAAGCAAATTTACAATTAACACAATGGTCCCAATCCAATAAGCTACATAACAAACACCAAATCCAAACGAAAACTTAAACCAAAAGACTGAACAACTAATCTAATAATAATTTAACCAATACGTAACATGATATTAACAATGATAACATAGTAATAATAAAGATAAAATAAAGTTTAATAATTAATAAGAATAATAATAAAACTGACAATAATTAAACCCAACTAAGAAGATAATAATAATAATAACTAAACGCAACGAAAGGGAGAGGAGGGAGAAAAATGGATGGTAGAGGAAACAATGCAATCGACAGTGAGGGAAGGAATAGGAAAATGAGAAGCGTGGGGGTGCCGTGGGCAGTTGACAGAGAGGGTTTGCGAGGGTAGTGGTTGGTGATCGGACCAACGAGCGAGGAGGAGTGATAAATGGATGGAATTGGTGGCAAGGCGGGCTGGGAAGAGATCGGTGGGGGTAGCGATGGCTAGGGTAGTTGAAGAAGAAGACAAAAGTAAAAAAAATTCAAAACGCTAGCTTATAGATGACATGATCGTGTAATTGGCCCGTGTTGGCCACATGGCCGTGTATGGAGACCGTGTAAATGGCCTTAGCCCATGTGGCAATTGAAAAATTAAAAAAAAAATTAAGTTCAATTTCAACATGGCCTGAGACACGCCGGTGTGTCCAGGTCGTGTGTGATACTCCTTCCCTTTTCTCATGCCCGTGTGAAAGGCCGTGTGTCTCGAAAAGCCGTGTCTTCAGCCTGTGTAACTCTCTATGCCCGTATGGGTCAAATTAAAGTCGAAAAAATTAGCTCCAATATCCACATGGCCTGAGACATGTCCATGTGGTCAGGCTGTATGTCCTACACGGCCATGTTTCCAAGTTGTGTGAACCACCCCAGGTCGTGTAACCCCTATTTTTTTATTTTTTATTTAATTTTTATTTTTAAATTTAAAAACAAATGATAATGAATTAATTTTTTAAAATATTTTTTAGTAACAAAAATAAAAATGAATGTACTTTTTTTAAAGTTCTTTTTATTTTTTAATGAAATTAAAATAAATAAATAAACACAAAAGCACTCGGGTTGCCTCCCAAGAAGCGCTTATTTAGAAAATAAGCTCGACTTCCCTTTTTAAGCTCATGATTAAGGCTGATCTTGGAGCCGAAGCTCCTCTCTCTCGATATCAGTTTTATCACTAAAATAAGGTTTGAGATGAGTACTGTTTACCTTGAATGTGCCAAATTCAGAATGTGTTACCTTAATTGCACTGTATGGAAAAATGGTTTTTAGCATAAATGGGTTGGACCCTCTTAACTTAAATTTTGAAGGAACAATTTGCGGATCCAATTTGTCTAACAGTACTTTATCCCCAACTTTGAATTGGTTCATCATCTTCACATGCACATCATGGCGATGCTTTGTTTCTTCCTTGTGTTTTCTCGATTTCTCATCAACCTTCGGTCGTCATTCATCTAATTCGTCGAGCTGCACCATTTGCTCTTCAATTATCCCTCGAGTTCTATCATTTTGAATAAAATATGGCTCCAACACGTTGTCATGAGGGGTTTCCTAGAAAGAACATTGAGCCACATGATTACTAACATTAACAAAACAATTAGTATCATCTCAGTCATTAGGGACTCTTACAAAATCACGTACTTGAAGAGTAATCTTTTCATCACCTACATGAAGCACAAGTTCACTAGTACACACATCAATAATAGTTCTAGCAGTGGCTAAAAAGAGTCGACCTAATATCATAGGTACCTCAATATCTTCATCCATGCCAATACGACAAAATCAATAGGGAATATAAATTTATCGACTTTCACAAGCACATCTTCAATAATACCCCTATGATATCTAATTGATCTATCTGTTAATTAAATACTCATCCTAGTGGGTTTGGGTTCCCCAAGACCAAGTTGTTTGAACATCTTATAAGGCATAACATTTATACTAGCTTCCAAATCAGCCAAGGCGTTTTCAACATTTAAACTACCAATGAGACAAGGAATACTAAAACTCCCTGGATCTTTAAGTTTGTTGGGTAGTTGGTTTTGGAGAATGGCCGAGCAAACTACATTAAGCTCCACAGTCGACAAGTCGTCTGACTTCCTTTTCTTTGTTAACAGCTCCTTTAAAAATTTTACATACTTTGGCATCTGCGAAAGGGCTTCAACAAAAGGTAAGTTAATATGTAGTGTTTTTTAAACTTCAAGAAATTTACCATATTGTTCGTTTGTGCAATCTCTCTTCAGTGCTACCAGATATGGAATTCGTGGTTTGTATTCTCTAATTACCAGCTTATGCTCTTTCTTATTTTCCTCAACCTCATCACTTTTCACAACAACTTCTAGCTTCGATTTCTTTTCAGGCTCGACTAACCCTTCCACGTTTCGAATAGTGATTACGTGGATTTGTTCTAATGCTTTATTTTATATTTTGTCCTTTTTAATTGATTTAATATTAAGTATAAATCATAAATTTAGAAATGAACTTTGGTCACATGTATAATGTCGAAACCATTTTTGAATTTTTAGAAAACGGGGATCGAGTTTTAAAAACGAAAGTGAGAGTCGCCACCAATCCCTTTTTATTTAGGTGTGATTGGATCACCTTGCAAAACGTTTTATTTTAAAACATCTGATTTTTGGTTCACGAAAAATAAGAAAACGGGTTCGAGAGTCGGTTATGTATGAGGAAGGGTTAGCACCCTCATAACGTCCAAAAATTGGTACATAATCGATATGTCCAAATGTTTGAATTTTAATAAACATTTAAAAATATGACTAAAAAAATGAACCATTTAATTTAAAATTTGAGATTTCTTTGTTCCGAAAGAATACAAACATCACATCCAGCACGTTAGGACACGATATTTTTAGACTCTCGTAACTAAAATCATCTCATAATTTACGAAATTTATTAAAAGGGTATTTAATTATTTAGTCAAACGGAAAATCGAAACCCAGCACGTTAGGGCACTATTTCCCGAATTTCTAAACACAAAACATTGCCTTATTTTAAAACCTTTAGATAAATACAGTAATTTTAAAAAAAGTATTTTATTTTAAACAACGATTCATGAGACAATATCGCATTTATACATTATCAAAAATACAATATCAAAATCAATTATAGCATACTAACATAAATAATAAAGTAATAATAATGTAGAATAATGATTAATAGAAATAACTACACAATGACAATCATAAATAAATAAATGAGGGAGTATGGGCAAATAAATATATATACATATAAAAGAAAATTATTAAATAAATATAAAAATTTAAAGCAAGATTTAAATAATAAATAAATAAATAAAAATTACATACATATTATATAAACAATGTAAACGATGTAAAAAAAGAGAGTATATAACGATTTTAAATAAAGGTATATAAAATTACATGTATATAGTATAAATAATGTAAATAGAATATATTATACAATATAAATAAATTTTAGTTAAAAAATAATATACGATATAATATAATATTATATAATGTACAAATTTTAAAATATAATATAATATAATATAATAACTAATATATATATATAATTTTGTAAATAAATAAAGAAAATAATTAAATTAAAATAAAATAATAATTAGAAATATATAATATAATAAATAATATGCTAATTTATATAATATAGGTAATAAATAATAATAATTACATATATAAAAATTAATACATATAAAAACTATATATATATATATAAATTTTAACCATAAACAAATTAATATATAAATAATGAATATAATATTTTAATGTGATAAAATAATAATATTAAAAAAGAATAAATAAAAAAAGAATTAAATGAAAACAGATATAAGAGGGACTAAATTGGAACACCAGAAATAATTCTAGGTGCATTTGTAAAAAATTTAAAATGTAATAGGACTTAATTGTAAAATCGAAATAATGCGGAAGGGCTAAAATGGGAATTAGACCATTAAATGAAAACGCGTGGATCCTCCCCAGGTCGGGTCAACGCGCGGATCTTGGCCTTCTAAACGGCGTCGTTTCAACGCTTATTTGTTTAAGCTAAAACGGCGTCGTTTTATAATATTATATAAGCTAATATTTAGGTAAAAAAAATCATTTAGTAACCTGTTTTAAAAAAAAAATTAAAAACACTCTCAAACCCTTTCTGCCTTCGTCCAAGCTCCGAACATCAGATCTCCATGCCTCCGTCTCGCGCGCCTCACGCGCCACCACATTCGGTGGCCGGAGGACCAAATCGCTTCATTTCGAAGGTAATGTTTCTTTTCTCGTCTTATTTTTGTACTATTTTGTATAAAACATGCATGAATCAAGTAAAAAAAAAAAAACAAAACAAAAGAGAATCACCTCTGTAAAATCGTATTTTATTTCTCTGAATTTTTTTTGAATATTTTTGTATTCCTTGTTTCCGTGTCCCCCTGTATTACAAAATAATCAGGCTTTTATAGCCTTTGAAAATAAAATGAAAAAGGAAATCATCGTTGCTGCCATTTTTGCCACTGTTTTCTTTCCTTCTTTGCGCAGGTTGGAAACGGAGATCTCGTCTGCGCGTTGATGACGGCGTGGCCGAGGGCTGATGGGGTGCGAGGATCTGATTGTGGCGCCAGGCTGGGGCGAATCTTGCAGCGCGACGGCTGTGATGCTGTCTCCTGCGGCGCCTAGGGTTTCAGAAAACCCTAGGCCTTTTGATTTCTGTTTAAGTTTTTGGGCCTCTTTGGGCCGTGTAATTTGGGTCTGGGTAGGGTAGCTAAGTGTAGCAGGCCACAGGTTTAGTTTGGGTCAAGGGTTTAAGGGCCAATTTGGCAATGCTTTTGAGAAGTGCTTTTGAGAAGTGCTTTTGAAAAATTTAAGTGTTTGGCATTGCTGTCAAAAAGTGCTTTTCAGAAGTAAAATGTCTATTTTAGACATGATATTATAAAGTAACAAATATGTATTTAAATAATGTTCAAATTAGTTAATATTATGATATTTTAGCAAAAATATAAAAAATAATTTATTATAATTTATTGTTAATATTTTAAAAAATAATTTGAATTTTAAATATTTCTAAGTAATTAATTAATTATTATTTATTAAATTTAATTAGAATATAAACTATATTTAAATATTTAAATATAATATTTAAATTAACATGCAAATATATAAACTATGAGTTGTTTCTGCACTTATTTCCCTGCCCCTTTTCTTAAGCGAAAGTGCACCTTTTTTCACTTTTTTTTATTCCCTTTATTTTTTTTCTTTTGATTTTTTTTCAAGGAGAAACCCTGCTATTGAAGATCCCTGCAACCAAACCCAGAAAAATCATTTTCACATTTTCATAAACAGGATTCTCCCACAAACAACTCCCATCTTGAACTGCCACTTTCTCTAATTTCAGCGTCGGCTTCCCAACATCCTCCGGCACCAACGCTATAGTTATGACGGACTTTTTCAACCGTGGCACCTGAAAAAAAAAAAACAAAAGAGGCTAAATTAGGCAAGAGATCTTTCAAAAACTCTAATAAATTTCTTAACTAAGAATCTAACTTAGTAGTACCTGAGTTGCCTGAAACTGCAATTGAAACACACTTTGATTTTCTTCTTGTCGCTCTTCCATGCCTTAAACATGGTTTATTTTTTTTTTCAGTAGTATATATGCTTTTAGTTTCTCTGTTGAATGTTTGCTGCTGAAGTGTTCAGAGAAGAAATAATAAGGACAAAAAAATAAATTGGCTGCCAAAAGTCCTTTTACTATGAGAAATGGAGAAATTTTTAGCTTCTTCATCTGGTCAAAAGCACTTCATAAACATGGAAAAAAAATTTTCCACTGGCCCTTGTTCTCTAATGCTTCTATAGCAAAATTGCTTTTTTGAGCAAAAGCTCATCAAAAACGGAGTGCCGAACAGTCCCTAAGTGTTAATGGGCTACGGGTTAAATTATTTGGACTCTGTACATGGGCTGTTTTGGACATTTTGATTTTATTTCTTTCTTTATTTTCTAAATTTTGGTTTACTTTAAACCCGGGCATAAATGGGCCTCTACATATAATTTGATACATGAATTTAATTTGATGTAATTATACACATGAACATGAAACTTGAATTATGGTTCATATATACACATAAATTTTGATTTTGATTCAATAGTATACGGTTAAAGAAATGAATACATATATTTATTTTCATATGGAATTAATATAATTATTTGTATGTAATATATCAATGTAAAATGGTGCTAATTTGATAATGTTAATGATTTGTGAAAAATGAGTCAAATCAAAATTTTATGTATAAAATCACATAAAATCATAATTCATATATAGTTTTGATATTTATCTTTTAATATTATAATAGAAATTTTTTAAACTTTGCAATAAAAAGAACTCTTATTTTCTCATCTTCAATCTGTTTATTTCCAGAAACTTCTTTATTTTTACTTATTTTTTACGATTTCTTCTAGAAATTTTCTTTTTATATCTTAAAAGAAAATTGTCTTTGGAAATGTTATTTTTTCTCATATATATATATATATATATATATATATGAAATAAAAAAATTGTCAAAATAGTGGGAAATTATTAAGCAAAATGGCGAAAATAGAATAATATTTGTAGATACTGGGAGTTTACAATTTCGTCGAAGGACCATGAATTTTTTTCGGCATAATTATTTTGATTCTAAAATTAGATTTTTATCAATTTTATTTTAAAATCGTAATTAAAGTAAGAACTAAAAGAAATCTCTTCCAACTTAACATTTTAAAGATGTATAACTGAATTAAGTTAGATTTAATTAAATTTGATTTCAATTATACTGAAATTAATTTTAGATTATTTTTAATTTGATTTATTTTAATAATTTGAAATTTTGGCATGAGGTAAGTGGATATTTGGATATCCATTGATTTTGGAAAAATAATAATAAAATTAAGTTCTGGTTTAAAATAAAAATAAAATTTACTTTTAGAAAATTTAGAAAATCAATTTTAAATAAATCATTTTGGGGTTGGGCTTAATATTGTTGGGCTTAATATTAGAAGATTGTTTTAAATTTTAAAGTCAGAAGTTAACTTTTTGAAGCCCAAATTAGTTTAAAGCCCAAAATTCATTTTTTAAAACTGTAACTTGAGGCCCAATCAGATTTTGCAGCCCAGTTTAAGAAAACTCAATTTAATTTCTAAAAGGGATAAATATATATAACAATCTAAACTTCACAACTTATACCTTGGCAATCATAAGCCATATTATTTTAAATTTTTAGGTACCTGATTAATACCGTTAAAATATGCTAGCGTGGCATTGATGGCCAATAGCATGGTGGTATGTGGTAGACTCATATTTTGACATGTGGCAAAAATAAATTATATATATTTTTATTTTTATCATGTGTCAAAATATGAGGCTGTCACATGTCACCATATTATTGATCGTCATTGTCACATCAGCGTATTTTAATAGTGTTAGTCAAGTACATAAAAAAAAGGTACCAAATTGACTTGTGATTGTCAAATTTAAATACCAATTAGGTTAAAAAAAATCAAGTATCGAGTAGAAATAATTTGCCAAGCTTTATATATATTAACCCATTTTAAAAAGCTCGGATATTTAAAAAATATATATTTTTTAAAGTCCAATTGTCGTTTGTATTTTGTAGTCTAGTTTTAAGACCTAATTTAGGTAGGAGTGAGCAAAACTCGATTCAACTAAAAAAACAAAAACAATTTTTAAATTTAGAGTTAAACGAGTATAGTTATTCGAGTCAACTCAAAATTTTCTTTTCAAATTTCGAGTTTAAATAATTCGAATAACTCAAATAAACTGAATACCAAACTATAATATTTTACTTTTTTACCCAAATCTCAAACATTTTTACTTTTCTCCAAAACTTTTACTCTCCTCCCAACTGCCTTCCCACCGCCCAACCTATTTTCCCCTCAAAGGTTTTTTTTTTTCCTCCCCATAATTTTACTTCCCATCTACTTTCCCCCAAAATTTTACTCCCCAAATCCCAAAACTTTTTATTTTCCTCTAAACTTTTACTTCTCACACTTCACCCCCAAATCAAAATCATCCAAAAAAAAATCCCGAAACTTAAATAGTAATAAATTTATTTATATTATTAAATTAAATTTCACGTTTTGTACTATTTATATTATTAAATTGTTTAATCATGTTGAATCTTTATAAATTTATGTTAAAATTGAATTATTGATGATGCCATAAAATATTCTTGTTAAAATTTTATGTTGGTATTAATTTCACATTTTATATTTAAGATAACTTTTATTAAAAAAATCACATTTTTTACATTTAATATATTTTTTAATTTCAAAATATATAGTGACAAAAATCAAAAGATAATTGAAGTAACTAAACAAGCAAATAAGCTAACCCGTATATAAAATATTAATAAATAAATTACGAGGGGATGAAAGTTAATAACAAATTTGATTACTGTAGGTAACAGTGGTTACAAGAATCCAAAGTCATTTTTTAAATTTAAATCGAACAAATATATTCGATTAGATTCGAATTCAAATTCCATCTCACTCGGCTCGATTCGAAAAAAATTTCAAATCGAGTTAGGATGATAAAATATATTTCGTCAACTCGATTAACTCGAATTTTTTTCATTCGATTCGATTCGATCGAACACAGAACCCTATTTTAAAGTTTAATTGTAGTGTTGGTGTAGGTTTATTTTAATATTGCAGGGCGAAGCCCATATCATGTTCATCTTTCAATTAGGGTTTCTCAACCCCTAATTCCTCTTTTGTCCATTTAGTTGAGCTTGGCCATTTCAAATAAAGCAAGGAGAGCGACACCCATTATGTTATTAGTTGCACTTACCTAGTAAGGCAAGTGAAAGTGGATGGACAGACACAGGGAAGGATGGTCAAAGTTCTTAATATTTATTCCTATATATTTATACATATATGGGAGAGATGCATTTACATGGGTTTAAAATTTAAATAATTTTTACTTTTTCACATATTTTTCTACTCCTAAATTTTACATTCTTTAATATATTTTTATACTATTAATATTCTAATGATTCAACCTTTATATTTTACATTCCATTTATATAAATTAAGTATATCAAATTTGACGTAAATTTAAAATTTTTAATTATTTATTTTTTATAAAAAATTTCAAGTGTTCAATATATATTAATATATAAAACATTTTAGATCAATATAATGGAAATATTGGATTTGTTAAAAAAATTACATGCATAACAAGCAAATTAAGATCGTACAAAATATTGGATTTATTAAAATGTTAATCGTACAAAAATATACGAAAAAGTATAAAATTAAGATCCCTCCCATATATATATATATAACTTATAAAGTTAAATGATTTAGTTAAAGTCATAATTTAATTGAAAAAATTGTGAATTTTTTTAAAAACAACGAATTTTATTAAGAGTATTTTAATTTTCAATAATTTCATAAAATTTTAAATTAAATAGCTTATACTACAATTTAAAAGAAATCTCAAATCGGATGAGTGGTTAAGTAAGAAGATTTAAGATTTTGTTTGGTGCGGATTCAATTTGTGGGTGAAAGAAAAAATTATATAAAAAAAAATGAAGGGATCTATTAACATCTATGTAAAATTAAAGTGGTTTTTATATTATTCTGTAATTTTTATACGATTAATATTTTAACAATACAACCGTTGAATTTGTCAAGATATTTGTACTTGTCATGCATATAAAATTTTCAACTTATCCAATATTTCTATCTCATTGATGTAAAATATTGTATATATTAACGGTTGAAATTTTTATATATAAAAAAGGTTAAAATTTTGTAATTTATGACAAACTAGATATGTATGATTTACATTAATAGAATATGAAATATGGCAGTTGAATTGTTAAAATATTAATCATATAAAAAATTACGAAGGTAAATGAGTTTAAATATCCCAATTTAACCATGTTTGATTTAAAATGCCTTTGGTTGGTAGGAAAGAAATTGAAGAAGGAAAAAAATGGTTATTTTTTTATCATAATAATGTATTAAAGTTAAAATTTTCAAATTGAAATATTAGATGAGAAAAAATAAAGAAAAATGTAAATTAATTTTAAATTGTGTACTTCTAAAAATTCATATTGTTCTTTTTTTTTTCAAACCTTGCCAAATAACAAATAGGAAGAAAATTATTTTCATTTTCATTTTTTTTAATAATCCCCGCTAAACACATCAATGGAAAAGAATTTTTTTATATCTATTCAAGAATGTTTTGACTCTACTAAACTTGCAATTTAAGCTATTTAATTTTAAAAAAATTATAAAATTATTGAAAAATATGTATACCCTTATAATTATTTTTTTATTTTTTATTTTTTAATCTTTTCAACTAAATTGATGTTGAATTAACTTGCTACAAGAATCCAATAAAAGCTTTAACATAATATATTATACATATATTTGGCTTTATACTCTATCTTACTTTAATTATAGGGGCATACTGACATATATGAAGTACGTTTATTTATGCGTGTCTATGTTTACCTACGAAAAGATTGTTGTGGTTCGAAAATGTTGTAACCCTATTAGGAAATGCCATAATAATTTACACTTTAGAAGGAAAGGTTCGTTAACGTACTAGAATTAGTCTACAAACATTTCCTTCTATTTTGGTATATAGTAGTAAATGTATTATGGAGACTCTTATATTATGAGTTAGATTAGATTTTATTTTATTTACTCAAAAAATGAATAAATTAGTCATTATACATTAAATCAAATACTAAATTGGTCCTTTTGTTAAATTTTTGTCTGTTTATGCTATTAAAAGTTAGTCACTGTACATCAACATGACATATATGTGGCACGTCACATGTTACTGTCTAATTATTCACTCAAACACACTAACTTTTAATAGTATAAATAGACAAAATTTTTAATCTAAATGATTAATTTTTTCTTTAATTAGTTTGCTCATTTCTTTAATAGAAAGAGAAAATATTAATGTCTGATATGATAGAACATAGTCGAGTGGTCCACGTAAATATTTTCTCTTCTTGATTGATCAAATATTCAAAAACAGTATGGTCAACAAGATTGGCAAAGGGATTCCTACTATTGCTTCCACTAATAAATGTAATTCTCTGCTTTATTTTTCATCCTTTGACGACAGTCTTCATATGCTTGTCTCCAAATACAATGGAGGAATCTACTAAATACATTGTTTACAGCATAATACCATTGTTAAAACATTTATGGCCATGAATATGATCATGATACCTATTCCTAATTCCATATATCTTGTAAAGTGTGTTGGGGGGGGGGGGGACCAGTCATGGCTGAATTTCAGTCAGTGCCCGGTGGGGAACTCCTGTTTGAGATGTCCTAGTCTTACAGCCTTCCCGATTGTTATCGGCCTTGTTTGGACCGATACTGTAATAAGCTGTCTTGCACATAATATAAATTAATTTAGGGTTAATATGCTATCTGCCTCTCAACACCAAATATTATTTTGATATTTAATTCTTTTTTATCAATTTGGTATCTAAAATTTCTAACCATCTATAAGTTTATTCTAATTGTTGACTACTTAAAAAAAAAATTGAGGTGGACATCACCCGTTTGTATTTTCTTTTAAATAAATTCAAAAAATAGGAAAAAATTTAAAAATAAAAAAAGTTCGAGAAATTTTAAAAATATACTTTCTTTTAAAAAAAATATAAAATTCAAAAGAAACACAAAAAATCCAACAAAAGTAAAAAGTCAGAAAGTCTCAAAAATAAGAAAAAATATAGTGATCAATATAAAGTTTTAATGTACTTTAAATTCTAATAACTAGAATTAGATCTCTACTTCTATTATACTTCTAATTCCTATAAATAGAGACTTTGATGAAGCATTGTAATTACCCCTTTTGGTCAATAAATTACGTTCTCTATTGCTTTCATATTTTCTTTGTAGAAGCCCAATTTTGCCCGGGCCCTAAACAACAACCAAAAAACAAATAAAAATAAAAAGTCCCAAGTCCAATTACATTTGTAGGCCCAAATGACCCAAAATTAAAAAACCCTAAAGCCCAAATAGCTCACAACCTAAATTAAGTTTTAATAAAATAAAAAAAAACCCTAGCCTCCAGTGCTGCTGCCCTCCACGTGAACGCACGTCGTTCGAGGCGCCTCGTCTCGAGGTCTAACGCTTCTGCTGCCATTTCACCAAAATGGAAAGGGCGCCCTTCTCTCCCCGCCATTGTCCTCGAGTCGATGCCTGCAAAAAGAGTGAAAAAGGACGAGAGACAGCCAAACAAGAAATAGTAGAAATGAATAGCAAAAGAACAGTGTAAAATCGGCTATAAGAGCCTAAGAAAAACCGATTGTAAAGGGGGGATTGATTTTTTGAAAAGAAAAAAAAAACACAAAAAAAGAGCAATCAAAAAAATCAAATATAAGAGGTGATTTCATTTATTTATTTATTTATTTTTTACTTTTCGAAATAAAAAAATAAAAAAAAGAGAGAAGTTTTTACCTGTTGCGCCGTTGTCGGAAAGGTCGAAGCCGAAAGATTCTTCTCGCTTTTGGAGATTTTCGGTGAGGCTTTCGGCGAGTCCGACTCCAGATCAGAGTTTTACGTGAAAAAAGGGGCTCCTTGGAAAATTTTACTGATTTTCGGCCACCGGAGGCGGCTGTCTCCGTCATCGGTGATCGATGGCCGCAGCAAAGCAACGGCGGCTCCCATGACCGGCCTAAAAAAATTTTCAGCAAAAAAAATAGGGAAAATGAGATTTATTTTTAAAACAAAAGGGGAAATGATTTTTTAAAATTTTTTTTGACTTATATAGGCATATCAAAAAGACGTTGTTTTGGCCTGGGTCCATAAACCCCAAATGGCGTCGTTTTGGATCCGACCCGACTCGGATCCTCTTAGGATTCGCTTGTTTTTGAAGGGAGGGTCTAATTGCCACTCCAGTCCTTCTGCTTTTTAATTGTTTTTCAATCTAGTCCTAATTTCTTTTTTTCTTTTAGATTGCACCATTTAATTTTATTTTGTTTTCAATTTAGTCCCCCGATTTGCCAAAGAAACGGTGCGTTTAATAGGGTTTGATATATTTTCCCATTTAGTTCTTAATTCTTTTCGCGCATCTCATTTTGGTCCTTTATTTTACTTTATTAGTTTGTCTATTTACAATTTGTCCCCTAAATTTCATTTAAATTTTGATTTAGTCCTCTATTTATTTATTCATTTATTTTATTACATTTTAGCCCCTTTATCATTTATTTTATCCCGATTTGCCCCCAAAATTCCACTTAAGTTTTGATTTAGTCTTTCTTATATTTATGCATTTATTTCATTGTAATTTAGGCTCTTAATTTCATTTCAGTTTTGATTTAATCCTTATTTATTTAATTTCGACCTGTATAGATTTTTTATATATTAATTTTTATGTATTTTATTTATTTATTTATTTACTTATTTGTTTATTTATTATGCCTTCATTTTTATTTAAAATTGTTTTTTTATCTTCTTTTCATCAAGCATTTATTTATTTGTTTTATTTTTTATTATTTTATTATTATCTATTTATATTTATGTATTACTTCTTTTTACATATACTTAAAAATTAGATTGTTTATACTCTTTTATTTGCGTAATTTTTTTTATTTATTATCATTATTATTTATTTATTATTTTTTATTCTCGTTATTTTATTATTTCTTATTATTATTTTTTATATTTCCTTTATTTATCTTTTAATCATGCATATTCCATTTTTTATTTATCTTAAATTACATCATTTATTATTACCATGATATGATCATTAATATTAATGTTATTATTATATTATTATTATTATTATTATTATTATTATTATTATTATTATTATTATTATTATTATTATTATTATAATATTCTTTGATTTACTTATTATTTATCTTTCTACCTATATAGTCATTTTAAATTATTTCGTTATCATTATATCATACATTAGGTTTAAACATTTATTCATTCATGCCCGGATAAATTAAATGTATATCACCTTAAGTGTTACGTTCGTTTTTTCGCGCGATGCATAAAAAAGGAGAATTTTTGAACCAAGGTAAATGTTCATTATTTTGGAATTAGAAAAGTCGTGTTCCTAACTTACGAAATATGGCTTCCTTCTAAAATCGATATAATTGAATATATTTTAAAATAAATAAAATTTTTGCATTTATTGTCGTTTTCTAGGATTTAAGGCATTATATCCTAACTTACAGGATCTGATCCTTCCTTCTCAAGTAACTTGAAATAAACCTTTTTCATGAAAATTATTTTAGTTAGATAGCGTCGTAATAAAGGATCGTATTTTAAAATTTCTTCAAATTTCCAATTTTCGACACTAAAGACATCAAATAATCAATTAGGTACCAATTTTGGGCATAACGAGGGTGCTAACCCTTCCTCGTGCGTAATCGACTCCCGAACCCGTTTTCTAAACTTTGTAGACCTAAAAATCGTTGTTTTAATAAATCAAACATTTTATTAAAACGATCAAATTACGAGGTGATCCGATTACACCTCATAAAAAAAGATTGATGGCGACTCCAATTTTTCATTTTTTTAAAATAAAACAAGACTTCAAAAAATAAAGGTTTCGACAGCTTGGCGACTCCACTGGGGACTAAAAATAAGAGAGTCAAGCCGTGAGTTGATTACTTTTGGTCTTTTTGTCGAAAATAGATGATTTGATTTAAATTTACGATCTATTCATTGCATTTCATCCTTTATTTTTGCGGTGTTACATAATCATATATTTGCTTTATTGGTTCAAGTCTCTTGGTATATTTTCGCATATTGCATTTGCATAACTGTTCGATTTTGCCCTTCTTAAGTGGGAGTGAGAAACTATTCCTTCGTGAGGTCTTCACCTCTGTATAAGATAGCAGATCGCTTTCGGGATACATCCGTACCTATGTCTTCATGAGATTTTCATCTCCGTATAGCCATAGGGAAATGTATTCCCCTGAATCAAACTCAACCCGCATGAGCCTATAATGCGTGAGGATCGAGGAATCTGTTGGTTCAGGTACCCTTACTTTAGAATCGAACCGCATATAATGAGCCCTAGGAACCTACCCTAGGTAGAACCACACCAAACCCCAAGTGGTCATCCGAATAGGTACTCTATTTATTATTTCTTGCTTGCTTTAAATTCTAGCTTTGCATGAAATATATTGACTTATTTCGTTTTTTTAACTATGATTGCATTTTCATTATACAAAAAGGGTGTTGATTCACGTTCGATTGCTAAATAGAGAACTTTTCATAGAAAATGAGTTTCTTGATAAAGTGGAAGACAACACGGCCGTGCGAATATGGTCCGAGAAAATGCAACAAGAGAAAGGTGACAACCTGTGAGTGGGGCAAGTCAGAAATATGGACCACGTTATGAGCGAAACTTTGGTCCGAGTACGAGAAGTGGCTGACGACTTGTAGTACCTAGCCGTTCAAAGTCTGAAATCTGAATCAGAGTTGGATCGGGGCCGAGAATTAGCTTTGTTTCTTGGGAAAGTTAAGGTTTTGAATGTGAAGGCGAGGCCGTATATGTTTCCGCTTTATGTAAAGAAATTTGTTTTCTAGTAAAGTTGTTCTAATGTAATTAAACTGGAATCAACGCCTTTTTTTGCATGCATCCTTTCCATTCATTTACATTTCATTGCATGCAATAAGTTTCATGAAATCCAAAAGTGCGTCGAGTTCAGAACTCTAGTACAAAGTCTGATGGATAATAAAGAGTTGAAATTCTTTGAAGATATCGAGGGTTTAGAAGGGAAATATGTTTGTGCCTTTGAAGAAGGAACTAAAAAAAAACTATTAGGAATTTGCTCCTACATCCCTGGAAGTGTTCTGATCAACTGGACTGTAGAGGAGATCCCTGTAATTTTTAGGACCATTTCGGAGTAATATTCAGAACATATCTATTGTTCTAAGTCTGGGAGCAATAGGAATCCTTTTGTGAAAAAGGCACATGTCCAATATTTTTTATTTCAATAAAATAATGCATCTTTGTGTCCCACTTGGCAAATATTCTTCTATTTTTTTCATTCATACTTATACCACACAGATAGTTATTCTTCTATTCATTTGTTCTTTGGGTCTTCTTTCGTTCCTATAATAGGTCTCCAGATATCAATGATATGAGCGACGCTGCTACTAACTCAGAATATTTGTTGAGCAAGATATGTGTCTAGAGGAACCTTAGGACTTTGAAGATGAGCGAGATCGTAACCTATCTCCTGATTTGTTAAGGGCGATAGAACAAGAGGAAAAATAAATTCTACCTCACAAAGATTCAATAGAAATTGTGAGCTTAGGAGACGAACAAAAGAAGAAAGAGGTGAAGATCGGAGATTGCATTACTGTAGAAACAAAGTGAGACCTCGTTGAGTTACTCCAAGAATTCAAAGAAGTCATCGCATGGTCGTATCAAGACATGCCTAGGCTAAGTACTTATATCATGGTACACCGGCTCCCCATAAAGGAAGAATGCAAGCCAGTTCAACAGAAACTACGAAGAATAAGGCCTGATGTCTTGCTGAAAATAAAAGAAGAGGTCAAAAAGCAATTTAACGCTGGTTTCCTACAAGTAGTTAATTACTCGGAGTGAGTAGCTAACATAGTCCCCGTCTCTAAGAAAGATGAGAAAGTACGAATGTGCCCGAAAGACAATTTCCTATTGCCTCATATCGACACCTTAGTGGACAACATGATAGGTTATTCACTGTTTTCTTTCATGGATGGCTTATCCGGTTACAACTAGATTAATATGCATCCTAAAGATATGGAAAAGACAACATTCGTAACCCTGTGGGGAATATTTTGTTATAAAGTAATGCCATTCAAATTGAAAAATGCGGTAGCAACATATTAAAGAGCCATGGTAACCTTGTTTCATGACATGATGCACAAAGAAATTAAAGTTTATGTCGACGACATGATTGCAAAATCCAGAACGGAAAAGGAGCATGTGCAAGTCTTAAGGAAATTGTTCTTAAGGTTGAGAAAATTTCAGCTAAAGTCCAATCCAGCAAAATGTACCTTCGGGGCTAGGTCGGGAAAATTACTAGGATTCATGGTCAGTGAAAAGGGGATCGAGATCGACCCAGATAAAATTAAGGCTATACAGGAGTTGCCCCAGCTACGCACTCAAAAAGAAGTTTGAGGTTTCTAAGGGAGATTAAATTATATCACCCGATTTATTTCACAACTGACCGAGAAATATGACCCCATATTTCGTCTCCTAAAGAAACACAATCAAGGTGTATGGGATGAGGAATGCCAGAAAACTTTCGACAAGGTCAAATATTACTTGTCCAATACCCTAATGCTGATGCCACCTAGCCTAGATAAGCCGCTGATACTGTACTTGGCAGTATTTTGGAATTCATGGGATGCGTGCATGGCCAACATGATGAGTCAAGGAGAAAATAAATAGCAATATACTACCTCAGTAAGAAGTTTACTGAATCTGAGACAAGATACTCACCAATTGAGAAGTTGTGTTGCGCCTTAATTTGGACAACTCGAAGACTGAGACAGTACATGTTGTACCACACAACTTGGCTCATCTCAAAACTGAACCCTCTGAAGTACATGATGGAGTCGACTGATTTGAATGGAAGAATGGCCCGATGGCAAATTCTACTTTTCTGAATTTGATATAGTCTATGTGAATCAGAAGGCTATAAAAGGGAGCGCAGTAGCAGATTTTCTGTCCAGTAGAGCTCTAGAAGATTACGATCCTTTAAACTTTGATTTCCCGAATGAAGATCTAATGTATGTTGCAACCATTGAAGAAGACTCTCAAGAATGTCATCATTAGAAGCTAAACTTCGACGGAGCCTCAAACACTGTAGGTAACGGAATCGGGGCAGTCTTAGTATCCCCAAAAGAATATCATTATCCCTTTACTAGTAAATTAGATTTTGATTACACGAACAATATGACAGAATACGAAGCATGCATCATGGGTATCCGTGTAGTCATAGAACACAAGATCAAAGTGCTGGAAGTATATGAGGATTCTGCATTAGTGATCTATCAACTCAAAGGTAAATAGAAGACGAGAGACCCCAAATTGATCAATTATCGAAGGCTGGTTCTTGAGTTAATTGAGGAGTTTGATGACAACACCTTTTGCTACCTCTCGTGAGATGAGAATCTGATGGCTGATGCCTTGGCTACTTTAGCTTCCATGATCAAAGTGAACAAACAAGAGGATGTAAAACCTATCCAAATGAGTATTTATGAAGCTCTTGCTCATTGTTACAACATTGAGGAAGAAGAAAATGACGATCACCCTTGGTACCACGATATACTGCGGTATGTGAGGAATCATGAATACCCTGACCAAGCAACTAAGAATGATAAAAGGACGTTGAGAATACTGGCCAGTGACTATGTCTTAAATGGGGAGATCCTATACAAAAGAAGAAAGGATCAGGTACTACTAAGATGTGTAGACGCTGTTGAGGCTAAGAAAATCTTAGAAGAAGTCCATAAGGGCATTTCCGGAACACACACTAATGGTTTTACAATGGCCAGTCAAATCATGAGATTCTGGTATTATTGGTCCACCGTGGAAGGAGATCGTATCAGTTACGCTAAGAGATGTCATAAGTGCCAAATTTATGGAGACAAAGTTCATGTGCCTCCTTCACCTCTTTATGTCATGACTTCTCTATGGCCTTTCTCTATGTGGGGCATGGATTTCATTGGGCCAATCTCACCAAAAGCTTCTAATGGGCATCGATTCATCTTCGTGGTCATTGATTACTTTACCAAGTGGGTAGAAGCCACTTCATATGCCAATGTCACAAAATCGGCAGATAGTAAATTCTTGAAAAAAGAGATCATATGTCGGTATGGGATGCTAGAAAGGATCATATCTGACAATGTATTGAACTTGAACAATAGTACGATAGGGGAGGTTTGTAGTCAATTCAAGATCAAACACCACAGCTCGTCACCATATCACCCAAAAATGAACGATGCGGTGGAGGTAGCCAATAAGAACATCAAGAAGATCGTGGGGAAAATGACTGAGACTTATAAAAATTGGCATGATAAGTTACCATTTGCCCTATATGCTTATCGAACGTCTGTCAGGACCTCCACCGGGGCAACGTCTTTCTCTTTGGTTTATGGAATAGAGGCAATTTTGCCTATTGAGGTTGAGATTCCTTCTCTCCAAGTTTTTTCCGAACTGAAGTTAGATGAAGTAGAATAGATTCAATCTCGATATGATCAGCTGAACTTCATTGAAGAGAAGAGGCTGAAAGCTATCCGTCATGGTCAGATATACCAAAAGCGAACGATGCGAGCTTATGAAAAAAAGGTTTGCCCCAGAGAATTCCATGAGGGAGACCTATTATTGAAAAAGATCCTACCCATACATAAGAATTTTAGAAGGAAATGGATGCCAAATTGGGAAGGACCTTATGTGGTAAAGAAAGCCTTTTTTGGAGGAGCGTTGATTTTAACCTAGATGGATGGAAAAAACTTGCCTAATCCTATGAATTTGGACTCAATCAAGAAATACTTCACCTAAAAAAAAGAAAAGAAAAAAATTGGAGAGGCCAAGGTGAAAACCCGCAAAGGGCGCCTTGAGACCAAAGGGGTTTTGAGTTGAAAACCCAGAAAAGGGAAACTCAAATTTTGATCGAAGATGGGGCATGTGGTAGTCTTATCCTCTCAAAAATAAAAATGAGGAGAAAATTTTACATCTTGGGGCATCAACAAAGTATTCTAGGTCTTCTAAACACATATCAAGTTCAAAAGGTCTTCGAGGAGTGTGCGCGGAGAAGCTCATGCTACGATATCTGGGGCACCTATTTTCATCTTATTCATTTTGTATTTTAGCAAATTTACTATTTTGATTAATCTATTCATTTCAAGCTTTCCTCCCAATAAATTTCAACCTTTTCCACCACGATCTTTTTCAAGCATTTTTCATTGAAATAACGATTAATGGACTAGTAATATTCAAACAAAAGTTTTTTTTTTGCATATTGCTCTGATAGGCTTCTAAATAGTACAATGACCTGAAACAAGATCGTTAGTCAGAACTAACCAAACCTAAGGGTTGGAGACATTTGAGAAAGAATGGTCTAAATTGTGACTATTTCTTTGAATTTTCTGTCAAAGATACCAGCTGAACAAGAAGACATGGTAGCACATCAGTGATAGAACCTCAATGAGTAACGGCGATGACAACCTAAGCATTAAAAGGGGATCTTTTTCGAAAAATAAACATTCTGCATTCATGCAAATATCATTCATACACATTTCGTTAGGAGCATTGATTCATTCTGATCATGACATCCTAATCACTTGGCATAAATAAGCCCATGAAATGGATTCAACAGGTCCTGTTCCCCAGAAAATGGTGTAACAAATCAGATAAATCAAAAATCCTATACCTCTGAAGTTGCAGTGGGATGGATTGAAATCATTATGGCAAACCTTATCTCCTCGAAGTTGCAATGGAGTAGGTTAAAAATAACAAATCTTATCTCTCTGAAGTTACAGTGGAGTAGATTGAAGTTACAAATCCCATACCCTTGAAGTTGCAGATTAAAGTTATTATAACAAATCTTATCTCCCTAAAGTTGCAGTGGAGTAGATCGAAGTTACAAATCCCATACCCCTAAAGTTGCAGTGGGACGGATTGAAGTTATTATGGTGAATCTTATCTCCCTGAAGTTGCAGTGGAGCAGATTGAAGCCACTAACCTTATCTCCCTGAAGTTGTAGTGGAACAGGTTAAAAATAGCGAATCTTATTTCCCTGAAGTTGCAGCGGAACAGATCAAAGCTACGAGTTATAAATCTTATCTCCCTAAAGTTGTAGTAGAGTAGATTGAGGATGCAAATATTATTTCCCTGAAGTTGCAGTGGAATAGGTTAAAGCTACAAGTCAAATCCTATACCTCTGAAGTTTTAGTAGGTCGGATCAAAATCTATCATGGCAAATCTTATCTCCCTAAAGTTGCAGTGGAGCAGATTGAAGCAACTAATCTTATCTCCCTGAAGTTGCAGTGGAGTAGATTAAATATAGCGAATCTTATCTCCCTAAAATTGCAGTGGAGCATATTAAAGCCACTAATCTTATCTCCCTGAAGTTGCAGTGGAGTAGATTGGATATAGCAAATCTCATCTCTCTGAAGTTGCAGTAGAGCAGATTAAAGCTATAAATCTCATCTCACTGAATTTGCAGTTGGACAAAATTGAAGCCACTAATCTTATCTTCTTGAAGTTGTAGTGGGTTAGAACGAGGCTACTTGAAGAATATGAGCACCAAGAAGTCAAAATTCGACGAGATTGGGCAAAATTGGTCCTTCTTAAAACTTTTTGCTCCATTCTCGTTACACGACAACGAGCAAAGAGGGGCAGTTGTAGAAGCCCAATTTTGCCCGGGCCCTAAACAACAACCAAAAAACAAATAAAAATAAAAAGTCCCAAGTCCAATTACATTTGTAGGCCCAAATGACCCAAAATTAAAAAACCCTAAAGCTCAAATGGCCCACAACCTAAACTAAGTTTCAGTAAAATAAAAAAAACCCTAGCATCCAATGCCGCTGCCCTTCACGTGAACGCACGCCGTTCGAGGCACCTCGTCTCAAGGTCTAACGCCCTTGCTGCCATTTCACCAAAATGGTAAGGGCGCCCTTCTCTCCCTGCCATTGTCTGCACGTCGATGCCTGCAAAAAGAGTGAAAAAGGACGAGAGATAGCCAAGCAAGAAATAGTAGAAATGAATAGCAAAAGAACAGTGTAAAATCGGCTATAAGAGCCTAAAAAAACCGATTGTAAAAGGGGGATTGATTTTTTGAAAAGAAAAAAAAACACAATAAAAGAGCAATAAAAAAAATCAAATGCAAGAGGTGATTTTATTTATTTATTTATTTATTTTTTACTTTTTGAAATAAATAGAAAATAAAAAAAAGAGAGAAGTTTTTACCTGTTGCGCCGTTGTCGGAAAGGTAGAAGCCGAAAGATTCTTCTCCCTTTTGGAGATTTTCGGCGAGGCTTTCGGCGATTCCGACTCCAGATCGGAGTTTTACGCGAAAAAGGGACTCCTTGGAAAATTTTGTCGATTTTCAGCCACTGGAGGCTGCGGTCTCCATCGCCGGTGACCGGTGGCCGCTACGGAGCAATGGCGGCTCCCATGGCTTGCCTAAAAAAATTTTCAGAGAAAGAAAAAAGGGAAAAGGAGATTTTTTTTTTAAAACAAAAGGGGAAATGATTTTTTTTTAAAAAAATTGACTTATATAGGTATATCAAAACGATGCCGTTTTGGCCTGGGTCCATAAACCCCAAAACGACGTTTATTTGGATCCGACCCGACGACCCGACCCTGATCCTCCTAGGATCCGCGTGTTTTTGAAGGGAGGGTCTAATTGCCGCTCTAGTCCTTTCGCTTTTTAATAGTTTTTCAATATGGTCCTAATTCCTTTTTTTTCTTTTAGATTGCGCCATTTAATTTTGTTTTGTTTTCAATTTAGTCCCCTGATTTGCCAAAGAAATGGTGCATTTAATAGGGTTTGGTATATTTTCCCATTTAGTCCTTATTTCTTTTCGCGCATCTCATTTTGGTCCTTGATTTTACTTTATTAGTTTTTTTATTTACAATTTGTCCCCTGAATTTTATTTAAATTTTGATTTAGTCCTCTGTTTATTTATTCAGTTATTTTATTACATTTTAGCCCCTTTATCATTTATTTTATCCCGATTTGCCCCCAAAATTCCACTTAAGTTTTAATTTAGTCTTTCTTATATTTATGCATTTATTTCATTATAATTTAGGCTCTTAATTTCATTTCAATTTTGATTCAAGCCTTATTTATTTAATTTCGACTCTGTATAGATTTTTTATATATTATTTTTTTATGTATTATTGTATTTATTTGCTTATTTATTATGCCTTCATTTTTCTATTTAAAATTGTTTTTTTATTTTTCATCTTCTTTTCATCAAGCATTTATTTATTTATTTATTTATTTATATTTATGTATTACTTCTTTTTACATATACTTAAAAATTAGATCGTTTATACTCTTTTATTTGCGCAATTTTTTATTTATTATCATTATTATATTTTATATTTTATTCTTGTTATTTTATTATTTCTTATTAATTTTTTATATTTTCATGTCATGTTTATTTATCTTTTAATCATGCATATTCCATTTTTTATTTATCTTAAATTACGTCATTTTTTTATTATTACCATGATATGATCATTAATATTAATGTTATTATTATAATGATGATGATTATTATTATAATATTCTTTCATTTACTCATTATTTATCATTCTACCTATATAGTCATTTTAAATTATTTCATTATCATTATATCATACATTAGGTTTAAACATTTATTCATTTGTATATCATGCCCGGATAAATTAAATGCATATCACCTTGTTTTTTCGCGCGATGCACAAAAAAGGAGAATTTTTGAACCAAGGTAAATGTTCATTATTTTGGAATTAGAAAAGTCGTGTTCCTAACTTACGGAATATGACTTCCTTCTAAAATCGAGATAATCGAATATATTTTAAAATAAATAAAATTTTTTAGTGTTTATTCTCGCTTTCGGGGATTTAAGGCATTATATCCTAACTTACAGGATCTGATCCTTCCTTCTCGAGTAACTTGAAATAAACCTTTTTCATGAAAATTATTTTAGTTAGATAGCGTCTTAATAAAGGATCGCATCTTAAAATTTCTTCAAATTTTCAATTTTTGACACCAAAGACATCAAATAATCAATTAGGCGCCAATTTTGGGCGTAACGAGGGTGCTAACCCTTCCTTGTGCGTAACCGACTCCCGAACCCATTTTCTAAACTTTGTAGACCCAAAAATCGTTGTTTTAATAAATCAAATATTTTAGTAAAACGATCAAATTATGAGGTGATCCGATTACACCTCATAAAAAAAAAAGATTGGTGGCGACTCCCATTTTTCGTTTTTTAAAGTAAAACACAACTTCAAAAAAAAAAAAGGTTTCGACATTCTTTGTTCTTTATTCTCTCCATCTCTCTTTATTTTATAACACATTATCAACACGATGATTCTCTATTTTTTTCTTTTAAAATCTTTTGAAGTCGTCCCCCAAATCCAATTCCTCTTTCATCTTAAACTTTCACCTTTATAACTTCATCTTCAGGTTGTAGAAACATTCAATCTCATAATGGATCATTATGATAACAATGATGTTAAAGATCTTCAGGTATATTTTACTATATCTTATTTATTATATCATGTTTATTGTAACTGGAGACTAATCATGACAACATTAATAGATAGATTATGATTTAAAATCCACGCATATTTGTGATGGTGATTATGAAATAAAGAATCTATTGGGTTGTTTATAAGTCCGTCCTACTAGATTTGTTGCATTCCCCAAAGTGAATGTAAACATAAAGAAAATTAAATATATAATCATGGACCACTAAAAGTGGGAACATAGTAATAAATAAGAGAACAATGAGAGTTCTCAAGATAACTCTTCAAAGGGTAAATATAACTTATCAATGTGATATGAAAGATTATTGGCCACATATATGGCATATGCCCAAATATTTTGTTTCTGTTAGTATTCTTTGAGGAAAAATATGGGAATGTAGTAATAAATTCTATCATTATAGATAGAAAGTATTTATCTAATTTTGTACTAAAACAAACAAATATTATTTCAATATTTGGTAATACAAAATTAGTCGAAAGCTCTAGAAGAGCTAATATATTAATATATTGTGATGGTTAATCCATTAATTGTAAAAGATATTTATAGTGGACCTCATATTAAGATTGTGAATGAGGAAAATAATATATTTCATATGAATAAATAAAAGGGATTGGGTTACTAATTTATAATCTTTGTGATATTCTTTTGTCATCATTCTTATGAAAGGGTTGAAAGCAAAAGATTTGACTGTGAAAGATCTACTCATGAGCAATAGAATATAATAATTCTATCTAAAGCTTATTATGGTTTGATGCACCTAAAGTTGCAAGTTTTTTTTTAAACTGTGAGTATAACTTTACAATATTTAGAATAAGATCTCAATTAAAATTACGTGGTAAAATATTGCTGATGAGAACTTGCAAGAGAGAAAACTTATGTAAGAAAAGTCATTGGTTATGTACCTACTGTACACCTGGAAAATAAGATCCACTCTCAAAGTTTGCTATTAATAGATTTTTGGGCATATTCCTTGAAGCGAATACTGCATATAATTATTTAAAAATTATATTTATTGACTTGGTGGCATTATGGACTTCACATTAATTTAGACATTTTCAGTAGTAAATGTCACAATAGTACCTATATGTGGATACAAATTAAAAGGAATGATAATAAAATTATCAATTTGTTACAATTTAGTACAATTGAAACACATGTTAAAGTAAAGACAAAAGTTTACTAATACAAATGCGTTTACTACTTCGCGTGACCAGTTAGATCATCCTGGATTGTATATGATACTAAAATTAATTGAGAATTCATATGGACATCCATTAAAGAGCAAGAAGATTTTTTAATTTAAAGAATTTTCATTTGTTGCTTGTTCTCAATAAAATTTGGTTCTTAGAAACTCACTAGCTAAAGTTGAGATTTAATGTCTTACATTTCTGAAATGAATATGGGCCCATTCATCCACCATGTGGATGGTTTTATATGAATTTGGTAGATACATCTACAAAATAATCACGTATGTATTATAAACTTGCAACCTGCCGTTTGCAAGATTACTTGTTTAAATAATTAATTTCAGATCATACAATAAAGACAATTCATCTTGCTATTATTGATGAGTTTATATCTCAATCTTTAATTGATTGAGTTTGAAAAACTTTTGTAAAAGTTTACGCATAATGGTTTAGAGAAATTATTGATTAAACACTTCTAATTAATGTCTAAACCAATACTTATGAGAACTAACCTTTCTATTTACGTGTTGTACGCATCAAACCAATAAGTTATAAATACTCCCTATTACAATTGGTTTTTGATCAAGAGCTAAATATTTCTCATATTTGAATTTTTGTATGTGCGTATATGTTCTAATTGCTCCACCACAACGCACAAAGATGAGTGAATCCTTAAAGAAAGTTGGGAATATATATTATTAGATGTTTTGAATGTATTCGAGATTCAATTATGACATGGTTTGTGATTACAATTTTGATTCGATAGTGATGTGGTCTAAAACTAACTATGATCACAATAAAGGCAGACGCACCTATTGTTCAATGGTATAGTTATGGTAAGGCCGATAATATCGTATCCACAAGGATCAAGAGTACTAGTAATTACTATCTTCTTATAATTTAGCCTAGGAATTGGAGTGATTTCTTTTAACTAAAGCTAATTAAGAACACAACAGAGAAAGAATTGAGAAAATACTTTAAGACAACTTTATGAGATAGACAATACCTAAGGAAGAATCCACCTAGACTTCACTTATTACTTTTGATTCATATGATTTATTCACTTGACTTAATCCGTAGAAATCCCTGATTTATGTTAATATCTCTTTCAAGACTAAAAACAACTGACTCTATGTTGATTAATTGAAATCTCTTTCTAATTAAAACCCCTATTGTCGCATTAACTCGATCTATGGATCCCCTTATTAGATTTGACTCTAATCCCACAGATTTTTGTCGCCCTATTTCTAGGGTTGCAATTAACTCCGCTTAATTGTGTTGATCTTTTTTTAAACAGAGACTTTTGCTCCACTGAATAAGCACATTCGACTTGAATTAATAACCTGAATTATCAAAACAAGAATAAGAACTCACAATTAAGAATAAGAACAAGTATTTATCTTATAAATCAAATAATAATAAGATCTGTCTTAGGTTTCATCCCCTTAGGTATTTAAGGGATTTATTTCATACTGATAGAGGGAAACATCTTAAAATAGGGAAAACAACAAAACATAAGAAAACCCAAAAACTTCTAAAGAACTTGATGAGAGATCTTCAGTCTTGATGGAGATCCTTCTCCTAAGCTGTTCCCGATGGCTGTCTTGGAGTATTTTCTGCCTTCTCCTCAGTGTCTACTCGACGTCCCCTTTTTAGGTTTCCCCCTAGGGTGTTTATATAGGCTTTGGAATGCCTTTCTTGGCCCACAAGTAGCCTTTTCCGAATAGAATTAAACCTAGGGTCGGCAGGGACACGCCCGTGGTCAATAGTCCAGGCTGTGTTCGATCCTATTTGTCACACACGGTCGTGTGGTCCGCCCGTGTGTAGTGGTCCAGGTCGTGTAGGCCCATTTTGTCCCATTTTGGCTCGTTTCTCGTTCTTTTCGACTCCCTAAGCTCTCTTGAGTGTAAAACATTAAATTAAAGGATTAGGAGCATCGAATTCATTAAATCTAATGAAAATTCATCCAAAAATAAAACAAGCATGGGGTTAAAATATGTGTAAATTATGGTTTATCAGATAGTTTTCCAAACATTAGGGGGAGAGAAATAATAACTTGTAATGAGTTAGGGGGAGAGATCTTCAGTCTTGATGAGAGATCTTCAGTCTTGATGGAGATCTTTCTCCTAAGCTGTTCCCGACAGCTGTCTTGGAGTATTTTCTGCCTTCTCCTCGGCGTCTACTCGACGTTCCCTTTTTAGGTTTCCCCCCTAGGGTGTTTATATAGGCTTTGGAATGCCTTTCTTGGCCCACAAGTAGCCTTTTTCGAATAGAATTAAACCTATGGTCAGCAGGGACACGTCCGTGGTCTATTGTCCAGGCCGTGTTCAATCTTGTTTGTCACACACAGCCGTGTGGTCCGCCCGTGTGCAGTGGTCTAGGCCGTGTAGGCCCATTTTGTCCCTTTTTGGCCTGTTTCTCGTTCTTTTCAACTCCCTAAGCTCTCCTGAGTGTAAAACATGAAATTAAAAGATTAGGAGCATCGAATTCATTAAATCTAATGAAAATTTATCCAAAAATAAGCCAAGCATGGGGTTAAAATATGTGTAAATTATGATTTATCAAATATCCCCACACTTACGCCTTTGCTTGTTCTCAAGCAAAATTTTTAACTCACAATTAAAACTAACTTCCTCAATTCATAATTCTTATCAATAATGTTTCATCATAATTTATAGATAATTCATACATTGATAATTTAACTAAAAGAGTCCTAAAGATTCAAACAATCTAAGTCATAAATTTTTATAGCACGAAAACATAGGTGTTTCCCCTTACCCAAATAATTACCTCTGATTCAAAACCTGACAAGAACTGGCATCCTCACTAAAGATTCACTCAAATCACTCAAGGTGTTTAAGGTTCAAATTAAGCACTCAAAAATCAAACATGAAAAGTTAATCCCATAGGCTTGAATGAAAATCAAATCTCCACCACTATAAAATGATATGATACACAAATCAAAAAGTCTTGAAAGGGTTGTAATGAGGCTTAGGTTAAAGGTGTGGATAAAAGCTGAATTAGAGGGTTAGAATCGAGATTGAATTGATAATTTACCTAACTAGAAAAATTGAACTAATACTGAATAATTACATTGATTGAAAACTTATCACTAATAACATGAGCTTCTTCTAAAGATGTGACATTAATCGTTCAAGCTTAAAACTAGTAATGAATAAATTTCCAATATATTATATATATATATATATAATTTTTTTCTCACAATTAAGAATATACAATAATAAGAAAGAACTTAACAACTGAAATAGAGAACATAGTTAGGCAATTGATCAAATCAATTCTCGATAAAAAGGGTTAATTCAATGGGGAAAAATTCTTGATGAATCAAAAAGAATGAGTTTGGGTTAATAATAAGGATAATTCAAGAAACAGTTTATTAGGATCAAAGGGGTTCACTAGGGGTTAATTATGAAGGTAGGCTTTTTATGGAGTAAGTGGGTTAAATCCTATGTGCCTTTATCATCCCAGTATATCAAATCAAGGGTGTGGTCTCGACATGCATAATCGAAGCAAGTTCTAGAATAACAAATCAATGTTTGACACACTCATAATCAATAAAGTGAGCAAGAAAAATATATGCTCTAAAAGGCTAAAAATCTCACAAAAAATATGGTATTTGATGTCAACCTTGTAAATTTCAAACTTCAAGATAATATTTAAATTTAGGGAAACAACCTAACAAATTTTTAATTTTAAAAATAGACTTATTATGCTTGATTCTCTAATGTCTTAAAGTTTAAACATCACTGCACAATTATCTATGACTTAATCCAAAACATATCAACAAAAATTATAAATTAATAGAAGTTTCATTTTAATAGTAATATGAGAAAATTACTTAAGAACAAGACATAATTTAGTATTGTTGACACCTCCCCACACTTAAGATGTACATTATCCTCAATGTACAAAAGTAGATATCGACAATATAGAAAATCATAAGATAGGGAGAGAAGTGAACTTCCTAATTTTTGGATGAACTCCTTAAAAATAAGCATGATGAACTAGGAAGAGGTGAACGGAGGAAGAAAACTCTAGTAGTTTGGTCATTCCTTAGTGGCCCCCTGAACCTTTTGAAACTGCAGAGTCATCAGTAATTGACTTCGTTATGGGTACTCGATAAGAAACAGCCAGAGATAAAAAGAAATCAAAATATACTAATATAAATTAAAGACAAGAAAGCTAAAGGGAAAGAATTTAAAAATGAAAATAAAAGAAAAAAAAATAAATGGACTCGAAGGTCCTTGTCTTGTCGAGTTAATGAAGCGGCCGTCATGAACTTATGTTGAGTGGTTGCGCACGAGGAAGCTGTGCCAGGTTCCTTTCACTTTTTTGACATGGGGATGGTAGCCTTGGTATTGCCTCTAGTATTAGTCATTATGTATGGTGGCAAGGACGGTGGATGGTGTGGTGGTGGTGTAAAGAAAGAATAAGGGGAAGGGAAAAAGGAAAATGAAGGGAGAAAGGTAATGGGAAAGAATGGGGTATGGTGGCTGGGGTATTGGGAGAAGAAGAATTGGGGAGAAAAGTGGTAAGAAGGGGGTTTAAATAGAAATTGGGGCATCTGGTTGCTGCCACGCCTGTGTGCCCTGGGCGTGTTAGGTCACACGACCGTATTGCACGGTCGTATGGTGCCTCGTTCGTTTCTTCCACGCCTGTGTAGAGGTTTCCACGCCCATGTTACTTAATCAGTGGCGACCACGACCTAAAAGCACGGGCGTGTTGCATGCCCGTGTAAACTTCTCAGTGTCGACCACGGCCAAATTGCACAGTCGTGGCATTTTATCGCAGCCCGTGTTTTGGGGAATTTTCATCCTTGATTCGCACGGTCTCTGCCACGCCGGTGTGCCTACTTGTGGTGTCCACACGGCCACAGCCACGCCCGTGTGCAAGGCCATGTGGGTAGGGAAACCTGCGCCTATTAATTTGGTCAGGTTTTAGTTAGATGCTAAAAATTGAAAATAATGACATTAGTGAAGTTAGTGCTTGGGTTGCCTCCCGAGAAGTGCTCATTTAAAGTCTTAAGCTAGACTTACCTTTCATTCGCATAATCATGGTGGTTTGAGGAGTTGAAACTCCTCATTCCTGCTATCAGTTCTATGATCACTATATAGTTTGAGTCGAGTGGTGTTTACCTTAAAAGTGCCGAATTTAGGATTAGTTATTTCGATTGTTCCGTATGGGAAAGTATTAAGTACTGTGAAAGGAGTTATTTCATTAGGTTCAGAAGTGGCAACCGAGGATCTGTATTATCCATTAGAACTAGGTCTCCAACCTTGAAGTAGTTTGCTTCATCTTTAAGTTCGTTATGGAGTTGCCTCGGTTTTGCTTCGTGTGTTATTGGTTTCTCCTCGACATGTGTCTTCCACTCGTCTAGTTCATCGATCTGAAGCCTTCGCTCCTCATAAGTTATTTCTTTGTTGGCACGAGGTCAAGGATATGACTCAGTTGTGTAATTTCGTGGTGCTTCCTGAAAAGAAGGTTGAACCAAATGGTCTTTAATAGAATTTATGTTCTCACCTTTATTACTCGATGTCCTAGCCGAGTCAAGAGCCTGAAGAGTGATCGTTTTGTCACCTACACGAAGTGTGAGTTCACCTGTACCAACATCAATTCTAGTTTTAGCAGTTGCTAAAAAGGGTCTTCCTAAAATTAAAGGAACATTATTGTCCTCATCTATGTCTAAAACAACAAAGTTTATTGGGAATATGAATTTTTCAATTTTTACTAGTACATCTTTGATTATACCCCTAGCGACTCTAATAGTTTTACCAGCCAATTGAACGCTCATTCTAGTTTGTTTGGGTTTCCCTAGACCTAGCTGTTTAAACATTTTATAAGGCATAACATTTATGCTTGCCCCTAAATCTGCTAAAGCATTATTAACAAATAAACCACCAATTAAGCAAGGAATTGTAAAACTCCCTGGATCTTTTAACTTTTGTGGTAGTCTATTTTGTAAGATTGCTGAGCACACTGCATTTAGCTCCACATGCGATGCCTCGTCTAACTTTCATTTGTTTGTCAAAAGCTCTTTTAAATTTTTTTTTGAATTGGGCACCTGCGAAAGAGCTTCAATAAGCGGTAAGTTAATATGTAATTTTTTAAGAGTTTAAGAAATTTACCGAATTATTCATCTGTGCGGTCTTTCTTTGTCGCATTGGGATATGGCACACGAGGTTGGTATTCTGTACTTACCACTCTTGATATTCTCTTGCCTTAGTTTTGGCTCGTCTAACCCTTCACTATCATGATCAATAATGGCATGAATTTGCTTCTTTGGGTTAGTTTCAGTGTTGCTTGGCAAGCTGCCTTGTGGCCGTTCAGATATGAGCTTAGCAAGTTGTCCTAATTGGTTCTCGAGCCCTTGAATCGATGCTTGCTGATTTTTGAGTGTTGTTTCGGTGTTTTGGAAATGGGTTTTTGACACCACGATAAATTTTGTTAGCATCTCCTCAAGGTTCGGCTTTTTCTCTTGTGGGTAGGGTTGCTGTTGAAAGCCTGAAGGGGGTTGTTGTCTCTGATTTCCTTGACCACCCTATGAAAAGTTTGGGTGGTTCTTCCAACCTGGATTGTAAGTGTTACTATAAGGGTTATTTTTAGGTCTAGAATTGTTACCCATATAGTTCATCTGTTCGTTTTCTATGCCAGGATTGTAGGGTGGGTATTCTATATTGTTCGTCCCTCCTTCATTTGTATCGCACTGCATCACTGGATGTACCTGCGAAGAGCCATACAAACCATCAATCTTTTTATTTAAAAGCTCTACCTGGTTTGATAGCATGTAACTGCGTCGAGGTTGAAAACACTGGTGGCTTTTGTCGACTTTGTTCTCATAACTTGCCACTGATAGTTATTCAGTGCCATCTCCTCTATAAACTCATAAGCCGCTTCAGGGGTCTTGTTATTTAGGGTTCCACCGGCGGCTGAATCAATCAACTGCCTAGTTGAGGGGTTCACACCATTGTAAAATGTTCGAACCTGTAGCCACAAAGGTAACCCATGGTGAGGGCATCTCCTTAGTAGATCCTTATATCTCTCCCATGCATCATTGAGTGTTTCTAAATCCATCTGCACAAAAGAAGAAATATCATTCCTCAACTTAGCCGTTTTAGCCGGCGAAAAATATTTAAGTCAAAATTTTTCGGTCATTTGGTCCCATGTAGTGATTGATCCTCGTGGTAACGAGTTCAACCACTGTTTTGCCTTGTTTCTTAATGAGAAGGGAAACAACCAAAGGTGAATGGCATCATCAGAAACACCATTAATTTTGAAAGTGTCGCAGAATTCCAGAAAATTCGCCAAGTGATTGTTTGGATCCTTATCCTGCAAACCATCAAACTGAACAAATTGCTGAATCATCTGTATAGTGTTAGGTTTCGGTTCAAAATTATTTGTAGCAATAGCAGGTCTAATAATACTTGATTCAGTTCCTGTTAAATTAGGTTTAGCATAATCATACATAGTACGAGGAGTAGGATTTTGATTCACCGCGTTTGCGGTAACCATAAGAGGTAGCGGATTATTATCGGTCATCTCTTCGGTAGTATTGGTTTCATCTTCTTGCTCTTCTTCTATGTATTGTAGGCTTCACCTTATTTCTCTTCGGTTTCTGCAAGCGGTATGTTCTATCTCACTATAAAAAATCAAGGGTCCTGACGGGTTTCTTCTAGTCATAAACTAAAATTACCTGCCAGAAGCAAATAAAAGAAAAATTAGCAAAGTTAAAATAAAAATAAATTGCAAATAAATAAAATGGCTAAAGTAATAAAAATTTAGTGTTCCTAATATCTTAGTCCCCGGCAACGACGCCAAAAACTTGATGTGGTCTAAAACTAACTATGATCACAATAAAGGCAAGTGCACCTATCGTTCAATAGTATAGTTATGATAAGGCTAGTAATATCGTATCTACAAGGACCAAGAGTACTAGTAATTACTATCTTCTTATTATTTAGCCTAAGAATTCGAGTGACTTCTTTTAACTAAAACTAATTAAGAACACGACAGAGAAAGAATTGAGAAAATACTTTAAGACAACTTTATGAGATAGACAATACCTAAGGAAGATCCACCTAGACTTCACTTATTACTTTTGATTCATATGATTTATTCACTTGACTTAATCCGTAGAAATCCCTGATTTATGTTAATATCTCTTTCAAGACTAAAAACAACTGATTCTAGGTTGATTAATTGAAATCTCTTTCTAATTAAAACCCCTATTGTCGCATTAACTCGATCTATGGATCCCCTTATTAGATTTGACTCTAATCCGGCAGATTTTTGTCACCCTATTTCTAAGGTTGCAATCAACTCCGCTTAATTGTGTTGATCTTTTTTTAAACAGAGACTTTTGCTCCACTGAATAAGCACATTCGACTTGAATTAATAACCTGAATTATCAAAACAAGAATAAGAACTCACAATTAAGAGTAAGAACAAGTATTTATCTTATAAATCAAATAATAATAAGATCTGTCTTAGGTTTCATCCCCTTAGGTATTTAAGGGATTTAGCTCATACTGATAGAGGGAAACATCTTAAAATAGGGAAAACAACAAAACATAAGAAAACCCAAAAACTTCTAAAGAACTTGATGAGAGATCTTCAGTCTTGATGGAGATCCTTCTCCTAAGCTGTTCCCGATGGCTGTCTTGGAGTATTTTCTTCCTTCTCCTTGGCGTCTACTCAACATCCCCTTTTTAGGTTTCCCCCTAGGGTGTTTATATAGGCTTTGGAATACCTTTCTTGGCCCACAAGTAACCTTTTTCGAATAGAATTAAACTTAGGGTCGGCGGGGACATGCTCGTGGTCGATAGTCTAGGCCGTGTTCGATCCTATTTGTCACACACAGCCGTGTGGTCCGTCCGTGTGTAGTGGTCCAGGTCGTGTAGGCCCATTTTGGCCCGTTTCTCGTTCTTGTCGACCCCCTAAGCTCTCCTAAGTGTAAAACATGAAATTAAAGGATTAGGAGCATCGAATTCATTAAATCTAATGAAAATTCATCCAAAAATAAGACAAGCATGAGGTTAAAATATGTGTAAATTATGGTTTATCAGATAGTTTTCCAAACATTAGGGGGAGATAAATAATAACTTGTAATGAGTTAGGGGGAGAGTAATTTGAACCAGAAGTTCAAAAATGATAACTCATTACAAGTTAACTATCAGATGTATTTACAAAATTAATGAGAATAACCAAGTTAATATTTTAATTTGAATCAAAGTCCCAGTAGGACAATCAGTTAGAATAAATAATAGATTAATCGGTTCCAAAGATGAAAATTCTTCTAGATGGTCATATAGTGGAGGCAGGTGCTCCAGAAGAGACCTAAGATATAACTAATTAGTAAAACTCCAGAAAAGATTCAGGTACCTGAAACTGAACTTTAAAATAATGAAAATAAGAGATCTCGATAAGTTATATCAATTCAAAAAAATGTGGAACTGAATAATAGAAGTGGTCGACAATGATTTTGTATACAATATTATTATTGAAATAATGAAATAAAAGGAAGATCTTGAATAAATCTATTGAGAAATACAGATATGGAATAAATTGATCAAAATAGAAAGACGCAACTCAAGTGCAATTAACTTTGTGGAGTTTTTGGACCAGTATTTCAAATATCTAAAAGGTATAAAGCCAGTGAGGGTGCAATTGAAGTAGTTTTGCAAAAGCAGAATAAACTATGAAGTTTTTCGTTAAGTCCTGGCGTTGATTATGAAAAGATATAATATTCTTTAGTGGTGGATGCAATAACCTTTAGATATATTAGTAAATTGACAATTCATAAAAGATTTAACTTGCGTCTAATGGTTATTATTATAACCTTTTATAAATCACTATATAGTAAAGTTTAGATTAAAATCCTTGAGGGATTTAGGATGCTAGAAGCATATTGAAATTCTCGAGAAATTGTTCATTTATATGAATTAAAATAATTTGAACATATGTGGTAAATTTGACTTAGTGAATAATAGTTGAAGGAGGATTATAAAATGATCGAAAATACCTATTTGTGTTTTTATAAAAGAATCATGATTAAAGTTTGTTATGATTATTGTTAAATCTCATGAGGAGATCAAAATATATTTCCCCAAATTTCCTTCACTCGTACAATGGTAATATAAATGCTTATCAAATGCATTCAAATAGTCATTTGAAAAACTAGTATTCAAGATTGAATACGTAGAGTATGAGAAAATATGTGATGTTTTCATGAGGGGGAGTAAATACGCGTTGCACTTTTTTTCCCTTAATCGAGGTTTTGTCCCGTTGGGTTTTCCTAGTAAGGCTTTTAATGAGGCAACATAGTATGCGTATTATAGATTGTGTACTCTTTTTCCTTCATTAGGTTTTTATCCTATAGATTTTTCCTAATAAGGTTTTAACGAGGCACATAATCTATCAACGGACATCCAAGGGAGAGTGTTATGAATATCTTATTAAGTGGATGTCCATCATGATTAAGATAAAGTTTTAATGTACTTTAAATTCTAATAACTGTTAGAATTAGATCTCTACTTCTATTATATTTCTTATGCCTATAAATAGAGGCTTTAATGAAGCATTGCAATTACCCCTTTTGATCAATAAATTACATTCTCTATTGCTTTCATATTTTCTTTGTTCTTTATTTTCTCCATCTCTCTTTATTTTATAACATATAGAAATTTTTAAAAAATTTTAAAATATATTTCTTTTTTGATACTTATTCTTTCCTTTTTAAATATATAATACAAAAAAGTGAAAATTCAAAAAATTAGTAAAAATTTAAAAAATATAAAAAAAAGTTCAAAAATAAAAAAACATATCTATAATACACAAAATTGAAAGTAGATTTATAAATATCTATAATACTTTCTAATAATCTTGAATATATATTTAAAATTTCTGGAACATTTTTGTATTTTTTCTGATTTTTAAAATTTCTTTTCTAAATTTATTAGAAAAATAAAAACGGGTGACGAGATGTGCTAACATCATCCTTTTTTAAACGCCATTAATAACTGGGTAAACAGATAAATGATTAGCAATTTCAAGTGCCAAATTAATAAAAAAGTTGTTTAAATATTAAAGTGATAATTTCCTGCAACTTTGAGGATAAATAGTGTATTAATCCTTTAATTTATTTGGTTGTTAGTAGCACCAAGTGCGAATGTCAGCACAGGCTGCGTTAATTGTCGTGGAGATGGGATTGATATCTGATGGCTTCCAGCTGCTTTATTCTTTGAAGACCACTTTCCAAGGTCTTTGCAAGTTTGTCTTAGAACTCAGCACCACTACTCAATGTGGTAAAAGGAGAGAATCTATGAAACCGGATTTATTTATATATAGGTTTATTCAATCACTTTTGAAAATATCTTACTAGATTTAGATTCCAAAAGTACCTCCCTAGGGTTAGTAAGGAAAAAAAATCATGGTTATTGGAATTGGATTGTACTAGGCATTAATGAATTGTTTTCAAGAGATTTATTAAGTAATTCAAAGATTAGTTAGACATGTTCATAGGTCAGATTATTCGTCTAAACTCAAAGGCTCGTTCGAAATTTGGAAGGATTTGGACAAAATATTAGGCCGTTCAAAATATGGGCTTGAACATTCAAGACTTTTACCCGACTTGACTTGTTTTCTATGTATATTAATATATTAGATTATGTTATATATATATATTATATAATTTATAACATGGAGGGATCTACTTACACAAGTGTAAAACTAACATGGTTTTACACCGTTTTATAACTTCTATGATTAATATTTTAACAATCCAACCATCATATTTCATGTTTCATTTATGTAGATCATGCACGTCAAGTTTGGGTATAGAAATTTAAAAATTTACATGTATAACAAGTACAATTATATTTATAAATTCAACGATCTACAGTACATAAAAACAAAATCTATAGTAATATGTAATATTATAATGTAAATGTAACACCCCAAACCCGGCCCATTCGTTTCGACCAGATCCGGTATGCTACGGGTTGTACATTGAAAACTTTTACTAAGTTGTTTTTAGGAAATCATAAGTTAATAAGAAAAATTTGAGTAAATAGGTGACTTTTGAAAAAAAACCTTGTACTATTATTATTTCGTAAAATTAAACCCTTAACATAGTTTCATAAATTGCAAATATTGAAAAAAAACTAAATAGTGAAATATAAACTATGGGGCCTTATTACATAAATATTCCAAAAATTAAAACTTAAAGGAAAAGCCGAAATAGTCTATATAAAAAAAAATATAAAGACTTGATGGCCCCTCGAGTCCGTCTCGGCTCCCATGTCCACGATATACTGTTCATCTGAAAGAGTAGAGAAAAAGGAAAGCGTGAGTCACCAAGACTCAGTGTATAAATCCCGAAACACACAACGGCCTGAGCCCACAAACACATTATGGGCCCTGGCCCATACATAAAGGCAACAATCATAATTACATGTTAAATAATAAGTGATGAATAGCCCAACCCATCCTAGGTTTCCATCCTCTACACACCAACCCGTACCAACCATCGCACCTTGGGGATTTCTACAATCAACCCTCCATCCGCTACACACCATAACGACAGCCGTACTGGCTATTCCTGTTATTCAGAAATCATTAAACGTGGCAGAGCCACCGATCACTATGTGACCTAACATTTGAATTTGTGGTTTAACCACCGATCACCAAGTGACCTATCATGCACTTCCCCTTCAATATCATAATCCCACCCCATGCATACACACATAAAGAAAACATCATACAGGCTTTCATATATTTCGATACACATAGAGACTTTCTATGATTACATACCTGGCATCATTGCCTCACCCTTTTAGGGTTTCATTCGACTGTCTACACAGCCTCTTTCCGGCTTTTTAGCCCATAACACATAAATTACAGTTAAAGAGTGTGTTAGAGATCTACACATCTGATTACCGTTAGAATGAGACTTTCTAAGCCAACGCTATCCGTAGCCAACACCACCGCTATCTGCCTAAGGTGTTGTTCAGAAGCCGATAACGAAACATTAGGTTAAAGCACAACTAATGAAAAGAAAACAGTTGATCATCTTAAGGAGAATTGAAATCCTTACCTTGAAATCCCGAAAAGTGATATGAGATTTAGGGACTAGTGTTCCAGCTTTTAGATCTAAGAGATCTACTTCAATTCCCGAATGTCGCCCAACAAGAAAATACATAGAACCATTAAACCATTAGCTTTTTGGCTTTGTCTTCCAAAACCCGAAAGAGATAGTGAAGAGATAGGGAAATCGGCACTCACCTTAACACAAAGAATTCGACTACCCCTTAAAGATTCCGGCTTTTTGAGAAGATCAAGAAGAGAAGATAATAAGAAGAAATCCAAGTAGTTTCGGCTTTTAGTTGAAGAAATCGGCAAGAAGAATAGAGAGTATTAGGCTATGGAGATGAGAAGAGAGTTCAGGATTTCGACTTTTGAAAGAAAAGATGTTGAGAAGATTGAGAGGTTTCGGCTTTTGAAGAAATCAAAAGAAAAGAAATTGCAGAGGAAGAATGAGAATTTCGGCACAAAGAATGAAGAAAAGAGTAGGGTTCAAATGCCGGAATTGATGAGCTATCCCCCTTATTTATAGAGATTTCGGCACTTACCTGTCAAAAACCGAAAGTGCCCTTCCTGATAACTAAAAATTTATCAAATAAAAAGGGAAAATTCGGCACCCCTTTTCCATGAAGAAACCAATTTCTTCACTCCTCTAGGTGATGGAATTTCGGCCAACACCTAGCCTTGCAGATAGCTCCTATCTTTTCTCCTTTTTATCTTCCATATTATCAACTATAATATCTACATTATCCTATTCACATAATTCCTCCTATTTTTGAGCCTTGTTGCCGTCCACTCCACCTAACCCTAATGCCGAAAATTAGCTAACTTAAATTAAAAGATTTAGGCTCCATGAAACTTAAATTTGGGCCCCTTATTCCCTTGTGCGGCGTCACCCCCTTGCTCCCTATGTGGCGCCACTGACCCCTGGGCCACAAGCCCACTTTGGTATTTTAAACACAGATACTACCTTTTAAACCTTATGATGCCCAAACAGATAATTTAACCAAGGCCTCTGCCTAAGCCTGAGCCCAATTTGGACCCCTAACACTTAAATTGACACATTAAATATATCACCACACTAAACGCATAGGCCCAATAATTTAGGATGTTACAGTTCTACCCCCCTTAAAGAAATTTCGTCCTCGAAATTACCTGGTCAGAAAAGATGAGGGTATTGCTGCCGCATCGCTTCCTCTGGTTCCCAAGTAGCCTCTTCAGAACCATGATTCCGCCACAACACCTTAACCAATAAAACCATTTTCCTTCGCAACACCTTGACATCCCGATCCAGAATTTCCACCGGTTCCTCTTCGAAGGATAGATCAGGTCTTATCTCGATTTCCTCCACAGGCACGACATGAGATGGGTCTGAACGATATTGTCTCAACATAAAGACATGAAACACGTTGTGAATCTGGCTTAGCTTAGAGGGTAGTTCAAGCTGATAGGCTACTGGTCTTACTCGTTTCACCACCTGATAAGGTCCGATAAATCTTGGACTTAATTTACCCTTCCGTCCAAACCTCAGTACTTTCTTCCATGGCGACAGCTTCAAAAATACTTTGTCACCCACTGCAAACTCTATGTCCTTACACTTTAAATCAGCATAGGACTTCTCTCTGTCCGACACTTCCTTTAGTCGAGCCCGAATTAACTCAACCTTCTCTTCTGTCTCGGTCACCAGCTCCGGACCCAAAACCTGACGTTCCCCTAATTCCGTCCAACAGGTAGGAGTACGACACTTTCGCCCGTACAAAGCTTCATAGGGCGCCATCTGAATACTAGACTGGTAGCTATTGTTGTAAGCAAACTCTACTAACGGTAGGAACTCTTCCCAACTACCTCTGAAATCAATGACACATCCTCTCAACATGTCCTCCAAGATCTGGATCACCCGCTCAGACTGTCCATCGGTCTGAGGATGAAACGCTGTACTGAAATCCAACTTTGTGCCCAACGCTTGATGCAACGCCTTCCAAAATCGTGAGGTGAACCTAGGGTCCCTATCTGATATGATCGAAACCGGTACTCCATGCAACCTCACCACCTCCGCTATGTATAACTTAGCTAACTTCTGCAGAGAGTAATCGACACGTACGGGTATGAAGTGAGCAGACTTCGTTAGGCGATCTACAATTACCTAGACTGAATCTTTCTTAGTAGGCGTGAGGGGTAACCCACTAACAAAGTCCATGGTGATTCTTTCCCACTTCTATTGTGGAATCTTCACCGGCTGCAATAACCCTGATGGTAACTGATGCTTCGCCTTTACCTGCTGACAGGTCAAGCAGTTACCCACCAATTCAGTTACCTCTTGCTTCAAACCCGGCCACTAGAACTGATCTCGCAAATCCCGAAACATCTTACTTCCTTTAGGGTGCATAGCGTATGCTCCACCGTGCCCTTCATGCAAAATCCTACGCCTCAACTCTGGATCCTTTGGCATGCAAACTTTCCCTCGAAAACATAACAGTCCTTCATCATTCATACTGAATTCCGTTGACCCATCCTTTGGGATTAGCTGCAACTTCCCCTTTAGCAACTCATCGGTCTGTTGCCTCTCCTTAACCTGACTGATCCAAGAGGGTTTCACTTGAAGTTCAACTAATAAGCTCTCATCCTAGTATAGACTAAGGTGAGCAAACATTGCTCTTAAGTCAGAGACTACTTTACGGCTTAGAGCATCCGCCAGTAAATTAGCCTTACTCGGGTGATATTCGATCGAGCAATCATAATCCTTTAACAACTCGATCCACCTCTTCTGCCTTAGATTGAACTCCTTCTGAGTCAACAGGTACTTTAAGCTCTTATGATCTGTGTAAATGACAGATTTCTCCCCGTACAAATAATGCCTCCAAAATTTTAAGGCAAACACCACTGCCGCTAACTCCAAGTCATGGGTGGGATAATTCGATTCATGCGGTCTTAACTGCCGAGATGCATATGCAACCACCTTTCCATCTTGCATCAACACACATCCTAATCCTGTGTGTGACGCATCATAGTAAATTACGAACTTCTTCCCCGTCTCCGGCTGAATCAACACCCGAGCCTCCGTCAGAATCCTCTTTAACATCTCGAACTCTCCTGCTGCTTATCAGACCAATCAAACGAGACTCCTTTCTGTAGCAACTTAGTTAATGGTGCCGCAACCGAAGAAAATCCTTCAACAAACCTTCGGTAGTACCCAGCCAAACCAAGAAAACTCCTAATCTCAGCCACAGACCTAGGTGGCTTCCAATCCAACACCGCTTCAATCTTTCGAGGGTCAACCTTAATCCCTTCTGCCAACACAACGTGCCTTAGAAACGTAACTTCCCTTAGCCAAAATTTACACTTACTGAATTTCGCATACAACTGCTTCTCCCTCAGAATCTGCAAAACTATTCGCAGATGAGCATCATGCTCCTCCTCCGACTTTGAATAAACCAAGATATCATCTGTAAACACCACGACACACTAATCTAGGTAGGGTTGAAACACTCGGTTCATCATGTCCATGAACGCTGCTGGCGCGTTGGTCAACCCAAATGGCATCACCATAAATTCATAATGACCATAGCGAGTCCTAAAAGCCATCTTATGAATATCCGCCTCCTTGACCTTAAGCTGATGGTACCCTGACCTCAGATCTATCTTCAAAAAGACTGAGGCCCCCTTCAATTGATCGAACAGATCGTCGATCCTCGGCAACGGGTATTTATTTTTGATGGTCAACTTATTCAGCTGACGATAATCAATGCACATATGCATTGATCCATCCTTCTTCTTAACGAATAACACCGGCGCTCCCCAAGGCGACACGCTCGGTTGAATAAACCCTTTATCCAGCAACTTCTGAATCTGCGCTTTCAATTCCACCAACTCCTTCGGAGCCATTCTATATGGAGCAATCGATACTGGCGCTGTTCCCGGAAGAAGATCGATACCAAACTCCACTTCACGATCCGGGGGTAATCCCGGAAGCTCTTCAGAGAAAACATCAGGAAATTCCTTCACCGTCCCAACATCCCCAACCGTTAATTCCTTAGCTTCCAAAGCTTGAACAAACATTAATACTGCCTCACATCTTTTCCTTACCATCCTTTCCGCTCTTAGGGCAGTTACCACATTCGACAGACAGTTCCCCTTTTCTCCTATCACCAACACTTCATCACCCTCGGGGGTTTTTACCACCATACACTTGGCTGCATAATCTAGATTAGCTTGATATTTCACAAGCCAGTCCATGCCTAAAATTAAATCAAACTCCCCGTACGGTAATTCCATTAGATCCGTTCGGAAGACTATCCCCTGAACTTCTAGAGGTACTTCCCGATAGAGTTTATCCACTACTACAGATTGTCCTAACGGGCTAACTACAGTCATTGCCCTAGGGGTAATTTCCAATTCTAACCATAAAGTTCTAGATACACTACTAGCTACATACGAATGCATCGACCCAATATCAATCAATGCAGTGTAAGGCAAACCAAAAATTAGAAACGTACCAGTTATGACATCCGGTGCGTCAGCCTCCTCTCGACGTCTGATAGCATAGACCAATCCTGGCTGTCTCGCCTCAGTGTTTCCTGCCCCTTGGCCTGGTGCTCCACGACCCCGACCGACACCATTACCTCCTCTGGCTGCACTACGACCTCTCTGTGGCTGCTGACCTCCTCTGCCGGGCTGAGCATTTCCTCGACCCGTGATCCCTTCACTGTCCCGTTGCTGCGGACAGTTTTTAACCTGGTGGTTCGTAGATCCACACCTAAAGCACTTCCCAGTGCCTGCCCAACACTCACCGGCATGAAATTTGCCATATCGAGCACACTTCTGTATCTGACTAGCAGCAGCAGGTCTCTTCTGGTTACGCCCAGCTGACCCTGACGGTCCAGCATTCCTCTTATTCCCACTTCTATCTCTATCCCGATTCAGTTTCTCGGTCCACTTTACCTCATCGGCTATCTTAGCCTTTTCCACTAGGATCGGAAACTCCCTCTCCCGCTGTGGGCCTATCAAAACGCGCAAGTCGTCCTTCAGACCATCTTTGAACCGAACACAACATTCATGCTCCGTGGCTACCATCCCTCGAGCATAACGGCTAAGGTGTAAGAATTCAGCTTCATACGTAGCCACTGACCTACTCCATTGAACCAGATTCAGAAATGCTCTGCGCTGCGCATCCACATAACTCGATCCAATGTACTTATTCTGAAACGCCGTTTTAAAGAGATCCCAGGTGATACGGTCAGCCACTGTACCATCCTTAACCGTAAGCCACCATTGATATGCCTCATCCTGCAGGAGAGATACAACCCCTTTCAACTTCTCATTCTCCGTGAAATCCAAATCATCCATTATGCGTTCCACCACCTCCAACCAATACTCAGCTGAACTCGGGGCTACACCAGAAATTCCCCTAAACACTTCTGCCCCATTAGCTCTAAGTCGCTCCGACACAGATTTCCAGGCTCCTGTGCCCATGCCTGCCCCAGCAATCCTCTCTAAAACCCTTAACATTGCATGAGATACCGCGTCATCTCCGACAGTCTGATCTTGAAATTCCTCCTCCGCAGCTGGCATCTCGTTACCAGATCCATGACCAGATCCCGCTGGTTTCGACACCGTCATCCTACCCCTACCACGACCACGCGGCGGACGTCCTCGACCCCTTGTACTTATTCTACCGATTCGCATTTATCTGATTAGAAATTTTATGAATTATTAGTTTTCTTCCACTAGTTAACCCCGAACAGTCTTATGAATAGTAGTTTTAAGAGTAGTTCTTTCGAATTCGCAGTTATATCTACAATTCAGTCTCCAGTTCGTATTCCTTAATTCTAAGAATCACATACATTCAATCATCAAACATCAACATACAATTAGCATCCACGAGCTTACATTCATCATGTTGAGATATCTTCGTCATTTACTTACCCATGGGTATTTTTGTAATTTATCCTACAGGGGTATTTTCATAATTTTCCAAAATAGGGTTCCTTGGTGATTTTATGAAATAAGGGTATTTTGGTAATTTTTTGCAATCCGGGGGTATTTCGGTAATTTTACCAATCAGGGATATTTTGGTCATTTTGCAAATCAAGGGTAATTTGGTAATTTTGCGAATCAGGGGTATTTTGATGTTGTTGTTTTTTTTTCTTTTGAAGCAGGGGTACTTTAGAAAATTTAATTTTTCAAACCGATTTAATCTTGTAAATCTAGGGTTTTCGGGTAAATTTGCAAAACATAGGTATTTTATAAATTCACGGTTGGTTGGAAATTTTCACAACTTAAGTGTATTTCTTTGGAAATTTTACAAAACTTGGGGTTTTTTTTTTGTTTGTGAAATAGGGTGGCTGGTCCCTTTCGGGTTTTAATTATAAAGTTTGGCCCATCAACAAGTCCTCGTAGCTAAGGTGAACAGTCACTACGCACCAGGTAGGATTCTAGCGAAGAGGAGGTGAGTCACTAGGACTGCTTAAGTACCAAGCTCTTCCTGAATCCAATCCTAGACATGCGCATTCCTGTTGCCACACCCTAACCCATCGACTCGTTCACGAGTTTGTTTAGTTGGATTAAATCTTATAGAATTGAAGAGTTGTTTATCTAAGCCTAAGGTCCATTAGTACTATCATACTAGTCTACGTCCCTCAAGCCTGTTAAGCCCACATATATATCACAACAAGAGTTTAGAATACTTACCTGCGTGGACCGGGTGCCGGTAGACTCGAAGGCCATATCTTTAACCAAGACATTTTTTCCAAATTCATATCACTTTACAAAACATTACTAGGCCCATTTCACAGCCCGAGTTTTGAACTGGGCTCTGATACCAAAATGTAACACCCCAAACCCTGCCCATGCGTTTCGACCAGATCCGGTATGCTACGGGTTGTACATTGAAAACTTTTACTAAGTTGTTTTTAGGAAATCATAAGTTAATAAGAAAAATTTGAGTAAATAGGTGACTTTTGAAAAAAAAACCTTGTACTATTATTATTTCGTAAAATTAAACCCTTAACATAGTTTCATAAGTTGCAAATATTGAAAAAAAACTAAATAGTGAAATATAAACTATGGGCCCTTATTACATAAATATTCCAAAAGTTAAAACTTAAAGGAAAAGCCGAAATAGTCTATATAAAAAAATATAAAGACTTGATGGCCCCTCGAGTCCGTCTCGGCTCCCATGTCCACGATATACTGTTCATCTGAAAGAGTAGAGAAAAAGGAAAGCGTGAGTCACCAAGACTCAGTGTATAAATCCCGAAACACACAACGACCTGAGCCCACAAACACATTATGGGCCCTGGCCCATACATAAAGGCAACAATCATAATTACATGTTAAATAATAAGTGATGAATAGCCCAACCCATCCTAGATTTCCATCCTCTACACACCAACTCGTACCAACCATCACACCTTGGGGATTTCTACAATCAACCCTCCATCCGCTACACACCATAACGACAGCCGTACTGCCTATTTCTGTTATTTAGGAATCATTAAACGTGGCAGAGCCACCGATCACTATGTGACCTAACATTTGAATTTGTGGTTTAACCACCGATCACCAAGTGACCTATCATGCACTTCCCATTCAATATCATAATCCCACCCCATGCATACACACATAAAGAAAACATTATACAGGCTTTCATATATTTCGATACACATAGAGACTTTCTATGATTACATACCTGGCATCCTTGCCTCACCCTTTTAGGGTTTCATTCGACTGTCTACACAGCCTCTTTCCGGCTTTTTAGCCCATAACACATAAATTACAGTTAAAGAGTGTGTTAGAGATCTACACACCTGATTACCGTTAGAATGAGACTTTCTAAGCCAACGCTCTCCGTAGCCAACATCACCGCTATTTGCCTAAGGTGTTGTTCAGAAGCCGATAACGAAACATTAGGTTAAGGCACAACTAACGAAAAGAAAACAGTTGATCATCTTAAGGAGAATTGAAATCCTTACCTTGAAATCCCGAAAAGTGATATGACATTCAGGGACTAGTGTTTCCGGCTTTTAGATCTAAGAGATCTACTTCAATTCCCGAATATCGCCCAACAAGAAAATACATAGAACCATTAAACCATTAGCTTTTCGGCTTTGTCTTCCAAAACCCGAAAGAGATAGTGAAGAGATAAGGAAATCGACACTCACCTTAACACAAAGAATTCGACTACCCCTTAAAGATTCCGGCTTTTTGAGAAGATCAAGAAGAGAAGATAATAAGAAGAAATCCAAGTAGTTTCAGCTTTTAGTTGAAGAAATTGGCAAGAAGAATAGGGAGTATTCGGCTATGGAGATGAGAAGAGGGTTCAGGGTTTCGGCTTTTCAAAGAAAAGATGTTGAGAAGATTGGGAGGTTTCGGCTTTTGAAAAAATCAAAAGAAAAGAAATTGCAGAGGAAGAATGAGAATTTCGGCACAAAGAATGAAGAAAAGAGTAGGGTTCAAATGCCGGAATTGATGAGCTATCCCCCCTATTTATAGAGATTTCGGCACTTACCTGTAAAAAACCGGAAGTGCCCTTCCTGATAACTAAAAATTTAGCAAATAAAAAGGGAAAATTCGGCACCCCTTTGCCATGAAGAAACCAATTTCTTCACTCCTCTAGGTGATGGAATTTCGGCCAACACCTAGCCTTGCAGATAGCTCCTATCTTTTCTCCTTTTTATCTTCCATATTATCAACTATAATATCTACATTATCCTATTCACATAAATCCTCCTATTTTTGAGCCTTGTTGCCGTCCACTCCACCTAACCCTAATGCCGAAAATTAGCTAACTTAAATTAAAAGATTTGGGCTCCATGAAACTTAAATTTGGGCCCCTTATTCCCTTGTGTGGCGTCACCCCCTTGCTCCCTATGTGGCGCCACTGACCCCTGGGCCACAAGCCCACTTTGGTATTTTAAACACAGATACTACCTTTTAAACCTTATGGTGCCCAAACATATAATTTAACCAAGGCCTCTGCCTAAGCCTGAGCCCAATTTGGACCCCTAACACTTAAATTAATACATTAAACATATCACCACACTAAACGCATAGGCCCAATAATTTAGGATGTTACAGTAAATATTAAAAAATGTTAAGATACCTATATATAAATTTTTAATAAATGAAAAATATATAAAATTATGAAATATTAATTAAAAATAATATAAATATTTATAAAAAATAAAAAAAAGGGTAAGCATAAAATGAACTGAGTTAACCATTTATAAATATTGGCAGGTTTGAACAAAATTTTATACCTATATTTCAGATCGAGCCGGACTTGAGCAAGTATAAATGTACTAATATCATGTTTAAACCAGGGGCGAAGCCAGAAAATTATTTTAGGGGGGCGAAATGAAATTTTAATTTTTAATAGTCTATATATTATAATTTTTAAAAGATTAAATTAAATTTTTATAATTTTAGGGGGCTAAAATGTAGTTTTATGTTTATTAATTTAAAATTTTTAAATTTTCTAAAAGACTTAAATAGTAATTTTTTATTTTGGGAGGGCGGGGTAGATACGCCTTTGGTTTAAACCTAATCCCAACGACACCCGGCTCCAAGATTAAGTGTAAGGAATCATATATTCTTACTCTAATAATATCTTTTGTTGACTTAAACATAATTTGAATGCATCCCTAATTAAGTTTCATCGTATATTTACCAGAAGAACGTCAGCAAATATGTACAACCTCTTGTTTAATTTTGGATTACCTTTGTAAACAAAGGGGAGAATCTATGTGACAATAAAATCATTTATATACGAAGCTCCTTTTCGCAAAGTCTGAGGTCAAGTTTTCGACCACTGATATTGACTAAAGACTGCATATCTATCGTTGCAGAAGGAAAAAGAATAAAAGGAAAGGAATATAATACCTTTAAGATAAAGAAGCAATGGTAGGAAACATTAGAAAAAAGTTCAGAATTTTCCTTTTAATACCTTTATTTATTTATTTTTCCAAAATTTTATATAACTCAAATTATTAATGCACAAACATTTTGATGTTTTATATTGCTGTTAGTAGTTCAAAGCTGGAAAGGTTGATGATGGGGAAGTTTATGAAGATGCTTCAAAGTAAAACCAGCAGATTATCACTTTATGATCAGTATCTGGCATTTTGAGATCGAATAATTCGGTGGATGGACCATTCAATTAAAACATGGATCGTTGCTTTGAAGTTACTAACATCAAAATTTATTCCAAGCTATATATAATTGTGTAATGTATAAAATAAATATAGTTTTACATATTTATGATTGATATTTTAATAATCTAATTATTGAATTTATTAATATAATTATATTTATCATACATGTAAAATTTTGAATTAATCTAAAGTCTTTATAATATCAATATGAAATATTATTTATATTAATATATATATTTAACGGTTAAAAGTTACAATTATTTTCTTTACTTCTGGCATGCATTATCTACAGTAAAAGTACCACAAAACCCGTACTATACTTTGGATCGCATTTGACCATCTATCAAAAAGTGTAAAAATTAGCTCATGTGCGTTAGATGAGTGAATAAAATAACCCCTCTATCAAAATTGCACCATTAAATGTTTGTTTTGATGTTTATATATGAGGTATAATAATAATTTTAACCCTCAATTTTTACATATTTATTCAATTTGACCCTACTCTTTTATTTGAAGTAAATTAAAATTTTTTGAAACTAATAAAGCTAAAATGTAAAAAATACCTTAATAACAAATTAAAAAAAAAATATTAAGCGGTTTTAAAATTTTAAAAATTATTAAAAAATTATAAACAAATATAAACAAATTTTTATTAAAAAATTTGTTAAAATTAAGATAAAGAACAAAGAGAAGGCAAAAGTAATAGAAGATAACATGTGAGGGCGAAGCACAGCCATTCCATTGCACCAGCAACATGAAATTTTGGACGAGAATAATCATCCATTAATGCCACGTTCTTCTGCTGGAATCTTGATTCTTGGTCAAAGCTACTGATAGTTGTTGCCCCTAAAATTGTTTCGGAAAAATTCTGTATTACTGGAGCTTTGCATACTCCAACCAACCACGCAAGCTTTCGAGCAGAAGCTACGTAATATTGCTGCAAGGTTACAAGTTTAGGAGAGTTCGTATCTCCAAGCATTATGCAAGGTCGAATATTTTCTCAAACCAAGCTTTCGAAACTGTAAATATATTGGTACATGGTTGCAAGTTTTATGAGGTCATGCATCCGATATCCACAATTTGGCATACAACAAAGCAGAACAAGAATTACCTGATATGCAGGTAGCGATCACAGGTATAAAAATGATTACAGTAGAAGAACATGGTACTAATGGATGCTTGTTCTCGTTCAAAATTTCATGTTGCTGGTGCAGTGGAATGGCTGGTGTAAAATTTAAAAAAAAAAATCATTTTGTTTATAATTTTTATGATTTTTTAATAATTTTTAACTTTTTAAAAGGGTTAATTGATTTTTTTAATTTGTTACTAAGGTTTTTTGATCTTTAATTTAGTCTTATTAGATTCAAAATTTTCTAATTTACTTCCAATAAAAGAGTAGGGATTAAACTGAATAAATGTGTAAAGGTTGAGGGCTATTATACCACATATATAAACACCAAAACATACATTTAACTGTGCAATTTTAATGGAGGGGCTAATTTGCTTACTTATTTAATGTATAAAGATTAATTTATCTAAAATATAATTCAAAGTATAGTATAAGGGATTTTATAGTCCGAAGAAAATATGAATTATGAAAGTTGGTGATGGTGCCAGATCCACCAATTTAAATATCATACTCCCTAAACAAATTCAAAATTTGTAAACAGGGTAGTAAAGTCGAATCCCACGAAAACTCGATAATCAAAAATAAAAATAACTAAAGAAACGAAATGAAACAGTACAACAAAAATAACAAGATTGCAAATTAAAATAGAGTAAACCGAGTGATGATAATTCTAGCTTCAGAGTAGTTATGGCTTTGGTGTTAGAAATGATTACGGATTGTAAATATTTTTCTGATTTTTGAGAATTCTAGCTTCAAACCACCAATTTTTCCTTACATATAAATCTAGAGCTAGAACAACTTGTTTATAACCTTTATTAGAGGTGTTTATAGTTCGATTAAAATCGAATTAATCGACTAAACCGATTTAATTCGGTTAATTGGTCGGTTGCCGAATTTAGTTCGGTTGGTGATTGGTTAATGATTTTTAAAATTTTAATTATCGGTTAATTCGATTCGAAACCAAGTAATTAACATAATTAACTGAAATATTTGTTGTTTTCAATACTTATGTAGTGTTTAGTTGTTAACTTTCAAGACTTAATAGTATTTGGTAGTTAACTTTCAAGACTTATGTAGAGTTTCTAATGTCTATTTATTGTTTTCACCTCTATTTAAAGTTTTTTGAACTATTAAATAAAAGAAAATGCACATTACCATTGTATTATTTTATATGATTTATACTTATTTTAACCAAAAAACAAAAATATATAAATTTCGGTTATTGTATTTGAAAGAAATTTCAATTTGGTTAACGGTTAAAGATTTTTACATTTTAGATAATTCAGTTAATAGTAATTCGATTCAAGTATTAACCTAACCGACCGTTTGAACACCCCTAACGATTGCCAATCAAACAATCTTATAAAAATGCTTCTAGAATTCAACCCATCAATAGCTTTATGAACTAGAAAAATCCGACTCTAACTAACATTCTCAACTACATGATTGTTTAAATTAGATATTCACCCATTGAATATAGACCTTCTCACACCAACTTATATTAATTTGTCCTAGTGATTTAGAAATCAATGAAAATTACGTATCAAAGTATCCTAATCAACTGTGTATTACCTAAAGAAACGAGCAATGAACCTTTCTTGAATCGACACAAACATAATACTGAGAGATAAATTTTACCTATCTTATAAATCGAAAAATGAATAAATACCAAAACGGAAAATTGAAGCACGAACTTGAATCTCACAGTCCCACAGCCAAGCTTGATTTACCCCAAAACTAGATTAAAGAATTTAACCTCTCTTACTTAAATAACAATAGTAAAAATTGGTAAAGGTAACTAGAGTTAATTGAGAAAAAGAAAGAAAAACCCTAAAATAATAATCATCTCCCAATATATAAAATAAATAACACTCTAAAATAAAGGTAAATATAGAAAGCCAAATAAAATGCTTTTACTCACTGTCTAAGAGAATTCTAATTTTATTCCTAATTCATCTTCTAAAGAGATCGTTTTAAATTAAAATAAAAATAATTATTAAAATAAAATATTTCTAAAATTTAAAATCTTGTATGTTATTGCTCTCCTGTCAAATCTTTTAATTAAATTCACGTTTTAGTTTATATTTTAACACTCACCTATCAAAATTAATCACATTCATATTCAAAATTAATTAAAATAAATCACATAAATATATCATTAGTTGAATTATTAAAATATTAATTATAAAAGAATTATGAAGATATGTAAAAATATATTAACTAATCCCATATATATAAAAACCACTTAAAAAGTTTTGAAAATTTATCTTGGTAGTTCCAAAATTTTTAAAATTTCCATATATATATATATAAGAAAAACTCAAAATTGACGGTACATGAAATCACATACAACTTTTTAAACACTAATTTAATAAGAGTAATTGATGAAATAAGGAAATGATTTTTGTAAATATTAAATGTGGTGTATATTACAAATATTTTCTAGTAATTTATAACCTCTGAGGAAATTCAAACCAAATAATGTGTATATATATTCGGCAAAATAAAGTCTATAGGCAGATTTTTTTTTTTAATTGGGCATTTAGGTTTGTTTTAAAATTAATTAAAGATATAGATCGATTTAATTAGAAAGCGCGTCTAACAATTAATGGTCAAATTCTAACGACTTTTTGAACGTTACAGTCAATGGTAAAAAAAAAATTAAATACACCCAATAATAACTTGTTTTTGACCCCTATAAATACCCCTCAAATTTCATTTTTTTCATTCACACCCTTCTTTCAATTCTCTGGAACTCTCCCAAACCCTCTCAAGTCTCTCATTTTTAATATTTTTTTGATATTTTTATTTAAAAATATATTTTTTAATTATCCCATTTTTATTCATTTAAATCGCTTTCTCATGAATGGCCGCCTCCCTAATCCGCTCCGACGACAAGCATATTTCTACCACCCAATTAGCAATGGTAAGACCGAAATTTAAATTTCGTTAATTTTAATAATGTTAAATTTAATTTTTTATTATAATTATAATTTTTTATTTTGTAAATAGGTAGATGATCATGTTCTAGAGGGCTTCATCCATAATATGGGAAAACCTGCGATCCTTGAAATTCGTGGCCACTTGCAAGCGGTTGGATTCTTACATGCGTCTCACATGTCCGGGGGATGCAAACTCGATTTGCAACTGATCAGCGCGTTGGTGGAAAGATGAAGGCTCGAAACACACACTTTCCACCTTTCATGAAGCGAGTGTACAATCCCACTCGAAGATGTAGAGCTACAACTCGGTAGGCCGGTGGATGGGCAAGTCATCATGGGATTAGCAATCATTCCGGGCAAAGTGACCCTTTGCCCATCATTGTTGGGGAAGGTCCCGAACAAGTTCGAAGGTGGTCGGATATTGATGAACTGGTTGAAAGATAATTTCAACAAGCTCCCTGAAGACCCTAAAGACCAAATGGAGGAGGTCATACAACAATACACCCGAGCATATATCATGAGGTTAATCGAGGGAATTTTAATACCCGAAAAATCTTGAAATTTGGTGCATGTAAGGTGGCTACTATATTTAGTGGACTTCAATGAGTACAGGAAACTAAGTTGGGGATCTATCGTATTGTCCATGTTATATTGGGAGATGTGTCAGGGCACATTATTGAGTGCGGCGTCGATCGATGGTTGTCTGCTCCTATTGTAGTCGTAGGCTTGGTGGCAACTACTGTTTCTATGTCGCAAGGTGACCGACCCATATATGTTCCCTTTGGTGACGAGGTAAACATCATTTATTAACAAATATGTAATTTGTACAAGAATTTGTATTATTATACGTTTCGACTAACATATCACTTGTACAGGTGGAACCATGGGTCGAGCTACGTGGGACTGCCCAAGGATCTAGAAGATATTAGGCTATTGTTAGATTAACACTCGAAAGCCGAGGTTAGTTACCTATTATTTTGAACCTATATTAATTACGTAATGATTTGTAAAAAAAAAAATCATAAATAACGATATTTATAATTTTGCTTTTTAGTTTGAATGGATGTCGTACGCCGACACTGATGTCATATCCTGCATCTCATTAGAAGTGTTGGGAAATTCAAAGATGTGGGACACGAAGGTGCCGTTGGTAATGTACGTGACTGTGGAAATGTACAAAACAGGTCGGGTGTTGCAGCAGTTCGAGTGGAGGCAACAAATTCTACCGTGACCGCAAGACCTGAAGGAGCTATACAAGGTGGACATGCGGGGGAAGGACATCAACTAGGTGGTGCGACACGTGAAGCATATCGAAGCGTGGGATCATATGATGCAATCCATACCAATCCGTGACCAATTTTTCTCAGCGGACACGACAACAGTTGATGATTACTTGGAATAGTTCACAGCCGTCGGTAAGCAATATCTGTTATCACTGGAGGAGAGGAGTTGAAAATGTAACATCCTAGATTAGGGGTTATGCGTTCGTGCGTAATTTATGAGATAGTGGGCTCAGTGGGTGTGTCGGATGTGTTCTGAGGAGTTTTAGGAACCCTAAGATATGAGGAAATGTAAGGAAATGTATGGAAATGTATGGAAATGTAAGGAAATGTATGGAAATGTAAGGAAATGTGTGGAAATGTAAGGAAATGTCCTGGAAATGTAAGGAAATGTCTTGTCTTGGAAATGTAAGGAAATGTCCTGGAAAGGTAAGGAAATGATTTGGAAATGAGTCAAAAGAGGAAAGTGAACATTTCTGGAAACTTGGAAATGTAAGGAAATGTTAAGTTTAAAGGAGGTAAACGAAAATTTTTGGAAACTTGGAAATGTAAAGAAATGTCAAGTTTTAAGGTTTAAAAAGAGGAAATTAAGGCAAGGTGGCCTTAAGAGAAAAAGTATGTGAAATTTGACACACAAACAGGCTTGGAAAAGTGGCCTGAAGATGCCACTTAGGGCCTCTGGAAATGGCGCCACATGCAAGGGTGTTGGGCCTAAGTTCGAGTTACATGGGAAGCAAATAAAAGAAATTTTATTTTGCTTCCAGAAGAAGTGAGGTGGACGGCACAAGCTTTTAAAAAAAAAGGGAAGAGTTTTTATTCTCTTTAAATTTCGGCTAAATAGGGATAAATGATGATTTATCTTAAGTATTTTCAAGAGAAAAATAAGGGATTTATTTATCATTATTCCCATGAGATAAATGTTGGGTTAAACTCTTTTATTTTATGATAATTAAAGGATAAAGTTATCAAATAGAAGAGTGGTGGCCAAGTAAGGGACTCCTTAGATGATAATTTCGGCTATAAAAGGGACTCATCAATTTTTCTCCTCTTCTCTCTTTGCCGAAATTCTTAGTGTTCTCTTCTCTTCTCTTTTTATTTTGTCAAGACGAAATCTACTTCTTCTTTATCCACCATTGCCGATTCTTTAAGTTTTAAGAACCGAAAGTGTTAATACACCTATAGGCCATAGTTGACTAGTCTTCAAAACTCCATAGCCGAATCTTTGAGGAGCTCCAAGCTTAGGTGTTGTTGACTTCTTCAAGCAAGGGTAAGATCAATTCGGTTTCCATTTTTTTTCTTTCTATTAGGCTTATCGAAATCGGAGATCTAATCTCTATTGTTGCTCTATGGCCGACTACTTGAAGGAAATCTCGGGATCTAGCAAGTGTCGGCTTCTAAGGCAAGGAATACTTTCGGGATTTGGAAAATCCTAAGGTAAGTACATTGTACAATCGGCCTAGGCCCTCTCTTAGTACTTATATCTATTTGTCTAATCAAAAACTAACCAATTCAAGGGATCTAGTGAGTAGCCGATTTCAAAGGAGAAGAATACAAGTTTTCGGGATTTGACTATAGTCAATTCGACAACAAGGTAGGTTTTAAGAATACAAATCCTACTAGGATTTGGTTTTATAGGCTTTATGCTAACATACTAAGGTTACCAAATGTAGGAATTGAGATCTAAAGTAATAGATCAGTTTTTTCGGGATTTCAAGGAATTCGTTAAGCAAATCAGGTGTGTAATCCACACTAATTCTTAATATGTTTATGGCAATATTTAATATGTGCATGTTTATAAGAATGTGAATATGGCTAAGGTACTGTGTTACGGTACAAAGTACTCAGGTACGTTTCCTACTCATACTAGGATTACGAAATATGTTATATTTAACATGTGAAAAGTGACATGAATGTGAATTTAAGTATGATATGCATGATATGAATAAAATGGGGCATTCGGGTTATATGAGAAAGGGGAAGTGAATATGGTGACTTCGGTCTCACTATCTGAATGTGGTGGCTTCGGTCACATTATCTGAATGTGGTAACTTCGGTTACATTATCTGAATGTGGTAACTTTGGTTACATTATCTGAATATGGTGTCTCATGACACAATTATCTGGTGGCTATGCCACGAATTATATATGGGCGATGAGCACGTCGATTGCAGCGACTGCCTTCGATGGAGTGTAGCGGAAGGAGGGTTGACTTAGTAGTCCCCACGGTGTGCAGGTTGGTACGGGGATGTGTAGCGGATGGCATCTAGGTTTGGGTTCGGGATTGCATCATTATCTTGAATTATTATGTGAACATGATATGTATGGTATGCCTAAATCTATTAAATTTTAGTGTTGGTTGCACATTGAGTCTGTTTGACTCACCCCATTGGGGAATATTTTTCAGGTGATGAGCAGTAATGGACCGGGTCGGCAGGAGCTTAGGGATGGCCATGCACAGCAAGAAATCTATGATTTGGACTTTTATTTTCTTTAAGTACTTTGGTTTTAAATTTGGGTTATATTTGATGTAATAAGGCCATAGTGAACTATTTTATTTCTGTCTTATTGTTTAATTATGTTTACAAATTTTTATTAAGTTAAAGATTAAGTAATTTATTTTTTGAATATACTCTATATGTTTTATCACTTAAAAATTAAAAAGGGTTTTCAATATAAAATCGAATTCGTTTCCAACTCAAGCCCAACCCAAAACCATATATTTTTTTTAAATTGCACAAGGTTTTCCTAAGAAGCAAAAGAATTTGAACCGGTTTTCTTGAGGAATATACCAAATCTGGTCAAAGCTTGTGGGCCGGGTTTGGGGTGTTTCAGTAAAATTCGGGCGAAGAGATCATGTCAACCATCACAATAGAGTAAAAGGGGTGTGATCGCATGATGGGTTTGTCATTCGCTCCGATAGAAGATGCACCGCCTATGGTTGCGTAATATCCAGGTCACTTCACTTCAGGTATTCCCATTCAATTAAGTAAACTTACGTTTTGTTCACAAGCACCACCGCACTACGAACCAGTGCAGCACGTGGCCGATTCTTCTGTTCCCACAAGTACATATTTCACTCCACCGACATCCTTCGCATACTACCCCCTGCGTAGATGTCGATGCCGAACCCCGTGTCGGGACAGACGTCGACGTACCCATCGCCATTGATGTAAGCGTATATGTAGCAATCGATAGCGATATCGATGCTCAGTACCTTTCCAACGTACCCTGGATTTGGGGCACCTTATGGTTTCACGCCTTTAGTGACCTAAACACTGTGTGTAGCACTATTTTATAGGGGTGGCTCATCATTGCAACCGGCAGACAAGTAAGTGGTGGATACACGATGGCAGGAGAGGACGACATAGCAATCGACCACGGAGAAAGATGATAACGGTGTCAATCTTAGAGATACGACCGCTTAGGGGGGCTATGCTAGCTACGTACTCAGGAAATGATGACGAGGAGGAGAAAGTCTACAGGCCTGCACCTTCGGATGCTACTCCAAATGCACCTCCGGTGGTATGACCGGTTGTATGTAGAAATCTTTCATGCGACCGTCATCCGCCGTCTTGTGGCACACATTCTCCCTGACAACACCATTGATTGTATTTTTTCTTTTAATTTTTTAATGTAAATATAGATATATCACAAATAAAAAAATTGAGGTTATTCATTCAAACAAACCATTTGTCATTATTACTATCTATGTTTCATCGATAAATAAAAAATGTCGAATTTTGTTATCGACATATTGTTTTGAATATGAAATTTTTTGGATTTACCTTGTCATTTAAATAAGAAATAGAAGAAAGATGAACATGAAAAATGTAGAATAAAAAATGTTCACTCTCTATACATTTGAAAGTCATGACATTTCACAACTAAATAAATTGTATGTCCTTAAAACCAATCACAATACGGAACATCGACCTTTATAGTTTATACTGAATACAACAAACAATATTAGTATACCACGCGCACATGATAAAATTTGGTTGAAAGTAAACACTAATAAATTTGAAATTTGGTTGAAAGCAATGTTATTGGCGCTGGGGCCCCAACGTATCCCTGTACAGAGAACATGTTGGCTTCGTATGCCTTGGGTTTCTACAATACCCATATAATTTCTATTGATCGTGCCTCTCTTAAATATCCATATTGTTCTTTATCCGAGTGGAATTTGAGAGACCTTTCGGGACGTGACGCAGGTCCTTGTCTGGCACCAACTCGAATGGCGCACTGGACATTGGCGGCCACATACTCTCATCTGGGATGGGTGGGAATTTAGGACTCCACACACTATGAATGCGTTGTAGTCGGTAGATTTCGTTGATGTAAGGCATGTGCTCAATTTGTATGTTCCCACATGAGGCAATTGCATGTATGCATGGAAACCGAAGTGCTTAGAATCTCTCAAAATCGCAGGTCCCTTCCGTTCGGTTCACACGGTAGGATGTACTTGACATTTCTTAGTCGGGCCTAGCGTGTTATATGACTAAAAAATCGAGGTTTTGACGTGAGTGGTAGATTACATACATCATGTTCGCTCTCACTGTACTTCACCGAATCTCTTACATCACGTCATCACGGAATGTACCGCCGCCCTTTGTCTGTCTAGCATACTTCGACTCCCTCTTAGGAAACAAGGTGGCCAATCGAAAGTATGTCTCTTTCACAACTTATGTTACCAACAAATGATGTGTCCCTTTCAGTACCAAATTGATACAATCGACCAAGTTTGACGTCATGTGCCCGTATCATAGACCTCCGTCGTACGACTGCGTCCACTGTTCGAGCGGTATATTTAAAACATATGCTGTAAGAGTTAATGGTGCTCAAGTTGTTCAACGTTTGATGGAAAACATGTTGGACAAGCTCCTAACCTGTCAATAAACAGTAACCGGTTAGTTAAATGGAAAAAAAATGATATTTGAAAAATTGATGTGCAGTGAATAAATAGTTGGATCTACAAACCCATGTCTATAACTAGATCTTGCTCAGTCGCCGAAGGATATTTTTGGTAGTAGTTGGATCCCACATGTCGTATGCAGTAGTGATGATGAGTACGATCCCAGAGGGATCCCTAACGATTGATCACCGAGAGTATTCTATGTCCTCTGTCCGATATGAAACATATGTTGGGCTGCAGACAAATGAGTCGGTGCAACCGGCTCATGAAGAAATCCCAGTCATCTGCCGTTTCTCTGGGAGTTATTGCGAATGCTATAGGCAAAATCTTTTGATTACCGTCCTGAGCAACGGCGAGCAACAGACGCTGCTAATACCTTTTGTATAGCCAGATGCTGTCAATTTGGACCATAAGCTTGCAGTGCTGAAATGCCTCTTTGCATTGCTCAAAGGTCCAAAAGAACCGATGAAACACTCTTTTCCCAGGGACCAACTGATCGCTGCAATACCCTGGACGTGTTTCGAGATTGAACATGAAACCTGGTACGTACTGATCCAATACCTGACATCATTGCCATAAATGGTTATACGAACCCTCCCACCCGTGATGCAACTTTTCCATAGCTTTCTGCTTTGTAACCTACACTTTGTAGTACGTTGGAGTGTATTGGTATTGACTATGTATGTCTGCAATCAACACTGAAATTTCAATCGGGGGACTGGTCTTTACCATCGGTAGAATAATGTCAGCAATCATGTCTGAGTCTACCCTCGGATGGTCCTAACTTGCATTCGTCGCAATACACGTATGAGGATTGGGATACTTATTTATCGTCCACAACCTAGTTTTCTTCCGATAAGACGCCAAAAAAATCCACTTACAACTCCCGTCCTTCTGTGCTTACTTTCCTTCAAATTTCACGGAGCGGGACTTCAGTGCAGTAAGAAAAACATATTTGTTGAGGTATTCAATTCCAACTTTAAGTGCTTGTACATCATGATAAGTGCTTGCATGACCAAGTGTCCTGTGCAGAAGTCTCGAAAACTTTAAACCACCCTTGACCGATAGGTTGATGTTCATCATGTGGGGAAAATGTTCATACGCCCTAAATCACGCATCTGGATCTAAGACGTCATCGACAGACTCGCAAGGTTTGGGCTTTGTTGTAACCGAATCCGTATCGGAAAATAGTGCCACTTCTGAACCATCCGTACCGCGCTGCTGGATTTGCTCAAGTTTAGACACCTTCACATCTTTTGTGTCTGCAACCCCTTCTTCCTCACTTGCATCTCCTTCTTCGTTTGTGCCTTTATTGTCACCTTTGGGCATGGTATTGGATGTACCCTCGTCGACTCCCGTCAAAAGCAATACATCATCCATTCTCCTGTATCCCATGTGCCTTCCAGAATATTCAACGGGTTGATGACCGGTGAACGTCGATGATCCCCTAGTGTAACTATTTTGTCCTATAACACGGAGTCATTATCGAAGTTGAAATCAAATGCACTAATTGAATGTCAAGCCCGAGTGATTAGATTGGGGTTATACTAATACCCCGACTAGTATTGACCTCCAAAGTTTAGATGGATGCCAAAGACCGGTGAGTGTCTTCCCATAGATGTTTTGGGAACATCGTAGTAGCCACTTTGAAGGAGGCTAGAAAACCCACCGCACAACTGTGTAGTAGGTCTTTCTGGTTCAATTGCGGTACTCGTATTCACCGCGATGGTGTTTGAAGTTGGGCCAGATCCATCAGCATTGGCGAACTCAACATATAACTTAATAACAATATTTTCACTTTTGATTTGCGATGATATGACCGTTTCGAGATGCGTCTGGCTGATCACATCGAATAGCTCATACTTATAAGGGTCAACAGATGCAAGATATCTGTATTGCAACCTCGTAATTCTTCCCCGGGTCAATCCCTGACTTTCCTCTTGATCTTAATCCGTAGCTCACACATTTGAATGGTACTATTGAACGCAAATTCCACGGACTTCGCCCCTACAAACACCACCACGAATTCTGTATTACATATTTGATTGTCATAGTATATAACGGATTTCACCCGTCGACTCATTTTAATACGTTTCAAGATTCGGATGAACGAACGAAAAAATTAGTAGAGAGTTGTCCCAAGGATATTTACAACTCTCACCTGTGATGCAAGGTTCTTATGTTTTATATTAACTAGATGTGTGTCTATGTTTTAAAAATATTCCCCTTTTGTAGGAGAATTATGTAAGGAGAAAAAGAATACATGCTATGCATCTCGTTTATGAATGTACACATTCGTTGCATACCATATGGTGCAATTAATTTTCATCATGCATTCAAAAGTCATATAATTTCATCGATATTCTGCGTTGTATATCGCAGAACACACATTTCAAAAGGTACCATCACACTAGGGGTAATAGGAATTTTTTTAGAGAAAGCTCGCCAGTTGGGGGCTTTCCTATTGACATGCAGGAAAGCCCCCCAACAGGGTGAGCTTTCTCTAAGAAAATTCCTATTCCCCGGTGAGAAAAGCCTAAAGCTTCAAATAACTTTCAAGGTTTTTCTTTGCAAAAAGACCCTTCCTTGTGACTATAAAAAGGCTTTAACACACCAAGCTTCATCATCCCTCAGTTATATAATTTATCCCTCATCCTATCCATTTCTCCGTTACAAAGCATTTCCCGATCTTGAAATTTCAGTTGCTAAAAATATTTGGTTTACATTTGAGGTATTCTTAAGTTGTCGATGATGCAGTATCGCTTTGAGTCTCACACATTTCATATAATGTCGAGATGGGATCATTGCCTCTAAAGCCTATATTAAGGAAGTCGATTATGGGGTGATTTTACTTTCTACGATCAAGGGTGGAAGTTGACGTAGAAGTCTTAATCGATGACCGTTATACGGTAATAGATCAGGGTATAACGGGGCAGCCAGTTGACGGTTGTTATGTAGGCACAAGTTCGATCTTTTCGAATACCCAAAAATTATGCCCTATAAATGTCATACAAAAGATTGAGGGCATATTCATACCAAAAAACTTTAGGGCTTTCGGTTATAATTGATGTAATTTTTTTCTCCATTTCTAGGAAACCGATACCTTTAACCTTCCTTCTTTTTCAAAGGCCAACACTATTGTGGATGCAAGTGGACTCTCTGGTTGGGAGCAGGTGTTTCGGTGCAGTAAAGGTGATGCTCCTTTTGGGGTGATGACGATTGTTGTGATTGCACAACCCATTAATAACTACAACCGTTGCCATGTTGACTCGAGTTTAACCTCTACTGTGTCAGAACATCCGCTCTCCTCTTGAGAGGCCTCTTGTGTCAACCTTCGAACAAGAATGAAAGGTTAAAGATACTGACTACCTGGAAATATAGAAAAAAAATTAAGCTGATTACACCAGAAGTCCCTAGAGTTTTTTCATATGATTATGGACTCAATCTTATATATGGTATATATAAGGCATTATTTGTGGGTATTCAAAAATCTTGAGCTCTTGACCGTGTAACGACTTTCACCTAACCCCCGGTTATACTAGAAATCATGACCACATCACGATCGTCGGCTAGGACTTTTACGTTAGATTTGGACCTATGATCGTATCAAACATTATTACCCCGAAATTGGATTTCCCTCCGATGGGTTTCTAAGGTGATGGTCCTATCTTGCCATGACATATGAAATGTATGTATGCTGAGGTGCATTATCACATCCTTGAGCCCTCAAAACTACCTAAGAACTTTCGTCGTTTTAGGCAAAAACCCTAAACACTTCCAAAATACCCTAAACCCTAAAATAACCATAAACCATAACCTTAAAAAAATTAAAACCCTAACCCTAAGAGAGAGATATAGAAAGTGCAGCCAGTTGGACGGGCTTTTTAGTTAAATCAGACTATATGCCTAATTAATTTTAAAACAGGCCTAAAGGCCTAATTAAAAATAAAAACCGGCCTATAGGCCTTATTTTGCCTATATATTCATATACTTAATAAAACTAAATTGATATCCTTAATTTTATGCCTATATAAATTAAATTTATGTGTTAACTCGAACTGTTTGATAATATGTTAAAAAAACAAAGTATAAATAGAAGTAACAATAGAAGTGGGCACTTTTGTTAGCATGACATAAAACATAATAAAGATAGAAGACAATAAATTATTTATGTAGTTCAGTTTCCCTACGTCTATAGAGCGTAGCTCAATTAGATGAATTCACTATCTTTGATCTCAATACAACAAGTGACCTTAGTTTTATCAATTCCCGGTAAAACAACCTTGTTTTTATATCCAAAGACTAAATATCTCACCTTCACATTCTCCCTTTAATAACTTAGATTATAAAATCAAATAACAAACTGAATTTACTATCTCAAATGCACTCTCACAAAAATGCTCCTTTATGAATTGATACATGCTCCCAATAATACTCAGTACATAAACCTATACAAGTCTCTCAAATGTATAGAATTTTGAGACTTACTAACATACTAGAGATCAATCACAAACAAATCCCTAGTAAACGACAACTAAAATAGCTAAATACAATATACTAATAAAAACCATAGTAAAGTGGAATGTTTTGAAGATATGTTTTCAATGCCCTCAATCCAATCTTCATAAAGCAAGGGATCCGATTACTTGCTCTAATCCAATCCAATCTTCAAGATGTGTTCCTCCAAATAGATTGATAGGCTTGAATACTTCTACAATATCAACATCGATTATTGCCCAAATATATTGTTTCAAAAATTGCCAACTTTAAATATGACAAGTAAGTTGTCTATCGCAGTGATGACCGAATTAGGCATTTTCATTGGCACATAAACAACCACTTCAAAAACTTGCCTCAACAATCTACCCTATTGGTGAATTTTTGAACAAAATCATTGTAACACCCCTTGCCCGACCCGATCGCCGGGTCTGAGCGACAGGATGCCACATTCGTTGCCGAAGCAACTTCCATAAAATTACAATAAATATATAAATCAAACACATGTTTATGACTTAAACTCATTCATAACATGATTCTAAAACTTTTCCAAATCCAAATCGAACTTATGACATCTCTCTTATTGACCCGAGCACGAAATAAGACCAAATTGCAAAGTTTTGAAAATTTAGGGTCGATGTCGTGATATCACCTTCTCCGCGTAGTGACGTGGCCAAATAGTTTGTCACGTCATGACGTCAAGCCACTTGACATCACATGCTTTTGGTTGGTGTTGCAACGATGAGATGTGATCGTCGGGACGAGGGATTTGTTTTTGGTACAAATTAGGCCATCTGATACCTATTTTAAGCCATCTATGCCACTGACCCATTTGGTGCATATTTGCAACTTTATTCGTGCACAAAACCAACCAAAATACCATCCAAAACTATTGTTTAACCATTTCTAAATTCACACCAACATTCAACTATGTCATTTTAAGCTCATATATGTCAAGTTAAATACCCTTCATAGGTCCCAACACAATTGTCAAATTATGCATAGTCACATATATGATCACTAACCAAGGTTTAAAATAAACCATCAATTAAAAGTTAACAAACATATAAGTTCCTATGTACAAGCCACATAGCCGGGCTAAAACGATCAAAAGACTATCGAGTTTAAGGTAAGATAGTGTTGTACTAAAGTTGATTCGATCTATAGGTAGGATAGTATGATCACTATATTAATTACATATATATTCAAACACAATTACACCATATGAACTTACCTGAAAAAATCGGCGGACAAGTTGAATTGCATGGACTATTCGGTAATTTTGCTTTTTCCCGGTCATCCTCGGTTTGATTCAAATATTGATCTATATGATAATTTAATTTATCAAATTCAAACAATTTATAACAGTCTACTAAATGTATGAATCAACCCAATTTCATTTCTCAAATGTCCCTAAAATTTTGCATTTTATTCAATTTACTCCTTAAAATTGAAACTTCCATACCTTTCAAATTTGAGCTTCGATTTTGAAATCGATATCAATTTTATCCTTCTAAATCCCTCTATTATTTATAATTACAAAAAATTAACATCAATTTCAAAATTTATGCACTTTAGTCCCCATGTTTAAAAATGAACAATTAAACTTTACAAACTAGTCCTTTTTCATATCTAAGCTTAAAATCTAACAAATTAACACCAATTTCATCTAGTATTTATTAATAGAAACTTTTGAAAATTTTAACAGTTTTACAAATTGGTACACGGGTTAGCTAAAGCAAGTTCCTAGGACCTCAAAAACATAAAAATTACAAGAAAATAATTAAATCGAACTTACTAGTTGAAGGTCGAATGGTTAGAAAGTTTCAACCCTATTTATTTCTTTTTTTTGTTCATGAGAGAAAGAAGATGAATTGAAGAGTATTTTATTTTCATTTTATTTTGGCTTATATACTTAAGTTAATAACTAATTAACCTTAGTTACTTTAATTAAACTTAATTACTTAACCTTAATGACAATTAACATAATTGGTGGATGCTAAATGTATCCTACCATTGTTTGTCACATATAGAGGGGCCTAATTGCTTAATTGGTCCCTCAATTAATTAAAATTCCATAGCAATTACCACTTTTACAATTTAGTCATTGTACCTTAATTAACTATCCAAACGACAAAATTAACGGAACAAAATTTAATTAAACTTTATACTAACGTCGTAAATATTAAATATTAATATTTACAGACTCGATTAAAAAATGAGGTTTCAAAACCACCATTTTCAACACCACCGACTTTCAAATTGTTACAATCATGCAAATCAAGAAGCTAATAAACATAATAACCATAACTCACCCTCATCTCAGTTCAATTAATCCATCATACCTAGCTTAGAACATAATTAAGCATGTTAACCATCAATGCTTTGCCTATAATTTGCATAAATAATCAAAATACTATAATTATATCTAAATAAGACTTGGATAAGTAAAATGTGCACCAAAGTAATATATCCAACAATTATAAAAGTTTAAAAGTTCTTGATTACAAGATTTCAAAAGAAAATAAAAATTAGAGCTAAAAAAATTCAAGAATAACTTCTAAGTTTATACCCCCCTTTTGATAAAAAAATATTTCCAAATAATTAGTCCCTTGGGGGAGCAATTGTAGGGCAATTTCTCGATCTCTGATCTTTTGTATCACCTTGACCTTAGCTCAAAGCTTTGCAATGATGTTGTTGTGTGAATCAGTAGAGGAAGTGAGTTTATCAATCATTCCTCTTCTTTTTTAAAAACCTATAAGGTTAGACACAATCCCTGGGACAATGGGAACTTCTAAAGCCCGTTGAATTGAGTCATTTGTAGATTCTTCTTCCTCAAATACATTAGATTGCTCTTCAGGATTAGTGTGTTTCCCCTCGATCCATTTCGAAAAGAACTTTAACTCAATAACTGCCCTCTCAACTTGCTTATTGACTTTAAAAAGCCTTGGATTCTGCTTGAAAAGCACTTGAAAATGAAGGAAGGAAATGGTAAGAGATACCTTCCAAGGACCTTTTCAGCATGTTTGACAATTTCTTCAGAAACAAGAAGACCCAAATCAAATTTTACCAATTCAACCACCTTTCTAGGCAGCACTAGAGCTCGTTTGCTAATTGCATCTCTTTGGCTATTTGGGAGCCAATTCTTGGTGGCAATGGCATAAAAAGCAACATAAGTAGTGAACAAGGACAGTGCATGAATGTTACTGATAATGCGCTTAATTGAAATATTTTTATTAATTATTTTAATTAATTTTAGACATAAATTTTACCTAATTTGGTACTTAAAAAATCAATTTCTATGTAGATACAACTATTGTCCAATGTGTCACGAAACAAGCAGATATGTGGATTGCACGAAAGATTCGACACGAGAACTCAAGTTGGCACGCAAGATGAAGATTTTAAGATTATTTTATTATTATATCTATTAAGATTTCTTGTATTTTTAAGTTTGTCTCTTTATTTTAGGTTTTATTAGCTTAAGTTATTATTATATAACAAAAGGTGAATAGTACAGGATAGCGTTAATAGCAACCCTTCTTTTAGGTTTAAGTTTTATTTTATTTATTATATATAAATTAGATAGTTTAGAAAAGGTGTTGCACACCATTTTAGCTTTCTGAGGTTTATATATTATATTATATATATAGTTAGAGAGGTAGAAATGGGAGGCGCAATAGCACATGACTCAAAATCATTGCAATTTTTCTTTTTATTTTCTTTAATAAAAATTTTCTTTTTTTAATTTCTTTTGTTTTTCCTTTGATTGTTCTTGATTTTTGTGAATTAGTTTGATCTAGCTTTAAGTCGATTTTTGATTCGGTCTTTGGAATTGTGAGTTTTGAAACCATATGCAAAATTCTTTATTTCAATATTTGTTACTTTTCCAGTTAAGGAGAGAGACTCTATCACCTCATAAATTCGTATTAATATCAAGTAAAAAAGAGCTCATTGATTCGGTGTTGTACGACATACAATTGGAAGAATCGATATAATAAGTTGTCGTATTCAGTCTACCGAAGAACAAATTGGCCTGTCTAGTTCAGTGGTTGCATCCATCAAGGGAGATGAAAATTAGATTTAAGCGACCTACGTGGTTGAGGTAGTTGATTCAAGTTGAGCCTTTCTAGTTTGCAAGGTTGTCGTAAAGTTAAATCGTGGATGCGTGTTTCGTGGTTGTTCGTTCGGTAAGGGTTAGTTGTTAGGTGTTTTTGCAAATTGTTTACACATGAAAAGATTGGTGATCTGAGGTATCCTCGATCAATATAAACAACTTATCGGTTGAAGAAGAAGACTTGTTATCAAGGATCGATTAGAAACCGGAACCAAAGTTGAGCCTCAAGCTAGAATATCATCACATAAGTTTGTTCAATATGATCTTTTTTTTTTCTATTTATTTTACTGTTATTTCAATTTTAAATATTTCTATTAGTTTTATTTTAATCATATTTAATGCCCTCCTTTTTATTTTTATTTTTTATAGATTATCATATGTCATAGGCATGGCAACTGCCTGAGATTCAACCTGGTTAAACTGAACAACAATTTTAGATATCCAAGTTTCAATGGGATCGAACCTACGCCCTATACTGCTATTCATAAACTGTTTAGGCATAGAAATATTATTTTTTTGTGGATTCAACACCCATCAAACTTTGGTGCCATTGTCGGGGACTAATGCTAACTCTTTTTTTACCAGGTTTGGAGGTCCCAACTGCTTAAGCAAGATCTAAAGTAGAGAAGACTGCTTGTGAAAAAAAAGAATTTTAAAAAAAATTGAACGATTGAAGGTATTCCATTATGGTCGCAAATTATCAACTATTTGAGTTTATGTTTGATTATCCCAAGAGAAAATAAGAGGTAAATGTATCTTCCATGGAAAGTACACTTAGTGATATTTTTAATATTGTTCATCGTATTGGTACATAAAATATGACACCAGTCACAGTTTGTGGCTTATGTATTGTACCCAACCATGTGATAGAAGCATGTCCTCTTTAGGAGGACGATTATCCGAGACAATTTAGCACTATTGGAAGTTTCCACTGATGATACAACTCATCTTTTGAGACATACAATTATGGATGGAGAGATCACTCCGATTTAGGCTATGTAATGGTACAACAATTCGATCCATAATATCAGCTTATGTAACACCCCTCGCTTGAGCTGATCGCTAAGTCTAAGTCACAAGATGCTACGACCATTGTTGGAGCAAATACGAGCAATCATACACTTTCCAACCATTTAAACATGTAATTAAACATTAAACACTTTCAAAACATGTCACACAATCATTTTTGGGTCTCACATGGGCTTATGAAAGCTCTTTAGTTAACCCTAGTATGAATTAGGATCAAAATGCAAAGTTTTCAAAAGTTTCGGGCTGACTTGCTAACCTCAAAGTTTCCTCGTCACAAATTCGTCTACTTAGTGAGTCACGTCAGAACAACATGTATACCCACTTTATGACGCCACTTACTGTCGGACGAGGTTGGGATGTCAAAAAGCCCTCGTTGCAACGTTGCCCCTTTTTTGCCAAAATACATATTCGATACCTAAGCAATTGACCTCAAACCACACCTAATAGTTCATTCAATCATTTCCAACTCTTCTTATGTCAAAATATGATAAAATAAACCAAAACAAACTTATAACATTGAAACAAACTAATTAACATATCATTCAATTCATAATCATCATTTGTTCACCTAAACAATTTAAAACAAGCCAACACCTTTAGCATATACATATGTGCATATCTTTGTGCATCAAAATTTTGCATTCACATAGACTAGATCAACATAAGAATAAAATATAAAGCTACACACTTACATACCATAATCAACCATTAATATTATTATTTCCTAACCATTCATCAATTTATCCATTTTAATTTATTCACTATCAACGTTAGAGACTTTAACTATGCAAAGCTTGTGATTTTTATTCATCAAAGCATTCATCATGATCAAAACATGCACATATAAATACACACCCTGGTAAGCAAACAAAATTCAACCATTCTCACTTTTATCATACAATATCTAAATTAAAAAGACTATTAGCATCCTAAAGACCTTATATATACATGCCATATAGGCTTGACTCAGAAGAACATAATTCTACCATCTTTGATAGTGCGAGCTTCTCCGCTGACTGGCTCAGTAAGATCTGTATGGTGATAATATACATGGAAGGAAAAACAACCAAACTAAGCATTAAGAATGCTTAGTAAGTTTAGATAGAGTTGCTAAACTTACCTTGATCCATTAAAGCATAAAGAAAATGCCATACATTTTGACATTCAAAAGTGGCTATTCTTGGCACATATTTGCACATTTGCTAACATTATCAACTAAATAGGTCAGTCATAATTACAAATCGTGAGAAAGATTTAAGACATTAATACAATCCAATACTTATCACATATCAAATATCAAACATATACTATCCCATTTCCAATTTGTATTTAAGTTTCCATTTCTATTTAATTTAACATTGCCCGATGAAACTATAGTAAAACAGACTTGGATACACGGGAATAAGCTGCTCACACAAGCTGACATTATAATAGAGTTGCTCACACAAGTTGACATTATATCGAGGTTACCCGTCTAGGTTAAACCTACAATATGTATAACCTGAGTATCTACAACAAATGCTAGATCTAGTAATAACATGTAAAATCCCTTATAAAACACGCGTATAACCCTAATGGCATGCCATACGTATCCAAACATTTTACTAAGTTCACACGGGCATCATTTTTGTATACATGTCATAACCAATCCCTATAAATAATTACATATTTCATTCATAAGTTTCATAATTAGTCAGCATTCACATTTGCACCTTGTACTATTTCATAATCGCCAATGTTCACATGACTTTTCAATTTAGTCTATTTTAAGCCACAAATGCCAAGTTCACTAAATTCTATTGAAATCTAACATATAGATAAAATCAAACACAATTCATACGTAATATAAAATATGACAGTAAGTTCCATATGAAATTAACTGTTCAAAATATATAAAATGTACTTTAAGGGCTAATTTGCAATTTTAGCTTTTTCCCGATCAACTCCACTTCGACCCGATTCTTGATCTAAACAATCATTTTATATCATCAATCAATACAAAAATATCTCCATAATGTCTAAAATTTTATATGAACAATATTTTTATATATCTAAAATTTTACATTTTATTCAATTTAGTCCCTAAACTCGAGATAGTCATAACTTTCAATTCCTAGCTTCAGATTAAAATATGATTTCACATATATTCGTTAAGGACTCTCTACTTCCTATTCCTACCAAAATTTAACAATTTTTTTACATTTTATTCAATTTGGTTCCTAATGTACAAAACTAATTATTAAGCTTTACAAATTAGTCATTTTCTTAAACTAAGCTTAATTTGTAACAATTTCATACCAATTTAATTCAATTCTCAACAATGGAAACTTAGCAAAATTTTACCAATAGAACAAATTGATCAATGGGTTAGCTGAATCAAGCTCCTATGATAAAAAAAATCCATAAAAATCAAAGAAGAATGGTTATGGATTTAGTTGTAAAAATGATCAAAAGCCCAACTAGATTTTTCAAGCCTTCAAAAATTGTGGACGATAAGTTTGGGGATACCCTTCACCCGTATTCAACACCGGAATAGAGTTACTGAGCATTACCGAACTTACAACACTTTTAAACATACATTTCATATACAATTTATCAATTCAAATACAATTCAATCATAACCAATCATAATATCCCTTAAATTAGCCTACGAGGCTCAAAACATGTAACATCCTAAAAATTTGAGTATCGAAATGTTGCATGTTTTTGGTGCTTAGCTTGTGAATGATTAAATTTATGTGCTTAATATATAGTCTTGAGAAGGCTCGGGATTTATTCGGTATTAGAATAAATTTTAGAAATGAGTACTTTATTGAAGTGGATCAAGTGACCCTGATACTTAAGGTAATTGAGTGTCAAAATCTAGCACAAGATGAGCTAGTAGCAAGGTGGAATTGGCGCCATGAGTGTAGCTTGAGGGGAGAGGTTCGAATCCCATGGATAGCATTTTGGTGACATTTATTTTTGCTCTTTCTTAGCAAGTGTCGGCCAAGCTCTATTCTTGGTAAGGATGGACCAATTCTTTTATGGTAAGGTGGCTAAAGGTTATGGCAAACATGAATTTAGGGATAGAATTTGCTTGATTTTGGGGATAGGATTTCTAAACTTTTGGAAGGTGGAGGAACATAAGGCACCTCTTAAGGGAGAGTGTTTTGGAAAGTTAAGATGGCCAAGTTTGACCATGTTTTTGGACGGAATAGGGGGCTAAGGGGGGAGGCCGAATTTTGGTGATAGGTTTGGTATGGTTAGTAGCTTTTGGGTAATTCCATTTGGTCACTTTTGTTTTTACAAGACATCTTTTTCTCTTTTCATCTCATGCTCTCAAAAAAACCGAATGTGTATTGGCTAGGAAGAATTATCTTTGTTTCACCTTTTAGTCATATTTTGTCAATTCAATTTGTGTCTCTTTTCTAGTGCCATAAACATCAAAAGCAAACATCATCACTTCCTTCTCTCCCATGGCCGAATGCACCATTGTTTCAAACCCTCTCTCTTTGCTTTTCTCTTATCTTTGAAAATTTAAATCATAAACCTCACATCCTCATTCTCTTTCTTTCTTCTTTTATTTTCTTTTCAACCATACTTCCTTCATCATTTTTCTCACATGGCCGAATGTTAGACTACTTCCATAGTCGAACCATTCTTTTCTCTCCTTTGTTTTTATCAAAGCTGAATCTTCTCTTCATCTATATTGTTTTGTTGATTATTCTTTCAACCTTCGTTTAAGCAATCGTGTTATAAAGAAGGCCGAACTCGGAGTATTCGTTATTATAGTGACTCGCTAGAAATCGAGTCGAAGTGTTAAGGTAAGGGTTCCTATCAAGGATTTCTATATTACACGTCATATCATTATAGAAGGATTACTAATCGATTTCATTTTAGGTGACATCATCGCTTGATTCTCATTTTGTAATATCCCGGGTTAGGGGCTATTTTGTTGTTGCATGTTATTGCATGTGTTTGGTGTGCTGTGTTGCTATTTCGGTGTTTTAGGGGCTTAATTGTAGGCTAGGAGTGTGCCTGAGTGAATGGGAAAATTTTGGTTTTTGGGTGTTAAGTCAGGGGAGCTGTTGGAGCTAGGGTATAAGGGTTTTCTTTGGTATTTTATTGCACAAGTGAAGAGCTGGCAGAGTGGCAAGGGAGGAGCTTGGTGTGGCGTCAACTTCAAGGAGCAAAGGTCTGGTGTTCGAGCTGCAGAGTTCCCTTTTTGGTCACTCATTTTGGACGGCATAGGAGGGAGAAGTTGGTTGGAGTTCAAATTCCCCTTGGACTTGGTCAAGTGATGAGGTGGTGGGAAGAGAGGAAAAAGGGGAGTGTGACTTGGTCCACTCATTTGAAATGAGTGGTGGTGAGTACTTGGGGGGATTTGGCCGAAATTTGGGGGAGTTGGAGGGAGAAGTGACGGCATAGTGTGGGTGAGGGGAAGGCCGAATGTACCTTGGCACTTTGGTACATTTTCGGTCAAGTTTTTGGTAAGCAAAAATTCCCTTTTTGTTCACTTTGGAAACCGAAAGTCTAAGCATCTCTTTTGACATATTTTCTTAGTATGTTCGGTCACTTTTTGAGTCAAGAGCAAAAGTTTAGTTAGCCGAAATTCCTTTGGTCTTCACTCATTATTTGGTTTTCTTTGCTTCCTAAAACCGTAAGTCAAAAGGTGTGCTTGCCGAATTTCTTTTGCACTTTGTCTTCTACATTTTGTGTTGTTAGCCGAATGCTCTTCTAGTTTCTTTCTTCTTTTCAGTTGTGTAAACCGAAAGTCATCTCTCAAAATACTTCCATCATTTCTTTTCTTCCCAAAATCTTAAGCCGAACCTCTCTTCTATTGTTGCCGATTTTTCTCTTTTTCTTAAACCATCTTGCCGAAATTCCATTTTCACTCTACTCTCATCTCATATTTGTTTTCTCTCTTCTCTCATTCAGAACCGATCACAGGTGTGTTAAACATCTAAAAGCAAATTCTTTTCTTTTTATTCGAGGTGCTGGCCGAATCTATTCTCCTCTGTTAGTTTTCTTTTTTGGCTGAATATCTCCCCTTCTCCTAGTAGTTGTTGTGGCCGAATATCAGTAGAGGGTTGGGATCCTTGCTTCAATCGTGGGTGGTGGTAAGCTTTTGGCCGAATAGCCATTTCTTCTTTTTTCTGTTCTTGATCGTTTGGTTTGGTTAAGAGCCGAATGTGGCCTTGTGGTTGAGAGTTAACCTTTGGTATTGAAACCGATTGCATTATAGGTCATTTGGATTTTGGATACGATCAAGTGGAGCCTTCGTTCTCTGATCAGCCAAGTGGGGTAAGTATTGGTAAGGGCCGGTTCTATTAGTTGATTCCTTTACCTCATTAAGCCAAGATAATTAGGGATTAATGGTTCTTTTCTAGGTGGAGGCCGATTGTCAAAGAGAACCACTACTGGTTCGGGGTTTGGTTGGAAACCAAACCATTCGCAAGTGTAAGGTAATGGCTTAATGTTGATCCCTTGGTTAATGGTTGTTGGCCGAATGCTAGTGATGCCTAACCCCTAATGTTTGGCCGATTGTAGGAGTTAGTAATCGAGGGACTTAGATCGTTTTCGTTGGGATTCTAGACTCGTATTTATCAGGTGTGTAACTAACACACTTCTGTTTAGTAATATGATTGATAACCTGTGTGATAATTAATGAAACAGTGATGATTGATAGGATACCCTAATGGGTATGATTCTGGACTCGGGTAAGTCAGTATTATTATTATGAGTTTAATGATGATCTATATGTTACCATGACTGTGGATATATGTGTGACATGGGATATGAGATTAGACATATTAGCATGATATGCATGATTGTATGATATGCATGATTACATGAGTATGGTATGTTGATGGGCGATACGAGTGGAGGGAGCAGTGATATTTTGTGCTGACGAGCACCAGTGTTTTGGTAACACAACTTTGTGACTTTGGGTCACCAGAGGTTTGGCACCTCCAGAGGTTTGGTACCTCAGCGTCTCGTCCCTGTGGTTAACACCACCGTGGGTTGGCCCCACTTGTGAGATACGGGATTGACGCCAGTGATTTGGCATCACACGATGGGTTGGCCCCATCACCAGATTTGTGACTACGGTCACCAGTGCTTTGGTAGCACATTGTGTCTTTGGGACACCAGAGGTTTGGCACCTCATTGCGACTTGTCCCTGTGGTTTGACCACCGTGGGTTGGCCCCACTTGAGATATGGGATCGTCTGCTAGTGATTTGGTATCACACGATGGGTTGGCCCCATCATCATTGGATTTGTGACTTCGGTCACCAGTGCTTTGGTAGCACATTGTGTCTTTGGGACACCAGTGGTTTGGTACCACATTGACGGATATTGTGTCTTTGGGACACCAGTGTTTTGGTAACACATTGTGACTATATGTCACCAGTGGTTTGGCACCACCAGTGGTTTGGTACCACACGGGGTAGAAAAGGCAATATGGATGGTTAGGATCAGGTTGCATTAATTATGTTGCTATGTATGATATGTGTTAGCATGTTGTTTCTTCGGGAGCGGGATTTACACACTGAGTCACTCGACTCACCCTCTCCTTTGACATTTCAGGTGACTCGTAGACGCGGACATGGAGCCGGGATGGACTCGGGGTGCACATGCCATGCTTTAATAAAAGTTTTGCTCAGACTATTGCATTTGGGTACTTTAGCTTATTTACTTTTATTTGGGTTTTAAATTGGATTTGTAAAAGGCCTTTAATTTATGTTTTATAATGTTTGATGTTTTAATTTGATTCTAATATGCCTTAACAAAATAAGTTGGTATGAGTTTTACTAAAACTTGGAAAGATAATGATTTCAAAATCATAACGCAATGTGTTTTTAAACTATACCATCGGGTATCACACTAAGTCTTTATGATAAACAAATACAAACGGTTTTCAATTCAAACTTGTAGTTCTCCTAAGTTTAAAAGTGTTTTATGTATCACAAAGAAACTATTGAGGTTTCAAATGGAAGTTTTCAAAATATCCGGGTTTCAAATACACCATTTGATTTAAAACAAGCCTACTTAAATTTTCTTCAAGTACACTATGTTTTCACCCCGCTTTTAAACGAAAAATCTGATCTCTCAAAAACGTTTTCCCCGTAACATACCAGATTCGGACGTGGTGTCTTGTCCGGGTTTGGGGTGTTACACATTTCGAGAACATAAGGATATTTATTTTTGTGGTAAGCCAATTTCGCCTTAAAACCGATAGTCATAAATTTCGATATACTTTTTAGTCGGACTAATGATCTTTTGTCAATGGAGGCAATCAAGATAGGGACGAAAAGGGTGGTGAGTGGTGTTCGGAAGAGGGGTGGTTCCGCTATTTCCCCTAAATTTAAGCGAAAGGCTGTTTCGGGAATCAGAGACTTTCCACCGGGTTGTGGACCCTCATCCGAGGAGAATCTATTAATTGAAGTCGTTCTGAGCCTTTGTTTGTTCGTGGATATTCAGCGGGTAACGAACCATCAATCGGGGAGAAACCACAAATAGAAGTTGTTCAAAATTCCGAGGGTAAAAGTTTAGATCGCTTGTTTTAAGAATATATTTGTAAATAAGTATTAGTGTTCTAATCCATCGTGATGTGTGTTTAGGTATCGACGAGCGGGAAAGTATAGTTCTCACCGTAATCAGGTGTGTAACTTCACACTTATATTTCGAGTTGGATGTTATACCGTAAGCATTAGGATAGAAATTGTAAAGAGGGCAAAATCAGAAAATACGGTATAATTAACACTTTTGTGTAAATGTATGAAAACGGTATCTAAGTCGTGGAAATTACGAAATCGCCCTCAATGGGTTAAATGGATAAATAGTAAATTTTTTTTATGCCTCACTATATATATGGGCCAAAACTGCTAGATCGATATATGGGCCAAAACTGCTAGATCGATAAATGGGCTAAAATGCTATTTTGACTAATGGGCCAAATTGATAACTTGTAATATGGGCTTTTTGTTGAAATTTACCTTATGAATATATTGTTATGCATTATATATATATATATATATATATATATACATGACTGCATGGGTTGGGATAATTGACGAGGAGAAGAAAGGCCTGTTGCCAAAATCTAGTTCGGTGGCTCTGCCACAAATATTTTAAATGGCTTAATGCGTCTAGTTCGGTGACTCTGTCACAATCTAGTTCGGTGGCTCTGCCACAAATATTTTAATTGGCTTAATGCCTGCTATTGGTGTGTTGGCAGATTGGGTTGACTTGGTCCCCACAGGTGTGATGGTTGGTACGGGTGGTGTGTAGCGGATGGAAATTAGGCTTGGTTGGGAATTGCATATCACATGCATTATTTTTATATTTGATTTATATAAATTGTACATTTGTAAATGGGCTCAAGCCCAATTAATTGCTGAAATGATTTTGGCCCAGTGAACACGGTAAGTGGGTTACACACTGAGTTCTAAGTAACTCACCCTGTTTATCTTACCCTTCTCAGGTAATAATAATTGATGGAGGCTTGGGCCGGGGGTGACTTCGTGTGGAGGCCATACTACGAATGATGAGTTATAAAAACTTTGAACTTCTTTTAAGTATTTTTATTTAAGTACCATTTCAATTGCGATGTAATAAGGCCTCTAGTATTATTTTTATGGATTTTTATGCGTGGATGGATTTTAATATGTTTTAGATACTTGAATGGGGCTATTAAATTTTTATAAATGTTTTCTTAAACTTGCGTATAAAAAAAAAGGGGGTTTTTCTTAAATATCACTTACTCGTAAAATTTTGTGAAAACTCTTTTATAAATTTATTTCAACCAATTATTTAAGTTTTTATCCAATTATTTCTCTGAAAATCAAATTGTAAACTCTTATGTTTTAAAATCATGGTTTTCAAATAAATCTCGATTTTTTTATAAACTCCATCTTAAAAATCGTTTTGAAGAATTGTTTTCATTAAAAGCATTGATGTCTGGACATAAGTTCGAATTGTGTGGCATGCCAAGTCTGGTCTTAACGCATAGGCCGGGTTTGGGGTGTTACATTTATGGTATCAGAGCCAGTTTCAAAACTCGGCTGTGGTTTGGGTTCAACAATAATTTTTGTTTAAAAACTGCTTAAATTTCTAGATATTATGTTTTAAAGGTAGTATGGCACCACGAGCATCCGACACCAAGTCAAGTAAGTATTTGTATATTGAATGTTTATTATTGTGATATGATCATAGGAACACTTTAGAACTTCTAGTTTTAAGTGTTGAAAACGGTAGAGATTGAGACTATAGGATGTTATTACGAAAACAAATTTACCTCTTATATCTGATAAAATATTGTTAATAAACACTTAAATAGTATTCTGATTCATAAAACTTGTAATTAGATAAAACCGAATTAGTCATTATGAGTACTAGAGGACGTGGTCGTGGACGCGGTAGACGTGGCCGTGGTAGAGGATGAGGTGCTGCGTCTGAAGCACCAGGTCATATACCAGAAATGGATGCACCTGTGTCACCCGGGAGTGAGACTGGATCACATGATCATACGAGAGAGGACAATACATTGACGCAAGCAATGGTGCGAGTCCTAGAAAGGGTTGCTGGGACTAGAACTGGTCTAGCAGTTCGTGGATCAATATTGGAACGACTCAAGTCAAGTGGTGCCGAGGTTTTTAGAGGTGTCTCCGGTGTAGCTCCAAGTGTTGCGGAATACTGGCTCGAGGCTGTAGAAAAGATTATGGATGATCTGGAGTGCACCGTCGAGCAGAAACTGAGAGGAGCCGTGTCCTTGCTAAGGGACGAGGCGTATCAATGGTGGCTTACTGTTCGAGAAGGCACCGAGGCTGCATTGGTTACTTGGGATTTCTTTAAAGTTGCTTTTCAAGGGAAGTATGTCGGGACAAGTTATATTGATGCCTGGAGGAAAGAATTCCTGAATTTGGTTCAAGGAAATAAGACGGTGGTAGCTTACGAGGCAGAATTTCTTCGCTTGAGCCGTTCTGCTCGCACAATAGTGCCGAATGATCATGAGCGCTGTGTACACTTTAAAGATGGGCTGAATGATGAGTTGCGGGTACTGATAGCCCCACAACAAGTACGGACTTTTACCTCGCTTGTAGAGAAAGCCAAGATAGCCGAAGAGGCTAAGAACTCAGAACGCCAGAACCGGGAAAGAGTCAGAGGCAAGAGGGATTTTAAGTACTAGGGTTCTTCTAAAGGGTTCCAGAAGAGGCCTCGAAATGATGAGACAGCTCAAGCTAGAGCACCTGTGACTACCAATCAGAGTCGAGACTGTGCTGACTGTGGGAAACGACACCCTGGGGAATGCTGGAGGAAAACTGGTGCCTGTTATAAATGTGGTTCCAAGGATCATCAGTATAAGAATTGCCCACGACGGACTGATACGACTCAGGAAGTTCGTAACCTGATGCTCAGCCAGCTAGAGGCACTCAACAGCCACCGAGAGGCCGTGGACCAGGTCGTGGTGGTAATGGTGTTGGAGTGGTCAAGGTACACCGGGTCGAGGTAATGGCTTCAGAGGTAATGCAGAAGTAAGACAACCGGGATTGGTCTATGCGGTCAGGCGACGGGAAGATGGCGATGCACCTGATGTGATAATTGGTACGTTCTTCATCTTTGATGTACCTGTTACTGCTTTGATAGATATCGGGTCTACCCACTCGTATGTTGCTAGTGCCATATCTGGAAACCTGAATATTAGATCTGAGATTACCAATAGAGAGATGACGGTACTTAGTCCTTTAGGACAGTCTGTAATTGTGAATAAACTGTTTAGAGACGTGCCCTTGGAAATTCAAAGAGAAATATTCTTATCGGACTTGATGGAATTGCCTTTCGGCGAGTTTGATCTTATTTTGGGCATGGATTGGTTGGTGAAGCACCGGGCGCAATTGGATTGTGCCGAAAAGGGATGTCAATAAGGACTGTGGATGATGAGGAGGTAGTAATGATAGGCGAGCGAAGGAACTTTTTGGCAAATGTGGTATCTGCTTTGAAGGTAGAAAAGTTGGTGTGAGAATGGTGAAAGAATTTCCAGATGTCTTTCCCGAAGAACTTCCGAGTCTACCTCCAGATCGAGAAGTAGAGTTTGGCATTGAGCTTTTGCCCGGAACGGCTCCGGTGTCCATTGCTCCTTATAGAATTGTGCCGAAGGAGTTAGCGGAGCTTAAAGCTCAAATTCAAGAATTGTTAGATCGGGGATTTATTCGACCGAGCGTGTCTCCATGGGGAGCACCGATTTTGTTCGTCAAGAAGAAGGATGGGTCGAAGCGAATGTGCATTGATTATAGGCAGTTGAATAAATTGACGATCAAGAATAGGTATCCATTGCCGAGAATCAACGATTTGTTTGATCAATTGAGAGGAGCTTCAGTTCTCTCCAAGATTGATTTGAGATCGGGTTATCATCAACTCAAGGTGAAAGAGGCAGACATTCATAAGACGGCATTCCGAACTCGTTATGGACATTATGAGTTTTTGGTGATGCCGTTTGGTTTGACCAATGCACCAGCTGCATTTATAGACATGATGAACCGATTCTTCCAACCTTATCTAGATCGGTTTGTAGTGGTGTTCATAGATGATATCTTGGTATATTCGAGGAATGAGGAAGAGCATGACTCACATTTGCGCATTGTGTTGCAAATTTTGCGAGATAAGCAACTTTATGCCAAATTCAGTAAATGCGAATTTTGGTTGAAGGGAGTGACTTTCTTGGGTCATGTGGTGTCAGCTGAAGGAATAAGAGTTGATCCTCGGAAGGTTGAGGCAGTGTTGGATTGGAAACCGCCGAAGTCAGTGGCTGAGATTCTGAGTTTCTTGGGTTTGGCTGGTTACTATAGACGCTTTGTTGAGGGGTTTTCGTTGATTGCTGCACCCCTAACTAAGCTGTTGCGAAAGGGAGTACCGTATGTGTGGACCGATAAACAACAAGAAAATTTCGAGAAACTGAAGAAGATTCTGACAGAAGCGCCAGTACTGATTCAACCTGAGGCTGGAAAAGAGTTTATCGTTTACTGTGATGCGTCACATACGGGTTTAGGATGTGTTCTGATGCAAAGTGGAAAGGTGGTGGCTTATGCTTCTCGACAGTTGAGGCCACATGAAGTCAACTATCCTACTCATGACTTGGAGTTGGCTGCGGTGGTGTTTGCCTTAAAGATTTGGAGGCACTATCTCTATGGTGAGAAGTCAATCATTTTTACGGGCCATAAGAGTCTTAAGTACCTCCTTACCCAAAAAGAGTTGAATTTGAGACAACGGAGATGGGTGGAGTTGTTAAAGGATTATGACTTCTCAATTGAGTACCATCCTGGAAAGGCTAACGTGGTGGCAGCTGCGTTGAGTCGTAAGGTAGTATCGGAGTTAAGAGCAATGTTTGCTCATCTCAGTTTGTATGAGGATGGCAGTCTGCTAGCGGAACTTCTGGTGAAGCCTCTGTGGTTGGAGCAAATCAAGGAAAAGCAGTTATCAGATGAAAAGTTGGGTCTTTTAATACAACAAGTGGAAAGTGGTATAATAGGGGACTTTGGATTAAACAAGGATGGCGTGCTGTGTTTTCGTGGAAGAGTTTGTATGCCCATGGATTCGGATTTGAGACAAATGATTCTACGAGAGGCGTATAGTAGCCCTTATGCTATGTACCCCGGAGGAAATAAGATGTATCAGGATCTCCGTGAGTAGTATTGGTGGCCAAGGTTAAAGCGGGAGGTTACTGATTTTATGGGAAAGTGTTTGACTTGTTAACAAGTGAAGGCGGAACATCAATACCATCGGGTTTATTGCAACGGATAAAGATTCCTCTATGGAAATGGGAGCGGATAATGATGGATTTTGTTAGTGGGTTACCCTTAACACCTACTAAGAAAGTCTGTTTGGGTGGTAGTAGATCAATTAACGAAGACTGCTCATTTTCTACCAGTTCGTACGGATTACTCATTGCAAAAGTTGGCTAAGCTATATGTATCTGAGACTGTGAGGTTGCATGGGGTACCAGAGTCTATCATATCGGACAGGGATCCCAGGTTTACATCACGGTTTTGGAAAGCTTTACATGAGGCTTTGGGAACAAGGTTAAACTTCAGTACGGCTTTTCATCCTCAGTCAGATGGTCAGTCAAAAAGAGTAATTCAGATTTTGGAAGACATGTTAAGAGGTTGTGTGATCGACTTCAGAGGTAGTTGGGAGGATTTTCTACCGTTGGCAGAGTTCGCGTATAATAACAGTTACCAATCCAGTATCCAAATGGCGCCCTATGAAGCGTTATATGGACGTAGGTGTCGTACCCCTACTTGTTGGACTGAATTGGGGGAACGACAGTTGTTGGGTCCTGAGTTGATTTCTGAGACGGAAGAAAACGTAAAGGTGATTCGAGCGCGGTTAAAGGACGCTTCGGATAGACAAAAGTCTTATGCGGATCTGAAGTGTAAGGATATTGAGGTTGCGGTGGGAGATCAGGTATTTCTGAAAGTCTCACCTTGGAAGAAGATTTTTAGATTTGGAAGGAAGGGCAAGTTGAGCCCTAGGTTCATTGGACCGTACCGTGTGTTGAAACGTGTAGGACCAGTGGCCTATCAGCTTGAATTACTTTCGGAGTTGAGTCAGATTCATAGTGTTTTTCACGTTTCTATGCTGAGGCGTTATAGATCGGATCTGTCTCACACAATACCGGTAGAAGAAGTGGAGTTGAGGTCAGACTTGTCTTTCGAGGAAGAACCAGTGAAAATCTTAGACCGTGATGTTAAGGTGTTAAGAAAGAAGACTGTGCCGTTGGTTAAGGTTCTATGGCGTAATCACGGAGCGGAGGAAGCTACGTGGGAGCCTGAGGATACAAGTCGGCAACATTATCCTCACCTCTTTTCACCAGATAAATTTCGAGGACGAAATTTTCTTTAAGGAGGGTAGAATTGTAACATCCTAAAAATTTGAGTATCGAAATGTTGCATGTTTTTGGTGCTTAGCTTGTGAATGATTAAATTTATGTACTTAATATATAGTCTTGAGAAGGCTCAGGATTTATTCGATATTAGAATAAATTTTAGAAATGAGTACTTTATTAAAGTGGATTAAGTGACCCTGATGCTTAAGGTAATTGAGTGTCAAAATCTAGCATAAGATGAGCTAGTAGCAAGGTGGAATTGGCGCCATGAGTGTAGCTTGAGGGGAGAGGTTCGAATCCCATGGATAGCATTTTGGTGACATTTATTTTTGCTCTTTCTTAGCAAGTGTCGGCCAAGCTCTATTCTTGGTAAGGATGGCCTAATTCTTTTATGGTAAGGTGGCTAAAGGTTATGGCAAACATGAATTTAGTGATAGAATTTGCTTGATTTTGGGGATAGGATTTCTAAACTTTTGGAAGGTGGAGGAACATAAGGCACCTCTTAAGGGAGAGTGTTTTGGAAAGTTAAGATGGCCAAGTTTGACCATGTTTTTGGACGGAATAGGGGGCTAAGGGGGGAGGCCGAATTTTGGTGATAGGTTTGGTATGGTTAGTAGCTTTTGGGTAATTCCATTTGGTCACTTTTGTTTTTACAAGACATCTTTTTCTCTTTTCATCTCATGCTCTCAAAAAAACCGAATGTGTATTGGCTAGGAAGAATTATCTTTGTTTCACCTTTTGGTCATATTTTGTCAATTCAATTTGTGTCTCTTTTCTAGTGCCATAAACATCAAAAGCAAATATCATCACTTCCTTCTCTCCCATGGCCGAATGCACCATTGTTTCAAACCCTCTCTCTTTGCTTTTCTCTTATCTTTGAAAATTTAAATCATAAACCTCAGATCCTCATTCTCTTTCTTTCTTCTTTTATTTTCTTTTCAACCATACTTCCTTCATCTTTTTTCTCACATGGCCGAATGTTAGACTACCTCCATAGTCGAACCATTCTTTTCTCTCCTTTGTTTTTATCAAAGCCGAATCTTCTCTTCATCTATATTGTTTTGTTGATTATTCTTTCAACCTTCATTTAAGCAATCGTGTTATAAAGAAGGCCGAACTCGGAGTATTCGTTATCATAGTGACTCGCTAGAAATCGAGTCGAAGTGTTAAGGTAAGGGTTCCTATCAAGGATTTCTATATTACTCGTCATATCATTATAGAAGGACTACTAATCGATTTCGTTTTAGGGGACGTTATCTCTTGATTCTCATTTTGAGAACATAAGGATATTTATTTTTGTGGTAAGCCAATTTCGCCTTAAAACCGATAGTCATAAATTTCGATATACTTTTTAGTCGGACTAATGATCTTTTATCAATGGAGGCAATCAAGATAGGGACGAAAAGGGTGGTGAGTAGTGTTCGAAAGAGGGGTGGTTCCGCTATTTCCCCTAAATTTAAGCGAAGGGCTGTTTCGGGAATCAGAGACTTTCCACCGGGTTGTGGACCCTCATTCGAGGAGAATCTATTAATTGAAGTCGTTCGTACTCCTGAGCCTTTGTTTGTTCGTGGATATTCAGCGGGTAACGAACCATCAATCGGGGAGAAACCACAAATAGAAGTTGTTCAAAATTTCGAGGGTAAAAGTTTAGATCGCTTATTTTAAGAATAGATTTGTAAATAAGTATTAGTGTTCTAATCCATCGTGATGTGTGTTTAGGTATCGACGAGTGGGAAAGTATAGTTCTCACCGTAATCAGGTATGTAACTTCACACTTATATTTCAAGTTGGATGTTATACCGTAAGCATTAGGATAGAAATTGTAAAGAGGGCAAAATCAAAAAATACGATATAATTAACACTTTTGTGTAAATGCATGAAAACGGTATCTAAGTCGTGGAAATTACGAAATCGCCCCCAATGGGTTAAATGGATAAATAGTAAATTTTTTTTTTATGCCTCACTATATATATTGGCCAAAACTGTTAGATCGATATAAGGGCCAAAACTGCTAGATCGATATATGGGCCAACACTGCTAGATCGATATATGGGCCAAAACTGCTAGATCGATATATGGGCCAAAATTGCTAGATCGTTAAATGGGCTAAAATGCTATTTTGACTAATGGGCCAAATTGATAACTTGTAATATGGGCTTTTTGTTGAAATTTACCTTATGAATATATTGTTATGCATTATATATATATACATGACTGCATGGGTTGGGATAATTGACGAAGAGAAGAAAGGCCTGTTGCCAAAATCTAGTTCGGTGGCTCTGCCACAAATATTTTAAATGGCTTAATGCCTCTAGTTCGGTGACTCTGTCACAATGTAGTTCGGTGGCTCTGCCACAAATATTTTAATTGGCTTAATGCCTGCTATTGGTGTGTTGGTGGGGTGGGTTGACTTGATCCCCACAGGTGTGATGGTTGGTACGGGTGGTGTGTAGCGGATAGAAATTAGGCTTGGTTGGGAATTGCATATCACATGCATTATTTTTATATTTGATTTATATAAATTGTACATTTTTAAATGGGCTCAAGCCCAATTAATTGCTGAAATGATTTTGGCCCAGTGAACACGGTAAGTGGGTTACACACTGAGTGCTAAGTAACTCACCCTGTTTATCTTACCCTTCTCAGGTAATAATAATTGTAACATCCCCAAACCAGGCCCACGAGCCTTGACCGGATCTGGTTATGTCACTGCAGAAAGACGGTTGAAAATCTTTTTGACTTTAGAATAAAACATTAAAATTTGTTAACTTTTGAAAACCTTGTCCATTTAAGAATAATATGAAAACCTTAGTGTTATAAAATGTCTGGATTAAAACTTTGGTATATACAGACTTTGACTAAATAGATTGCTAAAATAAAAATCATCTTTGTCTAGTAATTTAATTTAATCAAGACATAATTAAAATAATATCAAAGATAATAATAAGGCCCTTATTACAACCAATACTTAAAACAATTACTGAATAAAAAAAATGCTTAAAATGATTAAAATATCTCCCTCTGCATGGGCCACCTTGTGTCCTCTCCGAACCCAGTCCAACTTTACGCATCACCTGAAAATGTTAAAGGAGAAGGTGAGTCACCAAGACTCAATGTGTAACCCTTCCCCCGATTTAGTGCAACATCATACACAATTTATAACAAAGTAACATGCGCCAAATCATGCACCCAACCTAGCCATCCAAACGCCTTTCTCTACCCCGTGTGGTACCAAACCACTGGTGGTGCCAAACCACTGGTGACTTAAAGTCACGAAATCCGTCATATTGTGGTGCCAAACCACTGGTGACCTGAAGTCACAAATCAAATGATGGGGCCAACCCATCATGTGATACCAAATCACTGGCGTCAGTCCCATATCTCAAAGTGGGGCCAACCCACGGTGGTGCTAAGCCACAGGGACGAGACGCTATGAGGTGCCAAACCTCTGGAGGTGCCAAACCTCTGGTGACCGTAGTCACAATGTGGTACCAAACCACTGGTGTCCGTCGACACGAATATCACTGCCCCCTCCTCTCATCATCCCACATCAATTAATTATATAGCAGAATTCATGCCAACATATATTTAAATCACATATATCAAGTATGCCATGCTTCCCAAAAGCATCAAAAGTAAACTCATACTGACAGGAACTTACCTGAATCATCGCTTATACTGTTATGGTATTAAATCCAAAGCTACATAAACCAAATTTAGCGTACACAAACATTTAGCACAGTTAATTAATCATAAAGTGTGTATGTACACACCTGGAACTAACGAGAGCCTTAACTCCCGAAATAACCAATCGGCCACCCACAATATCCTTGCCCTATATTCGGCCAAACACAAGATTAGTGCCATGGCTTATTCGGCCAAACCCAATAAGTCTAAAGGGTAACTCTTAAACCCGAATCCTTACCTACACGCTTTTGAATACTAGCCCCAGCACACGATACATGAATCTGCTTCACCAAACTACAATCGGTCAATCAACAATATTCTAAACAATAACCATCGGCTTTTGAACACTAAAATAGACCTTACCCTCACTTACCGAATTTGATTGACAGAGAATGATGGTTCAGATCTACTGCTTTGAGATCCCGGAGCCCTAGGTGAAATCAGTTTCCATAGAAAGATTAGTCAACCATTAGTATACGCCGGATTTCGGCTTTTCCCTACCATCCAAAACGACAGAACTCAAGAGAGAAAAGAAATAGCCATTCGGCTAACACACTTACCTACCCAAACCGATTGGAAAACACTGAAAAGGAATCACCCTTGCTTTGATATTCGGCCAAGGCTACACCAAATAGAAGAAAGGAAATTCGGCACACCAAGGGAGTAGATTCGGCTATGATTGTTCAACACAATCAACCAAGGTTCGGCTTTGTAAGGAAGGAGAGGGAGTAAGAAAGTGAAATAAGAGTTTCGGCTAAGGGTTTGAGAAGAGAAAAGAAAGAAATAGATAGGAGATTAAGGTATAGGAGATTCGGCCAAGGTTTTAGAAGAAGAGAAGGGTTTTTGGTTTTGAGAGAATGAAAAAGGAAAAACAAAAAGATGGAGACTAGCCGAAATTATGAAGAAAATGCTAAGAAAATTCGGCTTCTCCCCCTCCCTATGCTTGCCGTCCATTCCTCTCCAAGGAGTTTAAAAATTCGGCCACTTCCTTGAATTACTCTTGGCCACTAGCTTAAAATTATTCAAATAATTTGAATTAAACAATTGCCTACTTTTTCTCCTTGCCACCCTTTAAAGATTAATCAAATAATATCTAATAAAAACATTATTATCCTTAGCACCTCTTCAAAACAAATAAAATAAAATATACTATAATATCACCACACTTCCAGCTGAATTAAAAATCAAAATACCAAGCTTATCTTTATCTTCCAAATGCCCATGTGCCGTCCAATTCACCCCACCTCTTCACACCAGCATGAAAAAAAAATAAAACCAAAGTGCTGCTTCTTTGATTCGAACCAACGACCTCACGCCCCAGCCCTCTCTTCCAACGTCCCTAGCCACTTCTCCCATTAGACTTTCATGTCATAAATCCCCATCATTTGATTATAAGACCTCCCTGCTTAAGCCCATCACCGCATACATAAAAATAAAACACAAAACGCTGCTCCAGCCACTCGAACCAAAGACCTGCGCCCATCGTCACCACAAGCTCTTCAGTGGCGCACGGAAGCCACTTTGCCAAGGCGCCGTTTTTGTCATAGCCTCGCCCCAGCTTCTTTTAAGGCCTCCTTCCTTTTAACACCAAAACCCAAAAAATAAAACACCCTGCTCCCACCTTGATTCGAACATGAGACCCCTTAGCACCCTGAGGCGTCACCTTCCCAAAGCCCCAAGTAGCGCCTCCATGCCACTCCACCAAAGCAATTCTTGTGTCTTAACCTTCCCAATATTTCTCTTAAGACACCTCTAGCCAAACTCCCCTTTTTAACCACTAAAAATAAAAAAATTTCCTAAGGCACCTCTTACCTTCTAGGGTTCTCCAAACCCCTAAAAACACGTCCAAACATACAATAACCCTACCATCACTTGAGTTATGCACTAAATGCATAACCCCTAGATCCCAGGTGTTACAATTCTACCCTTCTTAAAATAATTTCGTCTTCGAAATTACTTAGCTAGACTAACACCATACTACGCTATAGCTGCGCACTCTGATCTCAAAGAGCTAATATATCTTCCAGACACAGTTTCTAAGTCTACACCCCAGGTTCCAAATACCTTACTAGCAACAGAACAAACAGCCACAACAGCAAACCCAACAATAAAGGATATTTCAGACATAAGAAACTTACCCGCTGACACAACCGTCACATCACTATCCTCTCTCCGACGAACTGCATAAACCAAACCTGGCTGCCTCGCCTCAATGCTACCATTACTGCGACCTACTGCTCCACGACCTCGGCCGAAACCATTCCCTCCATGGTTCGGACCACGACCTCTTGTCGCCTGCTGACCGCCTCTGCCCGACTGCACATAACCTTGGCCTAAAGTCCGAGTCCTATTCGGATTCTGGGGGCAGTCCTTAACCAGATGAGACTTTGACTTGCACCTGAAGCATTCTCGAACCCGATTCCAGCACTCGCCAACATGATACCTTCCGCACCGAGCACACGGACGATCAGGATCCTAGCACGAGTAGAACTCTCAATCCTTGGTCTTTTCTGAAAGCTCTCAACCGATTCTGGCGATCCCGAACTCCTCTTATCCCGGTTTCTTTCTCTATTCCTATTCTGCCTCTCAGTCCTTTTGACCTCCTCAGCTATCTGAGCTTCCTCCACTAAAATGGCGATACCACTGACCATATTGGCTCCTGCCACTCGCTCGAGCACCCGCAGCATAGCCTGCGATACTGCGTCATCTCCTCCTGCCTGATCCTGATGTTCAGCCCCAACAGCTGGTGATGGCGGCACATTGCTCTCTGACCCATAGCCAGACCCAACTGGTTCCGATACTGCCATCCTACCTCTACCACGTCCACGGGTATTGCGACCACGCCCCCCTAGAGCTCATATCTAGCGTCGCGATTTAGTCTGATTAAAAGTTTTATGCATTAGAAATTTGATTCCACTATTTATCCACGAGCAAATTTTATGAATAGAAGTTTCCGGGAGTCGTTCTTTCGAGCAATCAAAGTTTCGTTCTTAACCCAAGGGTAATTTCGTCATTTTCCTATAGGGGTATCTCGGTAATATATCCGGGTCAATTTGAAAATAATTTCCAAACTAAAGATCTTTCAGAATTTACAAAATCTCAGGGGTCATTTTGAAAGTTTGTTTTCTAAGTCAGAGGTGTTGCAAAAATTTCAGAAATCGAGGTTGCTTTGGTAATTTTGGAAGTTAAGGGCATTTTCGTAAATTCTCCAAATCAGGATAGCTTGATATTTGCAAACAGAAGTTTTTGATATTTTCGTAATGTAAGAACATTTTGGTAAAAATCGAGGGAATTATGAAAATTTAGAAACCAAGGGCATTTTGGTAATTTTGTTCATCAGGGGTAATTTTGTAAATTTTCAAATCAGGGTATCTTGAAAATAGCGTTTTTGTATACTTTTGCAAAGTAGGGAAATTTTATTAAAATTGGGGTTAAACCGGAAATCTTGAAAGTCAAGGGCATTTTAGTAATTTTCAACACAGGGGTATTTTTGTAATTTTGCCACTAGGGGCATTTTGGAAATTTTGGTAAATCGAGAAAATGTCTTTAAAAATCAGATTTAGGGTTTACAAACCAAAGGGGTAAGTTTGAAAAAAATTTTAAAACTAAGGGTTTTAAAACAGTAAGGCTAACCCCTTTCGTGTTTTAATAATTGGTTTAGCCTATGAACAAGTCCTCTTGGTTAAGGTGAACCGTAGCTACGCACCAGGTAGGATTCGAGTAAAGAGGAGGTGAGTCACGAGGACTGCTTAAGTACCAAGCTCTTACTGAATACCAATCCTCGACATGCGTACAGTGGTTGCCACACCTTAACTCGGTGACTTACTTCACAGGTTTGTTTTATAGTCTTAAGTCTTATGCATATGTTTGAGTAGACTAGTCCTAGGGTCCCACAGCCTTAATATTCTAATCTACAAGCCCAAATAAACCCATAACAATTCACATAAACAAATCACTTCAAAAGTCCGAAGTACTTACCTGGTGGACTTCGGGCCGGAGGCACAGGTGCCATGCCAGAATAACCTGAAAACTTTTTATAAAAGCCCATCTCTTTGAAAAGCCCATGTTTGAAAACATTTTTGGACCCAAAACCACAAAGCTGAGTTTTGAACCGGGCTCTGATACCAATTTGTAACATCCCCAAACCCGGCCCACGAGCCTTGACCGGATCTGGTTATGTCACTGCGGAAAGACGGTTGAAAATCTTTTTGACTTTAGAATAAAACATTAAAATTTGTTAACTTTTGAAAACCATGTCCATTTAAGAATAATATGAAAACCTTAGTGTTATAAAATGTCTGAATTAAAACTTTGGTATATACAGACTTTGACTAAATAGATTGCTAAAATAAAAATCATCTTTGTCTAGTAATTTAATTTAATCAAGACATAATTAAAATAATATCAAAGATAATAATAAGGCCCTTATTACAACCAATACTTAAAACAATTACTGAATAAAAAAATGCTTAAAATGATTAAAATATCTCCCTCTGCGTGGGCCACCTTGTGTCCTCTCCGAACCCGGTCCAACTTTACGCATCACCTGAAAATGTTAAAGGAGAAGGTGAGTCACCAAGACTCAATGTGTAACCCTTCCCCCGATTTAGTGCAACATCATACACAATTTATAACAAAGTAGCATGCGCCAAATCATGCACCCAACCTAGCCATCCAAACGCCTTTCTCTACCCCGTGTGGTACCAAACCACTGGTGGTGCCAAACCACTGGTGACTTAAAGTCACGAAATCCGTCATATTGTGGTGCCAAACCACTGGTGACCCGAAGTCACAAATCAAATGATGGGGCCAACCCATCGTGTGATACCAAATCACTAGCGTCAATCCCATATCTCAAAGTGGGGCCAACCCACGGTGGTGCTAAGCCACAGGGACGAGACGCTATGAGGTGCCAAACCTCTGGAGGTGCCAAACCTCTGGTGACCGTAGTCACAATGTGGTACCAAACCACTGGTGTCCGTCGACACGAATATCACTGCCCCCTCCTCTCATCATCCCACATCAATTAATTATATAGCAGAATTCATGCCAACATATATTTAAATCACATATATCAAGTATGCCATGCTTCCCAAAAGCATCAAAAGTAAACTCATACTGACAGGAACTTACCTGAATCATCGCTTATACCGTTATGGTATTAAATCCAAAGCTACATAAACCAGATCTAGCATACACAAACATTTAGCACAGTTAATTAATCATAAAGTGTGTATGTACACACCTGGAACTAACGAGAGCCTTAACTCCCGAAATAACCAATCGGCCATCCACAATATCCTTGCCCTATATTCGGCCAAACACAAGATTAGTGCCATGGCTTATTCGGCCAAACCCAATAAGTCTAAAGGGTAACTCTTAAACTCGAACCCTTACCTACACGCTTTTGAATACTAGCCCCAGCACACGATACATGAATCTGCTTCACCAAACTACAATCGGTCAATCAACAATATTCTAAACAATAACCATCGGCTTTTGAACACTAAAATAGACCTTACCCTCACTTACCGAATTTGATTGACAGAGAATGATGGTTCAGATCTACTGCTTTGAGATCCCGGAGCCCTAGGTGAAATCGGTTTCCATAGAAAGATTAGTCAACCATTAGTATACGCCGGATTTCGGCTTTTCCCTACCATCCAAAACGACAGAACTCAAGAGAGAAAAGAAATAGCCATTCGGCTAACACACTTACCTACCCAAACCGATTGGAAAACACTGAAAAGGAATCACCCTTGCTTTGATATTCGGCCAAGGCTACACCAAATAGAAGAAAGGAAATTCGGCACACCAAGGGAGTAGATTCGGCTATGATTGTTCAACACAATCAACCAAGGTTCGGCTTTGTAAGGAAGGAGAGGGAGTAAGAAAGTGAAATAAGAGTTTCGGCTAAGGGTTTGAGAAGAGAAAAGAAAGAAATAGATAGGAGATTAAGGTATAGGAGATTCGGCCAAGGTTTTAGAAGAAGAGAAGGGTTTTTGGTTTTGAGAGAATGAAAAAGGAAAAACAAAAAGATGGAGACTAGCCGAAATTATGAAGAAAATGCTAAGAAAATTCGGCTTCTCCCCCTCCCTATGCTTGCCGTCCACTCCTCTCCAAGGAGTTTAAAAATTTGGCCACTTCCTTGAATTACTCTTGGCCACTAGCTTAAAATTATTCAAATAATTTGAATTAAACAATTGCCTACTTTTTCTCCTTGCCACCCTTTAAATATTAATCAAATAATATCTAATAAAAACATTATTATCCTTAGCACCTCTTCAAAACAAATAAAATAAAATATACTATAATATCATCACACTTCCAGCCGAATTAAAAATCAAAATACCAAGCTTATCTTTATCTTCCAAATGCCCATGTGTCGTCCAATTCACCCCACCTCTTCACACCAGCATGAAAAAAATAAAACCAAAGTGCTGCTTCTTTGATTCGAACCAACGACCTCACGCCCCAGCCCTCTCTTCCAACGTCCCTAGCCACTTCTCCCATTAGACTTTCATGTCATAAATCCCCATCATTTGATTATAAGACCTCCTGCTTAAGCCCATCACCGCATACATAAAAATAAAACACAAAACGCTGCTCCAGCCACTCGAACCAAAGTCCTGCGCCCATCGTCACCACAAGCTCTTCAGTGGCGCACGGAAGCCACTTTGCCAAGGCGCCGTTTTTGTCATAGCCTCGCCCCAGCTTCTTTTAAGGCCTCCTTCCTTTTAATGCTAAAACCCAAAAAATAAAACACCCTGCTGCCACCTTGATTCGAACATGAGACCCCTTAGCACCCTGAGGCGTCACCTTCCCAAAGCCCCAAGTAGCGCCTCCATGCCACTCCACCAAAGCAATTCTTGTGTCTTAACCTTCCCAATATTTCTCTTAAGACACCTCTAGCCAAACTCCCCTTTTTAACCACTAAAAATCAAAAAATTTCCTAAGGCACCTCTTACCTTCTAGGGTTCTCCAAACCCCTAAAAACATGTCCAAACATACAATAACCCTACCATCACTTGAGTTATGCACTAAATGCATAACCCCTAGATCCCAAGTGTTACAATAATTGATGGAGGCTTGGACCGGGGATGACTTCGTGTGGAGGCCATACTACGAATGATGAGTTATAAAAACTTTGAACTTCTTTTAAGTATTTTTATTTAAGTACTATTTCAATTGCGATGTAATAAGGCTTCTGGTATTATTTTTATGGATTTTTATGCGTGGATGGATTTTAATATGTTTTAGATACTTGAATGGGGCTGTTAAATTTTTATAAATGTTTTCTTAAACTTGCGTATAAAAAAAAGGGGTTTTTCTTAAATATCACTTACTCGTAAAATTTTGTGAAAAATCTTTTATAAATTTATTTCAACCAATTATTTAAGTTTTTAACCAATTATTTCTCTGAAAATCAAATTGTAAACTCTTCTGTTTTAAAATCATGGTTTTCAAATAAATCTCGATTTTTTTTTATAAACTCCACCTTAAAAATCGTTTTGAAGAATTGTTTTCATTAAAAGCATTGATGACTGGACGTAAGTTCGAATTGTGTGGCATGCCAAGTCTGGTCTTAACGCATAGGCCGGGTTTGGGGTGTTACAAAACATGCACTCGGGAATAGTTCGGGACTAAACCGGTAACTCAAGAATTTTGTTAACACTTAGAAAATTTTTGCATAAAACAGGGGACACGCCCGTGTCACAGGCTGTGTGGATATTCGAAATGGGAGCACATGGCCATGTCCCCACCTGTGTCCGAACCTGTGTAACTCTCTAACTTGGATCACACAGCCAACACACACGCCCTTGTGCCCTAAAAACTGCCATACACACCCGTGTGCCCAGCCGTGTGATAGGCCGTGTCAAACCTGTAGGGTATACTGACTTATGCCACACGGCCAAGTCACACACCTATGTGTGAGGCCGTGTGAAGCATACTGACTTGATTTTATTTTCAACACCAAGGGACACACGGCCGTGTACATAACCATGTGTCACAGACAGTTGAGACACACGCCCGTGTCTCTGCCTGTGTGGACAAAAATAGGCTATTTACTAAGCCATTTTGCCACCCAAACTTATGCACACCTACACAACTTATATGGCACAAAACATAGCATCAATAGATATAGTATTTAATTCCAAATCAAGCATATTTTATACCATTTCCAACACCAACCAATACAAAACATAAATACCACATTATGCTATCTAAGTTCATACCAACCTTTACCTTCTCAAATTATCAAAATGACCATGAACAAATATGCATCATTTGATCTATACTCTCAAGCATTTCAACCATTCAAAACTTGGCTATTAGATAACTATAATGCTAATTATCCACAAGCATAACATGTCCAATGATCGCTTGTCAGAGTCTTAAAATTTATAAAAGGAATGATCGAACCTAGAAACTAACTATGACAACGATTTTTGAGGCAAGCGCACCTATCAAACAGTAGTATAGTTAAGGCAAGACCGGAATGTCGAACCCAAAGGAACAAAAAGTACTAGTACTAACTCTCTTTTTATTATTTAGCCTAAGAATAAAGGGATTTATTTATCTAATCTAAATTAATTAACTACTAAACTAAAGATGCAAAGACAAGGAGAAAGAGTTTGGGAAAATAACTTGAGAGAAACCAATTGATTAAAACGACACCCAAGGAAGAATCCACCTAGACTTCACTTGTTATCTAACTCTGAACCAGACGATTTGTTCATTTGACTTGATTCGTAAGATTCCCTAATGTATATTAAACCCTCTCTCGAAGCGAATAACGTCTAACCCTAGGTTGATTAATTGAAATCTCTTTCTAATTAAAACCCCTAGAATCGCATTAACTCGATCTATGGGCTCCCATATTAGGTTTCACCCTAATCCGGCAAAATCTCGTCACCCTATCTCTAGGCCCGTGATCAACTCAGCTTAATTATGCTAGATCTACTCTTAGGCAGGGACTTTTGCTCCTCCACCTAAGCACATCATACTTGAATTAATATCCTGAAAATATCAACAAAAGAATTAAGAACACATAATTAAGAACCAGTAAAATATTTATCATGTAGTTCAGCAAACGATAACAAGATTCATCTTAGGTTTCATCCCCCTCAGGTATCTGAGGGTTTAGTTCATAACAATAAAAGAAACCATCTCAAAAGAAAAGATAAAACCAAACTTAAGAAATCCCTAAAACCCCCTGAAGGAATTGAAGGAGAGATCCTCCGTCTTGAGTATAATTCCGGCCTCTTGAGATGGATCAACTGGCTATCTTCGAGTGATTTTTTACAACTCTAACCTTTCTGGCTCGGCTCATTGGCCTAGCTAACTGTCCCCTTCTAGGTTATACTTAGGGTGTTTATATAGGCTTTTGAGATAGGTTTCTTTACCCCTAAGTATCCTTTTTCGAGTGAAATTGCTCTTTTCCACGATAGGGACACGGCCATGGCACACGCCCGTGTGAGTCGTCTTTAGGCCGTGTTTGGACTTTTAATGAGGCACGATCGTGTGGTCTTGGGCCCAGGCCGTGTCGATTTCTATTTTGGCCCAATTTGTTCCATTTTAAGCCCGTTTCTCGTTCTTTTCATCCTCAGGTGCTTTCCTGAGTATAAAACATGAAAAGAAAGGATTAAGAGCACCTTTTTACATAAATCAAAGGATAAATCATCCAAAAGCATGCTAAATGTGGGCTTAAAATATGTTACTTTTACGGTTTATCAAATACCCCCACACTTAAGCTTTTGCTTGTCCTCAAGCAAAATTCTCAACTCATAATTAAAACAAACTTCCTCGATTCCTAATATTCATTCATAATGTTTCGTTATAATTCAAAGATAATTCATATATTGATAATTCAACTTAAAGAGTCCTAAATATTCAAACAATCAAAGTCATAATTTTTATAGTATGAAAACATAGGTGTTTCCCTTTACCTGAATAATTACCTCTGATTCAAAATCGACAAGAATTGACATCCTCACTAAAGATTCACTCAAACCACTCGAAGTGTTTATGGTTCATTAAGCACTAAAAAGTCGAACATGAAAAGTTAATCCCATAGGCTTGCATGAAAATCAAATCTCCACCACTATAATATGATATGATATACAAATCAAAAGGTCTTTACAGGGTTGTAATGGGGCTTAGGTTCAAAGGTATGGATATAGGCTGAATTAAAGGGTTAGAATTGAGATTGACCTGACAAATTACCTAACTAGAAATAACGGACTAATAATGAATAATTACATGAATTGAAAACTTGTACTACTAATAATAATACTCTGATATGAGCTTCTTCATCAATAATTGGAATTTAACGTATAAGCTCCCCTAATCACAAAACTAATAGTAACTATTTTTCGATTTTTTTTAAGAACAAGTCAAATAATGAATCCAACTACTGAAATAATATGTTTAGGCAACTGATCAAATCAAATCTCGATATAAGGGTAGTAAAAAAGAATGGTGATAACAAATACAAAGGGTTTTGGGTTAATATTAGTAGGTGAGTTAATAAAAAGGGTTGATAGGATCAACAGGGTTCACTAGGGGTTAATTATGAAGGTAGGCTTTTAGTGGAGTGAGTGGGTTAAAACCTAGGTGCCTTTATCATCTCTGTATATCAAATCAAAGGTGTGGTCTCGACATGTAGAATCGATGCAAGTTCTAGAATAACAAATCAATGTTGACACATTCATAATCAATAAAGTGAGCACGAAAAAGAATATATGCTCTTATAAGGTTCAAAAGCTCACAGAAAATTATGGGTTTTTGATATCATCCTTGTAAATTTCAAACTTCAAGGTAACATTCAGATTCAGGTAGACAACCTAAAAATTTTAAATTTTGAAAAACAGACTTATCATGCTTGATTCTCTAGTATCCTTCAAATTTAATCATCAATGCACAATTATCAATGGCTTACTGTAAAAGATATCAATAAAAATCATAAATAAAAGGAAATTTCATTCTAATCATAATATGAAAAACTTACTTAGAGACAAGTTATCATTCAGGTATTTGAGAATAATGGAAAAAGTTAGGCACTTTCTCGAAATAAATATTCACCCCCACACTTAAGATGTACATTGTCCTCAATGTACAAAGATATATATGCATTTTAAGAGAGAGAGGGAGGTGAGACTTCCTGAATTTGGATGGTTTCCTGGAGCTGGAAGTCGATAGGGGTGGTGGCTGTTGTCGAGCTCTGCGCTAGATGAAGAAATTGGGGAGCTCGTAGAGAATTAGCTAGGAATTATTAAGATACATTTAAAACAAACTAAATATATAATTAAAGACAAGAAAGATAAAGAGAAAGAAAATAGTAATGTAAATAAAATTAAAATGAAAGATGAATGGACCAAAGAGTCCTTATTGTTAGATGGTTCGCGAGGTGGGTGTGACCTCTAAGGCTGCGGAGGTGCTGGCGGTGGCGAAACTGGTGTGATCCCCAAGCAGCCTTTAGAACCTCTAAGGCTGCTTTGAGGTGGTGGTCGTGGTTCCGGTGTGATTCCCTAGCAGCCTTTTGAACCTGACACTAAGAAACTAAAATAAAATAAACTAAATTAAGCATAAGATTGTCAAAGGGAAGGAAAATAAATGAGTAAAACAAAAGACAAATGGTCTCAAAGACCCTTGGCTTGTCGAGTGGATGAAGCGGCCGGCATGAACTTATGTAGATCGGTCTCCATGAGAGAGACTGTGCTGGGATCCTTTCGCTTCTTCGACATGGTTATGATGTGGTTCAATGGTTATTGAAATGTTAGAGAAGAAAAGTGGAGAGAGGTATGAGAAAGAACAGGAAAAGAAAATGGTTTGGAGAAAATGAGGAGTGGGTGAGAAGAGGGAGGGGTGGGTGGTTTAAATAGAATTTCAAATCTAACACCTCCCCACGCCCGTGGATCGTGGGCGTGTTGAATCACACGGCTGCCTCGTACGGCCGTGTAGCTGGTTGTGTTGTTTTTCCCACGCCCATGTTAGGGTAGCCATGCCCGTGCGTGAGCAAATAGTGTCGTCCATAGCCGAGTCGCACGGTCGTGGGGTTTTGTCGGTGCCCGTGGGGTGGTGGTTGGAGTCCGTGACTCGAAAATTTAATTCGTCTAACTCGTACCATTTCTGCTGTGTTAGTACAGAGATTCGTGTGGTCCACACAGCCACAGCCATGACCGTGTGGCCTGGAAAGCTGCACTTGGTTAGCTTATAGTTAAATGCTAAAAAGGAAAAACAAAAGAAAGAGTACAATTTTAAAAAAATGTAATGGGGTTAGTACTCGGGTTGCCTCCCGAGAAGCGCTTGTTTAAAGTCTTAAGCTAGACTTACCTCTTATTTGCCTAATTATGGTGGTTTGAAGAGTTGAATATCTTCTCTCATACTATCAATTCTATGATAAAGTTTGAGTCGAGTGGCATTTACCTTAAAAGTGCCAAATTCAGAGTGAGTTACCTTGACTGTTCCGTATGGGAAGATATTCCGTACCTGAAGAGGAATTTCTTTTTCTATCTTCAGGTTGGATGTGGTGATTCTAGGGTCTCCTTTATTTAACAGTACCCGGTCTCCTATTTTGAAGTGATTTGATGTTCCTATAAGTTCGTCTAGGTGTTCCCTTGGTGTTACTTCGTGTGGTTGTGATTTATCTTCGAAATGTGTTTTCCAGTCATCTAGTTTATCAATGTGAAGCTATCGTTCCTCGTGTGATATTTCTTTTTTGTTATGAGGTACAAACTTTGGCTTGGTTGTGTGATTCTGTGGTGCTTCCTGCAAAGAGGGTTTAGCAGAAAGCTTATCAATAGAATTTACGTTCTCACCTTTTTCACTCAATGTCCTAGCCGAGTCGAGATCTTGAAGAGTGACTGTCTCTTCACCAATGGTCGCCCTAAAATTAGGGGGATCGTGTTGTCCTCATCCATGTCTAAAACGATAGACTATCAGGAATACGAATTTGTAATCTTCACAAGTACATCTTCAATTATTCCCCTGGGAACTCTAATAGTTTTATCAGCTAGTTGAATGCTCATCCTAGTTTGTTTGGGTTTCCCTAGACTTAGTTGTTCGAACAATTTATAAGGCATGACATTTATGCTTGCCCCTAGATCAGTTAACGCATTATCAATAGTTAAACTACCAATTAAGCATGGAATTGTAAAACTCCCTGGATCTTTCAATTTCTGTGGTAGTTTATTTTGCAACATTGCTGAGCACATTGCGTTCAGTTCCATATGTGATTCCTCATCTATCTTTCGCTTATTTGTCAATAGCTTCTTTAAAAATGTAACACCCTTCACCGTATCCTTCGCCGGATTAGGGTTATGGGACATTACTAATTAAATCATAATTTACAAGCATTTTTGGAAATAAACACCGATCATGTATCATGATATAAATTGAAACAAATATATATACATCACAACTAAAATTCACTTATTTAATTATAAGTAAAGGTCAAATTATAAATATAAATATATATGCACATTTCATACATGATATTCACTTTTCATGTGGTTATAGCCGAATGCTTTATAGGTAATGATGTATGTTCATAATATGCATTAAACATTCGCCTACATATCCCTAGTCCATATAACAAAATTTACATAAACACATCTTTGATCACTTAACGATAGTTACTATTCATTTGGACATTTATTAAGAAAGTTCATTATGAACATGCTTATCAACAATCTCCAAAACAATTTATCAAATACCAAAACCAATAAACATATATGCTAAAAACTTACTTATCCGAATCTAGGGTACCTCAGATTCAATATTAATGACCACACCACTTATTTAACAATGCAAAAATTTTAGAAGTTCATTTGTATATTACTATCTCGTAAATCAAACTTAATTCATATACAAATACAAGTAATATTCGAATATACACAACCCCAAAATCATAACCTAAATGCTATTCATGTCAATCGTGAAAATATGCGTATATCTCCTAGACATATCATGACCGAACATTCATAACTATAATTACTCAATCCATTACATCCCCATATCCAAGTACCAAACATAACACATTAAAATATATATATATATATACACCTTCATTAAGCTAAGACCATGGCCGAATATATATGTAACCATGATACCATAATTTGGCCATTTTCACATGGCGTTAGTACATATACACACCATTGAAAAACAATTCAAAAGTGACATAGCCTATTCATGCCATAATTCCTAAAAGTTTCATATTTAAAGAGATACCAAGATAGAAGATTGTGTGATGAGCTTCCAAAATGATCCCAAGTAAGAGCCAAGCACCCAAAAAGAATCTACAATGCAAAACAACCGAGAACCAAGTAAGCTTTTACAGCCTAGTAAGATTTAAACAACTCATACACATATAATAACTTATTCGGGAAATTCATAATTATTTTCATTCATCATATCCTTATCGAAATACCAAATTTCACAGTAAAATTCAGAGTAACATACATATACTTATGCTTATTTCTATATACCGCCATCCCATACTGAATAATGGATACACATATCTTCTACTTATGGAATCTTATACTCACATTCCAAGCTACTAAAATCTCAAGGTAATGAGTATAATACATACCTCGAATTTACTTACCTCTCCAAATTTAACCATTTGTGCATAACTTTTGATATTACACTCGTACCTTTCTGTATGCTTAAATTTATTATTAGTAGCAATCTCATGTTGAATTTCATACTTACACACTTGTTGAAAAAGAAAGAATTTAGTAAGTATCGCTCACATAGAGCCGTTACTTTACCATTTCTCGTAACGTATCGCTCACTAAGAGCCGTTACTTAACATTTCTCGTAAACGTATCGCTCACTAAGATCCGTTACTTATATCTCTCATAACGTATTGCTCACAAAGAGCCGTTACCAACATTTCTCGTAACATATCATTCACAAATAATTGAAACATCACTCTACTGAATCACGTATAATTACTTACGGCAAAATATATCCTTAATATTCTCTATCCCAAACTATATCACATTCGGCCATTTTAATTATCAAGCATCCAACCAATCTATTTGAAATCAATCAAATTCAAAATTAATATCCACATAACTTAATTACATTATTAACATTTACATGCCCTTTTCTTGCAATTAGATTCAAACCATAATCAATATTTCATTCGGCCAAATTTATTCAACTTCATAACACATTCAACAATTATGTATATGCATATAGCATACCTATCTTCTTATAGAAAATGTTGCATTGTAAAATAAAATTCAATTCAACTCAGTTTCTTAAATCTTACCTTGGATACCATGGATAAAACTTCTCGATTATTCGTTCAACCTAGCTTTTCCTTTATCCAACCCCTTTTCCTTCGAATTTTGATCTAAACAAATTTCAAATTGAACTCATTTCAATACATTTCTACTCAATTAAATCCATAAACCATACATGAGCAATTTATCAATTCGTCCTTGACATTTCACACATTTACAAATTAATACAAGATTTTTACTCATTCGAAAATATGTCAATTTATACATTAATGAGCTAAAGCCGATTGCTCTCTAAGCTCATTAAAGTTCCCGTATATTACTCAATTTAATCCAAACATAAAATTTATAATTTTACCAATTCACCCCTTATAAAAATAATATACTCAATGTCCATACTAAAACTTTCTCCCGAATTACACATAATTGTACATACACTCCTTATAGCCAAACCAACCTAAGGACCCTACAAATCCATACTAACTATTTATTAAACCTTCTAATCCCTCATCTATTTATTAAACTTGAAATTTATAATTTACCCGATTCTATCAAAAATTCCTACTCTACACATATAGCTTTCAAACATATATTTAGCATTTTTCCATCAACCATAGTAAGGTAAGAAGATTCGTCCATGGCCAAATCTACAACTTGTTTCAAAATCAAAATTTCCAACATGGGTTTAGTAGTACACCCAATAACTAGCTCAAAAATGCAAAAACTTATGAAAATTAAGCTCAATTCCTTACCTCAATAATACATGCAATGACCAATGAATGGAGGCTTTTATCTTCTTCTTTTCTTTGTGGTTTCGGTCAAGAAGATGGAGAAGAAAGAGATGAGACAAACAATGTTTTCTTTATTCCTATTTTTTTATTAGTATACTAGTCTTCCACTATCAAATAAATTAAACATATAAAATACATTATAATAACAATTCATGATTCATGCCATCCACCACTCTCAATGTAAAGGTCCATTTGCAAGTTTAATACCATGTAAAGATGAAACCATTCAATTTAGCCACCTAATCTCACAGTAGTTATCTTTCATACTTATTCCATTTTAATCCTTCACTAAAAAAAATCATTAAAACACCCAAATTAATCTACGATATTTTAATATATGCTTAATCACACAACATTAATATCAAAAGAATAATAAAATCATTTCTCTAATTTGGATTCGTGGTCCCAAAACCACCGTTCCGATTTGGGTCATAATTGGGCTATTACAAAAAATTTCTGAAATCTGGCATATGTGAAAGAGCTTCAAGAAACGGTAAGTTAATATGTAATTTCTTTAAAAGTTTAAGAAACTTACCGAACTGTTCCTCTGTGTCGTCTTTCGTTATTGCTTCTGGATATGGTATGCGAGGTTTGTACTTTTTGATTACTGGTTTCGACTTGTTATTGACCTCAACCATATCTTCTTCTACCACATCCTTTTGCTTCAAATTAGGCTCGTCTAACCCTACGCTACCTTGAGCTGTTATGGCTTGAACTTGCTCCCTTGGGTTAGTCTCAGTGTTACTCGGTAGTCTTCCCTGTGGTCTCTCAAAAATCTGCTTAGCAAGTTGCCCAAATTGATCCTTGAACTCCTGTGACAATGCCTCAAGTTTTGTTTCTACCTTTTGGAAACTTGTTTCTGAGGCTTCTATGAAGTTTGTTAGCACTTCTTCAAGGTTCGGCTTCTTTTCCTGTGGGTAGGGCTGTTGTTGGAAGTTTTGGGAAGGTTGTTTCCTTTGATTTCTTTGACCGCCCCATGAGAAATTGGGGTGGTTCTTCCAACCTGGATTATAAATATTACTATAAGGGTTATTATTAGATCGAAAATTATTACCCATATAGTTCATTTGCTCGCTCTCCATGCCCTGTCCGTAGGGTGGGTACTCAGGATTCGCCACGCCCTCACTTGTCTCGCACTGCATTACTGGATGTGCCTACGAAGAACTATAGAAACTATCAAATTTTTTATGTATCAATTCTACCTGATTTGATAACGCGGTCACTACATCAATGTTGAAAACTCCGATTGCTTTGGCTGGCCTTGTCCTTGTAACTTGCCACTGATAGTTATTCAGTGACATCTCCTCTATAAACTCGTAGGCTACTTCAGGAGTTTTGTTGTTCAGGGTTCCGTCGGTAGTTGAACTGATTAGTTGCCGTGTTGAGGGGTTCACACCGTTGGAAAAAGTTTGGACCTGTAGCCACAATGGTAATCCATGGTGTGGGCACCTTCTCAACAATTCCTTGCATCTCTCCCATGCGTCGTAAAGTGTCTTTAAATCCATCTGCACAAAAGAAGAGATATCATTCCTTAACTTGGCCGTTTTGGCCGGCGGAAAATATTTCAATAAAAATTTTTCGGACATTTGGTCCCATATAGTGATTGATCCTCATGGAAGAGAATGTAACCACTATTTGGCTTTATTCCTCAGGGAAAAGGGAAATAACCGAAGATGGATGGCATCATCAGAAACACCATTTATCTTGAAGGTATCACAAAATTCTAGAAAATTCGCTAAGTGTGTGCTAGGATCCTCATCCTGCAAACCATCAAACTGAACAAACTGTTGTATCATCTGTATAGTGTTAGGTTTCAGTTCAAAATTATTTGCAGCAATAACAGGCCTAACAATACTAGACTCAGTTCCAGTTAAACTAGGTTTAGCATAATAATACATAGTGCGTGGAGCATGATGTTCAGCCATCTCTGGAGGTGGCAGATTATTCTCTGCCATCTCTTCTGTAGTATTAATTTCGGCTTCTTGCTCTTCTTCTATGTAATTTAAGCTTTGCCTTGTCTCTCTGTGATTTTTGTGAACGATACCTTCAATATCACTATCGTAAAGTAGGGGTCCTGTCGAGTTCCTTCAAGTCATAAACTAGAGGTACCTGAAAGGAGTGAAAGAAGAAAATTTAGAAAAACAAAAAATAAAATCTAATAAAAATAAATATGGCTAAAGTAATAAAAATTGACCTTTCTTAATATTTCAGTTCCCCGGCAACGGCGTCAAAAACTTGATCGCTTGTCAGAGTCTTAAAATTTATAAAAAGAATGACCGAACCTAGAAACTAACTATGAAAATGATTTTTGAGGCAAACACACCTATCGAACAGTAGTATAGTTAAGGCAAGACCGGAATGTCGAACCCAAAGGAACCAAAAATACTAATACTAACTCTCTTTTTATTATTTAGCCTAAGAATAAAGGGATTTATTTATCTAATCTAAATTAATTAACTACTAAACTAAAGATGCAAAGATAAAGAGAAAGAGTTTGGGAAAATAACTTGAGAGAAACCAATTGATTAAAACGACACCTGAGGAAGAATCCACCTAGACTTCACTTGTTATCTAACTCTGAACCAGACGATTTGTTCATTTGACTTGATCCGTAAGATTCCCTAATGTATATTAAACCCTTTCTCGAAGCGAATAACGTCTAACCCTAGGTTGATTAATTGAAATCTCTTTCTAATTAAAACCCCTAGAATCGTATTAACTCGATCTATGGACTCCCATATTAGGTTTCACCCTAATCCGGCAAAATCTCGTCACCCTATCTCTAAGCGCGCGATCAACTCTTAGGCAGGGACTTTTGCTCCTCTACCTAAGCACACCATACTTGAATTAATATCCCAAAAATATCAACACAAGAATTAAGAATACATAATTAAGAACAAGTCAAATATTTATTATATAGTTCAGCAAATGATAACAAGATTCATATTAGTTTCATCACCCTCAGGTATCTGAGGGTTTAGTTCATAACAATAAAAAAAACATCTCAAAAGAAAAGATAAAACAAATAAGAAATCCCTGAAACCCCCTGAAGGAATTGAAGGAGAGATCCTCCGTCTTGAGTATAATTCCTGCTTCTTGAGATGGATCAAGTGGCTATATTCGAGTGATTCTCTACAACTCTGACCTTTCTGGCTCGGCTCCTTGGCCTAGCTAACCGCCCCCTTTTAGGTTATACTTAGGGTGTTTATATAGGCTTTTGAGATAGGTTTCTTTGCCTTTAAGTATCCTTTTCCGAGTGAAATTGCTCTTTTCCACGATAGGGACACGACCATGGCACACGCTCGTGGGAGTCATATTTAGGCCGTGTTCGGACTTTTACTGAGGCACGACCGTGTGGTCTTGGGCCCAGGCCGTGTCAATTTCTATTTCGGCCCAATTTGGTCCGTTTTAAGCCCGTTTCTCGTTCTTTTAATCCTCGGGTGCTTTCCTGAGTATAAAACATGAAAAGAAATGATTAAGAGCACCTTTTTACATAAATCAAAGGATAAATCATCCAAAAGCATGCTAAATATGGGCTTAAAATATGTTACTTTTACGGTTTATCATCCAACATTCAAAACATCACACAAGTCACATACACTTATATATATATATATATACATGATTCAAGCATACCAAAACAAACCATCTCTTATTGTAACATCCTAAAAATTTGAGTATCGATATGTTGCATGTCTTTGGTGTTTAGCTTGTGAATGATTTTATTTGTGTGCCTATTAGAGTCTTGAGGAGGCTCGGGGTTATTTGGAATTAGAATAAATTTTAGTAAAGAGAATTTACTGTAGAGGAATCAGGTGACTTTGAAGTTTAAGTTAATTAAGTGATAAAAGATAGCATAAGTTGAGCTATTGGTAAAGTGGTTATGCGCAACATGTATGGTCTTGTGGGGAGAGGTTCGAATCTCCTAGCATGCAAATTGTGAGCATTTATTTTTGCTTTTTCCTAGCATGTGTCGGCCAAGCATCATTTATGGATAAGTTGGACAAACTCTTTTATGGTATGGTGGCTAAAGGTTATGGCAAGCTTGAATTAAGGGATAGAATTAACTTGATTTTGGGGATAGGATTTTAAAGCTTTGGAAAGTAGAGGATCACAAGGAATGATACAAGGAAGTTGTCTTGGAAACTTTTGCATGGCCATTTTGACCATGTATTTGGACGGCATTATGGACAAAAGGGGGGAGCCGAAATTTGGTGGTAGGATGGTAGCTTGTTAGAATTCTTTTGGTCATAATTTTTGCTCATCCAAAACATCTTTCCTCTCATTTCCTTTCTCTCATAGCCGAATGTGTCTTTAGCTTGGAGAAAACAACTTTGTTGGGTTTCATTTAGGCATTTTCTTTTTGACCATGTGGTCATTTTTGCTTATCACTCTAGTATCCCATTGTGTGTCTTTCTCCTAGTGCCTAAACTACCAACACAAAAAGCCATTCCTTTTTCTTTCTCCTCCCCCATTGCCGAATGCATATTGTTCCTAAACTCATCTCTTTTCTCCTTCTCTTTTCTTCTCTTTGAAAACCGAATTATAACACCTTCTCTCCATTCTCTTTTCTTCTCCATTTTTATTTATCATTCAAACACTTTCTCCATCTTTTTCTCCCCATGGCCAAATGGTGCTAATCCTATTTTCTCCAGTTTTTCTTCAAAGCCGAATCTTCTATTCATCTATATGGTCCTGTTGATTATTCTTTCAACCCTCGTTTAAGCAATAGTGTGGTAGTGGAGTGCCGAATCACCATCTCGTCAAAGTCATCTTGAAATTAAGTACGGATCATATCTTTCAAGGTAAGGGTTCTTATCAAGGAGTTACATAGTACTCGACATATTGATATAGATGGGTTATTAATCGATTTCGTTTTATGGGAAGTTATCGCTTGTTTTTCATCTTATGGAACAAGGATATTTTGTGGTAAGCCAATCTCACCCTTAAAATCGTTAGTCATAAATTTCGATATATTAATTAGTCGAACTAATGATCTTTTGTCAATGGAGGCAATCAAGATAGGGACGAAAAGGGTGGTAAATAGTGTTCGAAAGAGGGGTGGTTCCGTTATTCCCCCTAAATTTAAGCGAAGGGCTGTTTCGGGAATCTGAGATTTTCCACCGGGTTGTGGACCCTCCTCTGAGGAAAACCAGTTATTTGAAGTCGTTCGTACTCCTGAGCCTTTGTTTGTTCGTGGTTATTCAACGGGTAGCGAACCAACGATCGGGGGGAAACCGCATATAGAAGTTGTTCGAAATTCCAAGGGTAAAAGTCTAGATCGTTATTTCTAAGAATAGATTTATAAATAGTATTAATGTTCTAAATTATCGTGATGCATATTTAGGTATCGACGAACAGGAAAGTATAGTTCTCACCGTAATCAGGTGTGTAACTTCACTCTTATATTTCGAGTTGGATGTTATATCGTAAACATTAGGATAAAAATCGTAAAGATGGAAAAATCGGAAAATACGGCATAATTAACACTTTTGTGTTAATGCATGAAATCGGGTTATAAGTTGTGAAAATTACAAAATCGCCCTTGATGGGTTAATTTGATAACTAGTAAGATTTTTGTGATATATGGGCCAAAAACTGCTAGATCGATATATGGGCCAAAAACTGCTAGATCGATATATGGGCCAAAAACTGCTATATTGATACATGGGCCAAAAACTGCTAGATCGTTAAATGGGCTAAAATGCTATTTTGCCTAATGGGCCAAATTGATAAATTGAAATATGGGCCAACTTGTAATATGGGCCTTTTGTTAAATTTATCATGTGAATATATTATTATGTTTCATTTACAAACATGATTGCATGGGTTGGGAAAATTGATGAAGAGAAGAAAGGCCTGTCGCTAAAAAATCTAGTTCGGGTGGCTTTGCCACAATCTAGTTCGGTGGTGCACCACAAAATTATTAAAATGGCTTTATGCCTGCGATTGGTGTGTTGGCGGGGTGGGTTGACTTGATCCCCACAGGTGTGTTGGTTGGTACGGGTGGTGTGTAGCGGATGGAAATTTAGGTTTGGTTCGGAATTTCATTCTACATGCAATTGTATTATTTTGTTATTAAATCTGTAATGGGCTCAAGCCCAATATAATGTCTTGATGACTTGGCCCAGTGGAATTGATGAGTAAGTTACACATTGAGTTCTAAGTAACTCACTCTGTTTTCTCATCCTTCTCAGGTAATGACGATTGATGGAGGCTTGGGCCGGGAATGTCTTCGTGGAGGCCATACTTCGAATCTGGGTTTTATAAACTATGAATTTCAATTAAGTATATTTAGTTAATTACTATTTTGGATATGATGTAATAAGGCCTCTATTATTATTATATTGTGGACTTTTATGTGTGGATGGATTTAATTATGCTTTAGACACTTAATTTGGGCTAATATTATTTTTAATAATGTTTTTTTAAATATTCTTTTCAAACTCTTTTGAACTCTTTATAAAAAAAACTATTTTAAAGTTTTTAACAATTAATTTCTAAATTTTAAGATTTCAAACAAGTACTTCCTTATTCATCGATTTTAAATCAAATTCTTGGTTTTTACTAAATTTTCACTTTCAAAAGAAAAGTATTGTGTGACAAACCAAATCTCGTCTTTACGCATAGGCCTGGTTTGGGGTGTTACACTTATGGCCATATATACAAACCAAAACATATATATTTACAAGCCAATTCAAATGGCCGAAATCATTATTAACACATAATCAAAATGACTATAGTCCTATACATGCCGTATACTTAAAATACCAAAGTTCATAGGTACCAAGTGATAGATGGATAGTGTGAAGTAATCTCCGACAATCCCCGAATCCGAGCTAGCATGAAAACACTATAAAACACAAAAAAGTAACAAAGTAAGCTATAAAGCTTAGTAAGTTCGTATACAATAAACTTAATTCAAGCTCAAGATTATAATTCAACAATTTGAATACATCAACATTTAGCATATATTAGCTAACAACCCTTTCCTATACAAAATTATGATATTAATCACAATCTTCACAAGTTTCTTCACACCAAAGCTTATACATGTCACTTACGTACTGTACCATCTCATATCATTCTCATACTCAATCACATCTTTCGTTTACCCGTTGAACCATTCGGAATAGAAGTCGGATACCCAAGAGTCTCGCACACTAAGTACCTATACCGTGGCCCGAAGCCTAATCAAGGTAGCTTATATTCGAAATACGGATATCATGGCCCGAAGCCAAATCGGCTGATATTCATGGCCCGAAGCCAAATCGCTATAACTCCCACTCGAAGTGCTATCATGGCCCGAAGCCAACTCAATGTATCCTCTAATGACATGTCACTAGTATCCTAAACTATTCCTAAGGTCCAACCGGGATTTCAAATGTCGAATCGTTGTTGAATCACTATCGATCATAACCATAGTCTCGTATTCACAATTATATAATATCAAAGCATATGAAATACATTTGTATAAAACTTATAATATATGAACTTACCTCGGGTTCAAAAACGATAAAATAGATTGATTAATTTGAAACTTTGTTTTTCCCTCGATCAAGATCCGAACTTCATTTTTCTTGATCTAAATAGAATCGAAATTAACTTATTTAATTATCTCTCAATTCAGTTTAATCCAAAATTCATATTTAAAAAAATTTACACATTTGCCCCTAATATTTCACATTTTTCACAATCTAGTCCTTATTTCATAAAATCACAAATTTCATAATAACCCATGCTAGCCGAATTACTTTTATGCCCCTAGCAGCCCATATTTTTCATTTATTTTACATTTTAATACTAAATTTACATATTTCACAATTTAGCCCCTAATTTGCATTTTTATTAAAAATCATTTAACAAAACTTGTATATCTATCAACAAGCATTCATAATCTATCAAGAAACTTCAAAATATATGTTTATTCATCAATGGAAATATTCAAAATCTTTAACAGTTTTCTGAAATAGTCCCTGGGCTAGCTAGACCTAGTTGCAACGATCTCAAAAACAAAGAAATCATTAAAAATGGGACAAAATACTTACCAATTTAGCCAAATGAAGTAGCCGAAACTTTGAAAGCTTTAAAATGGCTTTACTACACCCTAATTTCGGTTAGAAGAAGATGATAATGAAGAAAATGGCTTTTGATTTTATTAAATTATCTTTTATTAACTAATTTACCTTTTTAACCTTAATTAAAAACCATCAAAATACATGACAATATGTCCATATTTGTCCACCCACCTTAACAATGGTCTAATTACAACATAAGGACTTTAAGTATTTAATTCCATAGCCATTAGATACTTTTATCTAATAGAACTCCACTTTTACACTTTACGCGATTTAATCCTTTTTATCAAATTGACCAATCAAATGATAAAATTTCCTAACGAAATTTTCACGCAAACATATTATCATGCTGCAAACCTTAGAATAATAATAAAATAATTATTTCGACTTTGGATTTGTGATCCCGAAACCACATTTTGATTTGACTAAAAACGAGCTGTTACAACTCTCCCCTCCTTAGGGATTTTTATCCCTAAAAATCTTACCAGAAATTAGGTTAGGGTATTGTTTTCTCATAGCTTCCTTAGGTTCCCACGTAGCCTCTTCGACCCTGTGACGTTGCCACAAGACTTTCACCAAAGCTATACATTTGTTTCTCAACTCTTTAACCTCTCGAGCTAAAATTCTGATCGGTTCTTCGTTATATGTCATGTCAGGTTGAATCTCAATATCTACCAGAGATATTACGTGTGAAGGATCTGATCTATATCGACGCAATATCGAAACATGAAACACATTGTGGATTTTCTCTAACTCAATCGACAAAGCTAATCGATAAGCCACTGGCCCTATTTTTTCAATGATCTCATACGACCTAATGAATCGCAGACTCAGCTTCTCTTTATGATCAAATCGAAGTATTTTCTTCCACGAAGATACTTTCAGAAACACTCTTTCACCGATCCAAAATTCAATATCTTTTCATTTGAAATCCGCATATGAATTATGTCGATCTGAAGCTGCTTTTAGGATGTTTCGAATTGCTTTCACTTGTTCTTCAGCCTCTCGAATCAACTCAACTCTTTGAATCTTTTTCTCACAAAGCTTAGTCCAGTACAATGGAGTTCGACATTTGCGACCATACAGAGCTTCGTACGGTGCCATCTTTATGCTCGATTGAAAGCTGTTATTATACGCAAATTCAACCAACGAAAAATATTTTTCCCAATTGCCTTCGAATTCCAACACACTACAATGAAGCATATCTTCGAGAATCGGAATTAATCTATCAGACTGACTATTGGTTTGCGGATGAAATGCTGTACTAAAATTCAACCTCGTACCAAGAGCTTCTTGCAATTTCTTCCAAAATTGCGATGTAAACCTCGGATCTCTATCCTAAATAATCAAAATTGGCACACCGTGCAATCTAGCAATTTCATAAACGTACAACTTAGCCAATTTGTAAAGTGAATAGTCTGTACGAATCGAAACAAAATGTGCAGACTTCGTTAGTCAATCAATGAAAACCCAAATGGCATATTTCTTTTTCGGAGACAGGGGTAAGCTTGATACGAAATCCATCATAACTCTATCCCATTTCCACTCAGGTATCATTACAGGCTGTAGTAAACTCGAAGGCACTTGATGTTCAGCTTTGACTTGTTGACAAATCAAACACCTCGATACAAATTCTGAAATGTCTCGTTTCATACCTGACACTAATACAATTTCTTCATATCATTGTACATTTTAGTACTCCCCGGGTGAACAGGTAGGCAACTACTGTGCGCTTCGTGCAAAATTTTCTGAATTATCTTAGGATTCTTTGGTACACAGATTCTACCTCGGAACATTACACAGTCATCGGATCTGATCTGAATGTCAGAATCACTAGTTGACTCACATTGCACTCTTTTGGCTTGTAATTCAATATCACACTTTTGCGCTTCGCAAATTTGTTGAAGAAAAATTGGTTTGGCTTTCAACTCAGCTAATATCGAACCATCACCAAACAAATTCAGTCTCGTATTCATTGCTTTCAAAGTAAATAGATATTTTCTAATCAAAGTATTTGCGACTATATTTGCTTCCCTGGATGATAATCAATCACTAACTCATAGTCTTTAAGCAACTCAAGCAATATTCGTTGTCGCAAATTCAAATCTTTCTGTGTCATTAAATACTTCAAGCTTTTATGATCGATAAAAATGTGACATTTCTCACCGTACAAATGATGTCGCCAAATCTTTAATGCAAATACAATAGCGGCCAATTCTAAATCATGAGTCAGATAATTCTTTTCATGCGGCTTTAACTGTCTGGAGGCATAAGCTATAACTTTTCCTTCTTGTATCAAAATGTAACCCAAACTATTTAATGACGCATTGTTGTATATCATAAACTCTTTACCCGATTCAGGTTGAAGTAAAACTGGTGCCTCAGTTAACAATGCTTTCAACTAATCAAAACTCTATTGACATTTCTCTAACCACTCGAACTTCACATCTTTCTGTAGCAATCTGGTCATCGGTGTAGCAATCATCGAGAATCCTTTAACAAAAAGTCGATAATAACCAGTTAGCCCTAGAAAACTTTGGACTTCAGACACATTTCTAGGTTGTTTCCAATCAACAACCACTAAAATCTTGCTCGGGTCAACTCGTATGCCTTCTACTGAAACAATATGTCCCAAAAATCCTACTTCTCGGAGCCAAAATTCACATTTACTGAATTTAGCATACAGTTGCTACCTCTACTACTGGTCACGTTTCCTGCATTTCTTGGTGGCCTCCCTCTTGTGGTTGTATTACCGGGTCTTGCATTTTGGAATTGATCTTTCTTAGATAACTCAGGACAATCCCGAATAAAATGATCTGGCGAACCACATTTGTAACAAGCTTTATTACTTTTATTCCAACATTCTCCAAAATGTCGTCTCCCACACTGTTGACACTCGGGTTTATTGTTTCTCACATTGGCAACACTCGATACTGATGTAGCTTGAGTTTTACGACTTGACAATTGTTTCCCAAAATCTCGGCTCGAATACCTGATTGAAGCATTTGGACAATTAAATGAATATATGAATTTCTTTAATGAAGACTGATATAACTTATTCACCGGTCTTTTTCTCGAGTCTCTAGCCTCTGAATTTGCTTTTCTCTTTTCCTTGCTAAGCTCCTCCGCTTTGCAAGCTTTATCAACCAGGACAACAAATTCTTTCAATTCTAGAATTCCTAAAAGAAGTTTAATATCCTCGTTCAACCTATCAAAAAACTGTTTACACATGATTTCTTGGATAGAAACATACTCCTGAGCATACTTGCTCAACCGTATAAATTCTCTTTCATACTCAGTCACAGTCAAACGGCCCTGTTTCAATTCTAGAAACTCTTTGTGCTTTTGATCGAGGAATCTCTGACTGATGTATTTCTTTCTGAACTCAACTTGAAAGAATTCCCAGGTAACTCTTTCTATCGGTACCACAGATACTAGTGTGTTCCACCACTGATACGTATTATCCCTCAATAATGATATGCCACATTTTAAACACTCGATTGGTTTACACGACAATTCATCAAGTACTCGAATAGTGTTTTCAAGCCAAAATTCAGCTTTCTCGGGATCATCATTAACGGTAGCTCTAAACTCTTCAGCCCCGTATTTTCTAATCTTATCAACTGGAGGCTTATTCAGTCGTTGAAGTTCCACAGCTTGAGAAGCTACGGGAACAGGTTGGGGATTAGGTGGGGGTGGAGGTTGTTGAGCAGCCATATTTGTCCGAACATATTGTGTGAACAACTCGTTCATCATTTTGAAGAAGGCTTCCTCAGCCTCTCCTTCCTAGCTAAGATACGGGTCCAGATTTAGATGGCGTTGTCCCTTGAGCAAGAGCTGGCACATTACTCTCAACATCGTCATCCACAGCTCGATCGAGATCCATTTACTATATGAAAACACAGTTTAAATTGTCAGGAGTCATCACACTATCACAGTTTATATATGGCATATGTAGCTAGACTCACACACACACGCTATGTTAGTTCGAGAATCGACTAAACCGTAGCTCTGATACCAATAAATGAAACACCCTTCACCTGTATTCAATGCTGAAATAGGGTTATGGAGCATTACTGGACTTACAACACTTTTAAACATACATTTCATATACAATTTATCAATTCAAATACAATTCAATCATAACCAATCATAATGTTCCTTAAATGAGCCTACGAGGCTCAAAACATACACTCGGGAATGGTTTGGGACTAAACTAGTAACTCAGGAAATTTTTTTAACACTTAGAAATTTTTTGCATAAAACAGGGGACACACGCCCATGTGGCTCGACTGTATGTCTCACATGGCCAACAAACACACCCGTGTCATAGGCCGTGTGGAAATTCGAAATGGGAGCATATGGCCGTGTCCCAACCCGTGTCCAACCCAGAGTAACTCTCTGACTTGGGTCACACGACCAACACACACGCCCGTGTGGCTAGCCTGTGTGCCCTAAAAATGGGCATACAAGCCCATGTGCCAGGCTGTTTGATAGGCTGTGTCAAACCTGTAGGGTATACTGACTTATGACACACGGCCAAGTCACACGCCCGTGTGTGAGGCCGTGTGGAGCATACTGACTTGATTTCATTTTCAACACTAGGGGACACACGGTCGTGTACATAATCGTGTGTCACACACGGCTGAGACACACGCCTGTGTCTCTGCCTGTGTGGACAAAAATAGGCTATTTACTAAGCCATTTTGCCGCCCAAACTTATGCACACCTACACAACTCATATGGCACAAAACATAGCATCAATAGACATAGAATTCAATTCCAAATCAAGCATATTTTATACCATTTCCAACACCAACCAATACAAAACATAAATACCACATTATGCTATCTAAGTTCATACCAACCTTTACCTTCTCAAATCATCAAAATGACCATTAATAAATATGCATAATTTGATCTATACTCTCAAGCATTTCAACTATTCAAAACTTGGCTATTAGATAACTATAATGCTAATTATCCACAAGCATAACATGTCAACATTCAAAACATCACACAAGTCACATACACTTATATATTTATATATATTTATATATATTTATATATATATACATGATTCGAGCATACCAAAACAAACCATCTCTTATGGCCATATGTACAAACCAAAACATATATATTTACAAGCCAATTCAAATGGCCAAAATCATTATCAACACATAATCAAAATGACCATAGTCTTATACATGCTATATACTAAAAATACCAAAGTTCATAGGTACCAAGTGATAGATGGATACTGTGAAGCAATCTCCGACGATCCCCGAATCCGAGCTAGCTTGAAAACACTATAAAACACGGAAAAGTAACAAAGTGAGCTATAAAGCTTAGTAAGTTCGTATACAATAAACTTAATTCAATCTCAAGATTATAATTTAACAATTTGAATACATCAACATTTAGCATATTGATGGAGCTCAAAACTAACTAATATTTCGACAAAGGCAAGCGCACCTTTCGAACAAAAGTATAGCTGTGGTGAGTCCGGAATATCGTATCCTCAAGGACCAAGAGTACTAGTATTAACTATCTTTTTATTATCTAGCCTATTAATTAAAGGGATTTATTTTTAATCTAAAATTAACTAACTAATTTAACTAACTATGAACGCGGCAGGGAGTAAATTGGGAAAATACTTTTAGACAACTTTTATATGAGATAGGCAATACCTAAGGAAGAATCCACCTAGACTTCACTTATTAATGTTGATTCATGCGATTTATTCACTTGGCTTAATCCATAGAAATCCCTAAATTATATTAATACCTTTTTCGAGGCTACTAACAACTGACTCTAGGTTAATTAATTGAAATCTCTTTCTAACTAAAACCCCTATTGTCGCATTAACTCGATCTATGGATTCCCTTATTAGGTTTGACCCTAATTCGACAGATTTTCGTCGCCCTATTTCTAGGGTTGCAGTCAACTCCGCTTAATTGTGTTGATCTACTCTTAGACAGGGACTTTTGCTCTACTGAATAAGCACATTCGACTTGAATTAATAACTTAAATTATCAAACATGAATAAGAACTCACAATTAAGAATAAGCACAAGTATTTATCTCATAAATCAAATAATAATAAGATCTATCTTAGGTTTCATCCCCTCAGGTAATTGAGGGATTTAGTTCATACTAATGAGGGGAAACATATTAGAATAGGGAAAGCAACAAAACATAAGAAAACCCAAAAACTTCTAAAGAACTTGATGGGAGATCCTCAGTCTTGATGGAGATCCTTCTCCTAAGCTGTTCCCGACGGCTGTCTTGGAGTATCTTCTGCCTTCTACTCAGCGTCTATTCGACGTCCTGTCGAACTCTCCTTTTAGGTTACCCCCTAGGGTGTTTATATAGGCTTCGACATGCCTTACTTGGCCCACCAGTATCCTATTCCGAATAGAATTCATCCTAGTTTCGGCAAGGACACACCCGTGGTCGATGGTCCAGGCCGTGTTCGATCCTGTTGGTTACACACGGCTGTGTGGTCCGCCTGTGTGCAGTGGTCCAAGCCTTGTAGGCCCATTTTGTCCCTTTTTTGGCCCGTTTCTCATTCTTTTTGACTCTCTAAGCTCTCCTGAGTATAAAACATGAAAGTAAGAGATTAGGATCATTGAATTCATTAAATTCAATGTAAAATCATCCAAAATTAAGCCAAGCATGGGGTTAAAATATGTGTAAATTATAGTTTATCAAATATCCCCACACTTAAGCCTTTGCTTGTCCTCAAGCAAAATTCTCAACTTATCTTTAAAATTAACTTTCTCAATTTATAATCCTTATCAATAATGTTTCATCATAATTCATGGATAATTCATACATTGATAATTTAATTAAAAGAGTACTAAAGATTCAAACAATCTAAGTCATAAATTTTTATTGCACGAAAACATAGGTGTTTCCCCTTACCTAAATAATTACCTCTGATTCAAAATCGACAAGAATTGACATCCTCACTAAAGATTCACTCAAATCACTCAAGGTGTTTAAGGTTCAACTTAACACTAAAAAGTCAAACATGAAGAGTTAATCCCATAAGCTTGCATGAAAATCAAATCTTCTCCACTATAAAATGAGATGATACAGAAACCAAAAGGTCTTTAAAGGGTTGTAATGGGGCTTGGGTTAAAGGTGTGGATATAGGCTGAATTAGAGGGTTAGAATCGAGATTGAATTGATAATTTACCTAACTAGAAAAATTGAACTAATACTGAATAATTAATTTAACTTATCACTAATAAAATGAGCTTCTTCTGAAGATGTGAAATCGACTGTTTAAGCTCATAACCACTAATAAAGAATAAATCTTTAACTTTTTTTTAAGAACAAGTATTTGTAATGAAAAGAAAGAACCTTAACAACTGAAATAGAGAACATAGTTAGGCAACTACTCAAATCAACTCTTGACAAAAAGGGACGTCAAAAGATTAGGGGAATTTAAAAATTTGGTTTTAGGTTAATATTAATGGGTGAGTCAAGAAATGGTTTATTAGGCTAAAAAGGGTTTACTAAGGGTTAATTATGAGGGTAGGCTTTTTGTGGAGCAAGTGGGTTAAAACCTAGGTGCCTTTATCATCTCAATATATCAAATCAAAAGTGTGGTCTCAACATGTATAATCGAAGCAAGTTCTAGAATAACAAATCAATGTTTGACACACACATAATCAATAAAGTGAGCAAGAAAAATATATGCTCTAAAAAGGCTCAAAATCTCACAGAAATTATGGTTTTTGATGTCAACCTTGTAAATTTCGAGCTTCAAAGTAATATTTAAGATTAGGGAAACAACCTATTAAAATTCATTAAATTCAATGGTAAATCATCCAAAATTAAGCCAAGCATGGGGTTAAAATATGTGTAAATTATGGTTTATCACATATATTAGCTAACAAGCCTTTCCTATACACAATTATGATATTAATCACATTCTTCACAATTTACTTCACACCTAAGCTTATACATGTCACGTACGTACATGTACCATCTCATATCATTCTCATACTCAATCATAATTTTTGTTTACCTGTTGAACCATTCGGAATAGAAGTCGGATACCCAATAGCCTCGCACACTAAGTACCTATACCATGGCCCGAAGCCAAATCAAGGTAGCTTATATTCGAAATACTGATATCATGGCCCGAAGACAAATCAGTCGATATTCATGGCTCGAAGCCAAATCACTATAACTCACACCCGAAGTGCTATCATGGCCCGAAGCCAACTCAATGTATCCTCTAATGACATGTCACTAGTATCCTAAACTATTCCTAAGGTTCAATCGGGATTTCGAATGTTGAATCATCGTCAAATCACTATCGATCATATCCATAGTCTCGTATTCACAATTATAAAATATCAAAGCATATGAAATACATTTGTATTAAAACTTATAATATACAAACTTACCTCGGGTTCAAAAACGATGAAATAGACCGATTAATTCGAAACTTTGTTTTTTCTTCGATCTAGATCCAAACTTTATTTTTCTTGATCTAAATATTCAAAATTAACTTATTTAATCATATCTCATTTAAATTTAATCCAAAATTCACATTTACGAAAATTTACACTTTTGCCCCTAATATTTCACATTTTCACAATTTAGTCCTTATTTCATAAAATCACAAATTAATGAAATTCAATATTAACCCATGCTAGCCAAATTACTTTTATGCCCCTAGTAGCCAATATTTTTCATTTATTTCATATTTTAACACTAAATTTACACATTTCACAATTTAGCCCCTAATTTGCATTTTCATTAATAATCACTTAACAAAACTTGTATATCTATCAGCAAGCATTCATAATCTATCAAGAAACTTCAAAATTCATGCTTATTCATCAATGGAAACATTCAAAATCTTTAACAATTTTGCAAAATAGTCCCAGGGCTAGCTAGACCTAGTTGCAACATCTCAAAACCATAGAAATCATTAAAAACGAGACAAAATACATACCAATTTAGCCAAATGAAGTAGCCGAAACTTTGAAAGCTTTAAAATGGCTTTACTATACCCTAATTTTGTTTAGAAGAAGATGATAATGAAGAAAATGGCTTTTGGTTTTATTAAATTATCATTTATTAACTAATTTACGTTTTTAACCTCAATTAAAAACGATCAAAATACATGATAATATGTCCATATTTGTCCACCCACTTTAATAATGGTCTAATTACAACATAAGGACTTTAAGTATTTAATTCCATAGCCATTAGATACTTTTATCTAATAGAACTCCACTTTTACACTATGCGCGATTTAATCCTTTTTATCAAATTGACCAATCAAACGAAATTTTCACAAAAACATATTACCATGTTGTAAAACTTGAAATAATAATAAAATAATTATTTTGACTTCAGATTTGTTGTCCCAAAAATACTGTTCTGATTTGACTAAAAACGGGTTGTTACAATGATGACTTTTTTTTCATCTTTTCCCACGTATTATATATATAGTATGCTTAATTTAATTATAATTAAACCTTAATTCATAATTAAATTAAACTAATGGTAATTTACATCACACCCCACTAACATCTATCTCAAATTTGTCCATTTTGTATTTTGGTCCTTTAGATAATTGTTATCTAAGTCCCCAATCCTTTTCCTGATTTAAAATCTATAGCAATTAAGCTTTTAAGATTTAGCCCTTGCCTAAATTAACTAATTGACAAACTTGATCGACCAAACATCAATACATTTTTATATTAACATCGTAAATATTCATATTTAATATTTACAGACGATTTACAAAAATGGGGTTTCAAAACTATATTTTCCAATACCACTAAAAATCGGGTCATTATAGCCTATTCCAACAATGCAACAACCATAGTGATGTATACATGACTACATCATGTGTTGATCTAGCTAAGTGGGCCTTTGATTAGGCTCATAACCAATCACCCACCTCAAATGGGCCACAAATTAAAGGGCAAAATTAGGCTGTTGTTCACACCATGGAGTGTAATGGGCTTATAATGAGAATTCAGAATGATGGACCTTAAGAGGCCATCCATAACAATTGGCCTAAATGTGAGGGGCCCAAGTGCAAAATGAAACAACATATATGGATAGTCTATTTAGGTCAAACATTTGGATATTTAGTTTTGGACTTCATGTTTTATTTAAATTATTTTAATGTTTCTAGGTTATATCTTATATGTCCATATTTCTATGTTTGTGTCACTAATGATTGCATGTATTTTGAGTTCAAGTTATTTTGTTAATCATGTGTCATATGTCTTAGTGTTTAACTATGTTTTATTACTTTGTGTTTATGTGTTTTTCATGTGATTACATATGTTATGTCTTCCTAATATGTTTGCATTTGTTTCCACAACATGGGAATTATTATTCGTTTTGTCCAAGTATTTTGTGTGTTTAATTATATTTTTGTCGAGTCTAGTTTTCTTATGCATTATTTTTTAAGACTTAACTGTTATGTGTCTTGTTTTGAAATTATGCTTATGGGATCTATTTATAGTGTTTTGCAAGTTCATTTGGCTAACCATATTATGAGTATCAAGTCCCTATGTCTTTTCGGCTTTGACTACATGTTTGGTGAACTCCATAACTCTTAAGGATTCATGCATTCACTAATAGCCACGAGATCCTTCATATTCTTTGCATGATACAACGTTTCAGCCACATACATGAATGACCGAATGCAAAGTACAAGTCTTTTTGCATGGACGGTGCTACAATGGGGCCTTAGTGTGACTTTTCAATTAGTTCATGCAGTTCCAAATATATGCACATTCAAGGGAGATTAATAAAGTTATATTTCACTTTAAGGATGACAATTGAGAGATGTATGGAAGTTCAAGGAAAGTGAATTTCCTTTTAAATTGTTCGTTGAACACCCAAATGGATGCACAAGCAAATGGAGACATTTGTGTCCATTCATTAATGCTCAAAGATACAGGAACAATAACATGCATATGCTAGAAGCTTGGGACGACAAGGGGACTGTATTTGTCTCTTCACTTATTCAACGAATTTGACAATACATGTACCACATAGGAACATGTACGGCACATTCTAGAATCTCCATTTAATGGTCGGTTTGTGGCTATTGAAATACCTAACTTAGCTTATAAATAGATGAACAATTGTAAGCCTTAAAGTTAGACACCTAGAAAAGTCAAAGCTTAAGTTGTAATAGTGACTTTGGGGACTAAATTGAAAAGCTTTCTATTTACATGGGCTCTAACATAAATAGGAGCAAGTGGCGGACTGGATAATAAAAGATTGGATTTCAACCTTTATTTCTGTTACATTTGAACTAGAAATCTCTTAGTGGGAGACATGATGATTAAGGATATTTAGACTTGGCTGTTGAATTAATATTGGTAAAGGGAGTACGAGAGTATTATGTAAGGGAGAGAAGTTATTCTCCGGTGTTGTTCTTTCTTCATCTTCTTCACTAGTTTGGTTGTAAGAGAGAAAGATTAAAGAATGATCTTTATGGAGGAAAGAAGCTAAATTTTGTACATAAGTAACTAAGAATTTATCATGGACGAAAGAAAAGGGAAGAAAGTTAATGATTTTAGTTTCCATTGATTTTGTTCTATATTGGGTAAGGTTACGGATAATCATTTAAATGGCCTTTGCATGCTAAAACATTATGGTTCTTGTGATGATGAATTGTCTTTGTTGGAATTCTAAAATGGTTGTTATATTTTTTTGACCAAGGAGGCTCAAGTAGCAAGGGGAAATCTAAGTAGATTTCCAGGTGAGTTCCAGAACTCAGGTCTTAAATGGTTGTTCATGCATTTTCAGTATCATGTGTTGGGTATGTCTAAGTGAATGTTGTGTAAATGATGAGTTACTATACAATTGAATATTCATGTATCGTGATGCATGTTGTGTTGATATGAAAATGCATGACTGGTTGTAAGTTTATCCATGTGGTGTAGATGAAATGTTTGGTGTAATGTGTATTGTGTATTGTGCATGAATCGTAGTATTGGTTGAGTGTTTGTGTATGAAATACATGTATATAAATGATATACAGAGTAATAGAGGTATTTTGAAGTGTGGTTGTTATGGGAGAAGTAATGGAGAATATAAAATGTTATACGTTTTGCCTCTGGCAGGGCATGTGAATGCAAACTGATATTGATGAATGACCCCGACCTTGCAGGGGAACACATATGTGTTCAAATTAACAAGGAGGATTTGCGGAGGTTTGGCGGACTATATGATAAAATGAATATTAATGGTATCTGGCTTTGCGGAGGTTCGGGCGGATTGTACGAAGAAAGGTGCGCACCTGTATATAGAAGCCCTTTACGGGTAGTATGAAAACCCTTTCAGGGTAGTATGAGACTTTGTGAAGTCTAAGGATTTAAGTCGTATATGTGAAATTGAAGTCCATGGCTATGGCATGATCTAAGGAGGTCCGCTAGACTCACCTATATGGCACGATCTAGTGGAGGTTTGCGAGGAAATTTGCGTATGTGATCGCTGAAATCAGAGCTTTAAAATTTTATAAACGAATGATCGAACCTGGAGACTAACTTTGACAACGATTAAAGGCAAGTGCACCTATCAAACAGTAGTATAGCTTAGGCAAGACCGGATTATCGAACCTAAAGGAACTAAAAGTACTAATACTAACTTTCTTTTTACTATTTAGCCTTAAAAACGGAGTGAAGTTACTTTTAAACTAAATTGACAAGAACTAAACTAAGGACACAAAGACAAAAAGGACGATTTGGAAAATAACTTGAAGAGAACTCAATTGATCATGATGATACCCTCAGGAAGAATCCACCTAGACTTCACTTGTTATCTAACCCTTAGTTATATAATTTCTTCACTTAGCTTGATCCGTAGGACTCCCTAACCTATATTAAACCCTCTCTCAAGGTGAATAACGTCTAACCCTAAGTTAATTAGCAGAACTCTCGTTCGCTTATAATAACCCCTTAGGATATCAATAAATCGATCAATGGACTCCCATATTAGGTTTAACCCTAATCCGGCAAAATCTCGTAACCCTATCTTTAGGCGTTCGATCAACTCAGCTTATGTTAGATCTACTCTTAGGCAGGGTCTATTCCTCCTCCACCTAAGCACATTAGATTTGGATTAAGCAACATAATTAAGAACAAACTAAGTAATTCATCATATAACTTAAAAACCAAATAACAAGATTCGTCTAGGTTTCATCCCCTTTAGGTATCTGAGGGGTTTAGTTCATAATGAATAAAGAAAACATCACAAGAGAAAAGATAAAACAAAACATAAGAAATCCCTAAAACCCCCTGAAGGAATTAAAAGAGAATTCCGCCGTCTTGAGTATAACTCTGGCTTCTTGGGATGGATCAACTGGCTATCCTCACGTTTATTTCCTAACTCTGACCTTCTAGGCTTGGCTCCTTGGCCTCACTTTGATCCCCTTTAAAAGGTGGCACTTAGGGGATATATATAGGCTCTTGGAATGCGATTCTTTCTCCCTAAGTATCCTTTTCCGACTGAAATTGTTTTTTCCAGTGACAGAGGCACGGACATGGCACACGCCCGTGTGGATCGAGTTCAGACCGTGTTCAGATTTCTAACTTGAGGCACGGCCGTGTGGACTTTGGGCTAGGCTGTGTCAATTTCGTACTAAGGCCCATTTACTCTATTTTGGGCCCGATTTGTGTTCTTTTCATCCTCAGGTGCTTTCCTGGGTATAAGACATGAAAAGAAAGGATTACAAGCACCTTTTTATAAAAATCAAGGAATAAATCATCAAAAAGCATATTAAATGTGGGTTAAAATATGTTATAATTACGATTTATCAGTATGTGAATTTGCAACTTCCATAAATTCGTGAATAAGTCTGCATCTATGCTTTTGTAAATATTGGATCCACTTTTATAAGTCTGCCAAGAATGATTTCATTTACCTGAAACCTATTGCTATGCATGAATCGAAAGGTATGATCTATTTGTTTATATGAGTTGTATGCAATATATGACCGTCCACCAGATTCATCTACTTGACCAATATGAGTTTATTTTCTTTATTAATCGTAATAGGTGTTTTCTTTTATGAATCCACTAATGTTTCACATGTATGAATCCATATACTTGGGTTTGAAATAAGAATCCATAAGGATAGTACTACGAGTTGAAGTATATTAGGACAAGCTACTATTAGCAATCCGTAGTAAGAACCATTCGCCAAGGTCTATCTCATCTAGTTATCTATAATTGTTGGTGCAAGATGTGCTCTGAAAATTACCTATGGGTCTTCTTTCATAAGTCTGCAAGTTAGAATCCATGAGGATTATCTCTCAAAGAAATATTTGCAGAAGAGTCCGCAAGGAAAACTATCGAAGAAAGAATCGATGGGCATTATCTACCACAATATTAAACATCTATACATTAGTATTCTAGATTATATGTCTATGGAATCCCATAAGTGGAAGCCTTATATGGTCAAGACCGTGAATAGTCTGAACATGTTATCTTTTGTTTTCGAGTCGTCTATGTTAAATCTAAGGTAGTCAAGCAAGTCGAATTGTTCTCCAAGAGGAACAATTAAATAAGTGATGGTGTCATTAAGATAATGTATCAAGTAAAAGTTAAGTCAATTTGTACGATGCCAAGACTACGCCAATAAGATTGATGAACTGTCCTAGTACAGACAAAGTCAAACATGATTTCAGAACCATGAAGTACCAACTTGTTATCATTACGTTGATGCAAGGTATGGACTACTGACTAAGTTTAGTTGAACTTACCTATGTGTGAACATGTACGACAAGTAGAAAGGAAATTCAAGGATTCGGGGAGGGACCAAGCCAGAATCTGTCGTGCTCAGACAGACATGTATCTTAGTTGTAATATGCATAAAACGGGGTGACCTAGATGCAGAACCTCAAGTTCTTAGTCAAATTTGTAATCAAGTGGTTAAATAGTATTTTAAGGACTAAGTAAATATTTATATATGGTAAAGTTACCCTTATAATGTCACGCCGGTGGACTTGATTAGAAGACATGTAAATGTGAAATTATTTATTTGGTGTAGTGTAGTCCGTTCGTTTATATTCTTTTTGCAAATACGACTTGGTGTAATGTAATCATTGCATAAGTAATCAAAGATTCTTTCTCAGATTATTCTGCTATTTAAGAAAGTTTGTTAAGTGAAGTGTAAGTCTGATAAGGGATACCGCCAAATACATAGTACGCCTAGTTTGTCTAGGCACTGTGCTAGTTTGGTTTCATAATGTGAATTGGTTAAGAGCCAACTAAATTTATTGGTAAAATAATATTTGTACCGAATATTAGGACAAGCTCTGGAAGTTATTGACACTTGTCAAGTTCCACTAAAAGAACTGGACATATATATATATGGTGAAAAAGGTTAGTTAGGGGATGGTTCTTTATAACGCCCCGAATTTGAGCCTAGTAGAATTGGGCCTATTGGGCTTTGGGCTTTGGGTCTCAAAAAATTTTTAAGTGAGAAAGAAAATGACAATTGGCATGTGGGCTTTGAGGGTTAATGAATTTGGAGTGTCTAGCGGTGTTGGAGATGTCCTGGGATCAAGTAAGGGTATAGGAAAAATTTTGGTTTAAGCCCCAAGGGAACTGTGACTTCAGTTACTAGGCCTTTTAAATAAATGAAGAAGAAAAATGACACAAAAGAGCTAGTGGTGTAGTGGTAAAATGGCGCCACTTAGGGAGCAGGGAGGTGGCGTCATTAGCAGGCAAGGGAGTCCAAGGTTCGAGTAGTGGCATGGTATTTTATTGGAGTGTTTATTTTGCATATTGGACGGCCAGAGTTTGTGTTGGATTTGAACTCTTGCATTGGAGAGTTTGAATTGGTCTTGTGAGATGGTTGTGGAGGAAATTTAGGATGAGATTGAGGAGTTATCAGGGAGAAAAGTTAGGAGCTGAGAAGTGTGAAATGTTGGTGCCGAATGGGACTTTAGGGGAAGGTAGTTTCGGCTTTTGGCTATAAAAGGAGGGTGCCGAATTCCTTTGAGAGGTTCCTTGGGTTTTCCATTACTTTTCTTTTCTCCCTCTCATTCTGTTTCTTCCGTTTTTGAATTCTTCCATTGTCGAAAAACCATCATTCCTTTTTGTCGAAATCCCTATTGGTGTTGCGTTCTTCTTCTTTCTCTGAAAGCCGAATATTCCCTTATAATCGAATAGCCCTATCTTTTTGTCGATTCCTTTTTGTTTTTCCTCCATCACAAATCGGTTGTTGTTATCTACTCTTAATCAAGTTTTAAAAGCCGGATCTCGTTCAGTAGCTATCTAGGCCGCAGGAACAGAGGTTGGATTCAGTAAGTACTTAGTCAACCTCCTTTAGTGTGTTTTGGTAAAAGCCGAAGGGCTATTTGTAACATCTCGGTTTAGGGCCTAGTCAGAATAGTGGTGCGAGACCATAAATTCAAGGTATATGTTTGAGTTTTTGAGGTTTATGCTATGTATGCATGCTAGTGTGAAAGTTTCATGAAGCAATTTTGTGAAATTGCGGTTAAATTGTCCAAAAGGACTAAATTGCAAAAGTTGCAAAATGTGAGATTCTAAAAGCTATTTTGTGAAATAGCTTTAGAATATTAATTTGAGTTCCTTAATGAGTAATTTTCCCAATTTTTAGTTTTTGGACAAAATTGGGCATGGATGAGTTAAAATAGGAAGTTTATCAAAAAGGGCATTTTGGTCATTTGGCTAATAAATGATTAAAATAGGAGAAAAGATGACAAAATTCACTCATCTTCTTCTCCAAGGCTGCCAAAATTTTCAAGTGCCATTGTTAGGGTTCTTCAAATTTTTCAAGCTTGCTAGTAAGTGCATCTAAGCCTCGTTTTTTATATTCTTCGTATTTTTGAAGTCCTAGTAGAATGAGTAAGCTATTTTTAGCTATTTGATGAGCTATGATGGATGTTCAAAAATGTACCCGTGTATGACATGCATGTATTTTGATGTTTTATGGAAGAATATGAAAGGTTGATGTAGTAGAAACATCTTTTGCTAAGTGATTTTCCATGAAAAATGCATGTAGGGACTTATTTGTGAAAGTCTTGAGTTTGGTCATACATGTATGATTTAGTGAGAATTGCTGAATGCTTTAGTTGAGTAAGTGATTCGGCTAAGCATGAAAGGCTAGAAAGTTGAATAAAAATCACTTTACGAGCCTTGGGGCAAAAGTGTAAATATGAGAAAGTTTAGGGGAAAAATGGTAATTTTGCTAAAGTATGAGATGTGGGTCAATTTAGTCAATGTGTGTATTGAATAAGTTGATTTATTCATTATAGATCAAGAAAGACGAAGCCCGAATCTAAACCGAGGCAAGAGCAAGGTGGTGGACTAAATTGCACGTTTCTACACTTTTGAGTACCGAGGTAAGTCTATGCATAAACAATGCATTCATACTTACAATTTGTTAATGCTAGCTAGTGTGTAGCACGTTTGAGAACCTATGTGGAATGAATATGGTAGATATTGTGAATGGATGAATGATTGAGTAAGTAGATATGAGAGTGTGTAGTGATAATGCTAAATGGTAGGCTAAGTGCGATACCATCCTAATGCATATTGACGATGAGCTGGCTATGTGCGATGCTATCATTAGGTATATCGTCTAGTGGGCTATGTGCGAAACCACTATGATTACCTTTGAGGTAGGCTAAGTGTGATACTACCTTATAAATTGATTGTGGTGGGCTAAGTACGAAACCACTAAGAAATTAGCTGTGTGGTTGTATTACTGAGAAATTAGCTGTGTGGATTAGCTGTGTGGTTGTATTATTGAGTTAATTAGCTGTGTGGATGAATTATCGAGGAATGATGTTGTGTTGTATATTGTATAAATGTGATATTGAATGCAGGGGTGTATTTCAAAGGTTATGAGTATATGACTCATGATGTGTTGGAAATGTGGTAAGGGATAGAAAGAGTAAGCATAGTTGTGTATTATATGTTAGTATAATGCTAATTGTTGTTTAGCTTATACTATGATGCTTAATTGTTTATGTGTAAACTTACTAAGCTCAAAGCTTACCCTCTTTCTTTTCCTTTGTCTTATAGAGCAATAGAGTTAACTCGAGATACGAGGATCAATTGGAGAATCACCCACGCTATCACCACACTCTGGTACATGAGACTCAATGTTTTGTATATGACATGTATAGGGGCTAGAAAGGTTAGTGAATTTTGTTGTAAATGGCTAAGATGTGTTAGCCCATAGTTGGATAATCTATTTTGTATAATGCCATAGTTGTTGGCTACTTTATTATATGAAAAGATGTAGTTATCCATGTGAAATTGCACTTCATTATGAGTTGGTTAGGGATATGTTGAATGAGTACATGTTATGTATGCTAAAGGGTGAAAAGAACTTGGCATATAGCTTTGTTCTTGTCCATGTGGATAGACACACGGGCATGTGTCTAGACCATGTGTGACACACGGTCAGCCCACGGGCGTGTGACTTGGCTATGTGTCCCCTGCATGTTGGCATATTAAGTCAAAATAGACCACGGACTAGTCATACGGGCGTGTGCCTAGGCCATGTGAGTTAATCAGTGTTGGCCACGGGCTAGCCGCACGGGTGTGTGACTAGGCTTGGAGGCCGTGGGTAGATAGTCAGTGTTCAGCACAGTTGGAAGGCATGTGCGTGTGTGTCTATACACGGGCATGTCTCATCTTGCACGGGCGTGTGAGCCCTGTATAAAAGAGAAAAATTTTAAGATTTGAAAAAAAAGTTCTGGTATAGCCTCGAGAGCCCTTATGTGTATGAGTGAGGCCTTGTAAGTCGAGAATGAGGTCGTTGAGGTGACTTAAAAGAGTAGTCACGATGAGCCTAAGTGGCGATCAAGTAGTTTTAATACGGTAAAGCGTCGGGCCCGGTTCCGGCGTCGAATCCGGGTAAGGGGTGTTACACTATCTAACTCTTTCTTGTCGTTAACCTTGTATTAACAAAGGTAGGGTTCAAAGATTGCAAGCGTGGTAAGGATCGCTAGCAAGTGGTAAGTGTACTCGTCTCAATTGTGGATTAGTAAGTGGTCGAATGTAAGTGTGGCTTATCGAGGTGACTTGTGTGGAATATGAGTCACCTGATTTTTGATAGTATATGTGTGGGTACAGATCTAGGGGATATTCGTGAATAGTAGCTAAGGAAGGGCTACTAGAACTGGTGGCACACGGTAAGGTTATGGTAAGGCTTCAGTTTTTGGGTAAATATTGTGGTTAAGTGTGTGATTGATTGGAGATTGGTATTGGTTGTAGGTTCAAGGCTGGGGATAGTGTAGCACGTCGCATTAACCAGGTGTGTACATACACTTCACACACGACAAATCGGCTAAAGCTGAAATCCCAAAAAACTGGAATGCCGAAAAGCCGAAAAGCTGAAAGGTTGGCGCCGGCAACCGCACGAGCATGCAAACATTCATGTGGGAACACTGATACGACTACCGAGACCAAGAGAGTGATCTCATGGTCTCGGGCCACTGTTTGGCCAACCGGGCCAGAAGGGGCTAAATAAGCCTGCCGAGTTTGTGGGCCCAAATCGGCAAGAATTGACATGTGAAATGGAATGATGGATTGATATGGATGGTTGTATGATTTGATTATGATCAAGCCTAAAGGGCTACATAAACATGATTGGGCTTAATGGGCTATATGGACATGATTAGGCTTAGTGGGCCTTATGGGATTTTACAAACGCATGCTAGGGTTTTAATGGACTCTAGGCCTAGTTCTGATAAATTCTTAAATAGCATAAGACTTAATTTAATAATCAAACATGTTTGTGGACAAGTCGCTAGGTTAGAGTGTGGCAACGAACATATGCATGTTTAGGATTGGATCTAGGGAGAGCTTGGTACTTAAGCGGTCTTAGTGACCCACCTCCTCTTCTCTGGGATCCTACTTGGTGCATAGTGTCTGTTCACTTTAGCCGCAAGGACTTGTTAATGGGCCAAAGTTCATAACTAAAACCCGTGATTTGCAAAATTACCAAAATACCCCCAGATTGCAAAATTACTAAAATACCCTCGATTTGCAAAATTATCGAAATACCCCCGGATTGCAAAACTACCAAAGTACCCCTGATTTGCAAAATTACCAAAATACCCTTGATTTGCAAAATTACCAAAATACCCTTATAGGGTAGATTTATGAAAATACCCCTAGGTGCTTAATGTGTGAAAATGTGTATGTTGCATTCATGAGATATATGTTACACTTGGGTGGGTTTGATGATACGGAGGAAGATATGTGAGGATCGCATAGTCGCTTGACGACCGTGGATCCACCGGTGGCTTTAAGCCCATTATATGCTTAGTAACCTTGCTACAACGTTTGAGTAGTGCCGCTGTTGGTGCTACCTTTGGAGTGTAGGGATGGGTGGGTTGATATTTATATCCCCACAGGAGTGTAGGGTTGGAAGGGAAATGGAGGGCAGGGTTGGATTTAAGATGGGAACATTGTAGTCATATGATACTGAAGTGATATGAGGTCATTGTGGGCTAAGACCCAAGACCACTGTTTTTGATAGGGCTTAGGCCCAATGTTATAATTGCATGTTGATTGGATTACCAAGGGTCGTACACACTGAGTTTCGAAACTCACACCCTTTTATTAAATGTTTCAGGTGACCCTCAGTAGACGGCTCGATGTGGGAGAGGACTCGGAGATGGCCACACTACAAGTTACTTGGAAGTTTTTGTTTATTTGTTTTCGAGTGACTTATTGTTAATTATTTCATTTGTAATAAGACCTTGTATCTCCAATTTGACTTTACATTTAAGTTTCCTTATGTTTTCAACTGTTTAATTGTTAAACGGGAATAAATTTCTAAAGTTTAAACATGGTTTTTGAAATACCTATAACATATGGGCGTTTTCTTAAAACATGGGCTCTTATCATTACTTAACAAGTTGCTCGGATTTTGGGTTCCTAATCTTAAACTATGCAAATTTCCTACTGAACATAGATTTAACTAAACAAAGTCGTTTTGAAATTATCCCTTTGATGTGACATCACCGGATTCGACCATAACATCTAGGCCGGGTCTGGGGGTGTTACATTCTTCTTCCTACAATTTTATTCTCTGGGTTTTCATCTTTACTAAGCTGGAAACTAATGTTTTTTGAATTGGTGAAGGGAAGATCTACTTCCTGGTAAGTTTGATAGCTCTGCATGTTAAGTCTTTTCATTCATACATCCATCAATCAATTATGAACTTTCGTTCATTCAGAGAAACGTTGTAGTTTTCATTGTTGTTGTTTTCTCACTACCCAGGGGTGTTTTCGTAATTTTCCCTACATGGGTATTTTCATAATTTGTCAAAATAAGGTTCCTTGGTGATTTTGTCAATAAGGTTATTTTGGTAATTTTTTTTTAAGATCCCGGGAGTATTTTGAAAATTTTGAAATTACAGGGGTATTTCGGTAATTAACCAGGGTAAATTTGTAAATCTTAATAAATCAAGGGTATTTCAAAATTTGTAAAACTTGAGGGTTCTTTTTGAGAATCTGTTTTCCAAATCGGTGATGTTGCAAAAAGTTTGAAAATCAGGGTTATTTTAGTAATTTTGTAAGTTAGGGGCAATTTCATAATTTTTTTCCAAATCGGAGCATTTTGGACTTTTGCAAAATAGAGGTTTGGGATACTTTTACAAAATAAGAGAGTTTTATTGAAATCGGGGTAATATGGTAATTTTCAAATCCCAAGGGCAGTTTTGTAATTTTACAACTAGGGGTATTTTAGTAATTTTCACAAATCAAGAATATTTAAGAGAATTTTATAAAATCGTGTTTGCAATTCAAAAGGGTAATTTTTTTAAAAGTTTGAAAACCAGTGTTTCCATAAAAAAAAATGCGGCTGGTCCCTTTCGGGTTTTAGTTAAAGGTTTAGCCCATGAATAAGTCCTCTTGGTTAGGGTGAACCGAAGCTACGCACCATGTAGGATTCTTGCGAAGAGGAGGTGAGTCACTAGGACTGCTTAAATACCAGGCTCCTCCGGATCCAATCCTAGACATGCGCACAATGGTTGCCACACCCTAACTCGGCGACTTAGACACAGGTTTGTTTAATTAGGCAATTAAGTCTTATGTAGTTGTTGGGGTAACTAGTCCTAGGGTTCAAATACTTATCATGCTAATCTACGTTCCATTCCACTTCTACCCTTCTACAATTCACAATATAAATCACCCAAAGGTTAGGGGTACTTACCTGGTGGACTTCGGGTCGGAGACTTAGGTGCCATGCCAGAAAAACCTGCTTATTTCCAAAAATATTTTCATAAAAACTCATTTGGGCTCGATTTGAAAACGTTTTGGGCCTTAAACCACAGGCCGAGAGTTTAAAACTAGGCTCTGATACCAAACTGAAACACCCCAAACCCGGCCCACGAGCCTTGACTGGATCTGGTATGTTCCTCGAAGTAAACCGGTTCAAAATTTCTTTTGTTACTTAGGAAAACTTGTGTGTTTTGAAAGAAAGATTGTTTTGGGTTGGGCTTGAATTGAAAAAAAAAGTTTATTTCATTAAAAATTCCTTACTTTAGGTGACAAAACGTTTAGGGTTTGTTTAAAAATAAATTTATTTAATCCATTAATTAATAATAGTTCGTAATCATAATAAATAAAAGTAAAAATAAAGAAATTCAACTATGGCCTTATTACATCAAATAATCCCAAAATTAAATTAAAGTACTTGATTAACATAAAAGTCCCAAATAGTAAGAATTTTCCTTGCTGTGCATGGCCACCTTTAAGCTCCTGCCGACCCGGTCCATTACTGTTCAGCCATAAATCCAAATCCTAGTAGCATTAGTACACTAAAACTTACCTTGTTGCCGATTGACTTACGATTCAAGTCCCGAAACTTTGTTGTATTCTTTCTTGTATTCGGCCAAACATTAAATCACATCCCAGGTTAGTTTCGGCTTTTTAAACAATTATGGAATAGATCTAGATATCAAAATAAGCCTTGGCCGAATGCTATAGACACTTACCTTATGGATTTTAAATCCCGAAACTCACCGAATAACTAGGGAACACGCGGCCTATGGTGTACCTTCGGGAGAAGAACTTCTCCTTCCTTGTAGTCAACACTTAGTAAATCCCGAAAGATCTCTTCAACGTTTCGGCAACAAGATATTAAGGGTATTGAATCTTAATTTCGACAGCCTTAAAAGAAATAGAATGAGAATCTAACCTAATCTTACCCTTACTGAAGAATTCGATGGAACTCTTGCTTGAACCCTTAGCAGTATTCGGCTATGGCTTTGATGTGGATAACTATTTCGGCTCTTGAGGCTTAGTGAGAAATCGGCTAGGGCTATTGGCATCTTCGGCTTTGATTGTGTTTGTAATAAAAGAAGAAAAGAAAAGAGAAAAAGAGAATAATGGCAGAGAGGATTCGGCAGAGAGAAGAGGAGAAACTTTAGAGAATTTTGGCAGAGGTTTTCTTGAAGAGAAAAGTATGAATGAGGAATAGCCTTACTCTCCCTTTTATAGCCGAAATTACTAGGCTAGAGTCCCTTACTTGGCCACCACTCTTCTATTTTGATAACTTTATCCCTTGAATTATCACTTTATAAAAAGAATTTAATCCAACTATTAACTCTTGAAAATAATGATAAATAAATCCCTTATTTATCCCCTATTTAGCCGAAATTTAAAGAGAATAAAACTCCTCTTTTAAGAGCCTTAATGCCGTCCACATCTCTGCTTCTGGAAGCAAAAATAAAACTTCTTTTATTTGCTTCCCAAGTGACTCGAACCCTGGCCCAAATACCTGCTTGTGGCGTCACCCACCTGGGCCTTAAGTGACATCTTCAGGCCACTTTTCCAAGCCTGATTGTGTGTCAAATTCCTCCTACTAATTTTCTTAAGGCCACCTTGCCTTAATTTCCTCTTTTTAAACCTTAAAACGTGACATTTCTTTACATTTCCAAGTTTCCAAAAATTTTCGTTTGCCTCCTTTAAACTTAACATTTCCTTACATTTCCAAGTTTCCAGAAATGTTCACTTTCCTCTTTTGAATCATTTCCAAATCATTTCCTTACCTTTCTTAGTTTCCAAAAATGTTCACTTTCCTCTTTTAAACTTAACATTTCCATACATTTCCAGGTTTCCAAAAATGTTCAAAATATATTCATAACACATAAGACATGTCATTTCATACAATTAAATCGAAAATGCATAGGCCCTTTTCAGGATGTTACAGAGTGGAATTAAAACAGGTCACGGCAGGGACACGCACGTGTGAATCGAGCCCAGGGCCATGTTCAAGTCTGCTAAAGTGACGCGGCCGTGTGGCGAACTCTAGGCCGGGTGGATTTTTTACTCTGGCCCATTTTCTCCGTTTTTGGCCTGTTTCTTGTTCTTTTCATCCTCCTATGTTCTCCTAAGTATAAAACATGAAATTAAAGGATTAGGAGCATCAAATTCCACAATTCAAGGGATAAATCATCCAAAAGTATGCCAAATTTGGGATTAAAATATGTATATATTACGGTTTATCAAATACCCCCACACTTAAGCATTTTCTTGTCCTCAAGCAAAATCCTCAACTCACAATTAAAATTCATTCTTCTCAACTTATAACTCCTGTCAATAATGTTTTGAAATAATCCATAGGTAATCATACATTAAGAATTCAACTAAAAGAACATCAAAGTTTCAAACAATCCAAGTTGAGCATTTTATTCATGAAAACATAGGTATTCCCCCTTATCTAAGTTGTCATGTAACATCCTGAAATTGGGCCTACTAGGATTGAGCCCAATGGGCCTTAGGCGTAGTAGCGTTTAAAATTTTAGAAAACGGTATTAATGCAGGTTAGACTTATTAGGTAAGTGATTTTGGAAGGTTAGAGGGCTTCTAGGAAGTCCCGGGATCAAATTTAGGCTTTAGGGAAATTTTGGTTTTAGGCGGAAAAAACCCTGGAAGTTGGCAGGTAGGCCTTAAGAATAAAAAGTGGAGGAAAATGACACAAGTGGAGTGTGTGGTGTAGTGGCAAAGTGACGCCACATAAGAGACAAGGGGGTGACGCCACAAGGAAGGAAGGAGGTCCAAGGTTCAAGTTTTGGCTTTTGCATTTTGGTTTCTTTTTACTTGGATCTTAGAATTTGGCTATAGATTTATATTTAGTTGCGCATGGTTTAAGACACAAGAGGAGCTTGTGGCCAAGTGGTTAGCGACGTGGATTATGCTACAAGGAGCCTGGGTTCGAATCTCGTGAGAAGCAAAGGAGTATTTATTTTGCGGATTGGACAGCAAGAGTTTCAGTTGAATTTAAACTCTACTGACGAAGGGATCCCATATCGGAAAGATACAAAGAAGAAGGGGGAAGAGCTAGCTATATAAAGAGCATTCCAGGAGGAGAGTTAACATACCTTGGTGGGCGTTTGGGCACAGCAGTGGGCGCAGCGCGGTTTAATACCAGAGTCCTATCAGGTGTGTAACTCTCTCTACTCTAGTTGTAGAGCGGCAAATGCCGAAGTGCCGGTCACGGCAATAGTAGCCACACGAGCGTGCGAGCGCACGTGTGGGGCTTCGATGCGATAGTTGAGGCCATCAGTAGTATTCTTGTGGGTTGGGCTGCTTGGGCCACGATGGGCCGAAGTGGGCCCGTGGGCCCATATGAGTAAATTGTATGATGATATAGTATATAGTGAACTAGACTAGGTGGAACTTATATACGTGGCTAGATTTGTGCTAGGTGGGCCACACAAGCGTGTGGGCCCGAATGGGCTGAAATCGGGTTTTATGCCCAATAGTCCGGTAAGGACCAGAAATGGTAGCTGAGTCGCTAGTGGCGACATTGGGCCTTCGGAAAGGCCATTTCAGGTACGAAATTACTGAAATACCCTTAGTGGGTAAATTACCAAAATACCCCTGAAAGGTAAATTATGAAAATGCCCTTGGTAGGTAAAAATTACTGTTATACCCTTTAGAGGTTGATTAGCTTGGTTATATCGTATTTTTTGTTCTGATTATGATGGTCATACGTTTCATGCGTTATCTTTGGTATATGATTTGCATACTTGGCATACTGCATACACAAATTATTATGACTGATGAACATGGCATGGACATGGGTATGATGAGAGGAGGGGGAAGATTGATATCCATGACTTTGGGTCACCAGTGGTTTGGCACCACCAATGGTTTGGTACCACAGTTAATTTCGTGACTTTGGGTCACCAGAGGTTTGGCACCTCATAGCGACTCGTCCCAATGGTTTAACACCACAGTGGGTTGGCCCCACAGTTGATATCGGGATTGTCGCCAGTGATTTGGTATCACAATGTGGGTTGGCCCCACACTTGGATTATTGATGTTCGTGACTTTGGGTCACCAGAGGTTTGGCACCTCATAGCGACTCGTCCCAGTGGCTTGCACCACAGTGGGTTGGCCCCACATTTGATATAACGAGATTGTCGCCAGTGATTTGGTATCACAACGTGGGTTGGCCCCACATATGGATTATTCGTGACTTTGGATCACCAGTGGTTTGGCACCACAATTATATTGATATCAGTGACTTTGGGTCACCAGTAGTTTGGCACCACCAGTGGTTTGGTACTACACGGGGTAGATCTGGGAGCTTCGGATGGATAGGTTGGATGGGTTGCATGACATGCATATTTGCATATGAATTTGTGTACGAGCTTAACATCTTTTGGATGAGGATTTACACACTGAGTCTCGGTGACTCACCCCTCAGTTAATTTTGCAGGTAATCGTTAGATCGCGGATTTGGGAGCCGAGGCAGACTTGTGGTGGCCATACAATGTTTTTCTCGTAGACTCGTTCTCTTAGTTAAACTTATTTGTAACTGGGATTTTTGTTATGTAATAGGGCCACTTTAACTGTATTTTTGGTATTTTATTTGGTTTAGCTTTTGATTTGTTTACTGCTTATTATTAAATGATCAATATGGGATTTTCCTAAGATGATAATAAACCGTTTCTTATTCAAAATTACTTAAACTCGATTTTTCACAACAACTATAAAGAATACGAGCTTTTTAACGAACGCATAATTTTTAGACATTCCTTTCATGTGACATGCCAGATCCGATCGTAACGTTTAGGCCGGGTTTGGGGTGTTACAATTATGGTATCAGAGCCTAGGTTCAAAAACTCGGCTGTGGGTTTGGGTTCAAAAATGTTTTCAAAGGATGGTTTAGAAAAATATATATCTCTTTTTTGGAAGTATGGCACCCGAGTCTCCGGCACCAAATTCGTAAGTTCCTTTTTACTTTATTCTATTATATGCTGAATGATTGTATTATTCTGCGATGTGTGGATGTGATGCTTGAATATAGGAATTGTATGTATGTGTGAAAAATATCTGCTTGCTTCTGTGTTAGATAGTTGGTTATGTGAAGGGGTTTCAAGATTTAGTTAGAAAGTATATTAGTTTTATTAAGATTAGAGTGCGCAGCAAGAGCGTAGTGTGGTAGGTTAGGATGTACGACTGTTAGTTAGTTGGAAATTTCGAGGACGAAATTTCTTTAAGGAGGGTAGATTTGTAACATCCTGAAATTGGGCCTAGTAGGATGGAGCCCAATGGGCCTTAGGCGTAGTTGCGTTTAAAATTTTAGAAAACAGTATTAATGCAAGTTAGACTTATTAGGTAAGTGATTTTGGAAGGTTAGAGGGCTTCTAGGAAGTCCCGGGATCAAATTTAGGCTTTAGGGAAATTTTGGTTTTAGGCGAAAAAAACCCTAGAAGTTGGCAGGTAGGCTTTAAGAATAAAAAGTGGAGGAAAATGACACAAGTGGAGTGTGTGGTGTAGTGGCAAAGTGACGCCACATAAGAGACAAGGGGGTGACGCCACAAGGAAGGAAGGAGGTCCAAGGTTCAAGTCTTGGCTTTTGCATTTTGGTTTCTTTTTACTTGGATCTTAGAATTTGGCTATAGATTTATATTTAGTTGCGCATGGTTTAAGACACAAGAGGAGCTTGTGGCCAAGTGGTTAGCGACGTGGATTATGCTACAAGGAGCCTGGGTTCGAATCTCGTGAGAAGCAAAGGAGTATTTATTTTGCGGATTGGACGACAAGAGTTTCAGTTGAATTTAAACTCTACTGACGAAGGGATCCCACATCGGAAAGATACAAAGAAGAAGGGTGAATAGCTAGCTATATAAAGAGCATTCCAGGAGGAGAGTTAACATACCTTGGTGGGCGTTTGGGCACAGCAGTGGGCGCAGCGCAGTTTAATACCAGAGTCCTATCAGGTGTGTAACTCTCTCTACTCTAGTTGTAGAGCGGCAAATGCCGAAGTGCCGATCACGGCAATAGTAGCCACACGAGCATGCGAGCGCACGTGTGGGGCTTCGACGCGATAGTTGAGGCCATCAGTAGTATTCTTGTGGGTTGGGCTGCTTGGGCCACGATGGGCCGAAGTGGGCCCATGGGCCCATATGAGTAAATTGTATGATGACATAGTATATAGTGAACTAGACTAGGTGGAACTTATATACGTGGCTAGATTTGTGCTAGGTGGGCCACACAAGCGTGTGGGCCCGAATGGGCTGAAATCGGGTTTTAGGCCCAATAGTCCGGTAAGGACCAGAAATGGTAGCTGAGTCGCTAGTGGCGACATTGGGCCTTCGAAAAGGCCATTTCAGGTACGAAATTACTGAAATACCCTTAGTGGGTAAATTACCAAAATACCCCTGAAAGGTAAATTACGAAAATGCCCTTGGTAGGTAAAAATTACTGTTATACCCTTTAGAGGTTGATTAGCTTGGTTCTATCGTATTTGGTGTTCTGATTATGATGGTCATACGTTTCATGCGTTATCTTTGGCATATGATTTGCATACTTGGCATACTGCATACACAAATTATTATGACTGATGAACATGGCATGGACATGGGTATGATGAGAGGAGGGGGAAGATTGATATCCGTGACTTTGGGTCACCAGTAGTTTGGCACCACCAGTGGTTTGGTACCACAGTTAATTTCGTCACTTTGGGTCACCAGAGGTTTGGCACCTCATAGCGACTCGTCCCAGTGGTTTAACACCACAGTGGGTTGGCCCCACAGTTGATATCGGGATTGTCGCCAGTGATTTGGTATCACAATGTGGGTTGGCCCCACACTTGGATTATTGATGTTCGTGACTTTGGGTCACCAGAGGTTTGGCACCTCATAGCGACTCGTCCCAGTGGCTTAGCACCACAGTGGGTTGGCCTCACATTTGATATAACGGGATTGTCGCCAGTGATTTGGTATCACAACGTGGGTTGGCCCCACATATGGATTATTCGTGACTTTGGGTCACCAGTGGTTTGGCACCACAATTATATTGATATCAGTGACTTTGGGTCACCAGTAGTTTGGCACCACCAGTGGTTTGGTACTACACGGGGTAGATCTGGGAGTTTCGGATGGATAGGTTGGATGGGTTGCATGACATGCATATTTGCATATGAATTTGTGTACGAGCTTAACATCTTTTGGATGAGGATTTACACACTGAGTCTCGGTGACTCACCCCTCAGTTAATTTTGCAGGTAATCGTTAGATCGCGGATTTGGGAGCCGAGGCAGACTTGTGGTGGCCATACAATGTTTTTCTCGTAAACTCGTTCTCTTAGTTAAACTTATTTGTAACTGGGATTTTTGTTATGTAATAGGGCCACTTTAACTGTATTTTTGGTATTTTATTTGGTTTAGCTTTTGATTTGTTTACTGCTTATTATTAAATGATCAATATGGGATTTTCCTAAGATGATAATAAACCGTTTCTTATTCAAAATTACTTAAACTCGATTTTTCACAACAACTATAAAGAATACGAGCTTTTTAACGAACGCACAGTTTTTAGACATCCCTTTCATGTGACATGCCAGATCCAGTCGTAATGTTTAGGCTGGGTTTGGGGTGTTACATGTCACCTTTGATTCAAAATATCACAGAGTTAACATCCTCACTAAGGATTCACTCAAATCACTCGAAGTGTTTAAGGGACAATAAATTAAGCACTCAATGGTCAACATGAAAAGTTATTACCATAGGCTTGCATGAAAATCAAATCTCCACCACTATAAATTGAAATGATACATTGATCAAAAGGTCTTTAAAAAGGTTTGTAACGTGGCTTGGTTAGGGGGCATGGTCACAGGCTGAAAAAGGAGGTTAGAATCGAGATCGAATTGACAAATTACCTAACTAGAAAAATAGACTAATAATGAATAATTACATTAATAATATGAGCTTCTTCTGAAGATGCGAAATTTACTGTTTAAGCTCATAAAAACATAGAAATAATAATGGATATACTTTCAATTTATTTTAAGAACAAATCAAGTACAATAATAGGAATTTAATAACTGAAATGGAAAACATAGTTAGGCAACTTCTCAGATCAAATCTCAATAAAAAGGTTAATATAATAGAAAAAATTCTTAATGAATCAAAAAGAGTAAGTCTTGGGGGTTAATATAAAGGGTAAATCAATGAATGGTTTATTAGGATCAAAGGGGTTCACTAAGGGTTAATTATGGAGGTAGGCCTTTTGGGAAGTAAGTGGGTTAAATCCTAAGTGCCTTTATCATCTCAGTATATCAAATCAAAACTGTGCTCTCGACATGCATAATCGAAGCAAGTTCTAGAATAACATGACTCACTCAAAGCAATAATAAAAGTGAGCAAGAAAAGAAAATGCTCTCAAAGGCTCAAGATCTCATAGAAATTATGGTTTTTGATGTCAACCCTGTGAACTTTCAAATTTCAAGATAATACCTAAACTTGGGGAAACAACCTAGCAAATTTTTAATTTTCAAAAATCAACTTATCATGCTTGATTCTCTAAAGCCTTCAAGTTTAAACAATCAATGCACAACTGCTTTTGTTTTAATTGAAGACATATCAATAGAAATCATAAATCAATCAGAATTTGTTCTAATAGTGATATGAGAAAGAAAAGACAAAATTCAGGGATTTGAGAATAATGAAAAATGTTTTCTGAATAAAATTCACCCCCCACACTTAAGATGTACATTGCCCTCAATGTACAAAGATAGATATCTACAATATATAAAATCATAAGATAAGGAGAGAAGTGAACTCCCTGATTTTTGGATGAAGTCAAGGAAAAGAAACGGTATGTTGGGCATAGATGAATGTTGTAACATCCTGGATTAGGGGTTATGCGTTCGTGCCTAATTCATGAGTTAGTAGGTTTTGGCAGTGTTGGAAGTGTATTAAGGGTTTTTAGAATTCTAGGATTTGGTTTTATAGCCGAATAGGCTTTATGCTAACATATTAAGGTTGCCAAATGTAGGAATTGAGATCTAAAGCAATAGATCGGTTTTTCGGGATTTCAAGGAATTCGTTAAGCAAATCAGGTGTGTACCCCACACTATCTTTTAATATGTTATATGGCAATATTTAATATATGTATGTATAAGAATGTGAATATGGCTAAGTACCCTAATGTGGTACAAAGTACTCAGGTACGTTTCCTACTCCTACTAGGATTACGAAATATGTTATATTTTAACATGTAAAAAGTGACATGAATATGAATTTAAGTATGATATGCATGATATGAATAATATGGGGCATTCGGGTTATATGAGAAAGGAGAAGTGAATGTGATGACTTTGGTCTCACTATCTGAATGTGGTGGCTTCGGTCACATTATCTGAATGTGGTGGCTTCGGTCACATTATCTGAATGTGGTAACTTCGGTTACATTATCTGAATGTGGTGTCTCATGACACAATTATCTGAATCTGGTGGCTATGCCACGAATTTTATATGGGCGATGAGCACGTCGACTGCAGCGACTGCCTTCGATGGAGTGTAGCGGATGGAGGGTTGACTTAGTAGTCCCCACGGTGTGCAGGTTGGTACGGGGATGTGTAGCGGATGGCATCTAGGTTTGGGTTCGGGATTGCATCATTATCTTGAATTATTGTGTGAACATGATATGTATGGTATGCTAAATCTATTAAATTTTAGTGTTGGTTACACATTGAGTCTATTTGACTCACCCCGTTGGGGAATATTTTTCAGGTGATGAGCAGTAATGGACCGGGTTGGCAGGAGCTTAAAGGTGGCCATGCACAGCAAGCAAATTATTTAAATTGGACATTTTATTTTATTTAAGTACTCTACAATTTTATTTTGGGTTTTGTTTTATGTAATAAGGCCATAGTGATGATTTTATTGTTGTTTTAATTAATATGTTACGAATTTATCTTAATTAAAGATTAAGTCAATTTAATTTAAAATAAACTTCAAATATTTTGTCACCTAAAATAAAAGGGTTTTTAATCTAAAGATTGAACTCGTTTTCAACTCAGGCCCAACCCAAAACAATTTTTTTTAAATCGCACAAGATTTTCACAAAGTAACAAAAGAATTTGAACCGGTTTATTTGAGGAACATACCAAATCTGGTCAAAGCTCGTGGGCCGGGTTTAGGGTGTTTCAAATATGGCCGTGGTGTCTATGGTCGTGGTGTGGTGGTTCCCAAGCAGCCTTTAGAACCTAAATTAAAGAAATCAAAATGTAATAATAAAAATTAAATACAAGAAAGATAAAGGGAACGAAAATAAATGAGAAGAGAAAAGAAAAAGAAAAATTCAATGGACTCAAATATCATTGGCTTGTCGGATAAATGAAACGGCCAGCATGAATTCATGTAGATCGATCTCGCACAGGGAGACTGTGCTAGGATTCTTTCACTTCTTCGACATGGGAATAGTGGTGTAAAGAATGAATGAGGGAAATGGGGAAAGGAAAATGAAATGGGGGAATGATAATAGTCAAAGAAAGGGTGTGGTGGCTAGGGTTTGATTGAAGAAGAAATTGGGGAGAAACTAAGAAAAGAAAAAAGGAGGGTTTAAATAGGAAAGAAGGATTTGATGGCTTCCCATGCCTGTGTGCCATGGGCGTGTTAGGTCACACGGCCGTATCGCACGGCTATGTTGTGCTTTGTTCGTTTCTCCCACGCCTGTGTAGATGTTGCCATGCCCATGTTTGATTAATCAGTGTCGACCATGGCCTAAAAGCACGGGTGTGTTGCCTGCCCGTGTAGATTTCTCAGTGTCGACCACGACTGTATCGCACGGCCGTGGTAATGTATCTCGGCCTGTGTTGTGGGGATTTTCATGCTTTATTCATACGATCTCTGCCACGCCAGTGCGTAAATTCATGGTGTCCACACGGCCACGGCCACGCCAGTGTGCAAGGCCGTGTGGTAGGGAAACCTACGTTTTATTAATTTGGTTAGTTTGTAGTTAGGTGCTAAAAGTAAAAAGAGAAATAAAAATATGAAAATTAATGGAGTTAGAGTTCGGGTTGCCTCCCGAGAAACGCTCGTTTAAAATCTTAAGCTAGACTTACCTCTCGTTCGCGTATTCATAGTGGTTTGAGGAGTTGAAACTCCTCACCCTGCTATCAGTCCTATGATCACTATGTAGTTCGAGTCAAGTAGTGTTTACCCTAAAAGTGCCGAACTTGGGATTAGTTACCTAGATAGTTCCATATGGGAAGATATTCAGTACCTCAAAAGGGATTTCTTCATTTGTATCAAGGTCTGAAGTGGCGATCCGAGGGTCTGTTCTATCCAACAATACCTGATCTCCGATCTTAAATTGGTTTGGCTCATGGAGTCACTTTGTTTTTGCTTCGTGTGTTTTTGTTTCTCCTTGTAATGTGTTTTCCACTCGTCTAGTTCATCGATTTGAAGCCTACGTTCCTCATGAGCTATTTCCTTGTTGACATGAGGTCTAGGATCTGGCTCAGTTGTGTAGTTTCGTAGTGCTTCCTGTAAAGAAGGTGGAACCAAATGATCATTAGTAGAGTTTATGTTTTTACCTTGATTACTCGATGTCCGAACCGAGTCAAGAGCTTGAAGAGTGATCGTCTCATCACCTACAAGAAGTATAAGTTCTCTTGTACCAACATCAATTTTAGTTCTAGCAGTTGCTAAAAAGGGTCTTCCTAAAATTAAAGGAATATCATTGTCCTCATCCATGTCTAAAACGACAAAGTCTACTGGGAATATAAATTTATCAATTTTCACGAGTACTGTAACATCCTGAAATTGGGCCTAGTAGGATTGGGCCTTGGGCTTTAGGAAAAATTTGTATGTCATCTAGTTACTTGTGTTAGCTCGGGTAGTATTGTTTGTGTGTTAGCATAGTCTTGTGAAGGTTTGATTTTATTTAGGAAGCTAGAATAATTTTTAGTATGGTTTATTTAATGAAGTGGAGTAAGTGAGCTTGACACTTAAGTTAATTTAAGTGTTAATTAAAGCACATGAAGAGTTAGTGGCATAGTGGTTAAGATGCATGAAATGTGGCATGAGGGAAATGGTTCGAGTAGCATGGGAAACATTTTAAGGATTTTATTTTGCTCATTCTAGCATTGATGGACGGTCAAACTTATTTATGATAGGTTGGACTATTAATTTTGGTAAGTTGAATATATGTTTAGGGAAAGCATGAATTTGGGGATAAGAATCTAAAGGTTATGGAAGGTTGGGGAGACATAAGGCTAGGCTTTAGGAAAATGTTTTGGAAAGTATTCCTAGGCCTTTAGTGGTTGAATGTGGACGGCATGTATGGCTAGGGGGTGGCCGAATGTGATAGGTAGCTTGGGGGGGGGAATAGTTGGCCAATTTTTGTCATTTGAACATCTTTTTGCATTGTTTTTCTTTCTCTCCAAAATTCCTCTCCTTGGCTGAATGTGTGTTATGCTTTTGGTGCAATATAGCTTTTGGTTTTAGCCTCATTTTGTTGGAAACCAAATCCTACTTTTACTTTCTTTCATTTATCCCTTTGAACCGAAACAACATTTGATCTTTAGGTGCAATTTTGTACACTTTTCTTTTAGGCAAAAATAGGTGTTGGCCGAACCTTATTTCTCCCATCTCTCTCTCTTTTCCTTCTTTTGATCTTTGCTCAATCACATTCTCTTTCTTTTTCTTTTGGCCGAACCTTTCTCTTCTTCAAACTCTCTCTTTTTTTTTCTTCCATTGTTGATTAAATCGAATTCTCTCTCTCACTTTTATTCTCTTTTCTATTCACATACTTTTCTTCTTTCATAACCATATTGCCGAAACAATCCATTTCCTTTTTGTATTATTCTTGGTTGAATATTCAAGGGTAGGACTTCTTTTGATTCATTCAATCGGTTTTAGAAGATAAACTCCTCGGGACTTTGGATGCAATCGTTCTAAGCCTCAAATCTTTGACAATCTTTTTGGGGTAAGTCAATAGGTAAGACTTAGTATTACGTTCGATAACCCTTCGGGATTTGTTGGTGTGGCTGTATGGCCTTGTTTATAGTTTTGTGGCATGGCCGATTTTTCTTAGTGCCATAAAAGGTGTTCTTTTGTGTGTAGCTAAAGAAAGGGAACTCAAAGTGTGATTCGGGATTTGGTAGGAGACCAAATCGGCTTTAAAGGGAGAAGGAAAAACCACGTTTCGAGATCGTGTTAGATTCGAGTAGTTCGGGATTTCACTAGTAGGCAGTTTTCCCAGTTTTTGTGTTATATCTGTATGTATTAATTATGTGCTAACTTGTGTAATGGAAATTGTGATATGGATACCCTCAAGGGGTATGTCGATAATCCGGTAAGTACCAAATCTGATAAAAAGTGATTTCTAATATGAATATGTGATAATATGCTTGATGAACATGCTCATGCATCATTATATTATGTCATTGTGGAATGTTACATGTGCATGGGTTGGGATATGATATGAAAGAAGGTACGGGTGTACTTCGAGTACGTGGTTTGATGTTAGCCTTGAGCTACATCGTGGATTGACGTTGACTGAGGTCACGTTGTGGATTTATTTGCGATTAAGTTCGCGTGGCTTGATAAGTGGCTGTGTGCCTCATCGTGGCTGATATCGGCTATGTGCCATATCGTGGTTGATGAGAGACTATGTGTCTCATCGTGGTTTTGGTGTTAGCTACGGCTACATCGTGGATTGGCGCTGACTGAGGTTGCGTTGTGGATTATTGTGCTTAATTGCACGTGGACGGCATTGATTACCTTTTGGAGTAAAAAGGAGAGGGTGATTTGATAATCCCCTGGTGTGTGGTGGCTGGATACGGGGGTGTGTAGAGGATGGACCTAGGTTGGGTTGGGTGCATTTTGCATAATCTCAATGGATATGTGAATTAATGTGAAAATGGGCCAAGCCCAGTTTATAAATGTGGATCAATGTGGAAATGGGTTAAGCCCGATATGTGGAATTATGGGGTTAATTACCCTGTTACCTGATAAGTGATATGAATATGGGCCAAGCCCAGAATGTGTTATTAAGTGAATATGATATCTTGTTATCTGATATATGGATTAATATGTGGTTAACATGTGGGTGGAACTCAGTGGATTAATTACACACTGAGTCTGAGTGACTCACCCAATTTTTTTCAAACCTTTCAGGTGATGCTCGGACCGGGTTGGAGTGGATACGAGGTGGCCCATGCAAAAGATGATTTTCTTTATACAATTTATGTTTCAGTATTTTAAGTATTTAATTATTGTAATAAGGGCCATTTTAAGTATTTAAGAATTTTTATTATGTTTTAAGTTAAATTGTCGATTATATTATTATTTGAAAATGTTTTATTTTAAACAACTTAATTTTATTTGGAACTTTAATTACACAATGTTTTAGTAAAGACAACAAATCTTTTATGTTTTAAACTCTAAGTCAAAAGTTTTTCAAACATTTTTCCGCAGTGGCATTTCAAATTCGGTCACACAAATGGGCCGGGTTTGGGGTGTTACAAATTGGTATCAGAGCCCGGTTCAAAACTCGACTTTGAGGGTTTTGGGCCCAAAAACATTTTTTTAAATGGGCTTTTCAAAGATTTGGGCTTTCACAAATTTTTCAAGTTTATTCTGGCATGGCACCTGTATCTTCGACCCGAAGTCCACCAGGTAAGTACCTCTAATTGTTGAGTGAATTATTATATGATAGATATATGGGCATACTTGGGCTCGTAGATTAGTGAACTAGGATCTATTGAACCCTAGGGTTAGTGCACTCAAACACATACATAAGACTTAAAAACAATTGAACAAACCTGCGAAGTAAGTCGCCGAGTTACGGTGTGGCAACCATTGTGCGCATGTCTAGGAGTGGATTCGGTAAAAGCTTGGTATTTAAGCAGTCCTAGCGACTCACCTCCTTTTTACTCGAATCCTACCTGGTGCGTAGCTACGGTTCACCCTAACCAAGAGGACTTATTCACGGGCTAAACCCGATAACTAAAACCCGAAAGGGACTAGCCATACTGTTTTATAAAGATCTTAGTTTTAAATTTACCAAATTACCCCTCTAATTTGTAAAATCCTTCTAGACTTGAGAATTTTCCGAAATACACCTGATTTACAAAATTTACGAAATTACCCCTGATTGACAAAATTACCAAAATAACCTTGATTTTCAAAATTTCTACCATGGTTCTGATTTGGGAAATTTTTTTTGAAATACCCTCGAGTTTTGGAAAATTTCAAAGTGCTTTGATTTATTAAAATTTTTGGAATTGACCCTAAATTATTACCAAAATACCCTTATAGAACGAATGACGAATTTACCCCTGGGTTGGGAACGGACAGAAATGTCCATAGATGTGTGTTGAATGTTGTTGATGATTGAATGTGACTCTCTGAACTAGAGTAGTGAAATTGAACTGAACCTTTGTGTGATCGAAAGAACTACTTCTAAATACTTTATTTCATAAAATTGTTTGCGGTTAATAAGTGGAACAAAATTCTGATGCATAAAACTTCTTAATCAGATTAAATCGCGACGTTAGAAATGAGTTCTAGGGAACGTGGTCGTCGTGGACGTAGTAGAGGTAGAATGGCAGTATCGGAACCGGTAGGGTCTGGCCATGGGTCAGAAAATGAAGTACCGCCGCCAACAGTGGGGGCGGAGGATCAAGATCAGACAGGAGGCGATGACGTAGTATCGCGGGCCATGTTGCGAGTGCTCGAGCGAGTGGCAGGAGCTGGTGTAGGAAGCGGAGCTCGAAAGTCAGTGTCGGAGCGACTCAGGTCGAACGAGGCTGAAGTTTTTAGAGGAATATCTGGAGTAGCTCCGAATGTGGCGGAGTATTGGATAGAAGCAGTCGAAAGAATAATGGACGATTTGGACTGTACCGATGAGGAAAAGCTGAAAGGTGCTGTTTCGTTGCTCCGGGACGAAGCTTATCGATGGTGGCTCACTGTCAGACAAGGTGTTCCGACAGATCGATTGGATTGGGATTATTTTAAGGATAAATTTGAAGGAAAGTACGTTGGAGCCAGTTACTTGGACTCGCAAAGAAAGGCGTTTCTCAACTTGGTGCAAGGAAGTAAGTCGGTAGTAGAGTACGAAGCGGAATTTGTGCGGTTAAGTCAGTACGCCAAAGGGATCGTGACCACTGATTATGAAAGGTGTGTACGGTTCGAAGATGGGTTATGAGATGAGTTGCGAATGTTGATTGCTCCGCAAAGAGAAAGGGACTTTGCTGTTCTAGTGGAGAAAGCTCGGATCGCTGAAGAAGTTAAGAGGACTGTAAGGGAGAACCGAGAAAAGGATAGGAATTGGAACAAGAGGAGTTTTGGCCCAGCAAAATCGCCGGAAGACTTTCAGAAAAGACCGAGGGTCAAGAATTCTGTACGTGCACCTGTACCAGTTGCTGAGAATCGGAATCGTTTATGTGCTCAGTGTGGGAGAACTCACTCAAGAGAGTGTTGGGGTAATAGTAAGGAATGTTTCCGGTGTGGATCTAAAGCTCATTTGGTTAAGAATTGTCCTCAGACAATGAAGGTTCGTGGTCCAAACCATGTAGGAAATGGTTCTGGCCGAGGTCGTGGAACACCCGGTAGAGGTGCTGAAGGTTTGGATGTGGGACAACCAAGGATGTGATAGCGGGTAAGTTCTTTGTTATGCTTTAGAGATACCTCATTCTTGTGTTGCTTGTGAAGTGCTTGAAACCTTGAGTGTGAACTTGGAGACTATACTTAGAAAGTATATTGGTTTTATTAAGATCAGAGTGCGCAGCATAAGCGTAGTGTGATGAGTGGGATTGCACGACTGCTAGTTAGTAAGTAATTTCGAGGACGAAATTTCTTAAGGAGGGTAGAATTGTAACATCTTGAAATTGGGCCTAGTAGGATTGGGCCTTAGGCTTTAGGAAAAATTTGTATGTCATCTAGTTACTTGTGTTAGCTCGGGTAGTATTGTTTGTGTGTTAGCATAGTCTTGTGAAGGTTTGATTTTATTTAGGAAGCTAGAATAATTTTTAGTATGGTTTATTTAATGAAGTGGAGTAAGTGAGCTTGACACTTAAGTTAATTTAAGTGTTAATTAAAGCACATAAAGAGTTAGTGGCATAGTGGTTAAGATGCATGAAAGGTGGCATAAGGGAAATGGTTCGAGTAGCATGGGAAACATTTTAAGGATTTTATTTTGCTCATTCTAGCATTGATGGACGGTCAAACTTATTTATGATAGGTTGGACTATTAATTTTGGTAAGTTGAATATATGTTTAGAGAAAGCATGAATTTGGGGATAAGAATCTAAAGGTTATGGAAGGTTGGGGAGACATAAGGCTAGGCTTTAGGAAAATGTTTTGGAAAGTATTCCTAGGCCTTTAGTGGTTGAATGTGGATGGCATGTATGGCTAGGGGGGTGGCCGAATGTGATAGGTAGCTTGGGGGGGAATAGTTGGCCAATTTTTGTCATTTGAACATCTTTTTGCATTGTTTTTCTTTCTCTCCAAAATTCCTCTCCTTGGCCGAATGTGTGTTATGCTTTTGGTGCAATATAGCTTTTGGTTTTAGCCTCATTTTGTTGGAAACCAAATCCTACTTTTACTTTTTTCATTTATCCCTTTGAACCGAAACAACATTTGATCTTTAGGTGCAATTTTGTACACTTTTCTTTTAGGCAAAAATAGGTGTTGGCCGAACCTTATTTCTCCCATCTCTCTCTCTTTTCCTTCTTTTGATCTTTGCTCAATCACATTCTCTTTCTTTTTCTTTTGGCCGAACCTTTCTCTTTTTCAAACGCTCTCTTTTTTTTCTTCCATTGTTGATTAAATCGAATTCTCTCTCTCACTTTTATTCTCTTTTCTATTCACATACTTTTCTTCTTTCATAACCATATTGCCGAAACAATCCATTTCCTTTTTGTATTATTTTTGGCCGAATATTCAATGGTAGGACTTCTTTTGATTCATTCAATCGGTTTTGGAAGATAGACTCCTCGGGACTTTGGATGCAATCGTTCTAAGCCTCAAATCTTTGACAATCTTTTTGGGGTAAGTCAATAGGTAAGACTTGGTATTACGTTCGATAACCCTTCGAGATTTGTTGGTGTGGCTGTATGGCCTTGTTTATAGTTTTGTGGCATGGCCGATTGTTCTTAGTGCCATAAAAGGTGTTCTTTTGTGTGTAGCTAAAGGAAGGGAACTCAGAGTGTGATTCGGGATTTGGTAGGAGACCAAATCGGCTTTAAAGGGAGAAGGAAAAACCACGTTTCGAGATCGTGTTAGATTCGAGTAGTTCGGGATTTCACTAATAGGCAGGTGTGTAGTTAGCCTACCATTTTCCGGGTTTTTGTGTTATATCTGTATGTATTAATTATGTGCTAACTTGTGTAATGGAAATTGTGATATGGATACCTTCAAGGGGTATGTTGATAATCCGGTAAGTACCAAATCTGATAAAAAGTGATTTCTAATATGAATATGTGATAATATGCTTAATGAACATGCTCATGCATCATTATATTATGTCATTGTGGAATGTTACATGTGCATGGGTTGGGATATGATATGAAAGAAGGTACGGGTGTACTTCAAGTACGTGGTTTGATGTTAGCCTTGAGCTACATCGTGGATTGACGTTGACTGAGGTCACGTTGTGGATTTATTTGCGATTAAGTTCGCGTGGCTTGATGAGTGGCTGTGTGCCTCATTGTGGTTGATATCGGCTATGTGCCATATCGTGGTTGATGAGAGACTATGTGTCCCATCGTGGTTTTGGTGTTAGCTACGGCTACATCGTGGATTGGCGCTGGCTGAGGTCGCGTTGTGGATTATTGTGCTTAATTGCACGTGGACGGCATTGATTGCCTTTTGGAGTAAAAAGGAGAGGGTGATTTGATAATCCCCTGGTGTGTGGTGGCTGGATACGGGGGTGTGTAGAGGATGGACCTAGGTTGGGTTGGGTGCATTTTGCATAATCTCAATGGATATGTGAATTAATGTGAAAATGGGCCAAGCCCAGTTTATAAATGTGGATCAGTGTGGAAATGGGTTAAGCCCGATATGTGGAATTATGGGGTTAATTACCCTGTTACCTGATAAGTGATATGAATATGGGCCAAGCCCAGAATGTGTTATTAAGTGAATATGATATCTTGTTATCTGATATATGGATTAATATGTGGTTAACATGTGGGTGGAATTCAGTGGATTAATTACACACTGAGTCTGAGTGACTCACCCAATTTTTTTCAAACCTTTCAGGTGATGCTCGGACCGGGTTGGAGTGGATACGAGGTGGCCCATGCAAAAGAGGATTTTCTTTATACAATTTATGTTTCAGTATTTTAAGTATTTAATTATTGTAATAAGGGCCATTTTAAGTATTTAAGAATTTTTATTATGTTTTAAGTTAAATTGTCGATTATATTATTATTTGAAAATGTTTTATTTTAAACAACTTAATTTTATTTGGAACTTTAATTACACAATGTTTCAGTAAAGACAACAAATCTTTTATGTTTTAAACTCTAAGTCAAAAGTTTTTCAAACGTTTTTCCGCAGTGGCATTTCAAATTCGGTCACACAAATGGGCCGGGTTTGGTGTGTTACAAGTACATCTTCAATTATACCCTAGAATTTCTAATAGTTTTATCAGCTAATTGAATGCTCATCCTAGTTTGTTTGGGTTTTCCTAGACCTAGCTGTTTAAACATTTTATAAGCCATAACATTTATGCTTGCCCCTAAATCAGCTAAAGCATTATCAACATATAAACTACCAATTAAGCACGAAATTGTAAAACTCCCTGGATCTTTTAATTTTCGTGGTAGTTTATTTTGTAGAATTGCTGAGCACACTGCATTTAGCTCCACATGCAACGTATCGTCTAACCTTCGTTTGTTTGTCAAAAGCTATTTTAAAAATTTCCTTGAATCTGGCATCTACGAAAGAGCTTCAATAAATGATAAGTTAATATGTGATTTCTTTAGAAGTTTAAGAAATTTACCGAATTGTTCATCTATGTGGTCTTTCTTCATCGCATTGGGGTATGGCACACAAGGTTGGTACTCTTAATTACCGGTTTTGGCTTATCATAGCTTATCTCAACCTTACCTTCCTCTACCACATTCTCTTGCCTCACTTTGGGTTCATCTAACCCTTCACTATCGTGAGCATTTATGGCTTGAAGTTGCTCCTTTGGGTTAGTTTCTGTGTTACTTGGCAAGCTACCTTGTGGTCGTTTAGAGATCAGCTTCGCAAGTTGTCCTAATTGGTTTTCGATCCCTTGAATCGATGCTTGTTGATTTTTGAGTGTTGTTTCGGTGTTTTGGAAACTATTTTTTGACACCGCGATGAATTTTGTTAGCATCTCTTCAAGGTTCGACTTCTTTTCTTGTGGGTAGGGTCACTGTTGAAAGCCTGGGAAGGGTTGTTGTCTCTGATTTCCTTGGCCACCCTATGAGAAGTTTAGGTGGTTCCTCCAACCTGAATTATAAGTGTTACTATAAGGGTTATTTTGAGGTCTAGAATTGTTACCCATAAAGTTCATCTGTTCGCTTTCTATGCTAGGGTTGTAGAGTGGATTTTCTGTGTTGCTCATCCCTCCTCCATTTGTATCGCACTGCATTACTCGATGTACCTGCGAAGAACCATACAAACCATCAATCTTTTTATTTAACATCTCTACCTGATTTGATAGCATGGTTACTGCGTCAAGGTTGAAAACACTGGCGGCTTTTGTTGGCCTTGTCCTTGTAACTTGCCACTGATAGTTATTCAGTGACATCTCCTTTATAAACTCATAAGCCGCTTCAAGGGTCTTGTTATTCAGGATTCCATCGATGGCTGAATCAATCAACTTCCTGGTTGAGGGGTTCACACCGTTGTAAAAGGTTTGAACCTATAACCACAAGGGTAACCCATGGTGAGGGCACCTTCTTAGTAGATCCTTGTATCTTTCCCATGCATCGTACAGTGTCTCTAAATCCATCTGCACAAAAGAAGAGATATCAGTCCTCAACTTAGCCGTTTTCACCGGCGAAAAATATTTCAACAAAAAATTTTCGGTCATTTATTCCCATGTAGTGATTGATCCTCGTGGTAACGAGTTCAACCACTGTTTAGATTTGTTCCTCAATGAAAAGGGAAACAACCAAAGACGACTGGCATCATCAGAAATGCCATTAAGTTTGAAAGTGTCGCATAACTCAAGAAAATTCGCCAAGTGATTATTTGGATCTTCATCCTGCAAACCATCAAACTGAACAAATTGATGTATCATCTAAATTGTGTTAGGTTTAAGTTCAAAATTATTTGCAGCAATAGCAGGTCTAACAATACTTGACTCAATTCCTGTTAAATTAGGTTTAGCGTAATTGTACATAGTACGAGGAGCAGGAGTTTGATTCACCGAATTTGCGGCAACCATAGGAGGTAGCAGATTGTTATCAGCCATCTCCTCGGTAGTGTTGGTTTCATCTTCTTGCTCTTCTTCTATGTACTGTAGGCTTTGCCTTATTTCTCTCTGGTTTTTGCGAACTGTACTTTCAATTTCACTGTCAAAAAGTATTGGTCCTGACGGATTCCTCCTAGTCATAAACTAGAAAAACCTATCAAAACAAATAATAGAGAGATTAGAAAACTAAAAATAAAAATTAGAAAGAAATAAATAAATAAAAGAAAAATGGCTAAAGTAATAAAAATTGAGCGTTCCTAATATTTCAGTTCCCCGGCAATGGCACCAAAAACTTGATCATAGTTTGAGAGTTTTAATATTTATATAATGAATGATCGAGCCGAGAAACTAACTATCACCACGATTGAGGCAAGCGCACCTATCGAACAGTAGTATAGCTTAGTGGCAAAACCAGAATGTTGAACCCAAGGGAACCAAAAGTACTAGTACTGACTTCCTTTTTATTATGTAGCCTAAAAATAAAAATGATTAACGTTTGTCTAACTAATTCCTAAGCTAAGGACGCCAAGACACAGAGAATGAATTGGGAAAATGCTCTCGAGAAAACCAATTGATTTAGACAATACCCGAGGAATAATCCACCTAGACTTCACTTGTTATTTAACTCTGAACCAGACGATTTATTCACTTGACTTGATCCGTAGGATTCCCTAATTTATATTAGTACCTCTTTCGAGGCTACTAACGTCTAACCCTAGGTTGATTAGTTGAAATCTCTTTCTAATTAAAACCCCTAGTGTTGTATTAACTCGATCTATGGACTCCCATATTAGGTTTGACCCTAATCCGACAGATTTTCATCATCCTATCTCTAGGAGTGCGATCAACTCCGCTTAATTATGCTAGATCTACTCTTAAACAAGGACTTTTGCTCCTCTGAATAAGCACATCAATACTTGAATCAATATCCTAGAATATTAAAGCAAGAATTAAGAACACATAATTAAGAACAAATCAAGTATTTATCATACAGTTTAGAAAACAATAACAAGATTCGTCTTAGGTTTCATCCCCCTCAGGTATTGAGGGGTTTAGTTCATGTTTATAAAAGAATACATCTCAGAAGAAATTAAATAACAAAACATAAAGAAAAACCCTAAAACCCCCTGAAGGAATTTGAAAGGAAAATCCTCAATCTTGAGCGTGATTCCGGCTTCTGAGATGGATCAACTGGCTTTCTTGGAGTAATTCCCTATATTCAGCCCTATCTGGCTTCGCTCCTGTCAAAAGCCCTGACAGAGGCCTTCTTTCCAACTCCCTTCTAGGTTGCCCTCTAGGGTGTTTATATAGGCTTTCAGGATGCCTTACTTGGCGCACAAGTATCCTATTCCTAGTGGAATTAAAACAGGTCACGGCAGGGACACGCACGTGTGAATCGAGCCCAGGGTCGTGTTCAAGTCTGCTAAAGTGACACGGCCGTGTGGCGAACTCCAGGCCATGTGGATTTCTTACTCTAGCCCATTTTCTCCGTTTTTGGCCAGTTTTTCATTCTTTTCATCCTTCTATGCTCTCCTAAGTATAAAAAATGAAATTAAAGGATGAGGATCATCAAATTTCACAATTCAAGGGATAAATCATCCAAAAGTATGCCAAATGTGGGATTAAAATATGTATATATTACGGTTTATCAGAAACTATTATAAATATACCTCATTTTGCAAAACTTTTGAAAGAATTTTGTACCAACAAGAAGAATCTCATCAGTTTGGAAAAGGTAAGTTTAAGGGAGAATGCATTCGTGCTTATCCAAAATAATATACCTCTCCAAATGTGAAGACTCAGGTATGATTTCAATTCTATGTAAAATAGTTAATGTAGGCATTAAGATAGTGTGATTGGATTCATCTATTAACATAATGTCATTATTTATTTATGAATCAATTAATGTCAGTCATTTGAAGGAAATAGAGATTAACCTTCGGTTGGCAGATAGGTCTATAGTCTACCCAGATAGAGTGTTGAGAGATGTCCTGGTTAAAGTTAGCGAGTTAATATTTCCTATAGATTTCTACATTGTGCATAGGGAGGATGACTCTTTGGGCGCTTCCAACGTCTTATTAAGACAATTTTTCCTTAGCACTACAAGAACCAAAATAGAAATCCTTAATGGTATACTTACTCTAGAGTTCGATGGTAAGGTTTATAAATTTAATATTTATGATTTGGTAGAACATACTAGTGAATTGTCCGAGGTATATAGTGAGGATATGATTGATTCTAAGACACAGGATTCTTTGGACTTACACGATGAAATTCGATCGATTCTATTACCTTGCAGGAACATTAATGAGGAAAAATTGAGTCAACTTGGAGAAATTCTTGTGGTTGAATAAAATTTTTTAGTTCCAATGCAAAAGACGGAGTTGAAGCCTTTAGAGGATGTTGCCGATAACGTGAAATTACCATCCACTTATTATGAACTTTGAACGCCTAATCTACAAGCTCTGATGTGGGAACTGGAATCGCTATTTGATTGTCTTGGTCTCCTACGTCCTATCAGGAAACCATCAAGAGCTTCTTCCTCAAGATGTGGAAGAAATTCAAATTCATTATCTGATTTGACCAAACAATGAAAAATGTTGCCAACAATATTAAACAAAGGCATTTATTGGCAGACAACCTAATTTTAACTTAATTTTGTTTAATTTCCATTCATTTTAGTAATTTAACTTTATTTTTATTTTTATTCATTTTTTATTTTATTTCTCTTGTGTAGGATCGAGATTCTCCGAACTGTGGTCGTAGTTTAAAATTGGGTGTTTGGACTTGAACGATCAGTTTAGTGCATATGGGAATGACGAACATGGCTACTTTTAGAGAAGTCCCCCTAACTTTTAATTCATTCATATATTAGTTTATTGTGATACACTGAGGACAATGTATGGATTAAATGGGGAGGGCGAGATTGAATTGAACCGTAATTTGGTATATTCTAATTGTCTATGGTGAAATTGGTCTATTGCTTGCCTAATCTTTGTGTATTAATTGTGTTTTTTCCCTTGTATGCTATTTTTCATTCAAGAAAATCCAAAAATTAGTTTGTCAATTCCTTGAAGCATTTAGATGTTACAAAAATTTTGATTCTATAATTTGATTCTGACAAGAAGACACTTAGATTCACATAATTATTTTAAAAAACTCATGTGTGAAATTGAATATTCCATGATGTTGTTTTGTCTTAAATTGATTGAGACATTTTATTTGCATGGAATTTTTTTGTCGTAAATAAAATTTTATTTTATTTTGTGTTCAAAAAATTGAAAAAAAAATAATGAAAAAAACTAAAAAAAATAATTGAAGAAATACTCCGCTATTTGTTTGGATTATGGTGAAGTCTTAAAATTGTAATCGATTGAGTAACTGGAGTCAGGTGTTTGGGTTGTCATTTGTTTTTGCGTCAAAAGATTGAGTGACGTTCTAAGCTATTTACTTACTCTGCTAATCTTAACAATCAGGAGTAGAGCTAGTAGCCATCTAGAGATGTGATGAAATAAGTAAATGGGGGTGGGGTGATTAGGTTGTTATCCTTCTTCACATAAAAGGATTTAGTGGCACTCAAGAAAAGCTTTTTAATTTAAAAAAAAAAAGAACACAAGAAATGGCACAAATGGTTGTTTATGGTTGCAAATTTATGTTTAATTTTGGTGTCTTGGTAATTTAGCATAAATTGATATTATGAAGCCTAATTATGAGAAAAATTGATAATTTGTATGCTTAATTGGGTTGCAATTCGACATGTTTTGCTTGAGGAAGATGGTTGTAGAATAAAATTTTACTAACTTGGATGATTGTAGTTTGCTCAGGTTGATAAATGCATGAAATGCTTGAGGGCAAGCATGGATTAAATGGAGGGGGTTTGATAATGTGCTTAATTGACATACTTTTATTATTTATTTTAATTAATTTTGGACATGAATTTTACCTAATTTAGTACTTAATTGATCATTTTCTATGTAGTTACAATTATTATCCAAAGTGTCAGGAAAAAAAATTTAGGATTATTTTATTATTATATCTATTAATATTTCTTGTATTTTTACGTTTTTCTCTTTATTTTAGGATTTATTAACTTATTATTATATAACAAAACATCAATAGTACTGGGGTGACAGTAACAACCACCCTTCATTTAGGTTTAGGTTTTATTTTATTTATTATATATAAATTAGATAATTTAGAAAAGGGGTGGCACACCCTTTTAACTTTTTAGATTTTATATTATATATAGTTAGAGAGGTAAAAAAGGGGAGGGAAATAGTGCACAGCTAAAAAATATTACAATTTTTCTTTTTATTTTCTTTAATTTATTTTTCATTTGATTGTTCTTTAATTTTATGAATTAGTTTGATCTAGTTTTAGGTCGATTTTTTATTTGGTATTTGGAACCATGAGATCCAAAATCGTATGCAAAATCCTTTATTGTGGTATTTATTCTTTCCTAGTTAAGGAGATAGATACTGTCATCTTATAAAGTCGTATTGACATCAAGTCAAAAAGAGCTCATTGATTCGGTGTTGTGCAATGTACAGTTGGAAGAATCGATATGATCAGTTGTCATATTCGGTTTATTGAAGAACACTTTGGTGTGTCCAATTGTGCGGTTGGTTGGATCTGTTAAGGGAAATAATAATTGGATTTAAACGACCTACGTGGTTAAGGTTGTTAATTTGAGTTGGGCCTTTCTAGTTCAGAAGGCTACCGAAGAGCTAAATCATGGACGCGTGTTCATGGTTGTTCGGTCAATAAGGGTTTAGTTGTTAGGCATTCTCGCAATTAATTTACACAGGAAAGGGTTGGTGGTCTAACGTGTCTTTAATTACTATAACCGACTTATCTATTGAAGGAGAAGACCTGTTATCAAGGATCGGTTTGAAACCAGAACCAAAATCGAGCCTGAAGCTAGAATATCATCACATCATGTTAGAATTTGTGTGACCTGAAGCTCATCACTTGTTGAAGAAATAAATACAGTGGAAAAATAAGGGGATCTGTGGGGGCGAGAGGCCGAGGGTCGTATCAACATTTGATTTTGATTAGAACAGGGTTTTTCAACCCTTAAATAGATGTAGTCGAAACTCCTCTTAAATCATTCGTTTTTCAACATTAGTGAATTTCTTCTCCTCTACCCGTAGTTTTTTTTCCCAAAAGGGTTTCCACGTAAAATCTATGTGTTCTTATTTTTCTTATTTTGCGATCATTCTATTTCCATTATCAACATTTATTATAACACATACGTCTATTCAATCTAATTTCATTTTTGTTTATTTTACTGCTATTTTGATTTTAATTATTTTTTTAATCATATTTAATCCCCCATTTTTATTTTTTCGTATAGATCATCACACATTGTGGGCACGGTAGCTGTTTGACACGCCACTTGGTTAAACTGAACAACAATTTTAAATATCCTAGTTTTTGTGGATTGACTCTACTCCCTATATTGCTATTTATATATTGTTTAGGTGTAGGAATATTATTTTTGGTGGATTCGACACCCATTAGTTACCTTTAGTAAGCCAAGATAGATTAACATTTTTTATGCTGATTGAAGTTGTTTTGTCCAAGGATTCATCCAACTCTACCATATTTTGACAATAACAATTCGCCACCTTCTTTTTTTTTTCCTCTGGACTAAAATCATACCAAGCCCCTCAAATGAACACATTATGGTAAAGATTGCTTTCGTTATGATTTGTGCTCCTTAACAGGTTGGCATAGAACTTGAGTACCATTTGTCTCACATAGGATTTGATACGATCTCGTCTCCTGAGTTGATTTCGAGCCGTACTGTTGCCCGATCCTAAAATAGAGAAGTTTCATTCAATTTGGAGTTGAGTGAATCCGGCTAAGTGTAGGCTAATGCAAATATGGTTTTTAAGTGTTTTGGAATAGTCTAAGTGAATGTTTCGGTTAAACAAAGAAAAATAAGATAACTTTGAAAGGAATAATTCAGATGGATGGAAAAAGGATTAAGGTCCAAGAAAGAACCAATACTATAAGGAGTATTGACCCGAATCTTATATTGACTCTTAAGGTGGAAAGGTTGATAGTTAAAAAGGACCTTGACCCACTATCTATGAGGAGATAGGAACCAAAGGTATCGGGGTTGAACGCCACACTCAAAGAGTGATAAGTTCAAAAAGAAAACAAGTTGGACGCCACTAGCAATGCTAGATAAGTCAGGTTGAGTCTTAGAAGAACAATGAGAGTTGAATTAAACTCACAAAGATGTAAAAATTCATAAAAGTATCAAAATTTTTCTTAACCAAAATAATGTCTTCTTACAATCTATTTATAAGCACTATTATGACTATTCGAATGCCTATTTGTGACCTTTCACCTTCAGCAATTAACTAAGGTTATTACAAGCTTTAATTTCATTTTTAATTCATGTGGGAAATCCAATGGTCATGTCTTTTCATTTGATCCTTGTGTAAATGAAAAGGCGTGACTCTATCCATTAATGAAGACTTAATGTGTTCTTATTGTGCTTAGCTGATGTCCCTTCAACTCCCTTGTAATTGAATCATAAAGCTTGTGTAACTTCCTCTTTTAATGGCATCATAATGAAGGAAAAAGACTCTAAAAACTGATCAGACTTGAAGAGACACTCTTGGTCCATTTGAAAAGCCACCATAACGAGCTTTGAGTGCTTCAATATCCAACAAAAATGTTCCCTTTATGCACCAACAATTTAAGTGACCAAATGCACACTCTTTTATGCCAAAACTAAACAGCCATTGGAATGTGACAGCATTTGATTCTTCTTGGCAAAAGAACAACCCTATTGTAGCTTTAAAATATGTGTCTAGCCTTTTGAACTTTCTTATAACAAAAATTGAACACACAATTAATTTTATTTAAGAAAAATTAAACACACTATAACTTATGCATCAAAAAGTAACAGCCAAATTAAATAACAGTCTAATACAAACAACTAAGATGTTTAAATGCATAATTTAATTAAGATGTAAACTAAATGAACAAATGAGTTGCTTAATGCATGACTTAATTTAATGATGCAAACTTAACTAACATGAAAGTTACATAATGATTGACTTTATTAAATGCAGAACACATATTAATGATGTTCAAACTATAACATAATTAAAGACACAAACTAAAATAACTAAAATGGATTGAAATCCTTCTTTCCAGCAACAAAATATTGCTAAGTTAAAAACGAGTTGGAGTTGAGCTCAATGGGCTATAAATGAACAAGATGGGCTTGTAGAAGGTTGCAAAGCTTACTTCGGTGACTTGTCCGCGTTCGTTCAGTAAGCCCAGCAACATTCTCTCCCCATACTCGATTAGCTAGAGCCGAAATAGCCTTTTTGAATCTTTTGGCTCGAGCTCGAGTTATCGGTCCTAAGGGCAGCTCCAAAGGTTCCTTGTCAGCCCTTGATGAGTCTCAGGGCTTGGCCGTATCAGGGTTTTACATAACTTACAAACCCCATTAGTTTATTGCTTTCCAAAAGTGTATCGGTTCCATCATTTGCAAAGCTGACTTCTTTAATGCTCTACTCCTCAATAAATTTCTTCTTGATCAATGAAAGATACCTCTTGGAGCATGTTGGGGGTGAGGTAGGTTCACTTCTTCTATTCTAATAAGGTTCCTTCTTTTTGTCTTACCTTTCTTGCAGCTTCAACAAGCATTGTAGGAAATCTTGCTTGCTTCATCTTCTTATTTCTTTGTTAAGCACTTAGGGGAATATTAGGACGCTTGGTCCTTGCTCTTCTAGCAAAAACCCTTTCTAAAGATGCATCCTCATCAAAGCTTGAATCTATTTTTTGTTTTTGAATCATTAGATGATTCAGAAGAGATTTTGTAACAACCCAATTTCCAGTGGTGTCAAAAAATACAGTTTCGAGACCTCGTTTCCATAAACTGAGTCTTTAAATAGTAAATAAGATATTTACAAAGCTATTATATTGAGAAATTGAAATTTGGATAAGTAATTTGGTCAAAAAATAGGGTTAATTAAGGCCCATATACTAAATTTTAAAAGTCAAATCTTATGGATTTTTAATAAGGAAAATGCTTGGGGACTTAAAATGGAAATTAACCAAAGGACTAATGTAACATCCCTAACCAATATTCGTCGTCGGACTAAGGTTAATAGGCATTACCGGACATATCGGATCATATCACAAACATTTCACTAACATCAAATATTCACAAACATTCCACAGCGAATTATACACATAGAGTCCCTTTAAAAGGTCTACGAGACCTTAAACATGCATTGGGAAGGGGTCGGGACTAAACCGAGCACATACAAATTTTCTGAAACTTAAACATTTTTCAAAGTTACAGAGGTCACATGCGCATGTGGGTAGGCCGTTTGCCTCACATGGCATTAGACACGCCCGTGTGTCTAGGCCGTGGGAAAATAGGGCATACATACTAACTTATCCACACGGCCACAAGACACGCCCATGTGCCAGGCCATATAAAAATTATGGAGGCTACTAACTTGCTCACACAGCCAGTGTAACACCCCAAACCCAGCCCATGCGGTATGACCGGATCTGACATGCCACATGAAGAAAGCGGAAAACATAATGTGATTCTTACTAAAATAGACATTACTTGGTTGTGTTTAAGTAAACAAGTTTTGTATGTAAGAATTTGATAAAATACAGCTATTTTTGAAAGATTGATTGATGAGTCGAAAATCGAGGGTAGTGAACTTTAAAACCATGACTTTTGAAAATGACATTGAAAATTTGAAAGAGAATCCGAGTTAAAATATTTGTACATATTTATTATGAGAACCGTTTATTAATTAATTTTGGAAAAAACCGTTATTTATGATTTTAGAAAAATCCTCTTTTAGACAATTTAAGAAAAATAATAAAAACATCTCAAACATAAAGCAAAATAAGATAGTCCAGAGGCCTTATTACAACTTTAAAACCCAAAATAGTAAACGGAAATAGAAATCTAAAGTTCAAAATAAAACACCATTTCTGAAGTATGGCCTCCACCGAGTCATCCATGGCCCAAGTCCACATCACTGAGCATTACCTGCAAGGGTTAAGGAAAAGGGGTGAGTTACTAGAACTCAGTGTATAATCCCCTTACCGTCATCCATTGGGTCTGAACCCGTTTAGCAATATCTTGGGCCTGGGCCCATATAGCATAATCTTTGACCGAAGCCCATTTACATAACAGAATATACATATACGCAATGTATGCAACCCAACCCATCCTAGTAATCCATCCGCTACACACCACCCGTATCATCCCATCACATCTGTGGGGATCAAGTCAACCCACCCCGCCAAACACACCAAATCGCAGGCTAAATGCCATTTAATATAATAATCCACAGGCCGGTGGCCATTTATAATCACAGGCAAGATGCCATTTATAATATTTGTGGCTGAGCCACCAGAGTCATAATTATGCATGACATAGCCACTATACAGATTGTGGCAGAGCCACCAGATATCATTTACGGTAATATAATCGACACACAGCCTTGGGTAAATATGATCGACACAGAGTCATTAGTTCATATGCTAGGCACATAGCCTTGGGTAAATATGATCGACACAGAGTCGTTAGTTCATATGCTAGGCACATAGCCATTATCGGAATTTGTGGCAGAGCCACCAGAATATGTGGCAGAGCCACCAGAATCAGAATGTGGCAGAGCCACCAGGTTACACTTCTCTTCTTTAACATTTTTCCCATCCCATGCAAAATATGCAAATGCAACATAATTAATAAAACATAATATTCACATATATAAATGACAATTATCAATCCAATAATTTATTACAGTAAATCGGTCCACTAAAGCATTCTAGCAATTCAGCCCATAGGGGCATTTTCGTAATTCGGCCCATAAGGGCATTTTTGTAATTCGGCCCATAAGGGCATTTTCGTAATTCGATAATTTTACCCACTAAGGGTAATTCTGTAATCTCGCAACCCAGGGGTATTTCGGTAATTTACCCTCCAAGGGTATTTTGGTAATTTCGCAACTTAAACTTAACTACTAATTTGGGGCATAAAAATTGAAACTATCCATCTGCGTCATACTAACTAAATTGACTATAACTCGAGTTAGGAAACTAGAAATTTCGATCCATAAATTTTCCTTGAAACTAGACTCATATATCTTCTTACTAAATTTTTCCAGAATTTTTGGCTTAGCCATTTAGTACAGTTAATTCATTAAATTTTCCCTTGTTTCACTATCCAACAGTTCTGACCTCTTTTACCCTAAACGCAAATATCTCATTGTACAGTTTTCATATGTTGCTCCCACTTATTTCTATTGAAAATAGGCCCACTAAGGAATCTATACATATAAATTATAACCCATAATTCACTTTGTACAATTTTAAACGATTTTTCCAAGACAGAACAGGGAACCACAAAGTCAATCAGAACCAGTCTCACTAAAATTAAAATATCACAAAATATAAAATTCCTCTTCCTCCTCTGTTTCTTTCATATAAAAATAGACCCAGTAGCTTTAATTTAATATCTTATTCACTTTCTAATCCCCTTTCTCCTATTTTTCGTGATTTTTCAAAATCATGTCACTGCTGCTGACCAAACTGTTTCATTGCAAAATATGGTTACTACTACGAACATACGCACGCCCGAGTGGTCACTGATGCCGGTTTTCGATTTTCTTCGGTATTTCGACCGAATCACAGAATATTTCAGGCAAACTTTCAGAGAGATGTGAGATTACACACCATTTCAAACATGTATTGGGAAGGTACGGGATTACACACCTTATTCGGAATTCGTAACACGATACTCTCCGCGGCACCAACAATCCGAGTCTCTTATTACGAGGGATAGGTGATCGATTGGCCCTCCGATAAAGTACTTCGAGACTCTACTTACCAACCCTCTTCCGAAAGCCAAAGGCTAGAAAGATGACAAGAGTGTAAGCTAACACTCTACCAATTCGGCCCACACCAAGAGAACCACGAAAATGGAAGTAGCAAGGAATAGATTCGGCCTTGGTCAAAAGAACAGGGTGAATAATCGGTTTTAGAAGAGGGAGTAAAAGAGAAACAAGAAGAAAATAAAAGAACAGGAAGAACACTACCTTGCAACCACCGAAAACCTGAGAAGGCAAAGAAGCTTCGATAACCACAAAAACCAAGTTTCGTCTATGAGATGAAGTTGATGTTTCGGTTATGGGTTGAAAGAAAAAGAAGACTAAAGAAAGGGTTGAGAATTGAAATAAATATCACAAAGAAATTTGACAACACAAGTTGAGAGAAAATAACCCAAAAAGCTTGAAGTAAAAGTCTTCAAAAAGCACAAAAATGCCAACAACTTTCGGCACACTCACATACTAATGGCCGAATATGCTCCCTAAACACACCTCCCAAACCATGTATCATCTTTACCAAAAGATGAATGTTGACCCAAAATAATCTTTCCAAAACATCCTCCACATAATAGGCCAACATGTTCCCTTCTCTTACCATTTTCCTTCATTTCTTTCCTTCCTTTTCCCTTGCTTTCCTCCTTACCATGATCCTTAGTCATCTTTCCCAAATTAAAAAGTCTTCCTTACCTTATTAAAGCCTTGACCGACACTTTGGATGAATAGCATAAAAATTAATCAAAAATGCAATAGATGGGATTCAAACTTCAAACCATTAGTACACTCCACACGCCACTTTCCACATTTACCAATAGACTCCTTGTGCTAATAAAATGCACACTTATTTCCTTAAGCCTTGATGCCATTTACCTTCTCTTCCTTAAAGTGCTTAAACACGAAAATTTTTACTAAGGCCCAACTTGAACCCGAAACTTCCTAGGACCCCGTAACTTTCCAAAATCAACTTCCTAATAAGTCCAACTTGAAATAATGTCGTTCTCTTGTTCTCAAAAATTTTAAACACTCCTACGCCCAAGGCCCATTGGGCCCAATCCTACTAGGCCCAATTTTGGGTTGTTACAGCCAGTCACACGTCCGTGTGTCCAGCTCGTGTGGCTTCCTGACTTACTTTGAATTGCAACCTTTAGAGACACGGTCGAAACACACGCCCGTGTGCTCAACCGTGTGGGCAAATATAGGCCATTTGCAAGGCCAATTTGCCACCCAAAATTGGGTCATACCTATAAGAATCAAACAAGCATCAATTCATGTCCCAAAGGTAGCCAAAAACATACCAAATCATGCACAATTTGACCCATAAAAACATCATTCATTTCCATATACAAATCCAACTCAAACATACCAATTCAAAGTACCAACTTCACACCAAAGATATGTGATTCATACATCATACTAATTCATTTCAATTCATAGCATTTCTCATCATAACAATTTCCCAAATCAACCATGAAACTTACCAAAATTGACCATTTCTATTGGCCATTCATGAGCACATCAAAACATACCAAATTTTGCATCACATAGCATGCACTAAATTCACTCCATAATCACATTCATTATCAAGCCATATCACATGGCTATATTTACACATTTCAAAACATAATCAAAGTTCTCTAGCCTATTCATGCCATACTTCAATATGTCCATTTTCAAAAGGTACCAAAATATAGTTCAGTAGTGTGGTGATGATCCTCAACGATCCCCGAGCTTCCGGTAGCTTCGATAATCTATGAAACAATTAAAACGCACACAAAGTAAGCTTTCAAAAGCTTAGTAAGCCATATAAAAATAAACTTATCACATAAACAATTACAAACTATTTCATTCATATGAACTATGGCATAACACAATAAACAATTCATATTTCTCATCTAGCTCAATTGTTCATAACCACTTGCTTATAAACATATCACATTTTCATGTAGCTAACATATCAAATGATCATATTCATACTTATCTTCCATTGCCAAATTTCATATACATTTCATACGTACCTGAAACAGATACATATTCACTTATTCAATCATATCTCGGAATGCCCGTTGAACTGTTCAGAATCAATAAGGATACTCAGATAGCTCGTAAAGCTCGTACAATGCCAACGTCCCAGACGTGGTCTTACATGTAATTAAATATCGATGCCTCTGTCCCAGACAGGGTCTTACACAAAATCATATACGATGCCGAAGTCTCAGACATGGTCTTACACGTAAATCTCAAATCGATGCCAATGTCCCAGACGTGGTCTTACACGATAACTCATATCGGAATCCTATGTCATGACATTTGTATCCTAACTATTCCTATGTTTCGTACGGGTCTTTTCAGACGTTATCACATTATCAGAATTTTCTCCGATTTCACATATTCAGCTCCAATAGCCATTCATCACATTTCATTAACATATAAGCAATAATAATTCAATTCAAACACATTTATTTGTATATACACTTACCTCGTACGGGAAAGAACGGAAACGAACGACTATTCAACTACTTTTGATTTCCCCCGGTCTAATTCTATTTTCTTTGGTTCTTGATCTATACACATTCAACTTTAACTCTTTTATTCACCAAATCATTCAATTCAATCCATTTACACATATTTAGGGCATTTTACAAATTAGCCCTCACATTTTCACATTTTGACATTTTAGTCCCTGTTTCATAAAATCACAAAATACACATAATTTAACAATATCATAGCTTGGCCGAATATTCCTTTAGCTCATATAAGCCCACGTATTTCATTTATATCACATTTTAGCCCCACAATTTCTCTTTTTCACAATTTAGCCCAAAATACTGAAATTCATCAAAAATCACTTAATTAAACATGATAATCTAACAACATATATTTATTTTTCATCATCAAACAAAAAAAACCACGAGCTATCATCAATGGCAATTCATGAATACATTAACAAATTCAAAAATTCAAACATGGGCTAGCTAGTATTCGAAGAAACGATCTCAAAAACGTAAAAATTATCAAAAACCGAGCAAAACACATTCCCTAATCAAGCTTCCAAAGGTGCCGAATATTCAAAGCTTTCAAAGCTTTATTTTCTTCTTATGTTTCGACCAAGAAAGATGAATGCATGGCCATTTTAGTTTTTGTTTTATTTTATTTCATGTCGTTTTACTTTTTACTATTTTAATCTTAAGTATTTAATTAGAAACTATATAATGGTTGTCCATATTTGTCCACTCAAATATTTAATGGTCAATTTACAACATAAGGACTCTGCATAATAAAAGCCATAACAATGTAGCACTTTAACAAATAGCTAGCCACTTTTGCATTTTACGCAATTAAGTCCTTCTATAAAATCGAGCACACAAACAATAAAATTTTCACACGAAACTTTCACACATATTAATTCACATACTGTAAACACCAAAACAATATTAAAATATTTTTTTACTCGGATTTGTGGTCCCAAAACCACTGTTCCAACTAGGGTCTAAACCTGGTTGTTACAACTTTCCCTTTTAGGGATTCTCATCCCCGAAAATCTTACTGTTGAGCAGATTCGGATATTGTTGTCTCATAGCATCTTCGGGCTCCCACGTAGTCTCTTCAACATAATGTTGATGCCACATTACTTTTACTAACGGAATTTTCTTATTTCTCAATTCTTTAATCTCGCGAGTTAAGATACGGATCGGTTCTTCTTCATAAGTCATATCAGACTGAATCTCTATCTCAGATGGAGAAATCACATGAGAGGGATCAGATTGGTATCGTCGAAGCATCGATACATGAAACACATTATGGATCTTTTCTAACTCTGATGGTAGCAACAGTCTATAAGCAACCGGCCCAATACGCTCGATAATCTCATACGGCCCGATGAGTCTCGGACTCAATTTGCCTTTTCTGCCGAATCAGAGTATTTTCTTCCACGAAAAATACTTTATCATTGATTTCAAATTCAATATCTTTTCGTTTCAAATTTGCGTATGATTTTTGTCGATCATACGCTGCTTTCAGACTATTTCGTATCACTTTTACTTTCTATTCAGTCTCTTTAATCAAATCAACCCCGTGAATTTTATTTTCACTAAATTCAGACTAGTACAGAGGTGTTCGGCATTTCATACCATACAAGGCTTCATACGGTGCCATTTTAATGCTCGATTAAAAACTATTATTATACGCGAATGGCAAATATTGTTCCCATGTACCTTCAAACTCAAGAATGCAACATCTCAACATATCCTCGAGTATCTGAATAATCTGCTTGGATTGACCATCCGTTTGCGGTAAAAAGCAGTACTAAAGTGCAATTTCGTGCCTAAAGCCTCTTGCATTTTCTTTCAAAACCGTGAAGTAAACCTCGGATCTCTGTCAGACACAATAGATAGTGGCACCCCATGCAATCTCACAATATCATAAATATATAACTCAGGTAACTTATCAAGCGAATAATTCGTTCTCACCGGAATAAAATGAGCTGATTTTGTCAATCTATCAACTATAACCCAGATTGCATCTTTCTTCCTCGGAGTTAAAGGCAAACCGAAAACAAAACCCATCGTCACTCTATCCCATTTCCACTCCGGAATCATAATAGATTGTAACAAACTGGATGGCACCTGATCTTCAGCTTTAACTTGTTGATAGATCAAACATTTCGAAACAAAATCAGAGATATCTCTTTTCATTCCAGGCCACCAGTAAAGTTGTTTCAAATCATTATACATTATTGTACTTCCTGGATGAACCGATAAACGACTGTTATGAGCTTCTTTCAAAATCAATTGAATCAATTCTGGATTTCTCAAAACACAAATCCGATCTCGGAATCTCCGACAATCATTATCATCAACTTGAAATTTTGAATTAGAGTTCAAATCACACTGAGCTCGTTTCGCTAGCACTTCATTGTCAACTTTTTGGGCATCACAAATCTGTTGTAAGAACAACGATCTCGCTTTCAAATCAAATAAAATCAAACCATCATCAGACAGAACTAAATGAGCATTCATCGCAAGTAAGGCAAACAATGATTTCTGACTTAAAGCATTGGCAACAACATTTGCTTTTCCTGAATGATAATCAATCACAAGCACGCAGTCTTTTAACAGTTCTAACCATCTTCTCTGTCGTAGATTCAAGTCTTTCTGAGTCATCAAATATTTCAGACTTTTATGATCTGAAAGCACATGACATTTCTCACCGAAAAGATAGTGGCACCAAATTTTTAGAGCAAACACGATCGCAGCTAACTCAAGGTTGTGCGTCGGATAATTCTCTTCATGCGGTTTCAATTGTCCTGAGGCATAACCTATAACTTTGCCTTCTTGCATCAAGACGCAACCCAAACCGTTTAACAAAGCATCACTAAAAATCATGAACTCTTTACCCGATTCCGGCTGTACCAAAATTGGAGCTTCAGTCAAAAGGGCTTTCAACTGATCAAAGCTTTTCTGACACTTTTCATACCATTCGAATTTCACATCTTTCTGAAGCAATCTCGTTAGCGGAGTTGCAATAATCGAAAAGCCTTTTACGAACCGTCGGTAGTAACCAGCAAGTCCCAGAAAACTGCAGACTTCAGACACATTTTTCGGAGGCTTCCACTCTAAAATAGCTAAAATTTTGCTCGGATCAACTCGTATACCGGATGCTGACACAATATGCCCTAAAAAGCCAACTTCACACAACTAGAACTCACATTTACTAAACTTTGCATACAATTGCTTATCACACAGAGTTTGTAGCACAATTCTCAAATGTTTGGCATACTCAATTTCATCACGCGAATAAATCAAAATGTCGTCAATGAATACAACAAAAAATCGATCTAAATACGGTCTAAAAATTTTGTTCATTAAGTCCATAAAGACAGCAGGAGTATTTGTTAGTCCGAAAGGCATAACTAAAAATTCGTAATGCCCGTACCTCGTTCTGAAAGTAGTTTTCAGAATGTCTGAATCTTTTACTCGCAACTGATAGTATCCCAATCTCAGATCTATCTTTGAAAACACAATAGCTCCTTTCAGCTGATCGAACAAATCATCGATTCTGGGTAGAGGATATTTGTTCTTAATAGTCACTTTGTTTAACTGACGGTAATCAATGGACATTCTCATTGTGCCATCTTTCTTTTTCACAAACAGAACGGGAGCGCCCCAAGGAGAAAAGCTCGGTCATGCGAAACCTCTGTCTGTCAATTCTTGCAACTCATATAAGCCCACATATTTCATTTATATCACATTTTAGCCCCTCAATTTCTCATTTTCACAATTTAGCCCAAAATACTCAAATTCATCAAAAATCACTTAATTAAACATGATAATCTAACAACATCATCAAACAACAAAAACCACAAGCTATCATCAATGGCAATTCATGAATACATTAACAAATTCAAAAATTCAAACATGGGCTAGCTAGTATTCGAAGCAACGATCTCAAAAACGTAAAAATTATAAAAAATCGAGCAAAACACATACCCGAATCAAGCTTCCAAAGGTGTCGAATATTCAAAGCTTTCAAAGCTTTATTTTCTTCTTATGTTTCAGCCAAGAAAGATGAATGCATGGCCATTTTAGTTTTTGTTTTATTTTATTTCATGTTATTTTACTTTTTACTATTTTAACCTTAAGTATTTAATTAGAAACTATATAATGGTTGTCCATATTTGTCCACTCAAATATTTAATGGTCAATTTACAACATAAGGACTTCACATAATAAAAGCCATAACAAAAGTAGCACTTTAACAAATAGCTAGCCACTTTTGCATTTTACGTAATTAAGTCCTTTTATAAAATCAAGCACACATATGATAAAATTTTCACACGAAACTTTCACACATATTAACTCACATACTGTAAACACCAAAATAATATTAAAATATTTTTCTGACTCAGATTTGTGGTCCCAAAACCACTGTTTTGACTAGGGTCTAAACCGGGCTGTTACAACTAAAATGGCTAATAGACATATTTTAAATGTATGTAGTGACAAGTGATGTTATTTATCATTAGCCGAAGTTAATTAAATATTAAGGTTTAATTAATCATGATTAAGTAAATTAACTAAGTTCAACTAAAATTAATCATAGTATATAAGTTAAATAAATGGAAAAAAAAAAAGATGACAAAGTCATCATCTACTTCCCAAGAGCCCCTGTCCACCATTTGAGAAGAAAAGAGAAAGCTTTCAACCTAGTTTCATATTCAACCCTTAATTTCAAGTAAGTCCCTAGTCATTTTTCTTTGATTTTTATGGAAATCATAGGAGCTCGATTTAGCTAGCCCATGTACCAATTTGTGAAACTGTTAAAGTTTTTGACAGTTGCAATTGTTGATAATTAAATAAATTAGGTGTGAAATTGTTAGAAATTAATATTTGATTAAGAAAATGACTAAATTGTAAAGTTTAATTGTTAGTATCGTACATTAGAGACCAAATTTAATAAAATGAAAAACTATTATGAAATTTTGATGGGAATAGAAATTAGAAGGTCCCTAATGAATATATGCGAAATTGAAGTTTAATTTGAAGCTTTAAATTGAAAGTTATGGTTGTCCAAGTTTTAGGGACTAAATTGAATAAATTAAAAAATATACAAAGATTGATATTTGGTTATGAATTGGCTGGTAATTGATTGTGTGATATGTTTTATTGCTACTCGTAGCTAACATCGACGTGGAACATTCGAGAGGGAAATAAAAAGCAAAAATGATCGACGAGTAACCCAAAAACTCTAGTGTGTACATTTATGATTTAGGGTCATATTTATTGATTACATTTTCATATTAACTGCATTTGGAAATGTCAAGGTGGGTATATGGTGATTATATGAACTATTGGATTGAGTTGAATATGAGTTGTCGAGATAGAAGACTAAAATGAATAAAATGTAAAATAACATGATTTGCTTGAAAATGATATGTGCTATGGAATTGGGTGAAAATGCATTGAATGGTATGAAATAGATATGATATGTTGATAAAATGGACTGCGATAGTGAATATGATTGAGAAATGATATATGTACTAAATTGTAAATGAATTGAATATTGGCACTCTATTAGTTGTTCGAGTTGTGTCGGATATAGTTGACATGCCATAGGATTGGTTTGTGTACGGGATTATACGCTTATGAGCCATGTTGCATCTCGTGTGCCGAATATGTGCTTTGTGTGCTAGAATGCACTTCGTGTGCCAGTATGTGCTATGTGCGCCAGGATGCATTTTGTACGTTAGTATGCACTTTACGTGCCAGTCTACCTGATGATGCACTTTGGTGCCAGTTTGGTGTGTTGCTTGCATGATCCGTGTATCTGTCCGAGTCCGAGTCATGTTAATAGGGGTGTAAATGATAAGTGTGATAAATAGTATTAAAATGAAATAATATATGTGACCAAATTTTTATATATATGAATTTGATAAAGAAAGCTTACACCTAATGTGCAAACTAATTAAAAGCGAGCCTTGGGGGCCAAATTGAATGCGAATAAGTCAATAGACTCCAGAAATGAGTTGAATGGTATGCGATCAAAGTAAATTATTTGAGTGTCATGGAACATAATGGTGTAATGTTAATGGCATGCTATAAAGATACATAAACGAGTGCTTGATTCTTGAATGATATTGAATTGATATGTAGTGAATAATTGGTAAATGATAAGGAAATTGGAGTTGGTCATATATGTTGCAATATTGAATAGGTTGTTTTGGCATTGTTATATGTATGCTTACATATATTTAATGATGATAAAAATGTTTGACACTTGGAACAAGTTTTGGTTGAATATCAAGTACATATATGCATGTATTATCTTGAAACATATTGTTAATGCTTATGTTTTATATATATATATTGAATCATGAATGTACCACTAAGCCTTATTGCTCAACGTATGGTTTGTTTGTTTCATGTGTAGGTATAGGTGTCCTTGAAACCTTGGGAAAGTGAAGTCAGCACCTGGACGATAACAATCGAATCAACCTAACTTTGTTTATTCTTTTCATTATGTTAATGACATGTACCTAGGGATAGTTTAGTTGATGTTGCAAAATGGTTAAATGGTTGTATAAAGGTTGTGATGTTTATGAAATTGGTCTTGAATGATATTAATGGCTTGGTATCTTTGTTTTGGCAAGTTTTAAGTATATGGAATGACAGATTGTGGCCTTGGAGCCAAAATGATGGTTAATATGCTAGGTTGGTAGCATTGGAAAGTAGGGACTTAGTGTGTTTCCAATCTCGCGACATACACCCTCAATGTTGTGACATTTCCCTTCATTGTCGTGACATCCCCTGTTTGAGGTCACAACATCGACCATATATTATTTTGAAAACTTTGCAATTTGGTCATCAGGTTGGGAATCTTTGTTACTTTCTTCAATGTCGCGACACTAGCCCTAGAAGTTGTGATACCCACTTGAAGTACTTCGAGAACTTTTTAGTTTAATCCTAGTTCGGCCCTGGGATGGTATAGAGCTTTTGTAAGATCGTATATGACTCGAGAATGATTATATATGATATTTTGCACTTGAAATACTCATTATTTAATGATATATGATGAAATTTGCTTGTAATCGATCGTAGTTGCTCCAGCAATGAATGTGACATCTTATAGCTCAAACCCGATGATCGGGTCGGGTATGGGGTACTGCAGATTTCTTTTACAATCTTTCTCTTCTTGGAGGCTCAAGTTACCATAAGAGCCTTTTCTTTATCTTTCTTCTACAATATATTTCTAAATGTTGGCACATTCAACCTCAATATGTCTATTGCCTTTACATTCATGACACTGAATTATTTTCTTTTTGATTCTTTGTTTTATCGTATCTCATTTAGCTTTCTTCTTATTGTAATTTCGAAAATATTTGTTGAAGTTTCTTGTAGGAAGGGCCAATTGTTCTCGTAAATTCTCTATGGAGACAATTTTTGCAGTGCTAGTTGCAATTGGAGATTTAACATTCAAAGCAATATTCATTTCAGTCTTGATTTTGTCTCTTATAGTTTTTTGCAAATTCATCTCTCTGGAAGAGATATTAGCACCTTCCATACCAACTTTACATTTGAGTATTTCCTTCCAAAAAAGAAAACTTGTTTAGATATATCACAAAATTTTGCATAAAAATCAAAATGAGTTTCATCCTTAGTCATTCTTAAGTTTTCAAACCTGATAGTTAACATTTGTAACTTTGACTGCTTCATACTAGTGGTCCCTTTATGAGTGGTTTCAAGAACGACCCAAGCTTCTCAAACTAAGATGCATTTGGAGATGTTCCTAAATTCCTGAGGGTCTATGCCATTAAAAAAATGTCATTTAGAGCTTTAGAGTTGTTAGCTTGATGCTTTATCTTCATTTGCAAAACAAGTAATTTCTGTTTTCACAATTGTAATACCGTCAACATTGGTAGTTTCAAGGGTGTCCATCTAGCTAGAATAGTCTTTCAAGCCTTCTCATTTATAAAATTTATACTCGCTGTCATACATGCCTTTCAGTAGGTATCGTTTAAACCATCAAGTATTGAAAAGGAAATTGGACTTCCTTCCATGATTCAATAACAAACAATAAAATCCCACTAAGTTCATCTAGTGTTTAGCTCTGATACTAATTGAAAGTGTTTGAAGTTTCTAAGTAACTATTCATTCAGTTGTGACCTAAGAAACAAGTAATAAAAGAAAGACAAACGAACACAAGCAAACATTTACACAGTTCGGAATCATCCTATGTTTGCAAGACATTGTCTAATGAGAAATTTACTATAACTTTCACTGTACAAGCTATGATTTAAACCCAACTGATATCCCCACCGTTGTAACCACTACCTCTTTCTCTTGATTACAATAAAAGCTCTTACCAAGTTTTTCCTTGCGAAAGCTTAATAAAAACCAGTAAAACAATTTTTGAACATAAGTAAATACACTCTAGAACAAGTTTCTTTCAATGAATTAAATATTTAATCTCTTCTATTCATATCTTCCAATGTTGAATGAGACTTCCACATAAAGAGTTAGAGCCTGGTATTATTAATAAGTAAACTTCAATATGTTTTCTGATACACATAAATCTCACCAAATTATTTACCCTTAAGATAAAAATAAAAATGATTGAGATAAATTTTAACAAAATCGATCCATTCTTCTTGTGATCGCATATGTTTTAAATTTTCACAAAATCGATCCATTCTTCTTGTGATCGCATATGTTTTAAATATGAAACTCTTTTATATTTTTAGATACACCAAATAGACTAGTTTTCTTTACAAAAATTATCCTAATTTTGCTGCATTTTGCAAAACTTACCATTTTCTAATAAATACACTTAAAAAATTGCCAATTAAAAACAACAAACTGTTACAACTTGTTGCAAAGCTAGTTGTAACTGGACAAACGATTGGATGAACAACAAATGATACTTATAGATTTGTAAGTGGTCAAGAAGAAAGATATATAGTGGTATCGGTTGTTGATATTGGCTGGTAATCCATTTTACTTCTATTATTATGATTTTTTTTTTTTTGCCAATACTGTGACCTTTTTATAATTTATGTTATGAGAAGATTTTGTTATTTTTATGAAATCGATATTTGCTAAATTAATGTTAACAAATACGTAAGAAGCTCTAAAATTTGATTTCCTTGCAAATAATATGATATATTGACATCAAAAGAAAGACTATCTTTATTAGCATAACACTTGCATATATACTTTTATGTTAGGTAAAACATAATAAGATATCTTAATTAATATATATACATATAAATTTAATTTTATAATTCAATGTAATTTCAAGATCAATGCTTCAACAATGAGAACATTGTTGCTGTTCATCTTCACATATACATTCATGTTTGTAGGTTTTTACAAATGGCTTCAATATTGAATGAATAAAAATAATTGCAGAAAGTAATTCCTCGAGGGACGAAGCATCCAAATAACATATAGTAATCTTTAAAATTCTTTTGAAAGTTGAAAAGCAGAAAAGTATATAAAGTAAACTTCATTAAGAAATAGAAAAAGACTACATACACCAATGCTAAGATGACACATGATATAACATAGAAATAAAACTACACATGCAGACTACACAATACGTACAGCTCACTGGAGAGACCACTGATTTTGAGCCAACTTATTTCTTTCAATGTTAATTGAAGGAGTAATTTGTACTTAGTTTAGCACAAAGCCTGATATGGCCTCAGCAAAGGGATCAGCCCTCCTCCTAAGTGGAGGGACATGACTTCATTGGTGGATCCCACCAGCTTTCCACCTATGAAGACCGCCGGAACCGGCGCTTTGCACCCCAACCTCATGAGGGCTCTCTCCATTTCTCGGCCTTCAGGGTCTTGGTCGATCTCATGAATTGTTGGGGTTACCCCAAGCTCTTGGAATAGAATTTTGACAGCATAACATAGGCAACATGAGCTCTTGCTGAATAGCACTACCCCTCTCTCTGTGGTCAATCTCATCACCTTGTCCATGTTGAATCCTGATATTCACAATATAATTTGCTTAAAGAAAGTCTGTACCACGGGACGAAGAAAATGTTTAAGTTCGGAGAAGCCCCGGTTTGGTATCGATTTCACTTTAAAGACCGAATACCGGCTGCACTCGATCCAATGGTGGTGGTAGATTGGAGTTTGAGAGGGTGAAGTGGGGAAGACAGAAAGGAGTCCAAAGCTTTGTTGGACTTGGGAACTTAAGCTCCCATGGTAGAGTATTTATAGGGACATCATAGAGTAAACTTCTCTGTTTGAACAAGAACTCCAAAAAAAAACCCTTCTTTACTTAGATGCTAAAACGAATAAAGGTACTTTATATGATGGAGACTACTGTGTTCCCATAGCTATGGGCTCAACAAGTTGGAAGGGAAATTTTCTGCCAAAAGTGAATAACTGTAAGCAGCCTATAGCTATAGGCATCTGTTTTAAACCCTTACGTAAACCTGATTTAGCAATCTACGTGTTTAGCCTACTAACCAAGTATTTTACCTTTTGTTTGTAGATTTCATGGACTTCCAATACTTTCTAATTCCAATCAAGATTTAAAGAAAGTAGAAAATACTCTGAGGCTTGCTAGTCACTTAAGACCAGATTCTCACAATCGTCTCCTTTGAATCCTATTTGCAGAAAGATTGCGAATGAGATCGCGAACGTGATGGCTTTCGGTGGCTGTAGATCTTTGTATTGCGCCCCACCAACTTGTATGATTCTTCCCACATGTGAGCACATAGATAGGCATAGTCTCACTTCATGCATAGCGTTGCTGCTCTTTTCAGATAGTGCCATCCAACGAGCGAGTGAGCCTGTGAACGGCAAAGGACCGCACATGTTCCTTCGTCACGGTGGGACAGGACAGGATTCTCCATTCTTTAACTGTATGGCTTGCTGCAAAAATCTATATGTAATTGGCTTTAAAGAAAGTAAGCATTGCTGAAGAGTGAAGAGTATCCATGAGGTGGGTACAGTTAAGGTAAAATCATGAGGACCTTAACAAATGATGCATGTGGATGAGTGTCCACAAATCTAGGAACTTCAATGCATGATAAAAAAACAAGTTTTTGGCCTTTAAGATGTAGATGGGAATGAATAGAATGGATTCATAGAAAGGTCCAGTTCTTTCCTTTTGTCTCTCAGATAAGGCCATATACACTATAAGTTGTCAACGTGGTGGCAGTGCCAGAAAGTAAGGAACCAACTAATTTGTTGCCAGTTTTAAAATCAATTTAACACCCTGAAAGAAAACTAATGAAAATCTGCAAAACCCTCAAGAAATTTCATCAGCTTGAGGGTGATTCTGCAGTAGTCTATTTCATAAATTTGTTCCTTCATATGTTTATGAAACATCCATGGAATTTGAAGCGTGCACCAGTAAACATGTAGGATTATATGAAAAGTTTGCCAATTGAGTAGGCAAGTTGTGTTTCTGTTTTTTCTAGATCATTTCTTGAATCTGAGGCCTTTACATATATAAGCGTTTGTTTAAATGATCCATCTACATTAAAGGATATGGCATCTTTTGCTAAGCCTTCAAATCTTCCACGTAAGAATGCAGCTGGATCATGGTCAAACGCATTAATTGCAGGGTGGCACCAAGGCCCAAGCTCATAAAAAAGGTGTCTTGATACTTTAACCCATGCTATTTATAAAAAGCATCTTAAAGAAACAAAAAAGTAAATTAATTTCCTTTACTAAATTCAAATTCAATTAATTTCTTTTTGTTAATAAAAAATCAATTAAGTTTCTTTGGTAACAATTTGTGTTTTTTTATCACGTTGATCATTAAAATTGATAGACAAATCAAAAGTTGACATGTGACAACTTATAGTTTAATCTTATATTTTTTTCATAAAAATTATTAAAAAAAAATTTATAAATTTATATAAATATAAATATAAAAATCATAAAAACTTATATAAATTATAAAAAATAAAATTCAAATAAATTATAAAAATTATAAATTAATAAAACATATTTTAAAATATTTAAAATTTTATAAAAACTTATATGTAACACACAACCCGATCACTAGATTCGAGATCTGAGATGTCACGTTCGTTGCCAAAGCAACTACAACTTCATTTGCATATCAAATAAACAATTACATAAGTCATTAGGTTCAATACTTAATTATAATATGTTATTTAATCAAATCCATGTTATAAACAAGCTTGCGAAAGCTCTTATGAAGAACTTGTAATGGCTCGATTTTCAATAGTATCGGAAAATACAATTTTAAAACCCCATTTCTGTAAATCGAGCCCGTAAATATAAAATAAGAATATTTACGGAGTTAATATAACAATATATTGAGGAATGGTCGAATAATTTAGCTGATAAAATACTTAATACTAACTTGTAAAAAGTTAAATTGCTATTGAGTTTTAATTAAGAAAAAGCTTGAGGACCTATATGGCGATTAACCAAAGGGTCAAAATGGTTATTGAATTATTTTTAAATAAGAGATAGTGGTTGATGATGACATTTCCACTAAATATGATTATTGGTTAGTTTGAGTTAATTAAGCCATGATTACATTAATTAAGTTAGATTGATTAAGCTTTAATCAATATATATATACTAAGTTTATAATAACTCGATTTCAACGGTGTTGAAAATAGAGGTTTTAAAACTCCATTTCCGTAAACTGAATTCGTAAATATTTAAATATGAATATTTATGGAGTTATTATAAAAGTATATTAATGTTTGGTCCATCAATTTTGTCAATTAATTGCTTAATTATGGTACATGGACTAAATTGTAAAAGTCCAATCGCTATAGGTTTTTAATTGACCAAAGGCTTGAGGACTTAAACTACAATTAGCCAAAGGTCCAAAATAGAAATTAAACCATTTTTAATATTGTAATATCTCATTTTCAGTGGTACAGGAAACGGTGGTTTCGGAACCTCCCCTGTCTTTCGATGATCGAGTCAGTAAATATTATTTTATAATATTTACAATTTTTTTATAGAGTTAAATTAGTTCTTGGTCTATTCATTTTAACGATTGAATAGTTAATTAAGGAAAAAAAACTAAATCGTAAAAGACGTAAAATCTAACCACTATTGAATTTTATTAGTTAAAAGGTCTTAACGGTAAGAGTGAGAGGATTTATAAGGCAATTAAGCCATTATAAAGGTTTGTGGATTGTTAAGGGTTATGAATTAGTTAAATTTTATGTTTATAATAAAGGTAAAATTGTAATTAAATAAATAAAAACATAAACAAAAGAAAATAAACTTATCATCATCTTCATTAGCTTACCACCGAAAATTAGAAACAAAAAGAACACCATTGTTAAGATTTGAGGTTCGACCAACACAAAGCTATTGCATGTAAGTGATTTCTTGAGTCGTATTTAGTAAAGTTTATGTTTTTGATATCATTGTGGCATCTAGCTAACCCAGGGATCATTTTGTAAATCTGTTAAAGGTTTTGAAACTTACCATTAATGATTCTTAGTTGTTCAGGAGGTTAATTGGTGAATTTATAAACTTGGTTGTTAAATAGGACTATTTTGTAAAGGAATTTTGGTTAGTTTTGAGCTTGGGGACTAATATGAAAATAAGTTAATTTTAGCATGAAAATTCTGTAAATTTTTAGTATTTGAAGGCTGGTTTGGGATGATTTTATCATCGGTTTTAAGTATTGGGGATGAAATGTGAAAATTAAAATAGTTTCGATTTTAGGGATTAAATTGAATAAAGAATAAAAGTTTAGGAAAATTTTATAACATAGAATTAAAAGGTCTTATACATATAAATGAGCATGGTAATGTAATTGAATTTGATAAATTGAATTTAACTATTATATAAATTAAGGATTGAACCGTACGGAAGAAAATAGGGAAAAAAGAAAAATTGCAAAATAGTCCCTACAAATTAACTCGTTAGCCAAATATATTAGGTAAGTTCATAGTGTATTAAAATGAGTTTATATATATTGGTTGTTGAATTATGTTTATATATATGTTGTTGATATTGTGTGTTGACATTGAAATATTATAAATAATTGCTAATGTGAGAAAGGACTAATCTGAGAACTGTTAAATACTAGTGAATTATGATGCATATGCATTCCTGAATGAACATGATTTGTTTATAGTATGTGCACGGATAATATGAAAATGTTCTGAGGTATAAATGATACGCATTATGTTATAATACCTGTTTGGACATAATAAACGATTATGTAATCTCTTCAACTCAGCCCAGAAGTTTTGACCGGATTTTAAAAGGTTACAAGGTCACCAAAATGACTCAGATTAAGACGAACAAAATTTTAGAAATTTGTTTTCAAAACATTCACCTTTTTTTTGAAAAATTGTAGTGGGCTTCTCTTTATTTTATAAAAACGTTAATTTTGCTAAGTTAGCTTTAAAAAGGTGTTTATTAATCTTAAACACATGTTCGATTATTAATTTATTATAGAGAGTTTTGAAAAAAAAAATAGATTGCAGCGGAAATTCCGATAAGTGTAAATTGTAATTAAAACCTTAATACATATATTTAATGAATAGTTATTATTTCTATCCGGTTATTCAATTTGTCCAATTTTAACGTTAATGCATGCAAACTACTAGAATACCTTAAAACCAAACCATGCTACAGTTCGTAAAAATGATTACAAACCGATATAAATATAAAAGTATAAAATTAAGTACTTTATTTAATAAAAACCGAGGCAAGACCTTTGAATGCTGAGTCCGAGCCTTAATCTTGCAGATTACTTAAAAGATGTTAAACTAATGGGATGAGCTTAAAAAGCCCCGTTTGAGATCAATAAAAAATAAACGGTGTATAACAAAGACCATAAAATCATGCACACTCAAAATCAATAATAATAACAATTACCAATCACAATTTTTATAGAAATTACAGAATCACCGAGTTTTAGAGCTCAAATGCATGATCATGAATGTGGGTGCAAATCCTACCCATCCATCCGCTACACACCATATCCAACCATACACACCATATCAGAAGGAGCTTTTAGCTCATTGTGGTTAAACCACGGTAACGGGAAATAATTGCAGTTATACTGCCAGTCAAATTGTGTGGATAAACCACTAAAACAGTGTTGCGGATGAATCGCCAGAACAGTATTCAAACAAATTGGCAAAATAATATGCAAACAAATCGCTAGAACTCCAAACAGAACTCCAAAATTGCGGATTTACTGTTAGAACTCCAATAAATTGCGGATATACCGCAAGAACTCCACAAATCTCCTTTTTTTCTGATCAACCCAGACCCTGATGCAATGCATAATATCATTATATCATATCAGCATAATCAAATACGGTACAGTACAGAAGCATGTGATAAAATGTGAACAATAAATCAAAAACAATGACATGCTTTCAATAAGGCAGAAAGATGGCTTGTACTCAAACATCCAGTAAAACATGTGATCACCAAATCAATAAATCCTTAACATTGGCATGCAAACATGCAATAATAGATACAAAAGAGGTAACTTGTTTTCAACAAAGCATACAGTGAATACAGAATTAGTAACATGTCCTCATGCATTCAACAAACGTGACAAGAACACTATAACATACATTAGTAGTGTATGCATTTCCAGTCATAACAGATAAACCAATAGGCATAATCAATCAATCTTACGTAAACACGAATACATTCAGCTAGCCTAAATAGAGATCACATATCAAAATCAGCCACCTTGCTAAACACATGCATATCTATTCGGTCAACTTACCAATCACGCACAACACACTTGGCCACTAATAGGACACCCGACATGCATTCGGTTATTACAGTCTCATTCACACAATCAGTCCAAAGCAGATAAAACAATCGAAAATGCATAATTAAAAAGCATAAATTTTCAATCGACAAAACACATCCTATGGCAGCATTCGACCATGACTCAAAAGCATATCACACACACACACAATTCACATTTGATTAAATCCCACACCTTAAATCCACAGATCCGCGACAATAATCCAAAAGAGTCTGCACTTCCCCACTCTAGATCTAGATAACCCTAGATCAGATATGCACTTAATACGATTAAACACAATCAAAATCAGCCTTAGAACACCCTTATAAGTTTCGGCCAAACCATGATTCACAAGTGACATTTCAGGTCCAAATTTGGTAAGCGAACTTACATTGTTTTTATTCAAAATGAGAGTGCGAATTAACTTTGTTGCCACTACTGGTTGAGGAAATTTGGATTCGGTCATTCGACATAAAAAAATTAAAAATCAGTAACCAAAATAATTGGTTATGGCCTTTGAGACATTTAGCCAAAGTAAAGAAATATCAAAGGATTATACGATATTAGATCTGGACAGAAATTAGCACTTATGCTTCGCGATTTCTAGCTCCGAGATGACAGATTTACCAAGTACAGATGCAAACTTAAATGACAAAGTTAGGGTCTATTTTAACAAGGAAAAATTGAGTAAAAATGCAGTAATGAAGTGTGACAAATGGGAAGAAAAACAACAGCCTCTATTGGTGTTTTCAAGGAGCGACAACACCACAAAAATGAAAACAATGGGGGGTTGATTTGTACGGCAATGGAAGACAATAAAACAAGTAACAATGGTACTGAAAAATGAAAGCAATAGGGGATGAAATCAAAAGAAAACAATGAGAAAAAGATGAAAGAAAATCGGATGAGGAGCAGAGGTGGTGCGACGACCACGAAAGGAGGAGGAAGGGAACATTGGGGGCGACACAGAAAGAAAAATTGAGATTTTTAGGGCTCGTAGGGGTGGCATAAGGAAGAGAAAAGGAAAAAACACAAACAATTAATTTCTGCATAGATTAGTTAATTTAAAAAAAAAAAAAACTGATAAGATCATCAGATAATCCAAAAAGATATTTTTTTTTAATTTTCAAATTAATCAGAAGATAATTTAGTGTTTGAGGGAAATACACTACTTAACCAGTAGGCTAGATCTCATTCTTGTTTAAACTTTTACAACATTATTTTTAAAACAATGTGGGACACTTATTTGTGTTTGGAGCAAAATTGCGGGACACTTATTTGTGTTTGGAGCAAAATTGCACAAAATAAAAATGATGTTAGGGAAGGGATTTGAACTTCGATTTTAAAGATGATCTTATTAACTCTTAACCATCAGAACAGTAACTAATTTTTGTCATAAACATATAAATATAACCTTGAAAATCAAAGCATGACAACTTCCGGTTCACTAACTAATTTCTTCTAACCCAATTTTAGGATGTTACAGATTAGGATACGATTAGCATGCCAATAGGGTTAGAATGCGCACTTATACGGGTTTACACTTCGACGCCTCTGTTTGCACTTCAATGCCTTTGTTCACACTTCGGTGTCTCTGTTGCACTCTAGTGCCTCTGGTTGCACAATCGTCCCTCTGTTAGCATTACGATGCCTCTACATAGCATTACAATACTCTCTGGTGTGGTGTAGTTACTTAAGTATCTAAGTTATGTCACTACAGCAAAATAGGCTTCTAGCGGCGTTTTTAGTGGCGTTTTGAGTAAAAACGCCGCAAAATTTAGACTTCAGCGGCGCTAAATAGAAAACGCCACAAAAGATTGAGCTATAGCAGCGCCTCTGCCCAAAACGCCGCAAAACATTATTTATTTCAAAATAAAACGACGTCGTTTTAATTACAATATAAAAATTGTAAAAAAAATGCCGCTAAAGATGAAGTTGTAGCGTTTAGAAACGCCGCTAAAAGAACAACAATAGCGGCGTTTGCATGGAAAATGCCGCAAAATAATTTTTATTACAAAACAAAACGACGTCGTTTTAATTAGAATATAAAAACTGTAAAAAGTTAGTGGCGTTTTTCGCAAAAACGTCGCTAAAAGTCAAAGCAATAGCGGCCGCAAATTAATTTTTTTTTCAAAAAGGAAACGGCGTCGTTTTGACATCAATATAAAAATTGTAAAAAATTAGCGGCGTTTTTGGTACAAATGTCGCTGAAAGAAAACGCCGCAAATTATTTTTTTTTTCAAAAAGGAAACGGTGTCGTTTTTACATCAATATAAAAATTATAAAAAATTCGCGGCGTTCCCAAAAATGCCGCTAAAAGTCACAGCAATGGCGGCGTTTTATCTAAAAGCGCCGCAAATTAATTTTTTTTCAAAAAGGAAACGGCGTCGTTTTTACATCAATATAAAAATTGTAAAAAATTCGCAGCGTTTTTGGTAAAAATGCCGCTAAAAAAGTCACAGCATTAAACGCCGCTGTAAAAAATATAAGCATTAGCTGCGTTTTTATCCAAAACGCCACTAAAAGTTATCTTTATTAAAAGCTTATTTCAAAATAAAAAAAGTGTTGTTTTGATCACTATATAATAATTCAAGTTTATTTTACGTTTAGTGTTTAGGGTTTTTCCCTTAATGTTAAGGGTTTAGCGTTTATGATGTAGTGTGTAAGGTGTAGGTCGTAGGGTTTAAGGTTTAAGGTTTATAGTTTAGGGTTTTAGTGGCTTGAAGTCTATGGTTTAAGGTTTAGGGTTTAGGGTTTTGCTTTTATAGGTTTATAATGGTTTATGGTTTAAGGTTTCAATGTTTACGGTTGGGTAGTGTTTGGAGTTTAGGGTTATGTGTTTAGGGTTTCAGGGTTTCATGGGTTTAGGGTGTAAGGTGTAGGTCGTATGGTTTATGGGTTTTAGGGTTCAAGGTTTACAGTTTATGAGTTTTAAGGATTAAGGGTTTAGGGTTTAAGTTTTAGGTTTTAGGGGTTTAGGGGTTTAGAGGCCGACTTAGGGTCTGAATTTAAACAAACTGATGTTGTATTGCTCATTGCATTCTGATCCATCATCCAAGTGGCCATCATGTATTATTTTCGAAAACTCATGCACTCTTTTATCCTCTTCGATCTATTATTTAACTAATTTCTTTATATTAATTAAAATAAAATTTATTTGTAATTTAATTTTTAAAATATTCAAAAAAATTAATGACACGTAGAAAAAATTTAGAACTAATAACATTGAAAAATATATGTTAAAAATGTAAAAATTAAAATACTATTATTTAAATACTTTTAAAGTTTTTTTGGGTATATGACTTATTATTGTTTAAATTATATATTAAATAATTTACTATATAATGGTAAAAGAGATAATTTTAATTTTAATATATTAAATTATCATTATATTTTAAATTATTTAAGAGATAGTAGGTAAACTTTATGTATAATAAAATTTTAAAAAATTGTAAAAAAGTGGAGTATTGTAAAAAATTGTAAAAAATTGCAAAAACTCATATTATATTAGGTTCAAGTATTAGCGGCGCTAGGGTAAAAGCGCCGTTATAAGTAAGCAATAGCGGCGCTAGTTTTAAAAACGCCACAAAGTTTAAATTTTTTTTTAGCAAAACGACGCCGTTTCTTTGTGTTGGGTTTTATTCAGTTTTATGACCCGAAATTCCTTACTGTCTTCACCTTATTTTCACAATCCCTAAATTCCCAAAAATCAGAATCCTCCTCAAATCCTTTCCTGCTTTGTCGTCGATTGTCCATTCTTCCGCATCGCGTCAGCCTTCATCTGCCTCGTCGCCAGTCGCCGTCGCCGTCGCCATCGACCAACGTGTAAGTCGCCATCGCCTTTTTTTATTTTCTTCAGTCTTGACTGTAGAAAAAGAAATTATTTTCATGGCTACCAAGCTCTCATTGACATTCCGATTCCCTGTAGAGAAATCCCCAAAACCAAGAAAATCAAAATCAGGAGTTCCACGCTAAATTGTTGTAATGGGTATGGGTTCTCCAAGAACAACTCAGGCTTTAGAGGACAATTATTGATGAAAGTGAATGATGTCCAAGATGAAGCAATTCAGTCTTCAAATTCGGAAGCTACCCTTCTTTCCCAAACAATTCCTCCTTCTTCCTCTAAGCTTGTTCTTGTCGTAGGCGCCACCGGTGGTGTCGGTGAGCACCTCCTTTTCTTTTTTCCCTTTATTTTTTGCATTTGTATAATTCCACTGTATTTGCTTAATTGGAGCTGTTAGTTGTAAATGTATTGATTGAACTGTGCATTTGGCTAAGTTTAATGTTTAGAAAGTATTCGTAGTATTCTTTTTTTTTTTTTTTTTTGAATTCCCCTTAAGTTGAACTAACAATTACTTGGGTGGTTGCTCCTGCTTTTCATTTCTGTCACATATTTAGACAAGAATCTAGGCTATAGTATTCCAAATATATACAGACTAATTAGAAAACAAAATTGCCAATATTGGTGTCGACTATCTGTCACTCACCTTAAGTACTCTAGTTTTGCTTTCTGCAATTTATTAGTTATTTTTTTTTCCTGTTTTACCAATTAGTGAATTTCTTTGTAGCATTTACTTTTTTTTACACTTAATACCAATTCTTGCGTACTTCTTCTATATAAGATAACATAATACAGTTATTGATATAGTTTTGGGCGATTCTTTTTTCCTGATTTCTGTCATGTATAACAGATAAGTTGAGTTAGTCGATATAGCAGAAAGTTTGAGCTCAATTCAACTGCAAAACATGGTAGAAGCTCAAGCTTGATTGAGTTTTGACTGGCATACATGAGTTTCAGATGTTCTGAAAATTACTTTTGCATGGCTCTGGTTAAGTAGGCTAATTATACTGTTTCAGACATATCATACGTTGGTATTTCTTTTACCATTATATAGTAAATTAAGGTCCTAAATAGGCATATAATGAGTAAGGGTAGCAGCTTCTTGATTTCCTTTGCTCATCTATGATCTTATTAAGAGTTTCAAGCTATTGATACTTAAGCTGGTATTCTTGAGACAACTGATTTCAACTACTATAACTAAGTTTATATCTAATTTGATGCAGGTTGCACTGTTGGGTGGAGTTCTATTCAGGTAAATACTCTTAAAATTGAGTATTGACAAATTCAATATTTGAAGAAGATTGTTTGCAGCTTTGGGTATTACTCAAATTGATTTTTAGCCAATATATAAATCAGGTTTCGTATCTAATACTTATCCTGTTATTTTATTAAAATATATTACTTATAGAAATTTTGATTTTTTTTCTCAATTCTTATATTGTTTTACTTTTAAATCTTAGCTGAACTTGTACCATTTACCACTGGCCGATATCAACACATTGTTTCGTTTTCAACTTATTACCCAATTGTCTTCTTATGTTTCTCCCCGCCACTATCTCATGACTTTTAATGGCTACCCACAGGCTGTGCTATACCACTTGTTGACAGAATTGTTGTTGAAAACCGGTTTAGTCTTCGACTCTATAGGCCTTCTACAGTTAGCACTTAAGTTTGCTGAAAACTGGTTTAATACATGGAAAAACTTAGAAAATCTAACCCGAGACATTGTTCAATGCTGTTGTTTGTTCTTTTGGCGTTTATGCAATATAAGCTTTCATTCTAATTCAATTGCCTCCTTTGCAGGTTTTATATAGTAACTGAAGCTTAAGTTCTAAAGGATTGACAAAAAGTTGTAATTCATTGGTAAGTATCAAACACATTGAACTGTTGAATAATGATTTTACACCATTTTACACCTTTTATTTTATCAACTGATTCGTACCAATTGCTGTCCAAATGAGTAAGAGACGGTCTAATCATGTCGCTTAGATTTTTGACAAGCTCCCATGTATTATTTTTTAAAATTTAATGTACGGTACGATATAAAAAATAACATAAATAAAATATAAAAGTTAATTGTTAAAATATGTTATAAATTTTTTATATTTTTAAAAAATTTAAATTTAATTATTATACTTTTTTTGTTAAATTTATTGTTGTTAAATTTAAAAATGTAAAAATTACGTTTCTGATTAACTTTAATTTAACAAATAATAATAGTAATAATACTAATGAGACCTAAATATTAAAATTTGTAAAATAAAATGACTAAAATCATGCATATAAGATGATAGAAATTAAAATTTGTTAAAAGGTATGTATATAAAATAAAAAAATAAATTATTTATTTATTCATTTTTTAATTAAAAAATCTAACTTATAATACAAGAATTTCCATATTATTTTTTCCCATAATTGTACTAAAAAATGATAACACAAAGTTGAATTTTGCAAGTGAAGATAAGAGATTAACATAAATTTCATATTTTAATAAATATTTTCAAATATATGCGCACCTATCACTACATACATTATATATTATATTAAAGAATTCATCATCTGTTTTTTACTTTATCTTCCCTAATAATAACCTATGATGTAATGATTTAATTAATCTCCTCACAATAGTAGTGGGTTAATAATAGCAGTAGCTTTTCAATAAAATAAATTTAATTGTATTTATTTTTAATAAATGTTTTATAAATTAAAAAAAACAATTTATTTTTTTAAAAGAATACTTACATTTATATGGCTTTTTGGTTTATTACTAATTACTAATTACTGATTTTTTATATTAATAATGTTTGATTTTAATATTTAATCTTTTCAATATTTTCCAAACTTATAGATATTTTGTTATCAATATAATAATAATATTGATCATTATTTAAATATGTTTTAATATAAAAATAAATTCTTTTTTTAAAATAAGTAATTTAAAAACTCTTTAAAATGGAAATTTATTTTTGTTACTCATTAATTACTTTGTTCAGTTATTTCTTTTTTTTTATGTTTTTTTCATTATTTAAATATATTTTAATATAAAATGGCCAAATATTTAATTTAAAATATTTACCTTCAATTTTTTAATTTAAAATGGCTAAATATGTGCCATTGAATTTTGTTTGTGGAATATGTGCCAACCAACCAATTCATACTTTTTGCTATAAAATTTCTCTTTTCTTCTATTTCTTATCTAACACATGCCCAACATCGTAGAACTTATCCCACCTCCGTTTATGAAAATTTTTAATCTATGGATGCATGAGGGTTTTTTTAATTAATTTAATATCTTTCTCCAATCCAATACTCCAATTAATTCTCACTCTAATTAACCGATTCGATCCGATATAACATACATAAATACAATAAATTACATAACTTATATAACTTACATAACTCAGATAACTTACATAATACATAGTACATAGGTTAAAGATCAAATTTCATAGCTTTCATCAAATTATTTAACTTACATAATACATAACTTACATAATTTTAAGATCAAACTTCATAACTTACATAATTTAGATAACTTACATAATACATCTATAGATAAACAACTTACCTGTGTAATTTACTGTCAACTTTAGACTTCAACAACTATAAAAAGGATAGAACTTGGATGAATTTGTCAAGGGTAAACAATGGCTATCGATATGGAGTAGAAACTTTTCTAAATTTTGCATTTCAAAATGCAAGCCAAGAGAATATGATTCTTTGCCCGTGTAAGAAGTGTTGCAATATCAATTGGCATTATCGTGAAGTTGTCTACGAACATCTAGTTGTTGATGGCTTTGTCCGGGGGTATAAAAAATGGATTTTCCATGGAGAGTGTACATCTAGTGGAGCCTCTTCATCGATGAATCTGGGTTATCCTCATAGTGCTTACAATCAAAATGTTAGAGAAGATAACATGGAAGGCATGTTGCGGGATGCATTTAATATGCGCAGTGATGGGTTGCAATCATTTCCACCTGACTTGGGTGCAACCGATTATTATAATTTTGGTGGAAATACTTTCACCGAAAGGGGAAGAAGTGTACCTGATGAACAGCCAAATGAAGAAGCAGCGAGATTCTACACATTACTTGGTGAAATGAATGAAGAACTGTATGAGGGATCAAAATTTTCCAAACTGTTTGGGAGGATGGACTGGAAACTCCTTGACAATGCTGTTAGAGTTTTTACAAGAAATGTTCCCGTTTGCGAAAATCCCTCAATCTCCCAAAGACATGAAGAAACTGATAAAGGATTTGGGCCTTAGCTACAACAAAATTCATAGTTGCCCAAATGACTGCATGTTGTATTGGGGCGACCGGAAAAACCAACAGTGCTATCATGTATGCGGTCAATCCCGTTGGATGAATAGAAATATAGAGGATGGTAACGAGGATGAAAACGATACACAGTCAAGGAAGTAGTGTAACACCCGTCACCCGTGTCCAACTCCAGAACAGGGTTCGAAGCGTTATCGTACTTCAACATTCACAATCATACAAAACTGAGTTACCAAATTTCGCCCAAAATTTAAAACTTTTTAAAGACATGCATTTGACATTGTCATCTATTTAATCACTTAAACCACATAACAAGACATTAACACATACCATGGACAAATAGGCTTATAAGCCAAAATCATTATAAGCCACATCTCATGGCCATAATCAACAAATCACTATATGCCAATACATTTGGCTAATCACAACAACATCCATCATAGAAAAACTAAGTCCCTATACATGCCACTCACTTGAAAACATTTAACATACACATGCCAATACTCCAAGGATAATGACTCGATAGTGTGATACTGCCTCCGACGATCTCCAACGCTGAGCTGACCTGACAAAACTAAAAGAAATGGAAAGGAGGGAGTAAGCTTTACGCTTAGTAAGCTCGCATGAAAATAATAAGCAATGTGATAACATGTTATTTTCATATTCTTCCTATTTATTCAAATTCCAGTTAAGCTGTTTTCTTAAGTCACAGTCATTAAATTATTTATATTTGGAGTTACGGAACTCCAAATTAAGATCCGTAATTTTCCATGAAACTAGACTCACATATTTTTTTACCATAAAATTTTCAGAATTTTTGGTTTAGCCAATTAGTACAGTTTATTCTTCAAAGTCTCCCCTGTTCTGCTGTCTGACAATTCCGACCATTTTTTGCTAAAATTTAATTATCTTTTTGTACATAATTCAAATGATGTTCTAGTTTGCTTCTTATAAAAATAGACTCAATAAGGAATCTAATCATATAAATTATATCCCAATATTATTTTTTTACAATTTTCAATGATTTTTCCAAGTCAGAACAGAGGATCTCGAAATCACTCTGAACCAGTCTCACAAAAATCTAAATATCTCAAAATATACCAATCCTTTACTTTCTTTGTTTCTTTTATATAAAAATAGACTCAATAAGCTTTAAATAAATGTATCATACAACTTATAATTAAATTTATACCATTTTTGGTGATTTTTCCAATTCACCTCACTGCTGTTGTCCAAAACAGTTTTATTGTAAAATTTTGCTTTCTCTCACTTTAGTTGTGTTCATTACTTGCCTATACCAATCTTTCCAATTTTTGATTACATATCGAGCATATTGTTCATACGTACATTTGCCACATTTCTCAATTGGTCACATTCACACTTGCACTTATTCATAACATGATCGCACCAATCATCATTAGTAAATTATCTCGTTGAACCCCTTCGGAAAACGCCCGATACTCTGTGGTCTCAGCACATAGCTCCACCCACACATAATTCAGCTTTCTTGTACACATGGTGAAGGTCCCTTATCACCCATGTGACCTAGCCATTCCATCTCGTAGCTCTCTTGTCTACATGGTGTCCAACACTAGGAACCACTCATGTGACCTAGCTACTCATAACCCGTAACTTTCTTGTACACATGGTATACACACAGTATTACACATGTGACCTAGTTACATATGAAATTATTATCCCGTAGCTTTCTTGCACACATGGTGAAAATCCCTTATCATCCATGTGGCCTAGCTACATATTAAATTTTACCATCTCGTAGCTTTCTTGTGCACACGGTGAAGTTCCCTTATTACTCATGTGACCTAGCTACATATTGTCTGTATCTCTCGGTTTTCCGAAGGTTCAATCGAGAATTTCGCATTCCATACATTTTCATATTGTAGTTATCACCCAATGATTTCCATAATATCTAGCAAAATAATTATTGAACAAGTAAAATAAATGCATTATTTACATATAAACTTTCCATTTCACATAATAACCATAGTCATAGAAAACACCTTTAAGCACAACATTTCAACCCATTTTCCATGTCACCTATGTCACCTTTTATCATAAACATATTATTAAATCAATTCACCAACATAATATACTAAACATGTAATTCAGAAAAATCAATTTAATTCCACAATTTAGGTTTCAAATATACATTACGACATTATTGCATTATTATTAACACATCAACTTACCTCGAATGCCGAAACGACCATTTTACCAACTTTCCCGATTTTCGATTTTCCTCCAATTCTAGGTCCAAATCTCGTTTTTTGGGGTCTAAAACACCACATTTCACTTATTTAATTAATGTACTATTCAAAACAGTCCTTAACTCAACTTTTACAAAATTACAATTTTGCCCCTAAACTTTTACATATTTACACTTTTTCTCCAATACTCAAAAATTAAACTTCAGCCCTTATTCTTATGTTTTATAACATGCTGATCATTTTTCTCTTCTATGGCAACATCAAATTCTCACTCTAACATGTACTTATGAACATTAGGTATTTTTACCGATTATGACGTTTTACTCGTTTTCACGTAAAACCGCTTAGTAAAAGTTGTTTAACATAATTTGAGCCTTCATATTCTATCATAAAACATCAAAATACACACTTTTCACCTATGGGTAATTTTCCAAAGATGAACCCTAGCATGAACTATTGGTAGCATAAGCTAAATCGAGCTACCGGGACTCCAAAACCGTAAATAACTTGAAAAACGGGGCTAGAACAGACTTACCATGAGCTTGGAAAGTTGAGAAAACCCTAGCCATGTCTTTTCTTGGTAAATTTCGTCCATATGAAGAAAATGGACATATTTGGCATTTAAATTTTGTTTTTAATTCATTTAATTCACTAAATTACCAAAATGCCCCTCAAAAAAATTCTTTTGAAACATACCCATCCATGTCCATTTTTGTCCACCAACTTAACCAATGGTCTAATTATCATTCAAGGACCTCCAATTTAAAATTTCATAACAATTGGACACCTCTAACATGTAGAACTCAACTTTTGCACTTTTTACAATTTAGTCCTTTTGACTAAATTGAGTGCCCAAACGTCAAAATTTTCGAATGAGATTTTCACGAAATCATTCCGTGAAATTGTAGACCATAAAAATATAAATAAAATAAATTTCTCAACATCGAATTTGTGGTCCCGAAACCACTGTTCCGTTTAGGCCTTATTTCGGGATGTTACAAGTAGCCAGTTAAGATTCTGCAGTATTTTCCGCTAATACCAAGGCTTCAAAGGCTTTTCATGTCGTCGAAGACAGCCGTGTCAATGACGTGGAACCATGATGGACGAACCAATGATGGATTGTTAAGGCATCCTGTAGATTCTTTAGCTTGGAAATCATTTGACTCCAAATTTCCAAGCTTTGCAAGCGATCCTCGGAGTGTGAGGCTTGGGCTAGCATTTGATGGATTTAACCCTTACAAAATCATGAGCACTGCGTACAATACTTGGCCTGTGGTGCTTGTTCCTTACAATTTACCGCCATGGGTTTGCATGAAACAACCATCCTTTATCTTATCTATGATTATCCCTAGAGAGAAAGGGTCCGGAAATGATATTGACATATATTTGCAGCCACTTATTGAAGAGCTAAAACAATTATGGGCTGGTGTTGAGACATACGATGTACTGAGAAAGGAGAACTTCAATTTACGTGCAGCTTTGATGTGGACTATTAATGACTTCCCGGCCTATGCCAATTTATCTGGTTGGAGTACGAAGGAACATTATGCTTGTCCTTGTTGTGCTGCGCAAACATGTTCGCAATGGTTATATAATGGGAAGAAGTTCTCTTACATGGGGCATTGTCGGTGGTTACCTAAAAATCATAGATTTAGATTTCAGACTCAGTTTGACGGTACTGAAGAGTTCAGAGAAGCTCCTTCGAATACCGGTGGATTTGAAATTTATTCATGTTGAAAGATATGAATCTCATTTATGGGAAGATGAATCAACTGCCCAACACGCAAAGAAATAGAAGATCAAGGGATGAATCTGATGAAGAGGATGATCCTAATGAGGCAGAATTGTGGAAAAAAAGAAGTATTTTTTTTGAGTTGCCTTATTGGGAGCATCAGATGTTACGACATAATCTTGATGTCATGCACATTGAGAAAAATGTTTGCGAGAACATCATTGGGACTATTTTGAATGTCGATGGAAAATCGAAAGACAATCGTTAGAGTCGACTTGATTTAGTCCACATGGGAATTCAGCGTGAGCTTCATCCCCAAGCACTTCCAAATATGAAATATCAGTTGCCGCCTGCTATTTTCTCAATTTCGAAGATGGAGAAAGAAGTGTTCTGTATGGTGTTGAAGGATATAAAGGTCCCGGATGCGCATGCATCAAATATATCTCGATGTGTGAGTCTTAAAGATCGAAGACTATATGGCTTAAAATCACATGACTATCACATCTTGATGCAAGACTTATTGCCAGTTGCTATGCGGTGTTGTATGTCAAAAAAGGTGACGTCTTGTGTAATTGAACTATCCAATATAATGAAAGGCATTTGTGGTAAAGTTTTGGATGTTCAAGAACTTGAGACACTACAAGATCGAGCTGTATTGACTTTATACAATCTGGAGAAGATCTTCCCGCCATCCTTCTTCACCATTATGGTGCACTTGTTAATTCATCTCCCTCGTGAAGCAATACTTGGTGGACCCGTTTTCTATCGATGGATGTATCCCATAGAAAGGTCTTACTTTATTTGCAAATTATTCCTTTATTCACCTCAATGCCTTTAGTTGCAACTTTTGATAATGTTGTATATCGTGTTTAGGTTCCTATCCCAATTGAAGTCTTACTACCGCAATAAGCACTATCTGGAAGGATCGATTGCCGAAAGCTACTTTGCAGAGGAATGTATGACTTTCTGTTCAAGGTATTTGGAAGATGTTGAAACAAGAATGAACAAACCAAGTAGAAATGCTGGGCTCACAGATCATAACTTGGCCAAAACTTATTTATTTCAAAGTTTCGGAGAACAGATCGGCAAAGTCGAAATTGCAGAATTAGATGATAGATCGTGGGTCCAAGCACATCGATACGTTCTTTTTCATCACGATTCAATGGAACCATTACGCAAGTAAGTTCTAGAATTTGATACATATTCATCAATTATAATTTGTTTGTCTTCTAACAAAGTAAACCTTTTTTTTAACGTAGTGAGTACAAACAAATATTGAGAGCTCGTTCACGGTCCCGAAGATTACATCTACGAGAAATTAATAAGTTGTTCACAGAATCATTTCATGAATGGTTAAGCCAAACGATATGCAATTGAAGTTATCATTGACAAGTAATAATGTTTTCTCATAACATTTATAATTACTCAATTTACTTTTGATTCAATAGGTTTGGAGTCGAAATGAAGTAAATGACGAAGTTAAATGGCTTTCACAAGGTCCAAATAGAATAGTGAAAAGATATCCTCATCAATAGATATAGATTTCATACAAGGTATCGCGAGAGATTGAGGAGAACCCAAAATTGTGGAATTGTTGTTAATTCTTCAATTACAAGTTATGCTAGTGCTAGGGACTGTAATCCTGTCGAGGGGAATCTGGAGTATTACGGACTTCTTACTGACATAATTGAGTTGGATTATTACGGCAAATGGAAAGTTGTCTTATTTCGAGGTGATTGGGCTGATGTGAATATGGCTCGCGGAATTAAAAACAATCAATATGGTTTTACAATGGTGAATTTCTCTCGATTGATTCACACTAGAGAGCAACTGATAGACGAGTCGTATGTATTTTCTTCTCAAGTGAAACAAGTTTTTTACTCGAAAGATCCAACTGATGAGGGTTGGTACGTTGTACTTCGAAACACCCCTACAGACTTGTTCGGCATGGGTAATGGAAGTAGAGATGACATCGTCGAAAGATCAGAAACTTTGCCTTTTCCAGAACAAAACTTAGATGAAAATATCCCTAGTACTAGTACACAATTTCAATGGGTTCGTTAGGACGTGGACAAAGATATTTACGAATTATGATGTAGTAAGATTTTACGATTTTTTATTTATATGTAATATTATAATTTTAATTTTGGTCATTTTATATAATTTAACTATTTTATATGTACCATTATTGTGGTTATTTGTTACTAAAATTTCAACTATTTTATGTGTATTGCAGGAAAAATGAGTAGAAGAAGGTTACGAGATTTAAATATTGTAAATTTGGAAGAGGGCAATAGTGAACAGCAAACAGTTGTTGGATCCTCGAGTGTGCCTGACATAGATGATGAGCCTGCAGAATTATAAAGTAATGTTAAGTTTATTTTACATGCATGTTGACTTTTATTATTGATTCATTTTTCAATTTTAATATAATAATATATCATTGTTCAGCTGAGAGTGGTGGGACGCGCAAAGGTCACGGACGTACGCTGCTTAAAGATTTATACGAATTAAATCCTATTGAGTGTGTGAAAATAAGGAGAAACAGTCATGGCTAGCCTGTTGGCCCTGAAGCTCGACTTCTAGCAGGCTATTTGGGCATTATTGCACGAAATGCCAATATGTTGCCCATCAATTACAAGTCATGGCATCACATGCCTGATGGAAACAAAAATCAAGCTCTCGATAACATTAAGGTAACAAAACGTGAATGTAATTTATAATACTTTAGTTGAAGTTTCATTCATATTTACTTTCTAAACTTATGTCTTTTTAGGAGAGATTTGCTTTGGAGGTCTCCGATGACTATATAACGAAGACATTGGGAAAAAATGGAGAGACCATAAAAGCACATTGAAAAAAGAATATTTTAAAAAAGAAATAAGCCTGAGGATAAATTGCGAAATGTCCCGCCGGGAATGTTGAGGTATCAATGGGAAGATGTGGTTAGATTTTGAAACTCAAAGAAAGGAGAGGTATTACCTAGTTCTAAACTCTTATAAATTTTTTGGTTTATAGTAATTACTATATACGTAATAATAATTTCATTATGTAGGACCGTGAGCTTGTTGGAACGAGCATCAGGCAGAAATAAAAATTCACGCACACGGCAGGGTTGAGAAGTTTTGCTTCTGTATCTGAGGCTGAGGTACTTAAATTTATTAATTCTATCAAATATTAATGACTTCATACTATTAAATTATATTTTTACTACTACACTGTAGGAAGTCTCATCTGGTCAAAAAGTTGGACGCGTTCAGCTTTTTGACATTACGCATAGGAAGAAGGATGGGTCTTCGATGACATCTGAAGCTGGAGAGATTATGATATATTTACTTAATAAAATTTATTTATTATAAAAATTTATAATGTTTAATTATAATAGTTTAATTCTTCATTAGTAGTTTTAAATTAATAATGTTAAGTTATGTTGCATTCTTTCTTATTGTATATTTCGTTTCTAACTGTTTAATTGATTTATTAGGAGAAACTAAAAGAGAAGAAGGCAGAGTATGAAGCGGCTACTTCGACTGATAGTTCTGTTAATCTTGAGGATATCGATAACAGGATTATTACTGATGTTTTGGGTCCTGAAAGGTATGGTCGGAATTTTTATGCTACATTTGCTGTTTTTTGGCTGGAATTATATGCTACATTTGCTGTTTTTTATTACTGATGTTTTGGGTCCTGAAAGGTATGGTCGGGTTCGATTTCAAGGATCTGGTGTTACCCCGACCCAATATTTTGGATCTGGCTCCCGGTAATATATGCCTTCCGGGAGTCAATCTCGAGCTGAAGTTCAGAGGTTGAAAGACCAGATATTTGAGATGCAAGTGAGCACGATTGAGCAAATTTCTCAACTTAGAGCGGAGGCAGCAGCGAGGGAGGCAGAGCAGAACAGAAAGTATGATGAGCTCCAACTACAGCTTCAGACTATGATGAAGATGTTCCAGCGGTCGCAGAGGCCGCCATCTTAGACATTTATTTTCTCGTTCTAAGATCATTTTTAACATTGTTACATTTAACATTATTGTAAGAATTCATTTATTAATTTATATCATATATCTTTTATTTAATTTGAAGTATCATTTAGAATTAATTGCTTTTGGTGAGATTTTTATGCTACATTTGCTGTTTTTGGCTGGAATTATATGTTGCATTTGCTGTTTTTGGTTGGGTTTAATGTAGGAAGGGTTTGATATTGGAGAAATTGTGTATTGAAAATCTGTACAAATTAGCGGCGTTTGTGGAAAAAGCGCCGCTAACTTTTAGCGGTGTTTGTAGAGAAAGCGCCGCTAAAAGTCATGACGTTTAGCGGCGTTTGTTAAAAGCGCCACAAATACTATTAGTGGCGCTTTTAAACGCTGCTAAAAGCCTAAAAAACGCCGCTAAAAGTCTATTTTGCTGTAGTGATGTTACTATAGTTCATCGGGCTAGTTAAATATATGATTAATTATCAAAAAGATTTATTGACCTAAGTGAATATACATGAATGATTTTGATTGAACATACATGAATGATCTTGATGGAATGTATACATGAATAATCATGACTAAATTCTTGATGAACATGAGCTATTTGAAGATTTAATCTTGTGTAAATCTCACTTGTTCTTGTAAATTCAATATCAGGTTACTTTAATCTAAGTTGTTTAATTTCAATTACTTGAATAAGGTAAGTTGGTTTAGAATTTAGCTATGAACTTACTAAACTATATAAGATTACTTTGTTTCATTTCCTTTTTTCTATAGTTAACTTTTTGCGGAACTAGGAAAACAGATCAACTTTAAGGCGTACACTATCAAGCTTCAGTCTCGTAGATTTTGACTCCTTCTATTTTGAGTTAATTGTTTTGAAGTTTTAAGTTGAAGTTGTAATGTATTTTAATGGTTGTCATGTAATAGGTTGAATCTTATGGTTATTATGGTATACATATATGGTAAATTGATGAAAACATGTTTGGAAATGGTATGCTTGGTCTTAGATAATGAGATGGTTGGGAAATGAAAAAATTTGAATGAAATGATTGATATAAGTGTTAGTTGATAACTATGGTATATACAATTGTGGTATTAAGTGGTTTCATGGATATGGAAAGCTTTGAATATGTACCAAAATAATGATATGATTGAGATTGTGTATGATTTACTTTGGTAAAAGTTAGGCATGTGTTAGGTTGATAGAAAAGTATTGTTTGGAAGGTACTTATGGTGAAATGCACATTGGTGTTTATATATATACTTGTATGTATGGTTAGGTTGTATATTTGAATTGGTTGTGATGGTGCCATAATGGTTGATTAGACATTTAGGATGGATTATTTGAGTTGTGTTTTGGCACATTTTCTTTTATGTATTTGAATATGTTGAGGAATGGTTCAATGCTTTCTTGTAGGGTAAATTAACTTAGGGATATGTAACTTGTTTGAAAAGGTACTTATAGGTACACACGGCCTGATACAGAGTTTGACACATGGTCATGTTATAATACCCTTATCTCGTTTTCGTTGCCAGAATATGATACTAGATATTACCAGTCAAGTTGGAATAGTTAATAACAAAATATATTCAATAATCAATTCAATTCCATAACCACAAGTAATATTCAATATGAAAGAGACAATTCAAATCGGGCCTTAAATTGAGCTTTTGAAGCTCTAAAAATAAGTTATGGACATTTAGGGACCAATTCGGAACAAATCAGAACATTTAGGAAGAAATTAAAAATTTTCAAGTTAAGGGTCACACGGCCGTGTGGCTCAAACATGGCTGTGTGGCTATTCCACATGCCCGTGTGCATGGGCTGTGTAACTCTCTAATTTGGATCACATGGCCATGTCACAGGCCGTGTGTCTACCTATGTGAAAACTGCACTTATAATGTTTTAAACACGCTCTGGGCACATGCCCGTGTGAGTTGCCCATGTAACACCCCTTACCCGTATTCGAAGCCGGAACAGGGTATGAGGCATTGCCGGACATAAACACAAGCAATCATACAAGACCGAGACGTGAATCTCTATCCAAATTTAAAAATTTTCATTTACATTTCTATAGTCCCTAAAACGAGCTTACGAGGCCCAAAACATGATTTGGAAGCGGTTCGAGACTAAACTGAGAACTTTAGAAAGTTTTACGACACTTAGAAAATTTTTGCAAAAACAGGGGTCACACGCCCGTGTGGGGTCGGGACACGCCCATGTGACCCTGAGACACGCCCGTGCTACAGGCCGTGTTCAAAATAAGGTGTTCTCTGACTTTGCCACACGGCCGTGCCACACGCCTGTGTGCTAGGCCGTGTGATCGATTTAATTTTCATAATTTTTCATAAAATAGGTGTAGACTTCACACGGTCGGGGTACACGCCCGTGTCCAAGGCCGTGTAGCACACATGGCTGAGACACATGCCCATGTGCTATATTCTGGACATTCTATTTTACATCAATTAAGGTGCAGGGGACACACAGCCAGAACACTTGCCCGTGGGGTAGACCGTGTGCCACACAAGGCCTAGACACACACCCGTGTGTCTACCCGTGTGGACAAAGACAAGGTTATTTACCAAGCCATTTTGCCACCCTTCCATGCACATACCTGCACAAAAAACATAGCACCAATCCAAACACATACACTCAACCAAATCAGCCACATTATTCACATACTATTTTCTATCACATACAACATTACATACTTGTCAACTCAAACCATGCAAATTCTCACATCCATGAAAGACATCACCATATGCATATATAACTAAACCAATATTAGCCAATTCTAATGGCCACTTACAAGATGAATTATCCACCATACTTAACACTTAAAAACTTAGACATACGTTAACATATTACATGCACCAATTGAACATCCTTAGCCATTCCAATGGCTAAGTCACAAAATATTACTTACAAGCCTTCGTCTAAGCCAAGTAGTTTATACATGCCATTATACCAAAACGAGTCATTTAGCTATACCAAAAAGGAGATTTGTGGATAGTGTGATCTTTCTCCGACCGAATCCCCCAACCTTCGCGAGCCTTACGAGCACTATAAAACAAGGAAAAGTAAAACGGGGTAAGCATTTTCATGCTTAGTAAGTTCGCGTAATAGAAAGAAACTTACTGGTTATAATCATTCAAATAAGCATATATATATATGCATTCATTCCATCAATATTTTGACAAGTTACCTAAATACAGTCACTCATTAAACAAGTTAGTCATACACATCATGATGTTATCAAACTAACATAGATGAGCACACCATAGTATAAACATTTACATCATTTAACTATTCCATTTTTCATGATTTCTTTTCATTGAACTATTGTAATTTCGATGGATACTCAGGTAGTATATACCTTGTCAATCATTTGTCAGTTCACCTCCAAAGTGCCCCTTAAGCACATATTCATTGAGCACACTCTCAAGCCACATTTATATAACAGGATTACCAATCCAGGCTAAATCTCGTCTTCAATACTCGCTCCCAAGAGCTTATTCAGGATTACCAGTCCAGGCTAAATCCTTTCGATAATGTTAACTTTAATGAGCCTTCTATGGATTACCCTTTCAGGCTAAATCCTTTCGATATCATTTTGTTCATTTCAAGAATTCTTATAATCCATCGAAATACAATGTTCAACCGGGGCAATGACATTTTATTCGTGTTTTTCATCTTTTGAGTATTTCATAGGGTATATCATCACATATATATTATCTCAATTACACAATTCAATTAAAACATAATAACATACCAAATTAAATTACACGAACTTACCTTGAGAATGGTTCGTATTTGAAACTCAACTAATTCGAGACTTTTCGTTTTCCTCGATCTAGTTCCGCAATTGGTTGTTCCGGGTCTATATAAGAAAATTTGACTATCAGTTCATCACTTTACACATACATTTACATTAATTTGCATCCTAGACAAAATTACTATTTTGTCCCTAACTTTTTGACATTTTACATTTTAGTCCCTAGGCTCGTAAGATGAAATGTGTTCAATTTCTTAGTAACCCAAGCCTAGCAGAACCATTTTCATGCTTATAGCAGTCCACCTTTTCCATTAAATCAGATTTTTACCACCCATTTTATAACTTTTTACAATTAGGTCATTTTTATGCATTTTCATCAAAAATCACCTAGTAAAAGTTGTTTATCACACATCAAACATGCATAATCCACCATTAAACATCAAAATACACATATGTCTAACATGGGTCAAACCTTAGACATCAACCACATCTTAAATTAATGGTAGGAATAGGTAGATCGGATGATAACGACTTTAAAAATGTAAAGAGCGTTAAAAACGGGGCTAGGATGTACTTGCAATCAACCTTGAAAGATGACAAAACCCTAGCTATGGTGTTCTCCCAAATTTTCAGCCAAGGTTGAAGAAAGAGGAGCAAATTTTGGCTTTATTTTCCCTTTTTATTCTTTTATTTACCAAATGACCAAAATGCCCTTTTTGCCAAACTTTAAAATTTTACCTAATCATGTCCATTTTTTCCATACACTTAACTAATGATCTAATTATCATACAAGGACCTGCAATTTAAAATCTCATAGCAATTAGACACCTTTAACATCTAGAATTCACTTTTGCACTCTTTTACAATTTAGTCCTTAAAACTTAATTGAGTGCCCAAACGTCGAAATTTTCGAACAAGATTTTCACAGAATAGTTCCATAAAAATGTGGACCATAAAAATATAATAAAAAATAATTTAACTGCGTCAGATTTGTGGTCCCGAAACCACTGTTCTGACTAAACCTACAATCGGGCTTGTCGAAACCTTTTAAAATCAGTTTAGAAAATGGGGATCGACTTTAAAAATAAAATGGGAGTCGCCACCAATCCCTTTTTACTTAGGTGTGATTGGATCACCTTGTAAAATTTTTTATTTTAAAACATTTAATTCTGGTCCACAAAAAGTAGAAAACGGGTTCGGGAGTCGGTTACGTATGAGGAAGGGTTAGCACCCTCATAATGCCCAAAAATTGGTACCTAATCGATAAAATCCTGTCCAAATGTTTGAAATTTAAAAGTATTTAAAAAATATGATTTCTTATAAAAAACTACGAGCCATTTAAGTTAAAACTTGAGATTCTCTTGTTCCAAAGGAATATAAACACCACATCCAACACCTTAGGACATGATATTTTAAAACCTTTGTAATCAAAGTCGTCTCATGATTTACAAAACTTTAAAAGGATAATTAGTTATTTAGCCAAACGAAAAATCACACCCAGCACGTTAGGGCACTATTTTCCAAATTTCTAAATACCTAAACATTGCCTTATTTTTTTTAAAAAATCTTTAAATAAAATATAGTAATTTTGCAAAAAATGTATTTTATACTTCAAATAATAATAATAATCCATGTGACAATATACATTATCGAACATAAATATTTATAACATGCTAATATTTAAGATAGGCAATAATAATATGAAATGCAACAAATAATAATTCCTATGATAGACAATAATAATATGAAATGCAACAAATAATAATTCCTATACTAAGCAATTGCAAATATATGATGAAGTACAGACAAATATAATAAACAATAAGATTAACTATGAACATATTTCGTACAAATTTCAATAGATAAAAAAAACAATATAAACAATGTTTTTTTTTTTTAAAATATAATGTATTTTTTTAAAAAAAATGAAAAAAATATTAAAATGAATATATTATAAAAAATATTTACAAAAAAAATATAATATCTAACATATATATATATATATAATAGAATAATAAGTAATAATAAGATAAAATAATAGATATTTACAATTTAATAAATTTATATAGGTAATTATTATAAAATATTTAATATAATACATAAATTAATATCAAACTTTAAAAAAAAATTAAAAAGAGGAAAAAAAAAGATCAAATTGAAATATAAACAGATTTTTAAGGTTAATTTTAAAAAATTGAATTAGTTAATAGGACGTAATTAAATTAAATAAAATATCGGGGGGATCAAAAGGGTAATTTTCCCATTTTAAAAAAACACGCGGACCCTTGTTCAGGTCCGGGTCAACGCGCGGGTCAGGTTTGGATGAAAACGGCGCCGTTTGCTTTTGTCTATAAAAGTCAGTTTTCTGGAATAAAAAAGTCATTAGTTTTAGGTTTTTTTTTAAAAAACTTAGAATCCTCTAGGGGGGGAAGAGCTGCGTCCTTTCCTCTGCGTTCGTCTGGGCCACTTGCACACGAGCCTCCGTGGCCGGTGGCTGGAGGTCTGGGTCGACGATTTTCGCGTTTCCGAGAAGGTAAACTCCTTCCTTTTTACTTTTTCAACAGTGGTTATTCATGCAATAGATAGACAAAATAATAATAATAAAATAAACATAATGAAACTTAAGAAAATCACCTCAGTGAACTCGGTTTTTTATTTCTCTGAGTTTTTGACAATGCTTTCGACCTACTCTTTGTACTGATTTGTGCTTTTTGTGTATGTATTTCTCTCTGTGCTTTGTCATAATATCTGTATCTATAACTGTGTTGTTTTTTTTGCCCTCCTCTTTTTTTACAGATTTCACAAGGGTTTTATACCCAAAAAACAAAATAAAAAAAGGAAAATATATTTTTCCATATCTGTGCGTTTTATTCGTTGCGGTTTGTTTCCTTTTCTGCTTCGGTGTTTTCCTTTTTTGCAGGTTGAAGATCTCGCGATGATGGGCATGAATCATGGCACGACCGAAGGGGCGCTGCGAAGGTGCGACGATCGAACTCCAGCTGCGACGATCCGGCTCCAGATATTGCGGCGCGACTCTTGGGATAGCCTTTGCTTGCGGCGCGAGGAAACCTAGGGTTCCAGAAACCCTTGGTTTCTAATTTGGAGTTGGGCCTTTTGGGCCACAAATGTTTGGGTTTAGGTAGTTTGAGTCAGGGTCTGTTTTTTGGGCCACGGGTGTAAATGGGTTAGGGTGCAGCTGTTTGGGTAGGCTGTTTTGGGCTTTGGTTGTAAATGGACTGTAAGGACATTTATGATTTATTTATTTTTGGTTTATGTATGGGCCCGGGCAAAATGGGTTATTACAGCTGCCCCTCTTTGCTCATTTGTTGTGAAACAAGAATAGAGCAAAGACTATAAAAGGACCAATTTTGCCCGGCCTTGGCTTCTTGGTCTTCTTCAAATGGCTTCTAACTCCACTGCAACCCCAGAAAAATCAGATCTGACATTTTCGATCTACTCCTTACAACTTCAAGAGTACCCGATCTGCTATTTTCAATCTGATCCCTGCAAACTCAGGGATCACCAAACTGATGTCTTCGATCTGCTTCCTGCAACTTCAGGAATGTCAAATCTGCTATCTTCAATCTGATCCCTGCAAACTCAGGGATCACCAAACTGATGTCTTCGATCTGCTTCCTGCAACTTCAGGAATGTCAAATATGCTATCTTCAATCTGATCCCTGCAAACTCAGGGATCACCAGACTGATATCTTCGATCTACTTCTGCAACGTGAGGAATGTCAAATCCGCTATCTTCAATCTGATCCCTGCAAACTCAGGGATCACCAAACTGATGTCTTCGATCTGCTTCCTGCAACTTCAGGAATGTCAAATATGCTATCTTCAATCTGATCCCTGCAAACTCAGGGATCACCAGACTGATATCTTCGATCTACTTCCTGCAACGTGAGGAATGTCAAATCCGCTATCTTCAATCTGATCCCTGCAAACTTAGGGATCACCTAACTGATGTCTTCGATATGCTTCATGTATCTTCAGGAATGTCAAATCTACTATCTTCAATCTGATCCCTGCAAACACAGGGATCACCAGACTAATGTCTTCGATCTGCTTCCTGCAACTTCAAGAATGTCAAATCTACTTCTTCAATCTGATCCCTGCAAACTCAGGGATCACCAGACTGATATCTTCGATCTGCTTCCTGCAACTTCAGGAATGTCAAATCTGCTATCTTCAATCTGATCCCTGCAAACTCAGGGATCACCAGACTGATATCTTCGATCTGCTTCCTGTAACTTCAGGAAGATAAGATCTGAAAATTCGCCGATATTGCTACAACGTCTACTGAGGGACATGTCCTGTAGCCTCGGTTCCATATGTTTATGTCATATAGCTAAGATGCTATGGTCAGAATGAATCAAATGCTTCTAGCTACATGTGCAACATGTCATGAAAGTGATTCCTTTTAAAGGATTAGGATGCAATGATTGTAATGAATCAAATGCTCCTAATGAGACTTATTATGATACAAAAATGTCATGAGTATAATCCCTACTTTTAGGCATTATCACTCGTTTATTCGTCATTCTTGTTTATCAATCATGTTCTGCTCTATTAGCTTGCCCCAATGCAATTTGAAAGTCAACTCCGCTTGGATCTTGAAAACACAAAGCTTCTACCATCCTACTACAATGAGAATTAAACTTTTTCAACCTGACTTATTCACAATTTCTAGGGTATAGGGTTTATTTCATATTCAACCCATTTCACCACTATTCAGGGTTTCTTAGTTCATCGCACCACCCCCAAGTGTTTTGATCTGAGGACATCACATCCACTTATCAATTGGACAAAGAATTCAGAGAAATAGTCTCTATCCAGACTCTTCTTTCTCAAATATTTCTATGCATATGGAAATTTTAAACAATTGTCCTGTTTTGGTTCCCTGTCTTATCTAGAAATTACCAAAGTAATATGTCAAACTTCTTTTTGTAAAATTATTAGTTCGTCAATCATTATTTCAGTGCAACACTTTTATGAATAATGGATAACAAATAAATTGATCTCAAAAGAAGGATTTGAATAAATTTGTAAAGAGAATACAAAGAAAAGTTAATTGAAGCATATCTTTGAGAAAAGAATCCAAAGATAAAAATGAATAGGACAAAAATCAGATGTCCTAGATATCGCCGATTGAACTTCCATATACAAACTTTATGAAGACTACTTTGAGTTCATCATGTGTTTAGAAGATTCAAAGTATTTTGTTGATGCCCCAATATGCGACATTCTTCCTTTCATTGTTTGTTTTAAATGTAGTGAGATGACTGCGCGTCCATTCAGAATTTGAGTCACCCTTTTCAGGTTTTCAACTTAAAACCCCTTTGGTCTCAAGGCACCCTTTGCGGGTTTTCTCCTTGGCCTCTCCATTTTTTTTAGAAATCAAAGCACCCTTTGCGGGTTTTCACTTTGGCTTCTTCTCCTTTTCAGGCAAAATACTTTTTTACTGAGTCAGAGTACACAAGATTGGGTAAACTTTTCCCATCCATTTCGGTCAAGATCAATGCTCCTCTAGAGAAAGCCTTCTTCACCACATATGGTCCTTCCCAATTCGGCATCCATTTTCCTCTGAAATCCTTTTGTATTGGAAGGATCTGTTTCAGCACAAGGTCCCCCTCATGAAACTCTCTTGGGCAAACTTTCTTATTATAGGCTCGCATCATTCATTTCTGGTACATCTGACCATGACGAATAGCCCTTAGTCTCTTTTCTTCAATCAAGTTCAACTGATCATACCGAGCCCGAATCCATTCAGCTTCATTCAACTTTATTTCTGACAGCACACGAAGAGAAGGGATTTCCACTTCAATGGGCAGGACAGCCTCCATCCCATAAACCAATGAATAAGGCGTTGCCCCAGTAGAGGTTCTGACAGACGTCCGATAAGCATAGAGTGCAAACGGTAGTTTCTCATGCCAATCCATGTAAGTCTTAGTCATTTTCCCTATTATCTTCTTGATGTTTTTGTTAGCCACTTCCACCGCCCCATTCATTTTGGGACGGTATGGGGAAGAGTTATGGTGTTTGATCCCAAATTGGCTACAAATTTCTGCTATCGAGCTGTTGTTCAAGTTTAGCGCGTTGTCTGATATGACCCTCTCAGGCATTCCATATCGACAAATAATCTTTTTCTTCAAGAATCGACTAACTGCTGATTTAGTAACGTTAGCATATGAAGTAGCTTCTACCCATTTTGTGAAGTAGTCAATTACTACAAAGATGAACCGATGTCCATTCGATGCCTTCGGTGAGATTGGTCCAATAACATCCATGCCCCACATGGAGAAGGGCCATGGAGAAGTCATAACATGCAAAGGTGACGGAGGTACATGAATTTTGTCTCCATAAATCTAGCATTTATGACATCTCTTGGCATAGTTGATACAATCTCCTTCCATGGTAGACCAATAATATCCAAATCTCATTATCTGTCTGGCCATTGTGAATCCATTAGCGTGTGTTCCACAAACACCCTCATGAACTTCTTCAAGGATTTGCTTAGCTTCAATAGCATTAACGCATCTCAATAGCACTTGGTCTTTTCTCTTTTTGTATAAGATATCTCCATCCAAGACATAATCAGAGGCCATTCTTCTTAAAGTCCTTTTCTCATTCTCAGTGGCATTCTCTGGGTATTCACAATTTTTCACATATCGCAATACATTCTGATACCAAGGATGGTCATCTCTCTCCTCTTCCTATATGTCATAACAATGGGATGGAACTCCGACGATACTCATCTGAATAGGCCTCATATCTTCTGGTCTATTTACTTTGATCATAGAAGCCAAGTTTGCCAGAGCATCCGCCATCTGATTTTCATCGCGTGGAAGGTAATTGAAAGTAATGACATCAAATCCCTCAATCAATCCCAGAACTATTTTTCGGTAATCAATTAGCTTGGGATCTCTCGTCTCCCACTCTCCTTTGAGCTGGTAAATTACCAAGGCCGAATCTCCATATACTTCTAGCACTCTAGTCTTGTGTTCTAGGGCTGCTCGAAGTCCCATGATGCATGCTTCATATTCTGCCATGTTATTTGTGCAGTCAAAATCCAATCTACATGTGAATGGATAATAATCACCACCAGGGGATACCAAAATTGCCCCAATTCCATTTCCCACAGCATTCGATGCTCCATCAAAATTCAGTTTCCACCGACACTCTTCAATATCTGCCACATACATCAGTTCCTTATTTGGGAAATCAAAGTTCAAGGGCTCATAATCCTCCAAAGCTCTACTAGCTAAGAATTCTGCTACTGCACTCCCTTTTATAGCCTTTTGGTTCACATAGACTATATCGAATTCAGACAACAAAATCTGCCACCTAGCCATTCTTCCATTCAAAGCAGTGGACTCCATCATGTACTTTAACGGATCAAGCTTAGAAATCAACCAAGTTGTATGATATAACATATACTGTCTCAATCTCTGAGTTGTCCAAATCAAAGCGCAACACAATTTCTCAATTGACGAATACCTCATTTCACAATTAGTGAACTTTTTGCTGAGATAGTATATCACCTTTTCTTTTCTTCCTGTCTCATCGTGTTGTCCCAACACACATCCCATGGAGTTATTGAATACTGACAAATACAGTATCAATGGTCTAACTGGATTAGGCGGAGATAGTACCAGTGCATTTGACAGATACTGTTTGACTTTATCAAAAGCTCTCTGACATTCATCGTCCCATACACCCTGGTTGTGCTTCTTGAGAAGATGAAATATGGGATCACATTTCTCGGTTAATTGTGAAATAAACCGAGCAATGAATTTAGCCTTCCAAGAAAACTTCGGACTTCTTTTTGAGTGCATGGTTGAGGTAATTCTTTTATCGCTTTTTCCTTGCTTGAGTCAACTTCAATCTTGCTTGAGTCAACTTCGATTCCTTTCTCACTGAGCACAAATCCCAGTAACTTTCCTGATCGAACTTCGAAAGTACACTTTGCTGGATTGAGTTTCAATTGAAATTTCCTCAATCTCAAAAATAACTTTCTTAAGACTTCAATGTGTTCTTTTTCTGTTCGAGATTTGACAATCATATCATCAACATACACCTCAATCTCCTTGTACATCATGTCGTGGAACAAGGTTACCATGACCCTTTGATATGTTGCCCCAGAATTCTTTAGTCCGAAAGGCATTACTTTATAGCAAAAGGTACCCCACAGTGTTATGAAGGTAGTTTTCTCCATATCCTCAGGGTGCATCTTGATCTGATTGTACCCTGAAAAGCCATCTATGAAGGAAAACAATGAAAATCCTGTCGTATTATCCACTAACGTATCAATATGCGGCAAAGAGAAATTGTCCTTTGGGCTAGCTTTGTTTAGATCCCTGTAATCTACGCACATTTAGACTTTTCCGTCTTTCTTAGGGACTGGAACAATGTTGGCAACCCATTCTGAGTACTTGACCACGTGTAGAAAACCAGCATCAAACTGTTTCTGGACTTCTTCTTTTATTTTCAATACTATATCAGGCCTCATCCTTCATAGCTTTTGCTGAACTGGCTTGCATTCTTCTCTGATGGGGAGGCGATGTACCACAATATCAGTACTTAACCCAGGCATATCTTGGTATGACCACGCACAGACATCTTTGAACTCTCGCAACAACTCAATAAGATCTTGTCTTGTCTCCTTGGCTATGTGTGTCCCAATTTTCACAACCTTTCCTTCTTCCAAGGTTATATTCTATATTTCTTCTTCATGGGACAAAATCTATTTCTCCTCTTGCTTTACCATTCTTAACAAATCTGGAGATAAGTCACACTATCGGTCATCTTCAAAATCTCGAGATTCTTCTAAACACATGTCTTGGTCAAAATGGACCTCTAGATCTATATTATCGTCGCTCATGTCATTGATATCTAAGGACCTGTAATGGGTACGAAAGAATGTACAAAGAACAAATGAATTTGAGGACAAATATTCACATGATATGAATGAAAAAATATACCATTTGAGAGGAAATTAGAAGTTAAAAGAATGAAATAATATTTGCTCAAGTTAATTATCAAAATGTATTTTACTGAAATAATAACTTTCGAACATGAGCCTATTTCACAAAAGAAATCTTATTGTTCCTAGGCTAAAAAAAAACAACAAGAGCGTTCTGAATATTACTCTGTAAAATTTCTAAAAACTACAGGAAGTTCCTCTGCAGTCCAATTGTCCAAAGTACTTCCAAGTTCATAAGGGCGAATGCCCAACAAGTTTCTTTGTTCACTTCTCTCCTCATGTATGGCATTGATATGAGGGCTTTCCAATAACCTTATCTCAGGGTGAACTATCCCTCATGATACAAAGGTCTGGGATATGTGCGGGAATATCATCGGTTTCCACTGGACATCTTCTCCATTCAAGTGTGCCCTTCTTCTCTCTTGCTTCTTTTCTATGTCCTTCCTCCTTTGTTTAACATCTGGCTTGAAACCCAAGCCAAAACGATCTCTCTTCTCCTTTAACATCGGTACTTGAATCTCCCCTTGGAGGTATCTGCCCAATCCTTTTCCTGGTAAGGCTCCTTTCCCCACCATCATTTGTAGACCCATCCTCGTGGTATTGGACATCTTAGGCACTGGGACTCTACTCCCTTCCAAGATGAACGTTGCATTGACAAACTCTAAAGAACAGAAATAACATTCAATGGCCTCTTCATTTGTCTCTACATATGGCGCATCATTTGTAACAGTCGCTATAATGTCCTCTTCCGCATTTATGGTGACCGGTCGACCATCCGTTACTAACTTCAGTTTTTGATGAAGAGATGAAGGCACTGCTCTTGCTGAATGAATCCAGGGCCTTCCCAGCAAACAATTGTATGAGGGCTTTATATCCATCACCAGAAAGTCCACCTCATATGTATTTGGCCCAATCTGCAATGGTATGTCAATTCTCCCCATCACCCTTCTTTCAGTGCCGTCAAATGCTCTCACTATGTTCTGGCATGTCTTCATGTGAGAACTGTCTATCGACAACCTCTTCAAAGTTGACAACGGTAAGACATTCAAGGCTGATCCATTCTCAATTAATACACTTGGCAGAGTGTATCCCTTGCAACGAGTGGTAATGTGCAAGGCTTTAGTTGACCCCATACCCCCAGGTGGAATTTCATCATCACTGAAGGAAATAAAGTTATCAGCACTTATGTTACTAACTAACCGGTCAAGCTTGTTGACAGATATGTACTTAGTAATATAAGTCTCGTTCAGTACTTTCATTAAAGCCTCACCATGAACATCCGAACTTAAAAGTAAGGCTAGCACTGAAATACGAGCCGGTTGTTTGTACAGCTGTTCTACTACACTGTATTCACTATGCTTTAGGAATTTTAGAAATTCCTTAGCCTCTTCCTCCTTTACAGGTATGTTGATAAGGGTATCAAGTTCTTTCTCTGGCTCAGCGGGCATATCCTTTGACTTTGCTGGTTCCATTCTGACGTTCACCGAGTCGTAACGCCTTCCATTTTGCGTATAGAATCCCTCTCTTTGGACCTCATTGGAAGTGCTAGCTGCAATTACTACTTTCGGTGTCGTTATGTTACAATTGTAATTCCATGGTACGACTTTGTTATCCTTGTAAAGAAAGGACATAGGTCTTTGAATTATCACTTTAGGCGCGATTTGTGCTCCGCCTTCTGTATTCCTCGATCGGGAAATAATGACCTTTGGATAATTGACTTTTTTATTTATCAATTCTCCTTCAGTTGCGTGTATATTTCCTCCCTCTGAACCGTCTTCATAAAACTCCAACTCTTTATTGTCCATAAGACTCTGTACCAATGTCCTAAACTCAGCACAATCTTGGATCTCATGTCCATCAACTTTGTGGAACTCACAGTAGTTCCTTGGTTCTTTATTTCTTTCTTCGAGACTAGATTTTATTAGTCCCCATCTTGCCATCTCCCTCCAAATTATTCTCAATGGGGCCTTCACTTCCGAAATATCCCCCTTGGTCTTTCTTATAAGATCCCCCCAATCGCGTTTACCCCATTGTCTCCATGATTGGGTAATGGGTTCGCCGTACTGGGCATGTCTTCAATCTTGACAACTCCCAATTTAAGAAGCCTCTCAACTGCCCTTTTGAAGGCAGTCAGTTTTCTATAGAATGCCCCGTTGCTCCTGCATGGTAATCTCACTGGGCGTTTGAGTCATACCATTTAGGATATGGAGGTTGCATTGGCTGTAAATAGTATGAGGACACTATACGTTCCTCTAGTAAAGTATCATACAGCTCCTTATACGTCACAGGGATTGGCGTAAATTGGATTTTGTCAGCATTTTGTTTGGGACCTGATTCTTGTCTTGTCGACCCTTGTTGCCCAGCAGTAACTACTTTTGGCTGATTAATAGTAACTGCTTTTGAGTACCCTTTGTTGTACGTACTCGCATTGTTTACCTTACTCTCTTTTTTCCTAGGAGCAGGTCTCCTAGTGGTTTCTCCCGCTTCAATCTTGCCACCCCTTATGGCATTTTTGATCATTTCTCCTGCCATAAGTATATCCGCGAAGCTCTTGGTGGTGCTTCCTATCATATGGGTGATAAATGGCGCCTTTAGAGTGTTGATAAACAACATAGTGGTCTCCTTCTCCAGGAGAGGTGGTTGAACTTGCATGGCTATTTCCCTTCATCTCTGCGCGTATTGCCTGAAACTCTCGTTTGACTTCTTTTTCATGTTTTGCAACATGATTCGGTCAGGCGTCATATCTGTGACATGGTTGTACTGTCTCATGAAGGCTTGGTCCAAGTCCCTCCAGGAGCTAATGTTAGTGCGGCTAAGTTGGTTGTACCACCTAGACGCTGCTTCTGTCAAACTATCTTGGAAACAATGAATCAGAAGTTGATCATTGTTCACATAACCCGTCATACGTCTACAGAACATCGTGATGTGGGCTTCAGGGCAAGTATTTCCATTGTACTTTTCAAATTCTGGCATCTTGAATTTGTGAGGAAGCACCAAATCTGGGACCAAGCTTAAGTCCTTTGCGTCAATTCCCTGATGATGGTCAGCGTTTTCCAAACCCTTGAATTTTTCCTCCAACCACCTACAGTGATCATCTAACTGTTTTGCAGATTCAGTTTTGATCCCATCTCCTTCTGCCATGTCTATGTCAGGGATAACAGGATTAGCTGGGTTGTCTACTGGGTTAGATCCCATACCAACTTGGGTTGTCTACTGGGATATTCTTCATGTTGCGCTTGCATGTGTGTTGGAGTAAATCCTCTAGGGAAATCCTCATTATCTTCAGCATTGATTATGGGACCTTTTGCTTTGTCTATTATTCCACTCATCATTTGGGTCATTTGGGCCATCATGTTCTTTTGGGCCTCCAACATCTGGTCATTCATTTCTTGTTGGAGTTTTGCCATCTGCTCTTGCATCTAGTCTTGCATTTCTCTCTGGAATTGTTCCATCCTTTGGTCCATTTTCCTTGACTTTGCTCGTGTACTATAAGGGTGTTCAGCTTCCATATTTTCTTTCTCTCTCTCCTATAATTTAAACTAATTAGACTCTCTCTATGGATTTGAATGCATATGATGTTATGTAATACAAATGCATGAATGCAAAAGAGGCATCGATTTTGATCAACTTCATTGTAGAAAACTTTATTAGAAAACAAATTCTTTTACATAAAACAGATTACAAATAAGCATTCGCCCTAAGTCCTAAAATCTTAATTTCCCTTAGCAACGAAACTAGCTCTTGACTACGATTTGACTGTAGCTCATGCTTCATGCTTAATATGTCGGCTTGCGCTGCCAACGTCTGTAGGTGATCAGCTACCTCTCGAATTTGAACTATGGCTTCCCCCATGAGATAATCTCAGCTTCTAACTTGACCATGTGAATGATGGAGCTCTTCCTTCAAATGCCCTTCACTGGTTTCAAGACACTTGATTCGAAGTTCACAACTGTGCAGTGCTGATTCTAACTCTTCAATTCTACCCTTCATTTCTTCAATCTTGTTCAGACTTGCCTCTAACTCGATCACAGAATTACGGCTTCGATAGTGATGAAGAGACCGTCCAAGGTCAGCAACTCTAGCTTGACTTTCTGCCAAGTTCTTCTCTAAAGCCTCGTTTTTCGCTTGCATCTCTCGAAACTTTCTCTCCCAATAATCAGCTTTGGCCCTTCCCTCTTGGACCTCTTGTCGCCATTGTTCTGGAGTTTTCCCCAATCCAGCATTCTTCATTGCTAGACGCATCTTCTTGTATTCAATCTTCAGATTATCTCGATCTTCCTCAATCTTTCTCTTTTCTTTTCTTGTTTTCTTGGTTTCCGATTTCTGAGCATCCACATCTAGCTTCAAATACATCTTCTCTTCTTCGAGCTTTTCTATCCTTTTTCCGAGCTCTGAACTCTGCTTTTTGAAGTCCTGTTTTATCATCTCCAACTCTGATGGGAGGACTTGTAAACACTCCTTCAGTGATCGAGCACCCTCCGAACTTGGCTTAGGGATGTTAACGTTGATCCTTTTTCTCAACCACTCATTATATTCTAGAGTTGCCATCGGTCCTTGAGTCAATATCTTCATACAGCGAGCCTGCTTCCAAGCCTCAGAAATTTCTCCAATCCTCTTCTTATAATTTTCCCTCTTATATGAAAATTCACTTTGAGTTAAGCCATGCGTTACCGGTATGAACTGTCTTGCTTTGTATTGCCTTAGTACGAGCAACGGTGCATATCCCACAGCTCCCCAAACTCCCGGCAGAGGTACCCAACCAAAATTTCTGCATCGATAAAGGACTTTGCCGGGAACCAACCAAGGGGCTCTCCACTCGACATCTTCTTCTTAGAGACTTTGAAGAATTTCCATCCATCTGTCCTCTGATAGATCGTCTCTCCTTGTTGTAGCTGCGGCCTCCTTTAAAGGGGAATAACTTTCAGAGAACACTCGGTAAGAAACTCTGTCTACCTTCCAAAAATGGCTGTGAAACCAAACTAATAGCAACTGCGCACATTCAATGAATCTACCCTCACCAGCTTTCCGACAAGCATTCAAAGATCTGAATGTCTCAGCTAAAATTGCAGGTACCGGTGTGACTCCTTTGTTAAGTCGATCGAACAAATCTGTAACCGATTCGTCTATATGTCGTAGTGCTTTGGGGAAATCACCATCCCATAAATACATAAAGCAAAGACGTCAATCTTCTTCCTTTCATCTGGATGTGACAAAATCAAGTCCCTCAAACTCACCCAAGGTATGCATTTACCTTCACTTTTTTCTTGTATCTTAGTTGTAACCCACTGCTCACTCATCCCTGTGATACCCATCAATTTTCTCACAAAGGTCGGAACATTGGAGCCCTATAATAAACCTTGTCGACCTGAAACCTCGAACAGCGAAGCAAGTAGTATATTCCTCCAATGTGGGCACTAAATCTATCTCCCCAAAAGTGAAACAACTATAAGCAGAGTTCCAAAACTGAGTCATAGCCCGAAATAAATGCTTATCTATCTTGATATCCAACAAGTAAGGTAGATCACCATAATTACGATAAAACAGCTGTTTTGCCTCATCACCCCATTGAGTCCATATATCCTTCAATTCTTTAAACTCATTTTGCGTAATACTAACACGAGTAAAATCCCGAAGTTCAGATACATACCCTTCAGTTAAGCTATCCCCATTCTCTAATTGAATTTGCCCCGACCAAGAACGAACAGCTGCATTGTCTCCCACTTTATCAAGGAACCCGTTCTCCATAACCAGCTTTCTAACTTAGAAATTGACCGTGAATCGATACCTCTAGAGAAATGAGATGATATGCACAAAAATGAAACACCATGAGTTAGTATCGCAAAATAAAATATAAAACATGTGAAATAGATACACCTATTTGGGTAACTAATAACATTTAGGATCGCTCTACCTAAGGTGACTTCTTAGGGTTTACTATATGTGGTTTTAGCTCTACAGTTAAGGTACCCAAACTAGCAAATTCCTCGATCTTCACCCATTATAGGCTCATACAGACCAAGTTCGGTTCAGGGGGATACATTTCCCTATGGCCATGCGGAAGTGAAAACTTCACGAAGACATAGGTACAGATGTATCCCGAAAGCAATCCACTAGCCCATGCGGAGGTGAAAACCTCACGAAGGCATAGCTTCTCGCTCCCACTTAAAGCTACAACCACGACGGTCATGCAGTGCAATGCAGAAACATTTTATAAAATCACATGCAAAATAAAATCATGGGTTTTCAAATCAAACTTTCAAATTTTTTGACATTTGGACAATAACTAATCGATTTTTCGGCTTGACTCTCTCAAAAATGTCCCCAGCGAAGTCGCCAAGCTGTCGAAACCTTTCAAAATCAGTTTAGAAAATGGGGATCGACTTAAAAATAAAATGGGAGTCGCCACCAATCCCTTTTTACTTATGTGTGATTGGATCACCTTGTAAAACGTTTTATTTTAAAACATTTAATTTTGGTCCACAAAAACTAGAAAACGGGTTTGGGAGTCGGTTACGTATGAGGAAGGGTTAGCACCTTCATAACGCCCAAAAATTGGTACCTAATCGATAAAATCTTGTCCAAATGTTTGAAATTTAAAAGTATTTAAAAAATATGATTTCTTTTAAAAAACTCCGAGCCATTTAAGTTAAAACTTGAGATTCTTTTGTTCCAAAGGAATATAAACACCACATCTAACACGTTAGGAAATGATATTTTAAAACCTTTGTAATCAAAGTTGTCTCTCGATTTACAAAACTTTAAAAGGATATTTAGTTATTTAGCCAAACGAAAAATAACACCCAGCACGTTAGGGCACTATTTTCCGAATTTCTAAATACCTAAACATTGCCTTATTTTTTAAAAAATCTTTAAATAAAATATAGTAATTTTGCAAAAAATGTATTTTATACTTCAAATAATAATAATCCATGTGACAATATACGTTATCGAACATAAATATTTATAGCATGCTAATATTTAAGATATGCAATAATAATATGAAATACAACAAATAATAATTCCTATACTAAGCAATTGCAAATATATGATGAAGTATAGACAAATATAATAAACAATAAGATTAACTATGGACATATTTCATACAAATTTCAATAGATAAAAAACAATATAAACAACGTGTTTTTTAAAAAATATAATGTATTTTTTTTAAAAAATGAAAAAATATTAAAATGAATATATAAAAAATATATACAAAAATATAATATCTAACATATATATATAAATAATAGAATAATAAGTAATAATAAGACAAAATAATAGATATTTATAATTTAATAAATTAATATAGGTAATTATTATAAAATATTTAATATAATACATAAATTAATATCAACTTTAAAAAAATTTTAAAAAGAGGAAAAAAAAGGATCAAATTGAAATATAAACAGATTTCCAGGGTTAATTTTAAAAAATTGAATTACTTAATAGGATGTAATTAAATTAAATAAAATATCGGGGGATCAAAAGGGTAATTTTCCCATTTTAAAAAAACACGCGGACCCTTGTTCGGGTCCGGGTCAACGCGCGGGTCAGGTTTGGATGAAAACGACGCCGTTTGCTTTTGTCTATAAAAGTCAGTTTTCTGGAAAAAAAGTCATTAGTTTTAGGTTTTTTTTTAAAAAAAACTTAGAATCCTTTGAGAGGGGGGAAAGAGCTGCGTCCTTTCGTCAGCGTTTGTCTGGGCCACTCGCACAGCGCCTCCATGACCGGTGGCCGGAGGTCTGGGTCGACGGTTTTCGCGTTTTCGAGAAGGTAAACTCCTTCCTTTTTACTTTTTCAACAGTGGTTATTCATGCAATAGATAGAAAAAATAATAATAATGAAATAAACAGAATGAAACTTAAGAAAATCACCTTGGTGAACTCGATTTTTTTATTTCTCTGAGTTTTTGACAATGCTTTCGACCTACTCTTTGTACCGATTTGTGCTTTTTGTGTAGGTATTTCTCTCTGTGCTTTGTGATAATATCTGTATCTAAAACTGTGTTGTTTTTTTTTTGCCCTCCTCTTTTTTTACAGATTTTACAAGGGTTTTACTCCAATTGCGACGATCCAGCTCCAGATATTGCGGCGCGACTCTTGGGATAGCCTCTGCTTGCGGCGCGAGGAAACCTAGGGTTCCAGAAACCCTTGGTTTCTGATTTGGAGTTGGGCCTTTTGGGCCACAAATGTTTGGGTTTAGGTAGTTTGAGTCAGGGTCTGTTTTTTGGGCCACGGGTGTAAATGGGTTAGGGTGTAGCTGTTCGGGTAGGCTATTTTGGGCTTTGGTTGTAAATGGACTGTAAGGACATTTATGATTTATTTATTTTTGGTTTATGTATGGGCCCGGGCAAAATGGGTTATTACATGGCTGTTACAACTCTCCTCTTTAGGGATTTTCATCCCCGAAAATCTTACCAGAAAAAAGGTTTGGGTACTGTTTTCGCATAGCATCCTCAGGTTCTGATGGGCTCGAAACTAACTAATATTTCGACAAAAGCAAGCGCACCTATCAAACAGTAGTATAGCTTTGATGAGTCCGGAATATCGTATCCTCAAGGACTAAAATTACTAGTAATAATTATCTTTTTATTATTTAGCCTAATAATTAATGGTTTTGTTTTAATCTAAAATTTAACTAACTAATTTACTATGAACGCGACAGAGAGTGAAGAAAGTAATTGAATAAACCAATGAATAAAGACAATACCCAAAGAAGAATCTACCTAGATTTCACTTATTATTCTGACTCTGAATTAAATGATTTATTCACTTGTCTTGATTCGTAGATATCCTTAAATTATTTAATATCTCTTTTGAGACTAAGAACAACTGACTCTAGGTTGATTAATTGAAATCTCTTTCTAATTAAAACCCCTATCGTCACATTAACTCGATCTATGGATTCCCTTATTAGATTTGACTCTAATCTGGCAGATTTATGTCATCCTATTTCTAGGGTTGCAATCAACTCCGCTTAATTATGCTAGATCTTCTTTAAATAGAGACTTTTGCTCCACTGAATAAGCACATTAAACTTGAATTAATATACTGAAAATATTAAAGCAAGGGTTCAGAAAACATAATTAAGAACAAGAACAAGTATTTATCATGCAATTTAGATAATTAAATAATAAGATTCATCTAGGTTTCATCCTCCCTAGATATTTAGGGAGTTTAGTTCATAACGTAAAAGGAAGACATCTTAGAATAAAGAAAACAACAAGACATAAAGAACCCAAAAACTTCTAAAGAACTTGATGGAGATCTTCAATCTTAGAGTGGATCTACTTCCGCGATGAATCCGACAGCTTCCTTCGAGTAATTTTATTGTTATACTCCGCGTCCCCCCCTTTAGGTCTTCTTCTAGTATGTATTTACAGGCTTTTGAATACTCAAGAACCCTAAAAATTGGGTTTTTCTGCGTAACAGGGAAGCAAGGTGCAAAATCGACACAGGCTGGCACATGGGCTTGTGCCCAGCCCGTGTGGATCCTGAAAACTTTGATTTTGGCCCATTTTTCGCTCCTTTTGCTCCCAAATGCTCTCTTTAGTGTAGAAACATGAATTTAAGGGATTAGGAGCATCAAATTCACTAATTCTCATCATAAATCATCCAAAAATATTCCAAGCATGGAATTAAAATATGTTATATTTATGGTTTATCAAATATCCCCACACTTAAGCATTTGCTTGTCCTCAAGCAAAACCCTCAACTCAATTAAAATTAAGCTTTCTCAATTCATAGTTCTCATCAATAATGTTTTATTATAATTCATAAATAATCACACATTGATAATTTAACTAAAAGAGCATTAAAGATTCAAACGATCCAAGTCACATATTTTTAAAGCATGAAAACATAGGTATTTCCCCTTGTCTAAATAATTGCCTTTAATTCAAAATCGACAAAATTCGACATCCTCATTAAAGATTCACTCAAATCACTCAAAGTGTTTAAGGTTCAAAAATTAAGCACTCAAAAGTCAAAAATGAAAAGTTATTACCATAGGCTTGCATGGAAATCAAATCTCCACCACTATAGAATGAAATGATACACAAATCAAAAGGTCTTTGAAGGGTTGTAATGGGACTTGGGTTAAAGGTGTGGATAAAGGCTGAAAAAGAAGGTTAAAATCGAGACTGAATTGACAATTTACCTATCTAGAAAAATAAACTAATATTGAATAATTACATCAATTGAAAACTTATCAATAATAATACGAGCTTCTTCTCAAAATGTGAAATTAACCATTTAAGCTCAAATAACATAGAACTAGTAATAATTAAAATAAATGTACTTATTTTTTTTTCACTTTTAATTTTTTTTTCACTTCTCTTTTTTTTTTTTTTGAGTTGTGGATAAAAAGAGATAATTTAACAACTGAAACAAAAGAACATAGTTAGGCAACTGACCAAATCAAATCTCGACAAAAAGGGAGTCAATACAATAGGAAAAATTCTCAATGAATCAAAAAGAATAAGTCATGGGTTAATATTAAGGGTAGATCAAGAAACGATTTATTAGGCTCAAAGCGGTTCACTAAGGGTTAATTATGAAGGTAGGCTTTTAATGGGATAAGTGGGTTAACACCTAAGTGCCTTTATCATCTCAGTATATCAAATCAAAAGTGTGGTCTCGACATGCATAATCGAAGCAAGTTTTAGAATAAAAATCAATATTGACACACTCATAACCAATAATAAAGTGTGCAAGAAAAGTGTATGCTCTTAAAGGCTCAAAATCTCACCAAAATTATGGTTTTTGATGTCAATCTTGCAAATTTCAAACTTCAAGGTAATATTAAAATTTAGGGAAACAACCTAGCAATTTTTTTATTCTGAAAATAGTCTTATCATGCTTGATTCTCTAATGTCTTAAAGTTTAAACAATCAATGCACAATTACCGATGATTTAATCCAAAACATATCAATAAAAATTCATTCTAATAGTAATATGAGAAAATTACTTAAGAACAAGATATAATTCAGGGATTTTCTAATAATCATATAAATAACCTCCCCACACTTAAGATATACATTGTCCCCAATGTATGACTATATATAACGACAGTATAAGTCGAATATCATAAGAGAGGGAGATAAGTGAAACTGCCCGAAATTTTGGATGAATTTCGTGGAATACTGAAAGCGGAGTTGTGGACATATCTAAGTGAAGTGAATGATTCTGAGCAACTATTAAGAAAATAAACACAACTGTGGAAGAAGATTAAAGGATTACTCGATTAGGAATAGTCATAAAAAATTAAAATAGAGTTCAAAATACATTAGACAAGTCTTTAAAAGATAATAAGAAACATAAAAGAAAAATAAAATAAAAATAAAAATAAAAATAGAAATAGAAATAGAAATAGAAATAAGATAAAACAAGAAGACAAAATAAGAAAAGAGAAAAGGGGTTAGGGTTTTTATGGGGTGACACGGTTGTGTGAAGGTCTCTGTTGGGCCACACGGTCGTGTCATACGCTCCTGTGGCTTGTTTTCAACCCGTGTTCGTCGAGGGAAAAAAATAGTCCAGTCTTTACATGGCCTCGGACACGCCCGTATGTCCAGGCCGTGTGGTTCACACGGCCGAGTCGCACGGCCATGTATATCATCCTTCGCTTCTCCCACGCCCATGTGACCTACCACACGCCCGTGTGGCTAGGCCGTGTCCCGCACACAGCCATGTGCCTTGCCCGTGTAACTCTCTGACTTATTTTAAAATTCAAAAAATTTTGTTCCAGGTTTCACACGGCCTAGGACATGCCTGTATGGTTTAATTTAAAGTCGTATCTCTGTCGATTTTTAGAAAAATTTTAGCCCTGTTTCCATACGACCAAGGACACGCCCGTGTGTCCAGGCTATGTGGGTCAAAAACCTGCATTTAAACATGAAAAGAACTAAAAATAAACTAATTAGTAGGGTTAGTGCTCGGGTTGCCTCCCGAGAAGCGCTTATTTAGAGTCTAAGCTTGACTTACCTTTCATTTGCATGGTCATGGTGGTTTGAGGAGTCGAAACTCCTCTCTCCTCGACTGGTCCCCAACCTTAAATTGATTGGTTCCATCCTTAAGCTCAACATGGTGTTGCTTCTGCTCCTCTTTGACATAAGTCCGCCATTCGTCTAGTTCATCTATATGTAGCATTTGTTTTTTCATGGATGGTTCCATTGTTGGCGCATGAACCAGAACGTGGATCATTTGTGTTTTTCAAAAGAGTTTCCTGTAAAGAGGGTTGAATCCTATGATTAGTCTTATTAACAGGATTTATAGAATCGTCTTTATTACTTGATGTCTTAACCGAATCACGAGATTAGACCGTGATCGTATCATCACCTACACGAAGTATCAATTCACCCGTGCCAACATCTATAATTGTTCTAGCAGTTGCTAAAAAGGGTCGTCCTAAAATTAAAGGTACATCACTATCCTCATCCACGTCTAAAACAACAAAGTCAATTGGGAATATAAATTTATCAATTTTTACAAGCACATCCTCAACAATTCCCCTAGGAAATCTAATAGTTTTATCTGCTAGTTGAATGCTCATCCTAGTTTGTTTAGGTTTCCCAAGACCTAGTTGCTTAAACATTTTATAGGGCATGACATTAGCACTTGCCCCTAAATCAGCCAAGGCATTGTTAGCATCTAAACTACCAATTAAAGAAGGAATAGAAAAACTCCCTGGATCCTTTAATTTGTTGGGTAGTTTATTCTGTAAAATGGCTGAGCAGACTGTGTTTAGTTCTACATGTGGCGCATTATCTAACTTCCGTTTGTTTGCTAGAAGCTCTTTTAAAAATTTAACTGAGTTGGGTATCTGCGAAAGAGCTTCGATAAACGGTAAGTTAATATGTAATTTTTTAAGAGTTTAAGAAATTTACCAAATTGCTCATTAGTATGGTCTTTCTTCGTCGCATTAGGATATGGCACACGAGGTATATCCTCTGTACTTACCAGTTTCTGTGTATTGTGGCTTACCCTAACCTTACCTTTACTTACCATAGGTTCTTGCCTTGGTTCAGATTCAAATTCCACCAACCCTTCTTCGTCGTGCACGGTGATGGCATTGAGTTGCTCCCTTGGGTTAGGTTCAGTATTACTCGGCAAGCTACCTTGTGGTCATTTTGAGATCAGTTTAGCAAGCTATCCTATTTGGTTCTCGAGCCCTTGAATTGATGCCTACAAATTTTTGAGTGTTGTTTCAGTGTTTTGAAAACGAGTTTCAGACACCGAGATGAATTTTGTTAGCATCTCCTCAAGGTTCGGCTTCTTCTCCTATTGGTGGGGTTGTTGTTGAAAGCCTGGAGGGGGTTGTTGTCCTCCAACCTGCATTGTAAGTGTTACTATAGGGATTATTCTGAGGTCTAGAATTGTTACCTATATAGTGAAATTGTTCATTATCAGTGCTCGGGTTGTAGGATGGATATTCTGTGGTGTGCATCACTCCTCCATTTGTGTCGCATAGCATCACCGGATGTACCTGCATAGAGACACATAAACCATCAATCTTTTTGTTTAAGAGCTCTACCTGGTTTGATAACATGGTGACTGCATCAAGGTTGAAAACACTGGCGGCTTTTGTCGGCTTTGTTCTCATGACTTGCCACTAATAGTTATTCAGCGACATCTCCTCTATAAATTCATAAGCCTCCTCAAGTGTTTTATTATTTAGGATACCACTGGTGGCTATGTCAATCAGCTATCTAGTTGAGGGGTTTAAACCGTTGTAAAAGGTTTGAACCTGTAACCATAGAGATAACCAATGGTGTGGGCACCTTCTCAACAAGTCCTTATACCTCTCCATTGCATCGTAAAGTGTTTCTAAATCCATCTGTACAAAAGAAGAGATATCATTCATCAACTTTGCCGTTTTAGCCGGCGGAAAATATTTTAATAAAAATTTCTCGGTCATTTGTTCCCAAGTAGTGATGGAACCTTGTGGTAACGAGTTCAACCACCGTTTAGCTTTATTACTTAATGAAAAGGGAAATAACCTTAAGCGAATGGCATCATCAGAAACGCCATTAATTTTAAAAGTATCACAGAATTCTAGAAAATTAGCTAAATGAGTATTTGGATCCTCATCTTGTAAACCATCGAATTGAACACATTGTTGGATCATCTGTATAGTGTTCGGCTTCAGCTCAAAGTTATTTGCAGGCCTCACAATACTCAATTCAGCCCTAGTCAAGTTAGGCTTAGCATACTCGTACATAGTACGAGGAGCAGGATTTGCGGCAACCACCGGGGGTAGCGGATTATTATCAGCCATCTCTTCGGATCTATTGGAATCGTCCTCTTGCTCTTCCTTTATATACTGTAGACTTCACCTTATTTCCCTACGATTTCTGCTAGCAGTATTTTCTATTTCACTGTAAAAAAGTAATGGTCCTGACGGGTTCCTTCAAGTCATAAACTAAAAATACCTGTCAGAAGCAAATAAAAGAAAAGTTAGTAAATTAAAATAAAAAAATTGCGATAAAAATAAAAAAAAGGCTAAAGTAATAAAAATTAAGCGTTCCTAATACCTTAGTCCCCGGCAACGACACTAAAAACTTGATGGGCTCGAAACTAACTAATATTTCGACAAAGGCAAGCGCACCTATCGAACAATAGTATAGCTTAGATGAGTCCGGAATATCGTATCGTCAAGGAGTAAAATTACTAATAATAACTATAACACCCCAAACCCGGTCAAAACGCTACGACCGAATCTGGTATGCTACAGGAAAGAGGATTTGGAAACTAATTAAAACCACGAGCTGAAAACAAACTTTACGTATTATTTTTGTACCTTTAGAGAAAATCCAAAGTACTTGTTTAGCTCAGACCACTTTACAAAGCTGAGTTCATTTGTTGAAAATTGAATTTAAGAAAATTCTGCTTAAGCTGTCAGTTGAAAAAAAAAAGATGTTGTGGTTTTTAAGTGAAATCTTTAATCAATTTGATATTTGACACCCATCTTTCCTTAACCATTTTAAAATCGTTTGTTCAAAGTTTTAATCTTAGGAAAACTCCCAATTTGATAGTTTATTAGACATGCTATAACAATTTCATAATGAAACCCAAATAAACGTTAAAGTGACCTTATTACAACACCAAAATCCAAACTTAATAGTGAAATTTAAAATATTGAAACGAAAATACATAGGGCATTATGCATGGCCACCTCGAGTCCGTCTCGGCTCCCAATCTGCGGTCTAAAGATTACCTACAAAATTTAGCAAAGGGGTGAGTCACCGAGACTCAGTGTGTAAATCCCCATATAACGCAAACTGGGCCTTAAGCCCACATTGTACAGCAAGGCAATCATGTATGCAATGCAACCCAAACAATCTATTTTTCCATTCTTCACGCCTCCTGAATCTACCCCACATCTGTGGCACCCAGCCACTGTGGTACCAAACCATTGGTGGTTCCAAACCACTGGTGACAAAGTCACAAATAATAATATGTGGGGCCAACCCACTTGTGGTACCAAACCACTAGTGACAATCCCTGATGAAGATATGTGGGGCCAACCCACTGTGGTACCGAACCACTGTGGTACCAAACCACTGAGACATGGTCACTGGATAATATTATGTGGGGCCAACCCACTGTGGTACCAAACAACTGTCACTGTCTTAGAATCATGCTTCCCCTCTTCACACCATACCCCCAAGTCCATGCACATGTTACATACTAATATGACTATGATCATGCTTCCAACGCATAACAGTCAACCATTTCACACATACATACATTCGTTAATGACCAAAACATAGCAGAACTTACCTGGTGTCTTCAATCTTACCCACGAGGGTATCTCGATATTAATACCGTCATTTTGGCTTTCAGCCAACACATTTAATAACATAATTAATATACAGAGTGTGCGAGAATTACACACCTGTAAACACGAAGAACTAAACTCTCAATATCGTCGATGCTATCGCTAGAAGAAACAATCGCAATCTGTCTATCCCAAGCAGATGTCGGTTCCCTACCACAGCCCGGCGGAAAGTCTCGTACTGCCAATACTGCACGTTTCTTAAACTTAGGGGTGGGGTGAAACACCCCAAACCCGGTCCACGAGCTTTGACCAGATTTGGTATGTTCTTCAAATAAACCGGTTCAAATTCTTTTGTTACTTTGTGAAAATCTTGTGCGATTTAAAAAAAAATTGTTTGGGTTGGGCTTGTGTTGAAAACCAATTCGATTTTCATATTAGAAAACCCTTTTTAATTCTATGTGATAAAACATATAGAGTATATTTTTATAAAAATAAATTACTTGGTCTTTAAACTTAATAAAAATTTGTAACATAATTAAACAATAAACAGAAATAAGATAGTGCACTATGGCCTTAAGGCCTTATTACATCAAATAAGTCCAAATAATTCAGAGTACTTAAAAAAAATTAATAGTCCATTAAAATAAAGACTTCAAGTTGAGCATGGCCACCACAAGTCCTGCCGTCGCGGTCCATCACTGTTCATCACCTGAAACATGGTCCCACAACGGGGTGAGTCAACAGATTCAATGTGTACACAATACTAAATCATAATCGAATCAGGCATAACAATTATTACACATTCATATCATAGCATACAAGTTATGATGCATTCCCAAAACCCAAACCTATTGAGCCATCCACTACACTCCCCCGTACCAACCTGTACACCGTGGGGACCAGTAAGTCAACCCTCCTTCCGCTGCACTCCATATCGCGGTCTTAGGTCACCACATTTGTGGTCTTAGGTCACCACGTTCAGATTACTGTGGTCTTAGTTCACCACATTCAGATTACTGTGGTCTTAGGTCACCACATTCAGATATCACGGTCTTAGGTCACCGTGTTCGTGGTCTTAGGTCACCACATTCACTTCCCCTTCAAAATAAAACCCATATGCCCCATATAATAGTAATATGCATAAATATGCCAGAGTTCACATTCTTATTCTTATTCTCATGTTACAATTAACATATTTCATAATCATAGTAGGAGTAGGAAACGTACTTGAGTACTTTGTACCATAACATGGTACTTAGCCATATTCACATTCTTATAAACATGCACATACTAATTATAGCCATAAATTTTATTAAGAAGAAGTGTGGGTACACACCTGATTCGCTTAACAACTTCACTGAAATCTCGAAATCTGATCTACTGCCTTAAATCTCAAGTTCCTACATTTGATTAATCACTTACTATTTAGCATAAATCCTATTCGGCTATAATACCAAATCCTAGTAGGATTTGTATTCTTAAAACTTACCTTGTTGTCGAATTGACTATAGTCAAATCCTGAAACTTCGCAGAGTTCTCCCCTTGCCATCGGTTAGGCACTAAGATCACTTAACTAATTAGTTTCGGCTTTTTAAACAATTATGAAATAGATCTTCATACCAAAATAAAGCCTTGGCCGATTGGATCTATGCACTTACCTTATAATTTCCAAATCCTGAAAGTATTCCTTACCTTATATGTCTGTCGAAATCCCTATAACTTCATGTTAGATCAATTTCTAACATTTATTCATAACAAATAACCCTTAACCAAATGTTAAATATGACTTACCTTGTGGATTTTAAATCCCAAAATTCACCGAATAACTAGGGAACACGCGGCCTATGGTGTACCTTCGGGAAAAGAACTTCTCCTTCCTTGTAGTCGACACTTAGTAAATCCCGAAAGATCTCTTCAAGGTTTCGGCAACAAGATATTAATGGGGTTAGTCCTATATTTCGGCAAATCTTAAAAGAAACTGAATGAGATCTGACCCTTACTTTAGAGATCGGCAATCCTTGCTTGAATCTTTAGCAATATTCGGCTATGTAGGCTAAAAAGATCTTGATTTCAGCTTTTGATTGGTATAAAGAAATCGGCTAATGATGGTATCTTGAGAAGTTTATGAATTCGGCTAGGCTTACTTTAGTTTTCGGCTTTGGCTAACAAAAAGAAGAAGAAGAGATGCTCTAGGAAATTCGGCAGAGAGAAGAGGAGAAACTTTAGAGAATTTCGGCAGAGGTTTTCTTGAAGAGAAAAGAATGAATGAAGAATAGCCTTACTCTTCCTTTTATAGCCGAAATTACTAGGCTAGAGTCCCCTACTTGGCCACCACTCTTCCTATGTGATAATTTTATCTTCTAATTATCACTTTATTTAATATTAGAATTAATCCCTCAATTATCTCTTATCTCTTAATCAATAATTATCCATCATTTATCTCTTGAAAATAATCTAAAATAAATTCATTATTTATCCGTTATTTATCCACCCTTTATCTCTTAAAAAAATAAAAGAATAAAAGCTCCTAGAATTTAGCCATGTGCCGTCCAACTCCCTTGCTCCTTGCAGCAAAATAAAACTCTTTTATTTGTTCTCCAAGTGACTCGAACCCAGGCCCAATTGCAGCTGCTTGTGGCGTCAACTCCAGAGGCCCTAAGTGGCGCCTCCAAGCCACTTTTCCAAGCCCATTTGTATGTCATATTTCACCCATAAATTTTCTTAAGGCCACCCTGCTTTACTTCCCTCTCTTAACCTCAGAACTTAACTTTTCCTAAAACGTTTCCTTACATTTCCTTACATTTCCAAGTTTCCAAAAATGTTCGTTTGCCTCCTTTAAACTTAACATTTCTTACATTTCCAAGTTTCCAGAAATGTTCACTTTCCTCTTTTGAACTTAACATTTCTTACATTTCCAAGTTTCCAGAAATGTTCACTTTCCTCTTTTGAAACTTAACATTTCTAAATTATTTCCTTACATTTCCAGGACATTTCCCTACATTTCCAGGACATTTCCTTACATTTCCTTACATTTCCTTACATTTCCATACATTTCCTTACATTTCCTTACATTTCCATACATTTCCTTACATTTCCATACATTTCCTTACATCTTAGGGTTCCTAAAACTCCTCAGATCACATCCAACACACCCACTGAGCCCACTATCTCATGAATTACGCACGAACGCATAACCCCTAATCTAGGATGTTACAGTTCTACCCTCCTTAAAAATAATTTCGTCCTCGAAATTACTTATTAACAGTCGTACAATCCTTCTCACCGCACTATGCTTACGCTGCGCACTCTGATCTTAATAGAACCATCATACTTTCTAGGCACAATCTCTAAGTTCACGTCCCCTAGAACTTATTTCTAACGTCGCGATTTAATCTGATTACAAAGTTTTATGCATTAGTCCTTGTTTCACTTATTACCCGCGAAGAAGTTTTACGGAAAGAATTTTAGGAGTGGTTCTTTCGTATGCACACAGTCTTTTCATTCATACATCCATCAATCAATTATGAACTTTCGTTCATTCAGAGAAACGTTGTAGTTTTCATTGTTGTTGTTTTCCTACTACCCAGGGGTATTTTCGTAATTTGCCCTATAGGGGTATTTTCGTAATTTTTCAAAAGAAAAAGTTCCTTGGTGATTTTTTCAAAAAGTATTTTGGAATTTTTAAATTCCCGGGGTATTTTGGAAATTTTTCGAAATTTGGGGGTATTTCGGTAATTTTGGAGCTCGGGGGTATTTTGGTAATAAACCAGAGTAAATTTGTAAAGTTTAATAATTCCGGGGTATTTCCAAATTTTGCAAAACTTTGAGAGTTCTTTTTGAGAATTGTACTTTCCAAAACGGTGATGTTGCAAAAATTTGGAAATCAGGGTCATTTTGGTAATTTTGTAAGTTAGGGGCAGTTTTGTAATTTTCCAAAATCAAGGTATTTTGATATTTTGCAAATTAGGGTTTTTGAACATTTATAAAATAATGAAATTTTGGTAAAACTGTTGAGTAGTTGGGCATTTTATAAACCAAGGGCATTTTTGTAATTTTACCATTAGGGGTATTTTTGTAATTTTCGTAAATAAAAAATATTTCAGAAAAATTTTATGGAATAGCTTTTATAAATCAAAGGGTAATTTAAGAGGTTTTAAACTAGGTTTTCCATGAAAATACGGCTAGTCCCTTTCGGGTTTTAGTTAGGAGTTTAGCCCATGAATAAGTCCTCTTGGTTAGGGTGAACCGAAGCTACGCACCAGGTAGGATTCGAGTGGAGAAAAGGTGAGTCACGCGGACTGCTTAAATACCAAGCTCCCACCGAACACCAATCCTAGACATGCGCACAATGGTTGCCACACCCTAACTCGGCGACTTAGACACATGTTTATTTTATTAGGCATTTAAAATCTTATATAACTGTTGGGGTAAACTAGTCTTAGAGTTCAAGTACCTATCATACTATCTACGTTCCATTCCAATTCTACCCTTCTACACATCATAATGTAAATCACACAAATGGATAGAAGTACATACCTGGTGGACTGCAGGTCGGAGACTTAGGTGCCATGCCAGAAAAACCTGCTTATTTAAAAATATTTTCATAAAAACTCATTTGGGCTCGATTTGAAAATGTTTTGGGCCTTAGACCACAGGCCGAGAGTTTAAAACTGGGCTCTGATACCAAATTGAAACACCTCAAACCCGGCCCACGAGCTTTGACCAGATTTGGTATGTTCCTCAAATAAACCGGTTCAAATTCTTTTGTTACTTTGTGAAAATCTTGTGCGATTTTAAAAAAAATTGTTTGGGTTGGGCTTGTGTTGAAAACCAATTCGATTTTCATATTAGAAAACCCTTTTTAATTCTATGTGATAAAACATATAGAGTATATTTTTATAAAAATAAATTACTTGGTCTTTAAACTTAATAAAAATTTGTAACATAATTAAACAATAAACAGAAATAAGATAGTGCACTATGGCCTTAAGGCCTTATTACATCAAATAAGTCCAAATAATTCAGAGTACTTAAAAAAAATTAATAGTCCATTAAAATAAAGACTTCAAGTTGAGCATGGCCACCACAAGTCCTGCCGTCGCGGTCCATCACTGTTCATCACTTGAAACATGGTCCCACAACGGGGTGAGTCAACAGACTCAATGTGTACACAACACTAAATCATAATCGAATCAGGCATAACAATTATTACACATTCATATCATAGCATACAAGTTATGATGCATTCCCAAAACCCAAACCTATTAAGCTATCCGCTACACTCCCCCGTACCAACCTGTACACCGTGGGGACTACTAAGTCGACCCTCCTTCCACTACACTCCATATCGCGGTCTTAGGTCACCGCATTCGTGGTCTTAGGTCACCACGTTCAGCTTACTGTGGTCTTAGGTCACCACATTCAGATTACTGTGGTCTTAGGTCACCGTGTTCGTGGTCTTAGGTCACCACATTCACTTCCCCTTCAAAATAAAACCCATATGCCCCATATAATAGTAATATGCATAAATATGCCAGAGTTCACATTCTTATTCTTATTCTCATGTTACAATTAACATATTTCATAATCCTAGTAGGAGTAGGAAACATACCTGAGTACTTTGTACCATAACATGGTACTTAGCCATATTCACATTCTTATAAACATGCACATACTAATTATAGCCATAAATTTTATTAAGAAGAAGTGTGGGTACACACCTGATTCGCTTAACAACTTCACTGAAATCTCGAAATCTGATCTACTGCCTTAAATCTCAAGTTCCTACATTTGATTAATCACTTACTATTTAGCATAAATCCTATTCGGCTATAATACCAAATCCTAGTAGGATTTGTATTCTTAAAACTTACCTTGTTGTCGAATTGACTATAGTCAAATCCCGAAACTTCGCAGAGTTCTCCCCTTGCAATCGGTTAGGCACTAAGATCACTTAACTAATTAGTTTCGGCTTTTTAAACAATTATGAAATAGATCTTCATACCAAAATAAAGCCTTGGCCGATTGGATCTATGCACTTACCTTACAATTTCCAAATCCCGAAAGTATTCCTTGCCTTATATGTCTGTCGAAATCCCTATAACTTCATGTTAGATCAATTTCTAACATTTATTCATAACAAATAACCCTTAACCAAATGTTAAATATGACTTACCTTGTGGATTTTAAATCCCAAAATTCACCGAATAACAAGGGAACACGCAGCTTGAATCTTTAGCAATATTCGGCTATGTAGGCTAGAAAGATCTTGATTTCGGCTTTTGATTGGTATAAAGAAATCGGCTAATGATGGTATCTTGAAAAGTTTATGAATTCGGCTAGGCTTACTTTAGTTTTCGGCTTTGGCTAACAAAAAGAAGAAGAAGAGATGCTCTAGGAAATTCGGCAGAGAGAAGAGGAGAAACTTTAGAGAATTTCGGCAGAGGTTTTCTTGAAGAGAAAAGAATGAATGAAGAATAGCCTCACTCTTCCTTTTATAGCCGAAATTACTAGGCTAGAGTCCCCTACTTGGCCACCACTCTTCCTATGTGATAATTTTATCTTCTAATTATCACTTTATTTAATATTAGAATTAATCCCTCAATTATCTCTTATCTCTTAATCAATAATTATCCATCATTTATCTCTTGAAAATAATCTAAAATAAATCCATTATTTATCCCTTATTTATCCACCTTTTATCTCTTAAAAAAAATAAAAGAATAAAAGCTCCTAGAAGTTAGCCATGTGCCGTCCAACTCCCTTGCTCCTTGCAGCAAAACAAAACTCTTTTATTTGCTCTCCAAGTGACTCGAACCCAGGCCCAATTGCACCTGCTTGTGGCGTCAACTCCAGAGGCCCTAAGTGGCACCTCCAAGCCACTTTTCCAAGCCCATTTGTATGTCATATTTCACCCATAAATTTTCTTAAGGCCACCCTGCTTTACTTCCCTCTCTTAACCTCAGAACTTAACTTTTCCTAAAACGTTTCCTTACATTTCCTTACATTTCCTTACATTTCCTTACATTTCCAAGTTTCCAAAAATGTTCGTTTGCCTCCTTTAAACTTAACATTTCTTACATTTCCAAGTTTCTAGAAATGTTCACTTTCCTCTTTTGAACTTAACATTTCTTACATTTCCAAGTTTCCAGAAATGTTCACTTTCCTCTTTTGAAACTTAACATTTCTAAATCATTTCCTTACATTTCCAGGACATTTCCCTACATTTCCAATACAAGACATTTCCTTACATTTCCATACATTTCCTTACATCTTAGGGTTCCTAAAACTCCTCAGATCACATCCAACACACCCACTGAGCCCATTATCTCATGAATTATGCACGAACGCATAACCTCTAACCTAGGATTACATGGGGACTACGAGTCCAACCCCCTCCTTCACTTGAATGGCATTCACCTCCATGAAAAGATCTTGATCAGGGAGCTAGGTTAAAGCAATGAAAAGACAGAAAGAATAGATATCCAAACCGAAGAAGTTCCTTACCCTGATTAACAGAAGCTGAATGCTAGAAGGTTGGCCTAAGAAATCGATTGAGCCCCTAAAAATCACCATGTTAGAATCGGTTCTCCAAATAGATCAAAAGAAGTGGCCTTTTGGCCAAACAAGTCGATAAAGAACCCCTTACCACCCATTCGGCCAACAACCACTTACCAAGATCCTTTCGAAAGCAGGCCACACGCAAAAGAGTTGATGAAAACACACCCTTCTACAATTGGTCAGTGCCCAAAGAGTGGGTCAGGAACTTCGGTTTAACCAACCCAAAGAGTAAAAGAAAAAGAACGAGAAGAAAAGAGAAGAAGGCTCCTTACCGAAACAAGAATATGCCGAAAGGAAAGTCTATGTTCGGCTATTAGCAAACCCAATGGAAAAGGTGCAGATTCGGCTATGAAGAAGCATATAGCAGATGGAAGAAAAGAAATAGAGAAGGCACAAAACACCACTCTTATATTCGACTATCACTAAAGGAACAAGAAGGAGAAGAAAAGCAAAAGGTGTTTCGATTGTCGTAACCATTTTTTTGACAAAACGAGAATCGACTTGGTTTTGAAAATAAAAAAAACAGGAGTCACCACCGATCTTTTATTAGGTGTGATCGGGTCACCTTTGTTTTAATAAAACATTTTGATTTACTAAAACAATGTCTTGGTCTACGAAAATTTGAGAAAATAGGTTCAGGAGTAGGTTACGTGCGAGGAAGGGTTAGCACCCTCGTCACGCCCAAAATTGGTACCAAATTGATTATTTAATGTCTCAATGTCGAAAGTTGAAAATTTAAAAAGGAAAAGGAAATTGATCTTTTTGGAAATATTTTAGTTTTCTCAAGTTGAACATCAATATTTTCTTTTTCTGAAGGACAAAATATCACATCCAGTACGTAGGACACGATGATTTTAATCCTCGAATCCAAAATCATCTCTTAATTCCCGAGCCTTATACATTAAAAGATGTCAAAAGGGTATTCGACTGTTTGACCAAGCGAAAAGATCGAAACCCAACACATAGGGCACGATCTCTCGGGTTCCCAAACATAGAACATCGCCTCATTTTGAAAACTTGCTTTTGGATAAAATTGATAAATGTATTTAAAAATGATACACATTTTGGGTAGTTTATGTTTTAAAGAAACATTATTTAAAACGCGAATGGGGGTTATGCTCGGCGAATAATGGTAATGTAACACAAATTTGGCATAATACATATAATACATGACATTGTTATCGTTGATCTGAAATATTAACATGCATGAATAATAATGACAATGATGGAAGAATGATACATGAATACGAAATTATATAATGAACTATAATAATATGATAATACAAACAAACAAATTATGGCACATGCAAAAGCAACAACTAAACAATATACACCATCTAAGTAATAATATTAATAAGCAAAGACCAATGAAATAAACAATTTAAAGAGAAATAATACATAAATCAATTTAAAATAATTAGCAAAACGATTTAAGTAGTAATTCGTAATAAAAGCTTAAAATAAATGATGTATAAAGAAATTTAAATACCTAATATAATAAATAAAATAGTTTAAAATAACTAATATATATAAAATGTTAAAGTTGACAAATAAATAACAAATTAAAGGGTTAAAAAAAATCAACGGATTAGGGACTGAATTAAAATAGAAATGAAATTGCGGGCCTAAATTAGAAAACGCGCTAAGACAGGGGGACCGATCGGGCAAATAAACTCGAATCGCAAAACGTGGCGTTTAATAGGGCTAAATTGCAAAATGACCAGGGAACAGAGGGACTAAACACGAAATAACCCTTTTCTAAAGCAGAGAGGCGCGGATCCGGGTCACCAGGCTGGTCAACGCGCGGATCCTACCCCCTGAAACGGTGCCGTTTTATTGGGGCTATTTAAGCCCAAAATTTCTAAAAAAATCATTTGTTTCCTCCTTTTTTAAAAAATCAGATTTTTGCTTTCTCTTTTTCTCTCCAGACCAAACCCTAGCCCCCCTTTTTCATGGTTCTCCGCCGCTTTCTCTCAACGAATTTCAACCTATTCTTTCTTAAAACGTCTCAGTTTCTCCGTCTTCTTAGCAACCCATGTGCGATCGACCACTGAAACGCTACCATCAACGGCGAGTAGTGGTGCGCGAAGGCCTTACTAAGGCGACCAACATCTTCGCCCGTCCCCGATTGTGACGGAGAAACCTAAGACCGAGCCTTTTGATGGTAATCCCTTCTCTTTTGCAAACTTTGATTTAACACTAAGTACCCAAAAGGTTTTGAAATATGGAAAGGTAAAGAAAACTTTTGATTCCGTTCTTCGATTGTTTGAAAGGTAAGCATTTTTTTCTTTTTGTTATTGCTTTATTTGCAGAGATTTAGAGATAAAAAGAAAATAAGGACCGTGGATAATTATAGAAAATGAAAACAGAAGATCTTGAAATCAACCTTTCAAATGCTTTTTGTTTTTTTTTTTGTTGCTGATATCTTTGTTTTCGGCACCCAAAGCCCCCCAGAAGCTTTTTACATTGTCTTTGAATGGCTTTTTAGCCAAATACACAGTGCCTTTCTATTATTCAACTATTTTGTTCCATATTTCTCTGTTGTTTGTTTTGTTTTCTGTCTCAGGGTATGGGTGAAGCAGAGGCATGCTAAGGCAGTTGGTCAGTGTACGTAGTGGTGCTGCAGCAGCAACGAGCGTTTGATCGAGGCACGGGGAAGGGCGTTGTGAGAGACGCACGTGGGCATGCGCGAAGATCTGAAAAGGCGCACGTGGGCATGCACGAGAATACAGAAAGGCGCGCGTGGTAGTGAGGGGTGCGTGTGGCAGACGCGCGTGGTGGTGCGCAGATGAAAGGTCGGCGGCCGGTGGGGAATGTAACACCCCAAACCCGGCCCATTCACTCTGACCGAATTTGGAATGCCACTGCGGAACACGTTCGAAAAATATCTTTACTTAAGAGTAAAACTGATAAAAAATTTGTTGAGTTTAATAAAAATATTTTCGTGACTTGAAATATTCTAAGTGAAAACTAAATTATTATGACAACAAGGGATTCCAAACTTTATTGTACATACTCGAGGAAATAAAATCATTTGCAATAAGCCTTTTAAATTGTCCACCCATAATAGAACATAATAATAAAGATACTTAATAAATGAACTGAAATACTTTAGTGGGGCTTCTTACAATACACACTTAATCAAAATACGGAAAATATAGGTACTTAATTCATTAAACAAGAGATTCCTTCGCATGAAAATCCGCTTTTGCATGGCCACCTTTGTACCCACTCCAAACCCGGTCCAAGCATTATGCGCCACCTGAAAGGTTGATAAAGATTGGGTGAGTCACCAAGACTCAGTGCATAGTTAATAACACATGTCCTCACATATGGGCTTGGCCCATATCCACACAGTCCATACACATGAAATTGCAATTATGAAACTCAACCCATGCTTATATATATTTTTATACCATGGCAACATATTACTCGAAACAAACATACCTCACATGCCATCACATTTTTGTACATTCATCAATACTCATTTGTTATCGCAGATCACGGAAAGATTAGTACCAAAACCACTAACCTGATTATTCGATCACCCACCTTGGGTATCCACCATCTTAACCTTAATTTCGGCTAACATGCATAACATATACATTTACACAAAATAATACATACAACACATATAGCAAGCAAGAGAACAGTGCGATAACTACGCACCTGATTATAGCGAATTCTGATTTATCGAATCTAATATCAACTAAAATCCCGAAAGCTTCTGTTACATCTATCGATTCGCCCCTAGAACACATAACCGAAATCGGTCACCCTTAGTACCAAATAATATGGCCTTAGGCCGAATACCATGAGTCATTTACCTAGCTTATTTCAATCCCGAAACACCACTTGTTCCGGTTGATTAGCTCCCGAAATTATCTAAAGTCCTACTAAAATATTGTTAGAAGCAGCTAATACACAAATCTATGAACAAAAACTCTTGGCCAAATATTATACTTATCATTTACCTTGCTCGACAAAGTCCCTTGAGCACTTCAACTCCCGAAAGACTCCTTTGATGCTCCTTAACACTAGCTACACACAAAAAGAGCACATCACTATGGCCTTATACATATTTGGCCATCCTTAAAGCCAAGCTCAACATTCGGTTATCACAAAACCCAGAATACAGCCTATGGCCGAAAGTCAACAACCACATGCCTTTGCTAAAAGATCCTAAAACTATCATTTGCTTTTGGTGTTGACGAAAACTCTACTAACAACTTATTAGGATCGGCCAACACAAGAATACTAAAAACATGGCCCTTGGCCGAAACTACCTTCTTGCTTACCTTGATGTTCATAACCCCGGGAGCTTCCTTAATGCACCTTCATGATGGCACATGCAAAAGAAACACGCCAACTCAAGACCCTATAATCTTTTGGCCAACTTTATACCACATCCTCAATCACTGGATTTCGGCACACAAAATATGAAGATGAAGCAAAACCGATATTTTAAGGAGAGATTACTTACTATAATCGCTTGAAGAGAAAGGAGGGTCACAAACGCGCAGTTGATAACACCATTAATAGAGATTCGGCTATGGTGTTTCGGCACTATAATAATGGAGAGAAAGAGTGAAGAATGAGGCTAGGTGGTTCGGCTTTGGTTCAAATGGTAATGAAACATGCGGCTAACAACAATGAAAGAACAAAGCAAGCAATATTTGCTAGCCAAAATACTCTCTAGCTTCTTCAAAACTCTCTCTCTCTCTCATTCATCTTCTTTCGGCCAAAAACACAAGGGATAGAAGAGAAAAACCCATCATCAATCTCGGTCAAGACAATAAGGAAAGAAGGAAAAACCAAGCATGAGATTCGGCCATGCATTAAAATGGGGGAAGGAAAAATGAATTTGGCCATGCCTTTGCTACAACCAAGGCTGACCAACTCCCCATGCTTCCAACGGCCATGCTCTCCCTTTTTACCAACACCAAGGCCGGCCATCTCCATTTGAAAATAAACAAAATTTCATTAATAACATTCTCATCACTTGATCCATCTTCCCATACATTAAAATAACCTAACAAAATAAAACCCATACCTCACCATTTCCTATACACAATATAATAATAACCCATCATTTAATAAATAAAAGGCTAATGCCCATGCTTCCAAATAAATACAACTCCCCATACTCAACATAATAATAAAATAATAAAATAAAAATAAAGTAACAAGCACCCCATGAGCATTGCTCACGCGTGCATGCCCCATGCAGTCCCTCACACCGGCACAAAAAGAAAATCCCCAGGTGCAGCCCCCAGGTCTCGAACCCGAGACTTGGAGAGAATCCTCCAAGCTTCCTGCCACTCGGCCCTTTGCGCATTTCATGCGAATAAACGCGTCGAAATTATTTTAAACCCTTCTTCACTGGCTCTTTATGCTTTAGCGCTAAAAGCAAAAATAGAACGTCTCATGTGCGACCCCCAGGACTCGAACACGAGTCCTCCTAGTCGCAGCTCTCAAGCAAAGTCCTTAACCACTCGGCCACTTTGAATTTCATGACATAAAAGCATCGCGACTTCTTTTTAACCCTTTTTCCGTTAGCTTCCCTTTTACTCAAAAATAAAAACTCACCCTGCGCTTCCAGCGCGACTCGAACGCGAGTCCTCGCGAAGCTCTCTCTCTTGCTGCTAGCGTCCTAGCCACTCGGCCAAGATCTCCATTTGTGACAGGAACCACCTTGATTTTCTTTTAAAGCCTCCTTAGCCGCGCGCCTCATTAATGCAAAAACATAATTTCTCCCTTTCTGCTTCCCTTGCAACTCGAACCTCCTCCCTTCTTGCGCAAGCCTCCAAGGCCCTTAAAGCAGCGCCCCAAGCCACTTTACCACCTGGACTTTCATGTCCAAAACCTTCCAAAAATTTTACTTAAGGCCTCCTTCACCCAATTTCCACCTTTAACCCTCAAATTTTCAAAATTTACCAAAGCATCCCATTTCAATCCTGGAGTTTTAGGAACCCCTGAAACACATCCAAACCACTCTTAAGGCCTACTAACACTTGAGTTATTCTCCAAACGCACAACCCCTATTTCAGGATATTACAGGGAAGGAACCCTAGGGTTCCGAAAATTCTTGGGCCATCGGGCCCTTGTAAACTGGGTCAATTTTGTTTGTGTTTTTCTGATTTGGGCTAGTTAGTAGTTTAAGCTTTGGGCAGGTTGTTTTTTGGTTAATTGGGCTTTGAGTCCTTTTGTAAATGGACATTGTTTTTGGACTTTTTTATTCTATTTTTTGTTTTATTATCTGACGGGCCCGGGCACAAATTGGGTCTTACAGCTGCCCCTCTTTGCTCATTGTCGTGAAACGAGAAATAGAGCAAAGACAATAGAAGAACCAATTTTGCCTGGTCTTAGCCAAGCCTTGACTTCCTGGTGCTCGTCTTCTTCAAGTGTAATATCCCGGGTTAAGGGTTGTTTCGTTGTTGCATGGTCTGCATGTTGTTAGTATGCTATGTTGCTATTTTTATGTTCTTGGGGCTTAATTTTAGCCTAGGTGTAGGCCTGAGTTAATGGAAGAATTTTAGTTTTTGGGTGTTAAGTGAAGGGAACTGGGGAAGCTGGGGTTTAAGAATTATTTTCGTGGTTTTATTGCACAAAAGGTGAGCTGGCAGAGTGGCAAGGCATGTGCCACTTGGAGCTTGAAGTTGGCGTCATTTACAAGGGAGGGGAGGTCCTGAGTTCAAGCTGCAGGATTCCCATTTTTGGTGCCTATTTTGGACGGCATGGAGGAAGAGTTAGAAGGCAATTTGAACTCTGCCTTGGACTTGGTCTTCTCATTCAAATGGAGAGTGGAGAGGGATTTTAGGAGGTTGACTAGTTCAACCAATTTGAATGTGTGGATGTGAGTATATTGAGGGATATGGCCGAATTTTGGGGGCTTTGAATGGGGGGGAGTGACGGCTTGGTATGGGGATTGGGTGTGCCGAATTTCTTTTTGCATTTTGGGTGGTTTCGGTCAAAGGCTGGTAGCAACCAAAGTTCTCCCATTTTTGACAAAACAAGCCGATTTTTGTTGCCATAGAAAATTCTCTCATCTTTTCTTCACCCTTTGAAACCGAAAGCTCTCAATCAATTCTTTTCTTTTTCAATTATTGAAACCGAATTCAGTGACCCCTCTTTCTCATTCTTGCTCTTTCTTTTCTTTTTCACTCTTTCATAACTTTTGTGCCGAATTCATATCCCCTCCTAGCCGAATCTTCATGTATGCCATACCATTTCATTAAGCCGAAACACTAATTCCCAAAACACATTTTTTCCATCTCTTTTCCTTCCAAAACCGTAAGTTCTTGTCCCCATCTATTTTCTATTTTTCTTCCATTTCAAAAGCTCTTGTAGCCGAATATCTCCCCTTCTCCTAGTAGTCTCCCTTGGCCGAATCTTTAGTGGTTCTCTCCTAGTGTGGTTAGCCGAATCTTGGTTGGTGTTGGGGGTAAGTGTTTGGCCGAATGGCCATGTCTATTTTCTCTAGTTCTATATTGAAATTGGTTGGATTAAAAGCTTATGTTTGGTTGCGGTTGGAAGGATATTAAGCTTTTGATAATCATCTTGTGTTAGGGTCTTTGGACGTTGAAAAGTAGCCGAGAGGAGCCTTCACCCTTGTTAATCGATTGGTAGGTGGTGGTAAGTATGGGCTTGTGTTTATTCTTTCAGTTCGATTAAGACAAAGGACTAACTGTTTGTTGTTAGGGACTTGACCGATTGGCAAAAGAACCACTGTTGGTTCGGATTTGGGAGGAAACCAAATCTATCGAAGGTAAGAGTTTAAAAGTAAGCCCTTTGGTTTGATAGCTTTGGCCGAATGCTATGGATGCCTAATCCCTTTGGTGGCCGATTGTAGGAGCTAGTCATCGAAGGGATCTAGATCGCTTTGGTTGGGATTTCTAGACTCGTAACTATCAGGTGTGTAACTAACACACCTATACCTAGTAATATTATTCTTAAACCTGCTTGCTTAAATAAAAATCATGACAGTGATGATTGAAATGATACCCTGATGGGTATGAGCCGGGACTCGGGTAAGTCAGTGTTATTATTATGAGTTATTGATGCTCTGTATGATATCATGGTTATGGATATGTGACATGGGGTATGTGATTAGACATACTGGCATGATAGACATGATAGTATGATATGCATGATAGTATGATATGCATGATTACATGAGTCTGGCATGTTGATGGGTGATACGAGAGGAGGGAGCAGTGATATATTGTGCTGACGAGCACCAGTGCTTAGGTAGCACACTTTGTGACTTTGGGTCACCAGAGGTTTGGCACCTCCAGAGGTTTGGTACCTCAGCGTCTCGTCCCAGTGGCTCAGTACCACAGTGGGTTGGCCCCACAGATGATTATACGGGATTGACGCCAGTGTTTTGGTAACACACGATGGGTTGGCCCCATCACCAGATTTGTGACTTCGGTCACCAGTGCTTTGGTAGCACAACTGTGTCTTTGGGACACCAGTGCTTTGGTAGCACATTGACGGATATTGTGTCTTTGGGACACCAGTGCTTTGGTAGCACATTGTGACTATATGTCACCAGTGGTTTGGCACCACCAGTGGTTTGGTACCACACGGGGTAGAAAAGGCGATATGGATGGTTAGGTTCGGGTTGCATTAATCATGTTGCTATGTATGATGTGTGTTAGTATGTTGATTCTTTGGGAGCGGGATTTACACACTGAGTCACTCGACTCACCCTCTCCTTTGACATTTCAGGTGACTCGTAGACGCGGACAGGGAGCCGGGATGGACTCGAGGTGCTTATGCCATGCTGAATAAAGTTTTTACTCAGACTTTATATTTTTGGGTACTTTAGCTTATTTACTTTCACTGGGGTTTTTCTTTGGTTTGTAAAAGGCCTTTAAATTTATGTTTTAAGTTGGTTGATGTTTTAATTAGATTTAATATGCCTTAACAAAATAAGCCGGTATAAGTTTTACTAAAACCTGGGAAGATAATGTTTTACTAAATCTTTTTGACAAACAAATTCAACTGGTTTCCAATTCTAACTTGTAATTCACCTAAGTTCAAGAGTGTTTTATGTAACATTAAGTAACTAATGAGGTTTTAAATGGTTTAAACTCGTTTCAACCACAAATTCTGGCTAAGTTTTCAAAATCTCCGGGTTTCAAATATAGCAACTGTTTTTCAAACAAGACTACTCAAATTGTCTTCAAAATACACTGTGTTTTCACTAGGTTTTTAAACGAAAAATTTAACCTCTCAAAAACGATTTCCCGTAGCATACCAAATTCGGACGTGGTGTCTTGTCCGGGTTTGGGGTGTTACATTTGTGGTATCAGAGCCAAGTTCAAAGGCTCGGCTGTGGGCCTGAGGCCCAAAATGTTTTCAAAAGTCTGTTTAAGTGTTGTTTTGGAATATATGGTTTTGAAAGGCATGGCACCGAGTCTCCGGCACCAGTTCGCCTAGGTAAGTACCCCGTACTATTACTTGTGATTTGATTGGAAATGATATGATTTGATGATTAGCAGTAGTATGCCACTTTAGAGATTGTCCGCGTAGGATGGCCAGGATTCAGTCGGAGAGTCAGGGCCGTAATCAGTTCAGAGGTAATGGACCGCCACCGCAGAGAGGCCGTGGTAATGGCAGAGGTGGTTATGGATCTAGTCGGGGCCGTGGAGCACCGGGCAGAGGTGCAGGTAGTTCTGAGGCTAGGCAGCCGGGATTGGTATATGCTGCGAGGCGCCGAGAGGAGGGCGACGCATCGGACGTCATAACCGGTACGTTTCTGATTTTTGGTACTCCTTATACTGCTTTAATTGATGTGGGTTCTACGCACTCTTATGTTGCCAGCAGTATAGTAGAGACAATGGACTTAGACTCTGAGATATCTTCTAGGCAGATGACTGTGATTAGCCCTCTAGGTCACTCTGTAGTGGTAGATAAACTGTTTAGAGAGGTACCCCTAGAACTCCAAGGGGTAGTGTTTGCTGCTGATCTGATGGAACTGCCGTTTGGGGAGTTCGATTTGATTCTCGGGATGGATTGGCTGGTTAAGTACCAAGCGAGGTTGGATTGCGCGGCCAAGCGCATGGTTCTTAAGACGGTTGATGGTGTTGAGGTCGCTATGATAGGTAATAGGAGAGATTACTCATCAAATGTGGTATCTGCTCTGAAAGCGGAGAAGATGGTCAGGAAAGGCTGCGAAGCGTATGTGGTTCATGTGTATGCCTTGGAGGCTAAAGAGTCTGCTGTCGAGAAGGTGCGTACTGTTAAGGAATTTGCTGATGTGTTTCCTGAGGAGCTTCCAGGTTTGCCGCCAGATCGTGAGGTAGAGTTCGGGATTGATCTGTTACCCGGGACTGCGCCAGTGTCTATTGCTCCGTATAGGATGGCACCAAAGGAATTGGTGGAGCTTAAGGCTCAGATCCAGGAGTTATTGGATCGAGGTTTTATTAGGCCAAGTGTTTCGCCGTGGGGTGCGCCGGTATTATTCGTTAAGAAGAAAGATGGTACGATGCGGATGTGCATAGACTACCGCCAGTTGAACAAGCTGACGATTAAAAACAAGTATCCGTTGCCACGGATAGATGACTTGTTTGACCAGCTAAAGGGTGCTGCGGTATTCTCTAAGATTGATCTGAGGTCTGGGTACCATCAATTGAAGGTTAAGGAGGCTGATATCCATAAAACAGCGTTTCGGACTCGGTATGGGCACTACGAATTCCTGGTAATGCCGTTCGGGTTGACTAACGCACCGGCAGCGTTTATGGATATGATGAACAGGGTGTTTCAGCAGTATCTGGATCAGTTCGTCGTGGTTTTCATAGACGATATCTTAGTGTACTCAAGGACAGAGGAAGAGCATGATAAGCACTTGAGGGTGGTGCTGCAGATTCTGAGGGAAAAGCAACTCTATGCTAAGTTCAGTAAATGCGAGTTCTGGCTTAGAGAAGTGACGTTCTTGGGTCATGTAGTGTCAGCTGAGGGTATTCGAGTAGATCCTCGTAAGATTGAGGCTGTTTTGGACTGGAAGCCACCTAGGACAGTGGCTGAGATTCGTAGTTTTCTGGGTTTGGCAGGATACTACCGAAGGTTTGTTCAGGGTTTCTCGCTGATAGCAGCGCCGATGACCAAGTTATTAAGGAAAGAGGTTCCGTTTGTTTGGACTGAGAAACAACAGGAAAGCTTTGACAAGTTAAAGAAGATTTTGACTGAGGCTCCGGTTCTGATTCAACCTGAGGCTGGTAAGGAATACACAGTCTACTGCGATGCATCACATACGGGTTTGGGTTGTGTGCTGATGCAGGAAGGCAAGGTTGTGGCTTACGCTTCTCGACAGCTGAGGCCACACGAGGTCAACTATCCGACGCACGATTTGGAGCTAGCGGCTGTAGTCTTCGCCTTAAAGATTTGGAGGCACTACTTATATGGAGAGAGATCTATAGTCTATACGGATCACAAGAGTCTGAAGTATCTACTGACTCAGAAGGATTTGAATTTGAGGCAGCGGAGATGGGTTGAGTTGCTGAAGGACTATGACTGTTCTATTGAGTATCATCCGGGCAAGGCTAACGTGGTAGCAGACGCGTTGAGCCGTAAGGTTGTTTCGGACTTAAGAGCGTTGTTTGCCCATTTGAGCTTGTATGACGACGGGAGTATTTTGGCAGAGCTGCAGGTTAAGCCTACTTGGGTTGAGCAGATCAGAGAAAAACAGTTAGCGGATGAGGTTCTGAGTGCGCGAAGGTTACAAGTGCAGAATGGTGGTTTGGAGGGTTACAGCTTGTCTGGTGATGAGGTTCTGTGTTTTCAGGGTAAGGCTTGTATGCCTAAAGATGTTGAGCTGAGGCAGAAGATTCTTCAGGACGCACATAGCAGTCCTTATGCTATGCATCCTGGAGGTAGCAAAATGTATAAGGATCTTAGGGAGCAGTTCTGGTGGCCTGGCTTGAAGAAAGAGGTGACAGAGTTTGTTGGGAAGTGTCTGACTTGTCAGCAGGTCAAGGCTGAACACCAGTTGCCGTCGGGTTTGCTTCAGCCTGTGAAGATTCCGTAGTGGAAGTGGGAAAGGATAACCATGGATTTCGTCAGTGGGTTACCGCTTACGCCAAGCAAGAAGGATTCAGTTTGGGTAGTGGTGGATCGTCTGACCAAATCAGCTCACTTTATTCCGGTGAGGGTTGACTACTCGCTTCAGAAGCTAGCGAAGCTGTATGTTTCAGAGATAGTAAGGTTGCACGGTGTGCCAGCTTCGATAATCTCGGATAGGGATCCCAGGTTTACGTCAAGGTTCTGGAAGGCATTGCATCAAGCATTGGGTACTCGGTTGGATTTCAGCACGGCTTTTCACCCGCAGTCCGACGGACAATCAGAAAGGGTCATTCAGATCTTAGAAGACATGCTGAGAGGTTGTGTCCTGGATTTCAGGGGTAGTTGGGAGGAGTTCCTACCGTTAGCTGAGTTTGCCTACAACAACAGTTACCAAGCGAGCATCAAGATGGCACCGTATGAGGCGTTATATGGCAGGAAGTGTCGCTCACCTACGTGTTGGACGGAGTTAGGTGAACGCCAGTTATTGGGACCCGAGTTGGTAGCGAAGACTGAAGACAAGGTTAAGTTGATTCAAGCTAGATTGAAGGAAGCTTCGGACCGGCAGAAGTCTTATGCCGATCTTAAGCGAAGAGATATAGAGTTTGCCGTTGGGGATCGAGTGTTTCTGAAGGTCTCGCCTTGGAAGAAGGTTCTGAGGTTCGGGAAGAAAGGCAAGCTTAGTCCGAGGTTCATTGGGCCGTATAAGGTTTTGAGACGAGTTGGACCAGTAGCGTATCAGCTTGAGTTGCCAGCAGAGCTTAGGCAGATTCACGATGTTTTTCACGTTTCAATGCTTCGGAGGTATCGTTCAGATCCGTCGCATGTGGTAGCAGTGGAAGAGATCGAGGTGAATCCAGACTTGACTATGGAAGAAGAACCTGTACAGATTCTTGATCGAGATGTAAAGGTTCTACGTAGGAAGTCTGTGCCTTTGGTTAAGGTACTTTGGCGGAATCATGGCGTAGAAGAAGCGACGTGGGAACCCGAGGATACGATGAGACGGCAATACCCGCAACTCTTTTGACCAGGTAATTTCGAGGCCGAAATTATTTTTAAGGGGGGTAGAACTGTAATATCCCGGGTTAAGGGTTGTTTCGTTGTTGCATGGTCTGCATGTTGTTAGTATGCTATGTTGCTATTTTTATGTTCTTGGGGCTTAATTTTAGCCTAGGTGTAGGCCTGAGTTAATGGAAGAATTTTAGTTTTTGGGTGTTAAGTGAAGGGAACTGGGGAAGCTGGGGTTTAAGAATTATTTTCGTGGTTTTATTGCACAAAAGGTGAGCTGGCAGAGTGGCAAGGCATGTGCCACTTGGAGCTTGAAGTTGGCGTCATTTACAAGGGAGGGGAGGTCCTGAGTTCAAGCTGCAGGATTCCCATTTTTGGTGCCTATTTTGGACGGCATGGAGGAAGAGTTAGAAGGCAATTTGAACTCTGCCTTGGACTTGGTCTTCTCATTCAAATGGAGAGTGGAGAGGGATTTTAGGAGGTTGACTAGTTCAACCAATTTGAATGTGTGGATGTGAGTATATTGAGGGATATGGCCGAATTTTGGGGGCTTTGAATGGGGGGGGAGTGACGGCTTGGTATGGGGATTGGGTGTGCCGAATTTCTTTTTGCATTTTGGGTGGTTTCGGTCAAAGGCTGGTAGCAACCAAAGTTCTCCCATTTTTGACAAAACAAGCCGATTTTTGTTGCCATAGAAAATTCTCTCATCTTTTCTTCACCCTTTGAAACCGAAAGCTCTCAATCAATTCTTTTCTTTTTCAATTATTGAAACCGAATTCAGTGACCCCTCTTTCTCATTCTTGCTCTTTCTTTTCTTTTTCACTCTTTCATAACTTTTGTGCCGAATTCATATCCCCTCCTAGCCGAATCTTCATGTATGCCATACCATTTCATTAAGCCGAAACACTAATTCCCAAAACACATTTTTTCCATCTCTTTTCCTTCCAAAACCGTAAGTTCTTGTCCCCATCTATTTTCTATTTTTCTTCCATTTCAAAAGCTCTTGTAGCCGAATATCTCCCCTTCTCCTAGTAGTCTCCCTTGGCCGAATCTTTAGTGGTTCTCTCCTAGTGTGGTTAGCCGAATCTTGGTTGGTGTTGGGGGTAAGTGTTTGGCCGAATGGCCATGTCTATTTTCTCTAGTTCTATATTGAAATTGGTTGGATTAAAAGCTTATGTTTGGTTGCGGTTGGAAGGATATTAAGCTTTTGATAATCATCTTGTGTTAGGGTCTTTGGACGTTGAAAAGTAGCCGAGAGGAGCCTTCACCCTTGTTAACCGATTGGTAGGTGGTGGTAAGTATGGGCTTGTGTTTATTCTTTCAGTTCGATTAAGACAAAGGACTAACTGTTTGTTGTTAGGGACTTGACCGATTGGCAAAAGAACCACTGTTGGTTCGGATTTGGGAGGAAACCAAATCTATCGAAGGTAAGAGTTTAAAAGTAAGCCCTTTGGTTTGATAGCTTTGGCCGAATGCTATGGATGCCTAATCCCTTTGGTGGCCGATTGTAGGAGCTAGTCATCGAAGGGATCTAGATCGCTTTGGTTGGGATTTCTAGACTCGTAACTATCAGGTGTGTAACTAACACACCTATACCTAGTAATATTATTCTTAAACCTGCTTGCTTAAATAAAAATCATGACAGTGATGATTGAAATGATACCCTGATGGGTATGAGCCGGGACTCGGGTAAGTCAGTGTTATTATTATGAGTTATTGATGCTCTGTATGATATCATGGTTATGGATATGTGACATGGGGTATGTGATTAGACATACTGGCATGATAGACATGATAGTATGATATGCATGATAGTATGATATGCATGATTACATGAGTCTGGCATGTTGATGGGTGATACGAGAGGAGGGAGCAGTGATATATTGTGCTGACGAGCACCAGTGCTTTGGTAGCACACTTTGTGACTTTGGGTCACCAGAGGTTTGGCACCTCCAGAGGTTTGGTACCTCAGCGTCTCGTCCCAGTGGCTCAGTACCACAGTGGGTTGGCCCCACAGATGATTATACGGGATTGACGCCAGTGTTTTGGTAACACACGATGGGTTGGCCCCATCACCAGATTTGTGACTTCGGTCACCAGTGCTTTGGTAGCACAACTGTGTCTTTGGGACACCAGTGCTTTGGTAGCACATTGACGGATATTGTGTCTTTGGGACACCAGTGCTTTGGTAGCACATTGTGACTATATGTCACCAGTGGTTTGGCACCACCAGTGGTTTGGTACCACACGGGGTAGAAAAGGCGATATGGATGGTTAGGTTCGGGTTGCATTAATCATGTTGCTATGTATGATGTGTGTTAGTATGTTGATTCTTTGGGAGCGGGATTTACACACTGAGTCACTCGACTCACCCTCTCCTTTGACATTTCAGGTGACTCGTAGACGCGGACAGGGAGCCGGGATGGACTCGAGGTGCTTATGCCATGCTGAATAAAGTTTTTACTCAGACTTTATATTTTTGGGTACTTTAGCTTATTTACTTTCACTGGGGTTTTTCTTTGGTTTGTAAAAGGCCTTTAAATTTATGTTTTAAGTTGGTTGATGTTTTAATTAGATTTAATATGCCTTAACAAAATAAGCCGGTATAAGTTTTACTAAAACCTGGGAAGATAATGTTTTACTAAATCTTTTTGACAAACAAATTCAACTGGTTTCCAATTCTAACTTGTAATTCACCTAAGTTCAAGAGTGTTTTATGTAACATTAAGTAACTAATGAGGTTTTAAATGGTTTAAACTCGTTTCAACCACAAATTCTGGCTAAGTTTTCAAAATCTCCGGGTTTCAAATATAGCAACTGTTTTTCAAACAAGACTACTCAAATTGTCTTCAAAATACACTGTGTTTTCACTAGGTTTTTAAACGAAAAATTTAACCTCTAAAAAACGATTTCCCGTAGCATACCAAATTCGGACGTGGTGTCTTGTCCGGGTTTGGGGTGTTACATCAAGTATCTTCAAACTCTACTGTAACTTGTTGCTTTGATCCACTCCATCGCTATTTCCGGAAAGATAGGATCTGTGGCTTCAATTTGCTCTTGCTCAATCTTCTTTGCCTACTGGGACTTTGAGGCAATGAATCTAAATTTTCCAATTTGCTCGAGCGGACTTCAATCTTCAGTCTGCTCCCTTATCATCTTTAGGGATCAAAATCTGAACTTTTCAATTTGCTTCCTTACTATCTTCAGGAAGACTGAAAAATTCCTCAGCGTGCGACTCGAGGCTCAACTCACCTCTCACATTATGAGTTGATATTTTGAACAGAATTTGAAAACAGAAATTGAAAAACACCTCAGCATGCGACCTGAGGCTCAACTCACCTCTCGTATTATGAGTTGATATTTTGAACAGAAATTGAAAGACAGAAATTGAAAAACACCTCAATGTGTGACCTGAGGCTCAACTCACCTCTCGTATTATGAGTTGATATTTGAACAGAAATTGAAAGACAGAAATTAAAAAACACCTCAGTGTGCGACCCGAGGCTCAACTTACCTCTCGTATTATGAGTTGATATTTTGAATAGAAATTGAAAGATAGAAATTAAAAAAACACCTCAGCGTGCAACCCGAGGCTCAACTCACTCTCGTATTATGAGCTGATATTTTGAACAGAAATTGAAAAATAGAAATTGAAAAACACCTCAGCGTGTGGCCTGAGGCTCAACTCACCTCTCGTATTATGAGTTGATATTTTGAACAGAAATTGAAAAAACAGAAATTAAAAAAAAAACACCTCAGCGTGTGACCCGAGGCTCAACTCACCTCTCGTATTATGAGTTGATATTTTGAACAGAAATTGAAAAAGAAAAATTGAAAAACACCTCAGCGTGTGGCCTGAGGCTCAACTCACCTCTCATATTATGAGTTGATATTTTGAACAGAAATTGAAAAACAGAAATTGAAAAACACCTCAGCGTGCGACCCTGAGGCTCAACTCACCTCTCGTATTATGAGTTGATATTTTGAACAGAAATTGAAAAACACCTCAGCGTGCGTAACCCGAGGCCCAACTCACTACTCGCATTATGAGTTGATTTTAACAGAAATTGAAAAAATAGAAATTAAAAATACCTCGGCGTGCGACCCGAGGAATTGACTTTTGCAAACAGAAATTGAAAAACAGAAATTAAAAATACCTCAGCGTGCGACCTGAGGAGTTGCGACCGAAAATTGAAAAACAGAAATTAAAAATACCTCGGCGTGCGACCCGAGGGGTTGCAAACGGAAATTGAAAAGCAGAAATTAAAAATACCCTGTATGTGTCATGCGTGATGTTATCATGATATGCACGTGTTTGTCTTAAATGCTTTTATGCCTACATGCTTATGTCATGCGCCCTGGGCTTGTTTGTCATGTATCTCTTTTCGTTACGACTTTCATGATGACCTGTATTCATAGCTTCAATTCTTGACTCTTCTTTCAGGTTTTGCACCCGTCCTCAAGTTTTATGAGTGATCTGCGTTTCTCGTATATCACCCTTTTGCCCTCTGTTGAACTTTGTCCTTGCCTTGAGGCTTTTGTACTTACCGAATTCTCATCCAAGTAATGCTCAACATTCCTTTTGTTTAGAGTATGTAATTTCACTATTTATCATTTAAATGAACCAAACATGAGATGCATGAAAATGGGAAAGTAAGTACGAAAGAAATACCTCACATTCATATTTATTTCAAAGCAACAAGAAAAGAAAGTTGACAAGGAACAATTCAATAAAGAAAATGTTATAAAAAGGAAAGCAAGTTCAATTGTCGCGAATGCTCTAGACATCCATCGCCTAAACTTTTCCACGTTTCTTCATCCTGGATCTTTTCGAGCAAAGCTTCTTGTGTAGAAGATTTTGAGCTTCCGAGTCCGCTTCAAATATTAATATCTCGCCATTTGACTCCCTCTTCAAGTCGCCCTTGCTCTTTGAGCCTAAATCTGCTTCCTTAGTGTAACATCCCGAAATAAGGCCTAAACGGAACAGTGGTTTTGGGACCACAAATCCGATGTTGAAAAATTTATTTTATTTATATTTTTATGGTCTAAAATTTCACAGAATGATTTCGTGAAAATCTCATTCGAAAATTTTGACGTTTGGGCACTCAATTTAGTCAAAAGGACTAAATTGTAAAAAGTGCAAAAGTTGAGTTCTACATGTTAGAGGTGTCCAATTGTTATGAAATTTTAAATTGGAGGTCCTTAAATGATAATTAGACCATTGGTTAAGTTGGTGGACAAAATGGACATGGATGGGTATGTTTCAAAAGAATTTTTTTAAGGGGCATTTTGGTAATTTAGTGAATTAAATGAATTAAAAACAAAATTCAAATGCCAAATATGTCCATCTTCTTCATATGGACGAAATTTACCAAGAGAAGACATGGCTAGGGTTTTCTCAACTTTCCAAGCTCATGGTAAGTCCGTTCTAGCCTCGTTTTTCAAGTTATTTACGGTTTTGGAGTCCCGGTAGCTCGATTTAGCTTATGCTACCAATAATTCATGCTAAGGTTCATCTTTGGAAAATTAACCATAGGTGAAAAGTGTGTATTTTGATGTTTTATGATAGAATATAAAGGCTAAAATGTTAAACAACTTTTACTAAGCGGTTTTACGTGAAAACGAGTAAAACGTCATAATCGGTAAAAATACCTAATGTTCATAAGTACATGTTAGAGTGAGAATTTGATGTTGCCATAGAAGAGAAAAATGATCAGCATGTTATAAAACATAAGAATAAGGGCTGAAGTTTAATTTTCGAGTATTGGGGAAAAAGTGTAAATATGTAAAAGTTTAGGGGCAAAATTGTAATTTTTCAAAAGTTGAGTTAAGAACTATTTTGAATATTAAATTAATTAAATAAGTGAAATGTGATGTTTTAGACCCTGAAAAATGAGATTTGGACCTAGAATTGGAGGAAAATCGAAAATCGAGGAAGTTGGTAAAATGGTCGTTTCGGCATTCGAGGTAAGTTGGTGTGTTAATAATAATGCAATAATGTCGTATTGTATATTTGAAACCTAAATTGTGGTATTAAATTGATTTTTCTGAATTACATGTTTAGTATATTATGTTGGTGAATTGATTTAATAATATGTTTATGATAAAAGGTGACAAATGTGACATGGAAAATGGGTTGAAATATTGTGCTTAAAGGTGTTTTCTATGACTATGGTTATTATGTGAAATGGAAAGTTTATATGTAAATAATGCATTTATTTTACTTGTTCAATAATTATTTGGCTAGATATTATGGAAATCATTGGATGATAACTATAATATGAAAATGTATGGAATGCAAAATTCTCGATTGAACCTTTGGAAAACCGAGAGATACGGATAATATGTAGCTAGGTCACACGAGTGATAAGGGAACTTCACTGTGTGCACAAGAAAGCTACGAGATGGCAAAATTTGATATGTAGCTAGGCCACATGGATGATAAGGGATTTTCACCATGTGTGCAAGAAAGCTACGGGATAATAATTTCATATGTAACTAGGTCACATGTGTAATACTATGTGTATACCATGTGTACAAGAAAGTTACGGGTTATGAGTAGCTAGGTCACATGAGTGGTTCCTAGTGTTGGACACCATGTAGACAAGAGAGCTGCGAGATGGAATGGCTAGATCACATGGGTGATAAGGGACCTTCACCATGTGTACAAGAAAGCCGAATTATGTGTGGGTGGAGCTATGTGCTGAGACCACCGAGTATCGGGCGTTTTCTGAAGGGGTTCAACGAGATAATTTACTAATGATGATTGGTGCGATCATGTTATGAATAAGTGCAAGTGTGAATGTGACCAATTGAGAAATGTGGCAAATGTACTTATGAACAATATGCTCGATATGTAATCGAAAATTGGAAAGATTGGTATAGGCAAGTGATGAACACAACTAAAGTGAGAGAAAGCAAAATTTTACAATAAAACTGTTTTGGACAGCAGCGGTGAGGTGAATTTGAAAAATCACCAAAAATGGTAGAAATTGAATTATAAGTTGTATGAGACAATTTAAAGCTTATTGAGTCTATTTTTATATAAAAGAAACAGAGAAAGCAAAGGATTGGTATATTTTGAGATATTTAGATTTTTGTGAGACTGGTTCAGAGTGATTTCGAGATCCCCTGTTCTGAATTGGAAAAATCATTGAAAATTGTACAAAAATAATATTGGGACATAATTTATATTATTAGGTTCCTTATGGAGTCTATTTTTAGAAGAATCAAACTAGAACATCATTTGAATTCTGTACAAAAAGATAACTAAATTTTTGTTAAGAATGGTTGGAATTGTCAGACAGCAGAACAGGGAAGACTTTGAAGAATAAATTGTACTAATTGGCTAAACCAAAAATTCTGAAAATTTTATGGTAAAACGATATATGAGTCTAGTTTCATGGAAAATTTACGGATCTTAATTTGGAGTTCCGTAACTCCAGATATAAATAATTTAATGATTGTGAATTAAGAAAACAGCTTAACTGGAATTTGAATAAATAGAAAGAATATGAAAATAACATGTTATCACATTGCTTATTATTTTCATGCGAGCTTACTAAGTGTAAAGCTTACTCCCTCCTTTCCATTTCTTTTAGTTTTGTCAGGTCAGCTCAGCATTGGAGATCGTCGGAGGCAGTATCATACTATCGGGTCATTATCCTTGGAGTATTGGCATGTGTATGTTAAATGTTTCCAAGTGAGTGGCATGTATAGGGACTTAGTTTTTCTATGATGGATGTTGTTGTGATTAGCCAAATGTATTGGCATATAGTGATTTGTTGATTATGGCCATGAGATGTGGCTTATAATGATTTTGGCTTATAAGCCTATTTGTCCATGGTATGTGTTAATGTCTTGTTATGTGGTATAAGTGATTAAATAGATGAAATGTCAAATGCATGTCTTTGAAAAGTTTTAAATTTTGGGCGAAATTTGGTAACCCGGTTTTGTATGATTGTGAATGTTGAAGTACGGTAACGCCTCGAACCCTGTTCTGGAGTTGGACACGGGTGAGGGGTGTTACATTTAGTGGTATCAGAGCTATGGTTTAGTCGATTCTCGGACTAACATAGCAAGTGCTAGAGTCTAGTTATACATGCCACCAATATGTGATAGTGTGATGCCTTCCGATGTGATTGAGGATAATCTTATTAAAAGAGAAGTACTCTCCAACCGAGCTATATCCGACCATTTAATAGTGATATTGAAGTATTTGAATAAAGTGTAGCAATGATGAGTTAAACTCGGAAAAGTATGAATAAGAATTCGTAATGTGTATATGTGATAATGTGTGAAATGAAAGTTTACACAGTAATATGCTTATTCATATTTTTTTCTGACCTTCACATACTGTAGCATGCTTGACAAAAACTGATTAGTGAATGTGCTAAGTAAGTTATTCAAATTTTATAGAATGTATGAATGAGTGCAATTGTTTGAATGAGATAATTGAAAATTTCATCTCAGGCAAATATGAATGATAAATTGTTCGAAGTGGGTCGTATAGTTATAATGACATATGTTATAATGAAATATGTGTCATATGTATATATATATGTGTGAGAATCGAGTTAGAGGCTGTACGACCTCACCCCCTTACCGATGAGGTGTTTATATTGGAAATTCATGAGAATCATGTTGATTAAGTTCCTAAGTGTGGAATCAAAGAGTTCAGTTATAGAATAACTATAGATATGATCAAAGACTGAGGATGGTTGAAAAATGAAGGACAGGATTAGAGAAATATCATATTGACTCAAGAATTATTTGGTTTATACAATATCATAATTAGTGAAAAATTTAACTTTGATAAATTGACTTATTCAAATAAGATACTGAAAGGAAGTATTAACTGAAATTTTTCTGAACTGATTTTCTTTAGTGAAAGAAATAATGTGGAAATTAGTGAGGGCAGAATTAGTCAGAAGAATGATGTTTGACATGTGAAGATGTTTAAATATGACAATCATAGTTGAGCAGTTTACGACTATCTCTTCTGGGCTTTTTATGTTTTCGTATCTTTTCAGAGACAATTATGATTGCTTGTTTTCTGAGTAAAGAATCGTCAGTTTGATTGATCTATGATTGGTATTCCACTATCTTTTATTGAAATTTAATTCCATTACGTCTAAGATAAGAGTGACAGTGAACTTATATGAAATGATTCTACTGTTTCTTTTGGCTATTGTTCTGTTTATATTTGTATAGAATATGTTTTATCTCTGTTATAATCGACTTTAGAACACAATGGAATTATAATTTTTCAGTGACGCACCAATGAACGGATTTGAATGTGTATATTTTCTAAAATGTAAAGTAATGGTTCATGTTTTCAGACAGTTAATATTATATTAAAAAGAGCTGTTCGATTAGTAATTTAGAGATGGTTATTATTATGTCTGTATTGAAAAATTTGATGACACTGTTTGTTTAACGAGGATTGTCATATGTTTCTTGGTTTCGAGAGTTTAATATATTTGATGGCATAGCAAAATTTGAGTTTAAGACAGTGGTGATGAATTAAGCTATTGAAAGATTGTGAGTGATCATCGACTGATCTGTGGGGAGCCAAGAGAAATGCTAGTGGGTTGTTTTCGAACGTTTGATGGAATTAGCATAATAATTTCAATATGTATCGATTCTTTGTTTGACAGAATTCACTGAGTTCTATTAGGATTCAGATCGATGACAAAGTGTTTCTAAAAATATCGTCTTGAAAAAGATTATTTAGTGATGTTAGAAATCATGAGAAGTATATTAAACCTCATTCTGTTAAGATTTTCGGGGACGAAAATTCCTAAGGGGGGAGAAATGTAACATCCCAAAATAAGGCCTAAACGGAACAGTGGTTTCGGGACCACAAATCCGATGTTGAGAAATTTATTTTATTTATATTTTTATGGTCTACAATTTCACAGAATGATTTCGTGAAAATCTCATTCGAAAATTTTGACGTTTGGGCACTCAATTTAGTCAAAAGGACTAAATTGTAAAAAGTGCAAAAGTTGAGTTCTACATGTTAGAGGTGTCCAATTGTTATGAAATTTTAAATTGGAGGTCCTTAAATGATAATTAGACCATTGGTTAAGTTGGTGGACAAAAATGGACATGGATGGGTATGTTTCAAAAGAATTGTTTTAAGGGGCATTTTGGTAATTTAGTGAATTAAATGAATTAAAAACAAAATTTAAATGCCAAATATGTCCATCTTCTTCATATGGACGAAATTTACCAATAGAAGACATGGCTAGGGTTTTCTCAACTTTCCAAGCTCATGGTAAGTCCGTTCTAGCCCCGTTTTTATTGGAGTCCCGGTAGCTCGATTTAGCTTATGCTACCAATAATTCATGCTAGGGTTCATCTTTGGAAAATTACCCATAGGTGAAAAGTGTGAATTTTTATGTTTTATGATAGAATATGAAGGCTAAAATTATGTTAAACAACTTGTACTAAGCAGTTTTACGTGAAAACGAGTAAAACGTCATAATCGGTAAAAATACCTAATGTTCATAAGTACATGTTAGAGTGAGAATTTGATGTTTCCATAGAAGAGAAAAATGATCAGCATGTTATAAAACATAAGAATAAGGGCTGAAGTTTAATTTTCGAGTATTGGGGAAAAAGTGTAAATATGTAAAAGTTTAAGGGCAAAATTGTAATTTTGCAAAAGTTGAGTTAAGGACTGTTTTGAATAGTACATTAATTAAATAAGTGAAATGTGATGTTTTAGACCCCGAAAAATGAGATTTGGACCTAGAATTTGAGGAAAATCAAAAATCGAGAAAGTTGGTAAAATGGTCGTTTTGGCATTCGTGGTAAGTTGGTGTGTTAATAATAATGCAATAATGTCGTAATGTGTATTTGAAACCTAAATTGTGGTATTAAATTGATTTTTCTAAATTACATGTTTAGTATATTATGTTGGTGAATTGATTTAATAATATGTTTATGATAAAAGGTGACAAAGGTGACATGGAAAATGGGTTGAAATGTTGTGCTTAAAGGTATTTTCTATGACTATGGTTATTATGTGAAATGGAAAGTTTATATGTAAATAATGCATTTATTTTACTTGTTCAATAATTATTTTTCTAGATATTATGGAAATCATTGGGTGATAACTACAATATGAAAATGTATGGAATGCGAAATTCTCGATTGAACCTTCAGAAAATCGAGAGATACGGATAATATGTAGCTAGGTCACACAAGTGATAAGGGAACTTCACTGTGTGCACAAGAAAGCTACGAGATGGCAAAATTTGATATGTAGCTAGGCCACATGGATGATAAGGGATTTTCACCATGTGTGCAAGAAAGCTACGGGATAATAATTTCATATGTAACTAGGCCACATGTGTAATACTGTGTGTATACCATGTGTACAAGAAAGTTACGGGTTATGAGTAGCTAGGTCACATGAGTGGTTCCTAGTGTTGGACACCATGTAGACAAGAGAGCTACGAGATGGAATGACTAGGTCACATGGGTGATAAGGGACCTTCACCATGTGTACAAGAAAGCCGAATTATGTGTGGGTGGAGCTATGTGCTGAGACCACTGAGTATCGGGCGTTTTCCGAAGGGGTTCAACGAGATAATTTACTAACGATGATTGGTACGATCATGTTATGAATAAGTGCAAGTGTGAATATGACCAATAGAGAAATGTGGCAAATGTACTTATGAACAATATGCTCGATATGTAATCAGAAATTGGAAAGATTGGTATAGGCAAGTGATGAACACAACTAAAGTGAGAGAAAGTAAAATTTTACAATAAAACTGTTTTGGACAGCAGCAGTGAGGTGAATTTGAAAAATCACCAAAATTGTAGAAATTGAATTATAAGTTGTATGAGACATTTATTTAAAGCTTATTGCGTCTATTTTTATATAAAAGAAACAGAGAAAGCAAAGGATTGGTATATTTTGAGATATTTAGATTTTTGTGAGACTGGTTCAGAGTGATTTCGAGATCCCCTATTCTGACTTGTAAAAATCATTGAAAATTGTAAAAAAAATAATATTGGGACATAATTTATATGATTAGATTCCTTATTGAGTCTATTTTTAGAAGAAGCAAACTAAAACATCATTTGAATTCTGTACAGAAAGATAACTAAATTTTCGCTAAGAATGGTCGGAATTGTCAGACAGCAGAGTAGGGGAGAGTTTGATGAATAAACTGTACTAATTGGCTAAACCAAAAATTCTGAAAATTTTTTGGTAAAAATATATGTGAGTCTAGTTTCATGGAAAATTTACGGATCTTAATTTGGAGTTCTGTAACTCCAGATATAAATAATTTAATGACTGTGAATCAAGAAAATAGCTTAACTGGAATTTGAATGAATAGGAAGAATATGAAAATAACATGTTATCACATTGCTTATTATTTTCATGCGAGCTTACTAAGCGTAAAGCTTACTCCCTCCTTTCCATTTCTTTTAGTTTTGTCAGGTCAGCTCAGCGTTGGAGATCGTCGGAGGCAGTATCACATTATCGGGTCTTTATCCTTGGAGTATTGGCATGTGTATGTTAAATGTTTTCAAGTGAGTGGCATGTATAGGGACTTAGTTTTTCTATGATGGATGTTGTTGTGATTAGCCAAATGTATTGGCATATAGTGATTTGTTGATTATGGCCATGAGATGTGGCTTATAATGATTTTGGCTTATAAGCCTATTTGTCCATGGTATGTGTTAATGTCTTGTTATGTGGTATAAGTGATTAAATAGATGACAATGTCAAATGCATGTCTTTGAAAAGTTTTAAATTTTGGGTGAAATTTGGTAACCCAGTTTTGTATGATTGTGAATTTTGAAGTACGGTAACGCCTCAAACCCTGTTCTGGAGTTGGACACGGGTGAGGGGTGTTACACTTAGGACGCCCTTTCGGGTTTTCATCCTAAACCTTTTTGTTTACCAAGATGCCCTTTTCGGGTTTTCATCTTGATCCTTTTTTTTGTTTTTTTTAAGACGCCCTTTTCGGGTTTTCGTCATGATAATTTTTTTTCTTTTTTCTCTCTCTCTTTTTTTTAAGCGTAGTACTTCTTCACGGCATCTGAGTTCACTGGATTTGGTAACTCCTTCCCATCCATCTCAGTGAGAATCAAAACTACACCTGAGAAAGCTTTCTTCACGACATATGGCCCTTCCCAATTTGGTGCCCATTTTCCTCGAAAGGCTTTTTGAATTGGGAGAATCTTTCTTAGTACGAGTTCTCCCTTGCGAAATTCTCTTCGCCGCATCTTCTTGTCATAGGTGTTGATCATTCTCTTCTGGTACATTTGTCCATGACAAATTGCCTTCAAGCATTTTTCCTCGATAAGATTTAGCTGGTCATATCGAGCTCGAACCCATTCTGATTCTTCTAGTTCTGACTCCATTAAGACTCGTAGAGATGGGATCTCAACTTCAATGGGCAGCACAGCTTCCATTCCATAGACCAGAGAGAAAGGAGTTGCCCCCGTAGAGGTTCACACACATGTGCGATACGCATACAAAGCAAATGGTAACTTCTCGTGCCAATCTTTATATGTCTCGGTCATTTTCACAATAATCTTCTTGATATTTTTGTTAGCCGCTTCTACTGCTCCGTTCATCTTTGGGCGATAGTGTGAGGAATTATGATGCTTTATTTGAAATTGCTCACACACCTCCTTCATCACCTTGTTGTTTAGATTCAAAGCATTATCTGAAATGATTCTCTCAGGCAAACCGCATCGACATATGATCTCCTTTTTTAAGAACCTGCAAACTGCGGTCTTTGTCACATTAGCAAACGAAGCGGCTTCTACCCATTTTGTGAAATAATCTATGACCATGAAAATGAATCGATGTCCATTAGAAGCCTTTGGGGAAATTGGCCCTATAACATCCATGCCCCACATAGAAAAGGGCCACGGAGAAGTCATGACATGAAGGGGCGAAGGTGCCGCATGAATTCTATCGCCGTAAACTTGACATTTATGGCACTTTCGCGCGTAACTAATACAGTCGCTTTCCATTGTCAGCTAGTAATAACGAGTCTCATAATCTGCCTAGCCATAGTGAAACCATTAGCATGCGTTTCGCAAACTCCTTCATGGATATCTTCGAGTATTTTTCTGGCTTCACTAGTATCCATACACCTCAAGTGCACTTGATCCTTTCCTCTTTTGTATAGGATGTCCCCATCAAGAACAATCCTACCGCCATTCTTCTGATTGTTCTTTTGTCGTTCTCATTTGCTTGTTCGGGATACCTTTGATTCTTGACATATTCTAAGATATCATGGAACCATGGTTGTCCATCTGCTTCTTTTTCAATGCTAAAAAAATGCGCAGGGGCCTCGTATATGCTCATTTGGAGAGGCATTATTTCTGTTTCTCGGCTTGCTTTGAACATTGAAGCCAAAGTGGCTAGGGCATCAGCCAATTGGTTTTCTTATCGTGGGAAGTAATTAAAAGTTACTTCTTCAAATTCTTTGATCAGCTCTGTCATGAGATCGCGATATTTGACTAACTTTGAATCTCTCACTTCCCAAGCTCCACGGATTTGGTAGATCACCAGCACTGAGTCTCCGTATACTTCTAAGATTTTGATGTCTCATTCAGTAGCTACACGAAGCCCCATGGTGCAAGCCTCGTATTCCGCTATGTTATTGGTACAGAAGAAATTTAATCTGGCAGTGAATGGATAATGATTCCCTTCTGTTGACACTAAGACTGCTCCAATCCCATGCCCCAATGCATTTGATGCACCATCAAAGCTCATCTTCCGTGATTTCTCTTTTGACAACTCACATTCTTCTTCTGTAGTGCACATCAAGTCTTCATCTGGGAAGTCAGATCTCAATGGCTCGTATTCCATTATCGTTCGAGTTGCTAAGAAGTCGGCTATTGCGCTCCCTTTTATCGACTTTTGATTCACATAGATGATGTCGTACTCCGACAGTAGGATCTGCCATCGTGCCATTCTTCCTGAGAGTGCAGGTGATTCCATCATGTACTTTATTGGGTCCAGTTCTGAAATTAACCACGTCGTATGATACAGCATATACTGTCTGAGCCTTCGAACTACCCAAACCAAAGCACGACAGAATTTTTCAATTGACGGATACTTCGCTTCACACTCTGTGAACTTCTTGCTGAGGTAGTAAATCGCCTTTTCTCTTTTACCCGACTCATTATGTTGCCCCAGTACACAACCCATTGAATTTTTGAACACAGTCAGATACAATATTAACGGTCTCCCTGGAGTTGGCGGTACTAGCACTGGGGGGCTAGACAAATATTGTTTTATCTTGTCAAAAGCCACTTGGCACTCCTCGTTCCATTCTCCAGGATTGTGTTTTCGAAGGAGTCGAAAAATCGGGTCACACTGGTTGGTGAATTGAGCAATGAATCGAGCGATATAGTTCAACCTTCCTAAAAATCCTCTGACTTCCTTTTGTATGTGCGGAGGAGGTAGTTCTTGTATGGCTTTTATCTTATCTGGATCAACTTCAATGCCTCTCTCACTGACGATGAAGCCTAGTAATTTTCCCGAGGTAGCCCCAAACGTACATTTAGCTGGACTAAGTTTCAGTCGGAACTTCCTCAGTCTTTCAAACAATTTCCTGAGGTTCCCAACATGCTCTCTTTCCCCCCGAGATTTGGCGATCATATCGTCGACGTAGACTTCTATTTCTTTATGCATCATGTCATGGAACAATGTCACCATGGCTCTCTGATATGTTGCACCAGCATTCTTTAATCCAAATGGCATCACTTTGTAGCAGAATGTTCCCCACATCGTCACGAATGTAGTTTTCTCCATACCCTCGGGAGCCATATTTATTTGATTATAACCCGAAAATCCATCCATGAAGGAGAATAACGAATGTTTCGCCGTGTTATCCACCAACGTATCGATGTGTGGCAAGGGGAAATTATCTTTAGGGCTTGCTTAATTCAAATCGCGATAATCTATGCACATTCGCACCTTACCGCCTTTCTTCAGCACCGGGACTATATTAGCCACCCATTCTGGATATTTAGAGACTTGTAGGAAGCCAGCATCAAATTGTTTCTTGACTTCTTCTTTTATCTTTAAAAGCATTTCAGGCCTCATTCGTCTTAACTTCTGTTGAATAGGTTTGCATTCTGGTTTCAGTGGGAGTCTATGAACCGCTACGTCCTTGTTCAAACTTGGCATGTCCTGATACGACCATGCAAATACATCTTTGTACTCATGAAGCAAGGTGATCAAGTCACGTCTGGTATTCTCTGAAATGGAGGTCCCAATCTTCACTTCTTGCCTCTTTTCTTCACTTCCCAAATTTACTGTCTCAATGGATTCTTGATAGGGCAGAATCTGTTTATCTTCTTGTCCTATCATTCTTAGTAAGTCAGGGGACGAGACATAATTTTCAGCATTTTCCTCAGCTTCGCATTCTCCTAAACAAATAGCTTTCTCGAAATCGATTTTAGGACTTGTAACGGGATCGTTCATATCGTTGATATTTGAGCACCTGAAAGGTGAAAGGAAAAGAAAACTATAGAGGAGCATCAAGGTATTGGAACCCACAAACATAATGTTATGGCATGATATGAGGTATATGTAAGGAAAGACTGTAAGAAGAGGGAGCAATTATGAAGTTAACGAGAATGAAAGGACTATGACAAAATGCATCTCCATTAATGTTCATTTAAATGATAAAGATCCAACATTAGTTCTTACAAAAGGATCCCACTATTACTTATGGGCCCACAAAAAGAGAGTTAACACTGAGCATTACTCTGGAGAGGACTTAGAAACTACAAGAAGATCCACAGCAGTCCAATTGTTCAAAATGAATCCAGGGGGACAGGGGCGTATCATTGAAACTTCTTTACTTGTATCGCCTCTTTCGTCAATAACATTTATATTGACGTTCTGAAGACCCCTTTCAATCAATAACAACGTGCCTCGCGAATTATCTCTCCCTGGGGTACATCATTCCTGCAGATGTAAATGTTTTTGACAAGGGCGGATACATTATGGGCTCCCATTCCACTTCCCGACCTGAGGCTCTTGCAATCCTCCTTTCTTGATCTTTCTGTAACTGTTTCCTTCTTTGTCGCACATCGGGCTTGAGTCCTAAACCGTATCGAGCCTTGTGGTGTACTGGCTTTAGTGCTCTGACTATTCCTTGCTGGTATCTTCCCAAGCCTTTTTTTGCTCGGGCTCCTTTTCCCACAGTCAGCTTGATTCCCATCTTGGTATTCCTTGACAGTTTGGGTGTGGGAATCTTATTTCCTTCAACAAAAAATGTTGCGTTGATAAATTCGAAGGAATGGAAGGAACATTCTACTGCATCTTTATTTACTTCAATGTAAGGCGTGTCAGTAGAGATGGATGCAACAATGTCTTCTTCACCAGCGACCGTGATCAAACGGTTATCCATGACAAATTTGACCTTTTGATGGAGAGATGAAGGAACTGCCCCGGCGGAATGGATCCAAGGCCTCCCTAAGAGGCAGTTATACGAAGATGCGATGTCCATGACCTGGAATTCAATATCATACGTACACGGGCCCACTTCTAGAGGAATCTCAATCTTTCCCATGACCTCTCATCGTGTCCCATCAAACGCCCTTACTGCGGAATGAGAAGGCCTTAGGTAAGACATATCAACTGGCATCTTGGACAGTGTAGACAAAGGCATGACGTTGAGCGCAGACCCGTTATCAATAAGGACATTCGATATTATGTAGCCCTTGCAACCGGTTGTGATGTGCAATGCTTTTACAGAGCCCCTACCGTTTGGTGGTATTTCATCATCACTGAAAGAGATGAAATTATCCGCACTTAAATTGTTCACCCACCTATCAAGCTTTTCGACGAGTACGTTGCTCGGCACATACGCTTGGTTTAACACTTTCAGTAAAGCGTTTCGATGTGGTTCCGAGCTCAACAGTAGAGATAACACTGAGATTCTTGCCGGTTGCTTGTTCAACTGCTCCACGATGTTATATTCACTATGCTTGATAAACTTTAAGAATTCATGTGCTTCATCCTCATTCACAGGTCTTTTAATTTATTGCTCAGACTGTATTTCCACATCGACCTCAGCACTTCGCATTGGTACCTTTCCTTTCTGATTCGCGTCAACGGCTTTCTTCTTTGGTTCATCCACTTCAGGGGAATAGCATCTCCCGCTGCGGGTAAAATGCCCCACCTCGCTAACACTTCCAGTCGTAGCTTCGGGTATGGTAATGTTGACATCGTATTTCCATGGCACCGCCTTGTCATCCTTGTAAGGGAAAGGAGCTGGTACTTTGATTATCATCTTTGGTTTGACTTCCTTCTTCTTGGCCTCATAATAAATCACCAGAGGTCGATCGGTACTATAAGGGATGGCTGGTGGTTGATTATTAGAGGCGCATATTTCCCCTTCCTCGGCCTCGTCCGTTTTATCAAAGATCTTGATCTCCTTGTTGTTCATCATGTCTTGGAGTAATTTTCTGAATTCTTCACAAGACTGGATGTCATGCCCCTCGATGCCATGAAAATCACAAAAACTCTGATTTTTTGTGTTTTTTCTTTGAAACTTCTTGTTGGGCTGACAACACGACCTATTTTCGACCATCACTCCCAAACTTTTCGCAAAGGTGTTTTTATTTCAGAAACGTAACTTTAGCTTGTTGCGCGTCTTCTTTCGTCACTGCACTTACGTTCCCTCTAGCATGGTTAGAGAGCAGATTTCCAGCCACGTTACCAGTACCGTCAAATCGTAAAATCCTGGCATCAATAAGGCCTTGAACTCTCTTTTTGAAGGCTATACAATTCTCCGTAGAATGCCCCTGGTTTCCAGTATGATACATGCAACTGGCATTGGGATCGTACCATTTCGGGTATGGAGGCTTCAATGGTGCCGTATAATGTGGGGATATTAATTGTTTTTCCAATAATTTCGGGCACAGTTCTCCGTATGACACGAGAATAGGGGTGAATTGAGGTTTTTCAGGATTGGGTCCCATCGGTCTTTGTTCGTTTTTGGTTTGGCTTGGAGCAGGCATGGTATTTGGTGGGAACATGGTGAACGGTCTTTGGTTATTGGTGGCGTAGACGGGGTAAGAAGGAGGTGCTTGATAATAAGGGTTTTGAGGAGGAAAATAGAAATTTGGAGGTGGGCGATATCGAGGTCGTGATTGGGTCGGGTACGAATTAGAAGCATGTGGCTTTCAACCTCCACCATGTGTGTTTCTACCTCCTTTTTCTTTATAGGTATTGGCCTTTTCGAATTCTCGGGGCCTTCCATCCTTCCGCTCTTGATGCCGTTTTCAATGAGTTCCCTAGACATTACGACATCGGTGAAGTCTTTTGTGGCGTTTCCCACCAGCTTGTCATAAAATGGCGCTTTCAAAGTGTTGATAAAGAGGACCGTTATCTTAGTTTTAGTCAGTGGGGGTTTTACTTGGGCTGAAATATCCCTCCACCTTTGCGCGTATTGTCTAAAAGTCTCTGTTGGCTTCTTTTCCATCATCTGTAGCGTTAGTCGATCGGGCGCCATATCGGAGACATGCTTGTACTATTCACAAAACGCTGATGCTAGGTCCTTCCATGATTGGATCCTCTCTCTGCTGAGTTGATTATACCATCGGAGGGTTGATCCTATCAAGCTATCTTGAAAACAGTGTATTAACAATTTGTCTTCATTCACATAACCAGCCATCTTCCGACAAAACATGATAAGATGCGCCTTTGGACATCTCGTTCCATCGTATTTTTCAAAATCTGGCACTTTAAATTTCAGATGCAGGACCAGATCAGGAACCAAACTGAGCTCTTTGGCGCTCAGTGCGGAGAAGACTCCAGTACCTTCTATCGCCTTGAGTCTTTCTTCCAGACTCTTATACTTGTCCTGAGCATCATGATCCTTCATTCTCAGCTTGGCTATTTCTATCGAATCATCCAAATTCGGAACTATTGGATTAGCAGAATTGACTCTGGAGTTCGATACAAACACACCCTGCCCTAGATGAGCAGGTGGTGCAGGTCGTTACTCTAGGCCCACCGGCTCCCCTTGAGGATATCCTCTTTACGTTGCATGGGCATGGGGTGTATTGAATCCTGGGAGATAGAGTGGATCCTGATTAACCCTCGAATGGGGTTCTGTAATATCAAGACTTTGTGCGGATCCTTTTCCTTTGACCAGAGCTGCCATCATCTCCATCATTTTGGCCATTTGATCTTTCTGCTCGAGCGATTCCTCTCGGGATCTTACCATCAAATCCCTTGCTTCTTGCTGCGACTTGGTCAACTGCTCTTGCAACTCTCTCTAGATTCTTTCCATTCTTTCAATTTTTTCATTGAGTTCAGCATCCATAGCTCTGGCTTTTAGACGTGTCCTATAGGGATGACGTGATTCCAGATTCGTAGTGTCGCGACTGTGGATTATACGATTTTAGCCTCAGTAAATGATTAGGGTGATATGATGCTACTGCATGCAATGTAATGCAAATGCATGGTATGAATGCAAAAAGGTGTTGATTTGATTCAATTCCATTAGATAAACTTTACTAGAAAACAAATTTCCTTTCATAGAACGGACAATTACATATACGACTTCGCCCTAATGCCTAAATCCTTAACTTTCCTAAGAAGCCAAGCTAATTTTTGGCCTCGATCCAATACTGACTCGTATTGTAGACTTAATACTTCAGCTTGAATAGCCAAAGTTTGTAAATGATCGACCACCTCTCAGACTTGAACCACAACTTCACCCATAACATAGTCTCTATCTCTGATCTGTCCTTGAGAATGGTGGAGCTGCTCCTTCCAATGTTCATTGTTCGCCTCAAGGAGCTCAACTCGAATTTTACTATCTTGTAATGCAGTCTCGAGCTCTCCTATCCTCCCTTTCATCTCCTCAATCTCGTTCTGGCTGGCTCTTAATTCGATTACCGAGTTGCGGCTACAGTGCAGATGTAGCGACTTTTCTAATTCTGCTATTCGGGCGCATAACCTCTCCTTCTCATTTTGACTTTCCAACAGGCTCTTTTTCAAAGCGTCTTCCCGTACTCGAGCATCTCGGAACTTCTTTTCCCACTGATTGGCTCTAGATTTTTCTTCTTCAATTTCCTGCCGCCATTGCTCTGATGTTTTACCTAGACCAGCGATTCTGATGGACATGCGTAGCTTCTTGTAGTCTGTCATTAAGCTATCCAAATCCTCTTTGGCCTTATTTTTTCCTTTTTTCAATTTCTCGGCCTCGAGCTTGTGGATGTCGACATCTAATCCTAACTGCATCTTTTCCTCCTCTAGCTGCTCTATTTTCTTTCCTGATTCCTGAGTCCTTCTCTCGAAATCTTGCTTGATAATTTCTAATTCGGATGGGATTATATGTAATTGCTCCTTTGTTGGCCGAACGTCTCCTTGGCTTGGCCTTGGGATATTGTCATTGATTCTTTTGCCCCACCACCAATCATACTCGGGGGTCGTCATTGGCCCTATGGCGAGTCTCTTCATTTTTCGGGTTTGGGTCCATGCATCTGATATCTCGTGAACTCTCTTCTTATAGTTATCTTTCTTGTATGAAAACTCACACTGGGCTAATCCATGTGTCGTAGGAATGAACTGTCTCAATTGATACTACCTCATCACTAGTAATGGGGCATATCCGACAGCTCCCCATATTCCGAGTAAAGGAACCCAGTCGAACCCTCCACATCGACAAGATCTCGTCAGTGATCATCCATGGAGCTTTCCATTCTACATCTTTATCTTGCAAATTTTGGAGAATCTCTATCCATTTATCTCCAGAAAGGTCGTTCCGCCTTGGTGTATCAGCTAATTCCTTTAGAGGAGAGTAGTTCTCGAAAAAGACTTTGCATGAGACCTTTTCTATCTTCCAAAAATGACAATGGAACCATGATAGCAAAAGTTGTGCACATCCTATGAACCTCCCTTCGCCCGCTCTTCGGCAAGCATTCAGTGATCTGAAGGTTTCGGCTAAGATTGCAGGGACGGGTGTGACTCCCTTGTCAAGTTTATCAAATAGGTCTGAGACCGCTTCCTCTACATGCCCCAACGCCTTGGGGAAGATGACCAAACCATAGATGCTTAAAGCGAAGACGTCAACCCTCTTTTTCTTATCAGGATGTGCCAAGATTAGATCCTTCAAGTGTTTCCAAGAGATGCAATTATAATCTCCTTTTTGCTTGATCCGAGCTGTAATCCATTGCTCGCTCATCCCTGTAATGTTCATTAGCCTTTTTGAGAATTTTGGCGCATTAGCAAACCTTGAATAAGCTTTATCAGTTTGAATTCTCGGGCATCGGAACAAGGCTGTGTACTCTTCTATGGTAGGCACCAAATCCACTTTTCCAAAAGTAAAGCAACTGTAAGCGGGGTTCCAAAACTGGGTAATAGCCCGGAGTAGGTACTCATCCACCTTAATATCAAGCAGATAGGGCAAATCACCGTAATTATAGTAGAATAGTTGTTTGACCTCGTTGCCCCACGAATCCCATATTTCCTCCAGTTCTCACAGGTCATTTTGAGCCACGCTGATGCAGGTGAAATCCCATAACTCTGATTCATATCCCACTGTCAGGCTGTCTCCTTTCTCTTGCTGTATCCTTTTGGACCATACTTGAACGGCCGCATTATCCTCCACTCTATCGAGAAACCCCTTTTTCCATGTTAAGCTTTTCTATCTAGTAACCGAATGTGAATCAACACCTTTTATGATGAAATGCTATGTAATAAAAGCAAAACACAACAAGTCAGTATCATGTACAAAAAAAACTTAAAACGAACAGGAAATAATCAAAATCCTATTTAAGGTAACAACTAGGGTTTACATGGCTCTACCTACAATGGGCTCTTAGGTCTCTCTATATGTGGTTTGGTTCTAAAGCAAGGGTACCCGAACCAGCAGATTCCTCGATCCTCACCCATTATAGGCTCATATGGACCGAGTTCGGTTCAGGGGAATACATTTCCCTATGGCTGCACGGAGATAAAAATCTCACAAAGACATAGGTACGGATGTATCCCGAAAGTGATCCACTATCTTGCACGGAGGTAAAAACCTCACGAAAGAGTAGCTTCTCACTCCCACTTAGAGGGTGTGACCACAACGGTCATGCAGTGCAATGCCAAAGTATTTTATGAGACTCAACAGTTCAATCATAGTACCAACAAATGCATCAAAGGAAACATGATTTTTCAAAACAATTTTCCAAATTTCGACAAAAGGACAAAGAATAATCAATTTTACGGCCTGACTCTCTTATCGTCCCCAGTGGAGTCGCCAAGCTGTCGTAACCATTTTCTTGACAAAACGGGAATCGACTTGGTTTTGAAAATAAAAAAAACGGGAGTCGCCACCGATCTTTTATTAGGTGTGATCGGGTCACCTTTGTTTTAATAAAACATTTTGATTTACTAAAACAATGTCTTGGTCTACGAAAATTTGAGAAAATAGGTTCGGGAGTCGGTTACGTGCGAGGAAGGGTTAGCACCCTCGTCACGCCCAAAATTGGTACCAAATTGATTATTTAATGTCTCAATGTCGAAAGTTGAAAATTTAAAAAGGAAAAGGAAATTGATCTTTTTGGAAATATTTTAGTTTTCTCAAGTTGAACATCAAGATTTTCTTGTTTCGAAGGACAAAATATCACATCCAGTACGTAGGGCACGATGATTTTAATCCTCGAATCCAAAATCATCTTTTAATTCCCGAGCCTTATACATTAAAAGATGTCAAAATGGTATTCGACTGTTTGACCAAGCGAAAGGATCGAAACCCAACACATAGGGCACGATCTCTCGGGTTCCCAAACATAGAACATTGCCTCATTTTGAAAACTTGCTTTTGGATAAAATTGATAAATGTATTTAAAAATGATACACATTTTGGGTAGTTTATGTTTTAAAGAAACATTATTTAAAACACGAATGGGGGTTATGCTCGGCGAATAATGGTAATGTAACACAAATTTGGCATAATACATATAATACATGACATTGGTATCGTTAATCTGAAATATTAACATGCATGAATAATAATGACAATGATGGAAGAATGATACATGAATACGAAATTATATAATGAACTATAATAATATGATAATACAAATAAACAAATTATGGCACATGCAAAAGCAACAACTAAACAATATACACCATCTAAGTAATAATATTAATAAGCAAAGACCAATGAAATAAACAATTTAAAGAGAAATAATACATAAATCAATTTAAAATAATTAGCAAAACGATTTAAGTAGTAATTCGTAATAAAAGTTTAAAATAAATGACGTATAAAGAAATTTAAATACCTAATATAATAAATAAAATATTTTAAAATAACTAATATATATAAAATGTTAAAGTTGATAAATAAATAACAAATTAAAGGGTTAAAAAAAATCAACGGAATAGGGACTGAATTAAAATAGAAATGAAATTGCGGGCCTAAATTAGAAAACGCGCTAAGACAGGAGGACCGATCGGGCAAATAAATCCGAATCACAAAACGTGGCGTTTAATAGGGCTAAATTGCAAAATGACCAGGGAACAGAGGGACTAAACATGAAATAACCCTTTTTTAAAGTAGAGAGGCGCAGATCCGGGTCACCAGGCGGGTCGACGCGTGGATCCTACCCCCTGAAATGACGCCGTTTTATTGGGGCTATTTAAGCCCAAAATTTCTAAAAAAAATCATTTGTTTCCTCCTTTTTTAAAAAATCAGATTTTTGCTTTCTCTTTTTCTCTCAAGACCAAACCCTAGCCCCCCCTTTTTCATGGTTCTCTGCCGCTTTCTCTCAACGACTTTCAACCTATTCTTTCTTAAAACGTCTCAAGTTCTCCGTCTTCTTAGCAACCCATGTGCGATCGACCACTGAAATGCCACCATCAACGGCGAGTAGTGGTGCGCGAAGGCCCTACTAAGGCGACCAACATCTTCGCCCGTCCCTGATTGCGACGGAGAAACCTAAGACCGAGCCTTTTGACAGTAATCCCTTCTCTTTTGCAATCTTTGATTTAACACTAAGTACCCAAAAAGTTTTGAAATCTGGAAAGGTAAAGAAAACTTTCGATTCCGTTCTTTGATTGTTTGAAAGGTAAGCGTTTTTTTTCTTTTTGTTATTGCTTTGTTTGCAGAGATTTAGAGATAAAAAGAAAATAAGGACCATGGATAATTACAGAAAATGAAAACAGAAGATCTTGAAATCAACCTTTCGAATGCTTTTTATTTTTTTTGTTGCTAATATCTTTTTTTCGGCACCCAAAGCCCCCCAGAAGCTTTTTACATTGTCTTTGAATGGCTTTTTAGCCAAATACACAGTGCCTTTCTATTATTCAACTATTTTGTTCCATATTTCTCTATTGTTTGTTTTGTTTTCTGTCTCAGGGTATGGGCAAAGTAGAGGCATGCTAAGGCTGTTGGTTAGTGTACGTAGTGGTACTGCAGCAGCAACGGCATTCGACCGAGGCACGGGGAAGGGCGCTGTGCGAGACGCACGTGGGCATGCGCGAAGATCTGAAAAGGCGCGCGTGGGCATGCACGAGAATCCAGAAAGGCGCGCTTGGTAGCGAGGGGTGCGTGTGGCAGACGCGTGTGGTGGTGTGCAGATGAAGGGTCGGCGGCTGGTGGGGAAGGAACCCTAGGGTTCCGAAAATTCTTGGGCCATCGGGCCCCTGTAAATTGGGTCAATTTTGTTTGTGTTTTTCTGATTTGGCTAGTTAGTAGTTTAGGGTTTGGGCTGGTTGTTTTTGGGTTAATTGGGCTTTGAGTCCTTCTGTAAATGGACATTGTTTTTGGACTTTTTATTCTGTTTTTTTGTTTTATTATCTGACGGGCCCGGGCACAAATTGGGTCTTACATCGGTTATGAAGAAGAAACAAGTAACAAATGGTGAAAAGGAAATGAGGGCATCAGGTTCGGTTGAAGAGAAAATGATGAGAGGAGAAAGAAAACAAAAGAGAAAGAGAATACCAAGAGAGGGTTGAAGTTTCGGTTTTACTACTCTCACTCAATGACCGAAAATGACAAAAGAGGAAACTAAAATTCTCCTAAAGACTTTCGGTACCTAATCATTCAAAGGCTACCGTTCATTTCAGCACCCCACATCCACAATGCCGAATTTACCAACCGATACACCCCTAGCCGAAACTCAGCTCCACCACTTCCCAAAATTCGGCCAACTTCACAACCAACATCCCCCTTCCATGATTTCCTCCTACTTTCTCTCTCCGTCACCCGTTTGATTTTGTTTGACCCATTCAAAGTCCACCATCACCTCATGGCCACTAATTCAAACATTTTGACTCCTTCAACTCTCACCCTTGAAGAGTCCATGCTGAAACCATCATCCCTCCATCCTGACGTAAAAAAAACTCCAAAATGCAGCATACGCGACTCGAACCTCTTCCCCGTGTTGCTTCCTTGTGACGCCACTACCCTGCAACCCAAGTGGGATCTCCTTGCCACTTTACCACACCACTTCTTGTGTCAACAAACACAAATAATTAACCTTAAGGCCTGCCTCAGCTAACTCTCCCCTAAAGTGCCTAGAAACAAAATTTTCACTAAGGCTCAAGCCTAACCCCGAGCCTTCTCGGGGCCCCCAATCATACCAGATTAACAGAAAAAGTACCAAACACACAGAAACATAACAAATGCAAAGCCCCTAATTCCTGGATGTTACAGTTCTACCCCTTTTAAAGAAATTTCGGCCTCGAAATTTACCTGATCAAAAGAGGTGAGGGTATTGCTATCATATAACATCCTCTGGCTCCCACGTGGCCTCCTCTGAACAGTGATTCAGCCACAAAATTTTAACCAACGGAAACGTTTTTCTCCGCAATACTTTAACATCTTGGTCTAGGATCCAAACGGTAGTGCCTTAACATTGAGACGTGGAATACATCATGAATCTGCCTCAATTTCGGAGGTAACTCGAGCTGATAAGCTACTGGTCCCACTCGTTTCAACACTCGATAAGGCCCGATGAACCTGGGGCTCAACTTGCCCTTTCGTCCAAACCTCAAAACTTTCTTCCAAGGGGAAACTTTCAGAAACACCTGATCACCCACTGCAAATTCTATATCCTTACGCTTCAGATCAGCATAAGATTTTTTCCTGTCAGAAGCTTCCTTCAACCAAGTCCGAATCAACTTAACTTTTTCCTCAGTCTCGGAAACCAATTCCGGACCCAACATCTGACACTCACCCAACTCTGTCCAACAAGTAGGGGTACGACATTTTTGACCATATAACGCTTTGTAGGGCGCCATCTGAATATTAGATTGGTAGCTGTTGTTGTATGCGAATTATGCCAACGGTAGAAACTCCTCCCAACTACCCCTGAAGTCAATGGCACAGCCTCTCAACATATCTTCCAAGATCTGAATTACCCTCTCAGACTGACCATCAGTCTGTGGATGAAACGCCATGCTGAAATCCAGTTTTGTACCCAATGCCTGATGCAGCGCCTTCCAAAATCGCGACGTGAACCTAGGGTCTCTGTCCGATATGATAGACACTGGTACCCCATGCAATCTCACAATCTCTGCCACATACAGCTTAGCCAGCTTCTACAATGCATAGTCGATACGAACAGGTATGAAATGGGCGGACTTCGTCAATCGATCAACAATCACCCATACCGAATCTTTCTTAGTAGGCGTAAGAGGTAGCCCACTAACAAAGTCCATCGTTATCCTCTCTCATTTCCACTGTGGAATCTTCACCGGCTGTAATAACCCCGAAGGCAACTGATGCTCTACTTTCACCTGTTGGCACGTCAAGCACTTACCTACAAACTCGGTAACTTCCCGCTTCAACTCAGGCCACCAAAACTGTTCACGCAGATCTCGATACATCTTACTCCCACCAGGATGCATAGCGTATAGGCTACTATGCGCTTCCTGCAGAATCTTCTACCTCAACTCTACATCCCTTGGCATACAAGCCTTCCTTACCTCAACTAAAAAAGCTAACGAGAATGCCGATTCCATACCTTAAGGCTGACTGACGCTTTCCTCTTTCCTCAAAAAAAAGTAAAAAAGAAAAGTTCTTCAAAGCTGTGCTCTAATGTAATGGTCCCATGAAAACACAAAACCCCATCATTGCTCAGATTGAAATATTCTATCCCACCCCTGGCCACTAACTGAAACTTAGGACTTAGTGCTTCATCTGACAACTGCTTCTCTTTAATCTAACTGACCCAAGAAGGTTTCACTTGAAGTTCAGCTAGCAAACTTCCGTCGTCATACAAGCTGAGATGAGCAAACATTGCCCTCAAGTCTGATATTACCTTACGACTCAACGTGTCTGCCACTACGTTAGCTTTACCTAGGTGGTACTCGATCGAGCAGTCATAATCTTTCAACAACTCAATCCACTTCCGTTGCCTCAAATTCAACTCCTTCTAGGTAAGAAGATATTTCAAGCTCTTATGATCCGTGTAGATAATGGACTTCTCCCCATACAGGTAGTGTCTCCAACTTTTCAAAGCAAAAACTACTGCAACTAACTCAAGATCATGGGTGGGATAGTTCACCTCATGTGGTCTTAATTGCCGAGACGCATATGCTACCACTTTCCCCTCTTGCATCAACACGAATCCTAACCCTGTGTGTGACGCATCACAGTAGACGACAAACTCTTTCCCTGCCCCAGGCTGCGGTGCCTCCGTCAAAATCCTCTTCAACTTCTCAAAACTTTCCTATTGATTATCTGACTAGACGAACGGTACTCCTTTCTGTAATAGTTTGGTTAATGGAGCAGCTATTAACGAGAACCCCTCAACAAACCTTCTATAATACCCAGCCAAACCAAGAAGACTCCGAATTTTTGCCACAAACTTAGGCAATTTCCAGTCCAACACAGCTTCAATTTTCCAGGGATCAACCCTAACCCCCTCAGATACAACATGACCCAAAAAGGTAACTGTTTTCAATCATAATTCACACTTACTGAATTTGGCGTACAGCTGCTTCTCCCTCAGAACCTACAGAACCACCCGAAGATGCGAATCATGTTCCTCTTCCGTACTTGAATAAACCAGAATATCGTCTATGAACACCACGACAAACCGGTCCAGATAGGGTTGGAATACCCGGTTCATCATGTCCATAAACGCAGCTGGTGCAGTCGTCAACCCGAACGGCATCACTAAGAACTCTAGTGACCATAACGAGTTCGAAAAGCTGTCTTATGAATATCTGCCTCCTTGACCTTAAGCTGATGATACCCTGACCTCAAGTCTATCTTTGAGAAGTCCAAAGCGCCTCGCAACTGGTCGAACAGATCGTCTATCCTAGGCAACGGGTACTTGTTCTTAATTGTGTCAACTTGTTCAGTTGCCTATAGTCAATGCACATCCGCATCGACCCGTCCTTCTTCTTAACAAATAACACCGACGCTCCCCAAGGTGACACACTGGGTCGAATAAAGCCCCAGTCCAACAATTCCTGAATCTGCGCTTTAAGTTCCACTAACTCCTTCAGCAACATTCTATATGGGACAATAGACACTGGCGCTGTTCCCGGAAGAAGATCAATTCCGAACTCCACCTCGCGATCCGAAGGTAACCCTAGAAGCTCTTCTGGAAAAACATCGGAGAACTCCCTCACTGTTCTGACATCCTTCATAGTCAGCTCCTTGGCCTCCAAAGCACAAACAAAAGTTAAGAAAGCCTCGCATCCTTTCCTCACCATTCTTTCAGCCTTTAAAGCGGACACTACATTAGACAAATAGTTCCTCCTTTCACCTATCACTAAGACTTCATTATCCTCAGGAGCCCTTAACCCCATGCGCTTAGCAGCACAATCCAAGTTTGCTCGATATTACACCAACCAATCCATACCAAATATCAAATCGAACTCCCCGAACGGTAGCTCCATCAAATCAGCCGGGAAAACCATCCCTTGCACTTCTAAAGGAACATTCCAAAAGAGTTTGTTCACCACTACAGATTGTCCTAAAGGGCTAAGTATAGTCATCTCCCTAGAAGCAATCTCAGAGTCTATGTTCAGAGTTCCAGACACTATACAAGCAACATAGGAATGAGTTGACCCAATATCAATCAGTGCAGAAATAGGCAAATCGAAAATAAGGAACGTACCGGTTATGACGTCTGTGCATCACCCTCCTCTCGACGTCTAGCTGCATAAACCAACCCAGGCTGCCTCGCGTCTGTGTTCCCAGCACCTCTATCCGGTGCTCCACGCCCTCGACCAAAGCCATTTCCTCCTCTGGCCGGACCACGACCTCTCTGGGGTTGCTGCCTACCTCTTCTAAATTGTGCATGTCCTTGACCTTCCGACTGTGCCCTGACTGGCTCTTGTGGACAATCCTTTATCCGATGGTCCATAGACCCACATCTGAAACATCCTCTATTACCTGTCCAACACTCCCTCGAATGAAATTTTCCGCATCGAGCACACTACGGTGGCCAATTAACAGCAACGGGCTTCGCAACACGACTTGGCCCATCTAACCTAAGCCTCTTCTGAAAACCCCCAACAGATCCCAACGACCCAAAACTCCTTTTATTCCTACCCCTGTCTCTGTCCTGATTCTTCTTTTCAGACCTCTTACCTCTTCGGCTATCTTAGCCTTATCAACCAAAACGGCAAACTCTCTTTCCCGTTGTGGAGCTATGAGTACCCGCAACTCATCTCTCAGTCCATCCTCAAATCGAACGTAGCACTCATGATCCGTTGCAATAATACCCCGATCATAACGACTTAAACGTAAGAATTTTACCTCATACTCGGCCACTGACTTGCTCCCCTGGATACAATATAACTCGATACAATATACTTGCCCTGGAATGCCGACTTAAAGAAATCCCAGGTAATGCGGTCAGCTGCTGTACCATCTCTGACCATGAGCCACCATTGATATGCCTCATCTCGGAGGAGAGAAACCACCCCTTTCAGTTTCTCTTCCGCGGTGTAATCAAGATCATCCATGATACGCTCAACCACTTTTAACCAAAATTCAGCTACGCTAGGAGCCACACCAGAAACGCCCCTAAACATTTCAGCCCCATTAGCTCGAATTTGTTCCGACACAGATTTTTGAGCTACTGATCCCGTGCTTGCTCCAGCAACTTTCTCCAAAACACGTAACATCTCCAGAGACACAGCATCGTCTCCCCCAGTTTGATCCTGAAATTCAGCTTTCGCAACTGGCGGCGCTGGCACTTCACCTTCCGGCCCATGTCCTGATTCCGAAGGTTCAGACCCAACATCCCGGCCTCTACCACGGCCTCGCATGCCACGACCACGTCCTCTAGTACTCATGACTATCGTTTCGATCTAATCTAATTAAAAGTTTTATGAATTAGTATTTTCTTCCACTGTTTATTACCGAGCAGTCTTATGAGAATAGCATTAAAAGTAATTCTCGTAAATATATGCACCTACAGGCCTCAGTCTCTAAAGTTGGATTTCTTAGTATTAGCAATCATAGTACAATATAATTTCTTCATGCAAATCAACCAATGATTAGAAGACTTACCGTGCGGATTTGGTGCCGGAGACTCAGGTGCCATGCTTCTAGAAAACATGTGTTTTATCTAAATCATTTTTCAAGCCATCTTTTGAAAACATTTTTGAACACTATACCCACAGCCGAGCTTTTGAAAGGCTCTGATACCACAATTGTAACACCCCAAACCCAGTCAAAACGCTACGACCGAGTCTGGCATGCTACAGGAAATAGGATTTGGAAACTAATTAAAACCACGAGTTGGAAACAAACTTTAGTATTATTTTTGTACCTTTAGAGAAAATCCAAAGTACTTGTTTAGCTTAGACCACTTTACAAAGCCGAGTTCATTTGTTGAAAATCGAATTTAAGAAAATTCCGCTTAAGCTATTAGTTGAAAAAAAAAAAGATGTTACGATTTTTAAGTGAAATCTTTAATCAATTTAATATCTGACACCCATCTTTCCTTAGCCATTTTAAAATTGTTTGTTCAAAGTTTTAATCTTAGTAAAACTCCCAATTTGATAGTTTATTAGACATGCTATAACAATTTCATAATGAAACCCAAATAAACATTAAAGTGACCTTATTACAACACCAAAATCCAAACTTAATAGTGAAATTTAAAATATTGAAACAAAATTACATAGGGCATTATGCATGGCCACTTCGAGTTCGTCTCGGCTCCCAATCCGCGGTCTAAAGATTACCTGCAAAATTTAGCAGAGGGGTGAGTCACCGAGGCTCCGTGTGTAAATCCTCATATAACGCAAACTGGGCCTTAAGACCACATTGTACAGCAAGGCAATCATGTATGTAATGCAACCCAAACAATCTATTTTTCCATCCTTCACGCCCTGAATCTACCCCACATCTGTGGTACCCAACCACTGTGGTACCAAACCACTGGTGACAAAGTCACAAATAATAATATGTGGGGCCAGCCCACTTGTGGTACCAAACCACTGGTGACAATCCCTGATGAAGATATGTGGGGCCAACCCACTGTGGTACCGAACCACTGGGATGAGTCACTGAAATAATATACGTGGTGCCACACCACTGTGGTACCAAACCACTGTGATAGTCTTAGAATCATGCTTCCCCTCTTCACACCATACCCCCAAGTCCACGCACATGTTACATACTAATATGACTATGATTATGCTTCCAACGCATAACAGTCAACCATTTCACACATACATACATTCGTTAATGACCAAAACATAGTGGAACTTACCTGGTGTCTTCAATCTTACCCACGAGGGTATCTCGATGATTAATACCGTCATTTCGGCTTTCAGCCAACACAGTTAATAACATAATTAATATACAGAGTGTGTGAGAATTACACACCTGTAAACATAGAGAACTAAACTCTCAATATCGTCGATGCTATCGCTAGAAGAAACAATCGCAATATGCCTATCCCAAGTAGATGTCAGTTCCCTACCACAGCCCGGCGGAAAGTCTCGTACTGCCGATACTGCACGTTTCTTAAACTTAGGGGCAGGGACTACGAGTCCAACCCCCTGCTTCACTTGACTGGCATTCACCTCCATGAAAAGATCTTGATCAGGGAGCTAGGTTAAAGCAATGAAAAGACAGAAAGAATAGATATCCAAACCGAAGAAGTTCCTTACCTTAATTAACAGAAACCGAATACTAGAAGGTTGGTCTAAGAAACCAATTGAGCCCCTAAACAATCACCATGTTAGAATCGGTTCTCCAAATAGATCAAAAGAAGTGGCCTTTGGGCCAAACAAGTCGATAAAGAACCCCTTACCACCCATTCGGCCAACAAACACTTACCAAGATCCTTTCGAAAGCAGGCCACACGCAAAAGAGTTGATGAAAACACAACCTTCTACAATCAGTCAGTGCCCAAAGAGTGAGTCAGAAACTTCGGTTTAACCAACCCAAAGAGTAAAAGAAAAAGAACGAGAAGAAAAGAGAAGAAGACTCCTTACCGAAACAAGAATATGCCGAAAGGAAAGTCTATGTTCGGCCATTAGCAAACCCAATGGAAAATGTGCAGATTCGGCTATGAAGAAACATATAGCAGATGGAAGAAAAGAAATAGAGAAGGTACAAAACACCACTCTTATATTCGGCTATCACCAAAGGAACAAAAAGGAGAAGAAAAGCAAAAGGTGTTTCGGTTATGAAGAAGAAACAAGTAATAAATGGTGAGAAGGAAATGAGGGCACCAGGTTCGATTGAAGAGAAAAAGATGAGAGGAGGAAGAAAACAAAAGAGAAAGAGAATACCAAGAGAGGGTTGAAGTTTTGATTTTACTACTCTCACTCAATGACCGAAAATGACAAAAGAGGAAACTAAAATGCTCCTAAAGACTTTCGGCACCTAATCATTCAAAGGCTATGGTTCATTTCAGCTCCTCACATCCACAATGCCGAATTTACCAACCGATACACCCCTAGCCGAAACTTAACTCCACCACTTCCCAAAATTCGGCCAACTTCACAACGAACATCCCCCTTCCACGATTTCCTCCTACTTTCCCTCTCCATCACCAATTTGATTTTGTTTGACCCATTCAACCTCCACCATCACCTCATGGCCACTAATTCAAACATTTTGACTCCTTCAACGCTCACCCTTGAAGTGTCCACGCCGAAACCATCATCCCTCCATCCTGACGCAAAAAGAAACTCCAAAATGCGGCATACGTGACTCGAACCTTTTCCCCCTGTTGCTCCCTTGTGACGTCACTTCCCTACAACCCAAGTGGCGTCTTCTTGCCACTTTACCACACCACTTCTTGTGTCAACAAACACAAATAATTAACCTTAAGGCCTGCCTCAGCTAACTCTACCCTAAAGTGCCTAGAAACAAAATTTTTAATAAGGCTCAAGCCTAACCCCGAGCCTTCCCGGGGCCCTCAATCATACCAGATTAACAGACAAAGCATACCAAACACGCAGAAACATAAAAAATGCAAAGCCTTTAATTCCAGGATGTTGCAATAACTATCTTTCTATTATTTAGCCTAATAATTAAAAGGTTTTGTTTTAATCTAAAATTTAACTAACTAATTTACTATGAATGCGACAGAAAGTGAAAAAAGTAATCGAATAAACCAATGAATAAAGACAATACCCAAGGAAGAATCCACCTAGACTTCAGTTATTATTTTGACTCTGAATTAAACGATTTATTCACTTGTCTTGATCCGTAGAAATCCCTAAATTATGTTAATATCTCTTTCGAGACTAAGAACAACTGACTCTAGGTTGGTTAATTGAAATCTCTTTCTAATTAAAACCACTATCGTCGCATTAACTCGATCTATGGATTACCTTATTAGATTTGACTCTAATCCAGCAGATTTATGTCATCCTATTTCTGGGGTTGCAATTAACTCCGCTTAATTATGCTAGATCTTATCTTAAACAGGGACTTTTGCTCCACTGAATAAGCACATTAAACTTGAATTAATATCCTGAAAATATTAAAGCAAGGGTTAAAAACACATAATTAAGAACAAGAACAAGTATTTATCATATAATTCAGATAATTAAATAATAAGATTCATCTAGGTTTCATCCTCCCTAGGTATTTAGGGAGTTTAGTTCATAACGTAAAAGGAAGACATCTCAGAATAAAGAAAACAACAAGACATAAAGAACCCAAAAACTTCTAAAAAACTTGATGGAGATCTTCAATCTTAGAGTGAATCTACTTCCGAGATAAATCCGACGGCTTCCTTCGAGTAATTTCTTCGTTCTACTTCGCGTCCCCCCTTTAGGTCTTCTTCTAGTATGTATTTATAGGCTTTTGAATGCTCAAAATTCCTAAAAATTTAGTTTTTCTGCGTAACAGGGAAGAAAGGTGCGAAATTGACATGGGCTGGCACATGGGCGTGTGCCCAGCCCGTGTGGATCCTGAAAACTCTAATTTTGGCCCATTTTTCGCTCCTTTTGCTCCCAAATGCTCTCCTAAGTATAGAAACATGAATTTAAGGGATTAGGAGCATGAAATTCACTGATTTTCATCATAAATCATCCTAAAATATGACAATCATGAAATTAAAATATGTTACATTTATGGTTTATAAGGTTCCCACGTAGCTTTTTCCACACTGTGTCTTTTCCACAAAACTTTCACTAGGGCTATACTTTTATTTCTCAATTGTTTAACTTCCCGAGCCAAAATCTTGATCGATTCTTCACCATAAGTCATATACGGTCTAATTTCAACCTCTAAGGGCAAAATTACATGTGAAGGGTCAGATCAATACCGTCGCAACATAGACACAAACACATCATGGATCTTTTCCAACTCCGTCAGTAAAGCCAACCGATATGCTACTGGTTCGATTCTTTCAATCACCTCATATGGCCTAAAAAAATGTGGACTCAACTTGCCTTTCCGGCCAAATTTGAGAACTTTCTCCCATGGAGATACTTTCAAAAACACTTTATCCCCACTTTGAAACTCAATCTCTTTTCTTTTCAAATCTGCATATAACTTTTGTCTGTCAGAAGCCGCTTTCAAACTATCACGAATTACTTTCACCTTTTTTTTGATTTCTCTAACTAAATCAACCCCGTGAATTTGTTTTTCGCTGAGCTCTATCCAATATAGATGAGTTCAGCACTTACGATCATACAACAATTCATACGGTGCCATCTTTATGCTTGACTGAAAACTGTTGTAGTAGGCAAATTCAACCAACGGTTGATATTTCTCCCAACTACCTTGGTACTCCAGAACACAGCATCGGAGCATGTCCTCAAGAATCTGAATTACCCTTTCGGATTGACCGTCGGTTTGCGGATGGAAAGCGGTACTAAAATTTAACTTCGTACCTAAAGCTTCTTGCAACTTCTTCCAAAACTGTGAAGTGAATCTCGGATCTCTATCTGAAATAATTTATATAGGCACCCCGTGCAATCTCATAATCTCAGCAATGTACAATTCAGCTAGCTTATCAAGCGAGTAGTCAGTACGTGTGGGTATAAAAAGAGCCGACTTCGTCAATCTATCAACAACGACACATACAACATCTTTCTTTTTCGGGGTCAAAGGCAAAGCTGTTACAAATGATGTCTCCAAATTTTCAAGGCAAAAACTATGGCGGCCAGTTCCAAATCATGCATCGGGTTATTCTTCTCATGTGGTTTCAACTGTCTCGAGGCATAAGCTATCATGTTGCCCTCTTGCATCAACACACATCCAAGTCCATTCAAAGACATGTCACTATAAATTACGAATTCTTTTCCCAGTTCATGTTGTACTAAGACCGGTGCCTCAGTCAATAAAGCTTTCAATTTCTCAAAACTTTGGTAGCATTGTTCGGACCATTTAAACTTGACATCTTTTTGCAACAATCTCGTCATAGGGGTAGCAATCATTGAAAACCTTTTGACAAACCGGCGGTAGTAACCGGCTAAGCCCAAAAAGCTTCTAACCTCGGATACATTCTTCGGTTGTTTCCTGTTCAACTATAATAGAAATCTTACTCGGATCAACTCGAATACCATCACCTGAAACAATATGCCCCAGAAATCTAACTTATCGAAGCCAAAACTCACTTTTACTAAACTTAGCATATACTTGTTTTTCTCTCAAAATCTTAAAACAGTTCTCAAATGCTCAGCATGCTCGAACTCATCTCGAGAATAAATCAGGATATCATCAATGAACACAACCACAAACCTATCTAGGTATGGTCTGAAAATCCAGTTCATCAAGTCCATAAAAATTGCAAGAGCATTCGTCAGTCCGAAAGGCATAACAAGAAATTCATAGTGCCCGTACCTTGTTCTGAAAGTGGTCTTCGGTACATCCGACTCCTTAACTCTCAACTGATAATAGCTCGATCTCAAATCTATCTTTGAAAATATTGTTGCTGATCAAACAAGTCATCAGTTCTAGGTAACAGGTACTTGTTCTTTATGGTCACTTTGTTGAGCTGTCGGTAATCGATGCACAGTCTCATAGAACCGTCTTTCTTCTTTACAAATAATTCCGGTGCACCCTAGGGAGAATAACTCGGTCTCACGAATCCCTTATCTATCAATTCTTGCAACTGAGTTTTCAATTCTTTCAATTCAGTCGGGGCCATCCTATACGGAACAATTGATATCGGTGAAGTACTAGGGAATAAATCAATACCAAACTCAATTTTTCTAATCGGAGGTAACTCTGGAAATTCCTCTGGAAATACATCTGAATATTTACATATTACTGGCACTGATTCAATAATCAATTCAGACTTTTTAGTGTTCAACACATGAGAAAGATAGGCTTCACACCCTTTTCTTATGTATTTCTGAGCCGACATAAAAGAAATCACAACAAGTAGTGTATCTGACTCATCTGATTCAACCCGAAGAATTTCACCATTTTCACATTTCAATTCAATAATTTTTCGTCTAAAATTTACTATAGCATCATGTAATGTCAACCAATCCATACCCAATATAACATCAACACATCAAATGGCAACAACATTAAGTTAGCTAGAAAACAGTGACCTCAAATTATCAAAGGATAATTCTTGCTGATAAACCGTAATATATACATATTTTAATCCCACATTTGGCATACTTTTGGATGATTTATCCCTTGAATTGTGAAATTTGATGCTCCTAATCCTTTAATTTCATGCTTTATACTTAGGAGAGCATAGGAGGATGAAAAGAACGAGAAATGGGCCAAAAATAGAGAAAATGGGCCAAAGTAAGAAATCCACACGGCCTGGAGTTCTCTACATGACCGTGCCACTTTAGCAGACTCAAACACGGCCCAAGGCTCGATTCACACGGGCGTGCCACACGGGCGTGTCCCTGCCATGACCTATTTTAATTCCACTTGGAAAAGGATACTTAGAGGCAAGGAAAGACATTTCGAAAGCCTATATAAACACTCTAAAGGGGCAACCTAAAGGAGGGCATTCAAGAGTTCGACAGAAGGCCTCTGTCAGGGCTTTTGACAGGAGCAAAGCCAGAGAGATTTGAATACAGGAGATTACTCTAAGAAAGCCAGTTGATCCATCTCAGAAGCAGGACCACATTCAAGACTGAGGATCTTCCCTTCAATTTCCTTTAGGGGGTTTTAGGGTTTTCTTTATGTTTTGTTATTTAATTTCTTCTAAGATGTATTCTTTTATAATTATGAACTAAACCTCTCAAATACCTGAGGGGGATGAAACCTAAGACGAATCTAGTTATTGTTTTCTGAACTGTATGATAAATATTTGATTTGTTCTTAATTATATGTTCTTAATTCTTGTGTTAATATTTCAGGATATTGATTCAAGTATTGATGTGCTTATTCAGAGGAGAAAAAATCCATGTTTAAGAGTAGATCTAGCATAGTTAAGCGGTGTTGATCGCACTCCTAAAAATAGGACGACGAAAATCTGTCGGATTAGGGTCAAACCTAATATGGGAGTCCACTGATCGAATTAATGCAACACTAAGGGTTTTAATTAGAAAGAGATTTCAATTAATCAACCTAGGGTTAGACGTTAGTAACCTTGAAAGAGGTATCAATATAAATTAGGGAATCCTACGGATCAAGTCAAGTGAATAAATCGTCTGGTTCAGAGTTAACTAACAAGTGAAGTCTAGGTCGATTCTTCCTCGAGTATTGTCTTAATTACTTAGTTTTCTCAAAAGTATTTTCCCTAATTCATTCTTTGTGTCTTAGCATCCTTAGTTTAGTAATTAGTTAGATAGATATCAATCTTTTTTATTTTAGGCTAGATAATAAAAAGAAAGTTAGTACTAGTACTTTTGGTTCCCTTGGGTTCGACATTCCGATCTTGCCACTAAGCTATACTACTGTTCGATAGGTGCACTTGCCTTAATTGTGGTGATAGTTAGTTTTTAGGCTCGATCATTCTTATTATAAATATTAAAGCTTTTAGACCACCATCAAGTTTTTGGCGCCGTTGCCGGGGAACTGAAATATTAGGAACGCTCAATTTTTATTACTTTATCCATTTTTCTTTTATTTAGTTATTTTTTCTAATTTTCAATTTTTGTTTTCTGATCTCTCTTTTATTTTGCTTCTGATAGGTTTTTCTAGTTTATGACTAGAAGGAACCCGTCAAGACCCTTGATTTTTGACAGTGATATAGAAGGTTCCATTCGCAAAAACCACAGAGAAATAAGGCGAAGCCTACAAGACATAGAAGAAGAGCAAAAGGACGAAACCAATACTACTGAAGAGATGGCTGATAATAATCCGCTACCTCATGTGGTTGCCGCAAATCCGGTGAATCAAAATCCTGCTCCTCGTACTATGTATGATTATGCTAAACCTAATTTAACAGGAACTGAATCAAGTATTGTTAGACCTACTATTGCTGCAAATAATTTTGAACTGAAACCTAGCACTATACAGATGATTCAACAGTTTGTTCAGTTTGATGGTTTGTAGGATGAGGATCCAAACAATCATTTAGCAGATTTTCTAGAATTATGTGATACCTTCAAAATAAATAGTGTTTCTGATGATGTCATACGCCTTCGGTTATTTCCCTTTTCGTTGAGAAACAAAGCTAAACAGTGGTTGAACTCGTTACCACGAGGATCAATCACTACATGGGAACAAATGATCAAAAAGTTCTTATTAAAATATTTTCCACCAGCCAAAACGACCAAGTTGAGGAATGATATCTCTTCTTTTGTGTAGATGGATTTAGAAACACTTTACGATACATGGGAGAGATACAAGGATCTACTAAGGAGGTGCCCTCACCATGGGTTACCCTTATGGTTACAGGTTCAAACCTTTTACAACGGTGTGAACCCCTCAACTAGGCAGCTTATTGATGCAGTCGCCGGTGGAACCCTGAACAACAAAACCCTTGAAGCGACTTACGAATTTATTGAAGAGATGTCACTGAATAACTATCGGTGGCATGTTATGATGACAAAGCCGACAAAAGATGCCAGTGTTTTCAACCTCGACGCAGTCACTATGCTATCAAACCATGTAGAGCTTTTGAATAAAAAGATTGATGGTTTGTGTAGTTCTTTGCAGGTACATCCAATAATGCAGTGCAATATGAATGGAGAAGGGATGAGCAATACAGAATATCCACCTTACAACCCGAGTGCTGAAAACGAACAAGTTCACTATATGGGTAATAATTCTAGACCTCAAAATAACCTGCATAGTAACACTTATAATCCAGGTTGGAGGAACCACCCCAATTTCTCATGGGGAGGCCAAGGAAATCAGAGACAACAACCCCTCCCAGGCTTTCAACAGCAACCCTACCCACAAAAAAAGAAGCCGAACCTTGAGGAGATGCTAACAAAATTCATCGCAGTGTCAAAAACTCGCTTCCAAAACATCGAAAAAACACTTTAAAATCAACAAGCATCGATTCAAGGGATCGAGAACCAATTGGGTCAGCTTGCTAAGTTGATCTCAGAACGACCACAAGGCAGCTTGCCAAGTAACACAGAAATTAACCCAAAAGATCAACTTCAAGCCATAACAGTTCACGATAGTGAAAGGTTAGATGAACCAGAAGAGGGGTAAGAGAATGTGGTAGAGGAAAGTAAGGTTAAGATAAGCCATGATAAGCCAAAACCGGTAATCACAGAGTATCAAACTCATGTGCCATACCCCAATGCAATGAAGAAAGACCACACAGATGAACAATTCGGTAAATTTCTCAAACTTCTAAAGAAATTACATATTAACTTACCATTTCTTGAAGCTCTTTCGCAGATGCCAGATTCAAGGAAATTTCTAAAAGAGCTTTTGAAAAACAAACGGAAGTTGGACGAGGAGTCGTATGTGGAGCTAAATGCAGTGTGCTCAGCAATTTTGCAAAATAAACTACCACGAAAATTAAAAGATCCAGGGAGTTTTACAATTCCATGTTTAATTGGTAGTTTATCTGTTGGTAATGCTTTAGCTGATTTAGGGGCAAGCATCAATGTTATGCCCTATAAAATGTTTAAACAGCTAGGTCTAGGGAAACCCAAACAAACTAGGACGAGCATTCAATTAGATGATAAAACTATAAGAATTCCTAGGGGTATAATTGAAGATGTACTCGTGAAAATTGATAAATTTATATTCCCAGTAGACTTTGTTGTTTTAGAAATGGATGAGGACAATAATATTCCTTTAATTTTAGGAAGACTCTTTTTAGCAACTGCCAGAACAAAAATTGATGCTGGTACAGGCGAACTCATACTTCGTGTAGGTGACGAAACGATCACTCTTCAGGCTCTTCACTCAGCTAGGACATCGAGTAATCAAGGTGAGAACATAAATTCTATTAATTACCATTTGGTTAAACCTTCTTTTCAAGAAGCCTCACGGAACTACACAACTGAGTCAGATCCTAGACCTCATGCCAACAAAGAAATAACTCACGAGGAACGAAGACTTCAGATCGATGAACTAGACGAGTGGAAGACACATTTCAAGGAGAAACTAGGAATACATGAAGTAGAACCAACGCCACTCCATGGGACGGCGATCAGGTATTGTTGAATAAAATAGACCCTCGAATCCCCACGTTAGACCTGAATACAAACGAAGAGATCCCTTTTGAAGTGCTGAATATCTTCCCATATGGAATAGTCGAGGTAACTAATCCTAAGTTCGACACTTTTAAGGTAAACGCTACTCGACTCGAACTATATAATGATAGTAGAACTGAATGCATGAGAAAAGATTTTCAACTCCTCAAACCACCATGATAACGCGAATGAGAGGTAAGTCTAGCTTAAGACTTTAAACGAGAGCTTCTCGGGAGGCAACCAGAGCACTAACATCATTAATGTCATATTTTCAATTTTTAGCACCTAACTCAAAACTAACCAAATTAACGAAGCGCAGGTTTTCCCTACCACACGACCTTGCACACTGCCGTGGCTATGGTCGTGTGTACATCACGAATTTGCACACTGGCGTGGCAAAGATCATGCGAAAACAGGATGAAATTTTTCCCAAGCCACGGGCTCCGATAAAATGCCACGGCTGTGTGATACGACCGTGGACGATCCTGATTTATCAACATGGGCATGGTGAACACTAGACCGACGTGGGAGAAATGAATGAAGCACAACACGGGAGTGCGATCGGCCGTGTGACCCAACACGCCCGTGGTACACGGGCGTGGGAAGCCACCAGATCCCTATTTCTATATAAACCCCCTTTTCTGGACACTTTCCCCACCAAACCCCTTTCCTCTCAACCCCAGCCACCATAGTTTTTCTTTCTTTTTCACCATTCTTACCACTATCACTCAATGCCCAAAGGCAAGGCCAACACTACCATTCCCATGTCGAAGAACCAAAAGGACCCTAGCACAGTCTCCCCATGTGAGACCGATTTACATGAGTTCATGCTGGCCGCTTCATTGACCCGACAAGCCAAGGACATTTGAGTCCATTTAAATTTTCTTTTTCTTTTCTCTTCTCCTTTATTTTCCTTCCCTTTATCTTTCTTGTCTTTAATTTTATTCTTACATTTTGTTTTCTTTGATTTAGGTTCTAAAGGTTGTCAGGGAATCACTAGACCACAACCTTAAAAATCACACCCACCTTGCGAACCATCTAACAATAAGGACTTTTTAGTCCATTAATCTTTTCTTTTAATTTTATTTTACTTTTTACACTCTTTCTCTTTATCTTTCTTGTCTTTGAATACATAATTAGTATATTTTGAATTATTCTTATTATTTCCTGGCTATTTCTTCACGAGTTACCCAATTTCTTCATCTAGCACAGTGATTGTTGGCGGCCACCATACCACCACCAGAGACGCCTCCTCCAACTTATCTTTCACCTACGAATCAAATTTCTACACTTCCAACTCAAGGAATCCATCAAAAATTTAGGAAGTTTCACTTCTCGCTATCTCTTATGATTTCATGCTATATATCTTTATACATTGAGGGTAATGTACATCTTAAGTGTGGGGGGTGATTTCTAAAAGTTCCCAACTTTTTGCATTATTCTCAAATCCCTGAATTTTTTTTTTCTTTTCTCATACCACCATTAGAAAAATTCTGATTGACTTATAATTTTTATTGATATGTCTTTAATTAAAACATAGGCGATTGTGCATTGATTGTTTAAACTTGAAGGCTTTAGAGAATCAAGCATGACGAGTTGATTTTTGAAAATTAAAAATTTGTTATTTCCCCAAAGTTTAGGTATTATCTTTAAATTTAAAGTTCACAGGGTTGACATCAAAAACCAATAATTTCTATGAGATTTTGAGCCTTTAGAGCATACATTCTTTCGTGCTCACTTTTATTGTTATTTAAGTGAGTTAATATTGATCTGTTATTCTAGAACGTGCTTTGATTATACATGTCAAGACCACACATTTGATTTGATATACTGAGATGATAAAGGCACCTAGGATTTAACCCACTTACTTCCCAAAAGGCCTACTTTCATGTTTAACCCTTAGTGAACCCCATTGAGCCTAACAATCCATTCATTGATTTACCCTTAATATTAACCCAAGACTTACTCTTTTTGATTCATAAAGAATTGTTTTTTTTCCTATTAACCTTTTTATCGAGATTTGAATTGAGAAGTTGCCTCACTATGTTTTCCATTTCAGTTGTTAAATTATTATTATTGTATTTTGATTTGTTCTTAAATTTTTTTTTGAAAGTATATCCATTATTAGTTCTATGTTTTTATGAGCTTAAACAATAAATCTCACATCTTTAGAAGAAGCTCTTATTATTAATGTAATTGTAAGACCCAAATTTTGCCCGGGCCCATCAAAATGATAAAACAAAAAAGGAACAATAAATAAAAATAAAGCCCAAATAGTCCAATGTCCATTTACAAAATAATTCCGGAGCCCAACTAAAAAAGGCCCGAAACCCCAATTACAAAACCTTCAACCAACCCAATTACAAATTAGCCTGATTAAAATCAAAGCCCAACTACCCTAACCTAGCCCAGTCCACAACAGCCCATTGTCAGAAAACAGCAGCACAAGAAAACCTTAGGCGCCGCACTAACGGTTCGTCTGCCACCACGCGCCACGCATCGTTTCGGCTTCCTATGCGCGTCATTCCCCGTGCCCACGCCCCTGACGCTTGGAGCTTCCCCAAGCGCTTCGGCCTCCACCGTTCACACCATCGCCCATGCCCTACAAAGCAAACAGGCAGCAACAGAAATAGAGAAGCAAAGAAATATGGAACAAAATAGTTGAATAATAAGAGGGCATTGTGTATTTGGCTATAAATCCATTCAAAATCATTGTCATCGGGGGTTTTTTTTTGGTAAAAAAAAAAGGCATGATTAGAAATAAGAAAGCAAAAAGATTAAAAGTCGATTTCTTTTTCTTTAAAAATCATCAAAAGTCAGGAGAAAAGATTAACAAGATGGATCTTTTTTTTCAGTTATTACTTACAATTGTCTTAGTATTAATTTTTTTTACTTCGAATTTCTGTAAATAAATAAACAAAATCGGAAAAGAAGGGAGAAAGAAATCTTACCAAAGCTCCATGGTTGAGGCGTCGAAATATCTTTTCTCTGGCGTCACAACTTGGACCGAGGAAGAGATCGCAGGCTCTTTTTACGAAAAAACAAGGGAGAAATCAAAATAGAGGATAATAGTTTCAAAAAAAAAAGGGTGGATTTTGTAGTTTTTTGTTCTTTTTTACTTTCTGTTGTTGAATATTACTTTGTTTTCATCTATTTCTCTTTTAAAATTTCGCAAACGAAATAATAATCAAGAAGGGGGGAGACGAACCTAAACCGGGGCCATCGTCGGAGCCTTTCCTCCGCCTTCGAAGCCAGATTGAAAGTGGGGGGCTTCTCTTCTCTGTGGTTTGAATTCTACCCTCATACGAACTCGAAAATCGGGCTACGGCCCACCTCGCGAACCGTCGGCCACCGTACGGTGTGGCGGTGCGATGTGCGGCTAAAGGGGAGCCCAATCGACTGGGGGAGATGAAGGAGAAGGGAGAGCAGGGGCGAGAGATGAGAAGTTTTAAAATCTATTTTTTTTTATAAAAAGAAGAAAAGGGGGTTGTAAAATCAGAAATAAAAATGGGTTTGAAAATATTAAATGAGACAGCTGGTGGGGGGGCCATGAATGCGCATGTACCTACTTTAAAAAGGGGTTATTTTCCGCTTCAGTCCCTCTTATTTTCAGAGCATGACAATAAGGAGCTTTCTTTCGGATTTACCCCAATGTTCTATTTCAATTCAATTTTCGTCCCTTTTGGGCTATTTTCTCCTATTTATTTTTTAAATTGCTTTTAACTTCATCACTACATTGCATTCAGCATTACATTTATACTATGTTTCTATTTTTATTGATTATTACCTAATCGTTATTTCTATTATTATTATTATTATCAAGCTATTACTATTAATATTTAGTCTTGTTTATTTACCGTTGTTATACTACTTTCATTTTTGTATTTTATTTCTTTATATTCGTTTATAACTTCATGTTCATTTTTGCTACTGTCACTATCATACTCATTATTATTATTTACTTTATATCTAATGCCATTATTACATTATATTTTGTTCTATAAGTTATTATTATTATATTTCTTAGTCATCATTGATATTACTATTAGTATTTTCATTATTATAGTTTTTATTACTCCATTTTATCACTAATATTATACATATACATATATATGTTTATTATTCATTATTTTATTTTGTTTAATATTATTTTTTTCCCACATATTAGTTATCAGATTATACCTTTTTAAAGATTCCACACATTATATAATATTATAATATGTCATATTTTGTAGAAAATACATATTTATGTTGAAAAAACAAGTTTTATATATATTGTTCATATTGTTAGATATTTTTATTTAAAACCATTATATATTATTTTCATTTTATACATTGTTTACACTGTTTTATATCATATGAATGTCTCTTTTCATTATTCAAACTTGCATGAGATATGTTTATATTTTTTTCATTGTTTATTGTATTTGTCTATACTTCATCGCATATTGGTAATCGCTCTAGTATAGGAATTCTTGTTTGTTGCATTCCTCATTATTATTTCCTCATTGCCTATCTTAAATGTTAGCATATTATAATTGTTTTCAACATACATGTTTGATAATGTAAATGCAATATCGTCGCATGGATTATTGTTACAAATACACTTTTTACAAAATTAACACGTTGCTTAAAGTTCTCTTAAATGAGGCAATATTTGTATGTTTAGAAGTACGAAAAATTACATCCTAACGGGTTGGGTGTTGAGTTTTTCATTAGACTAAATACTCAAGTACCCTTCTTTTACATATTTTGAAGATCAAAGATGATCTCAATGTCAGAGTATAAAGGTGTTATATCCTAACGTGTTCGGTATGATACTTTCATTCCTTTGAAACGGGATAATCTTGAGATTCAATCCCAATTTAACGAATTCTTTTTTTTATATTTTTACCCTAGATATTTTCAAGTTTTCCACATTAGGACATTGATCAATCAATTTGGTACCGATTTTGGGCGTTGCGAGGGTGCTAATCCTTCCTCGCACGTAACCGACTCCCGAACCCGTTTTCTCAAATTTTCGTAGACCAAAAACACTATTTTAGTAAATCAAAATGTTTTATTAAAACAAAGGTGATCCGATCACACCTAAGTAAAGATCGGTGGCGACTTTCTATTTTTAAAGTCGATTCCCGTGTCGTCAAAAAAATGGCTACGACAGCTTGGCGACTCCACTGGGGACCCCGAGAGTCAGGCCATAAATTGATTAATTTTTGTCCTTTTGATTGAAAACTTGAAAAATTGTTTTTTTAAAAAAAAAATCATGTTTCTTCTAAAGCATTTGTTTGTGCTATAATTGCAATAATGTCGAGTCTCATAATACTTGCATTTACATTGCAAGACCGTTGTGGTCACACCTTTAAGTGGAGTAAGAAACTAAGCCTTCGTGAGGTTTTCACCTCCGCATGGGCTAGTGGATTGCTTCCGGGATATATTCGTACCTATATGCTTCGTGAGGTTTTCACCTCCGCATGGCCATAGGGAAATGTATCCCCCTGAACCGAACTCGGTCCATATGAGCCTATAATGGGCGAGGATTGAGGAATCTGCTGGTTCAGGTACCCCTCTTTAGAACTGAACCCCATGTAGAAGCCCTAGAGCCTACCCTAGGCAGAATGTCGAAATAGTTACTCAGATAAGTGTTTGATGATATTTTACTTGTTTCAATTATGCAATACTGACTTTCTTGATAAAGTAGAGGACAATGCGGCTGTGCGCGCTTGGTCAGAAAAGTTGCAGTTGGAAAAAGGAGATAGCTTAGTTGAAGGTCATACGTTGGAGCTGAGGGACTTCACTCGTGTTAGCGTGACACAAAATGAGCTTCAAGAGTTGCGAGATATCTGGACCCATTGGGAAGATGAAGCTAAACAGATATTCTACCACCGCTATGGTGATATCTCTCACTTATTGGATGTTAAGATAGATAAACACCTGTTTCGAGCTATGGTCCAGTTTTGGAATTCCACATATAGTTGCTTCACTTTTGGGAAAGTGGATTTGGTGCCAACAGTAGAAGAATATACCACTTTACTTCGTAGTCCCGGGATACATGTTGACAAGGTTTATATTAGGCCTGCCTATGTCCCTCCTTTGGTGAAGAAATTGATGAAAATTACGGGAATGAGTGAACAGTGGATCTCAACCAAGATTCAACAGAAAGGTGAAGGGAGATGTATTCCTTGGGTAAATTTAAGGGATCTGATTTTGATGCACCCTGATGTGAGGAGGAAGGTTGATATCTTCGCCTTAGGCCTCTACGGACTAGTCATCTTCCCAAAAGCCCTAAGACACATAGATGAAGCAATGATGGATTTGTTCGATCGATTGGATAAACAAGTTATACCTGTCCCAGCAATTCTTGCAGAGACTTTCAGATCATTAAATGCATGCAGAAGAGCAGGAGAAGGAAGGTTTATCGGATGCGCACAGCTATTAATGGTATGGTTTTATGGGCATTTTTGGAAGATGGATAAAGTCTCTTATCGACCCTTTTATAAGGATTATTCACCGATAAAGGAGGAAGTGGCCGTGTCAAGACGAGAAGATATAACGGAAGAAGGATGGAGGACAATTCTTCAGAATCTTCAGGAGGGAGACATTGAGTGGAGAGCTCCATGGATGGTGCCTGGAGAGATCCTTTACAGGTGCGGAGACTTTAATTGGGTCTCTCTACCCGGAATTTGGGGAGTCATCGGATATGCTCCTCTGCTAGCAACAAGACAATACCAGTCTAGACAGTTCGTGCCAGCAACACATGGGTTGGATCGAAGCGAATTCTCTTATATAGGAGAAAGTTATAAAAAGAAGATTAAGGAAGTTGCGAATGCTTGGAAGCAAACCCATCGGATGAAGAGGTTGACTGTGGGTGAAACAGCGACTTCTGAGTATAAAGTGTGGCTAAACAAAAGAATCAACAATAATATCTCGGGACCAGGTTCAGATAATGCTCAATCTATGGAGGAACGTTTGCAAATGATACCAACAGAATTAGAAATTATAAAGCAAGATTTTTTACAGCGGAATTCAGAGCTCGAGAAGAAAATTGAGCAGTTGTAGGAGGAGAAGATGCTTTTGAAATTGGATGTAGAGATACAGAAATCATAAGTAGAAAAGGTAAGAAAAGGGAAGAGCAAAACTGAAGAAGGGTTGGATAGCCTAAAGAGGGACTACAAAAAGATGCGTCTCTCGATGAGAACTGCAGGGCTAGGAAAGACTTCAGGTCAATGGCGACAAGAGTTACAAGAAGAAAGAGCTAAGGCCGAGCAATGGGAAAGGAAATTTCAAGAAATGAAGGCTCAGAAGGAGATCCTAGAAAAGCAAGTGTCAGAAGGCCAAAATAGAAGAAATGAATTGAAGACTAGAGTGGCGGAGTTGGAAAGGTCCTTAAATCATTATCGAAATCGCAATTCGGTGATAGAATTAAAGGCAAGCTTGAGTAGAATCGAAGAAATGGAAAAGAAGACCGAAGAGTTAGAAGTGGCACTGCAAGATTGTCAGAATTATATTGGGTACTTGAAAGAGAGTAAGGAGCAACAGAAGGAGGAGTTACATAAGGCCCAAAAGCAAATTGAAAATAGGGACTATCTCATGAGAGAGGCCATAAATCAAATTCGAGAGGTGGCCGAACACTTGCAAATTTTGGCAGCGGAGGCGGAGGTATTAAGTGTGCGGCACGAGTCACGGACAAGCCGATGACAGGAGTTGGCTTCGTTACTCCGAAAGATTAAGGATCTAGGCGCTAAGGCCAAACCATATCTGTAATCTGTTTTATGTAAAGAGCTTTGTTTTCTAAGAAAGTTTCCTATGGGGAATTGAATCAGAGTTGACACCTTTTTGCATTCATTTGCATTGCATTTCAAGCATGTACATTATATCACATCACATCATATGCATTTAAAACCATTGAAAGAGCCCAATAAGTTGAATTTATAACAAAAGAAAAGAGAGGAAGAGAAAGAGAAATCTGGGAGCATTAGCAACCCTTGAGACTCACTACTTGGGTAGGAAGGAAGTTACCCTTAAGACTGACTGTCAGCCGATAATTAGCTTCTTTGATAAGGTAGTAAATAATAAACCGTCTAGGGTGAGAGGAACTAATTTCGCAGATTACGTAACAAGCATAGGAGTAAATGCGGTCTTTGAGCACATAAAAAGGGTCCTCTAATTCAACTGCGAACTCACTGTCGAGACTTGCCAGTCTGTTATAGGAATGCCCGGCAGACCAATGGACAATAACTACATGAGGCAATTTGGAGAAGGTAGTAGGAGAGTTCGCCAAACCATCAGCAATCAACGAAGCCCAAATTACAGGCCAGGACCATATAGAAGGGGGAGAATGCCATCGCCAACAGGAAGGCCCATCCCAGAAAATGTTGGAATCTCTAGTGCTGAAGCTATGTTCCATGATCACACTATCCACACAAGAAGAACGGGCCCCATCCCGTTACTTGGATTAAGAACGGTCAGCAATGACGAATTTAATCGTCGATAACAAGAAATGCTCAGCTACAGGCACGATATGCTGTTAACGCAGTGGAATACCTCACCTCGTTTTCAGCCAGCTGTACAATTTGGTTGGAAAACTTTGATGACCTTGACAGCAGGAGGTGGTTGCCAGAAGAACATGCTGTTCGAAAAGATTTCATGCTATGGGCACAAAATAGAATTGAAACAAGCATTGAGGACCTTATTTATGTCAGTCAACAAATGGGGTGGACCTTTTCTAACAACCAAGACGGAGGGCCATACCAAAACTACACACCGAGGTAAACTTTTGGGAACAGGCAGATCCATGAGTAATGGAGGTCCGTCACACCGGAAGAAACAGAAAGGAGTTGCGACAGGCAACTACGGAGAAGGATAGAAGCTATCGTCATTACAAACGACAGTAGCACTGAAGATAGCTCAGGATCAGAAGAAGAGTGGGGTCAGGATGGAGCACAACGACCCCAATCAAATAGAAATGATTAAAGAGTGGGTTGTTGAAGACTCACTAAGGAGAGATAGTTTGCGAAGCATACTGAAAAGGGACTTTAGAGAGTCAGTATAAATGTGGTTGACAAGTAAAGAAGTTTCAATGATACGCCCTTGTCCCCCTGGATTCATTTTGAACAATTGGACTATTGTGGATCTTCTTGTAGTTTCTAAGTCCTCTCCAAAGTAATGCTCAGTGTTAACTCTCTTTTTGTATGCCCCTAAGTAATAGTGGGATCCTTTTGTAAGAACTTATGTTTGAACTTTATCATTTGAATGAACATTAATGGAGATGCATTTTGTCATAGTTCTTTCATTCTCGCTAACTTCATAATTGCCCCCTTTTCTCACCACCTGTCCTTACATGTACCTCACATCATGCCATAACATTATGTTTGTTTGGTTTTAATACTTTGATGCTCCTCTACAGTTTTCTTTTCCATTCATCTTTCAGGTGCTCAGATATCAACGACATGAACAATCCCATTACAAGACCTAAGATCGATTTCGAGAAAGCTATTTGTTTAGGAGAATGCGAAGCTGAGGAAAATGCTGAAAATTATGTCTCGTCCCCTGACTTACTAAGAATGGTAGAACAAGAAGATAAACAGATTCTGCCCTACCAAGAATCTGTTGAGACAGTAAATTTGGGAAGTGAAGAAAAGAGGCAAGAAGTGAAGATAGGGACCTCCATTTCAGAGAACACCAAGCATGATTTGATCGCCTTGCTTCATGAGTACAAAGATGTATTTGCATGGTCGTATCAGGACATGCCAGGTTTGAACGAGGATGTAGTGGTCCACAGACTCCCACTGAAGCCAGAATGCAAACCTATTCAACAGAAGTTAAGACGAATGAGACCTGAAATGCTTTTAAAGATAAAAGAAGAAGTCAAGAAACAATTTGATGCTGGCTTCCTGCAAGTCTCCAAATATCCGAAATGGGTGGCTAATATAGTCTCAGTACTGAAGAAAGACGGGAAGGTGCAAATGTGCGTAGATTATCGCGACCTGAATCGAGCAAGTCCTAAAGATAATTTTCCCTTGCCACACATCGATACGTTGGTGGATAATATAGCAAAACATTCGTTGTTTTCTTTCATGGATAGATTTTCGGGTTATAATCAGATAAAGATGGCCCCCGAGGATATGAAAAAAACCATCTTCGTGACGATGTGGGGAACATTCTGCTACAAGGTGATGCCATTCAGATTAAAGAATGCCGGGGCAACCTATCAGAGGGCTATGGTAATGATGTTGCATGACATGATGCACAAAGAAATAGAAGTTTATGTCGATGATATGATTGCCAAATCTTGGGGGGAAAGAGAACATGTTGAGAACGTCAGGAAATTGTTCGAAAGACTAAGAAAGTTCCGGATGAAGCTTAATCCAGCCAAGTGTGCGTTTGGGGCTACCTCGGGAAAATTACTAGGCTTCATCGTCAGTGAGAGAGGTATTGAGGTTGATCTAGATAAGATAAAAGCCATACAAGAACTACCGCCTCCGCGCACACAAAAAGAAGTCAGGGGATTTTTAGGGAGGTTGAACTACATCGCTCGATTCATTGCTCAACTTACCAGCCAGTGTGACCCAATTTTTCGACTCCTTCAGGAACACAATCCTGGAGAATGGAACGATGAGTGCCGAATGGCTTTCGACAAGATAAAACAGTATTTGTCTAACCCTCCGGTGCTAGTACCGCCAACTCCCAGGAGACCATTAATATTGTATCTGACTGTGTTCAAGAACTCAATGGGTTGCGTACTGGGGCAACATAATGAGTCAGGGAAAAGAGAGAGGGCGATTTATTACCTCAGCAAGAAGTTCACAGAGTATGAAGCAAAGTATCCGTCAATTGAAAAATTCTGTTGTGCTTTGGTCTGGGTAGTTCGGAGGCTCAAATAGTATATGCTGTATCATACGACGTGGTTAATTTCCAAACTGGACCCAATAAAGTACATGATGGAATCACCTGCACTCTCAAGAAGAATGGCACGATGGCAGATCCTACTGTCAGAGTACGACATCATCTATGTGAATCAAAAGTCGATAAAAGGGAGCGCAATAGCCGACTTCTTAGCAACTCGAATGACAAAGGAATACGAGCCATTGAGATTTGACTTCCCAGATGAAGACTTGATGTGCATTACACAAGAAGAATGTGAGTCGTCAAAAGAGAAATCATGGAAGATGAGCTTTGATGGTGCATCAAATGCATTGGGGAATGGGATTGGAGCAGTCTTAGTGTCACCAGAAGGGAATCATTATCCATTCACTACCAGATTAAATTTCTTCTGTACCAATAACATAGCGGAATACGAGGCTTGCATCATGGGACTTCGTGCAGCTATTGAACGAGACATCAAAATCCTAGAGGTATACGGAGATTTAGCGCTGGTGATTTACCAAATCCGTGGAGATTGGGAAGTGAGAGATTCAAAGTTAATCAAATATCGCGATCTCGTGACAGAGCTAATCAAAGAATTTGAAGAAGTAACCTTTAATTACTTCCCACGAGAAGAAAACCAATTGGCTGATGCTTTAGCCACTCTGGCTTCAATGTTCAAAGCAAACCGAAAAACAGAAATAATACCTCTCTAGATGAGCATATATGAGGCCCCTGCGCATTGTTTTAGCATTGAAAAAAAAAGCAGATGGACAGTCATGGTTCCATGACATCTTAGAGTATGTCAAGAATCAAAGGTACCCCGAACAAGCAAATGAGAACAACAAAAGAACAATCAAAAGAATGGCGGTGGATTTGTTCTTGATGGGGACATCCTATACAAAAGAAGAAAGGATCAAGTGCTCTTGAGGTGTGTGGATACTACTGAAGCCAGAAAAATACTCGAAGATGTCCATGAAGGAGTTTGTGGAACGCATGCTAATGGTTTCACTATGGCTAGGCAGATTATGAGACTCGGTTATTACTGGCTGACAATGGAAAGCGACTGTATTAGTTACATGCAAAAGTGCCATAAATGTCAAGTTTACAGCGATAGAATTCATGCGGCACCTTCGCCCCTTCATGTCATGACTTCTCCGTGGCCCTTTTCTATGTGGGGCATGGACGTTATAGGGCCAATTTCCTCAAAGGCTTCTAATGGACATCGATTTATTTTCGTGGTCATAGATTATTTCCCAAAATGGGTAGAAGCCACTTCGTTTGCTAATGTGACAAAGACCGCAGTTTGCAGGTTCTTAAAAAAGGAGATCATATGTCGATATGGTTTGCCTGAGAGAATCATTTCAGATAATGCTTTGAATCTAAACAACAAGGTGATGAAGGAAGTGTGTGAGCAATTTCAAATAAAGCATCATAATTCCTCACCCTATCGCCCAAAGATGAATGGAGCAGTAGAAGCGACTAACAAAAATATCAAGAAGATTATTGGGAAAATGACCTAGACATATAAAGATTGGCACGAGAAGTTACCATTTGCTTTGTGTGCATATCGCACATGTGTGCGAACCTCTACGGGGGCAACTCCTTTCTCTCTGGTCTACGGAATGGAAGCTGTGCTGCCCATTGAAGTTGAGATCCCATCTCTACGAGTCTTAAAGGAGTCAGAACTAGAAGAATCAGAATGGGTTCGAGCTCGATATGACCAGCTAAATCTTATCGAGGAAAAACGCTTGAAGGCAATTTGTCATGGACAAATGTACCAGAAGAGAATGATCAATGCCCATGACAAGAAGGTGCGACCAAGAGAATTTCGCGAGGGAGAACTCGTACTAAGAAAGATTCTCCCAATTCAAAAAGACTTTCGAGGAAAGTGGGCACCAAATTGGGAAGGACCATATGTCGTAAAGAAGGCCTTCTCGGGTGGAGCTTTGATTCTCACTGAGATGGATGGGAAAGAGGTACCAAATCCAGTGAACTCAGATGCCGTGAAGAAGTACTACACCTGAAAAAAAGAAAAGAAAAGAGAAAAGAAAAACCACCATGACGAAAACCCGAAAAGGGCGTCTTAAAAAAAATCAGGATGAAAACCCGAAAAGGGCGTCTTGATAAACAAAAGATATTAGGATGAAAACCTGAAAGAGCATCCTAATGAAGGGGGTCAGCTTAAGGAGCAAGGTGACTTGAATAGAGAGTCAAATGGCGAGATTATAATATTCGAAGCAAACTCGGAAGCTCAAAATCTTCTACACAAGAAGTTTTGCTCAAAAAGATCCAGGATGAAGAAACGTGGAAAGTTCATGCGTGGGATATCCAGAGCATTTGTGACGATCGAATCTGCTTCTTTTTCTTTATAATGTTTTCTTTATTGAACTATTCCTTGTTTCGCTTTTGAAAAAAAATACATCCCTTTCATACCTACTGTGTCATTTTTATGCATCTTGTGTATGGTTTATTTAAACGATAAATAGTGAAATGGCATACTCTAAACAAAAGGAATGTCGAGCATTACCTGGATGAGAATTTGGTAAGTACAAGAGCCTCAAAGCAAGGACAAAGTTCAATAGGGGGCAAGAGGGTGATATACGAGAAACACAGATTACTCGTAAAGCTTGAGGACGGGTACAAAACCTGAGAGGAAAGTCAAGAATCGAAGCAATGAGTACAGGTCATCATGAAAGTTGTAACGAAAAGGGATACATGACAAACAAACCCAGGGCGCATGGCATAATCATATAGGCATAAAAGCATTTAAGACAAGCACGTGCATATCATGATAATATCGCGCATGACACATACAGGTACACCAGCAAAGCAAGAAGTTTTGACGGTAGCTGTACCGAACCAAGGAGAAAGAAGATATCCGAGTTCCACCAAATGATACGTGTCAATTACTGTTTTCCAAATATAAACTCATAATACGAGAGGTGAGTTGAGCCTCAGGTTATACACTGAGGTGTTTTTCAATTTCTGTTCAAATATCAACTCATAATACGAGAGGTGAGTTGAGCCTCAGGTCACACGCTGAGGTGTTTTTCATTTTTTATTTTCCAAATATCAACTCATAATACGAGAGGTGAGTTGAGCCTCAGGTCACACCCTAAGGTGTTTTTTCAATTTCTTTTCAAAATATCAACTCATAATACGAGAGGTGAGTTGAGCCTCAGGTCATACCCTGAGGTGTTTTTCAATTTCTATTCAAATATCAACTCATAATACGAGAGGTGAGTTGAGCCTCCAGTCACACGCTGAGGTGTTTTTCTTTTTTTATTTTCCAAATATCAACTCATAATACGAGAGGTGAGTTGAGCCTCAGGTCACACCCTGAGGTGTTTTTCAATTTCTGTTCAAAATATCAACTCATAATACGAGAGGTGAGTTGAGCCTCAGGTCACACCCTGAGGTGTTTTTTAAATTCTGTTTTTCAATTTCTGTTTAAATCAACTCATATTGCGAGAGGTGAGTTGAGCCTCGGGTCACATGTCGAGGTATTTTTAATTTCTGTTTTTCAATTTCTGTTCAAAATATCAACTCATAATACGAAAGGTGAGTTGAGCCTCAAGTCTCACCCCGAGTTTTTTTTTTTAGATTCTGTTTTTCAATTTCTGTTTAAATCAACTCATAATATGAGAGGTGAGTTGGGCCTCGGGTCGTATGTCGAGGTATTTTTAATTTCTATCTTTTAATTTTGGTTCAAAAAAATTCAACTCATAATACGAGAAGTGAGTTGGGCCTCGGGTTACGCACGCTGAGGTATTTTTAATTCCTGTTTGAAGATGTTTGAGGAAGACGAAGACCAATAAGTCAAGGCCTGGCCAAGACCGGGCAAAATTGGTTCTTCTCTTGTCTTTGCTCTATTCTCGTTCCCGACAATGAGCAAAGAGGGGCAGCTGTAAGACCCAAATTTTGCCCAGGCCCTCAAAATGATAAAACAAAAAAGGAACAATAAATAAAAATAAAGCCCAAATAGTCCAATGTCCATTTACAAATTAATTCCGGAGCCCAACTAAAAAAGGCCCGAAACCCAAATTACAAAACCTTCAACCAACCCAATTACAAATTAGCCCGATTAAAATCAAAGCCCAACTACCCTAACCTAGCCCAGTCCACAACAGCCCATTGTCAGAAAACAGCAGCACAAGAAAACCTTAGGCGCCGCACTAACGGTTCGTCTGCCACCATGCGCCACGCGTCGTTTCGACTTCCCACGCGCATCGTTCCTCGTGCCCATGCCCCTGACGCTTGGAGCTTCCCCAGGCGCCTCAGCCTCCACCGTTTACACCATCGCCCATGCCCTGCAAAGCAAACAGGCAGCAACAGAAACAGAGAAGCAGAGAAATATGGAACAAAATAGTTGAATAATAAGAGGGCATTGTGTATTTGGCTATAAAGCCATTCAGAATCATTGTAATCGGGGGTTTTTTTTGGTTAAAAAAAAAGGCATGATCAGAAATAAGAAAGCAAAAAGATTAAAAGTCGATTTCTTTTTCTTTAAAAATCATCAAAAGTTAGGAGCAAAGATTAACAAGGTGGATCTTTTTTTTTCAGTTATTACTTACAATTGTCTTAGTATTATTTTTTTTTTTACTTCGAATTTCTGTAAATAAATAAACAAAATCGGAAAGGAAGGGAGAAAGAAATCTTACCAAAGCTCTATGGTTGAGGCGTCGGAATATCCTTTCTCCGGCGTCAGAACTTGGACCAAGGAAGAGATCGAAGGCTCCTTTTACAAAAAACAAGGAAGAAATCAAAATAGAGGATAACAGTTTCAAAAAAAAAGGGGTGGATCTTGTAGTTTTTTGTTCTTTTTTACTTTCTGTTGTTGAATATTACTTTGTTTTCATCTATTTCTCTTTTAAAATTTCGCAAACGAAATAATAATCAAGAAGGGGGGAGACGAACCTAAACCGGGGCCATTTTCGGAGCCTTTCCTCCGCCTTCGAAGCTAGATTGAAAGTGGGGGGCTTCTCTTCTCTGTGGTTTGAATTCTACCCTCGGACGAACTCGAAAATCGGGCTACGGCCCACCTCACGAACCGTCGGCCACCGTACGGTGTGGCGGTGCGATGGACGGCCAGAGGGGAGCCCAATCGACCGGGGGAGATGAAGGAGAAGGGAGAGCGGGGGCGAGAGATGAGAAGTTTTAAAATCTGTTTTTTTTTTTGATAAAAAGAAGAAAAGGGGGTTGTAAAATCAAAAATAAAAATGGGTTTGAAAATATTAAATGAGACAGCTGGTGGGGGACCATGAATGCGCATGTACCTACTTTAAAAAGGGGTTATTTTTCGCTTCAGTCCCTCTTATTTTCAGAGCATGACAATAAGGAGCTTTCTTTCGGATTTACCCCAATGTTCTATTTCAATTCAATTTTCGTCCCTTTTGGGCTATTTTCTCCTATTTATTTTTTAAATTGCTTTTAACTTCATCACTACATTGCATTCAGCATTACATTTGTACTATGTTTCTATTTTTATTGATTATTACCTAATCGTTATTTCTATTATTATTATTATCAAGCTACTACTATTAATATTTAGTATTGTTTATTTACCGTTGTTATACTACTTTCATTTTTGTATTTTATTTCTTTATATTCGTTTATAACTTCATGTTCATTTTTGCTACTGTCACTATCATACTCATTATTATTATTTACTTTATATCTAATGCCATTATTACATTATATTTTGTTCTATAAGTTATTATTATTATATTTCTTAGTCATCATTGATATTACTATTAGTATTTTCATTATTATAGTTTTATTACTCCATTTTATCACTAATATTATACATATACGTATATATGTTTATTATTCATTATTTTATTTTGTTTAATATTATTTTTTTCCCACATATTAGTTATCAGATTATACCTTTTTAAAGATTCCACACATTATATAATATTATAATATGTCATATTTTGTAGAAAATACATATTTATGTTGAAAAAATAGGTTTTATTTATATTGTTCATTTTGTTAGATATTTTTATTTAAAACCATTATATATTATTTTCATTCTATACATTGTTTACATTGTTTTATATCATATGAATGTCTCTTTTCATTATTCAAACTTGCATGAGATATGTTTATATTTTTTCATTGTCTATTGTATTTGTCTATACTTCATCGCATATTGGTAATCGCTCTAGTATAGGAATTCTTGTTTGTCGCATTCCTCATTATTATTTCCTCATTGCCTATCTTAAATGTTAGCATATTATAATTGTTTTCAACATACATGTTCGATAATGTAAATGCAATATCGTCGCATGGATTATTGTTACAAATACACTTTTTTACAAAATTAACACGTTGCTTAAAGTTCTCTTAAATAAGGCAATATTTGTATGTTTAGAAGTACGAAAAATTACATCCTAACGGGTTGGGTGTTGATTTTTTCGTTCGACTAAATACTCAAGTACCCTTCTCTTACATATTTTGAAGATCAAAGATGATCTCAATGTCAGAGTATAAAGGTGTTATATCCTAACGTGTTGGGTATGATACTTTCATTCCTTTGAAACGAGATAATCTTGAGATTCAATCCCAATTTAACGAATTCTTTTTTATATTTTTACCCTAGATATTTTTAAGTTTTCCACATTAGGACATTGATCAATCAATTTGGTACCGATTTTGGATGTTGCGAGGGTGCTAATCCTTCCTCGCACGTAACCGACTCCTGAACCCGTTTTCTCAAATTTTCGTAGACCAAAAACACTATTCTAGTAAATCAAAATGTTTTATTAAAACAAAGGTGATCCGATCACACCTAAGTAAAGATCGGTGGCGACTCCCTATTTTTAAAGTCGATTCTCGTTTCGTCAAAAAAATGGCTACGACAGTAATTTTTCATTATTAGTCTATTTTTCTAGTTAGGTGATCACTGGAATCAGAGTCTTAAAATTTATAAAGAGAATGATCGAACCTGCAAACTAACTCTGACAACGATTAAAGGCAAGTGTACCTATCGAACAGTAGTATAGCTTAGGCAAGACCGGATTGTCGAACCCAAAGGAACTAAAAGTACTAATACTAACCTTCTTTTTATTTTCTAGCCTAAAATAAGTGAAGTTGTTTAGACTTAACTACTACTAAGCTAAATACGCAAAGACAAAAAGAATGAATTGGGAAATAACTTGAGGGAAGACTCAGTTGATTTAAGACGATACCCTCAGGAAGAATCCACATAGACTTCACTTGTTATCTAACACTGAACCATACGATTTATTCACTTGACTTGATCCGTAGGACTCCCTAATGTATATTAAACCCTCTCTCGAGGCGAATAACGTCTAACCCTAGGTTATTTAATGGAAATCTCTTTCTCACTTAATAACCCCCTAGAATAGCAGTAAATCAATCTATGGGTTCCCATATTAAGTTTCACCCTAATCCAGGAAATTCTCGTCACCCTATATCTAGGCGCGTGAACGACTCCACTTTAATTATGCTAGATCTATTCTTGAGCAGGGACTTTTGCTCCTCCACCTAAGAACATCTGACTTGAGTCAATATCCCGGACACATTAACACAAGAATTAAGCGCACATAATTATGAACAAATCAAGTATTTATCTTATAGTTCAGAATAACAAGATTCATCTAGGTTTCATCCCCTTCAGGTATCTAAAGGGTTTAGTTCATAACGAATAAAGAAAACATCTTAGAAGAAAAGATAAAACAAAACATAAGAAATCCCTAAAACTCCCTGAAGGAATTGAAGGAGAGATCCGCCGTCTTGAGTAGGATCCCGGCTTCTAGAGATGGATCAACTGGCTATCTACGAGTGATTCCCACAATTCTGACCTTTCGGGCTTGGCTCCTTGGCCTAGCTAACCGCTCTCCTTTCAAGTAACACTTAGGGGGTTTATATAGGCTCTTGGAATGTGTTTCTTCGCCCCCAAAGTATCCAAATCCGAATGAAATTGCTTTTTGCCACGATAGGGACACGGCCATGTCACACACCCGTGTGACTAGTCTTCAAGCCGTGTTCGGGCTTCTTTAATGAGGCACAGCCGTGTGACTCGGGGGTAAGGCCGTGTTCTAGATGATCAATGTGGTACGACCGTGTGGGCTTAAGTCCAGGACGTGAGGATTTCGTGATATGGCCCATTTACTCCGTTTTGGGCCCGTTTTATGTTCTTTTCATCCTCGGGTGCTTTCCTGGGTATAAGACATGAAAAGAAAGGATTAAAAGCACCTTTTTATATCAATCGAGGCTTAAATTATCCAAAAGCCTACTAAATGTGAGATTAAAATATGTTGCTTTTACGGTTTATCAAATACCCCCACACTCAAGCTTTTGCTTGTCCTCAAGCAAAATTCTCAACTTACAATTAAAACAAACTTTCCATGATTCATAATTCCTACTCGTCATAATTCATAGATAATTTATACATGGATGAGTTAACTCGAAGAGTCCTAAAGATTCAAATAGTCAAAGTCATATATTTGTAGCATAAAAACGTAGGTGTTTCCCCTTATCTAAATGATTACCTTTGATTCAAAATCGACATGGATTGACATCCTCACTGAAGATTCACTCAAATCACTCGAGGTGTTTAAGGTTCAAAATTAAGCTCTCAGAAGTCGAACCTGAAAAGTTAATCCCATATGCTTGCCTGAAAATCAAATCTCCACCACTGTAATATGAGATGATACACAAATCAAAAGGTCTTTAACAGGGTTGTAACGGGGCTAGGGTTAAGGATGTGGATAAAGGTTGAATTAGAAGGTTAGAATTGAGACTGACTTGACAAATTGCCTAACTAAAAAAAATTGAACTAATCCTAAATAATTACATCAATTGAAAACCAATAATACAAGCTTTTTCCCCAAGATGTGGAATTTCAACATGTAAGCTCACTTAGTAGAACTAATACTGAATATACTTCGGGTTTTTTTTTTTAAGAACAAATCAAGAATAATGGATGAATACAATTCATAATATAATATAATTAGGCAACTAATCAAATCATATCGAGATAATGGATGAATACAACTCATAATATAATATAATTAGGTAACTAATCAAATCATATCTCGATCAAAGGGTAGTCAAAAGAAAGGGTGATAACAAATACAAAGGGGTTTTGGGTTAATATTAGCTGGTAAGTCAATCAACAGGGTTGTTAGGATTAAACGGGGTTCACTAGGGGTTAATTTATGGAGGTAGGCTGTTTAGTGGAGTGAGTGGGTTAAATCTTAGGTGCCTTTATCATCTCTGTATATCAAATCATAAATGTGGTCTCAACATGTGTAATCGAGGCAAGTTCTAGAATATTGACACACTCATAATTAATAAAGTGAGCATGGAAAAGAATATATGCTCTAATAGGCTCAAAATCTCACAAATATTATGGGTGTTTTGACATCAACCTTGTAAATTTCAAACTTCCAGATAATATTCAGATTCAGCTCAACTACCTAGCAAAGATTTTAATTCTGAAAAATAGACTTATCATGCTCGATTCTCTAATATTCTTCTAATTTAATCATCAATGCACAATTAACTATGACTTAATCTAAAAAATATTAATAAAAATCATAAACTATCAGAAATTTCATTCTAATTAGTAATATGAGGAAATTACCTAAAAACAAGACTAAATTTAGGGATTTTGAGAATAATGAAGAAAGCTAGGCTAGATTTGAGAATAATGCAGAAATTTAGGCCCTTTCTTCAAATAAATATTCACCCCCCACACTTAAGATATACATTGCCCTCAATGTACAAAGACAGATATAAAATTTAAGAGAGAGGGAGAGGTGAAACTTCCTGAATTATGGATGAGATCCCAGAGTTGGAGGAGTTGGTCTGGATGACGATCCTGAGCTAGATGAAGAAATTGGGGAGCTCGTAAATAGTTAGCCAGGAGTTATTAAGACACATTTAAAATAAACGAAATACATAACTAAAAATAAGAAAGAAAAAGGAAAGGACACTAAGAAGGAAAATAAACTAAGACTGGAAGATAAAAGGGCTTGAGAATCATTATTGGTAGATGGTTTGTGAGGTGGGTGTGACTTCTAAGGTGGCGGAGGTGCCGGCGATGGCAGAAGTGGCATGATTCCCAAGCAGCCTTTACAACCTAACACTAAGAATTTAAAATATATTAAACTAGATTAAGCATAAGATTGTCAAAGAGAAGGAAATTGAAGCAAAAGAGAAAAGAAAAATAAAAACTAAATGGTCTCAAAGACCCTTGGCTTGTTGTTTGGATGAAGCGGCCGGCATGAGCTTATGTATAGGGTTCACCCTTGGTGAGATTATGCTTGGCTTCTTCCGCTTCTTCAGCATGGTTTTGGTTTAGCTCAAGAGTTATTGAGCTTTGTTATATAGAGGGAAATCTGAAAATAAGGAATAAGAAAAGAGGTGGAAAGTAGAAGAATGGGGAGGGGGTTGGTGTTTAAATAGAGGCTCAAATCTGGTGCGTTCCCACGCCCGTGGCGTGAGGGCATGTCAATGACACGGCCACTTAGCACTGCCGTGTGTCTAGGCGTGTTGTTTCTCCATGCCTGTTTTTCAGCCGGCCACGCCCGTAGGGCACAAGTCAGTATGTTGGCACGATTTTAGGGCACGGGCGTGTTCTGCCCGTGGCTTGCAAGTCAGTAGCTTCACACGGTCATAGGGCATGGCTGTGCCACTTTGTCGGTGCCCGTGGGGGAGTGGTTGGATCCATGACGTTGAGAATTAGGTTGGATTTGATTCGAACTACCTCTGTTATGTCAGTATGGGGATTCTGGTGGTCCATATGGCCACGGCCACGGCCGTGTTAAGGCCATGTGGCTTGGAAATCTGCACTTTTGCGTTTGTTTAAAACTAAATTTTCAGAAAAGAAAGAAGGAAAGAAAGAAAAATGTGAAAATACATTGGGTTAGTGCTCGGGTTGCCTCCCGAGAAGCGCTCATTTATAGTCTTAAGCTAAACTTTCCTTGTAAAAAAAATCAGGGAGGTTTAAAGGTTTGAATATCTTCCCTCATGCTTACAGTTCTACTTTCTTGATAAAATTTAAGTCGAGAAGCGTTTACCTTAAAAGTGCCGAATGTTGGATTGCTTACCTCGACTGTTCCGTGTGGGAAGATTTTATGTACCTTTAGAGGAATTTCCTCGTTTACTTTCAGGTCTGATGTGGTGATACGAGGGTCAGCTTTGTCTAACAGCACCTGGTCTCCTATTTTGAAGTGATTCGATGTTCCTATGAGCTCTTCTGGGGGCTCCTTAGGTTTTACTTCGTTTTGTTCCTGTTCCTCTTTGATTTGTGTTTCTTGCTCTTCTGAATTGTCAACCTTAAGGCTTCATTCCTTATGTAATTTTTCTTTGTTGGTGCTAGGTTAGTGATTCGGCTCAGGTTTGTATCCTTGTAGTGTTTCCTGCGATGAAGGTTGCACAAATTGATTATCAACTGAATTGACTTTCTTACCTTCATCGATTTTTTTCCTGGCTGAGTCAAGAGCTTGAAGATTGATTGATTCGTCACCTACACAAAGTATAAGTTCTCCTGTTGCAACATCAATTTTAGTCTTGGCAGTTGCTAGGAAGGGTCTTCCTAAAATTAAGGGGATTGAATTATCCTCATCCATGTCTAAGACAACAAAATCTACTAGGAAAACAAATTTATCGATTTTGACAAGAACATCTTCGATAATGCCCCTAGGAATTCTAACAGTTTTATCAGCTAATTGAATACTCATCCTAGTTTGTTTGGGCTTCCCTTGACCTAGTCGTTTAAACAATGTATAAGGCATGACATTTATACTTACCTCTAAATCAGCTAACACATTATCAACATTTAGTCTACCAATTAAACAAGGAATAGTAAAACTCCCTGGATCTTTTTGCTTCCGCGGTAGTCGATTCTGTAACATTGCTGAGCATACTGCGTTCAATTCCACATGTGGCTCTTCATCTAATTTGCGTTTGTTCGTTAAGAGCTGTTTTACAAATTTCCTCGAATCTGGCATCTAAAAAAGAGCTTCAAGAAGAGGTAAGTTAATATGTAATTTCTTTAAAAGTTTAAGAAACTTACCAAACTGTTCTTCTGTATCATTTCTTTTCATTGCTTCGGGGTAAGGTATGCGAGGTTGGTATTCTTTGATTTCTGGTTTTGGCTTTTCCTGTGTTGCCTCAACTTTTCCTTCATCTACCTTGTTCTTTTGTATTGGATTAGGTTCGTCTACCCCTGTGCTATTATGAGCTGTGATGGCTTGGATTTGCTCCTTTGGGTTAATCTCAGTGTTACTCGGTAGATGTCCTTGCGGTCGTTCGGACATTAACTTTGCAAGTTGTCCGATTGCTTTAGTGACTTCCCCTACTGACTTAGTAAGTTCCCCGATTTGGTTCTTGGTCTCCTCAGCCGATGTTTGTTGACTTTTAAGTGTTTTCTCGGTATCTTGGAGACGATTTTCTGTGCTTGCCATGAATTTTGTCAGCATCTCTTTGAGGTTTGGCTTTTTCTCTTGTGGATATGGCTGATTTTGGAAATTTTGAGGAGGTTGTTGTTTTTGATTTCCTTTGATTTCCTTGACCTCCCCATGAAAAATTTGGGTGGTTCCTCCAACCTGGATTGTAAGTATTACTATAAGGATTATTATTGGATCTGTAATTATTACCTACATAGTTCATCTGTTCGCTCTCTGCGTCCGGTTGGTAGGGTGGGTACTCAGGATTCGCCACAGCTCCACTTTCGTCGCATTGCATGACTGGGTGTACCTGCAAAGAACACAAACTATCAAGCTTTTTATTTATCATCTCTATCTGTGTTGATAGTGTGTTCACTGCATCGAGGTTGTAAACTCCAGCTGATTTTGTCGATTTAGTCCTTGTCACTTGCCACTGATAGTTATTCAGTGACATCTCTTCAATGAACTCGTAGGCTGCTTCAGGAGTTCTGTTGTTCAGGGTTCCACCAGCGGCTGAATCAATTAATTGCCTCGTTGAGGGGTTTACACCATTATAGAGAGTTTGGACTTGTAGCCACAAGGGTAGACCATGGTGTGGACACCTTCTCAAGAGATCTTTCTATCTCTCCCATGCATCGTATAATGTCTCTAAATCCATCTGCACAAAAGAAGAGATATCATTCCGTAATTTGGCCGTTTTGGCCGGTGGGAAATATTTCAATAAAATATTTTCGGTCATTTGCTCCCATGTAGTGATTGACCCTCGTGGTAACGAGTTTAACCACTGTTTGGCTTTATTCTTTAATGAAAAGGGAAATAACCGAAGACGTATGGCATCATCAGAAACGCCATTTATTTTGAAGGTATCATAGAGCTCTAAAAAATTAGCTATATGAGTCTTTAGGTCTCCATCCTGAAAACCATCAAATTGTACAAATTGTTGAATCATTTGTATTGTGTTAGGCTTTAATTCAAAATTGTTAGCAGCTATAGCAGGCCTAACAATACTCGATTTCGCTCCTGTTAAATGCGGTTTAGCATAATCAAACATAGTACGTGGAGTATTGTTTTCTCCCACATCATGTAGTTGTGGATTATTCTCATCCACCCCTTCAGTAGGATTGGATCTGCCTTCTTGCTCTTCCTCTGTGTAATTTAGGGCTCGCTTGATTTCTCTGCGAGTCCTACGAACGGTAGCTTTAATTTCACTATCGTATATTAGTGGTCCTTTCGGGTTCCTTCTAGTCATAAACTAGAGGTACCTGCTGGAAAAGAAAGAGAATTTAGCAAAAACCAAAATTTAACCTAAAAATAAAATAAAATTGCGAAAAAAATAAGCTAAAGTAATAAAAATAGAGCTTTCTTAATATTTTAGTTCCCCGGAAACGGCGCCAAAAACTTGATCGCTTGAATCAGAGTCTTAAAATTTATAAAGAGAATGATCGAACCTGTAAACTAACTCTAACAACGATTAAAGGCAAGTGTACCTATCGAACAGCAGTATAGCTTAGGCAAGACCAGATTGTCGAACCCAAAGGAACTAAAAGTACTAATACTAACATTCTTTTTATTATTTAGCCTAAAATAAGTGAATTTGTTTAGACTTAACTACTACTAAGCTAAAGACGCAAAGACAAAAAGAATGAATTGGGAAATAACTTGAGGGAAGACTCAATTGATTTAAGACGATACCCTCAGGAAGAATCCACCTAGACTTCACTTGTTATCTAACACTGAACCATATGATTTATTCACTTGACTTGATCCGTAGGACTCCCTAATATATATTAAACCCTCTCTCGAGGTGAATAACGTCTAACCCTAGGTTAATTAATGAAAATCTCTTTCTCACTTAATAACCCCCTAGAATAGCAATAAATTGATCTATAGATTCCCATATTAGGTTTTGCCCTAATCCGGTAACATCTCGTCACCCTATCTCTAGGCGCGCGAATGACTCCGCTTTAATTATGCTAGATCTATTCTTGAGCAGGGACTTTTGCTCCTCCACCTAAGAACATCTGACTTGAGTCAATATCCCGCAAACATTAACACAAGAATTAAGCGTACATAATTAAGAACAAATCAAGTATTTATCTTATAGTTCAGAATAACAAGATTCATCTAGGTTTCATCCCCTTCAGGTATCTGAAGGTTTAGTTCATAACGAATAAAGAAAACATCTTAGAAGAAACGATAAAACAAAACATAAGAAATCCCTAAAACTCCCTGAAGGAATTGAAGGAGAGATCCGCCGTCTTGAGTAGAATCTCGGCTTCTAGAGATGGATCAACTGGCTTGGCTCCTTTTCGGCTTGGCTCCTTGGCCTAGCTAACCGCTCTCTTTTCAAGTAACACTTAGGGGGTTTATATAGGCTCTTGGAATGTGTTTCTTCGCCCCAAAGTATCCAAATCTGAATGAAATTGCTTTTTGCCACGATAGGGACACGGCCATGTCACGCGCCCATGTGACTAGTCTTCAAGCCGTGTTCAGACTTCTTTAATGAGGCACGGCCGTGTGACTCAGGGGTAAGGCCGTGTTCTAGATGATTAATGTGGTATGGCCATGTGAGCTTAAGTCCAGGCCATGTGGATTTCATGATATGGCCCATTTACTCCGTTTTAGGCCCGTTTTATGTTCTTTTCGTCCTCGGGTGCTTTCCTGGGTATAAGACATGAAAAGAAAGAATTAAGAGCACCTTTTTATATCAATGGAGGCTTAAATCTTCCAAAAGCATACTAAATATGGGATTAAAATATGTTGCTTTTACGGTTTATCATTAGGTAATTTTTCAATTCAATCTCGATTCTAACCTCCTTTTAGCCTGTGACCACACCCGCTAACCAAGCCATGTTACAACCCTTTTAAAGACCTTTTGATTGATGTATCATCTCAATTTATAGTGGTGGAGATTTGATTTTCATGCAAGCCTATGGTAATAACTTTTCATGTTGACTATTGAGTGCTTAATTTATTGTCCCTTAAACACTTCGAGTGATTTGAGTGAATCCTTAGTGAGGATGTTAACTCTGTGATCAAAGGTAATTACTTAGATAAGGGGGGATACCTATGTTTTTCATGAATAAAATGCTCAACTTGGATTGTTTGAAACTCTGACGTTCTTTTAGTTGAATGCTTGATGTATGATTACCTATGGATTATTTCGAAACATTATTGATAGGAATTATAAATTGAGAAGAACGAATTTTAATTGTGAGTTGAGAATTTTGCTTGAGGACAAGCAAATGCTTAAGCGTGGGGGTATTTGATAAACCGTAATATATACATATTTTAATCCCACATTTGGCATACTTTTGGATGATTTATCCCTTGAATTGTGAAATTTGATGCTCCTAATCCTTTAATTTCATGCTTTATACTTAGGAGAGCATAGGAGGATGAAAAGAACGAGAAACGGGCCAAAAACGGAGAAAATGGGCCAAAGTAAGAAATCCACACGGCCTGGAGTTCTTCTCACGGTCGTGCCACTTTAGCAGACTAATACACGGCCCAAGGCTCGATTCACACGGGCGTGCCACATGGGCGTATCCCTGTATGACCTATTTTAATTCCACTCGAAAAAGGATACTTAGAGGCAAAGAAAGACATTCTGAAAGCCTATATAAACACCCTAAAGGAGGGCGTTCAAGAGTTCGACAGAAGGCCTCTGTCAGGGCTTTTGACAGGAGCGAAGCCAGAAAGATCTGAATACAGGGGATTACTCCAAGAAAGCCAGTTGATCCATCTCAGAAGCAGGAACCACATTCAAGACTGAGGATCTTCCCTTCAATTTCCTTCAGGGGGTTTTGGGGTTTTCTTTATGTTTTGTTATTTAATTTCTTCTAAGATGTATTCTTTTATAATTATGAACTAAACCTCTCAAATACCTGAGGGGGATGAAACCTAGAACGGATCTTGTTATTTTTTTCTGAACTGTATGCTAAATATTTGTTTTGTTCTTAATTATGTGTTCTTAATTCTTGTGTTAATATTTCAGGATATTGATTCAAGTATTGATGTGCTTATTCAGAGGAGCAAAGGCCCCTGTTTAAGAGTAGATCTAGCATAGTTAAGCGGAGTTGATCGCACTCCTAGAAATAGGACGACGAAAATCTACCGGATTAGGGTCAAACCTAATATGGGAGTCCACAGATCGAATTAATGCAACACTAGGGGTTTTAATTAGAAAGAGATTTCAATTAATCAACCTAGGGTTAGACGTTAGTAGCCTCGAAAGTGGTATTAATATAAATTAGGGAATCCTACGGATCAAGTCAAGTGAATAAATCGTCTGGTTCAGAGTTAAATAACAAGTGAAGTCTAGGTGGATTCTTCCTCGGGTATTGTCTTAATTAATTGGTTTTTTCAAAAGTATTTTCCCCAATTCATTCTCTGTGTCTTAGCATCCTTAGTTTAGTAATTAGTTAGATAGATACCAATCCTCTTTATTTTAGGCTGGATAATAAAAAGAAAGTTAGTACTAGTACTTTTGGTTCCCTTGGGTTCGACATTCCGGTCTTGCCACTAAGCTATACTACTGTTCGATAGTTGCGCTTGCCTTAATCGTGGTGATAGTTAGTTTTTAGGCCTAATCATTCTTGTTATAAATATTAAAGCTTTCAGACCACCATCACTTGCAAACTCTATCAACCAGAACATATTTGCCTAAGGGGTTTGACACTTTAATCACATATTTAGTAGGCTCAACAGGTAAATCCCTACTAGATACCAACTTCATGCAAATATAAGAATGGGTTGATCCAGGATCAATCAATGCAACTACATTAGTATCATAGAGAGAAAAAAATATCGGTGATAACATTGGGCGTCGATGCCTCTTCCCTTACGCGTATGGCATATGTTCTTACTGGAGCCCGTGCCTCGGATCTGGCTACTAAATCTTTTGCAGTACCATGACTACTGTCGAAACCATTTTTATAGTGGGTAAAAATAGGGATCCACTTTTAAAAACAGAAATGGAGTCGCCACCAATCCTTTTTACTTAGGTGTGATTGGATCACCTTGTAAAACATTTTATTTCAAAACATTTGATTTTGGTCCATGAAAAAAACAAGAAAATGGGTTCGGGAGTCGGTTACATATGAGGAAGGGTTAGCACCTTCATAACGCCCAAAAATTGGTACCTAATTGATAAAATCATGTCCGAATGTTTAAAATTTTAAAAAAAAAAAATTAAAATATGATCCTTTTATTAGAAAGAAAACCACGACTTGCCAATTTCAAGGAAATAAAATGTTATATCCATTAAGTTAAGATATAACATCTTACTACTTCGAAGTTAGGCTCGCCTTTATTTGTAGAAAATTCTTATATCGAAACACAAAACATCATATCCAGTAAGTTAGGATACAAAGTTTTCAATTTTCGAGAATAAGTTTTTGATTTAAAATTTGTAAGTTTCAGTTTTAAAAGAAAATGGATACTTAATATTTTAAGTTCAACGATAAAACCCGAAACCCAGTGAGTTAGGGCACAATTTTTCTCGAAGTCCCAAATATTAGATATCGCCGTATTTTTTTTAAAAAACTATTTGAATAACATGTGTCAATTTAAAAGGTGTTTTGTAAAACAATGGTTTGAGCAAGATATTATAACATGCATATTTAATAACAATTCTACATAATTACAAATTATACTACCAATAAAAGAATAATATAACATAAATATATAAAGAACTATGTTAAACAGTAATAAAGATTAAAAGAATATAAATAAATAAACATGGGATAAAGTAAATAGCAATAATTAAGATTTTTCATGAGATAACAAAATCAAGTGAAAAGGGAAAGATATATTTGAACATTAAAAAAAAAAGAATATGACAATTTTTTTTAAATGATTTAATATATATATAATAAAGTAAAAAAAATAAGAGTACTTATAATAAATTCATAATTTAATATATATAAATGGTTACATATAATATAAACAATTAATAAATAAACTATAATAATTTTATATAAAACATATATACTCATCATAAAATTACATATATAAATAAAATAAGTTATATAATATAAATAAATTTTATATTACAAATAATGTTAAACCAAATAAATATTAAATAATAAATAATAATAAATTAATACGTATAAAGATAATACATAAAATATATATAAATTTTATACTATTAACAAAATTAATAAAATAAAATAATAAAACAGTTTAATATAATAAAATAATTAAGTATAGTATTAGAATAATAAAAAATAAAATAAAATAAAAAGGTTTTAAAATGAATAAGGATTAAATAGCAATAAAATAAATATAAAATGATTAAATTGAAAAGCGCATACACTGTAAGGACTCATTAGGCAATTATGCCTTCATTCTCAAAACGGCGCCATTCTGATTTTAACCTTTTAATAGCTCGAGGATTCATTTGAAATAAAAACAGTTTTTCAAGGCTAAATTAAAAAATAAGAAAAACACTATTCGGACATAATTATAAAATTTAAAAAAGCGGAAGGGCCTGTGAAGCAATTAGACCATTGACATAAAAAACACGCGGATCTCCTTACCCATAGGGTCGGGTTCGGGTCAGAGGCTTTATACGGCGTCGTTTTAATACTTATTGGCTTAATCATAAACGGCGCCATTTTATCATTGCTATATAAGTTAGTTTTTAGAGAAAAAAAACATTTCTGATCTGTTTTAAAAAAAACTTCAAAAATTTCTCTGAACCCCCTCTCATCTGTCCAGAACTCGACCGTCGGACTCGTGAGCCACTCGCCGCACGCGCCACCATGGACGGTGGCTGGAGGTTAAAGTATACCTCAGTTTTTCAGCGCCAGTTGACAGGTAACCCTTTTTTTTTATTTTCTAGTAATATATGTAAAAAAAATAGCATGAACAGAAAAGAAAATAAAAATATGAGACGAATAAAAAAAAGGAAATATACAAATTTTGTTCAATTTGCTGCTATGTTTTCCTTTTTTGTGCAGGAGAATGAAGAGAATCTTGCGACGGAGGAGCTATTCGTGCGTTGATGGCGGTGTAGCTCGCACGAATTGCGGCGCAATCGAAGGGTGTCGAGGCTGATTGCGGTGCGAGGCTGGGCTGAAGCTTGCGGCGCGACGGTTGGGATGCTGGCTCTTGCGGTGCCTAGGGTTTCAGAAACCCTAGGCCACTGCTGATTCTGCTTAGTGTTTGGGCCTTCTTGGGCTGCACTGGTTTGGGCCTGATTAAGTTTAGCTGGGCCAATCGGGTTTGGGTCTTGGTTGTCAAGATGTAGCTGGGCTCGGGGTTTGTAATTGGGTCAGGGTAGTCTATTTAGGAACGGGCTTTTGGTTGTAAATGGACTTTAAAAATATGGACTTTATTTATTATTTTTTATTTATTTATTTGGTTTATTTATTTTAAGCCCGGCAAAATAGGTTATTACAGCTGCCCCTCTTTGCTCATTGTCGTGAAATGAGAATAGAGCAAAGACTATAAAAGGACCAATTTTGCCCGGTCTTGGCGGAGCCTTGACTTCTTGGTCTTCTTCAAATGGCTTCCAACTCCACTGCAACTTCAGAGAGATAAAGCTAAAAGTGCTTTTAATCTGCTTTCTGCATCTTCAGAAAGATAAGATCTTCTGTCTTCAGTCTACTCCACTGCAACTTCAAGGAGATAAGGCTGAAAGTGCTTTTGATCTGCTTCCTGCAACTTCAGGAAGAAAAGATCTTCTATCTTCAGTCTACTCCACTGCAACTTCAGGGAGACAAGGCTGAAAATGTCTTTGATCTACTTCCTGCAACTTCAGGAAGATAAGATCTTCTGTCTTCAGTCTACTTCGCTGCAACTTCAAGGAGATAAGGCTGAAAGTGACTTCGATCTGCTTCCTGCAACTTCAGGAAGATGAGATCTTCTATATTTATTCTACTCCACTGCAACTTCAGGGAGATAAGACTGAAAGTGTCTTTTGATCTGCTTCCTACAACTTTAGGAATATGAGATCTGCAAATTCACCGATATTGCTACATCATCTGTTGAGGGACATGTCCTGTAGACTCGGTTTAGTATGTTTATGTCAGATGACTAATATGTTATGATCAGAATGAATCAAATGCTCCTAGCTACATGTAACATGTCATGAAGATGATTCCTTTTAAAGGATTAGGATTAGGATGCAATGACCGAAATAAATCAAATGCTCCTAATTAAATTTGCTATGATACAAAAAATGTTATGATTATGATTCTTACTCCAGGTGTTATCACTCATTTGTTCTTCATCTTTGTTCATCAATCATGTTCTGCTCAACAAGCTTGCCCCAATGTAATTTCAGAGTCAACTCCACTTGGATCTTGAAAACAAAAGGTTTGTACCATCCTACCACAGTAGGAATCGAAACTCTTTCAATCCGACCCATCTGCAATTTTTAGGTTATAGGGTTTATTTTGAATTCAATCCATTCCACCACAATTCAGGGTTTCTTAGTTCGTCACACTATTCCCTGAATGTTATAACCTGATGACATCAATTACTTTCATCACATCAACTCATTTACTTTGTCCAATTATCAATTGGACCAAGAATTCAGAGAAATAGTCTCTATCTAGACTCTTCTTTCTCAAATATTTCTATGCACATGGAAATTCTAAACAATTGTCCTGTTTTGGTTCCCTGTCTTCTCTAGAAATTTCCAAAGTAACATGTAGAAATTCTTTTTGTGAAATTATTAGTTCGTCAATCATTATTTCAATGCAACACATTTATGAATAATGGGTAACAAATAAATTGATCTAAAAAAGAGTTAAAATTGAATAAATTATCAAAGATACAAAGAAAATTAACTGAGAACATATCTTTGAGAAGAAAAAGAATCTCAAGATAGTAAAATGAATAGGACAAAGATCAGATGCCCTAGATATCTCCAATTGAGCTTCTATACACAAATTTTATGAAGACTGCCTTGAGCTCAATCATGTGTTTAGAAGACCCAAAGTACTTTGTTGATGCCCCGATATGCAACATTCTTCATGTCAATTCAAGTGCAGCAAGATGATTGCGCGTCTATTCAGAATTTGAGCTGCCCTTTTCAGGTTTTCAACTCAAAACCCCTTTGGTCTCAAAGCGCCCTTTCCGGGTTTTCGCCTTGGCCTCTCCATTTTTTTTTTGGAAACTTAAAGCGCTCTTTGCGGGTTTTCACTTTGGCCTCTTCTCCTTTTCAAGCAAAATATCTTTTGACTGAATCAGAGTTCACAGGGTTGGGTAAACTTTTCCCATCCATTTTGGTCAAGATCAGTGCTCCTCCAGAGAAAGCCTTCTTCACCACATATGGTCCTTCCCGATTCGGCATCCATTTTCCTCTGAAATCCTTTTGTATGGGAAGGATCTTTTTCAATACAAGGTCCCCCTCATGAAATTCTCTTGGGCGAACTTTTTTATCGTAGGCTCGCATCATTCGTTTTTGGTACATCTGACCGTGACGAATGGCCCTTAGCCTCTTTCCCTCGATTAAATTCAACTGATCATACCGAGTCTAGATCCATTTGGCTTCGTCCAACTTTATTTCTGACAAAACTCGAAGAGAAGGAATTTCCACTTCAATAGATAGAATTGCCTCCATTCCATAGACCAACGAGAAAGGCGTTGCACCAGTAGAGGTTCTGACGGATGTTCGATAAGCATAGAGTGCAAACGGTAATTTCTCATGCCAATCCTTATAGGTCTCAGTCATCTTCCCTACTATCTTCTTGATGTTTTTGTTAGCCACTTCCACTGCCCCATTCATTTTTGGACGATACGGAGACGAGTTGTGGTGCTTGATGTTGAATTGACTACAAACTTCAGCTATCGTGCTATTTTTCAAGTTTAGTGCATTGTTTGATATGATCCTCTCAGGCATTCCATATCGACAAATGATCTCCTTCTTCAAGAATTGAATAACTGCTAATTTAGTGACGCTAGCATACGAAGCAGCCTCCACCCATTTCGTGAAGTAGTCAATTACCACAAATATGAATCGATGCCCATTCAAAGCTTTCGGTGAGATCGGTCCGGTAACATCCATTTCCCACATGGAAAAAGGCCACGGGGAAGTCATAACGTGCAAAGGTGACAGAGGCACATGAATTTTATCTCCGCAGATCTGGAATTTATGACATCTCTTAGCATAGTTAATACAATCACCTTCTATAGTGGACCAATAATATCCAAATATCATTATCTGTCTGGCCATTGTGAATCCATTAGCGTGTGTTCCACAAACGCCCTCATGAACCTCCTCTAGAATTTTCTTAGCTTCAACGGCATCAACGCATCTCAACAATACTTGATCTTTTCTCTTCTTATACAAGATATCCCCGTCTAAAACATAGCCAGAGGCTAATCTTCTTAAAGTTCTTTTTTCATTCTCAGTGGCATGCTCCGGGTATTCATGACTTTTTATATATCGTAATACATCTTGATACCAAGGGTGATCTTTTTTTTCCTCCTCTTTCACATTATAACAATGAGCTGGAATTTCAAAGATACTCATCTGAATGGGTCTCATATCCTCTGGTCTATTCACTTTGATCATAGAAGCCAAGGTTGCCAAAGCATCCGCCATCTAGTTTTCATCGCGTGGGAGATAATTAAAAGTAATGTCATCGATCTCTTCAATCAATCCTAGGACTATTTTTTGGTAAACAATTAGTTTGGGATCTCTTGTTTCCCACTCTCCTTTAAGTTGGTAGATTACTAAGGTAGAATCTCCATACACTTCTAGTACTTTGATCTTACGCTCTACAGCTGCTCGGATTCCCATGATGCATGCTTCATATTCTGCCATGTTATTTGATGCTCTTCAGTATTTGCCACATACATTAACTCCTCATTCGGGAAATCAAAGCTCGATGGTTCGTAATCATCTAAGGCTCTGCTAGCTAGAAATTCTACTACTGCGCTCCCTTTTATAGCCTTTTGGTTCACATTGACTATATCGAACTCAGACAGCAAAATCTGCCACCTCACCATCCTTCCATTCAAAGCGGTTGACTCCATCATATACTTTAATGGATCTAGCTTCGAAATTAACCAGGTAGTATGATATAGCATGTACTGCCTCAACCTCCGAGTTGTCCAAGCCAAGGCGCAACAAAATTTCTCGATCGACGAATATCTCATTTCACAATCAGTGAACTTTTTACTGAGATAGTATATCACCCTTTCTTTTCTTCTTGACTCATCATGTTGACCAAGCACACATCCCATGGAATTATTGAACACTGACAAGTATAATATTAACGGTCTATCTGGGTTAGGCGGAGATAGTACAGGTGCATTTGACAGATACTGTTTGACCTTGTCGAAAGCTCTCTGACATTCATCGTACTATACACCTTGAGAAGACGAAATATGGGATCACATTTCTCAGTTAATTGTGAAATGAACCTAGCAATGTAATTTAACCTTCCAAGAAAACGTCGAACTTCCTTTTGAATGCGCGGTGGAGGCAATTCTTGTATAACTTTGACCTTGCTTGAGTCAACTTCGATTCCTCTCTCGCTAACCATAAAACCCAGTAATTTCCCTGACCGAGCTCCAAAAGTACTCTTTGTCGGGTTGAGCTTCAATTGAAATTTTCTCAACCTCAGAAACAACTTCTTCAAAACTTCAATATGTTCCTTTTCTGATCGAGATTTGGCAATCATATCATCAACATACACTTCAATCTCTTTGTGCATCATTTCGTGGAACAATGTTAGCATGGCCCTTTGATATGTCGCCCCAGCATTCTTTAGTTCAAATGGCATTACTTTATAACAAAATGTACCCCACAGTGTTATGAAGGTAGTTTTCCTCATATCCTCAAGGTGCATTGTGATCTGATTGTATCCTGAAAAGCCATCCATGAAGGAAAACAATGAAAATCCTGACGTATTATCCACCAACATGTCAATATGCGGCAAAGGGAAATTATCCTTTGGGCTAGCTTTATTTAAGTCCCTATAGTCTACACACATCCGTACCTTTTCGTCTTTCTTAGGGACAGGAACAATGTTGGCAACCCACTCTGAGTACTTGACCACTTGTAGAAAACCAGCAACAAACTGTTTCTGGACCTCTTTTATTTTCAACACTACATCGGGCCTCAACTTTCGTAGCTTTTGCTGAACTGGCTTGCACTCTTCTCTTATGGTAAGGCAATGTACTACAATGTCGGTACTTAGCCCATGCATATCTTGGTACGACCATGCAAAGACATCCTTGAATTCCTGTAGTAACTCAACAAGGTCTTGTTTTGTTTCCTCAGTTATGCGCGTCCCAATTCTCACAACCTTTCCTTCCTCCAAGGCTATGTTCTCTACCTCCTCCTCATAGGGCAAGATTTGTTTCTCCTCTTGCTTTACCATTCTTAACAGATTTGGAGATAAATCACAATCTCGATCACCTTCAAAATCCTGAGATTCCTCTAAACACATGTCCTGCTCAAAGTGGACCTCTAGATCTATATTATCATTGCTCACATCATTGATATCTAGGGACCTGTGATGGGTACCAAAGAATGTACAAAGAATAAATGAATTCGAGGACAACTATTCACATGATATGAATGAAGAATATAAAATTTAGAATGAAATTAGAAAGTCAAAAGAATGAAATGAAAGAATATTTGCTCAAGTTAATTATCAAAAATGTATTTTATTGAAACAACAATTTCTGAATATGAGCTTATTTCACAAAAGAAATCTTATTGTTCCTAGGCTAAAAAAACAACAAGAGCGTTCTGAATATTACTCTATATAATCTCTAAAAACTACAGGAAGTTCCTCTGCAGTCCAATTGTTCAAAACGCTTCCAGGCTCATAAGCGTGAATGCCCAACAGGTTTCTTTGTTCAACTTCTTCCCCGTGTATGGCATTGATGTGAGGACTTTCCAATAACCCTCTCTCACGGTGAATTACCCCTCCGGATACAAAGGTCTGAGATATGTGCGGGAATGTCATCGATTCCCACAAGACTTCTTCACCATTCAACCGTGCCCTCATCTTTTCTTGCTTCTTCTCGATTTCTCTCTTCCTTTGCCTGGCGTCTGGCCTGAAACCCAAGCCAAAATGGTCTCTCTTCTCTTTCAACATTGGCACTTGAACTTCCCCTTGGAGATGTCTGCCTAATCCTTTTCCTGGTAGGGCTCCATTCCCTACCATCATTTGTAAGCTCATCCTCGAGGTCTTGGATATCTTAGGCACCGAAATTTTATTTCCTTCCAAAATGAATGCTGTGTTGATGAACTCTACAGACCGGAAAGAACACTCAATGGCCTCCTCATTTGTCTCTGCATATGGTGCATCATTGGTAACAGTCGCTATGATGTCTTCCTCCGCATTTATAGTGACCAGTCGACCATCTGTCACCAGTTTCAATTTTTGATGCAAAGATAAGCGTACTGCCCCTGCTGAATGAATCCAGGGTCTTCCTAGCAAGCAATTGTACGAGGGCTTGATATCCATCACCAGAAAGTCCACCTCATATGTGTTTGGCCCAATCTGCAATGGTATATCAATTCTTCCCATCACTCTTCTTTCGGTGCCATCAAACGCTCTCACTATGTTCTGGCACGTCTTCATGTAAGAACTGTCAATTGGCAACCTCTTCAGTGTCGACAACGGCAAGATGTTCAAGGCTGATCCATTGTCGATTAACACACTTGGTAGAGTGTATCCCTTACAACGAGTGGTAATGTGTAGCGCTTTGGTTGACCCTATACCTCCCGGTGGAATTTCATCGTCACTGAAGGAAATAAAGTTATCAGCACTTATGTCACTAACTAATTGCTCAAGTTTATTGATAGATATATCTTTAGTAACGTAAGTTTCGTTCAGTACTTTTATCAAAGCCTCACGATGTACTTCCGAACTTAAAAGTAAGGCTAGCACCGATATGCGAATCGGTTGCTTGCGCAGCTGCTCTACCACACTATATTCACTGTGCTTTAAGAATTTTAAAAAATTCTTTAGCCTCTTCCTCATTCACAGGTTCGTTGATACGGGCGCCAGGTCCTTTCTCTAGTTCAACTGCCATAGTCTTTGACCTTGCTGGTTCGGTTTTGACGTTTACCGAGTCGTAACGCCTTCCACTTCATGTGTAGAATCCCTCACTTTGGATTCCCTTGGAAATGCTAGTTGAGTTTTCCCCTCCCGGCGTCGTCACATTATAGTAGTAATTCTATGGTATCATCTTGTTATCCTTGTAAGGAAAGGACACAGGTTTCTGGATTACAACTTTAGGCTAGATTTGTGCTCCGCCTTCCGAGTTTCTCGGTCGAAAAATTATGATCCTCAGGTAATTGACCTTTTGTCTTGTCAATTCTTCTTCAGTTGCACATACGTTTCTTTCCTCTGAGCCTTCTTCATAAAACTCCAATTCCTTTTTGTCCATAAGGCTCTGTATCAGGACCCTAAATTCAGTACATTCTTGGATCCCATGTCCCTCAGCTCCGTAGAACTCACAGTAGTTCCTTGGTTCTTCACCTCCTTCCTCGAGACTTGATTTTATCAGTCCCTTTCTTACCATTTCCTTCCACACCATTTTCAATGGAGTTTTTACCTCTGAGATATTCCTTTTAATTTTCCTCACGACATTTTCCCCAATTGCATTTATCCCCTTGTCTCCGTGATTGGGTAATGGGTTCTCCGCACTGGGTGTATTATCAAACTTGACAATCCCCATCTTGATGAGCCTTTCAACTACCTTTTTGAAGGCAGTGCAATTTTCTACTGAATGACCCGATATTCCCGCGTGGTAATCACAATGAGCATTGGAGTCATACCATTTAGGATATGGGGGTTGTAATGGTTGTAGATAGTATGGAGACACTAGGCGTGCATCAAATAAGCTTTGATATAGCTCCTTATACGTCATTGGGATTGGCGTAAATTGGAGCTTTTTAAATTTTTTTAGGGCCCGATTCTTGTCTCGTCGACCGTTGTTTCCCGGCAGTAACCACTTTCGGCTGGCTAACAGTGACTGCCTTTGAGTACCCTTTGTTATATGTACTCGTATTGTTCACCTCGTTGTCCTTTTTCCTAGGAGCAGATCTTCTAGTACTTTCTCCTGCTTCAATCTTACCACCCCTTATGGCGTTTTCTATCATCTCACCTGCCATCACTATATCTACGAAGCTTTTAGTGGTGCTTCCTATCATATGGGTGATAAAAGGTGCCTATAAAGTGTTGATAAACAACATGGCAGTTTCCTTTTCTAGGAGAGGTGGTTGAACTTGCATGGCAACTTCCCTCCATCTTTGCGCGTATTGCCTGAAGCTTTCATTCGATTACTTTTCCATATTTTGTAACATGATTCTATCAGGCGTCATGTCTGTAACATGATTATACTGCTTCATGAAGGCTTGAGCTAAGTCTCTCCAGGAGCTAATGTTTTCGCGGCTGAGTTGATTGTACCACTTGGATCTGACCCCACTAAACTGTCTTGGAAACAATGAATAAAAAGTTGATCATTGTTCACGTAACCAGTCTTGCGTCTACAGAACATAGTGATGTGGGCTTCAGGGCAACTAGTCCCATTGTACTTCTCAAATTCTGGCATCTTGAATTTATGAGGAAGTACCAGATCAAGGACCAAACTTAAGTCCTTTGCGTCAACACCATGGTGATGGTCAGCAGTTTCCAAAGCCTTAAACTTACCATCTACAACGATCCTCTAACTACCTCGAGGATTCAATTCTGGTCCCCTCTCTCTCCGCTATGTCTAGATCAGGAATGACAGGATTAGCGGGGTTGTCCCCTGGGTTGGATCCTATGCCAACTTGAAAATTCATGGGCACTCCTGTGTCAGCTTGCCCTTGCTAAGGCCTAATTGTGATAGGTGGCCTTCTAGGATATTCCTCAGGTTGTGTTTGCACGTGTGGTGAAGTGAATCCCCTAGGAAAATCCTCATTGTCTTCAGCGTTAACTATGGGACCCTTTCCCTTGTCCATTACCCCACCCAGCATTTAGGCCATTTGGGCCATCATGTTCCTTTGAGCCTCCAAAATCTGGTCCCTCATCTCTTGTTAGAGTTTTGCCATTTTCTCTTGCATCTGGTCTTGAATATCTCTTTGGAATTGTTCCAGTCTTTGATCCATTTTCCTTGATTTGGCACGTGTACCGTAGGGGTGTTCAGCTTCAAGATTTTCCTTCTCTTTCTTTTTCTCTCTCTCTTTGTGTTATAATTTCAGCTAATTAGACTCTCTCTATGGACTTCAATGCATATGATATGATGTAATGCAAATGCATGAATGCAAAGAGGCATAAATTCTGATTCAACTTCATTTTAGAAAACTTTATTAGAAAAAAAAAATCCTTTACATAAAACGGACTACAAATATGCTTTCGCCCTAAGTCTTAAAGTTTTGATTTTCCCAAGCAATGAAGCTAGCTCTTGACTACGATCAGACTGTAGCTCGTATTTCATGCTCAATGTATCAGCCTGTGATGCCAAAGTCTGTAGATGATCAGCTACCTCTTGAATCTGAACTATTGCTTCACCCATGAGGTAATCCCGACTTCTAACTTGGTCATGGGAATGGTGAAGCTATTCCTTCCAACGCCCTTCTCTTGTTTCAAGAAGCTCGATCCAAAGTTTACAACTATGCAATGCCGATTCTAACTCTTCGATCTTACCCTTCATTTCTTCAATTTTGTTCAAACTTGACTTTAGCTCGATCGCGAAATTACGGCTTCGATGGTGGTGAAGAGATCGTCCAAGTTCATCCACTCTAGCTTTTAATTCTTCCTTTTCACTTCGACTTTCTGACAAACTATTCTCTAGAGCTTCATTTTATGCTTGCATTTTTTGAAATTTCCTCTTCCAATAGTCAGCTTTGGCCTTTTCCTCCTGGACCTCTTGTTGCCACTGTTCCAAAGTCTTACCTAATCCAACATTCTTCATTGTCAGTCGTATCTTCTTATATTCTGTCTCCAAGCTATCTCGATCTTCTTCAATCTTCCTTTTCTCCTTTCTTACTTTCTTGGCTTCTGATTTCTGTACATCCACATCTAGCCTCAAGTACATCTTTTCTTCTTCTAGCTTCTCTATCCTTTTTCCGAGCTCTGAATTTCTCCTTTCAAAATCTTGTTTCACAATCTCTAACTCCGATGGAACCACACGCAAAATACTTCAATCGATCGAGCGTCTTCTGAACTTGGCACAGCGATGTTGTCATTGACTCTCCTACTCCACCATTCACTATACTCTGGGGTCGTCATTGGACTTACATCCACTCTCTTCATGCGATGAGTCTGATTCCAAGCACTAGAAATCTCCTTAACCCTTTTCTTGTAGCTACCCCCTTTATATGAAAACTCACTTTGAGCTAATCCTTGTGTAGCCAGTACAAACTGCCTCGATCTGAATTGCCTTAATACAAGCAAAGGCGCATATCCAATGGCTCCCCGAATTCCAAGTAGAGGGACCCAATCAAAACTCCCACACTGATACAGAACTTCATCAGGAACCATCCAGGGAGCTCTCCATTCAAGTCTTCTCAGAGATTTCGTAGAAGCACTATCCAATTTTCTTCAGATATATCATCTCTCCTGGGAGTAGCCACAATCTCTTTTAATGGAGAGTAATTTTCTGAGAAGACCCGATAAGAAATCTTGTCCGCTCTCTAAAAGTGGCTATGGAACCAAGCCAACAACAACTGTGCACATCCTATAAATCTGCCTTCCCTAGCTCTTCTACATGCACTCAATGATCGAAATGTTTTCGCCAAGATAGCAGGAACAAGTGTGACTTGTTTGTCAAGTCGATTAAAAAGATCTGAGACAGCTTCATCTATGTATCCCAATGCTCTAGGGAAGATCACTAATCCATATATACTCAAAGCAAATACATCGACTTTCTTTTTCATATCAGGATGCTCTAAAATCAAATCTTTCAAAGCTTTCCATGAGATGCACTTATACTCACCTTTTTGCTTGATTCTGGTTGTGAGCCACTTGTAACATCCCGAATTTAGGCCTAATAGGATTGGATCAACTGGGCCTTGGGCTTTAGGAAAATTTGAGTATCATCTTGTTGCTTGTGTTAATTTAGGTATGATTTTATTGTGGGCTTAATATAGTCTTGTGAAGGCTTGGAATTAATTGGTTTAGAATAATTTTTAGTATGGAGAATTTAGTGAAGTGGATCAAGTGATTATGATGCTTAAGTTATTTTAAGTGTTTAATGTTAACATAAGTGAGCAAGTAGTAAAGTGGAGCTGGCGCATGAGTTATTGCATGAGGGAAGAGGTTCGAATCCCATGGATGACATTAAGGTGACTTTTAATTTTTGTATGGCATGTGTTGGTCAAATTTTACTTATGGTAAGGATGGACTTTGTTATTTATGGATAGTAGACTAAGGAATAAGGCAAGTTTTTAGTTAAGGTATGGTATCAATGAAAAATGGTATGATGAGGGGACAAAAGGCATGGATTATGGAGTGTTGTTTTGGAAACTCTTCTATGGCATTTTGTCCATGAACATGGATGGTTTCATGGACTAGGGGGAGTTGGCCGAATTTTTGGAAGGAATAGGATTAGGAGGAAATAAAGAGGAAATTGTGGGATTTGTGATGAATATGTGAGTTGGATGGCCAAGGGGGATTTCTTTGATGACCATTTCGGTTTTGTGAGTAGAGGGGAGTAGCCAAATTTCTCTTAAGGAGTTTAGGTGTTTTCTTTTCGGGTTTATTCTTCTTTCTCTAGTGTGGTGCCGAAATCCTAATGCCATCAAAGTGCAGTTTTTGTGCATAAGCCATTTAGTTTCGATTTCCCTTCTCTTTGTTTTGTGTTTGAAACTTCAAAGACCATTAAGGTCACTAGTGTTTTCTTCTTCTCTCTATTTGCTAGTTTGGCCGAATCTATCTCCTTTCCCAAACTCCTTCTTTTCCTTTTGATAGCCGAGTTTGTCATCACCTTTGGTAAGGCTTGGCCGAACCCTATAGCCTCTTTCTCTCTTGTGTTTGCTTGAAACTTTAAGGAAACCCCATAGCCGAATCTTGTAGCCTTCTTTGTGTACCCTTTTCTCTTGGTTTGAAGCCTTAAAGAAACACCATAGCCAAATCCTCTAAGCATTCTACTCCCTCCACTTTGGCGTAATCCCTTTTCATCAGTAAAGCACCGAAACACCATCTCAACCTCGTTTCTATACCTATCTTTGTGTTAGTCAAATATCCCATTACCATTGGGAAGGTTTAGCCAAAACCCTTTTCTCTTATTTGATCTCTTCAAGCAACGTGGTGGTAAGTAATTTCTATCCTAGCAATCGGTGTAGGTTCTCTTTCTTTTAAGTGTGCCGAATCAAGGATTAAGCCTTGGTTTAGGGATGGCCGAATATGCTTGTGCCATGATATGTGTTTCTTGTGATGGTAGCTAGCATTAAGGAGCATTAAAGGAGAAGCTTTCGGGATTCGATTCTTCAAGGTAAGTAAGTGTAGCATTCGGCCAAGGGCCATTCTTTTGGATTATTGCTTAAAGCCGATTCTAATGTGGGTTGTTTAAGGAATTTCGACAGAGTTCATAATCAAGTGGCGTTTTCGGGATGTAATCGACTGTGCCAAATAGGTGCGTAGTTATCGCACTGTCTCTTGATTGTGTGTATGTGTTATATTTATGTATATGTGATATGATGTTAATGGTAGCCGAATTAAGGGCTAAGATTGTGAATACCCGTGGTGGGTGATCGAATACTCAGGTCAGTGATTTACGATATTAAATGATCATTGATGAATATATGAAATGTGATGGCATGTGATGCATAATTGTTCAAGTGATATGTTGCCATGATACACATATATGCATGGGACTTGGGATGTGACTATCGAAGGAAAGGGTGTACTTTATGTACGTGGTCTAATGTTAGCCTTGTGCTACATTGGCGCTTGATGTTAGCTATGTGCTTCATCAAGGGAGGTGTTGGCTAGGTGCCACATCTCGGCGGATGATAGCTGTGTGCATCACCGTGGAGTGAGGATGACCTCGAGTCACCTCGTGGATACAGATATGTGGATCACTATGTGATCGGTGGCTTAGCCACGGCCTTGGGCAGCAAGTCTGCCAAGGTAAGATATGTGGATCACTATGTGATCGGTGGATTAGCCACGGCCTTGGGCAGGGAGTCTGCTAAGGTAGGAGTAACGGATGGACTCTAGGTTGGGTTGGGCTTCATGTTGCATATTTATACATTTTGCATGGCTAATTATGTGGATCAATGTGGATATGGGCCAAGCCCAACATGTGGAATTATGTGGATATAATGCCTTATCATCTGATATGTGATTGATGTGTGGATATGGGCCAAGCCCATACGTGGAGACATGTGAAATAACTATGCACTGAGTCTGTTTGACTCACCCAATTTTTCTCAAACCTTACAGGTAATGCATAAAGCTTGGACCGGGTTGGAGTGGATACGAGGTGGCCCATGCAGAAGATATTTTATTTGTTTTACACATTTTATTTATGAAAGGTTATTTATTGTAATAAGGGTCACTTTAAATATTCAAGGACTTTTATTATGTTTAAAGTTGGATTGTCGATTATATTATTATTTGAAAATGTTTTATTTTAAACAACTTAATTTTATTTGGAACTTTAATTACACAATGTTTTAGTAAAGACAACAAATTTTTATGTTTTTAACTCTAAGTAAAAAAAAATTTCAAACGTTTTCCGCAGTGGCATTTCAAATTCGGTCGTATTGAATAGGCCGGGTTTGGGGTGTTACAAATTGGTATCAGAGCCCGGTTCAAAACTTGGCTTTGAGGGTTTTGGGCCCAAAAACATTTTTTTAAGATGGGCTTTTCAAAGATTTGGGCTTTCATAAATTTTTCAGGTTTATTCTGGCATGGCACCTGTATCTCCGACCCGAAGTCCACCAGGTAAGTACCTCTGGCCATTGAAGTGATTTATATGTGAATGTTATGGGCATATTTGGGCTCGTAGATTAGAAGATTAGGGCTATTGAACCCCAGGGCTAGTACACTTAAACACATGCATAAGACTTAAGGACAATCAAACAAACCTGTGAATTAAGTCGTCGAGTTAAGGTGTGGCAACCATTGTGCGCATGTCTAGGAGTGGATTCGGTAAGAGCTTGGTATTTAAGCAGTCCTAGCGACTCACCTCCTCTTTACTCGAATCCTACCTGGTGCGTAGCTACGGTTCACCCTAACCAAGAGGACTTATTCACGGGCTAAACCCGATAACTAAAACCCGAAAGGGACTAGCCATACTGTTTTATAAAGATCTTAGTTTTAAAAATTACCCCTCTGATTTATAAAATCCTTTTAGACTTGAGAATTTTCCGAAATACACCCGATTTGCAAAATTACTAAAATACCCCTGAGCGGTAAAATTAGTAAAATGCCCTTGGTTTCTAAAATTTCCATACTATCCTCAATTTTAATAAGATTTTCTTACTTTGCAAAAGTATCCAAAAAACCCTATTTTGCGAAAACTCAAGATACCCTGATTTGGGAAAATTTACGAAAATGCCCCTAACTTTCAAATTACCAAAATAACCCCTGAATTTTAATTTTTTTTGTAATATCTTGATTTGGAAAATCTTTCTTTCAACAATATCCATGAGTTTGGAAAATTTCGAAATGACTTTTGGTGATTTTTTGAATTTACCCCGGTTTATTACCAAAATACCCCTGTAGGGAAAAATGACGAAATTACCCCTGGGTTGGGAATGGACAAGGATGCCCATAGTAGCATGGTAAATGTTGTGGATGAGTGAATGTGTTTCTATTGATGTGAATGAATGTGAATGTGTGATTCTCTGAGCTAGAATAGTGAACTTGAACTAGAAACTTGGATTGATCGAAAGAACTACTCCTGAAAATTCTTTTCATAAAATTGTTCGCGCATAAACAAGTGGAACAAAAGTACTAATGCATAAAATTTCTTAAGTCAGATTAAATCGCGACGTTAGATATGAGTTCTAGGGGACATGGTCGTCGTGGACGCGGTAGAGGCTAAATGGCTGTGTCGGAACCATCGCTAGTGAAGCATCTAGAACCTTGAGTGTGAACTTGGAGACTGTACCTAGAAAGTATATTGGTTTTATTAAGATCAGAGTGCGCAGCAAGAGCGTAGTGTGGTGAGATAGGATGTACGACTGTTAGTTAGTTGGAAATTTTGAGGATGAAATTTCTTTAAGGAGGGTAGAACTGTAACATCCCAAAATTGGGCCTAATAGGATTGGATCGATTGGGCCTTGGGCTTTAGGAAAATTTGAGTATCATCTTGTTGCTTGTGTTAATTTAGGTATGATTTTATTGTGGGCTTAATATAGTCTTGTGAAGGCTTGGAATTAATTAGTTTAGAATAATTTTTAGTATGGAGAATTTAGTGAAGTGGATCAAGATATTATGATGCTTAAGTTAATTTAAGTGTTTAATGTTAACATAAGTGAGCAAGTAGTAAAGTGGAGCTGGCGCATGAGTTATTGCATGAGGGAAGAGGTTCGAATCCCATGGATGACATTAAGGTGACTTTTAATTTTTGTATGGCATGTGTTGGTCAAATTTTACTTATGGTAAGGATGGACTTTGTTATTTATGGATAGTAGACTAAGGAATAAGGCAAGTTTTTAGTTAAGGTATGGTATCAATGAAAAATGGTATGATGAGGGGACAAAAGGCATGGATTATGGAGTGTTGTTTTGGAAACTCTTCTATGGCATTTTGTCCATGAACATGGATGGTTTCATGGACTAGGGGGAGTTGGCCGAATTTTTGGAAGGAATAGGATTAGGAGGAAATAAAGAGGAAATTGTGGGATTTGTGATGAATATGTGAGTTGGATGGCCAAGGGGGATTTCTTTGATGACCATTTCGGTTTTGTGAGTAGAGGGGAGTAGCCAAATTCTCTTAAGGAGTTCAGGTGTTTTCTTTTCGGGTTTATTCTTCTTTCTCTAGTGTGGTGCCGAAATCCTAATGCCATCAAAGTGCCGTTTTTGTGCATAAGCCATTTAGTTCCGATTTCCCTTCTTTTTGTTTTGTGTTTGAAACTTCAAAGACCATTAAGGTCACTAGCGTTTTCTTCTTCTCTCTATTTGCTAGTTTGGCCGAATCTATCTCTTTTCCCAAACTCCTTTTCGTTTTAATAGCCGAGTTTGTCATCACCTTTGGTAAGGCTTGGCTGAACCCTATAGCCTCTTTGTAACACCCTGGTTTTAGGGGCTAGATTTTTGGTGCTTAGCTCTAGTGTTGGCACACTTCAGTGTGTGGTTGGGTAAGTTTTAGGGGTCCTGAGAACCCTAAGTGGTGGTAGGTTGCCTTAGAAAATTTTTAGTTTTAGGGGCTAAAAAGGAGAACTTGGATAGAGGGGGTCTTAAGAGAATTTTTGGTGGAGTTTTGGCATAAAGAGTGGCTTGGCAGAGTGGCAAGGAGGCGCCACTTAGAGCATGGAGAAGTGACGCCATTTGCAGGGGGAAGGGGCTCAGGTTCGATTCGCAAGGGTAGCATTTGGGGCCTTGTTTTTGCGTCAAGGAGGATAGAAGCTGGGCGGTTTTTGGATGCTTGAAGGTGGAGAAGACTTGGTCTTTTTTTTTAAATTTGGCTAGGTAAAAGTTTGACTCTTTCAAACTTTTAAAATGGATGGAAGGGAGGTGTTTTAGGAGAGATTTTAGGATTTTTTTTGGGAGCTTGGGGCTTGGCCGAATATTATAAATAGGGGGGAGGGAGATGCTTGTTTCATTCATCATTTGTTTCTCTCCCTTGCCAAAAAGTTCTTTCCTTCGTTTGTATTTATTTTCCCTTGTCCATTGCCGAAAGTTAGTCCAAGCAAACCCCTTTTTCATGCCATTTCTTTGTAGCCGAAAGTAGCAGAGGGATTAACCTTTTATGAACCTATATCCCTCTCCCTTCTCACCTTTTTTCTTTTTAAACCTTGCTTAAACCGTAACCATCCATAGAAAACTACCATTGCTGAATATCCCAAACACTATCTAAGAGCCTTGCCGAATCATCCATTCTCACATTCTCTTCACTTTGGTTACAAGTCCCTGAGCCGAACCTTACTTCCTTGGTGGTGGTCGTTTCTAGCTGGAGCAATAGGGAGTGGTTAGCAAGGTCGTTTAGTCAGCAGTTGCAGTGGCATAGAGTAGCGTTCGGGATTCAAGTTGAGTTGGTAAGAGATATTTATTTAGATTAAATGCTTAAGTGGTGTTTTGGGGGTTAACCTGTTTACCTGATTAAGCTTTTTGATGGAGGCCACAACCAGTCAGAGTGGGCAAGGGAAGGTCCCTATTCCGAAGTCCAAGAAAAGAGTCGTCTCGACAGTTCGTGATTGGCCACCGGGGTGTGGACGTGCAGCAGAAAACGATAGGCAGATAGCTGTAGTCTCGCTAAGCGATAGCGTCGAAATCGAGGGTTTAGAACTTCAGGTTATAAGGTGTGTAACTAACCCACAGTTTCCGGGTTTTATGTGTTATATGTTTTACTAACAAGTGCAGTAATAAGTGTGCCATATATACCCCTAAAGGGTATAGCGATGACCAGGTTAGTATCGGACCTGTTGCAATGTGATTATTTGTTTATGAGTATGTTTATGGATATTAATAAGCATGTGCATGCATTATCACGATTATATTTGATGTGGCATGTGCATGGGCGGGTTATGAAAGAAGGTACGGGTGTACTTCGAGTACGTGGTTGATGTCAGCTTTGTGCTACATCGTGGATTGGCGCTGACTGAGGTCGCGTTGTGGATCTTTGCGATTTAGTTCGCGTGGTTACCTTGGTTGATATCGGCTCTATGCCATATCGTGGTTTGATGGATTGCTGTGTGCTCCATCGTGGTTTGATGTTAGCTATATGCTACATCGTGGATGGCATTGGTTGCCTTTTTGGAGGGAAAAGGAGAGGGTGACTCGATAGTCCCCTGGTGTGTGGTAGGCTGGATCAGGGGGTGTGTAGCGGAAGGACCCTAGGCTTGGGTTGGGTTTCATGATTGCATTATTTCATTTATGAAAAGATATGGTAATGGGCCAAGCCCAATATGACATGTGGATGGGTATGTTTTGGGAACATACGTGAAAATGGGCCAAGCCCAGTTGCTATGTGGTTTATTGAGGAATGGGCCTAGCCCAGTATTTGAGTATGATTTGAATGTGGGCCAAGCCCAGATTGTGGTAATTGTTAAAATGAATGTATATAATACTTGTTGCATTTGATAATTGGGATATTATATGGCTAGCATGTGGGTGGATTTCAGTGGTTAACTTGCACACTGAGTCATTATGACTCACCCAATTATTTTCAAACATCGCAGGTGACATGTTGATCGGACCGGGTTGGAGTGGATACAAGGTGGCCCATGCAAAGGACGTTTTAATATTTTCTTTATGCACTTTATTACCAAGTACTTGGAATCATTATGTTGTAATAAGAGCCTCTTAAGTTATTTGGTTTTCTTTTGGTAATTTATGTCTAAAGAGATTTGGGAATAATGTTACTTTTATGAACTAAGCTTAAATCACTTGAATCTGATGTTTTAAACGTTTTCCAACCTAAGGAAATTGACAACTAAGAGTTTTAAAGACGAAACCCCGAGATTTCAAAGTAACCTAACGGTTTGCAAACAAACATGCCCAAGATTTCTGCAAGTAAAACTACTCTAAAGGAGTTTAGACAAAAAGTTAAATGGCAACCTGTTTTCTTCAATAAGTTTTTCCCATAACATAACCAGATTCGGTCGTAGTGAATGGGCCGGGTTTGGGGATGTTACACTCTTTCTCTCTTGTCTTTTCTTGAAACTTTAAGGAAACCCCATAGTCGAATCTTGTAGCGTTCTTTGTGTACCCTTTTCTCTTGGTTTGAAGCCTTAAAGAAACACCATAGCCAAATCCTCTAAGCATTCTACTCCCTCCACTTTGGCGTAATCCGTTTTCATCAGTAAAGTGCTGAAACACCATCTCAACCTCGTTTCTATACCTATCTTTGTGTTAGCTGAATATCCCATTACCATTGGGAAGGTTTAGCCGAAACCCTTTTCTCTTATTTGATCTCTTCAAGCAACATGGTGGTAAGTAATTTCTATCCTAGCAATCGGTGTAGGTTCTCTTTCTTTTAAGTGTGCCGAATCAAGGATTAAGCCTTGGTTTAGGGATGGCCGAATATGCTTGTGCCATGATATGTGTTTCTTGTGATGGTAGCTAGCATTAAGGAGCATTAAAGGAGAAGCTTTTGGGATTCGATTCTTCAAGGTAAGTAAGTGTAGCATTCGGCCAAGGGCCATTCTTTTGGATTATTGCTTAAAGCCGATTCTAATGTGGGTTGTTTAAGGAATTTCGACAGAGTTCATAATCAAGTGGCGTTTTCGGGATTTAATCGACTGTGCCAAATAGGTGCGTAGTTATCGCACTATCTCTTGATTGTGTGTATGTGTTATATTTATGTATATGTGATATGATGTTAACGGTAGCCGAATTAAGGGCTAAGATTGTGAATACCCGTGGTGGGTGATCGAATACTCAGGTCAGTGATTTACGATATTAAATGATCATTGATGAATATATGAAATGTGATGGCATGTGATGCATAATTGTTCAAGTGATATGTTGCCATGATACAGATATATGCATGGGACTTGGGATGTGACTATCGAAGGAAAGGGTGTACTTTATGTACGTGGTCTAATGTTAGCCTTGTGCTACATTGGCGCTTGATGTTAGCTATGTGCTTCATCAAGGGAGGTGTTGGCTAGGTGCCACATCTCGACGGATGATAGCTGTGTGCATCACCGTGGAGTGAGGATGACCTCGAGTCACCTCGTGGATACAGATATGTGGATCACTATGTGATCGGTGGCTTAGCCACGGCCTTGGGCAGCAAATCTGCCAAGGTAAGATATGTGGATCACTATGTGATCGGTGGATTAGCCACGGCCTTGGGCAGGGAGTTTGCTAAGGTAGGAGTAACGGATGGACTCTAGGTTGGGTTGGGCTTCATGTTGCATATTTATGCATTTTGCATGGCTAATTATGTGGATCAATGTGGATATGGGCCAAGCCCAACATGTGGAATTATGTGGATATAATGCCTTATCATCTGATATGTGATTGATGTGTGGATATGGGCCAAGCCCATACGTGGAGACATGTGAAATAACTATGCACTGAGTCTGTTTGACTCACCCAATTTTACTCAAACCTTATAGGTAATGCATAAAGCTTGGGCCGGGTTGGAGTGGATACGAGGTGGCCCATGCAGAAGATATTTTATTTGTTTTACACATTTTATTTATGAAAGGTTATTTATTGTAATAAGGGTCACTTTAAATATTTAAGGACTTTTATTATGTTTAAAGTTGGATTGTCGATTATATTATTATTTGAAAATGTTTTATTTTAAACAACTTAATTTTATTTGGAACTTTAATTACACAATGTTTTAGTAAAGACAACAAATTTTTATGTTTTTAACTCTAAGTAAAAAAAATTTCAAACGTTTTCCGCAGTGGCATTTCAAATTCGGTCGTATTAAATGGGCCGGGTTTGGGGTGTTACACCACTGTTCGCTCATCCCCGTAATATTCATCAGTTTCCTCACAAAGGTTGGAACATTAGGAGCCCTCGAGTAAGCTTTATCAACTTGAATCTTAGGACATCGCAATAGAGCTGTATACTCCTCCACCGTAAGTACTAAATCAACTCTTCCAAAAGTAAAGCAACTATACGCAAAGTTCCAACATTGAGAAATAGCTCGAAACAGATGTTCATCTACCTTAATGTCTAACAGGTACGACAAATCCCCATAACTGCAGTAAAACAGATGCTTGGTCTCGTTACTCCACTGATCCTATATCTCCCTTAATTCCTGAAGATTATTCTGCGTCACACTGATGCGAATGTAGTCCCATAGCTCTGGTTTGTATCCTTCGGCTAGGCTATCTCTTTTTCCTAACTGTGTTTGCTCTTACCACCTACGGACTATTGCATTGTCCTCCACTTTATCAAGGAATTCGTTCTCCATAACCAACTTTCTAATTTAAAAACTGACCGTGAATTGATACCTCTTTAAAATATCAAATGACATGCAACAAAATAAAACACAATTGATTAGTAACATGAAGTAAAATATAAAGCAAATAATCAATCGCCTATCTGGGTAATTGCTAGGGTTTGGTATAGCTCTTCCTAGGGTAAGCACTTAGGTTTTCTATATGTGGTTTAGCTCTAAAGTTGAGGTACCTGAACAAGCAGATTCCTCGATCCTCACCCATTATAGGCTCATATGGATCAAGTTCAGTTCAGGGGAATACATTTCCCTATCGCTGCACATAGATGAAAATCTCACGGAGACATAGGTACGGATGTATCCCGAAAGCGATTCACTATCATGCACGGAGGTGAAAACCTCACGAAGGAGTAGCTTCTCACTCCCACTTAAGGGTGTGACTACAACAGTCATGCAATGTAATGCAGAAATATTTTACAAAAACAGAATCGCATGCAAATAAAAAAGGATCATAATTTTTAAACCAGATTTTTAAATTCAGACATAAGGACATGAAACTATTGATCTTACGACTTGACTCTCTTATTGGTCCCCAGTGGAGTCGCCAAGCTGTCTAAACCATTTTTATAGTGGGTAAAAACGGGGATCGAATTTTAAAAACAGAAATGGAGTTGCCACCAATCCTTTTTACTTAGGTGTGATTGGATCACCTTGTAAAACATTTTATTTCAAAACATTTGATTTTGGTCCATGAAAAAAACAAGAAAACGGGTTCGGGAGCCGGTTACGTATGAGGAAGGGTTAGCACCCTCATAACGCCCAAAAATTGGTACCTAATCGATAAAATCATGTCCGAATGTTTAAAATTTTAAAAAAATTTAAAATATGATCCTTTTATTAGAAAGAAAACCAAGACTTGCCTATTTCAAGGAAATAATATGTTATATCCAGTAAGTTAAGATATAACATCTTACTACTTCGAAGTTAGGCTTGCCTTTATTTGTAGAAAATTCTTATTTCGAAACACAAAACATCATATCCAGTAAATTAGGATACAAAGTTTTGAATTTCCGAGAATAAGTGAAATTTGTAAGTTTCAGTTTTAAAAGAAAAGGGATACTTAATATTTTAAGTTCAACGATAAAAACCGAAACCCAGTGAGTTAGGGCACAATTTTTCTCGAAGTCCCAAATATTAGATATCGCCGTATTTTTTTTAAAAAACTATTTGAATAACATGTGTCAATTTAAAAGGTGTTTTGTAAAACAATGGTTTGAGCAAGATATTATAACATGCATATTTAATAACAATTCTACATAATTACAAATTATACTAACAATAAAAGAATAATATAACATAAATATATAAAAAACTATGTTAAACAGTAATAACGATTAAAAGAATATAAATAAATAAACATGGGATAAAGTAAGTAGCAATAATTAAGATTTTTCATGAGATAACAAAATCAAGTGAAAAGGGAAAGATATATTTGAACATTAAAAAAAAAAAGAATATGACCATTTTTTTAAATGATTTATATATATATATATATATATATATATATAATAAAGTAAAAAAAAGTACTTATAATAAATTCATAATTTAATATATATAAATGGTTACATATAATATAAAAAATTAATAAATAATCTATAATAATTTTATATAAAAATATATACTAATCATAAAATTACATATATAAATAAAATAAGTTATATAATATAAATAAATTTTATATTACAAAATTTTGAAACTAATATATGATATAATATAATATTATATAACATACAAATTAAAAAAATATAATAATTAATAAATAAATCATAACATATAATAAAAATAATGTTAAACCAAATAAAATATTAAATAATAAATAATAATAATTTAATACATATAAAGATAATACATAAAATATATATATATTTTATACTATTAAAAAAATTAATAAAATAAAATAATAAAATAGTTTAATATAATAAAATAATTAAGTATAGCATTAGAATAATTAAAAAATAAAATAAAAAGGTTTTAAAATGAATAGGGATTAAATAACAATAAAATAAATATAAAAGGATTAAATTGAAAAGCGCATTACACTGTAAGGACTCATTAGGCAATTATGCCTTCATTCTCAAAACGGCGTCATTCTAATTTTAACCTTTTAATAGCTTGAGGATTCATTTGAAATAAAAACAGTTTTTTAGGGCTAAATTAAAAAATAAGAAAAAAACTATTCAGACATAATTATAAATTTTAAAAAAGCGGAAGGGCCTGTGAAGCAATTAGACCATTGACATAAAAAACACGCGGATCTCCTTACCCATCGGATCGGGTTCGGGTCAGAGGTTTTATACGGCGTCGTTTTAATACTTATTGGCTTAAGCATAAACGACGTCATTTTATCATTGCTATATAAGTTAGTTTTTAGAGAAAAAAAACATATCTGATCTGTTTTAAAAAAAACTTCAAAAATTTCTCTGAACCCTCTCTCCTCTGTCCAGAACTCGACCATCAGACTCGTGAGCCACTCGCCGCACGCGATTCACGCGCCACCATGGACAGTGGCCGGAGGTTAAAGTAAACCTCAGTTTTTTAGCGCCAGTTGACAGGTAACCCTTTTTTTATTTTCTAGTATATATGTAAAAAAAATAGCATGAACAGAAAAGAAAATAAAAAGATGAGACGAATAAAAAAATCACCTCTACTTTCGATTGATTTTTTTATTGTATTATATATCTGTGTATCTGTGTTTCTGTATTTGTTTGTATTCCCTCTGTGTGTTCGTATCCTCGTACAAGATTATTCTGGGGTTTTTATACCCGAAAAAACAAAGAGGAAAAAAAAAGGAAATATACAAATTTTGTTCGATTTGCTGCTGCATTTCCTTTTTTGTGCAGGAGAATGAAGAGAATCTTGGGACGAAGGGGCTATTCGTGCTTTGATGGCGGCGTAGCTCGCGCGAATTGCGGCGCAATCGAAGGGTGTCGAGGCTGATTGCAGTGCGAGGCTGGGGCGAAGCTTGCGGCACGACGGTTGGGATGTTGGCTCTTGCGGAGCCTAGGGTTTCAGAAACCCTGGGCCATTGCTGATTCTGCTTAGTGTTTGGGCCTTCTTGGGCTGCACTGATTTGGGCCTGATTAGGTTTAACTGGGCCAATCGGGTTTGGGTCTTGGTTGTCAAGGTGTAGCTGGGCTCGGGGTTTGTAATTGGGTCAGGGTAGTCTATTTAGGAATGGGATTTTGGTTGTAAATGGACTTTAAAAATATGGACTTTATTTATTATTTTTTATTTATTTATTTGGTTTATTTATTTTAAGCCCGGGCAAAATAGGTTATTACAATTACCACTAGCATTCCCGGGGTGTCGTGGAGGTATACCCCTCAAGGTCAGGTTACTCGATTTAGGAGTCTGTTCAGTATCCTTCTCAGCTCTTTCTGGGCATTGCTTAATAAAGTGATCGAGGGAACACACCTGAAACATGCCCCACTTTTCATCTGGCATTCACCATAATGCAATTTATTACACACATACACCATGGCTTGGGGTTTCCAGCACTCCCTACACTAGCTGCTGCGGAAGACGAAGTCCTCGATTTAGAGTGTTTGGAACTTCTTTCCTTTCCTGAGTGTCCCGCATATGATGTAAAATGCTCATGATAACTTCTTGATTTCTTTGAAGCAGAGGGATGTGACTTACTCATGAATCTTTTACTCGGTACCCGGGTTTCCCTTTCGGCTTGCTTCTTCTCTATGCTTAAATCTTTAGCCTTCTTGGCCCGACCGGTTAGCACGGCAAACTCTCTTATTTTGAGAATCCCAATCAGTAGTTTAATGTCTCTATTTGGCCTTTCATCAAAGCGTTTGCACATCTCAGATTCAGTTTGAACTCATTTCCTGGCATACTGACTCAACCGAACAATCTCTCATTCATATTCTGACACGGTCCTGTCTCCCTGTTTAAGCTTTAAAAATTCCTTTCTTCTCTAATATAAAAACCTTTGGTTGATATACTTATTTTGGAACTCCTCTTAAAAGAATTCCCATATGACATTTTCCTTCGGTACAACTGAAGATATAGTTTTCCACCAATAGTATGTTGTGTCTTTTAGTAAACATATCGCACATTTCAAACATTTTGTGGGAGTACATAACAATTCCTCGAAAACCTGAATGGTATTCTCTAGCCAAAACTCATTTTTTTCTGAAACATCGTCGGTAGTAGCTCTAAACTCTTTTGCTCCATATTTTCTTATTTTATCAACCAGAGCCTTTCTGATCATTTCGGGCTCAACACCCTGTGGCATCTCATAATCAAGTTGAGAGACAGGTGAGGGAGGTCGTGGAACAACGGGGTTTGTTCTCATGTACTCGCTAAACCATTCATCTATCATTCTGAAGAAGGCTGCTTTCACCTCTTCGCGAGCATCTAACATTGGTCTCCTACTACTACTACTAGTTGCGGCTCATTGCACAAAAGCTTGAGCAGTGCCCTCAGCTTCTTCAGACTCATCTCGAGCTTCGTTGGAAGACATTTACTATATGAAAATACATTTAAAAGTGGTCAGGAGTTATCATACTATCACAATTTATATAATGGCATGTATAGCTAAACCCGTACTTGCTACGTTAGCCCAAGAATCGACTAAACCGTAGCTCTGATACCACTAAATGTAACACTCCTTATTCGTATTCGAACCAGAACAGGGTATGAGACATTACCGGATATAAACACAAGCAATCATACAAGACCAAGACGTGAATCTCCATCCAAATTTAAAACTTTTCACTTACATTCCTATCGTCCCTAAAATGAGCTTAGGAGGCCCAAAACATAATTTGGAAGCAGTTCGGGACTAAACCGAGAACTTTAGAAAGTTTAACGACACCTAGAAAATTTTTACTAAAACAGGGGTCACATGCCCGTGTGGGTTCGGGACACGCCCGTGCTACAGGCCGTGTTCAAAATAAAGTGCTCTCTTACTTTGCCACGCTCCCGTGTGCTAGGTTGTGTGGTCGATTTAATTTTCATAATTTTTCATAAAATAGGTGCAGACTTCACATGATCGGGGTACACGCCCGTGTGCAAGGCCGTGTAGCCCAAATGGCTGAGACACACGCACGTGTGCTATATTCTAGACATTCTATTTTACATCAATAAAGGTGCAGGGGACACACGGCCAGAACACATGCCCGTGGGGCAGACCATGTGCCACACACGGCCTAGACACACACCCGTGTGTCTACCCGTGTGGACAAAAACAAGGTTATTTACCAAGCCATTTTGTCACCCTTTCATGCATATACCTACACAACAAAACATAGCACCAATCTAAACACATACGCTCAACCAAATCAGCCACATTATTCACATACTATTTTCTATCACATACAACATCACATACTTGTCAACTCAAACCATGCAAATTCTCACATCCATGAAAGACATCAACGTATGCATATATAACTAAACCAATATTAGCCAATTCCAATGGCCACTTACAAAATGAATTATCCACAATACTTAACACTTAAGAACTTAGACATAAGTTAACATATTACATGCACCAATTGAACATCCTTAGCCATTCCAATGGCTAAGTCACAAAATATTACTTACAAGCCTTCATCTAAGCCAAGTAGCTTATACATGCTATTATACCAAAATGAATCATTGAGCTATACTAAAAAATAGATTTTTGGATAGTGTAATCTTGCTCCGATCGAATCCCCCTACCTTCACGAGCCTTCCGAACACTATAAAATAAGGAAAAGTAAAACGGGGTAAGCATTTTCATGCTTAGTAAGTTGGTGTAATAGAAAGAAACTTACCGGTTATAATCATTTAAATAAGTATATATATTCATTCATTCCATCAATATTGTAACGCCTCAAATTTTCTTAATTTCGGCTTTTGTAATTTTGTCACATAATGTCTATCTGCTTCAGTGTTTATGTGTTCCGAGTGTGTATGAGAGGTCTCAAGTTCAAGCCTTGACTTGGGTAAATTTTAGTATTTTTATGAAGTAAGCCCTAGCTCTGTTCAGTATGCTTTTATTTGATTGTTAGGAAAACATATCAAAATGGGCCTGCTGGTCTGGTGGTTGAGTGGTGTGTTATTATGGTGGAGGTCTTGTGTTTGATTCCCTGCTTGGCCTTGTTTTTGCATGATTATGGGGAGGAGTTTGAGTGGCGATAAAATTCTAAGAAGTGGGTTAGTGGGTGAGAAAAATAAGGGATTTGAGGGTTATCAGATTTTGGTTCACTTTCTTTTTACAAAATTTCTCTCTTCCCTAAAAACTTTTCTAACTTTTAGTCCCGCTTCCTCTACCGAATTTTTACTCTATTTTCCTTCTCGATTTTAGCAATAGTTTTCCAATCATTCGTCTGTTTCACGCTTGATCGGTAAGTAACTTTTTTCCATTACTTTCCTGTTCATGTTTGTTTTTCTAAAAGGAGATTGTTTCGGTTCTTTCGTTAGGGGAATATCAAGTTTCGGTTGGTGCTCCTTTAGTGAGTTAAGCATTAGGGGTTCCATCTATCTCTGGTAAGTTGCGATGACGTTGTTGTTATTATGAGTTTTCAGTCGTGAAACTTTTCTATTAAGGTTTGGAGGATGTTACTGAAATAAAGTGTTGTTATGTCGATATTTAGGTTTCTGAGGGCTCGGGAGTGCTTTCGCTGTAAAATAGTAATAGGTGTGTACCCGGAAATGCAAAAAATAAGGTTTCGGTGAAAGTCAAAAACCTTTATGTCGACGCTACACGGGCGTGTGGTCACCCGTGTGCAAGGCTGTGAGCCACAACACGGCCGTGTGATCGACGAGTCAGGCTGTGTGCAACTGACACGGCCATATGATGGCCAGGAAAGACATTGTGCAACACACGAACTTAACCTATTTGGCCGTGTGGGCCACACGGGTGTGTGGGCCATATAGTTGAACCACACTTGCGTGTGGAATTCTGGGCCAGGCCGTGTGATCTACACGGCCAAGGCCAATTTGGGCCGCGTGGGCCATACGGGCGTGTGGTACCACACGGGCAGGCCATATGGGTGTTTCAGCCCATTTTTATGAAATGTTCTGTTAGGTTGCATGGGTCACCCAAGTCGACTGTGGACCTACTAAAGGGTCGATAAGCAGCACTTAGACCCGTAGTTATGTGATTTGATTATGTGAAATCTGCAGTTAGCATGTATACTGATTTGAATGTATGAACTGTTATCTGTATTATAGCATGACATTCGGTGTATGTTGCATTGCATCCGGGTGGGTTGATGATTTACTGGAGGAAGTGTCTGAAAGGCTCTTAAGCCTGATATCTGACAGCTCACCTGCAAATTTTTGATTATGTGCCGCATTCGGTACAGCATGGTGTGTAGGGATGGGTGGGTTGATTTTATCCCCACATGGTGTGTAGGGTTGGACAGAGTTGATGTGTAGAGGCTGGTGGGTAGAACTCTGCTATTCTGTTCAGATCTACATATTATGTCTGAAATGGGCTAAGGCCCTAGAATATATCCAGTTATGTATCTAAGTGGGCTAAGGTCCACACCGTTTCTGTAATGGGCTCAGACCCGAACTGTGAATACATGACTGTTTCCTGATATTATGTTGCGTACGTGTTTTCTATGGGGATTACATACTGAGTTTACGAAAACTCACCCATTTCTATTTAATCTATTCAGGTAATCCCCAGCATTAGATGGATCGATGTGGTAGAGGACTCAGCGGTGACCAAGGTTCTTGACTTTTATGGTTTTTTTTATTTTTATTTATGGTTTTTGATTTTATCCAGGAAAAGTTTTACTATAAATGGCCTTTATGGGTTTTTCTTTAATTTGGGATTTTTGTTTTGATTTATAACTGCTAGCAGCAGGATAAGATGCGAGGTTTCTAAAAGACAAATGTTTTAGCAAAAATACCACGAATACGCAACTTATGCAAAAGCTTCTGCAGTAAATGAAGTTTTGAAAAATTAAAAATATTTTAAACTGAATAACTTTTTAATAATGATTCATGTTTTGAAAATGAATGAAACTTCTTGGAATCGTCATAAAAAAACATAAAGAGGTTAAACAGAAAAGCGGTTTTATCAATATCACACTTTACGAAAAATACTTTAATGTGACATCGCCAGATTCGACCATAGTGTCTAGGCCAAGTTTGGGGTGTTACATTTAATGGTATCAGAGCCAGTTGCAAAACTCGACTGTGGATTTGGGTTTTAAAAATTGGTTTTTAGGAAATGATTTGGAGTGATTTAAAAAGTTTATGGTCTGAGTATGTGGTACACCAAGTTTTCGGCGCTGATCCTGTAAGTGTTCTGAAATTTTGTTTAAATTTATCTGAAAATACTGCTAGCATGCTTGAAACAGCCAAAGGTAGTATATTGTACTAAAAACACTCTAGGTATTGTAAACCGAAAACCGTAGTGAGACTACGATTCGCGATAACAAATTTTGAACCCTTGATACTGTCTACATAAAATATCTGTTAATGAATATTGGAACTGTAGCTAAAGCATAAAATTGTTAATATAGATAAACTCTGAATTTACGATGAGCACACTAGGCATCCGCAGACGGGGTACTAGAGGTCGTGGTAGAGGCCGTAGAGGGGCTCGAGCTGGGTCCTCGTCATCTGGCACTCTGCCTAATCTGAATACGAGCGAGACGCTGATCTCACCTGCTACAGAGACTGGGTTTTACGATCGTGCGGCTAGGGACGATGCACTGTCCCAAGCCATGTTACGGATTTTAGAGAGGGTCTTCGGGCCTAACACCGGATCTGGGGGCCGTGGGTCCGTTACGGTATGACTCTAGTCCAATGGGGCTGAACTATTCAGGGGTGTCACTGGAGTTGCCCCTAACGTGGCCGAATATTGGATGGAGGCCATGGAAAAAATCATTGACGACCTGGATTTTACCACCGAGCAAAAGTTTAAGAAGGCTGTTTCTCTACTTCACGATGAAGCCTACCAGTGGTGGCTGACGGTTTAGGAGGGCACTCAGCCCGACCGACTGACTTGGGGACTATTTTAAGACTGCCTTCCAGAGTAAATATGTGGGAGCCAGCTATATTGACGCTGGGAGATGTGAGTTCCTTAATCTCACCTAAGGAGACCATTCAGTGGCCGAGTATGAGGCCGAGTTCCTGAGATTGAGCCATTATGCCTAGGGCATGGTGGCGACTGAGTATGAGAGATGTATCCATTTTGAGGATAAGCTCAGGGACAGTTTGTGAGTTCTGATAGGTCCACAAAGGGAGAATGAGTTTGTACACTAGTTGAGAAGGCAAAGATCGTCGAGGAGGTTAAGCGCGCTGAACGCCAAAATTGAGAGAGAGGAAATAATAAGAAGGAATCAGAGCCCTTGAATTCTGTGATGACGCCTAAGAAAAAGGCCAGATCTGACGGGCTAGTGAAAGTTGGGCCTTCTATTGCACCTACTGGGGTGGCGCTTTGTGACCACTGTGGTGGACGCCATCCAGGTGAACGTTAGAGAACGAATGTGGCATGTTTGAGATGCGGGTCGACTGAGCACCATGTTCGGGATTGTCCATTGAGAACTGATCAGATGCAAGCTCTGGTTATTGGTACTGCGCAGTCGCAGAGAGTAGTTCAACAGCCACTCAGAGGCCGAGGTCAGGCCAGGGGCGGTAACGGCTTGGGCAGAGGGTAGAGAGCATCAGGCAGTGGTGCTGGACTGACTGAGGCGAGGCAACTCATATTGGTTTATGCTTCCCGTCGCTGTGAGGACCGAGATGCTCCGGACATCATCACAGTATGTTTCTAATTTATAATGTACCTTATTTAGCATTGATAGACCTAGGCTCTACACACTCTTACATAGCTAGTGTTGTGTCTGAAACTTTGGGAATTCTGGTTGAGAATACTTTGAGCGAGGTAACTGTTGTATGTCCGTTGGGGCAGTCTATTCGAGTTAGTAAACTATATAGAGACGTTTCATTAGAGGTTCAAGGGACAATATTTCTAGCTGATCTGATGGAGCTTCCGTTCGGGGAGTTCGATTTGATTCTAGGAATGGACTGGCTGGTCAAACACCGGGTAAGTCTGGACAGTGCGACAAAAAGGGTTGTTTTGAAAACCGAGGAGGACAACGAGGTAGTGGTGATTGGGGAACATCAAGACTACTTGAATAATATGATTTCTGCGTTGGTGGAGAGAAATTGGTATAGAAAGGATGTGAGGCATTTGTGCCCTACATCAGTGTTTCTGATTCTGGGGACTCTTCGGTTAAGGACATCAGAACTATAAGGGATTTTCTGGATGTTTTTCCTGAGGAACTACCGGGTCTGCCTTCGATTCGAGAGGTAGAATTTGGGATTGAACTCATTTTGGGTACAGCTCCGGTGTCTATTGCGCCCTACCGAATGGCACCGAAGGAGCTTATAGAGCTTAAGGCTTAAATTTAAGAACTGTTAGATCGTGGGTTCATCCGTCCCAGTGTGTCTCCGTGAGGAGCACCTGTGCTGTTTGTTAAGAAAAAGATGGGATGATGTGGATGTGCATCGATTATTGGTAGTTGAAAAAACTGACAATCAAGAATAAGTACCCACTTTCAAGGATAGATAATATATTCGACCAGTTTAGAAGAGCTTCTGTGTTCTCAAAAATTGATCTATGTTTAGGATATCATCAATTGAGGGTTAAGGAGGCCGATGTGTATAAGACGGCATTTAGGACTCGTTATGGATAATACGAGTTCCTGGTTATGCCTTTTGGGTTGACCAATGCACCAGCAGCATTTATGGATTTGATGAACCATGTGTTCTAACCTTATCTGGACCAGTTTGTGGTGGTATTCATTGATGATATCCTAGTGTATTCTAATATTCATTGATGATATCCTAGTGTATTCTAAGACTGAGGACGAGCACGATGACCATCTCAGAGTGGTACTACAGACTCTGTGAGAAATAGTTGTATGTGAAGTTTAGTAAGTGTGAGTTCTAGCTGTGAGAAGTAATCTTTTTGGGGCATGTGGTTTCTACTTAGGGGATTCATGTTGATCCTCATAAGATTGAGGCTGTGTTGGATTGGAAATAGCTGAAGAATGTGCCCGAAATTCACAGCTTTCTGGGGCTGGCGGGTTACTATCGATACTTCGTAGAAGGGTTCTCCTTGATTGTAGCACTACTAACCAAGCTTCTGCGTAAGGGAATTCCCTTTATTTGGAATGATAAACAAGAGAGCATCGAGAAGCTCAAATCTGCTCTGACTTAGGCTCCTATTTTGATACAGCCGAAGCCTGGTAGAGACTTCGTGGTATACAGTGATGCGTCGCATGTGAGTCTGGGTTGTGTTTTGGTGCAGGATGGTAAAGTGGTAGCTTATGCGTCTGTCAGCTCAAGACGCATGAGGCTAACTATCCAACGCACGATTTGGAGTTGGCAGCGGTAGTCTTCACTCTGAAAATCTGGAGACATTATCTGTTCGGTGAGAAGTGTACTATCTACACTGACCATAAAAAGCCTCAAATACCTCCTCACTCAGAAGGAGATAAATTTTAGGCAGCATAGGTGAGTTGAACTGCTTAAGGATTATGACTGCACCATCGAGTACCATCCTGGTAAGGCCAATGTGGTGGCAGATGCTTTGAGCTGTAGGGCTATGACCGATCTGAGGGCGATGTTCACTCAACTCAGTTTATTCGATGATGGGAGACTGTTAGCGGAACTTCAGGTTAGGCCTACATGGATTAATTAGATCAGGGGTAAATAGATGAGGGATAAGTTGCTTGAGTTACGGTTCCGTCAGGTTGAGAATGGGAATACTACTAATTTTGGGATTAACAGTGATAAGATACTTTGTTTCTGCCGTCGGATCTGTGTACTGAGTGATGAGGAGTTGCAGTAATCGATTCTACGGGAGGCGCATAGTAGCCCTTATACTATGCATCTCGGTGGGAACAAGGTGTACCAAGATCTGTGAGAGTTGTACTGGTCGCCAGGGTTGAAGCATGAGGTTACTGACTTTGTTGCTCGCTGTCTGACTTGTTAGTAGGTTAAGGCTAAGTATCAATCACCTTTTGGGTTGCTGCAGCCGGTAAAGCTTTCGATGTGGAAATGAAAACGAGTAACAATGGACTTCATTAGAGGGTTGCCTTTAACACCTACTAAGAAGGATTCTGTCTGGGTCATCGTGGATCGGTTGACCAAGTCCGCCCATTTCATTCCGGACAGGATGGACTTTTCTCTCTAGAAACTGGCTAGGCTATATATATCTAAAATAGTGAAACTACATGGGGTTCCCGTCTCGATCATCTCCAATAGGGATCCTCGCTTCATGTCTCGGTTCTGGAATAAATTGCACAAGGATCTGGGTTCAAGTTCGGACTTTAATACTGCTTTCCATCCTCAGACAAATGGTCAGTCAGAGAGGGTGATTCAAGTACTGAAGGACATGTTGAGGAGCTGTGTTATAGATTTTTGAGGCTGTTGGGAGGAGTATTTGCCATTGGCAGAGTTCACCTACAGCAATAGCTATCAGTATAGCATTCAGATAGCACCTTACGAGACCCTGTATGGTCGCAAGTGTCGCACTCCCTTATGTTTGACTGAGTTGGGGGGTGACATGTTCTGGATCTGGAATTGGTTTCTGAAATAGAAGATAAGGTTCGATTGATTCGAGATCGAGTGAGAGCGACATCTGATAGGCAGAAGTCCTATGCTGATCTGAGGAGAAAGGATATTGAGTATTCTGTGGGGCACTTAGTCTTTCTTAAGGTCTCACCATGGAAAAAGGTTTTGAGGTTCGGTCCCAAAGGTAAGCTGAGCCCTCAGTTTATTAGGTCGTACCGTATTCTAAAGTGAGTAGGGCCAGTCACACATCAGTTGGAGCTTCCTTCAAAGCTGAATCGCATTCATGATGTGTTCCATGTCTTACTGTTGAGACGTTACCGCTCTGATCCCACACATGTTGTCCCTATTGAGGGCATTGAAGTTAGACCAGATCTGATGTTTGAGGAGGAGCCAGTCCAGATCCTGGATTGTGACATTAAAGTCCTGCGAAGGAAGTCTATCCCCTTAGTGAAAGTGTTGTGGCGGAATCATAGCACTGAAGAGGCCACTTGGGAGCTGGAGGATTCGATGCGTCAGCAGTATCCTTACCTTTTTTGATCAGGTAAAATTTCGAGGACAAAATTTTCTTTTAGGGGGGTAGAGTTGTAACTCCCTAAATTTTCTTAATTTTGGCCTTTGTAATTTTGTCACATAATGTTTATCTACTTCAATGGTTATGTGTTCCGGGTGTGTGTGAGAGGTCCCAAGTTCAAGCCTTGAGTTGGGTAAATTTTAGTATTTTTATGAAGTAAGCCCTAGCTTTGTTCAATAGGCTTTTATTTGATTGTTGGGAAAACATATCAGAATGAGCCCGTTGGTCTGGTGGTTGAGTGGTTTGTTATTATAGTGGAGGTCTTATGTTCGATTCCCTGCTTGGCCTTATTTTTGCATGATTATGGGGAGAAGTTTGAGTGGTAATAGAATTCTGAGAAATGGGTTAGTGGGTGAGAAAAATAAGGGATTTGAGGGTTATCAGATTTGAGTTCCCTTTAACTTCTCTAACGTTTGGTTCCCCTTCCTCTGTCGAATTTTTACTCTGTTTTCCTTCTCGATTTTAGCAATATTTTTCCAATCATTCGTCTGTTTCACGCTTGACCGGTAAGTAACTGTTTGCCATTACTTTCTTGTTCGTGTTTGGTTTTCTAAAAGGGGATTGTTTCAGTTCTTTCTTTAGGGGAAGATCAAGTTTCGGTTGGTGCTCCTACAGTGACTTAAGAGCTAGGGGTTCTGTCTATCTCCGGTAAGTTGCGATGACGTTGTTGTTATTATGAGTTTCTGCTCGTGAAACTTTTCTATTAAGGTTTGGCAGATGTTACTGAAATAAAGTGTTGTTATGTCGATATTTAGGTTTCTGAGGGCTCGGGAGTGTTTTCATTGCAAAACAATAATAGGTGTGTACCCGAAGACGCAAAAAATGAGGTTTCGACGAAATCCAAAAACCTTTCTATTGACGCCACACAGGCATGTGGTCGCCCGTGTGGTAGGTCGTGTGCAAGGCTGTGAGCCACAACACAGCCGTGTAATCGACCAGTCAGGTCGTGTGCAAGTGACACGACCGTGTGATGGACGGGCAAGACCGTGTGCGACACACGGGCTTGACCTATTGGGTCGTGTGGGCCACACAGGTGAACCATACGGGCGTGTGGAATTTTAGGTTAGGCCGTGTGATCCACACGGCCAAGGCCAATTTGGGCCGTATGGTACCACACGGGCAAACCACATGGGCGTGTGAGCCCATTTTTATGAAATGTTCTTTAAGGTTGCACGGGTCACCCAAGTCGACTGTGGACCTACTGAAGGGTCGGTAAGAAGCACTTAGACCTGTAGTTATGTGATTTGATTATGTGAAATCTGTAGTTAGCATGTATACTGATTTGAATGTATGAACTGTTATCTGCATTATAGCATGACATTCGGTGTATGTTTCATTGTGTCCAGGTGGGTTGATGATTTACTGGAGGAAGTGTCTGAAAGGCTCTTAAGCCTGATATCTGACAGCTCAGCTGCAAATTTTTGATTATGTGTCGCATCCGGTACAGCATGGTGTGTAGGGATGGGTGGGTTGATTTTATCCCCACAAGGTGTGTAGGGTTGGACGGAGTTGATGTGTAGAGGCTAGTGGGTAGGACTCTGCTATTCTGCTCTGATCTGCATATTATGTCTGAAATGGGCTAAGGCCCTAGAATATATCCGATTCTGTATCTGAGTGGGCTAAGGTCCACACCGTTTCTGTAATGGGCTCAGACTCGAACTGTGAACGCATGACTGTTTCCTGATATTATGCTGTGTGCGTGTTTTCTATGGGGATTACACACTGAGTTTGCAAAAACTCACCCATTTCTATTTAATCTGTTCAGGTAATCCCCAGCATTAGACGGATCAGTGTGGCAGAGGACTCGATAGTGACCACGGTTCTGGACTTTTATGGTTTTTTATTTTTATTTATGGTTTTTGATTTTATCCGGGAAAAGTTTTACTGTAAATGGCCTTTATGGGTTTTACTTTAATTTGGGATTTTTGTTTTGATTTATAACTGCTAGCAGTAGGATAAGACGCGAGGTTTCTAAAAGACAAATGTTCAAGTAAAAATGCCACAAATATGCAACTTATGCAAAAGGTTCCGCAATAAATGACATTTTGAAAAATTAAAAACGTTTTAAAGTGAATAACTTTTTGATAATGATTCATGTTTTGAAAATGAATGACACGTCTTCGAATCGTCATATAACAACACAAAGAGGTTAAATAGAAAAGCAGTTTTCATCGATATCACACTTTACGAAAAATACTTTAATATGACATCGCTAGATTCTGCCATAGCGTCTAGGCCGGGTTTGGGGTGTTACAAATATTTTGACAAGTTACCTAAATACAGTCACGCATTAAACAAGTTAGTCATACACACCATGAAGTTATCAAACCAACATAGATGAGCTCACCATAGTATAAACATTCACATCATTTCACTATTCCATTTTTCATGATTTCTTTTCATTAAACTATTGTAATTTCGATGGATACTCGGGTAGTATACTCGAGGTATACATGTAAATCGTTTGTCAATTCACCTCCAAAGTGCCCCTTAAGCACATATTCATATAGCACACTCTCAAGCCACATTTATATAACAGGATTACCAGTCCAGGCTAAATCTCATCTTTAATACTCGCTCCCAAGAGCTTATTCAGGATTACCAGTCCAAGCTAAATCCTTTCGATAACGTTAGCTCTAATGAGCCTTCTATGGATTACCCGTCCGGGCGAAATCCATTTCATAACACCTACTTAAGAGAGTGTAGCTCAGGATTACCCGTCCGGGCTAAATCCTTTCTATATCATTTTGTTCATTTCAAGAAAATTCTTATAATCCATCGAAATACAATGTTCAACCGGGACAATGACATTTTATTCGTGTTTTTCATCTTGTGATTATTTCATAGGGTATATCATCACATATATATTATCTCAATTACACAATTCAATTAAAACATAATAACATACCAAATTAAATTACACGAACTTACCTTGAGAATGGTTCGTATTTGAAACTCAACTAATTGGAGACTTTTCATTTTCCTCGATCTGGTTCTGTAATTGGTTGTTTCGGGTCTATATAAGCAAATTTGACTATCAATTCATCATTTTACACATGCATTTACATTTGCATCCTAGATAGAATTACTATTTTGTCCCTAACTTTTTGACATTTTACATTATAGTCCCTAGGCTCGTAAGATGAAATGTGTTCAATTTCTTGGTAACCCAAGCCTAGCCGAACCATTTTCATGCTTATAGCAGTCCACCTTTTCCATTAAATCAGATTTTTACCACCCATTTTATAACTTTTTATAACTAGGTCCTTTTTATGCATTATCATCAAAAATTACCTAGTAAAAGTTGTTTATCACATATCAAACATGCATAATCTACCATTAAACATCAAAATACACATATTTCTAACATAGGTCAAACCCTAGACATCAACCACATCTTAAATTAATGGTAGGAATAGGTAGATCGGATGATAACGACTTTAAAATGTAAAGAGCATTAAAAACAGGGCTAGGATGTACTTATAATCAAGCTTGAAAGATAATAAAACCCTAGCTATGGTGTTCTCCCAAATTTTCGGCCAAGGTTGAAGAAAGACGAGCAAATTTTGGCTTTATTTTCCCTTTTTATTCTTTTATTTACAAATTACCAAAATGCCCTTTTTGCCAAACTTTAAAATTTCACCTAATCATGTCCATTTTTATCCATAAACTTAACTAATGGTCTAATTATCATACAAGGACCTGTAATTTAAAATCTCATAGCAATTGGACACCTTTAACATCTAGAATTCAAGTTTTTCACTTTTTACAATTTAGTTCTTAAAACTAAATTGAGTGCCCAAACGTCGAAATTTTCGAACAAGATTTTCACAGAATAGTTCCATAAAACTGTGGATCATAAAAATATAATAAAAAATTTTAACTGTGTCGAATATGTGGTCCCGAAACCATTGTTCCGACTAGACCTAAAATCGGGCTGTTAAAGCCCATGTGCTTCACATGGCCGTGCGGCAGCCCGTGTGTACACAAAAATGACCAATTCCTTGCTCAAATTTCACCTTTTCTCTTGGGTACCTAGATACATTCACTCACACAATTTCATAGGACAAAAACCATCTCCAAACACACTCAAACATGTCAATATATTCAACCTATATATCAGACCAATGTGCCCTCATTGACACCAGAAATTTTTTTCATGACATTTCAACTTCAAAATCACATATACAAAGTATAGTCGTTCATCAACAAACCCTATTTCACTTCATTCCATATCCACATCTAATGTCAATATTATCTCATTCAAGATTAATACTTAAGGTAAACAAACATGTTTCTTTTGTTACCATCAAATAGCGCAACTTAAGTATACTTGCTCCACTAGGATTTAATATCAAACATACAAAAGAAATCCTAGTACATGCCATATATACCAACTAAAACAAAATCTACCAATGATCTCCTGGATATTGTTATTTCTGGTGTTGACCGATCCTCTAATCCTACAAAACGTAATCTACAAAATGAACCAAATACAGGTAAGTTTGGTTATAGCTTAGTAAGTTCATTTTATAAATAAGAAACCTTTCCAATCAATCATAGTAATTGATTTAGAACAAACATAGATATTTATACAATATGCAACCTTGATCACCGTTTAACAATCAATAATGTAGTTTAGTATATTCAATGGATAATACTCGGTTGAGCTTACTCGACATATCAGTAAACAACTCTCAATTGAGATTTACTCAGTATATCAGTAGATATCGCTCGGTTGAGCTTTAGTTGATATATCAATAAGTAATGCTCAGTTGAGTAACACTCAAATAATTAGTGCGCTTTTACTCCTTTGAGTAGCATACAATATGTTTTAGTAGGGTTGCTCGTTTAAGCATCGATTCAGTATATTCAGTATTTCATTTTCGTTCCAAGATAACATAGATATTTGATATAACATTTAGTAATACTACATTTACACAGAATATAAAAATCATTAGTGGTTTGAGTAAGTATACGAACTTACCAGACTAATTTGAAGAATTTTCCAAAGTATAAGGACTACTTCGTAATTTTCCCTTTCCCAAGATCGTCCTCATGTTCTCGATGTAACATAATAGTTTCATTCAATTAACTAATTCAATAGTAGAAAATAAATCACTTATTGCAATTAAGTCTTTTTTGACAATTTACACAATTTCCCATAACTTTTCACATTTACTCAATCTAGTCCTTAAGTCATAATCATGTAAATTAACCATTTTTCTTTAAAGCACATTTCAACAAAACATTCCATGGTCTTCTAATAGTCCTTATCTACTATTATTTCACACTAAATACAAACAATTTTATCATTTTATCAATTTAGTCCTTAAACATTAAAATCACTAAAAATCACTTTTCAAAATAGTCCACCCATACAATAAAACTTCATAATCCTTCATAAACTTCAAAGAATAACTCCACTCATCAATGAAAACATTTATAATGTTTAACAATTTCACAAATTAGTCCTTAGAATAGCTAGATTAAGCTAATACCAGTTAAAAAAAACATAAAAATTACTTAAAACGGGTATTGAATCACTTACCAATCAAAGCTTTCAATCAAAAGAAACAAAAACCTAACTTTTCTAGGTTTTTCCATGGAGAAGATGAGAGAATTTCCAAATTTTCTCTTAATTTTAGTTTAACTTAATATATATACCATGTCAATTTTGTAACTTTTACAACTTTCATAATTAACTTTAATTAATCAAGGTTAAGCTTTATTAAACCATATACTATGCGTAATACCATCTAATCCCACTAACTTAATCTATGGTTAAATTATTCATTTAGCTCCTTTAATTTAATTACTCAACTTTGCAGCTTTTACAATTCAGTACTTTTTACTCATTAACCTATTCAAACGATAAAATTTCCTAACCAAAATTTAATACGACTTTATAGTCCTGGTAAATATTAATTGAATAATATTTATGAAATATTTACGTAAGAATTATGGTATTGAAACCACTGTTTCTAACACCACTGGAAATCGGACTGTTACATGTGTACTTTACACGAGTAGATGACATGACCGTGTGGTCTATATGATTTAGGTGACAATTAGGTCCACACGACCACATTTAGTTACATGGCTTGGTGACATAGTCATGTGACCCTAGATTACACGAAATCAGTCTGTTATACAGTTTGGGGATACAATTGTATGGTTTAGCTCCACGCGGCCTCAACCTGTCATACAGCTTGGCCACACGGCTGTGTGACCCCTGTAAACAGCCCAAATTGTCTGGGCTCTACTAAAGAAATAAAAAGAAATAGGTCCAATTTGTATGTGGCCCAAAAGGCCCAAAATATTAAAATTTGGGACAGAAAAAAAGCTAGGGTTGGAAACCCTAGCGCCGCAAGCCCTCTGATGCGCCGCTGGCCTCCACCCACGCGCGCACTAGCCACTGTCGGCCACTCCGACCGGCCTCTACCTCCACTACACCCTCAGCACCTGAAAACATGGGAAAGAGGACAAACGCAGCAGCAACAAAGAAAAAATAAGGAATAATGTATTTTATTCTCCTTTTTCGGTCTTATAAAAGCCGAACAACCATTGTAACAGTGGGGACCCTTTTTTATTTTCGCAATCAATACAAAAAGAAATAGTCTCAAAAATACGGAGAGAACAGTGAGAGATCTAAACAAAAAACATTCAATCGAAAAAATCAAAGGGAGAACAACAGATCCGTAACATTCGAAGGTGGTTTCACATTTTTTACTTATTTATAATCATTTCTTTTCCCTTTTTATTTATTTCGATTTTTTTTATCTGTTATATACATACATACATACGAACATATAAAAAAAGGGAAAAAGAGGAGAAATTACCTTTTTCGGCCACTGCTTGCGGTGGCCGGCACGGCGGCACGACGGCGGGGTCTGGAGGGGAGCGGCGCCGGAGTACTCTCTCCCTTGCGCACCTGCAGAGGAAACGAGAGAGAGAGTGAGGGAGTTTTTTTTTAAAACCCAAGGAAGAAATGAAAATGTGGGCAAAAAAATTGGTTTTATACTAATAGTGAAACGACGCCGTTTCGTCCTGGGCGGTCAGGGATCAAAACGACGTCGTTTTGATCCCCTAACCCGCGATCCGACCCGCTCCAGCCTAGGATCCGCGTGTTTTTGTTTGGAGGGGCTAATTGCGCGTTTGGCCCCTCCTTCTTTTTATGGTTATACAATCAAGTTTTTTATTTGTTCGATTTTGGCCCGGATATCTTCCATGATTTCAATTGGAGTCCCCCTCCATGCGCATCGTTTCAGTAAGAGGGATTATTTCTGTTTTAAACCCTCCAGGTTACGCGTGCTTCGCGAATGAACCCTTCCCCCCTTTCATCTTATTTTAAATCGACCCCAAACTTTCGTTTTGAATACAATTGAATCCCTTCTTTAGTTATTTTGGCAACCTTTTAGTTTTTATTATTATTATCATCATCATTATTATTATTATTATTATTATTATATTTTTACGTACATATTTTATTATTATTTTATTTCACTAAATTTTTGTTGTTATTATTATTATTATTATTATTATTATTATCATTATTACATCTACTATTACTATTATCCTTATATCTATTATATTTATTATTTTATTGTATATATTTCGTATCACTATTATTACCACTACTACATTTATATTAGTATACTGTATATATTTTCTATTGTCACTATTATTATTATTACTATGTTATTATTTTAGTTTTTTTTTTTTTACTATTGTTATTACTATATTATTATCTTGTATATATTTTGCATTATTATTGTTACTATTACTAATTCCACCATTATTGACTTCAATATCATATATTACGTATATTATGTGGTCGTTATGCCAAATTCGCGTCACATCATCATTATTCATCGCATGACCTTACTCGCGTTTTGAATAACGTTTCCTTAAAACATAACCTCGTTTTTTCATCAATTTCACCCCAAAAAAAAAACTAAAAATTTTTCAAAATAAGGCAATATTCCGTGTTTGGAAATTCGAGGGACCGTGCCCTATGTGTTGGGTTTCGGTTCTCTTGCTCGACCAAATAATTGAATAACCTTTTGTTATTTTAATAAATGAATCTTAGGGATTAAAAGACGACCTTGGATTTGAGGATTGAAATTATTGTGTCCTACGTATTGGATGTGATATTTGGTCCCTCCGAGATAAGGAAATCTTAATATTCAATTTTAAGAAGACTCAAACATTTCCAAAAAGACCCAAATTTCTAAATTCGTTTCTAAATTTTTAAATTTTCAACATTGGGACATCAATTAATCAATTTGGTACCAATTTTGGGCGCTGCGAGGGTGCTAATCCTTCCTCGCACGTAACCGACTCCCGAACCTATTTTCTCGCATATTCGTAGACCCAAAAACCCTGTTTCAGTAAACTGAAATGTTTTATTAAAACAAAGGTGATCTGATCACACCTAATAAAGGTCGGTGGCGACTCCCATTTTACTCATTTTCAAAATCCAAGTTCGATTCCCATTTTTGTCAAAAAAATGGTTACGACAGCTTGGCGACTCCACTGGGGAGGGTTTTGAGAGTCAGGCCGTAAATTGATTGATGTTTGTCCCTTTGATTGAAAATTTGGAAAATTGTTTTGAAAAATCGTGTTTCTCTTTGATGCATTTGGTTGTGCTATAGTGTCGAGTCTCGTGAAATACTTTGGCATTGCATTGCATGACCATCGTGGTCACACCCTTAAGTGGGAGTGAGAAGCTACTCTTTCGTGAGGTTTTTACCTCCGTGCAAGATAGTGGATCGCTTCCGGGATACATCCGTACCTATGTCTTCGTGAGATTTTTAACTCCGTGCAGCCATAGGGAAATGTATTCCCCTGAACTGAACTCGGTCCATATGAGCCTATAATGGGTGAGGATCGAGGAATCTGCTGGTTCAGGTACCCTTACTCTAGAACCGAACCACATATTGTGAGACCTAAGAGGCCGTCATAGATAGAGCCGCGTAAACCCTAGGTATTACCTTGAATGGGAGTTTGATCGTTTCCTGTTTATTTTAAGTTCTTGTACCTGGTATTAACTCGCTGTGTTTTGCTTTTATTGCATGGCATTTCATTATAAAAGGTGTTGATCCACATTCGGTTATTAGATAGAAAAGCTTAACATGGAAAAGGGGTTTCTCGATAGAGTGGAGGATAATGCGGCCGTTCAGGTGTGGTCCGAAAGAATGTAGCGAGAAAAAGGAGATAGCTTGACAGTGGGGTATGAGTCAGAGTTGTGGGATTTCACCCGCGTCAGCGTGGCTCAAAATGACCTGCGGGAATTAAAGGAAATATGGGATTCCTGGGGCGATAAGGACAAACAACTGTTCTACCATAATTACGGTGATCTGCACTATCTGCTGGATATTAAGGTAGACGAGTACCTACTTCGAGCCATTACCCAGTTTTGGAATCCCGCTTATAGTTGCTTCACTTTTGGAAAAGTAGATTTGGTCCCAACTATAGAAGAGTACACAACTTTGTTTCGATGCCCGAGAATTCAAACTGATAAGGCATATTCAAGGTTTGCTAATGTGTCGGCATTCTCAAAAAGGCTAATGAACATCACAGGAATGAGTGAACAATGGATTACGGCCCAGATCAAACAAAAGGGGGATTGCAAGTGCATTCCATGGAAACACTTGAGGGACTTGGTCTTGGCACATCCTGATAAGAAAAAGAGGGTCGACGTCTTCGCTCTAAGCATCTATGGTTTGGTCATCTTCCCCAAAGCATTAGGGCACATAGAGGATGCGGTTTCGGACTTATTTAACAAACTTGACAAGGGAGTCACACCTATCCCCGCAATTTTGGTCGAAACCTTCAGATCATTGAATGCTTGCCGAAGAGCGGGCGAAAGAAGGTTCATGGGATGTGCACAACTGTTGCTTTCATGGTTCCATTGCCGTTTCTGGAAGATGGAAAAGGTCTCATGCAAAATCTTTTTTGAAAACTACTCCCCTCTAAAGGAATTAGAGGATACGCCAAGGCGAGACGACTTATCAGGAGAGAAATGGATAGCGATCCTCCAAAATTTGCAAGTGGAAGATGTAGAATGGAAGACTCCGTGGATGATCCCTGACGAAATATTGTATCGATGCGGAGAGTTCGACTGGGTCCCTTTACTCGGAATATGGGTAGCTGTTGGGTACGCCCCTTTGCTAGTAATGAGGCAGTATCAATCGAGGCAATTTATACCGACGACATATGGATTAGCCCAGTGTGAGTTTTCGTACAAGGACGATAACTATAAGAAGAAAGTTCGTGAGATATCAGATGCATAGAATCAAACTCGGAAAATGAAGAGACTCGCCGTAAGGCCGATGATTACGCCTGAGTACGATCGATGGTGGGCCAAAAGAGTCAATGACAACGTCCCAAGGCCAACCCAAGGGAATGCTCGACCAATAGAAGAGTAGCTGCAAGTAATCCCGTCTGAATTAGAGATTATCAAGCAAGATTTCGAGAGAAGGAGCCGGGAACTGGGTAAAAGAATAGAGCAGCTAGAAGAGGAAAAGATGCGATTGGGGTTAGATGTTGACCTCCACAAGTTCGAGGCCGAAAAACTGAAAAAAGGAAAGAATAAGGCCGAAGAGGACTTGGACAGCCTAAAGACGGACTATAAGAAGCTACGCTTGTCCATTAGAACTGCCGGTTTGGGGAAGACATCGGAACAATGGCGACAGGAAATTAAAGAAGAAAAGTCCAGAGCCGATCAGTGGGAGAAAAAATTTCAAGATGCTCGAGTACGAGAAGATGCTTTGAAAAAGAGCCTGTTAGAAAACCAAAGCAAAAAGGAGAAATTACGCTCCCGAGTAGCAGAATTAGAAAGGTCACTGCTTTTGCACAGTAGTCGCAATTCGGTAGTCGAATTAAGAGCTAGTCAAAACAAAATTGAGGAGATGAGATGAAAGATAGAGGAGCTCGAGATTGCATTACAAGATAGCAAAATTCGGTTTGAGCTCCTTGAAGTGAACAATGAACACTGGAAGGAACAGCTCCACCGTTCCCAGGAACAGATCAGAAACAGAGACTACGTAATGGGCGAAGTCGTGGCTCAAATCCGAGAGGCGGCCGATCATTTGCAAACCCTGGCAGTTCGGGCTGACACGTTAAGTCTGATATACGAGTCAGGATCGAAGCGAGGCCAAAGTTTAGCTTGGCTTCTTAGGAAAGTTAAGGATTTAGGCATTAGGGCAAAGTCGTATATGTAATCGTCCATTCTATGAAAGGAAATTCGTTTTCTAGTAAAGTTTATCTAATGGGATTGAATCAAATCAACACCTTTTTCTTCTTGCATTCATTCCACGCATTTGCATAGCATTCCATCCATTCACATACATCACATCATTTGCATCAAAAAGGAGCCTAATTGGTTAAAATCGTAACAGAGGTTACCCTAGAAACCGACGAGAATCAACCTATCATACATTACTACAACACTCGTCGTAAGGCAAAAGCAATGGACCAAAGATACGAACAATTCCAGAAAGATATACAAGACCAGATGAAGAAGTTTCAGCAAGAATTGAAAGACCAGATGATAGAGGCTCAACGGGATATGATGGCCCAAATGACTCAAATAATGAAGGGGATAACAAACAAAGGAAAAGACCCTACAACTAGTACCGGGGAAGAAAACGAAAACCATCCCCCAGGATTTACTCCACCCGATGGAGTCTGGCCTCAAAAGGAATTTACAGGCCTAGAACACCCACCTCTACCTCCACCTGCCCATCTAGGGCAAGGAGTATTTGCACCAAGTCATGGAACTAACCCAACTGACCCTATTGTCCCGGATTTGCATGACCCTATAGAGCTAGCCAAGTTAAAAATGAAGGAACGGGATGCTCAGGACAAGTACAAAGATTTGGAAGAAAGACTCAGGGCGATAGAAGGAACTAGAGTCTCTTCCGCAATGAGTGCCAAAAAGCTTAGTTTGGTTCCCGGTCTGGTCTTGCCTTCAAAATTCAAAGCACCAGACTTTGAAAAATATGATGGAACAAGGTGTTCAAAGGCGCATCTCACCATGTTTTGCCGAAAAATGGCTGGTCATGAAGATGAAGACAAGCTGTTGATGCACTGCTTTCAGGAAAGCTTGATCGGGTCGGCCCTCCGGTGGTACAATCAGCTAGGAAGAGAGAGGATCCAATCATTGGATGACTTAGCTGCAGCATTCTGTGAACAATATAAGCACGTCTCTGACATAGCGCCTGATCGCCTAACGTTGCAAATGATGGAAAAGAAGCCATTTGAGACCTTTAGGCAATACGCTCAAAGGTGGAGAGATGTCTCGGTTCAAGTGGAACCTCCACTAACTAAAACGGAGATCACAGTCCTTTTTATCAACACTTTAAAAGTGCCATTCTATGACAAGCTGGTGGGGAATGCCACAAAAGATTTCACGGATGTCGTAATATCTGGAGAGCTCATCGAAAACGGCATCAGGAACGGGAGAATGGAAGGGTCTGAAAGCTCTAAAAGGCCATTAAAGAAGAAGGACCCTGAAACCCATATGGTAGGGACTGAGAATCACTACACTCCTAATCCATACCCTATCTAACCACGGCCTCAATTCCGTCCACCTCTCTACTTTCCTCCTCAGAACCTCTATTATCAAACCCCCCCTCCTTATCCCATCTATACCGCCGACGCCCAAAGACCACTCACTATATTCCCACCAAATACCATGACCGCTCCGAGCCAACACAAAAGTGAACCAAGGCCAACGAGACCCAACCCCGAAAAGCCTCAGTTTGCCCCTATTCCCATGACATACGAAGAACTGTGCCCAAAATTGCTGGAGAAACAATTAATAGCACCACATTACATAGCACCTTTGAAACCTCCCTACCCTAAATGGTACGATCCTAATGCTAGCTGCATGTACCATGCTGGAAACCAGGGGCATTCCATAGATAATTGCCTGGCCTTTAAAAGAAAGGTTCAAAGTCTTATTGATGCGGGGGTTTTACGGTTTTACGGCACTGGTAACGTGGCTGGAAATCCACTCCCAAACCATGCTGAAGGAAATGTAAATGCATTGACGGAGGGAGATGATGCGATTGGGAATGTCTCAGCGATACGCCCTTGCCCCCCGGGATTCACTCCTAACAATTGGACTGCTGTGGACCTTCTCGTAATTTCCAAGCCTCATCCAAAGTAATGCTCAATGTTGGCTTTTTGTATGCCCCTAAGCTGTGGGGGAATCTGTTATGAGAGTTCATTTTGTCTATCTAGCTTTTAAATGAAACATGAATAAAGATGCATTTTGTCGTGTTCTTTTCATTCTCATCGGTTCCATATTTATTTCCTTCTTTGCCTGTCCCTATATACCCCATATCATCATATCACGTTCATAGGATCCGATACCTTGATATCCCTCTATAGTTTTCTTTTTCGTTTACTTTTCAGGTGCTTAGATATCAACGACGCGAACAATCCTGTTACAAGTCCTAAAATCGACTTCGAGAAAGCTATTTGTGTGGGAGAATTTGAGGCTGAAGAAGATACCGAAGATTATGCCTCTTCCCCAGACCTACTAAGAATGGTAGAACAAGAGAATAAACAGATTCTGCCCTATCAAGAGTCGGTCGAGACAGTGAATTTAGGAAATGAAGAAAAGAAGCAAGAGGTAAGAGTTGGGACCTCCATGTCTGAAGACACCAAACATGATCTGATCACCTTGCTTCATGAGTACAAAGACGTATTCGCATGGTCGTATCAAGATATGCCAGGTTTGAACGAAGATATAGCGGTCCATAAACTCCCACTGAAACCAGAATGCAAGCCTATCCAACAGAAGTTAAGGCGGATGAGGCCTGAAATGCTCTTGAAGATAAAGGAAGAAGTAAAGAAACAATTTGATGCTGGATTCCTGCAAATCTCTAGATATCCAGAATGGGTGGCTAATATAGTCCCAGTACCGAAGAAAGACGGCAAAGTACGAATGTGTGTAGATTACCGTGATTTGAATCGAGCAAGCCCTAAAGATAATTTCCCATTGCCACATATCGATACATTGGTAGATAACACGGCAAAGAATTCATTTTTCTCCTTCATGGATGGATTTTCGGGTTACAATCAAATCAAGATGGCTCCCGAGGATATGGAGAAAACTACGTTCACGACGATGTGGGGAACATTCTGCTACAAAGTGATGCCATTCGGACTAAAGAACGCCGGAGCAACATATCAAAGAGCCATGGTGACACTATTCCACGACATGATGCATAAGGAAATAGAAGTCTATGTTGACGATATGATCGCCAAATCTCGAGGAGAAAGAGAGCATGTTGAAAACCTCCGGAAGCTGTTCGAAAGACTGAGAAAATTCCAACTAAAGCTTAATCCTACCAAATGTACCTTTGGGGCTACCTCGGGAAAATTATTGGGATTCATCGTTAGCGAGAAAGGTATCGAGGTTGATCTGGATAAAATAAAGGCCATACAAGAACTACCGCCACCGCGCACACAAAAGGAAGTCAGAGGATTTCTAGGGAGACTGAATTACATCGCTCGATTCATTGCTCAACTTACCAAACAGTGTGATCCAATTTTTCGACTCCTTCGAAAACACAATTCTGGAGAATGGGACGAGGAATGTCAAGAGGCTTTCGACAAGATAAAGCAGTATTTATCTAGTCCTCCGGTGCTAGTACCACCAACTCCCGGAAGGCTGCTAATACTATATCTGATTGTGTTCGAAAACTCAATAGGTTGTGTCTTGGGGCAACATGATGAGTCCGGAAGAAAGGAACAAGTGATCTATTATCTCAGTAAGAAATTCATGGAGTATGAAGCAAGGTATCCGTCAATCGAAAAATTCTGTTGTGCTCTGGTCTGGGCAACTCGGAGGCTCAGACAATATGTGCTGTATCACACGACATGGTTGATTTCAAAGCTGGACCCGATAAAATACATGATGGAATCGCCTGCACTCTCAGGAAGAATGGCACGATGGCATATCCTACTATCGGAGTATGACATCGTATACGTGAGCCAGAAATCGATTAAAGGGAGCGCAATGGCTGATTTTTTAGCAACTCGAACAATAGAAGAATGCGAGCCCTTGAAATTTGACTTCCCAGACGAAGACTTGATATGCGTTACGGAAGAAAAATGTGAATCGTCAAAAGAGAAATCATGGAAGATGAGTTTTGACGGCGCATCAAATGCATTGGGGCACAGGATTGGAGCAGTCTTAGTGTCACCAGAAGGGTATCATTACCCCTTTACTGCCAGATTAAATTTCTTCTGTACCAACAACATAGCAGAATATGAGGCCTGCATCATGGGACTTCGCGCAGCTATCGAGCAGAACGTTAAGGTCTTGGCAATCTCCGGGGACTCGGCATTGGTGATTTACCAAATCCGTGGAGATTGGGAAGTAAGAGACTCGAAGTTGGTTAAATATCGCGATCTTGTTGTTGAATTGGTCGAAGAATTCGAAGAAGTGACTTTTAATTACTTCCCACGGGAAGAAAACCAGTTGGCTGACGCCCTGGCCACCCTGGCTTCAATGTTCAAAGCAAACCGAGAAATAGAAATAATGCCTCTCCAGATGAGCATATACGAGGCCCCTGCGCATTGTTTTAGCATTGACAACGAGGCAGATGGACAACCATGGTTCCATGATATCTTAGAATATGTCAAGAATCAAAGATATCCCGAGCAAGCAAATAAGAACGACAAAAGAACGATCAGGAGATTGGCAGCGGGATTCGTTCTCGATAGGGACATCCTGTACAAAAGAGGAAAAGATCAAGTCCTCCTGAGATGTGTGGATACTGTTGAAGCCAGAAAGATACTCGAAGAGGTCCATGAAGGAGTTTGTGGAACGCACGCCAATGGCTTCACTATGGCCAGGCAAATTATGAGGCTCGGTTATTACTGGTTGACAATGGAAAGCGATTGCATCAGTTACGCACGAAAGTGTCACAAATGTCAAGTTTATGGCGATAAAATTCATGCAGCACCTTCACCCCTTCATGTCATGACTTCCCCGTGGCCCTTTTCTATGTGGGGCATGGATGTTATAGGGCCAATCTCCCCGAAAGCTTCTAATGGACATCGATTCATTTTTGTAGTCATAGACTACTTCACGAAATGGATAGAGGCCGCTTCGTTTGCAAATGTGACAAAGACAGTAGTATACAGATTCTTAATAAAGGAGATCATATGCCGATACGGTTTGCCAGAGAGAATTATTTCAGATAATGCTTTGAATCTGAACAACAAAATGATGAAGGAAGTGTGCGAGCAATTTCAAATAAAGTATCATAATTCTTCACCCTATCGTCCAAAGATGAACGGAGCAATAGAAGCTGCTAACAAGAATATCAAGAAGATCATTGGGAAAATGACCGAGACATATAAAGACTGGCACGAGAAGCTACCATTTGCCCTATACGCGTATCGCACGTGTGTGCGGACCTCCATGGGGGCAACTCCTTTCTCTCTAGTCTATGGAATGGAAGCTGTGCTGCCCATTGAGGTGGAAATCCCTTCTCTACGAATCTTAATGGAGTCAAAACTAGAAGAATCTGAATGGGTTCAGGCTCGATATGACCAACTGAATCTGATTGAAGAAAAACGCTTGAAGGCAATTTGTCACGGACAGATGAACCAAAGGAGAATGATTGCGGCCCATGACAAGAAAGTGCGGCCAAGGGAATTTCGCGTAGGAGAACTCGTGCTGAGGAAGATTCTCCCTATACAAAAGGACTTTCGAGGAAAATGGGCACCGAATTGGGAAGGACCATACGTCGTCAAAAGAGCTTTCTCAGGTGGAGCTTTGATCCTCACTGAAATGGATGGGAAGGAGTTGCCAAATCCGGTGAACTCAGATGCCGTGAAGAAATATTACGCCTAAAAAAAAATTCGAAAAAGGCATTCTGATAAACAGAGAAGGCTTAGGATGAAAACCCGAAAGGGCATCCTAAGGAAGCAAATTTGGTCCGAGAAGGCAGGAATGGGTTGAACGAAGAGTCAAACGGCGAGATCATAGTATTGAAGCGGACTCTGAAGCTCAAGAATCTTCTACACGAAAAATCTTGCTCGAAAAGATTCAGGATGAAGAAACATGGAGAAGTTCATACGTCGGATATCTAGAGCACTTACTACAACTAAACTTGTTTTCCTTTTATAACGCTTTCTTAATCGAGTCATTCCTTGTCAATTTTCTTGCTGCTTTTGAAATAAATATAGATACGAGGAACACCTTTCATGCCTACTTTGCCATTTTCATGCATTTTATTCATGTTTCATTTTAGAGGTAAATAGCGAAATTACACACTCTAAACGAAAAGAATATGGAGCATTACCTGGACGAGAATTGGGTAAATACGGGAGCTTCAAAGCAAGGACAAAATTCAACAGGGGCAAAAAAAAAATGAATTACTCGTAGAACCTGAGGGCGGGTATCAAGCCTGAGGAAAGTCAAGAGTTGAAGCAGTGAATGTAGGTCATCATGAGAGTCATAACAAGAAGAGATATATGACAAACAAGCCCAAGACACATGGCATAATCATGTAGGCATTTAGGACAAACACATGCATATCATGACATCATCACGCATGACACATACAGGTACGCCAGTAAAGCAAAAAATCTTGACGATGGTTGCACTAAACCAAGGAGAAAGAATACATTCGAGTTCCACCAGATGATATATTTTGAGATTCTGGTCGCAAATATCAACTCATATTGAGAGAGAGGTGAGTTGAGCCTCGGGTCACACCCTGAGGTGTCTTTTAATTTCTGTTCAAAATATCAACTCATATTCAGAGAGAGGTGAGTTGAGCCTCGGGTCACACCCTGAGGTGTCTTTTAATTTCTGTTCAAAATATCAATTCATATTCAGAGAGAGGTGAGTTGAGCCTCGGGTCACACCCTGAAGTGTCTTTTAATTTCCTTTTCAAAATATCAACTCATATTGAGAGAGAGGTGAGTTGAGCCTCGGGTCACACCCTGAGGTGTCTTTTAATTTCCTTTTCAAAATATCAACTCATATTGAGAGAGAGGTGAGTTGAGCCTCGGGTCACACCCTGAGGTGTCTTTTAATTTTCTTTTCGAAATATCAACTCATATTCAAAGAGAGGTGAGTTGAGCCTCGGGTCGCACCTTGAGGTGTCTTTTAATTTCTTTTCAAAATATCAACTCATATTCAGAGAGAGGTGAGTTGAGCCTCGGGACATACCCTAAGGTGTCTTTTAATTTCCTTTTCAAAATATCAACTCATATTGAGAGAGAGGTGAGTTGAGCCTCGGGTCACACCCTGAGGTGTCTTTTAATTTCTTTCCAAAATATCAACTCATATTCAGAGAGAGGTGAGTTGAGCCTCGGGTCACACCCTGAGGTGTTTTTTAATTTCTCTTTGAAATATCAACTCATATTCAGAGAGAGGTGAGTTGAGCCTCGGGTCGCACCCTGAGGTGTCTTTTAATTTCTTTTCAAAATATCAACTCGTATTCAGAGAGAGGTGAGTTGAGCCTCGGGTCACATCCTGAGGTGTTTTTTTTTTAATTTCTTTTCGAAATATCAACTCATATTCAGAGAGAGGTGAGTTGAGCCTCGGGTCGCACCCTGAGGTGTCTTTTAATTTCTTTTCAAAATATCAACTCGTATTCAGAGAGAGGTGAGTTGAGCCTCGGGACATACCCTGAGGTGTTTTTAATTTCTTTTCGAAATATCAAACTCATATTGTGGGAGGTGAGTTGATGCATCGGGTCACACGCTGAGATAGAAGACTAAAGTCGCATTGAGCAAATTGAATGAAGAAGTTCCAGTGGACAAAGAAGATTGAACAAGAGAAAATTGAAGCTACAGGCCATATCTATCGGGGGCAGCATGGGAGTGGACTGAAGATCGAAGCCCCCCGAAGACAAGCAAGGAAGCAGTTGAAAAAGTCAGTTTCTCGAAGTCTCAGTAGAGAGATCGAAGCCCTGAAATCACATCGAAGCCGATCAAGGCAATAGTTACTGTACCCTTGAAAAAGCAATGGAATAGGAAATGTCATCTCCCTGAAGATATAACGAGACGGTGAAGTGGATCAAAGCGGCAAGATGCGATGGACTGAAACCAAGCTACACCAAAAAGGACGAGACTTAGTAGATCCCGACGAATTTGGGCCTCCTTTACGTCTTTGCTCTATTCTCGTTACACGACAATAAGCAAAGAGGGGCAGCTGTAAACAGCCCAAATTGTCTGGGCTCTACTAAAGAAATAAAAAGAAATAGGTCCAATTTGTATGTGGCCCAAAAGGCCCAAAATATTAAAATTTGGGACAGAAAAAAAGCTAGGGTTGGAAACCCTAGCCCCGCAAGCCCTCTGATGCGCCGCTGGCCTCCACCCACGCGCGCACTAGCCACTGTCGGCCACTCCGACCGGCCTCTACCTCCACTACACCCTCAGCACCTGAAAACATGGGAAAGAGGACAAACGCAGCAGCAACAAAGAAAAAATAAGGAATAATGTATTTTATTTTCCTTTTTCGGTCTTATAAAAGCCGAACAACCATTGTAATAGTGGGGACCCTTTTTTATTTTCGCAATCAATACAAAAAGAAATAGTCTCAAAAATACGGAGAGAACAGTGAGAGATCTAAACAAAAAACTTTCAATCGAAAAAATCAAAGGGAGAACAACAGATCCGTAACATTCGAAGGTGGTTTCACATTTTTTACTTATTTATAATCATTTCTTTTCCCTTTTTATTTATTTCGATTTTTTTTATCTGTTATATACATACATACATACGAACATATAAAAAAAAAGGGAAAAAGAGGAGAAATTACCTTTTTCGCGGTGGCCGGCACGGCGGCACGACGGCGGGGTCTGGACGGAGCGGCGCCGGAGTACTCTCTCCCTTGCGCACCTGTAGAGGAAACGAGAGAGAGAGTGAGGGAGTTTTTTTTAAAAACCCAAGGAAGAAATGAAAATGTGGGCAAAAAAATTGGTTTTATACTAATAGTGAAACGACGCCGTTTCGTCTTGGGCGGTCAGGGATCAAAACGACGTCGTTTTGATCCCCTGACCCGTGATCCGACCCGCTCCAGCCTAGGATCCACGTGTTTTTGTTTGGAGGGGCTAATTGCGCGTTTGGCCCCTCCTTCTTTTTATGGTTATACAATCAAGTTTTTTATTTGTTCGATTTTGGCCCGGATATCTTCCATGATTTCAATTGGAATCCCCCTCCATGCGCATCGTTTCAGTAAGAGGGATTATTTCTGTTTTAAACCCTCCAGGTTACGCGTGCTTCGCGAATGAACCCTTCCCCCCTTTCATCTTATTTTAAATCGACCCCAAACTTTCGTTTTGAATACAATTGAATCCCTTCTTTAGTTATTTTGGCAACCTTTTAGTTTTTATTATTATTATCATTATTATTATTATTATTATTATTATTATTATTATTATTATTATTATTATTATAATATTTTACGTATATATTTTATTATTATTTTATTTCACTAAATTTTTGTTATTATTATTATTATTATTATATTATTATTATTATTATCATTATTACATCTATTATTACTATTATCCTTATATCTATTATATTATTATTTTATTGTATATATTTCGTATCACTTATTACCACTACTACATTTATATTAGTATACTGTATATATTTTCTATTGTCACTATTATTATTACTATGTTATTATTTTAGTTTTTTTTACTATTGTTATTACTATATTATTATCTTGTATATATTTTGCATTATTATTGTTACTATTACTAATTCCACCATTATTGACTTCAATATCATATATTACGTATATTATGTGGTCGTTATGCCAAATTCGCGTCACATCATCATTATTCATCGCATGACCTTACTCGCGTTTTGAATAACGTTTCCTTAAAACATAACCTCGTTTTTTCATCAATTTCACCCCAAAAAAAAAACTAAAAATTTTTCAAAATAAGGCAATATTCTGTGTTTGGAAATTCGAGGGACCGTGCCCTATGTGTTGGGTTTCGGTTCTCTTGCTCGACCAAATAATTGAATAACCTTTTGTTATTTTAATAAATGAATCTTAGGGATTAAAAGACGACCTTGGATTTGAGGATTGAAATTATTGTGTCCTACGTATTGGATGTGATATTTGGTCCCTCCGAGACAAGGAAATCTTAATATTCAATTTTAAGAAGACTCAAACATTTCCAAAAAGACCCAAATTTCTAAATTCGTTTCTAAATTTTTAAATTTTCAACATTGGGACATCAATTAATCAATTTGGTACCAATTTTGGGCGCTGCGAGGGTGCTAATCCTTCCTCGCACGTAACCGACTCCCGAACCTATTTTCTCGCATGTTCGTAGACCCAAAAACCCCGTTTCAGTAAATTGAAATGTTTTATTAAAACAAAGGTGATCCGATCACACCTAATAAAGGTCGGTGGCGACTCCCGTTTTACTCATTTTCAAAATCCAAGTTCGATTCCCGTTTTTGTCAAAAAAAATGGTTACGACAACCCCTTTTTTGCATTTTTGCCACACTTTTTTGAAATGTTTCAAAGTAGTCCCTATTTTGTTCTGAATTATTTTAGAGCTTCTGTAAGCTCGATTTAACTTTGATAATGTATGAATAACATGTTTTTGATTATATGATTGGTGAATGATTATCGTTTAGAGAAATTTGAATTGTTATAACATGTTTGTATTCTATTGTGTTGTATCATCTCGTAACCCTAGTCTGGTGATGGAAACTGGTGAGGGGTGTTACAAATATGAATTAGTGCTTAATGATGGAAGATTCCACTTATATTAGTTAATGATGGATTAAATTATTAAGTATGCTTAATTTAATTAAACAAATTTAATTAAGAACTAATCTTACTATATAAGTTATTTTAATGTAAAAAGATATCTGTAACAGCTCGTTTTACAATATCATTTTTCTTCCTTCATCTTCTTCTAGCTGAAAATTGAAAGAAAGAAAAACCTATGAAGCTCTTAACAATCAGTCCTTGATTGGTAAGTAATTCCAAGTATTTTTTATTGTAATTTTTATATTTTTAAAGTCATAGGAGCTTAATTTAACTAGTCCATGTACCAATTTGTAAAATTGTTAAAGTTTTTGAAAGTTTCCATTGTTGATTTCTTAATGGATTTGGTGTTAAAGTGATAGATTTTAAGCTTAGATTATAAAAAAGACTAGAAGTTTAATGGTTAGTTTCGTGCATAGGGACTAAAGTGAATAAAATTTGATTTTTTTTTTGTGAAAGTTCAGTATAAATAGAAAGTAGGGGGTCCCTAATGTATGTAATCGAAGTTGATTTTTAAACCGAGACTCAAAAATGAAAGATATAGTTATTTCGAATTTAAAGACTAAATTGAATAAAATGTAAAACTTTAGAGGTACCAAAAATGAAATTATATAGGTTCATTCATGTCATGGCATAATTTGTAAATGCTTGGTTTTGATGGATTATATGGAATAATTGTATAGGTCAATAATTAGATCAAACTGGAGGTAATCGAGTAAAAGCTAAAATTATTGATTACTTCTTGAAGAATCAACTTGTTTGGTGTTTTGATCAGGTAAGTTCATATGGTATTTATTTATTTAGGTTGTTATGTATTTGATTTGTGTATATGTGTTTGATTATGAATTAATTGATTGTGAATTAGTTCTAAAGGCTAGAATTGGACCAAATTGAAAAGAAATGTTTATATGTGTAAAAGATGCCCTTGTGAACTTAGTAAAGGTTAGGATATAATTGGCCTACCAATAGAGTCTTTTGCGCACTTTTACGAGATTGATTACAAATATTACCGAGGTCTAGCATTTGTTGCGGATTCTTAAATATGTGTGACACAGGTTTAGCTCGGACGAGTAGCCTAATGTGTCATTCATTATAAAGCTTTAGCCTGGATGAGTAACCTGACATGCATATATTCTGTTTGAACGAACAACTAGTGTGGTGTAGATACCTGTGAATCTAAGTCTGCTTACTAGAGTTCATTGGGCAAATCAGTTTATATGAAATTGAGAAATTGAAATGGGATAAAATGAACTTGATATTCAAATGGGAAGTTATTGAATGAATTGTGTAAGAAAAAATTATTGGAGTATTGCCTTTGATATACATGTGAATGAAACATCTCTTGATTGAGTATGAATTTGAGATTGTTACCTAATGTGACATGAATTGGCATGTTTAAGTACTTAAGATATCATATGGTTTGATTATAAGTTAATTCTCATCTTGTTGTTGTTTTCAATTGCCATGTCTAGCCAAACTATGCCAAGTTATGGTAGTTTATTGTATTTAGATAAAAGATAAAGTATGTTTTATTTAATACCTATGAACTTACTAAGCATCTTATATGCTTACCTAGATTGTTTTCCCTTTTCCTTGTAGATCGTCACCTTGCAGAACATGTCAAGTCGGATCGTCTCGAAGCTCACACTATCACTGAAACGATAGCTATGCGATCTTTTAAGTCAAGGTTGTGGCATGTATGTAAGTGTCTTGTGTATACCTTAATATATCAACGTCTTAATGAGTTAAATATCTATTATGAATATGGTATGTTTGATTTTCATGCTTGAGAGATGTGTTGAAAAATGGTTAATTTGGTTCATGTTTAAGGCCTATAAGCCATTAATGTATAAAGTGAACATGTGTATGAAGTTAAGGCAAAATGGTATGTTTCAATATGGTATGACATAGGTAAAGATATGTAATTGAATTATTTGGTTAGTATGCCCTAATGACATTGAAATGTTTAAGTTTAATTGATGTTTAAGTAGTGAATGTCTTGATGAGAGGTTGAACATAAATGTTGAGCTTGTTTGGCATGTTTTGAATCAAGTGAAGTGAATCCTTGGGGCATATATTGAATAGTTGGTTGGTAACATTTTAAATAGGTACCAAAATGTGCATTTTGCCAAAAACAGGGGACATGTCGTGACCTCGTACTTTTGATGTCGCAACATTGTCATCATAGTGAATGATGTCGAGACGAGCTTAGGCTTATCGTCATGACGTGACATAATGTGATTGTCACGTCATGATGAGAACTGTTAAAGTCGCGACGTTGATACATACATTTTAAATTTTTACAATTTGGTCTTATTTCGTGCTCGGGTTGACAAAAGAGCTTTTGTAAGCTCATATAAGACCCAAAAATGATTATTTGACGTAAATTAAATGTGAATGATGTTTAATCGCATGAATGTGAATAATGTTTAATCGATTCTAGGAATGAATCGTAGCATGTGTCGAGTCTAGAAATACATGCCACAATAGCTTGCGATAGTGTGATGTCTTTTGATCTAAATTGGCTTTGTTTTCCTATATAGATAAACCATGTCAGCCGAATCCAATCAAGTCGTATCTGATGAGGTTGAAAGTAATACCCCCACTTTTGATTAGGGAGCTACTAGAACCTTGTTCGTTTCGCAAGGGCTAGAGAGTGAGGCAAAAGTTACATTTTTGAAAATGATGAACCAGTGGTTCACACAATATATGGAAGTTACCCCTTCATCTACTCAGCAACAAATGCCCCATCGTCCCCTGGTAATGCCTCTTATGGAACCCCCTTATCCTCAAAGTCCCAACCTGATGCTTGTAAGTCAACTTTTGATTGATAAAATTTTCAAATGCAGAGTGAAGGAGTTTAAATGTAAGAAATATGATGACCCGACAAGAGCTGAATATTGGCTAGAAAACACCCTGAGAGTTCTCGACGAATTGATGTGTACCCTAAAAGATTTCTTAAGATGTGTAGTATTTTTGCTTAAAGAATAAGCATATCAGTGGTGGATAACTCCGACATCTGTGACCCTGAGAGATCGGGTAAATTGAGAATTCTTATAGGTTGAGTTTAAAAACAAATACATTAGTCAGTTATACTAGAAAAGAAGAAAAGAGAGTTCATGGAATTGAGACAGGGGGACATGAAAGTGGCTGAGTATGAGCACGAGTTTGTTTGCCTTAGTAAGGATGCTAGAGAGCTCGTATCTTTCGAAGCAAAAATGTGTACTCATTTCGAGCGGGGATTGAATGAAGACATCCGTATGCTTGTGAGAGCATTAGAACTAAAAGATATTATTGTTTTATCTAAGGGAGACCAGAGAATGGAATATTTGTGGAATAAAAAGAAACAAACTAAGTTGAAAAGTTGGGATATCGAAAAGTGCAGTATGGCCAAACTTTTTTTGAAACCTCCATCCAAAAAGATAAGAGACATTTGAAGTCATTATTCCACTTTTACAGGAAATCCAAAAAGGGAAATGTCAAGACAAAGCTATCAGCGATCTCAAGCTATGTCAGTGGATAGTACAGGAATTGTGTGAAACACGAGTAAACCAGTTTATGAGCACTGTGGTAAAAATCATATTAGAGAGTGTAGAATAAAAAAAAGTTTGTTTTAAATGTGGTTCCATTGATCATTTCATGAAAGACCGCCTGAGTAAAGTTGAGGCTAGTCCAGATCAAGCTACAAAGTCGGTGCTAGCTCTATAAAGGGTATAAGACCAGAAACTGGTGGTAGTACCGGTGTCAACCGAGGTGGAGCAAGAGATACATCAGTGAGATCTGAAGCTTGTGCGCCTGCTAGGTCTTATGTTATTTGGGCCAAAGAGGAGGCTATTACTCCTGACGTTATTGTTGATACTTTCTCCTTATTTGATATACCTATGCATGCACTGATTGACCCTAAGTCAACTCATCATACATTTGCACCTCATTAGTAGCGGAAAGAAACCTACCAGTAGAAGTGAAAAAAATTTATGTTCGGGTAACCAACCCATTAGACCAATGTGTAGTTGTCAATAAAATTTGTATGAACTGTCCATTGAAAATCTAGGGCTGAGAGTTTCTGGCTAATCTGATGTTGTTGCTATTTCATAAATCTGATATAATTCTCGGTATGGATTGGTTAAATCTTTATGATGCTTTGGTCAATTGTAAACAGAAAAGAATTTTACTGCAATGTGTAGATGGTGAAATGATAAATGTAGAGGCCGGCAGATCTGAATGTTCAACTAACATAATATTGACTATGTCAACTCAAGATTTGATCAAAAAAGGAATGATACGTATGGCTAACTTTGAAGGAATAGTACGTATGGAGAACTCTGAAGGAATGGTTCTGTAGGAAATGTTGTGGAGTATTCTGCATAGTCTTGAGATATGTACAGAGAAGATGGAATGCGCCAGGGAATATGGTGAATTCATAGTACGAACCAAGTAGAATAGAATAACAACTCGATAAAAATGTTTTATAGGTATGGGTTCCAATATGAGAACAATTAAGGAACCACAAAAAGGTTGGGTGAAGAACATTAGTAATTTACTAAATATGCTAAGGGTTAGGCATGGTCACAAAGTAAGGTATGACATCTATGATAGGAAGAGGAAAGGTACTCGCCAAAGTCAAGTGGAAGAACGAAGAACAATGAGATGATAATGAAATACTAGATGTGTTGTACTGAGACGATACAGGTAAATGGAGTTTAACTCACTAAGTTCTCACGAACTTACCTCTATGTATTGTGTCACAAGTAAGCAATTTGGGTCTGCGCCAAGAGAGACAACGCCAAGGCTATGTCAGGGGTGGCAGGACAGGCTATTATGCATATAGAACGTGTTGGTAGCACAATTTTAGTCAGTATTATCACTAAAGGATCAAACAAATGGATCATTGTAATTAAGTTATGATATTCGCTTGTAAGTCCTCGCTAGTTGAAGTCTTGTACAATGGTTGTAAGTATTTACAATACATCTAGTTGTAAGTCAGTTGGAACTGAATTCCTAAATAAGATGTAAATGTTGAAAACTTTTATGTTTTGTTTTTGTATAAGTTTGTAATGGAGATGTAATACTCGAGATCCAGATCTAGCGAATCAAATCAGGTTGAGGGCGTTACATATGCGTTGGGTATATGAATTCTACAGTATGTAGTGACATTGACAACAGTGTAATTCATAACCCGAGACATGGGTAAATGATATTCTCTCATTGGCATTACATGTAACATCCCGAAATAGGGCCTAAACAGAATAGTGGTTTCGAAACCACAAATTCGAGTTAGTAAAATATTTTAATATTATTTTCTGTGCCGTTGATATGTGATTAAGCATGTGGTAAATTTTCGTGAGCTAATTTATCTGTCTGTGTGTTTAATTTGAAATAAGGGCTTAATCGCGTAAATTGAAAATTCGATGGTTAGATGAGATAGTGCTTAATTGTTGATGTTTTAATAAATTTGAGGCTTAAAGTAGCAATTTGGCCATAAAGGAAGGTTAGTGGCTGGTTGGTATGCATGAAATGATGATTAAATTGTTTATTATTTCTTTAGGTGAAAATGATACATTATTTTAACATGTTGGTGGTTATAATAGAATAAAATAAACAAAATGAAAGAGAAATGTGCATAGTGGCCGGTCATGATGTGTTTGTAATAGTGAGTGGAATTTTTATTATATTTTATGTTAAAATATGTTAGTTTAATATATGTTATAGTAATGTAATTGATAAAAGATGAATAAAAGATGAAAGTGTTCATCTTTTCTCATGGTTGGCCGAAACTAAGAGAAAAGAATAGGGAGAAGAAGCTTTGTAATATTCAGCCTTTACAAGCTCAATAGGTAAGTGATTTGAGTTCGGTTTCTAATCATTTTTACGTTTTTGAGATCGTTGCTAAGTTATCTACAAAACTCATGCTTGAATTTTTTATTTTGGTGAATATTTTGAATTATGCCATTGTTGAAAGCTTGTGTATTTTGATGATTGATGGTAGATTATGCATGTTTATGAGTAGAGGAACGATTTTTACTAATTGATTTTCGGTGAAAACAAGTAAAACGAGCTAATTAGTAAAAGTTGTTATTGTTCATAAGTATGTGTTATAGTAAGAATTTGAAGTTGCTATAGAAGGTAAAAATGTTTAGCATATTATAAAACATAAGAATAAGGGCTGAAGTTTAATTTCCGAGCTTTGGGGAAAATGTGTAAATATGTAAAAGTTTAGGGGCAAAATTGTAATTTTGCCAAAGTTAGAGTTAAGGACTATTTTAGTAAATGTGAGTATTAAATAAGCTAAATTTTCTATTATAGATCAAGAAGAAAGAAATCCAGAGTTAGATCAGGGAAAGGAAAAGATAGTGGACTAAATTGATATAGTTTATCGTATTTTGTTTCGAGGTAAGTTTGCGGTAAATAAATGCAATATTCTATTATTTTACATTTAATATTATTAAATTCTAGAATTTACATATTTATTCTGTAAATTTATTATTTAAAGACTCAAGTATGAATTGACGGAAAAGCTATCTCAGAAAGTTCCGGTTGAACCTTAGGAATGTGTAGGATACAAATGTCATGACATTAGGGTTTAAGGAAATCAAGTAAGACCATGTCAAGACATGGCATTGATATGTTACTATAAGGCAAAGGTCCCATGTAAGACCATGCCAAGGCATGGCATTGGTGAGTTCACAAGGCAAGGATACCACGTAAGACCATGTCAAGACATGGCAATGGTTAAGTTTCATAAGGAAAGGTACCCGCGTATCCTTAGTATTCCAAGTGGTTCAACGGGAAAATTCAAAGAGTATACCAAAGTAAAGGTAAGACAAGTTCAAGCTAAAAAGGTAAGGTAAGACAAATTTATGTTAAAAGGTACAGATAAGAATATAAGTTTAAGTATATTGAGTTAAAAGCTTAAGCGATCTTGGTAAGAAAAGAATAAGATAATTCATTAAGAATGTTGTTATCTATTTACATGTAAACTTACTAAGCTTTATGCTTACTCCCATTCTTTATTTTTTTTATAGTATTACAAGCCAACTCGGGGATCGAAAGGACGTCGGAGATCGTTACACACTATCAAAGGATTATATTGGTATTTTGTGACTTGAACGTTTTAAGTTATGGCATGTATAGGGACTTAGCCATTTTGTGTGTATGACCTTATGATATGGCTTAATATTGGCTTGTAAATGCTTGGTAATGATTAGCCATTAAAATTGTTAATTAAGAACATGTTTTGGATGTTATGAAATGCCTAGTTGATAGTTATTTTAAAGAAATTATGTAATTATATGCAGGGGAATAGTTGGACAGCAGCAGTGACGTGATTTTGAAAAATCACCGAAAATGGTAGAAATGGAATTAGGTTGTGCATGAGATATAGAATTAAAGCTTATTGAGTCTATATTTATATAAAAAGAATGGTGTAGGAAAAAGAGTTGTATATTATGAGATAATTGATTTTTAGTGAAGAGAAGTCAGAACTGTCGAACTGTGTAATAGGGGAGACTTTAACTAATAAATTGTACTAATTGGCCGCACCAAAAATTCTGGAAATATTACACTAAGAAGATATATGAGTCTAGTTTCAAGGAAAATTTACGGATCTAGATTTTGAGTTTCGTAACTCAAGTTATAATTGATTTAGTGAACATGACGCAGATGGACAGTTTTAATTTTTATGCTCCGAACTAGTAAGTTAAGTCTAGTAATGCCTCGTGCTCGACTCCGGCAATGGTCTCGGGTAAGGGGTGTTACATTACATGGTTTATGAAAAGTAAACATGGCCACGGGTCGTTCGTCTTTGTGATGAATGACTTGATTATTATTTGATAGTAATTGACTTTTCATGAAGGAAGATGTAATGGTTACCATGAGACAAAATAGGATCATATTAGGAGAACAGATTTATCCCAAAAAGATGAAGGATCAAGTTGTTTTCGTAATGGTATGTCGTTGGGGAGAGCTCAATTACGATATTATAGTAGATGAATTCGTGACTAAATGAGTTTATAATTAATAGGCGAAAATTTGGAACTTAATTATGAATCATTTGAGCCCTAATTGCATATGTCCAATTAATCTCTTTGCTAGTTTGTTGAAACCAGAAATGAATTGCACGTTGAATCAAATGAATAGAAATGGATAGAAATGGTAAAAATGGAGAAATGGGAAACATTTGGAAATGAATATGGTTTTCTCCAAAATGAAAATGACTTGAAAATGAATTTATGGTTTTCGAATTAAATGAAGTTTGAAAATGGAAAAAAATCATTTTGGTCATAATAAATCGTTGAATGTAGAAATATTAAATATATTTTCTTATAGTTTTTTTATAGTAAAGTCGTCATGATTTTAACGAAATTAGAATTGTGTTGAGAAAATTATTTAGTTGGGAAATTAATTAATTAAAATTAATTTAAGATGTTTAGTTTGGGAAATAAAAAAATAAATATCGGGTTGGATCGAATTATAAAGTACTAGGTTAAAAGTCTAAGAAGTACTTATAAACAGCCCTGATATGGACCCAATATGGGAGAGGCCCAAAAGCCCCTCATGTTTAAGAGAGGGGCGACAAACCCTAATTTATTTAACTAGGGTTTCTGCCTTTCCTACCCTACTCCTAGTTAGGCTAGGAGTAGTTTTTTCTATTGAAATAGACTTCTACAATTCAACAAGGGTTTTTACCTCTTCTCCTTATAAATAGATGGGCACTAGTAGGGCTAAAAAAATACAATTTTAAGATATTGTTACTCTAGCCGAAAATAGTGAGAATTTATTCTCTAAGTATTAAATTTATTTTCTGGAATAACAATCGAGTTGGTTTCTATTGAGAAAAGATTTTGCCTTTACATTGAAAGTAAAGAAAACTATTTCTGGTTTTGTGTTTGATTTGAATCGTTCGAGTCCACACTCGAAGCATTTTGTCATACAAGAATAGTGGAGAAGGTTGTTCGGTAAAGGGTTTATTGCTATAAATATCACAAATCGGATCGATTTCTAAAATTTTTATTTTCCGCTGTGCAAGAAAACCATTTTCGAACCGAATTTTTTCCAATAGTGAAAGGCTAATTGAATCATATAAATGTTTAGTTGGAAGCTTGAATTAGGTACCAAATACATATTTTGACCAAAACAGGGGCCACGTATTGACACCCAATTTTCCACGTCTTAGTGTCGGCCTACAATAAGTGACGTCGCGATATTGTTATGCCTAAAGTTGCGACATGACTTACTATGTTGGTGACGTCACGACGTGAAAATTACAAAGTCACGATGTTGGTCCGAGATTTTTAAAACTTTAAAATTTGGTCCTACTTGATGCTTGGGTTAACAAAAGAGTTTTTGTAAGCTCGTATAAGACTCGGAAAGGGTTGTGTAACATAATTTGAATATGCTTGGGTTAACATGATTAGTATTCAACAATTTCAATTTACCATTCATGTCTCGTGTACCAAAATTCAGGCCCTATCTCATTTGGAAAAAACATTTGAATATATCATATTATGTTTCTATCATCATATCACATTCACTTTTATTACATAGTATATTACTTATCCATTTAATTTTCTCATTTCATTCTCGAATCTATTAATTTGTTTCATATCTATATTGGCCATCAGGCTCGTTTAAACCGGCTCTCATGATCTTTCACATGTTGTCATTTGTCACATTACATATATATACATGATATATCATTTTTTTTCACCAACATTTCACATCAACTATTCATTTAGAAAGTTTATGTTTTCTGGATACGGGCTTAAGATGAATGCACATATTATCCAACCATCATACCAATATATCTAGCACCTAGTGCCTCATCGAAACGTTTGCGCTCCATGCCTCATAGGTATAAACCGAAGTAAAGTGTCCTTCGCACCTCATCAGAACGTCTGAAGTATAATATGCACTCTGCTTCTCATCGGTATAAACCAAAGTATACTCTCGTACACAAATGCTATGGCATGTCAACTATGCCCAGCTTTACCCAAGACAGTTAATAGGGTAACTAATGATACAAACAAACACACACACATACACACACACACACACACACACACATATATATATTCATGATCACATATCATAATTTCATATCATGCTCGTCACTATTCAATCCACAACATTTCATAACATCTCACATAAACCAAATCATGAGACAAGTAGAATGCTTACCTCAAATAAGCTAGTTTGTAACAAATCTTATATATATATATATATATATATATATATATATTGAACTCAAATCATGAAAGTACAAACCGTTGTCTACGACTCTCATCTTTCCTTTCTCTCGAGATGACCCAACATTATTTTTAGCTACTTTCGATAATTCAATTATAAACATGGTATTATATTTCACTCATTCACATGAAAACATATAATAAATCATATTTTTCATTTTATTCATTTTAGTTATTATATCTGAAATACCCATTTTTTCGATATTTGACATCGAATTTATATTCGATTTCATAGCCTTTCATTAGGGACCTTACACTTTTAATCTAAAGCAATTTCATGAAAATTTTCAATTTAATTCAATTTAGTCTCTAATGTAAAAATTAACTAAACTTTCAATTTTAAACAAAACTCACTAGCTTCTAATACAATTTTAACTAAATCTAAACTTAACAATTACATATCTACTAATTTCAAGCTTTAATCTCACAAACTTCATAAATGACAAGTTGGTATAAACTTCAAATTTTCAAAATCTAAACATTAGGTTAGCTAGATTAAACTTAATGGATTATGAATCTATAAAAATCTTAAAGAAAAATGCTTGATTACCTTAATAATTTGGATCAAATTGAAAAAGAAAGCAAAAGAGTTTTCTTTCTTCTTAAGGCATGGACGGCTAAACATAAGCGATGGATGAAAATGTTGTCATCTCCCACTCATTTTGGGTATTTATATTAAGGATTAAGGCTTAATTAAACTTTCTTAATTAATTTAAACATATGTTAATGATAATTATCCATTATTTAACCTTATTAATTACAAGTTAGTGGATTACCATCAAATTCCAATATCTCATTTCAATTTAATGGTTAAATAACCATTTGGTCCTTTGACTAATTGTTAGTCTTGGTGCTGAAGCATTTTCAAATTTAAAATTCAATAGTGAACAGGCTTTTACAATTTAGTTTCTGAATTTTAATTAACAATTTTCTTAGTTAAATTACTTAACTGATCTTTAATATATTTTCATACTAACTTCGAAAATCTTTCTATTTTATCCTTACAGACCCGATTTACGAAAATGAGGTTCCGAAACCGCATTTGTCGACACCGACTAAAATCGGATCATTACATTATAAAAATTAATAAAAACTTATAAATAATATTAAAAAAATCATAAAAATTATTAAACATTAAAATTGATATAAACTTATAAAAATTATAAAAATCTAATAAGTTCTAATAAATATATATTTATATTTATAATAAAATTATAAAATATTAAAAATTATAAAAATAATCATTTATTGATTCCTCATTTTGGAGATTAAATCCCTAAAATCAAAATGAACATGTGACATTAGACTAATAGTTGGATAACAAGAATAATCGTTAGAATCAGTGTTGTTGAATTTGAATGGATTAGTCAATTGACCGATTGGATCAGAATTGACAAGGATACCGATCCAAAGAAATCCATTAGGCAGTTTGACCTAGCAACCAAGCGATTGAACTGATTTTTTATTTTTTATTTTTTTAATGATCTATTTAATTGAATCAAATGAACTCATTAACTGGTCAAAATATTTCATGCTGATATATGCTAATAGTTGGAAAATTAAATTTTGGTTCAATAGCATCTAATTGTACCAAAATTCTTAGATCATACAATATTTAGAAAACAATTTTCAACTTGTCAAGATCTAAACTAATGTATTGTACTTAAAAAATTGGAAACAAAAATTTTAAAAATAAAACTCATAATTTATCTATAAGGTGAGGGTCTTGAAATTATCTTTTTATTTGTGAAATATCGAGAATATTTTATTCAATATGGAAATGACCCTAACGATTTGATGAATATTTCCATTATACAATAGTTGGTCTAATGTCATGTGTTAATTATGATTTTAGGGGTTTAAATTTTTTTATAATTTATAATTTTTCTAATTTATTATAATTTTGATATTATTTATAATTTTTTATGAATTTTTATAAAATTTAAATATTGTATATATTTTATTAATTTTATAAGTTATTAGAATTTTTATAATATTTATAAGTTTTATGATTTTTTATAATTATTGTAAGTTTATGTCAATTTTACTATTTTTAATTTTTTATAATTTTTATGAGAAAATACAATATTCAACTAGAAACTACTACGTTGACCATCTAGTTAGTTTACCAATTGAATTTAATGATCAATGTCGTTAAAGACAAAAATAGTTGATAGAGATACTTAATTGAGTTTTTTTGTTAATGATAGGGACTTAATTAGGAGCAAATTTAAATGTTGGAGCTCAATTGTTTTTTTTTTTCGTTTTGTTTTAAGGGCTTTTTAATCTATAAGCCTATAAAAAAATGACACATATATTATTTATGTAGCATGAATTATTAATATATCAAATTTTATAAAATATAAAATATTTTAAATATGATTATAATACATAAATATATGAAATACTTTAAATTTTTTGGTATAAATATAATTTTAACATTGATTCCAGTAGGGGTGAGTAAATCTCGATTTGACTCAAAAAAATCAAATTGAGTTATTCGATTTTTTTAGTCAACTTGAATAAGTAACTCAGTTTTTTGAATTCAAGTCTAGTTGAGTTTTATAATTCGAATACCTCGAATAATTCAAATAACTTGAATAACATATTAGTGTAAATATCTCTTTGGTCTTTGTTAATTTTGAAAATGAGCAAATTGATCTCTCTCAACAAAAGCAACCAAAATAATTCAAAATAATTTTCGAATATTCAAAATATTTATAAAAATTCCAAAATTTTCATTTTTTATAAATCATGAAAAATTAAAAATTCTAAAAAAAATTAAAAATCTAAAACAATAATTTTGAGAATCTAAACAAAGAAATTACTAATTTATCATACTAAAATATCTTTTTTTTCCCTCTACTTTTCTTTGAAAGGGTTTTTAAATATATATAGTTTCAAATTTTTATGCTCTAGCATAAAATTACTTATACTATAATAATACTTTAATTTGACATGTTTATTTTTTATTTAATTTAAATAATTTTACTCTATTTAATTTGACATAAATTTTAATACACTCAATTTAAAATAAATTTTAAATCAAGATAATTAAAATTCGCCAACTTTACCTCGAAAATTTTTCAATACTAACCCTAGATTCGAGGGAATTACGGCGGAGAGAGTAAAAAGTCATTTGCTAAAATTTGATTATCATATTATTGATAGAAGCTAGAAAATAGAGCCCAGCAGTGCCTTTGGGCGTCTTCAAATAATTTTGCCATTGTAGGCTCCTATAACCATTAATGTATAGAGCTAATGAAACTGGACTTTTTATCTTTTAGAACAAAATTTCTATCAGACCATGTACGTCCAAGAAGGCTTTTCTAATTCTATTCTTTTTCCCCTAAAATTCCAAATATCACATAAAAGAAATTTCAAGAAATAATTGATGCAAAATCCAGGAACAATTAATGGAAAATAACTCTGGGCTAGTCTAGGAACAAGTTTTGAAGAATAAGATTATTGAATTTAAAAGTAAAAATAAATAATATCAATTGAAATAAGACATTAACCTATTAACTATGTTGATATTATCTTGTAATGCCTATTTAATAGAAAACAAATAAGTTTTCCCCCTAAACCTAATGGATTAGGCTAAACAAACAAAACAAGCCTAAAGTAAAAAGACAAACCCTATTAAAAGTTTTAATAAAAAAAATAATGATTGAAATATTGCCATGTCAATTTGTTGGAGTAGAGAATTTGTCTCGTTTTTTCTATCATATAGCGAGAGAACATGACAATGATTAATATCTAATGCACTTTTATTGGAGCATAAGCCCTTGTTCACTAGAGAATGCCTTCAAAAGTATCTATACCATTTTTTTTTTCTTTTGCTAGTGGCATATCCTTGTTCGCTAGAGCATGAAACTAAGTTCATGAATAAAATCTAACTCACAATGGTTCTTCAACTTGCAAGATGTTAACCACCTTAATCTATTTGTCCAATTCATCAAAGTGATTTCATTTTTAAGCATATATATTATCAAGTAAGAGATTGTTTTTTTGTTTTAATTACTTTTTATATTTGAACATGTTGACACTTGCAATTCTTTATCATTGTTAAATTTAACAAATTTCTTCGCAATACTTTTTTTAGATAGTATACCTTCAATCTGAACTTCAACCTCAATGATTAACCGCAAGATGTGACAAGTAGCTTACATGATGGCCATATCCTTGACTCCAAAACATTATTGATAAACTTCTATAACATACTTATGAGATTGCTGACGTGGTACACAATTTTTCTTCAATTTATGGGCAACCAATCACATTTATTCATTTTATCATTAATATCTTCAAGAATTTTAATCATACATTCACATTTTTGTAAAATAAACTTCAAAATAATGAGTCCTCTGTAGAGATTCATATTCGTCCTTGTTTACTTATTTTTTGCTTAGGGTGAGTTTAGATGGACAAGGCATTTACCTGCGATTAGTGGAAAAATAGAGGTGATGGTGACTGTAACGATACTGTAGCACGAGACAAAAAGTAAGCTAAAAGCATCACACCACCTATCTAAACCCACACTTAGTTTCTTAAGTTTTTTTTTTTTTGGATGTTTTATAGTTTTTAGCTTTCCTCTATGTTTTCTTATTTTTATTTTCTCATTTCCTAATTTGCATGTTTTAGTGTTAGTCGTTATGTTTTTATTTTCCTTTGTTTCTAATAGAGTTATTTAAGGTTCTTTTTTAGGTGTTTGAAGCTTTGTAATGATGTTGACAAAGAAACCGAATTGTGGATATCAAAGGAGAAGAAAGTCCGCATATGAGTGCATTTTGCCTGCTCTAACGTGTCGGGTCATCGCCATTGTCTCGGTAGCCCTTTTCCAATTTATTGAAACTATGTCCTTTTGACGATGTCAACTTGGGCTTTTCCATTTAGATGCGAGATTTTTACCTTAAAAAGGATCTGAATAGAATTATATAAGTTTTTAAGTTTGATTTTAGCTAAAGGGTGACAATTTTAACAATTTTTTTGTGCTTCTCTCTTTTTTGGTAGTCAAAGGAATTTTGAACTTTTGACACGATATCTATTTTTTTTTTTTGTTTATTTGATATTTACATTTTTTTTTTTGCTTTAATCACAAATATTCAAGTTTATTAAATATGGATATAATATTTGATAACTTAAAATATTTGTTTTATCTGTCAAATCCAAATTATTTAATTATGCTAATACTTGTGAAGAATAGCATGTATGTCGAAGTATGTAATTTATGTTAAGTAAATATATAACCTAGTTTAAATAAACCATACTTGTATGTTTTTGTGAGCTAAAATTAAATCATTCTAGTTTTTAGTGCTATTAATATTAATCAATTAAATCCTAGTTGTTTGTTAATAAAAAATAATCAATAACTTTTATCTTTATTATCAAAAAAGTATGGAGAGATTAGCCAATTACTATAATTAATTTATCAAAAAATATAACAAATTTATCAAAGAATATAAAAAAATTATTGTTGCAAAACCAATGAATTCAAATTGAGATTTTAATTAAGATTTTAATTTTGATAATTTTTATTTAAATTTAAATATATATTCTCAACCTTCCTCTTTTATTTTAAGTAGTTTGCTATTGCTTTAATTTTTTTTTTATTCTTGCTTTGCTCCACGTAAACAGATAATCATTTAAACCAATTATATTAAATTAAAAATAACCCCTTTTTTTTTCAAGAGTTATTATGTGGCAATTATAAAATAAGTGAAATGATTTCTTAGTTCTCAATATTTATAATTAAAATTTAAAAATATTTTTTAAAATACAAAAAGTATAAAATAAAAATAAAAAAACCCTTTAAAATTAAAAAACTCTTAACCCACCCCTGTCCCAATTTTTAGAGAATCCTACGTAATAGCCAAACAAACTCATTGCAAACAAATAATTTTATCCAAGTCATTAATCTACTCAAACAAATAGAATTAAAAAAAAAAACTAAAGAGAAAAGGAATAAATCTCTCATAGTTTTCTTAAACACCAAAGAGAGACAGAGAAAGAGAGAAAAGAGGGGAAAAAACATTTAAGAGAAAAGAAATTTTAGTGAAAGAAAAGGAGAAAAAACACCAATAAGAAAAACGAAGGTTAAGGTTTTGGCATTATACTATTGTGATATGAATTCCATATCCCGTAATGTGAATTTCACTATTGCGAATGACGCTACATACTACAAAAGTTGTACACCCAATGCACCAACTTTCGATTCTATATCTATTTGAACTCATGCTTTTACTTACATTAAAGTGTACGAGTCACACATACATAGTCCGTCATCCACTCAAGATTTAGGCATGTCACACTATGAACGTCAGAAGTGAATAAATCCATAAAAAAGATTCAGGATCTATTCTTCTTGGTTCTAGCCTGATGTACTGCTAGTCTAGTTAGTCACATCTATATCTTTATTTTCTGGGAGTCATCCACTTCGATGCCCAAGACAAAACATGATTTTGTCATCCATGGAATTCAAAACATGATTTAGGGACTAAAATGTAAAGTTGTGAAATTTGATGAAAAATTTTGAATTTTTATGAATACATGTGCTGTAAATTTTGTAATGGGATTTTGGTGCTTGGAATAAAGAGTAAATTGCAAAAGTGTCATTTTCCGAGCCTAGGGACGAAATTGGAATTTATGGAAAAGTTAGGGGCAAAATAGTAATTTTGCCTAGGACGTAAATTGAGTCCAAATGAATATAAAGTATGAGAAATTGATGATTAAAGCTATTTATATAGATCCGGATGACACAAATTCGAGGTTAGATTGAGGAAAAGAAAAAGGTTTCGGATTAGTAAATTACTTACGCGAACAAGTGTCGAGGTAAGTTCGTGTAACTTAATCGAGCATGTAATTATGTTAATTGAATTTTGTGTTTGTATGCAATGTGACTTATATTGATATGCATTGCTTGAATGCTATAATGGAAAATTCAATACATGCTTGAAATGATGAAAAATGGGTTAAGTCCCGATTGAATATTGAATTCTGATGAATATATGCACTTTCCCGAAATGAATAAGATCCTGCATTTGTTGTGGACGGGATTTAGCTTGGACGAGTAATCCTATTGACCTTGTTATATAAAGGATTTAGCCTGGACGGGTAATCCTGACATAATACCTCTCGAGTATATGTTACGATTAGGGTTTAGCCTGGACTGGTAATCCTAATTGAGCTCTTTTGAGCATACGTTATATAAAGGGTTTAGCTTAGACTGGTAATCCTGTTATACGATATGTGGCTCGAGAGTGTGTTTCTTGATTAAGTGTCCTAATGGGTACGCTCGAATAAGAATTGACGGATTATTAAATCGTACTCCCCGAGTGTACTACTTGAGTATCCATCAGAATTTCAATGATTCAACGGACATAAAACTCTTGACATGGCATGAGAACTATGAGATGAAATGATAATATCTTGAAAGAGTTTTGCATGATGAGCTCATATATCCTTACTTGATGTATATGTAAACCTTGTGACTAACATGTTTGATTGGATGCATGTGTTTAGGCAATTTTGCCAAATGGATGGAAAACATGTTGTTGTAGGCTTAGATTTAATAAACGGGATTGGTAAGTTTAGTTTCTGTTATACGAACTTACTAAGTATGTAATGCTTACTCCGTTTTATTTTCTTCTGTTTTATAGTGCTAAGAAGCTCGCGAAGGTTGGAAATCATTGGAGCATCGTCACACTATCTACTAGCTATTTTGGGTATACATAGTAAAATCATTTTGGTATAATAGCATGTATAGGACAACTTGGCCATTAGTTGCTTGATAATGATGTTTGTAATCTAGCCATTGGAATGGCTAGTAATGGCTTATTTTGATGTACTTGTAATGTCATAATATGGTAGCTTCATATATGTTAAGTAATTGATCAAATTGTGTCTAACATATGGATTAAACCAAGGTAAGATTATAAACATGTATGCATGTAATGATATGCCTTGTGGAATGATAGAGTTTGCTTAATTTGGATGCTTGAAATGGTTAGTATTTGGAAGTGAGTTTTAGTGCAGGACATTGGTGTGATTTTGGGTGAGAAATGAATCTAAAATGGCTTTATTTTGTCCACACAGGTAAACACACGGGCGTGTGTCTAAACCTTGTGTGACACATGGCTGGGTACATAGACGTGTAGTTAGGCTGTGTGTCCCCTGAATCCTAAATTTTGAGAAACAGAATGCTCAAAATTGAGCACACGGGTGTGTGTCTCAGCCGTGTGTGCCACACGGCCTAAAACACTGGCGTGTGTCTTGGCCGTGTGAAACCTGCACTTAATTTTGAAAGAATTTAATTAACCACACGGCCTAGCACACGGGCGTGTGGCATGGCCGTGTGCACAAGTCAGAGAGTTACACGGGGTCGAATATAGCCTGTAGCACGAGTGTGGGGTCACACGGGCGTGTCCCTCGGACCACACGGGCGTGTGAGCCCTTCAACTTAGAAAATTTTTGTAATTTCATGAAAAATTCTTATAGTTTCCGATTAAGTCCCTACTTGATTCTAATGCTTGTATTGGGCCTCGATAGTTTATTTAAGGGACGATATCAATAATCTCGGTTAATGAATAGTAATTTATATGAATTATTTGCAAATGTTCTGAAAGTTCCAGTAATGCTCCATAACCCTGTTTCGGTGACTGATACAGGTTAGGGGTGTTACAAGTTATCTTTTCATACTACGATCTGGCCACGTAATATCACTTAGTATCAATTTAAACATTGGACAACCAATGAGCAACATTTGCTTCTATTTTGATTTGCGTGCAAAAACTATACAAGGAAAATTATACAAGGTATATTAATGTAATCAATGAATTGGTTTTTGTAATGCTCTGAATAGTTTATTTCTGTTTCTGTGAATATCTGACACAAATGTGTATCTGCTTTTGTGGTTAAGTGTTCTGAGTGTGTGTGTGAGGTATTGGGTTCAAGTCTCATTGTTGCCAAATTTTGTTATTTTAAATCCAAGCCTTGCCCTTTTTGGGTGGGGTTGTATAAAATTGTCTATTAATCCATATCAAAATGAGCCTGCTGGTTCGAGTGCTAAGGGAGTTAGAGTGTTAGAGGTCCTGTGTTCGAATCCCTGCGCGAGTGTGGATTTTTTTTTTATTCAGTTGCATGAGAGAGTTTCAGTGGAGTTGGAATTTTCAGTTAGTTGTTGATAGTGGGTTAGTGGGGAGGAATTTGAGGGATTTTGATATATTTTTATTTTTATATTTCATTTTCAAAAAAAATTCCTCTCTCTTTCCAAGAAAACTGACTCAATTTTCATTTGCTTTTCTCTGTTATTTTGTTCTTCATCTATTTTGTTACTTCTTTCTACTTTGTTTCGATCTGTCAATGAATCTTTGAATCTTGCTGTTCTGTTTTCTTTTCATTGTTCGGTAAGTGGGGTTCTAGCATTTCTATAGTTTCGTTTTTCCAAATTGCCAGTTGGAGCTTTACTTTCTGTTTTGGCAGTGGTGAATTGTGATGAACAGGGTTCTTGCGGATTTGTAGTCGAAATTGTTCGGGCTGTTGGGGTAAGTGAAAATGGTTGAATCGAACTTTTGTTGGTTTCGTGGTTTCGAATTAATCGTCAATTAAGACTGAATTTGGTTTTTGGTTTGTTGATTTTATGTTCTAGTGATCTCGGGTGTGTTTTTGCATCAAAACTGAAGTAGGTGTGTAACCTTTACGTGTGAAAAATAAGTTTCAGCGAAAGCCGAAAGTGCAGACTGTCGATGCAACACGGGCGTGTGGTTAGCGGTGTGCGAGACACGACCATGTGGTTGACGAGGGCATGGCCATGCACCAGACACGGTCGTGTGATGGTGTGAGGGTGGTTGTGTGGGCCACACGGGCTAGGCCAATCTAGGCATGTGGGCCCATATTTTTGAATTTTTCCCTAGGGTCGCTCCGATCGACTGTGGGCCTACTGTAGGGTCGATAAGGGCTAACCAAACCTTAAAACTATGTGATCTGATAGTCTCATATTATGCTCTGATTATGACACTGTTAATAATGTCTGGTTATTTTGCTATATTTGTATATCCAATTTCTATATATGAGCATGTTAAGCGTGATATCTTTGTATCTGAAATCTGTAATTATGTTTGAGGTTGGATTTGTATATGTGGAGGAAGTGTTCTATATGGCGATCATCGCTTATGTTCTGGCAACTAGGCTGCACATTATCTGACTTGTGTCGTAACGGCATGATATGGTGTGTAGGGATGGCTGGGTTTTTTTTTAACCCCACATGGTATGATGGGATGGTCAGAGTTGGTGTGTAGAGAATGGGGGTAGGACTTTGTGTATCTGATCTGCATATCTATTTCTGTTATCTGAATATGTATAGGACTTAAGTCGAAATCCAAATCTGAATCTGATTGTGTATGCGTTTTCTGTATGTATTGCATGTCTATTTCTGTTGGGTTACACATTGAGTTTACAAAAACTCATATTTGTTTGTCTTCTGTTCAGGTAATCCACAGACTTAGGCAGATCAGTGTGACGGAGCCTCTCGGTGACTACGAGTTCGTAACAATTTATGATTATGGTTTTAGTCTAAATTAATAATTATTTTGGGGAGTTTTGTAATAATAGGACTCTTCGGACTGTTGGTTTATTCTGGATTTGGGTTTTCGATTTAAATATTTTATCTGAGACGAATAGCTAAAAATATGGTTTTTATCAAAACAAAGGTTTTCTAAAAACACGAAAGGGATTTCCAAACTAAACATTTTATGAATTCCGCTGTTACTTACATTTTGGCAAATAAATAAATTAAATAAATGCTTTCGAAAATAGATATAAACGAATATGAGTTTTTTTAACTTGAATGATTTGAAGAAGTGACTCTGTTTTCAAAACCCTACCTTGTGACATCACCAAATTCGGCCATAACGTCTAGGTCAGGTTTGGGGTGTTACAGTTTTATTAGAAAATTTGTCCGAAAAAATTACAAGTGTACATTTTACATTGAAATAAAATACTACACTTAGGCACCAATCCAACAATCTCCTACTTGCCCTAGTGAAATAGATGAGTTATGTTTCACATTCTTATGCCTATTCATATGTTTCCCAGAGAGCTCTTTAACTAGTAGAGTCTTGGTAAAATGAATCCCCGGGGTTTGTCCTCATATGCTATATTTGACTAGATCCAATATTCCGTTAAACACTACCATCTCCCTTATAATACTTTATATCAATGTGTTTTATCCTTATGTGGTTTTTTTGAGCTTTAGCTATATCCACACTGTTACAGTACCATAGCTTTTCCATACTAGAAATGACTTCAAGTTCCATAAGGAACTTTCGAAGCAATATTGCTTCTTTGGTAGCCTTAGAAGTAGCCACATATTCGACCTCCATAGTGGGTCAGTATTACAGCTCTACTTTAAACTTCTCCACATAATGGACTCATCGCTGATCGCCTCCGGACGTACAAACGTCCAGAGTTTAAATCCTGCACAAAAGATATAAACGACGATATCCACAAGTATACGGGTCAGGTTGTAATATAGTTAAAATGGAGTAGGTGAGTAATCCGAGTATCGTATCCAAGGGAAGTGAGTACTAAATTAATTCTAATCTAAACATACATGGATCTAATTAATACTTTAATTGGATTATAGTACAAAGAATCAAAAGAAAGGTTTTGGTAAACTATACTAAAAATAATACTAAAAGAAAGTAAGGAAATAAATAAAACACGAGAAACCAAAGAGTAAAATGTATCAAATCTGGGCATGGGTGATTAGCTCGCTTTAGTTATCATAACCAACTGTCATCTTGGGTTTTCTTGTTCAATCAACTAGTCAATACCCTACCAGAATCTTCTGATCTTCCACTGACATATTGAGTCAGCAAGAACTACTTATCTCTTGACCTCACAGTCTAGACCGGTTCAAGGTTAAGGTGTTCACGGATAGACCATACCAAATCTAGGTTAATTCCCACCTTAATCACTTCCTACGGTTGTCAGGCCTAGGGTTTTAGGTTCTTCGTCTCCTGAATAGTTGATCCACTAAGAACCACTATAAAATAGTTAATTAATCATACCTCCACTAACTATTCCTCCACTCACTAATCCCCCATAAGAGGATTAGTTCCTCATGGATATGATAAAAAATAAAACTTGATAAAGAGAATTAACATAAAGAGAAATTCAAGAGAATAGAATTTAGAAGAAGTTTGATTTGTATTAAAATTAAATACAGAATCCTCACAGAGTTTAATAGTATTTCCCAAATCTGATTTCCCCACAAAAGTAAAAAAAAATAGAAATAAAATCTAAACCCTAAGAAAAGAGAAAAACTAAAGACTAAATCTAAAGAGAAAATCATACAATATAAAAAGGTGTCCATCACATGTGTTAAATAGGCCTATTTATAGACTTTAAAGTGACTGTTGTCCTTAGCCCTAAGTCAGTTGTCGTCCTACTATTTAGCATTTGATTTGTGGACCAAAACGCCCCTGGTTCCTAATTATTTCTTGTACAGAGGTTATGTCGCGAAACACTAGGTCCTGTGTTGTGACATCGAGGGCAATATGCTCATCTTTAGGGTGTCTTTAAGGGTATGTCGCGACATCCTCAAGCTATGTCACGACATTGAAGGTAGGCTTGGAATTCTTCTACTCTGCTTCTTATGTTATGACATCCAATGCTCCATGTTGCAACATAGCAACCAATATCAAGTTAGCACACCTTCTAATGGTCTCTTGCACACTCACAAAGTATATTAGCTCACCTTTTGGCCTTATTCGACCCCTATGGTCAATAAAATACTCAAATTACATACTTTATTAAACTTAACTAAACTTACAAAAATGTAATTAATACTTAACTAAAATGCTTTATGTTCAAGGTCTTAAAATACGAAAACTAGTTTAATCTGCTAAACCAAATTACAACAGATCAAACTCCCCTACACTTAAGTCATTTCTTGTCCTCAAGCAAAACAAACAAAAATAGTAAATGAAAAGACGGCCCATGAGCAGGTATAGTACAAATGTTAACTCTGGAGCACATGAATAAGCATTTCATATTCACACATAATCTTCGCATGATATATAGTTGACTTACTACTTTTGATATCAAACACCTAAGTTCAGTATATTACAAAGCATACAAGCATTAAGGGTCTGAAATGAAGGAATCCATCAATAAATTATACAAGTAGTTTTATTTTCCTAGCAGAATACAAATAGTCATAAGTGCAATTATTTAGTATGATTTCAAAGTGTGAATAAGCCTACCTAGGTCACATAAGGCTTTTCGGCTTGTAATGTTCTGAGGCTTAGGACAGGTTTGGATTTCAAGAATAGTAAGCATCAAATAGTTTCAAGCACGAAAATAGTTTGGCACATCATATTGTCCCCTATTCTCCCCCTTAGTGGCCCTTTCTTGCTCACCTCCTTATTTCTCCCTCTCTCACCTTCCTTATGTCTCCCTATAGGAAATCTCAAAATCATATAGTAACTATGGCTAGCTCACGAGTTTTTATGCAATAATAACCGAGTTTTTCTATAGTTGTGACTTTGTCACTTTTCTTTCTTTTTCACAATACCTCACTCACAATTACTTTAATTTCTCACGTACTTTTTCTACTTGTTTAATTTTCCTTTTGAATTTTTTCTTTTTGCATTTTTAAGCTAACCTATAATCACTATACTCTACTAATCTTTCCCATCATTCTATTTTTACAAAACCACCGTAATGTATCTACTTAACCCTCAATATGTATGGCCAAACGTTTATAATCATGCAGTTTAAGACCAAAGAAAAGGGTAAGCACAAATTATCATTTTTAGCTCGGGTTTTGTATAGAGATTCATCAAGTAGGGTTTTCTAGCTCAAAATAGGTACTAAAGATGAATACATAGGGTTAGCTTTTTGGCTCTTGGTGTATACCAAATAATGTCTTAGGTTATCCTTAGGTATCTCAATATTCACAAATTTAGTCAACCAAATAATCATAGCTTCAACAATTTATCATTCATACTAGCATGCTCGTTTCATTGTATTCTCTATATCATTTGGTGCATTCGATTGCTTAGTACTTATTGATAGTGTAATATATAGAACTTAATAGTCTAATCATCAAAATTTTAAAATCACCTATTCTCATGCCAAATTTATTGTAAATACAATCAACCTATGTACATGCTCCTAAACAATCACCTGTATTTCTACAAGCTCAAGCACATAAATGACAAGAAAAGTCAAAGAAAAACATGAAACTTTCAAACAAATTTTTCTATGTTAGCCCCCACACTTTAGAAAACACATTATCCTTCTAAGGATAAGGAAAGAGGTTACCTGATTGATCGTGGTAATTCCATCAGCTATTGGTGGGTGCCTACTTCTTTGCTTGTTGAACGCTCAAAATTGTTGTACTTCTTTTGTGTGCGGTTCCTACATAGACAATTTCTTTGAACAGAAAAAAATAGCAGTTTACTATTACTCCTACTCCTAACAAGTTAATAATTAAAAATCATTCAAAGATTAATACAATCCAAAAATAAATTTTAGTTTCAATCTTCATCTGAATCATTAAAATGAGGCGAACGCCTCATTCCCATCGATGTTTTCCCTTTTCCTGTGCCATATCTTTGGTGAGAGCTCCCACTCGTCGAAGGTACATGGTGTGTTGGGCTTTGGATGATGGGTCCTTTTGGTGTAGAATATTGAGGCTAGAAAGCCACATCATAGTCATCTTCTTCTCTCGAGAGGTCTTGTTCACTCTCATTCTCTGAAGTTGCCTCCTTATCTTCAACACCATAATGTGTCTATGTTTGTCCGAACATGTCTGGCGAGTAATTTGGAGATCTTAACCTGTTCAGTCGGGCAAATTCTTGGAGTACAGGGCCCATTTCTTGCATCCACCTAATCATCCCATCAAAATTTTCCTTCGCACTCCTGCTTGCCCCTCTTTGAGCTTTCGATTTCTCTTTTCGTTTAAGCGAAATCGGAACATCAATTTCTCTTTCCTCATCTGATTCTAGTTCATGATCTATTTTTTTTGAAACTCAACATATTGCATATATAACAAATCTCCAATTATGTTTCTTGTTGGCTTCATGAACTGTTCATTTTCACCCACCGAAACTTCTGCCTTTCAACATAATTTTGTCACTAAATGGGGAAAGAAAATTTTGACTTTTTGGTCGTGCGCACAACGCCCCATTTGCCCACACATATCTACTTGCACTACAAAATGCCATACAACAGAATAGCTCGGGAATTGTTAACGTTAGAAACATTTAATGCGGGTGAAATTCTAGTGCCTATGAACTGCATCCACATTTTTGCTACTGGGAACATTATCTCTTGATTGAAGTTAGTTGATAAATTTGTATCTGGCCTATAGCTCCATGTACATCTACCCTAAGTTAAGTAATTAATGACATCCTCCATATCTATATCTTCAAATTTATCTAAATCAGTGTTATCAAGTCTTTGCTATAATAGGGTATATCATAGAACTCACAAATCTCCCTAGGAGTAATTGGCACCTCTTCTCCTCTTACCATTATCGTATCCCAATTTTGTCTGTCTTGTTTCTTAGTATCTAAAAGAAGCATAAAATTCTTGTACTACTAAAATCACTATGGTTTCCTTGGGAGTGATATAGAATCGCTCCCAATGATGGTACCTAACTAAAGTCTAAATTTCGTTGCACAAAACCATAGAGGGTTCGAGCCCTCGCTCTTAAATGAATGCTATACACTGTAACTCGAGAAAGTATTTTTTGACATTTGGATTCTCGAATTTTACAGGGTCTGAAACTACCGAAGTTTCTTGGATCAAAGCTTTCTTACTTATTCTAGGAGGCATTTTCTAATATTCAATTTTTAAACAATTAAAGAAATATAATCAATAATCAATAGAAAAGTAGAACAAGTAAAGATGCATTTAATCTTGTTCTCCTTGCAATCATTTCTGCTTCTCCTCTATGTGCTTTGTTGATGTTTTCTCTTGGATATCACAATGGAGGATTAGTAGTTTAGGGTTTGGATTTGAAAATAAGGTTTTAAAGGTAGAGAATATTAAAGAGGTTTTAGTAGTTTATAGTGGTTTTAATAGTTGAGTGAAAGTGTTTTTGAGTTAAAATTAAGGGTTTTTAGGGTTAAAAGTTTGGTGAGGTAAGAATTAAGTTGCTGGGTTGTGTAGATGGGTCAGGTCAACCTTACAAAAATTTGCAGCGATGTCGCGACATAGGGGTTTAGAATCTGAAATTTTGAAAACTTGGGTAGTTTGTCTTCCATGTCGCAACGTTGAAGTGATTTCTTTGATTCTTTGGTTCTAGATGTGATGTTCTGACAAGAGGTGCTGGGTTGCGATGCCAACTCTTGTTTTTCCAGATATTCTGATTTTCAAATTACTCCAAACGCGTATTAGGCTTGTTGTTGATTTTCCTGTAAATTTTTTATTAGCCGGTCAGTGAAATATACAATATTGTACAATAGGTTAAGATTAAATCAAAAGATCAGGTCTTGTGATCGGACTCATCCGCCTGCACTGATCACTGACACTTCTTTCCACAGATCGTAGCGATTAGTTACTTTCAAAATCAAATAGTAACTCAACCACCCTAACCCTTTTTTTATAGTCTTTGTTCCACAATAGATTTGGAGATTGCTGTTGCATAACTTTTTTAAATGATGCATTTAACAAAAACAGTGTTATGGAGGGTACCTTGTATGTCTCGATTAGAATGTCACTATATACCACATAGCTTGATTTTTGGTTCTAGAAGTTTTCAAGTTTTTCTGCACATTGGGTTATAAGTCTACTGGGTGATTATTAGAGTAACCGAATGATCTGTAGTTCCTTCGGCCTTGGTTCCATGCTTGCTATTAGTTTTGTTTGATTGATGCCAGCCTTGTAAGCATAAATCCTGTCAATGTGTATTTTTCTAAATTTTGTCAACATTTGAAAAATCCCTGAAACGGTGAACTTTTAAAGAGTCTTGTTAAATATTAATATCTTACAAAAGATATTCAAATTAAATGTATCCCCCATAATTGTAACAGCCCAATTTAGGGGCTAGTCGAAATAGTGGTTTCGGAACCACTAATCTGAGGTTGGATAGAATTATTTTAATGTGATTTTATGAGTTATAGCATGATTATATAGGTGCATGAAAATTTTGGTGCTTTAATTTTCGCGATTTCATGCTTAATTTCGAAAAAGGACTAAATCGCATAAAATGCAAAAGTTCTATTTTGTAAGCTAAAGGTGTCAAATAGCTAAGTAATATTAATTGGAGGTCCCTAATGTGCAATTAGGCCTTGTTTAGGGTGGTGGCCGGCCATAGGGACAAAGAAAAGACTTTGTCAATTAGTTAGGTGAAAATTTGGTGGCTAAATTGATTTTTAATCATAAAATAAAGAAAGGAAAGATATCATCTTTTCTTCTCTTATTCTCTACCAAAAATTAGCAGCAAACTAGGTGGTTTAAGAGCTCAAAAATTTCAGCAAGCTTTTCTCCTTGCAAGTAAGTGCTTTAATGGTCATTCTTTGTTAATTTTTGTACTTTTGGAGCTAAAGAGGGGACTATTTTGCAAAATGGTTGAAAGTTTAGAGTTTTTCCATGTGAGCATTTATGTTGTTTGCTGCATTTTTATGGAAGAAATTGAGTCTTAGTTGTTAAATAAACAACTTTTGTGAAAGGTGTTACCATGAAAACACCTAAAAGGACATTTTTGTAAAGGTTATCAAATAGGTGTTGAATGTGTGAAATAATGAGTATTGAGGGTTTCCATAAGAGTAATAAATGTTCATCTAGGCTTGTAAAAGGAGGAAATTCGATTAGAATCTATTTACGAGCCTAGGGGTAAAATGGTCATTTTGTGAAAGTCTAAGGGCAAAATGGTAAATTTGCCAAAGTATGGTTATTGAAATGTATTGATTAATGTGGTAATTAAATGAGTTAAATTTCTATTATAGATCAAGAAGAACGAGGAATTAACCTTGCCGAGGAAAAGGCAAGGTATCGGACTAGATCGATAAATTGGCCTATTTTGAAATCGAGGTAAGTTTGTATGTAATAAGTTCAACATCATGCTAGTATGTTTTAAAATGTTAGATATTTGTGAAGATGTATAATATTTCTATGAATTTGAGTAATGATGTTGAATGAGAAAATGATGAGAATTGTGATGTTGAAGTCCCGGATGGACTTTAATAAATGAGAGAATAATATCATCAAGACTTGAGATTGGTAAGGTCCCGTACAAGACCATGTCTGGGACATGGCCTCGGCACCGAATTGAGATTTCGTGTAAAACCATATTCAGGATATGGCATTGACATCGAATACGAGAATCGTATAAGACCATATCTGGGATATGGCATCGACAAATGATATGAGTATTGTATAAGACCATATCTGGGATAAGGCATCAGCATCTATAGGTGTCCCCATGTAAGACCACATCTGGGACGTGGCATTGGCGTCACATTTATGTGAATGATGATAACTATGTATTTTTGAGTATCCCAAGTGATTTAATGGGTAATTAGCTAAGCTTATAATAGATATGAGATTAGTGCTAAAGCTATGTGATGAAGTGATACAGGTACATCTGAGTAATTCACGAGAAATGTTTACGACATGAGACATGATATGTAATTGGTAAGAGTAAGCATGTATAAGTTATGGCAATGTGCTTAAGACTTTGTGTTTTATTCAATGCAATGGATGGATGACATTATGAGCCTTTATGTTGTTATTTATTTCATGTAAACTTACTAAGATTTATGCTCACCCCTCTCGTTTCCCTTTTCCTTGTAGTATTGCCAAGCTAACTCGGGGATCATAGGAAGTCAAAGTTCGGAATCACACTATCAACTTCTTCTTGGTATAGCAAAGTTAGATTTATTTTGAGTATGACATGTATAGAACTTGGTCATTTTGTTATGTCATATTTGTTAGCCAAAATGTTGGCTATTAATGTCGTTCAATTCATTTTGTAAATGGGCATTGGAAATCGGTCAATACTTGGGCAATTTCATATATTCAATAATGATGAAATTCATAAAGTGCATACTTGTGTGGATGTTTTAATTTTGAATTCTTAGAAGTGCCTTATGGTCATGATATGTGTTGAATTTATTTGGTATAAGTGTGGGTGCTTTACAGGGTGGCAATTGGCTTGGTAGATAGCCTTATAATTGTCCATACAGGTAGACACACGGGCGTGTGTCTAGGCCGTTTGTGACACACGGTCAAACCCATGGGTGTGTTGATAGGCCGTGTGTCCCCATGCAAGCTAGGTTGGCAAGTCAGAATACCCAGTAGTAAACACATGGGTTGAGACACGGCCATGTGTCTCAACCGTGTGGGAGACACGGCCTAGGACCCGTGTGATCTAAATGGAGTGATGATGTCATAAATAGAATGCCAAGGTTTTTACACACGGGTGAAGATAAAGGCGTGTCATAGCCGTGTGAGGGACACGGGCTATGGACACGGGCATGTGCAGGCCGTGTGAAAACCCCTGTAGGTTCGAATTGAAAAATAAATCCACAAGAGTGTGGAACACAGGCATGTGATATACCACACGGGCGTGTTCCTTCCTTCACACTGGCGTGAACACGCCCGTGTGGCCCTGTTTTGTGTCAAATTTTTCTAAGTGATCAAAAGTTTCTAGTTTGGTCCTGAATCATTCCAGGTGCAAGTTTAGGGTCTCGTAGACCTATAATAAGGACATTATGGTCTCGAATGAAAAGTTTTAATTTGAAATGAAGTTCTTAAAGATCGATATTGTATGATTGAGCGAGTTAAGTACGGTAATGCCTCGTACCTAGTTCAAGTGTCTAATACGGGTAAGGGGTGTTACAATAATTTCAATTTTTCTTTGCTCTCTTTCACAAGGTTCCAAGATTTTGGGTAATTTTCCGCTAGGTTAACAACAAATATTATTGTCTCCGATTGTTGAGATAGATCCATAATGTCTGGTCCTTGTGCTTTGTTCCCATCAATAGAACCTATAGTTGTTGGGAAGGTGAATCCAACTCCCGATTGATCCTTTTTTTACCACCATTTCCTCAACTAGTTTTATAATTTCTCGTGAGGTTATTTCTTCTAATTCTCCCGAGTACTCTTCCATACCCAGGGTTAGCTAGCTATTCGAGGGTTTCCCTTCCTCAAAAGTGTGTTCAGTTGAGTTCTTCTCTTTGTCTGGTTTTCAACTTTACTTGTGTTGATGACCCATTGAATTTGTATTGATGTTAGTGTCATCTTCTTGCATAGAGATTGAATTTCCTCATTAAAGTTGACTTAGTTCAATCATTAGTAATCATTGCTTCTCCTGGATCTCCCATTCCTCATAGACTCCTTCCTCATAAATGTCGTTATCGTAATCTATTTCCTCATCCAACCACATGTAATCAAATTTATCCATGGTTTATGCCAAACTGATTCATGTGGTTATTGTTGCGGGTATTCCTTGACGAGAATGTTCATGAGGATTTCTAGAAAGGCAGAGAAATGTTAGTAATGTTAACTAAAATCATATTTATAGTCTAAATATTTCCTAATTATTCTATTAATAGGCAAAAATTAAAATCAATATAGTGACATTGCCTCCCTAGCGACGAGGCCAACAACTTGACCACCTCCGAATGTACAAATGTCCAGAGTAGAAATCCTGCACAAAAGATAAAAACAATGGTATCCACAAGTATATGGGTCATGTTGCAATATAGCTACAACGGAGTAGGTGAGTACTCCGAGGATTATACCCAAGGAAGGCGAGCACTAAATTAATTCTAACCTAACCATACACAGATCTAATTAATACTTTAATTGGATTATAGTACGAAGAATCAAAAGAAAGGTTTTGGTATACTATACTGAAAATAATACTAAAAGAAAGTAAGGAAATAAATAAACACAAGAAATCAAAGAGTAAAATGTATCAAATCTGGGCATGGGTGATTAGCTCGCTTCAGTAATCATAACCAACTGCTGTATTGGGTTTTCTTGTTCAATCAACCAGTCAATACCCAAGTAGGATATTCTAATCTTCCACTAACATATTGAGTCGATAAGAACTATTTATCTCTCGACCTCACAGTCCAGACAGGTTCAGGATTAAGATGTTCATGGATAGGCCATACCAAATTTGGGTTAATTCCTACCTTAATGACTTCCTAGGGTTGTCAGGCCTAGGGTTTTAGGTTCTTTCTCTCCTGAATAGCTGATCTGCTAAGAACCCCTACAAAATAGTTAATTAACCATACCTCCACTTGCTAATCCCCCACAAGAGGATTAGTTCCTCATGGATCTGATAAACAAAATAAACTTGATAAAGATGATAAACATAAAGAGAAATTCAAGAGAATAGAGTTTAGAAGAAGCCTAATTTGTATTAAAATTAAGCGTATAATCCTCACAAAGTTTGATAGTATTTCCCAAATTTGATTTCCCTAAAAAAGTAAATAACAAGAACGAAAATAAAATCTAAACCCAAAGAAAAGAGAAAAACTAAAGACTAAATCTAAAGATAAAATCATACAAGATAAAAAGGTTTCCATCACGTGTTAAATGAGCCTATTTATAGGCTATAGAATGGCCATTGTCGTTAACCCCATGTCAGCTACCATCCTCATGTTTAGCATTTGATTTTGCAGACCAAAACTCCCTTGGTGTGTAATTATTTTCCATACATAGGTGATGTCGCGACACACCAGGTCCGGTGTTCCGACATGGAGGGTAGTATGCTCATCTTCAGGGTGTTTTCAAGGGTATGTCACAACATCCTCAGGCTATGTCACGACATTGAAGGTTGTCTTGGGGTTCTTCTACTCTTCTTCCTATGTTGCAACATCCAATGCTTCGTGTTGTAATATAGCAAGTAGTATCGAGTTAGCACGCCTTCTAATGGTCACCTGCACTCTCACAAAGTATATTGGCTCACCCTTAGGCCTCATTCGGTCCTTAATGTCAATAAAAGACTCAAATTACATACTTTATTAAACTTAACTAAACTTATGGAAATGTAATTAAAACATAACTAAAATGCTTTATGTTCAAGCTCCTAAAATGCGAAAACTAGTTTAATCTGCTACACCGAATTACGACAGATTAGTCGCCGAGGACAAAAACACAACCTGATGTCAATTTTCTCAAATCATGGCATGTTTGGAAGTAAGAATTGGTATATCCAATAGGAGTAACATCTATTCTGGAATAAACAAGCATAGAATCTCTTGTTCTCTGTAAATACTTAAGTATATGCTTAACTACTTGCTAGTGTCTGGGTCCTGGATTTGCCTGATATCGACCTACGATCTGTCGTAATTCAGTGTAGCAGATTAATTTAGGTTTCATACTTTAGGAGCTTGAACATAAGCATTTTAGTTAAGTTTTAATTATGTTTTTGTAAGTTTAGCTAAGTTTAATAAAATGTGTAATTTGAGTCTTTTATTGACCTTAGAGGCCGAATGAGGCCTAAGGGTGAGCTAATATACTTTGTGAGTGTGCCTGAGACCATTAGAATGCGTACTAACTTGATACTGGTCATTAGGTTGCAACACGGAGCATTTGATGTCGCAACATAGGGAGCATAATAGAAGAATTCCAATACTACCTTCAATGTCGCGACATGGCCTGAGGATGTCAAGACATACCCCTGAAGACACCCTGAAGTTGAGCATACTGCTCTCGATGTCACGACACAGGACTTGGTGTGTCGCGACATCACGTTTGTAAGTGACATAAATACGAGCCAAAGGCATTTTGGTCCGCACAATCAAATGTTAATCACAAAGACGACAGCTGAACTAGGGTTAAGGATGATGACCATCCTAAAGTCTATAAATAGGATAATGTAGCACATGTTAAAGATACTTTTCAGATTGTATAATTTTTCTTTTTAGATTTAGTTTTTAGTTTTTCTCTTTTCTTAGGTTTTAGATTTTATTTCTGTTCTTGTTATTTATTTTGTGGAGAAATCAGATTCTGGAATTACTGTCAAACTCTATAAGGATTCTGTGCTTAATTTCAATACAAATCAGGCTTATTTTAAAATCTATTCTTGAATTATTTTTTATGTTCATTCTTTCCATCAAGTTTATATCATTTATTAGATCTATGAGGAACTAATCCTCCTATGGGGGATTAATGAGTGGAGGTATGAATAATCAATTGGTTTGTAGGGATTTCTTAATGGATCAGCTATTCAGGAAAGGAAGAATCTAAACTATAGGCCTGACAACCCTAGGAAGTCATCAAGGTAGGAATTAACACAAATTTGGTATGGCCTATCCGTGAACACCTTAACCCAAAATTGGGTTGGACTGTGAGGTCAAAAGATAAATAGTTCTTGCCGACTCAGTACTTTAGTGGAAGAATTAAAAGATCCTAATAGGGTATTGACTAATTGATTGAACAAGAAAACCCGAGACGATAGTTGATTATGATTACCAAAGCGAGCTAATCACCCATGTGCAGATTTGATGCATATTTGATTATTTGATTTCTCGTTTTTTTTATATATGTACTCTTCTTTTATTTCCTTTCGTATTATTTTTAGTATGGTTTATCAAACTCGTTTTTTTAATTTTTTGTACTATTATTTGATTAAAGTACTAATTAGATCTATTTATGTTTAGATTATAATTAATTTAGTGCTCGCCTCCATTGGGTTCGATCCTCGTAGTACTTACCTACTCTGTTGTAATTATATTGCAACTTGATTGGTATATTTATAGATACCGCTTTTCACATCTTTTGTGTAGGATTTCTACTCTGGACGTTGGTACGTCCGGAGGCGGTTACCTACCAACCGCACTGCAAAATAGATATCTAGGCGTGTGCATAACATAGCATACATGAGACTTCCTACTGCTGAAGCATAAAAAACCTTTCTCATTTTCTATCTTTCTTCCGTTGGCTTAGGACAATCCTTTAAAAAGAGATGAAATCCCAATGCAGAGAGTTGATTTCCCTTATTCAAATCGGTCATTGCATAATGCTCTAATATCTTGTCTATGTATGAAGCTTGAGATAGTGTTATGACATTGTTCTTTTGATCCCTTAATATTTGAATAACTAGAACAAAATTAGCTACTCCCAAGTATTTCATGCTAAACTATTGGGTTAACCACAGTTCAACTAATGGCAATGTCCCTACATCATTCTCAATGAGTAAAATCTCATCGACATATAGAACGAGAAAGATCACCTTTCCAACCTTTAAATTTTTATAAACACAAGGTTCATCTACATTTTGCTCAAAACCAAAATTCTTGATTGCTTGACCAAATCTTTGATTCTATGTGCAGGATGCTTGCTTAAGTTCATATATGGATCTAAATAGTTTTCAAACTTTTTGCTCGTTTCCTTTAGCTATATATCATTTGGGTTGCATCATATAGATGCTCTCTTCAAGATAGCCATTCAAAAACGCTGTCTTGACATCCATTTGTCAAATCTCATAATCAAGAGTTTCCACAATGGATAACAATATACGGACTGACTTGAGCATGGCAACTGGAGAGAAGGTTTCTTTGTAGTCAATAGCTTCTTTCTGAGTATAACCTTTTTCTCTAGCCTTATAAGTTTCCATTTTTCTATTCGCATTTCTTTTCCTCTTATAGATCCACTTACACCCTATGAGTTTTATCCCAATCGGTAAGTCTACAAGTTCCCACATTGAGTTGGAATCCATAGAATCCATCTCAGCTCTCATAGTTATTTCCAAAGCTTGGAATCAACACTCTGCATCACTTCGTCTTATGTGAGTGGGTCATCATTTTCCTGTTCGACAAACTCAATGTTAAAAACACTTCTGCCAGATTGGAAGAACTCAGGCCTGTGAGAGACCCTCTCACTACGACGAAGCACTCTATGCTGCTAATCATTTGCAAGTCTACTATTAGGAGTTGGTTTTGGAACCATTTCTGTAGGATTTTGTATATTTCCCAAAAGCTCCTCAAGTGCCTCTTTACTTCGAGGTTTGAAATCTTTCATGTAACTTTTTGGAATAAAAGTAGCATGTGTTGGAACTATTATAGTTTGTTCTTTTGGGTTATAAAACAAACCACCTTTGTTCCCTTTGGATATTCTACAAACATGCACAATTCTGTCTATGAATCCAAATTCCTCGTATCTTTATCCAATATGTGGGTTGAACATCCCCAAATTCTTAAATGATTATGATTTGGCTTCCTGCCATGCCACAATTCATATGGAATTTTTGATGTTGCCTTAGTTGGCACATCATTCAAAATATAGCAAGTTGTTTGTACCGTATATATCGAAAAAGAGATTGGCAGTTTCGAATAACTTAACATCAAACGTACCATATCTAACAACGTTTGATTCCTTCTCTTTGCCACACCATTTTGTTGTGGAGTGCTCAACATGGTTAGCTAGGATAGAATCCCATTCTTTATGAGGTACCCTAAGAACTCATTTGATAAATACTCCCCACCTCGATTAGACCGAAATGCCTTTATGGGTAAATCTAGTTGTTTCTCCACTTTCGCACGAAACTCTTTGAATTTATCAAAGGTTTCACTCTTATGGTGCATAAGGTACACATACCCATATATGAAATAATCATAAATAAATGTTACATAATATTCTTAACCACATCTTGCACTAAAACTCATAGGGTCACATACGTCAGTGTGCACAAGTTTTAGGGGTTTCACAGCCTTCATTCCTTTTTCATTTAAAAGATCGCTTAGTCATCTTACCTTTCAAGCAATATTCACATTGTGGAAGATCAACTCCATTAAGCGAACTTAAGATGTCATCTTTCACAAGTTTAGTGATTCTTTCTTGGTTAATATGACCAAGTCTCAAATGCTAAAAGTATGCCTCATTAGAGTAAGATGTCTTAAGTTTCTTATTCGATATTTCAATCTCAAGTTGTGTGTACATCTTTGGTTTGATAAAATAAAGATTATTTGACATCCATCCATTACATATAAAATTTTGATGTCTAAATATTGCAATTCCATTATCAAAAGTCACGGTCAAGTCGTATTTATATAAACATGCAACTAGAATTAAGTTTCTTTTGGAATTTGGTACATAGAAAATGTCTTTCAAATAATCTTCCTAAAGTTATCAAAATAAATATGTAAATCTCCCACTACTTTAGTGCCACAGTTGTCCTATTTTCGGTCCGCAATGATAGATTCTTATCCTTAAGATCTTTACCCTTGTTGAGAAACACAAACATGATTGGTGGCTCCTGAATCAATGACCCAGTGGTCTATTAAATCCTCCACTAAAGAAGCGCCTACATAAAGGGTTCAATATCTTTGCCTCCGAACATGTCTTCTAGCTTATCCAGAATCGTTTTGGCATTCTTACAACTCTTCAGTTCCTTATATAGGGTGCTGGTCACGATTGCCATCATATAGCAAGGAGCTATCTCTTCAGACTCCTACCAGCATTTCCTAGCCTCAACTTGAGTGATTGGAAGACATTTATTATCAAGAACTGTTTTAAGTTTCTCACAGCTCAAGACAATTATCAGGTTCCTTTTCCATTCCTTATAGTTATTTTTGTTCAATTTGTTTTCAGTGAGTATGTTCAATAAGGGAATTGGTGTCATTTTCGAACTGAAAATAAAACATTCATATATTAATATCTTTGTATTAAGCAAATGTTTGAAAATTTTTTGCAACATTACGATATGCATTAAGATGATGCATGCGTCTTACATTAAACCTTGAAAATATTTGTAAATCGTTGAAACGATAATTCCTACACCCATTGAATCAAGCCATTGTGGGGTGATCATGATCAACTAGTAAGAACATGAATTTTTTGGGAAAAAAAACCCAGTTTGAGAAATGATTTTCTAGCACAACAAACTGCTTCGAGTGTGGGCTTGAACCAATTGAAAACCTTAACTGAATTTGTACCTATGTTTTTGGATAAGTAGATCTTTGATGTTTTTCGGCTTTCAACCAAATGATATTCTTCACTATTCTTGTACAACAAACTACATCGAGTGTGGGCTCGAACCAATTGAATCAAAACACAGAACTAGAAAAAGTTTTCGTTTTGGGGTAAAAATGAAAATTCTCTTTCTTTAACAAAATTGGTAAATTTTTTATTCTAAAAAATATGTTTATAAGTTGAGAATAAACTCTTTATATTTTTCGGCAAAATAACAATCTTTCAAAAGTTGTGTAAATAGCTCTATCATTGCCATCTATTTATAGGAAGAGAAGGTAGAACCCTTATAGAGTTGTAGAGATTTATTTTAAATGGAAAAACAACATCCTACTTAGAGTAGGAGAAGGGTGAGTCTCACCCTTGTATTTCTATTAGGGTTTCTACCCCCTTCATGTTATTTGAGGAGTTTTGGGTCTTTCTCACATTGGGTCCAATTACAAGTACTTCCTGAGGCCTTTTTGACCCAGTACTCTGTAATATGATACAAACTAATTCAACTTTTATGTTTCCAAAAATAAACTTTAATACTAACATATTAAATAATTTTCTCATCCCAATTTTACCCCAATAGCTTTTTTGACAATTTTACCTCCGGTAAAATTTTGACGATTTTAACCCTGGTAAAATTTCAAGAAAAGTTGTTCAATATGTCACAACTCAACACGTTCACTATGACTGAATGATTTATTTTCATTTTTGAGCTTCAAAACAGTCCAAAAACATAAACTCATTCTCCTATCATTTTTTTTAAATAATCCTATATAGGATTGCAAGTGTCCATTTTCATTTTCATTTCCATTTCCATTTTTTGGAAACCTACATTCATTTTCAAATGGTTCCATTTCTCCATTTCAGAGAAAACCATAATCGCTCCTAAATGTTTAACATTTCTCTTTTTCCATTCATTCCGTTTATTTCTATTCAAACACACAATTCATTTCTAGTTTCAACGAGCTAGTGGCGGGACCGATTGGACATATGTAGTTGAGGCTCAAATGATTTATATTTAAGTTTTAGCTTTTCACCTATTAATTATAAACTTACTTAGTCTCAAAGTCATTCCACTATAGTATCGTGATTGAGCTCTCCCTAACAACATATCATTACGAAAGCAACTACTTAGTGCTCATCCAATGACCCTATCATAAGTGTGTTACCTTCATAGGATATCCTTAATCTCTTTGAGATAGTATTTTTTCTCCAAATATCTCATGGTAACTATTACATATTCCTTCATGAAAAGTCAACCATTATCAAATAGTGATCAAGTCATCCATCACAAAGATGGACGACCCGTGGCCATGTTTATTTTTCATCAACTATGTAATGTCAATGAGAGGTTATCATTTACCCATGTTTTGGGCTATGAATTCCACTGTTGTGAAAGACTCTATAGACTACAGAAGTCGTACACCCAATGCACCAGCTTTCGATTCCTTATCTATTTGAACTCGGGCTTTTACTTATATCAAAGTGTACGAGTCACACATACATAGTCCGTCATCCACTCAGGATTTAGGTATGCCACACTATGAACTTCACAACTGAAGAAATCCATAAATGGATTCAAGATTTATTCTACTTGGGTCCTGCCCAATGTATAGTCAATCCAGTTAGTCACATCTATGTCTCTATCTTCTGGGAGTCATCCGCTCCGATGCCATGACAAGGCATCTCCCCAATTGGACTTGATAGACAAGATATTAGTCTTTCAATCAATTTGTTCATTTTTTATTAGACTAACATGTTTAGGTTCGTCTACTAATACAAGTTGTCTTTCTGTACTATGATCCAACCATGTAATACTACTTAGTATTAGTTAAACATTAGACAATCAATTTCTGCTTCTATTTTGCTTTGCATGCAAAAACTATGTGAGGAAAATATAAAAGGCATTAATGTAATTCATGAATAATTTCATTAATCAACCTGTTCGACAAAAAAATACAAGTGTACTTTGACAAAAATACTACATTCAAGGAACCAAATCCAACAGGATTTCCATCCAATTAGTACACGAACCTAATTCCTTAGACATTCACATGTACTAATAATCGTGTAACATTTGACCAACATTCTAACTTAAGTAGAACTCTATGGGGAGTTACTTAGATAGAAGATCTTAAATGTATAACCATCAACTCAACACCTATCGCATCATGCACAACAAATGAGTCATCGTGGGACAATCTCACTGAGTAGCATGTTGTGATTAGTTGTCCTCTTTGAAGACATAATTACTTAATATAACATATGATAATACCTACCACAAGGGTTGGTCCAACTATCATACGAATAGAAGAGAGCTCCACTTAATTTCATGAAATATCCCCATTGAGGTCCACATGACAATCCTTCCATAGGATAGTTAAATTGTCATGCCATCACAAGAGACCATTGATGGTAGTCGTAAGTCTTGTTTAGGGACCTTCTCCCACTCAATATTTTAAAAACATGTAAGGTTTTTATTTTCTGGTTTTAATCATGAATGATCAGTATATGCATGAAAAGTACATTTGACATTCTCCCTAATCTATATGGCATACTTATCTAATATATGCATGAGCATACATTTGCAGTCATATAATTATCATCATGTTTATCTCATAAAATTAAAAGTATAAAATTAAATTACTCTGACCAGCCAAAGTTTTCATTATTCCATCTTAGAAAAATAAAATTGCAAAAGTTACAAAATTCACCCTAAAGCATACTTTGGGTCTTCAATTTTGTCACCACAAACTTCTGTCGCAGTATCGATTCATGTTTCTATCATCGCCGTCTTTCCACCACCATTTTCATGTCGTCGCTGTCGGCCACCATCGTCGGACCATCATCAAACACTTCTTGGTTTGTTTGGGTCGGATTTGTGTCGTCTTGATCGATTTGGATGCATCTCAATTTTTTAGGTTTCACCGGGAAAAATTAGGTTACAAAATTTCTATGTTCGTTTTTGACTCACATACTTTATTCTAAATAAAAAATAAAATAAAACCTTGTGTGGGGATGATAGTTAACAATCTAAAATATACATGTTCGATAAATTAATAAATTACAATTAAATTTCTATGAATTACAAATTTGACAACATTACTTTATCATCCATAATAATAATATAATAGCATATATTCATTCGTATACATTCCCCTAAACATGCATACAATTACGAGAATGTCACCCCTTTTCAAATATCATCAAACATGAAGAAGAGAGAATTTCGGTCTCGGTTTACTTTATAAACATAGTACAATTGTAGCTCTGATACTAATTGTTGGAAAAACTTCGGTTTAAAAATAATTTTCTTGCATAGTGAAAAATTAAAAATTTAAAAATCGACCTAATTTGTGATATTTATAGCAATAAAACCTAAACCAAAATCGTACCCATGTTTTCAGATAAACAGATCCTTGATGTTTTCTGGCTTTTAACCAAATGATCTTCTCCCTATCCTCGTACCACGAACTGCTTCGAGTGTGGACTCGAACCAATTGAATCAAAAGATAGAACTAGAAAAAGTTCTATTTTCTTTTGGGGTGAAAACAAAAATTCTCTCTTCTAAATATAAACTGGTAAAATTGTTATTCCAAAAATATATGTTTAATAGTTGAGAATAAATTCTCTATATTTTTCAACAAAGTAACAATATCTTTAAGTTATATAAATGGCTCTACCAGTGCCATCTATTTATAGGAAGAGAAAGTAGAACCCTTGTTGAATTGTAAATAATTATTTCAACTAGAAAAATAACTTTCTACTTAAAGTAGGAGTAAGGTGGACAACATCCCCTAGTATTCCTACTAGGGTTGCTACCCCCTTCACATACAAAAAGGGATTTTGGGCCTCTCTTACAATGAATCAAATTACGAGTACTTTCCAGACTTTTTGACCTAGTACTTCGTAATTAAATCCAACCAGGTTTTTTTTTATTTCCAAAAATAAACTTTAATATTTTATATTAAATAATTTTCTCATCCCAATTTTACCATTGTAAAATTATGATGATTATAACCTTGGTAAAATTTTTGAGAAAATATATTTAATATTTCACAATTCAACTTGTTCACTATGATCGAATTATTTATTTTCATTTTCGGGCTTTTAGATAGCTCAAAAACATAAACTTATTCTCCCAGACATTTTTAATTAATTCATCTACATTTGCAAATGAATCATTTCTCATTTTCATTTCCATTTTAAGAAAACCACATTTATTTCCAAATGATTTCATTTCTCTATTTAAGAGAAAACCATAATAATTTCTGAATATTTTCCATTTCTCTATTTCTATACATTCTATTCATTTTAATTCAATACACAATTCATTTATGGTTTCAACGAGCTAGTGGAAGGACTAATTGGACATATGTAATTAGAGCTCAAATGATTTATAATTAAGTTCCGACTTTTGGCCTATTAATTATAAACTCATTTAGTCACAAAATAATTCCACTATAATATCATGTCTAAGCTCTCCCTAACAACATACCATTATGAAAGCAACTACTCGGTGTTATCTTTTCATAAGTGTGTTACCCTCATAGGATATCCTTAATGTAACATCCTACATTAGGGGTTATGCGGTTAGTGCATAATCCATGTAAGAGAAGGCTTAGTATGTAGTTGGAAGTGTTTTAAGGGTTTTGAGAACCCAACGATGTAGGAGGAAGTTTTGGAAAAATATTAGAATTTTAAGTCTAAAGGAGAAGCTAGGTGAAGGAGGCCTTAAGGAAAATTTTAGGCGCTTTTGGACATGAAATTGGGCTTGGAAGAGTGGCTACAAGGCGCCACTTAAAGCCTTTGGGAATGACGCCACAAGCTTGGTGCAGGTCTTGAGTTCGAGTCGCGTGGGAAGCAAAATTTTTGAGGATTTTGTTTTATTTGTTTTAAATATTAAGATAGTGGATGGATGTGGGTTATTTAATTTATTTTGAATAAGTGTGGATTATTTTATTTATTTTAAGTGGGTAGATAATTGAGGATTTTGTTTTATTTGTTTTAAATATTGAAATAGTGGATGAATGAGGGTTATTTAATTTATTTTGAATAAGTGGGGATTTATTTTATTTATTTTAAGTGGGTAGATAATTGGGGATTTTGTTTTTTTGTTTTTATTGAGATAGTGGATCAATGGGGGTTATTTAATTTATTTTGAATAAGTGGGGATTTATTTTATTTATTTTAAGTGGGTAGATAGTTGGGGATTTTGTTTTATTTGTTTTAAATATTGAGATAGTGGATGAATGGGGGTTATTCAATTTATTTTGAATAAGTGGGGATTTATTTTATTTAGTATAGATAGAAGATAATGGTGACTTTAGTTTATTTAATTTTAAATGGGAAGATAATGGATAATGTGATAGATTATTTTTTTAAATGTTGGGTTTATTTAATTTATTTTGAATGAGAGGTATGGAGAGAATATAGGAAAGAAATAAGGGGATATGAATGGAGGGTGAACTAGTGGCCGAGTTTGAGTAGTATATATAAGGGGGATCATCCTTTGGAAATTCTTTTCTTCACTTATTTCTCCTTTTGCCGAATTCTCCTAGGCCTCTTCCATTCCTTTATTCTTCTTTTCTTCAACTCCATACCTACTCCTCTTGATAGCCGAATATGCAGTTACCCTTTTTAAAAGCTTAGCCGAACCTTGTGGAGAGCATTAAAGACGAAATTTTGATCACTTTGAACCTATTTGCTTCTTGGCCGAATCTACTTCTTTGTCTCAAGCTTCTTCCTTTTTATTGTTAGCCGAATCTTCAAGTGGTATTATTCTCCTACACCTGTCGCTAGTTTGAGAAGCCGAAAGTGTCTTAGGTGGTAAGTATTTCTCCTTTAGAAGTCGGTTTTGGATTCTTTTCTTAAAAGGTGCCGAATCAAGGGATGGCCTTGGTTTCTAAGGGATGGCCGAATGTTCTTATTGCCATAATAAGTATTTCTTTTATGTAGCAACGTGAAGGAGCCTTAAGGGAGTCTCTTGGATTCGATTCAGCAAGGTAAGCCTATATGTACTATTCGGCTATAAGCTTTATTGGTTATTAAGTTAGCCGATTCTAACATTTGCTAGATGGGGATTACGATAACTTCAGGAACAAGCCGACATTTCGGGATCTAGTTAGCAAGGTAAGTGATCTAGGACTTTCGGTCAAAGGCTATATCTTGGGTTTAAATGTGACTGATTTTTATTATGGTTATTTAGGGGGCAAGTCGACAGAAGTAGGGCAAGTATTCGGGATTGAGTAGACTGTGCCAAAAAGGTGCGTAGTTATTGCACTGTCTCTTGAATGTTTAAATGTGTTATTATATGTATATGATGTGCATGGTAGCCGAATTAATGGCTAAAAGGGTGGATACCCATGGTGGGTAAGCGATTAAACAGGTCAGTACTTTATGACAATAAGTTTCCTATGGTATAAGTATGAAATTGTGATAGCACGTGATGTATGCTTATTTTACTGATATTGTGGCATGACATATCTATGCATGGGATTTGTGATGAACAAAGAAGGAAAGGGTGTACATTATGTACGTGGTCTAATGATAGCCTTGTGCTACATTAGCGCTTGATGGTAGCTATGTGCTTCATCAAGGGAGGTGTTGGCTAGGTGCCCATCTCGGCGGTTGATAGTTGTGTGCATCACCGTAGACTGATTGATATGTGGGATCACTTATGTGGTCGGTGGCTTTGTCACGGCCTTGAGCAGCAGGTTTGCCAAGGTAAGATATGTGGGATCACTTGGTTGATCGGTGGATTAGCCACGGCCTTGGGCAGCGGGTCTGCCAAGGTAGGTGTGATGGATGGACATTAGGTTGGGATGGGCTTCATAATTGCATAATTTTTGTATGTGAACTGTGTGGATATGGGCCAAGCCCATATGTGGAGACATGTGAAATAGCTATGCACTGAGTCTGTTTGACTCACCCAATTTTTACCAACATCGCAAGTGACGCATAAAGCTTGGACCGGGTTGGAGTGGATACGAGGTGGCCCATGCAGAAGATGTTTTACTTGTTTTAAATATTTTATATTTTCAGTATTTATGAATGAGTATTTATTGTAATAAGGGCCAATTAAAATATTTGAGAATTTTATTTATGTTAAGGTGGAGCGACATTTACATTATTATTTGGGAATGTTTTTATGTTTTAAATTTTAACACCTCATATCATAAGAATTTTATATTAAAGTTTTTAAATCGGAATATTTTATAACAACTTAATTTATTTCGGAATTTTAACTACACAATGATCTTCTAAAGACAATAAATTTATATGTTTTTACTTCAAGTCAAAAAAAAATTTTCAAACGTTTTCCGCAGTGGCATTTCAAATTCGGTCGTAGTGAATGGGCCGGGTTTGGGGTGTTACACTTAACCTCTTTGGAATAATATTCGTTCTCTCAATATGATCTTATTTTATATCATGGTAACCATTACATCTTCCTTCATGAAAAGTAAATTACTATCAAATAATGATCAAGTCATCCATCACAAAGGCGGACAACCCATGGTTACGTTTACTTTCATCAACCATGTAATGCTAATGAGAGGATATCATTTACCCATATGTCAGACTATGAATTCCATTATTTTGAATGACACTACATACTATAGAAGTCATAAACCCAATGCACTAACTTTCAATTCCTTATTGATTCGAACTCAAGCTTTTACTTACATCAAAGTATACGAGCTAGGCATATATAGTTCGTCATCCACTCAAGATTTAGGTATGCCACACTATGAACGTCACAAGTGAATAAATCCATAAATTGATCCAGAATCTATTCTTCTTGGGTTCAGTCAATATATTGTCAGTCACATCTACATCTCTATCTTCTAGGAGTCATCTGCTCTAATGCCCAAGACAAAGCATCTCTCCAATTAGATTTGATAGACGACATATTAGTCTTTCAATCGGTTTGCTCATTTCTAATTAGACTAAGGATATGTTTAGGTTTTTCTATCAATACAAGTTGTTTTTCCGTACTACGATCTGACCACGTAATATAGCTTAGTATTAGTTTAAACATTAGACAACCAATGAGCAACATTTGCTTCCATTTTTCTTTGCATGCAAAAACCATATTAGAAAAATTATACAAAGTATATTAATGTAGCCAATGAAATTTTTTTATTAGCCAATCTGTTCAAGAAAATTTCAAGTATACATTGACGAAAATACTACACTCAGGGCACCAAATCCAGCATTCCTATTTTAACTAACACGTTCTCAAGTACACCTTTTGGGCATACTAAGGACCTATCAACTAATTGTAGTGTTATCGACGTGTTTTTCAACTCCCCTAATATGAGTTTCATATAGATTGATAGGGGTATTAAAATGATGCTGGCCCCTAAATAAAAAATGGTATTGCTAAAATATCTATCCTCTATCTCTATAGGAATTGTAAAACTACCTAAATCTTTTAATTTTGGGGGTATTTTCTTAGCAATGATAGCACTAAAAATGGCATCTATATTAAATTTATTAAGATGTGTTTCATTGCAATCTATTTTACAAATTTACTTTACAATATGAGTAGTCAATTCTTTTCATAAATTTATTATGATTGAGAAATTCGCTTCAAGAAAATTGATTGCGTATTTGAATTAAGCCTTCAATTAAGCATGAGGTTCAAGAAGAGGGTAAAGCTTGAAGAACTAAAATTAAAGATTAGTTTGAAACCTAGTTGTGTATTTTAATCGAGTCATTGGATGGTGATTTTGCTTCTCGAGGTGGCAAGGAATCTACCTAATAAGGACAGGACATGTCCTTGCCCCTTGCTCATTCCCAATGTTCGTTTTTTTTTTTTACCTTCTAACAAAAGAAAAAACAATAAATCACCTTTTCAGGTGACGATTTAGTGCGAAATTCTATTTTCGTTGTTCATTTCATACTATTTTGGTAAAATAATCTTAGTCATACTATTTAAATAAGTGATGGAGATATATATATGATTGTGGGGGTTAACTTATATACTTTTTAAATTTATAAATTTGATGGATTGGCCCTACAAAAAATTTAAAAAATGACTCACCAAATTTAAAAATATATATATTTTATAAAAAATTAATTTATATAAAAATAATTTGATCTCTTTCCACTCACTAAAAACCCAAAAATCTTTTTCCTTTTATTATTGTTATTTTGATAAAGAGAGGTATTTCAGTACATAGCTTACACTAAAACTTGTCTCTTAATTCCATTGTCGCTCACATCATTGTGTATCACTTGCAAAGTCTCATACGGTGGTTGTAAAAGTTTGAAATCCTAAAGGAAGCTTGAATGCATAGTTCGCAAGCATATCAGCAGCCATGTTTCCTTCTCTATAAACATGAACTATCTTCACCTCCCAATTCCTCCTAAGTAGCCGATAAACTGCCCGAGCAATAGCCAAACTCGAAACATTATCTTGCGATTGCTGCAACAAAGTAACAACACAATTTCCTTTTATTTTATTTCTACATTTCTCATTTCCTCACATTCTCTCTAGAATTTTACAAGATAGGTGATAATCTTTCAATACTGTCAAGTGAGTCTCTCTAATTTGGTAACAATTTTTTTCTTTAAACTTTATTGATTAATATTTAGAAAATTAAGATTGTAGCTTTACTTGTGATAGAATAGGATTTTTTTATGCAAGATTCAATTTTTTATTATTGAATGATCTTGAAATATTGCATTCTCATTACACTAAAAAACATTTAAGTGATTTCTATTTTTGTGAAAGAAAATTACTAGTTGAATATTAGTTTTATATAAACTTTTATATGTTTTGATTTATTTATTTAAAATGTTTAATTGAATTGGAAAAATATTTTAAAATAAAATCTACTTTTGAGGTAGAAGAACTACAAGAAAAGCTACTCAATAACTGAAGTAAGATACAAACCAAATCAAGAAAAAAAAAATCTGAAAAGTGAAGAAAAATTTAGACGTGATAACCTTCTAACCTTCCAAGATTAAGAACTAAAATTACATATTATTATCCAAATGATAGAAACAATATGAGGGCATATTTTAAAATAAAAATAAAAAATGGTCAACCTTGACATCACAACTTTCCCCAAATAAAAATTGTGGGCTAATATTATGCATTAATTTTTTTTAGGATTAATGTTATGTATTAGTTTATACGATGTTTTTAACTATTTTAATTTTTTAAAATTTAACCTCACAATCTAAATTTTTTGTTTCCACCCTTTATTTAAGTATTTAATATTTTTAGTATTATTTAATTAAGTTTGATAATTTATGTTGTTATATTTAAAAAAGAAACACCTCATCTTTTTAAGCTAAAGTTAATTGAATCAAACATCCCCAAATTATGATTATCATTTTAAATTAGTCTTTAAACTTTAAAATCCTCTAATTAGATCCTCAAATTATCGGTGTTATTTTAATCAAACCTTTTTGTTATTAAAACAGTTAAATTACTCTTCAAACCTTATGTAATTAATTTAAAATGAAAATTTTTAAATAAATAGAATATTGTCGCAAAAATTTTAAAATTAAAAATTAAAAATAAACTAAAATTAAAAAAAAAAGGGTAAACAACAAAACTTCTATAAAAGTTTTGAAAACCTTGTAACTAATAACTTTAAAACTAACATTTTTGCAATATTTATTTTTCGTAAAATTTTTATTTTAAAGTATGCAACATAAGATTTGATGTATCATTTAACAATTGAATTAATTATTTTAGTAACGAAAGGACCTAATTGATATGACCTAATAGTTTAAGGATGTAATTAGAATAATTTAAAGTTTAAGGACTAATTTAAAATAAAAGTCATAGTTTGAGAATATTTGAAGCAATTAATTCATAAAATTAATGTACTTGGTTAGTAGAAAAAAATGTATAAGGGACATTCTGTCAAATCAAAGTGATAAACTTCGGTAGTTGTGATATTTTTTTTTTTATCAGTTTGTGGTATCTATTCTTTTATTCCGTATAGCTCGTTGCCTCAATTTACTTTTTTATTTTAAAAAAATTAATTTGACCAATGACACATTTTCACATGTCAATTTTTTTTTAAAAAATAGTAAAATAAAACAATAATAAAAATTACAAAAAATTATAAAACTTAGAAAATTATAAAAACTAAAATATCATAATCTATTTTTAAAAAATATAAAAAATCTTTCTTAAAATTATAAGTAAGACAAACTTTTAAAAAGATTTATAAATTTCAAAAATGAGTTTTTTTGAAATTTTAGGTTTTTAGGTTTTTTATGAAAAATTTTAAGATTTTTGTGCTTTTTTTTTGTATTTTTATGATTTTTTATATTCTTTAAGGAAATTTGATTTTTAAAGTAGAAAAGAAACCATAAAATTTTCAATTTTTTTATAAAATTTTCTAAAAGAACCCCTAATATTTCAAAAAAAATTAATTTTTATGATTTTTTAAATTCTTTCTGAAGTTTTGCATGAATATAAATTTAATTCGTTTTATAATTGTTTAAAATAGATTAGGATTTGTTTTAGTTTTTATTTTTAAAATTTTTAAGTGAAATTGAAATTAGTTTGACACATGGTATTGTGTTATTAATTGTTTTATATTTTTAATAAAAAATTGAGTTGTGATTAGACTTGATCACGGGTCAATTCATAATTTCAAGTTTGTTTTTTAGACTCGGGCCTTACTTGACCTAAAAAATAAGCTTAAAATTCTACCTAAGCTCAACATATATTAAAAATGCTGAACTCGAGTCCAACTCGACCACCGGTATTAATTTTAAAATGTCATTTTCATTTATCCTCTATAGACTTTCACTCAAAGATGAAGATAACATGAAACTATCATAACAACCTACCAATCTCTACAAGAAAAAAGAAGAGAAAAAAATTAATGCAAAAAAAGAAGAAAAATACAATCTTGATATATATAAAGTGAAAAACAGGGTAAAACAAAGAAGGGAAAAAACAATGGCAACAGAGTAAGGAAAAAGATCAAAGCTATCAGCTCCAACATATCCCACTATAATTTTACCATCAAGACCACCCATTCATGGCTTATTTCAATCAGGTTTAGGGTTAAGTCCAGGTCCTATGACACTGGTTTCAACTTCTTTCTTAGATCCTGACTCAACAAATAGGTCTTTTTCTCAGCTTTTAGCTGGTGCCATGGCTTCACCTGGAGCTAAACTGCCTTACAACTTCATGGATGATTCATTTATGGAAGTGGGTTTTGAAAATGGAGGTGAAAGAAAAATCTGGTTTTAAACAAAATAGACCTTTGAATTACTTGTTTGATGTTTCTTAGTTTAGATTTGATAGAAACTATTTTTGGATTTTTGTTGGTATAGGTATGAATATTCTATTTGAGATCTAGCCTGTTTAGTAAATGGATTTTAATTTTTGATTAAATTTATTTTTTGATTTTATATTTTTATTTAAATTTTCGAATGAATATTTAGAATTAAATTTAGATGAATAGCCTAATCCATAATCAAGCTTAATTGGGATAACGATATTACATAATTAAAGTATATAGGTCAAACCGATAATAAAAATAAAATACAATTGCTAAACTAATAAGAAAATAGTATAAATATCATAGGTCGAAAGAGGTATTAAGCTAAAAATACACTAAGCTAAATTTATTTTTTTCTCTGGAAGTGTTGAATCATGAATGTGAAGTTTCTTTTACAGCGTGAAAAAAAAAAGATGAAACCATTGCTGGTTGGGGAGGTACAATGATATGCCCCAACCCAAAGCTAACCCCTTCAATTGTTGTCCTCCAGAATTCTTTTTCCTTTTTGGGTTCATTATTGCCCTCGAGAATTTTGGTAATACTATCAAGATCATGATCATGATCGTGATCCATTTACATTCTGCGGAATAACACGGTTTCATCAACATATATCTATTCATAGCAAATGTTCTCCAAAATCGACTGATTTTGTTCTGATTTTGCTTTGCTTCTTAGATATAAAGCATGCAACTTACCGTCGACAATGAATACAACTTCGTCCTTTTATCAGGATATATTTCTGCAGGTTTTGACTTTTCATCAGGTATGATAAATGAAACCCATTATTAAGTCGAACAAGAACTGATTCAACCACCTTCCTGCAAACCCATGTTGCGGTGATGTCAGTAGCCGATTTCGCATGGTTGACATTCTCCTGCTCTCGGTATGTGGCCTAATGACGAAAAAATCTTCACATATTCCTTGATAAATATTTGCTATGTCGAGCCTAGTGACCCTGGCCTTTCGCTTTTATGTCGAGCCATGGTTACGCAATCCCTATTTACTTTTGGGTGTATGGCGTATATTTTTTTTCTCTAGCTGGCTGGCTGCGGAGATATTAATGCTGGTATTTTGGTACTCAAAAATTTATATTTCCACAAGAATTCGACTTTTAGCATAATTAGTTCTTGCGTTTAGTTGAATCGATTCCTACAGTATTTTTAAGAATAACATCTAATAACAAAGCTTTTTACTGTAAGAATTTTTTATGCTATAAGCAGATGCATCATTCATACACGTGCTTCAAAATTTTCAGGATAAAGTGAGGATGGGGTAATACAGTCGTTGTAACATGAGAGAAGATATCAAATTCTGAAAAAAAAAAAAAATTACCAAATATCTCAGTGCCTATTCTTTTTTCTGAAATGGGAATATATTCTGACTTAAAAAAATAATACCAAAAAAATGTGAAGAGATGATGAAAATACAAGCTCACATCAGATAGATGATAAGATGAAAACCAAATGCCCCCATTTCTTGAATTACATAGTTGCTTGAACATCTCTCGGCTAATTTACCTTAATAATATAAAAAAATATTTTCTTAAATGTGCTGTCAGTAGGATTATTCACCAAATTGATATGTTTAGGTAGGTGGTGCCTTCACCACCAATTTTTTTAATATATTTTTTTATTTTTTTAAAAACATTATTTTATTAGTGATGCCATGTACATAGGCGGCACCACTTTTATACCGAGTCAAAATATGGGTCAAAATACGGGTTAAAATATCCGTGACTGCCGCGCGCGACGCCACCTAGACTGGCGGCACTGGTGCAGTGACCAGTCCCTTCCCCTCCGCCGCGCCTTGCACATTGCATTTTGCAGTGTTAAGTCTCTTTGAAAAGGAAAAACATATGAGAATGGGAGACCTTATAAGCATGTTCCCCTTAAGAGGAAGGTGCAGAAGTGAGAAAATAAAGTGAGAAAGAAAGGAGATGATGGAGAAGAAAGAAAGAAAAAAAAAAGGTATGTATTATTTTACTAAATAATTTTTTTTAAATTTTAAGGGTTTAGTTATATTTTTTTATGTAACACCCCTAACCCATATCTGTTGTCGAAATAGGGTTATGGAGCATTAGCGGACTTTACGGATTAATTACAAACATTTCATAATCTTTAATACTTCATAAAACACACATATGGTCCCTTATATGGGCCCTCGAAGCCCAAAATAGGCATATAAATGTAACACCCCTAACCCATATCCGTTGCAAGAATAGGGTTATGGAGCATTTCCGGACTTAATGGATTAATTACGAACGTTTCATAATCTTTAATACATATATCATAACTCGTTCATAAAATACTCATATGGTCCCTTATATGGGCCATCGAAGCCCAAAATAGGCATATAAATGTAACACCCCTAACCCATATTCGTTGCCAGAACAGGGTTATGGAGCATTACCGGACTTTACAGATTAATTACGAACATTTCATAATCTTTAATACATATATCATAACTCATTCATAAAACATTCATATGATCCCTTATATGAGCCCTCGAAGCCCAAAATAAGCGTTAGAAGTAAATCGAGACTCAACCAAAGGCTTCAAGATTTTTTTTGCAAAATGTCAAAAATTTTCTTAGAAACAAGGGACACACGCCCGTGTGGCCAGACCGTGTGGCTCATACGGCCCAAGACATTTTACAAAAAATTCTTGAAGTCTCCGGTTGAATCTCGATTTACTTCTGACGCTTATTTTGGGCTTGGAAGGCCCATATAAGGGACCATATGAGTGTTTTATGAATGAGTTATGATATATGTATTAAAGATTATGAAATGTTCATAATTAATCCGTAAAGTCTGGTAATACTCCATAACTCTGTTCCGGCAACGGATATGGGTTAGGGGTGTTACATTTTATATTGTGAAATTTTTTTTGTTATTAATTATTATAAATTGTTTGTGTTTAGTGTTTATGGTTTAATTTTTTTTATGAATGTAATTTTTTTTATAATTATTTTAAAATTTTTTTGTTAGTAATTTATGATTATGTTATAATTTGTTTGTGTTTTAGTTTAGTGTTTTGTGAATTTTTTAATGTAAATTTTTTAATTATTTTATAGTTATTTTGTTAATAATTTATGATTAAGTTATAAATTATTCTGTTTAGTTTAGTGTTTTGTGATTTTTTATTAATGTAAATTTTTAAAAAATTATTTTATAGTTATTTTGTTAGTAATTTATGATTAAGTTTAAATTGTTAGTGTTTAGTTTTGTGTTTTGTGATTTTTATTAATGTAATTTTTTTTATAGTTATTTTGTTAGTAATTTATGATTAGGTTATAAATTGTTAGTGTTTTGTTTTGTGTTTTGTGATTTTTTATTAATGTAATTTTTTTATAATGTTTTATTTTTTATTTATTTATTTGACAATTTTTATTGATTTATTGAGATGTTTAAATTTTTTTATATAATTTTATAGGTTGTTTGAAAGAAACTAAACATGTTTGTTTCTATATTTATTTTTTAATTCGTATGTTTTTTATGTTTAGATAATTTATGTTTATTTTAATTATATTATCATTGTAAACTAACATAATTTTTTTACTTTAAGTAAAATATGGGAAATTATGAGATATTTTTATTTTTATTTTACTGTGTTTTTTTTACTCACGTATTTACTGTGTTTTTTGTTTCTCAAATTCCAAATTATTTACTATGTTTTATGTAACAAATTAAATGAATTCATTTTTCTAATTGCAGACTTGCAACAAATGGGTTCTTTGATTAATAATGATAATCACATATCAAGTACTATTAATGAGATTGTAATGGAATTGTTATTTGTTACTCACGTCATTTATGGAATTAAATTAGATTATATTAATTACTTTGCTAATTTAATAATGTCAGGGCTCGTACCACGCATTAAGGGGCCGTGTTAATAATGTAGGTTTTTTTCCAGATGAACACCTAATGACATACTTAGAGTTAGTTGGATTCGGATCAACGGCATTGATCCGAACCTTTGATCTGCGTTACGACTTAATATCCGCTTTGGTTAAGTGATGGCGTCTGGAGATCCACACATTTCATTTGTCGTGCGGGGAGTGCACCATCACTTTACAGGATGTTGCACTGCAGCTCGGGCTCCACATCGACAAGAATGCGGTTATGGGTGTAAGTTCGATCTCTAAGCCAGCCGCCCTTTGCCATGACATACTTGGACGCTCGCCCAGTGAGGAAAAATTTACGGGTTTGAGGTTTTCATGTCTAAAGGTCAATTTTGAGCATTTGTCGAGTATTGCCAGTGAATGGGAGGTGATGCACACCATTCGAGCTTACATTATGCACCTTATAGGGGTGTACTTATGTCGGATGCAAACGGAAACAAGGTCCATTTGATGTACTTGCCCCTATTATCTAATTTGCATAACATTCGTTCGTACAGCTGGGGGTCTACAGTGTTAGTCATGTTGTATCGTGAACTTTGTCGAACGGTAAATCCTTCTGCGGTAGACATAGGCGGATGCCTCATATTGTTGCAGTCTTGGGCGCTTTACCAGATACCATTCTTGGCATCGATTAGTCACCAATCATATGTATTTCCACTCGTTAATAGGTGATGAATTTTTACTCATTATAACAATTAGTTGACTTTTTTCCAGATTATATTATTCTAACAATTTGTTTTCGTAGATGGAGCACTAATCCGGGTATCGGGAGGTCATACACGGTTCCGATATACCATCTGATGATCAAGAATCATGATGAAGTGGGGGTAAGTTTTTCCAATATTCATGACATTTTATTATTTTATCTCACTCAATTCGCATTAATATAACCATGTTATTAACTGTGCAGTTCATTTGGATGTCGTATTCTATCTCAAAAACTATGGCGATTATTCCATCGTCTGTCTACGTCCACTCAAACCTATGGTGCATTAACGCACCCGTTATCAATTTCCAGACAGTGGAGTGGTATCATAGTGATCAAAACTCTGGCAGTCCAATTGCATACAGTATATATAACAGCCCGATTTTGGGTCTAGTCAGAACAATGGTTTCAGGACCACAAATCCGACGCAGTAAAATTCATTTTTATTGTATTTTTATGGTCTACAATTTTATGGAATGATTTCGTGAAAATTTAATTCGAAAATTTTGACGTTTGGGCACTGAATTTAGTCAAAACGACTAAATTGCAAATAGTGCAAAACTTGAATTCTATACGTTAAAGGTGTCCAATTGCTATGAGATTTTAAATTAGAGGTCCTTAAATGGTAATTAGACCATTGGTTAAGTTGGTGGACAAAAATGGACATGGTTTGGTATGTTTCTAAAGTTTTTCATTAAGGGCATTTTAGTAAATTGGTAATTAAAATGAATTAAAAAGCAAAAATCAAGCCAAAATTTGTCCATCTTCTTCCTCATGGCTGAATTTTACAAGGGGGAAACCATGGCTAGGGTTTGACCACTTTCAAGCTCGATTGTAAAGTCCGTTCTAGCCTCGTTTTTAATAATTTTTATGTTTTTGAAATCCTTATAACATGATCTATCTATTTCTATCACCAATTTGAAGAGATTTCAAAGTATAAAATTTTACGAACATGTATGTATTTTGATGTTTGATGGTAGAAAATGCATGTTTGTTGTTCGTTAAACTACTTTTGCTAACTGATTTTCGGTAAAAATGTCTAAAAGGACTTGTTTGTAAAAGTTGTAAAATGAGTAGTAAACATGTGAATAAATGAAAATTGTGGGCTGTTATGAGCATGATATGGGTTCGGCTACGCTTGGGTGTAATGAAATTGAATGAAAATCATTTTACGAGCCTAGGGACTAAAATGTAAAAATGCCAAACTTTAGGGGCAAAAATGTAATTTTTGCCATAATGTGCTTTTGGGCTGATTTGAATAGTATAATGATTAAATAAGTTAAATGTGATATTGTAGCTCGAGAAAAATGAGGTTCGAAATTAGAATGGGAAAAACGAGTATTTGACGATTTAGTCCTTTTTGTCGTTTTTATGCCGAGGTAAGTTCGTATGTTTAAAAAGAATTAAATTATATATGTATAAATGCTTAATTGTTATAATTGTGGTAAATGCTATATTATTGAAATGAAATGTGAATGTTATTGAGTATGTTACTACGGAAATGATCGATAGAGATCCGATACAGCGAAAATCCCGGTTGAACCTTAGGAATAGAGAGGATACAAATGTCATGAAATTAGGGTTACTGAGATTACATGTAAGACCATATCTAAGATATGGCATCAATATGAGACTTCGTGTAAGACCATATCTAGGATTGGCATCAATATGAAACTTCGTGAAAGACCATATCTGGGATATGGCATCGATATGAGACTTCGTGTAAGACCATAGCTGGGCTATTGGTATTGATACGAGATTACATGTAAGACCATATCTGGGATATGGCATTGGCACGATACTGTGTGTACAAGATTCCCGAGTATCTTTTAGTATTCCAAATGGTTCAACGGGAAATTCAACGGGTATGTCAAAGAAGAGAAAGGGTATGTAAGTATTACGAAATGATACAGGTATGTACTTAAATTTTGTAAGCATTGACTTCATGAAATTGTGAGTTCATGATTTCCACGAGAATGATTTGTGAGAACCTTGTGACTAATTTTTTATACTTGTGATGTATGAAATTCATGGTAAATTCGGTTGAAGATCATGGGATTGGCTTTCGGGCCAAATTGAGTTTTCACATAGCATGTTTTATTCACTTAAATTGTGATTTATCGGATATGAACCAATTTGTACTATCTTATGTTTATATTGTTGGGCTTTGTAAATGATTGGTAAGAGTTGCTTATTATTTTCGTACGGACTTACTAAGCTATATATATAGCTTACCCCATTCTTTTTCAATGTCTTATAGGGTTATTAAGCTAGCTCGGGTTAGAAATCGCCGAAGATTCTATCACGCTATCAAGCTGTCATTTTGGGTATAAATGAATTCAAGTATTTTAAGCCCATGGCATGTATAGAAGCTAGGTCAATTTTTTATATGTGTGACACACGGTCTACCCCACTGGCATGTGTTCCGGTCGTGTGTCCCCTACACCTAAATTTTGAAAAAAATAGAATATCCAGAATTTAGCACATAGGTAGAGACACAGGCGTGTGTCTCAGCCGTGTGTGCTACACAGCCTAGCACACGGGCGTGTGGCACGGCCGTGTGGCACAAGTCAGAGAGCACTCTAATTTGAACACGGTCTGAAGCACGAGCGTGTCCCCAGCGTCACACAGGTGTGTCCCTTAGACCACATGGGCGTGTGAGCCCTACTTCTAGCAAAATTTTTCTAAGTTTTGTAAAAGTTTCCTGAGTTCTCAGTTTAGTCCCGAACCAATACATGTTTTTGGCCTCATAGGCTCGTAATAGGGACATCATTATCGAATATGAATGGTTTTAATTTGTACACAAATTTTATGACTCGGAATTGTGTGATTGCTTGTGATGTGAGTTTGGTAATGCCTCGTACCCTATTCCGGCGTCGAATACAGGTAAGGGGTGTTACATTTAGTGGTATCAGAGCTATGGTTTAGTCGATTCTTGGACTAATGTAGCGTATGTGAGTCTAGCTATACATGCCATATTACTACCTGTGATAGTGTGATATCTCTCGACTCTGATGAAATTGTTTTGTTGAGGCAGAGATGCTTTCCAACTGAGCTATTTTTGAAAACACTGAAAGTGATACTAAGATATTTGAAAATGTGTTTGTGATGAGTCGAAACTTGGAAAGGTATGAATAAGAGTTCATGATATGTATGTGATGATGTACAAAATGAAATAACCATAAGTTGAGAAATATGGATGAATTGTCATTGTTCCAGTTGAACGTTGTATTTCGATGGATTATGGTGATTTTATGAAATGGATAAAATGTTTTAAATGTTGCAAAAAGGATTAAGCCCGGAAGGGTAATCCTAAATTAAGCCCTCTCAAGCATATGTTATGAAATGGATTTAGCCTGGACAGGTAATCCAGAGTAAGCCCTTTAGAGCATACGTTACTGAAAGGATTTAGCCTAGATTGACAATCTTGTTATATCATATGTGGCTCAAGAGTGTGCTCTATGAATGTGGGCCAAAAGGGAACTTTTGAATATGAATTGACGGATTGTTGACATGCATACCTTGAGTATACTACTCGAGTATCCATCGAAATTACAATAGTTCAATGGGAATTATTCTTGAAATATGAAAAGTGAAATGAAATGAAAGTTTATATTGTGATAAGCTCATCTATGTTTATTTGGCATTCATATGAGTTATGTGCCTAATTTGTTTGATTAAGTGAATGTGATTAGTAAACTTACTCAAATTTATGGAATGTATGTTTAAGTACACTTGTTTGAATAAAGGTAATCGAAAAGTTCGTGTGACATAAATATGTATGTTAATTAGCTTGAAGTGAATTATATGATTGTGAAGATATTATGTTGATGATGAATGCTAAGCTATATGTGTGTATTTATGAGAGTCGAGTTAGAGGCTTTACGACCATCCCCTTACCAATTGGTATTTTATAACGAAATTTCACGAGATTTAAAGTTGAATGAGCTCACAAGTAAGAGACTAAAGAGTTCAGTAGCGGAATAACTAGTAATGTGGTCAGAGTTAAGAATAGTTTGGCAAGTGAATACAGTTCTGGAAAAGATGCCAGGTTATTCAAAAGATCATTCAGATTTCGCGATGTCATGGTTGAAGAAAAGTTTAATCTTGGCTGATCGACTCATTCAGGTATGATGTCTAAAGTATGTATTTTCTGGAATTTCTTCCAGATTGATTTTTGTTAGTGAATGGAATAATAAGGGGTTAGTGATGACAAAATTAGTTAGAGAAATGATATTTGAATCGTAACGATGTCTAAGTGCAAAAGTAGTAATTGAATAGATTATGATTATTTCTCCTGGGTATTTTATATATTCATTTATCCTTAGAGATATATGTGATTGTTCATTTTTTGATGGAATTCTTATCGTATGAGAATGCTAGCTGATTATAATAATAGATGAAAGTGCTGTTAGTCTGATTGGTTGATGAGTAGCATTTCTTATCTCTCTCTTTGGGATTCTATTCTATTACGTTTGAAATAAAAGTTGTTGGTGAAAATTTATATGAGGTTATTCTTCTGTTTCTATTGGATGTTGTTTTGTTTTGTATATATATTTGGAAAATATATTATCTTTGTTACAATTGATTCCAGAGCGTATAAGCATTGTTTTTCTTCTGGTTTTCTCTAAGGAACCATCAAGATCTTTATTATTTTCTTATGATTTATGTTCTCGGACTTCCAGTATGATATCGTATCTTGGATTTTTTTATCTCAGTTTTCTTATCATCCTTATTTTGTAAATTATCAATCATGGCTCATCTTTAAAGTGTGTTGTTTGGCTTGTGATAACTATGTCTATTATGGTTGTATTTTTGGTTCGATCATAGGAACGTGGTGATTCTGGTATCAAGATTTCTCTAATTCTCATGAAAGGAATTGTCATCGACAAAGGTATAGATAGTAGAAGTTCAAGCTCAAATTGTACGATGGTTTTCTTTTCTCAAGTAAGTTTGATTAAGGTCAATGAGTTTAATCAGGATATTTTGTTTCCTTGAGCTAATGCAGTTGTAAAGATCTTTGACTAGCATGTGAGGAAATTTTGAAAGATTGTATATTTGAGTTGTTTTAACAGCATGAAGAAGGGAGTATTTTGATATGATATTATTTGATAGTTGAGATCGACCCAGTTGTTTTTATCTGTGAGAGCTGGTTAGTTGAAAGAAAATTTGAGTTATATGCATTAAAGTTTATCCTCGGGCAAGAAGATAAAATCTTGTATATTCATGGGTAAATTGACGAATAGTCTGAATGAAGAATTTATATTAAAAAAGGGTGTGATACAAGGACGTACCTATTAGATCCGTTCTAATTGGATGATATTATATTGAGTTAAAGCTGTTTTGATAGATAAAGTTATCACATTTGTGAAAGTTTGAATGGTCTGTTGAGTGTTAGCAAAGTTGAAAATAGTTGAAGGTATTGTTAATCAAAGCATTGATTCTGGGTCCAGTTTAAATTGAGTAAAGAATTTGTAATTTTTCAGCGATGCACTATTGAACGGATTGGAATGTGTTTTAATAAAAGAATGTAAAGTGATAGTTTATGCTTTCAAACGGTTAAAGTCACATAAAAGGAACTGTCTGACGGGTGATTTAGAGTCGGCCACTTTTTATGTCTATGTTGAGAAATTGATGACATCGTTTGTTCGATGAAAAATGTCATATGCTTCTTGATTCCAAGAGTATAAAGTATCTAATGTTAGAGAAAAATTTGAAATTAGGACAACGATGATGGCTTGAACTATTGAAAGATTGTGAATAGTTAATGATTAACTTTGGGGAAGTAGATATAGTTGCAGATGCTTGAATGGAAAGCCTTTGTTCATTTTGATTGAGAACCTCAGAAATGTGAAAGTGAGTGGTAAACTAAACGAGTATAGTGTGAGACGACTTTTGATTTTGATTACTGTTATCATTATTCCTAGATAGAATTTGCGTACTGAGTAATTCAGAGCTTATGCAGAAAATTTTGTATGAAGCTCAATAGTAGCTCATTTGTTCATTCAGGGAGTAATGAAATGTACAGTTATTTGAAATAGATGTTCTGGTGATCGGGTATGTAACATGATAGATTAGTTGAGTTACAGAAAGTAAAAGTGATCCATGGCAGTTTAGAATCCACTTCAGATTGTCAGAAAACGTATGTAACTTTGAAACATGAGGATATGAAATTCCCGTTCAGCGGTAGCATGCTTCGCAAAGTATTGTCTTGGAAAAAGATACAAAATGTGTTTTGTGTATCTATGTTGCGATGGTACCGATTGGACTCTCTGAGTATGAATTCTCCGATAGGGATTATGATTCAGCCGATGTGTTGTATAACATAGAATCGATCAGAATTTTGACACGAGATATTAAAAAGCTGGGAAATAAAAGTATAACCTTAGTGAGAGTTCTTTGGCAGTGTCACGAGACAGAGGAGTCTACGTGGGGATCGAATTTATATTTTGGTAAGATTTTCGGGGACGAAAATCCCTAAAGGGGGGAGAGTTGTAACAGCCCGATTTTGGGTCTAGTGGGAACAGTGGTTTCGGGACCATAAATTTGACGCAGTAAAATTCATTTTTATTATATTTTTATGCTTTACAATATTATGGAACGATTTATTAAAAATTTTGTTCAAAAATTTTGACATTTGGGCACTCAATTTAATCAAAATGACTAAATTGTAAAAAGTGCAAAACTTGAATTCTATATGTTAAATGTGTCAAATTGCTATGAGATTTTATATTAGAGGTCCTTAAATGGTAATTAGACCATTGCTTATGTTGGTGGACAAAAATGGACATGGTTTGGTATGTTTCTAAAGTATTTCATTAAGGGCATTTTAGTAAATTGGTAATTAAAATGAATTAAAAAGCAAAAATCAAGCCAAAATTTGTCCATCTTCTTCCTCATGGCTGAATTTTACAAGGGGGAAACCATGGCTAGCGTTTGGCCACTTTCAAGCTCGATTGTAAGTCGCTTCTAGCCCCGTTTTTAATTATTTTTATGTTTTTAAAATCCTTGTAACATGATCTATCTATTTCTACCACCAATTTGAAGAGATGTCAAAGTCTAAAATTTTACCCATGATGAACATGCATGTATTTTGATGTTTGATGGTGGAAAATGCATTTTTGTTGTTCGTTAAACGACTTTTGCTAAGTGATTTTCGGTAAAAATGCCTAAAAGGACTTGTTTGTAAAAGTTGTAAAATGAGTAGTAAAAGTGTGAATAAATGAAAAATGTGGTCTGTTATGAGCATGTTATGGGTTCAACTAGGATTGGGTGTAATGAAATTGAATGAAATCATTTTACGAGCCTAGGGACTAAAATGTAAAAATGTCAAACTTTAGGGGCAAAAATGTAATATTTTGCCATAATATGCTTTTGGGCTGATTTGAATAGTATAATGATTAAATAAGTTAAATGTAATATTATAGATCGAGAAAAATGAGGTTTGGAATTAGAACGGGGGAAAAATGAATATTTGACGATTTAGTCCTTTTGTCGTTTTTATATCGAGGTAAGTTCGTATGTTTAATAAGCATTAAATTATATATGTACAAATGCTTAATTGTTATAATTGTGGTAAATGCTATATTAGTGAAATGTAATGTGAATGTTATTGAGTACGTTACTACGGAAATGACCGATAGAGATCCGATACAACGAAAATCCTGGTTGAACCTTAGGAATAGATAGGATACAAATTTCATGAAATTAGGGTTACTGAGATTACGTGTAAGACCATATCTAGGATATGGCATCAATATGAGACTTCGTGTAAGACCATATCTGGGATATGGCATCGATATGAGACTTTGTGTAAACCATAGCTAGGCTATTGGCATCGATACGAGATTACATGTAAGACTATATCCGGGATATGGCATTGGCACGATATTGTGTGTACGAGATTCCTGAGTATTCTTTAGTATTCCAAATGGTTCAACGGGAAATTCAATGGGTATGTCAAAGAAGAGAAAGAGTATGTAAGTATTACGAATTGATACACGTATGTACGTAAATTTTGTAAGCATTGACTTCATGAAATTGTGAGTTCATGATTTCCACGAGAATGATTTGTGAGAACGTTGTGACTAATGATCTATACTTGTGTTGTATGAAATTCATGGTAAATTCAGTTGAAGATCATGGGATTGGCTTTTGGGCCAAATTGAGTTTTCACATAGCATGTTTAATTCACTTAAATTGTGATTTATCGGATATGAGAAAAAGGGAAGATTGGCATAATTGCCCATTTAAAATGGTTATGGGAGTACGGGAAGATATGAGTACACAAGGTTAACGTACATGTTTACTATGAGGTTTGAAATGAGTTGTTAATTGTTGTAATAGGTTGCAAGGAGAGATTATGGTTGTTAGGCTAATGCTAGGATATGTTAGATTATGCTTATAAGTTGATAGAGTAAACAATTTGACTGAATAAATTATAACTGTGAGACTTATAGCAATTTGTACTATCTTGTGTTTATATTGTTGAACTTGATAAATGATTGGTAAGAGTTGCTTATTATTTTTGTACGAACTTACTAAGCTATATATATGGCTTACCCCATTCCTTTCCAATGTCTTATAGGGTTATTGAGCTAGCTTGAGTTGGAAATCGCCGGAGATTCTATCACACTATTAAGCTGTTATTTTGGGTATAAATGAATTCAAGTATTTTAAGTCTATGGCATGTATAGGAACTAGGTCAATTTGTTATATGTGTCATGATTAATTTGGCCATATGTGTTGGCTTTTAATTGTTAATGCTTCATCTTATATATAGCCATGAATAATGGCTTATGCTGATTATAAATATATTCATATGTTAATGCCCTCTTGTAAATGTGAAAGTAGTATGTTTTTAATGGGCTAAGTATGATGTTTTAATCATGATAAATGATGGTATAAGAATGACATGTTATTGTCTTGTTTGTGGTTGTTTAGTTGCATTTATATGCTTGAATTTGTACCATGTGATGTTGTGTAGATGTGTACAAGTAAGGGTGGCAAAATGTCTTGGTAAATAGCCTTGTTTTTGTCCACACGAGTAGACACACGGGCATGTGTCTAGGCCATGTGTGACACACGGTCTGCCCCACGGGCATGTGTTCCTGTCGTGTGTCCCTACACCTAAATTTTGGAAAAAAAAACACAATATCCAGAATTGAGCACACGGGCAGAGACACGGGCGTGTGTCTCAGCCATGTGTGCTACACGGCCTAGCACACGGGCGTGTGGCATGGCCGTGTGGCACAAGTCAGAGAGCATCCTAATTTGAACACGGTCTGAAGCATGGGCGTGTCCCCGGTGTCACACGGGCGTGTGAGCCCTGCTTCTAGCAAAAATTTTCTAAGTTTCGTAAAAGTTTCCTGAGTTCTCAGTTGAGTCCCGAACCACTTCCAATACATGTTTTGGGCCTCGTAGGCTCGTGATAGGGACTTCATGATTGAATATGAATGGTTTTAATTTGTACGCAAATTTTATGACTCAGAATTGTGTGATTGCTTATGATGTGAGTCCGGTAATGCCTCGTACCCTGTTCCGGCGTCGAATACGGGTAAGGGGTGTTACATTGAAATACTACCTACTCACCGACTGGTCGTAGATTTCGATCCTGAGGAGTTGTTCATGGGCCAAAAATTCGAAAGTAAGGAAGAGTGCGTATTTGCCATTAAGTGATATAGCATGAATATATCAGTGGACTACAAATTCGCCGTGTATAAACCGACATTATATATTAGGAAGTGTTAGAGGTCGGCAGAAGGTTGCAATTGGCAGGTACAAGCCTCATTTTTCCAGAAGTCACTGATGTGGGAGATACGAAAATTTGTTGGGCCTCACACATGCTCTTCAGCACGTATGACAGAAGATCATTCGAAAACTTTATTCCAAAACTATCTATACGTACATCATGCCAATAGTGAAAGACATGTCTACTATTAAAGTTTCGATACTGATTGTCGAAATGCAGGTACGATTTCAGAATCGAGTATCATATCGAAATGTAACTTAGCAAATAACTGAATCGGTGCATTTTGGTTGCTCCGATTCCCACAATAAAGAGCCACCATTGCCTCCATGTCTTCATTGTCTACAAGTTCCATTTCGGTGAATTTTATGGGATCCGTCGAAACTGGAAACTTGTAGAAAAGTTTCGAGATCCTTCTCCTACAACGTCTATAAATTTTTGCACTAATCATTTCTTTCATATCACCAAACGAGACATTTCTATTAAATCTTATTGCTATTTATTGGCGACATTCAAATATACATCCCACGGTTGTTGTCAAAATTACTCCATCGAAATAAACACATACGAAAAACTGATTATCCATATTCAATACTAAATCTGTTAAAAAACAAATCAAAATTCTCAAAACAATTTCGAACAGGAAAAAAAATACTTACACAAAAATTTTAATGAATAAAAAGAGAACAAAATTATAACAATATGCAAAATTTTTCCTTCATAAGCTAACAAAATTAATAACCTAACAAAATAACTTTCAAATAACAAAATAACAAAATTAATAACAAAATAACTTTCAAATAAGTTAAAAAATATTAAATATAACATTCATAATCTAACAAATCACAATAAACCCTAAACAAACAATTAACCTAATCACAAGACTTACTAACAAAATTAATAAAAAATTACATTCATAACCTAACAAAACACAATAACATTAAACTAAACAAATAATTTAGAATAGTGACTAACATAATAACTTTAAAATAAATTAAAAACAAAATAAAAATAACTATAAACAAACTACACAATACTAACAAAATAGTTTATCATCATCATAATTCATTCTATTTAAAAAAGAAATAAACAAAAATACATTATCTTTTTTCTTTTTTGTTCTCCTTTCTTTCTTTCTTTTCCCTATCTTCTTCATTCTCTTCTGCTATTTTTTTTTTAAAACTCTCCTACTCATCTCATCTTCACCTGGCGATTAAATAGGCCAAAAAATTGACCACTAGTGCCACCTATCAGATAGGGGTCACCAGTGGCACCTACCAGATAGGGGTCACTAGTGCCGCCTATCAAATAGGCACCACACCACTTATACCATTTCAGTATTTGTATACGGGCCGTGTAACAGATAAGGAAAATTTATACAAAGTGGTGTCACCTATGTACATGGCACTACTAATAAAATAATATATTTAAAAAAACATAAAAAAATTTTATTAAAAAAAATTGGTGGTGTTGCCTATGAGAAAGGCACCACCCAACTAAACATACCAATTCTGTAAATAATCCTACTGATAACCCATTTAAGAAAATAATTTTTTATATTATTAGGGTAAATTAGCCACATCGCTCTTAAGGAAAGTCAAAATACTTCAAGAAACTGGTAAATCGTTAAATAATAATTTGAGTATTAAACCAATAAACCTTGTGATCTATGTAGTATCAACTCAATATTTAATTGTAGGAAAGTTCTAAACCTGTAACACCCCTTACCCGTATTCAACGCCGGAATAGGATATGAGGCATTACTAGACTTATTCGCAAACAATTATACGACCCGAGACATGATTTTCCACTCAAATTTAAAAAATTTTCATATCACTCTTAAACAAGCCTACGAGGCTTAAATAACACTTTAGGAACGGTTCGGGGCCAAATCGAAGTCTTTAAAAGATCCCTAAAAAGACTTAGAAAATTTTCATCAAACAGTCCACATGCCCGTATAGAGAAAAGGACACGCCCGTGTAGAACTTCACACGCACGCCTGTGTTCCACACCCATGTAGATTTATTTCTTATTTCAAACCTACAGGGGTTTTCACACAGCCTGACACACGCCCGTGTCCCTCACAGGCTGCGACATGCCCGTGTGCAAAAACCTTGACATTCTGTTTCTGACGTCATCACCCCATAAATGTCACACGGGCAAGGGACACGCCCATGTCCTTCGACCGTGTGGTGAATTAAATTCCTAATTCAGGTGTAGACTTCACACGGCCTGGGCACACGCCCATGTACTATGGCCGTGTCTTCCACACGGTTGAGACACACGCCTGTGTCTCTGCCCGTATGGTTACTACTAAGCATACTGACTTACCAACCTAGCATGCAGGGGGACACACGGCCTAACCACATGCCCATGAGGCTAACCGCGTGTCACACACGGCCTAGACACACGCCCGTGTGTCTACCCGTGTGGACAAGAACAAGGCTATTTGCCAAGCTCTTTCTATCACTCCAACTCATACAAACATAAATCACATCAAACCATCAACTCATTCATGCATAATTAAACCAAGTAAATCAACCATGCAACTTGCACATTCATGAATAACCTCATCATTCCATAGATTAATAAGAAAGAGCCATCAACTATGGCTTTATACAAAAGAATTCATCTTTGAATGAGCCAACACATTTGGCCAAAACAACATGACATTCAATTAAGTCTAGCCCTATACATGCCATACTCAAAATGCTAAACCTAACTATATCAAGATGTGTTGATAATGTGGGTGATCTTCTGATTATCTCCGTATCCCGAGTTGGCTTTTCGACACTATAAAACAAGGGAAAAGAGAAGGGATTAAGCTTTAAGCTTAGTAAGTCTATATGTAAACAATATACATCATAACACATCTATATCAATCAAGAACATTACTTTCTAAATAAAAACAATCCAAGTCCTCATAACCATACTTACTCATTTCAAACCTCACCATATCCCATACATATATCATATAACATTGCTCACATATACTTGCACTTATACCCTGCACTCATCACCACAAAGCAACATGTAATTTCACTTAGTCAAGTTTCTCGATGAACCCTTCGGAATGATACAAGATACCCGGTGGTTTCACACACAGCCCACCATTAATCAATAATAGGGTGGTATCACACACAACCCACCAACAATGATAATTACGGTGGTATCGTACACAGCCCACCAAAATGATAATAAATACGACGGTATCACACACAACCCATCTTTAATAAATAACAACGTGGTATCGCACACAACCCACCAGTAATTACATATTTACAAATATTTACCCGTACCCATATTTCTATTCCAAATGTTCAAATGAGAATTTCCCCATTTTCTACCATTTTCAATAAATCTCACCAATAAGCATTTACATCCACACAATGCATTAATAGGTAAAAACATACGTAATAAGGATGTATCGTTTACACATAAACTTAACTCGATACAAAATATGTTAGTTTGCAATTTAGTTCGTAACCTCGCCTTTTTCCCCAGTCAAGGTTGATTCCAAGTTCTTCTTGATCTATAATAATAAAGTTTACTCATTTAATCACTATATAAATCAAGACACTTCAAAATTTCTACTTTGGCAAAAATTACTGTTTTGCCCTTATATTTTGGCAAAATTATGATTTTGCCCCTAGGCTCGTAAATCAGTTTTCATCAAATTTCCTCATTTCACAATCCTAGTTGAACATTTATTACTCTTATAACAACTCACAATACCAATCATTTCATGCATTTACTAAATTTACAACCTTTACAAAAAGGTCCTTTTAGGTGTTTTCATGGAAACACCATTCACAAAAGTTCTTTATTTAACAACCATAATTCATTTTCTTCCCTAAAAACTCAGCAAACAACATAACAACTCTCATGGAAAATCCCTAGAATTTCAACCATTTTGCAAAATAGTCCTCTGTTTAGCTAGCTTAAGCTTTAGGGATTCCAAAAGTACAAATATTATTAAGAAAGACCATTAAAATCACTTACTTGCAAGAGGTTAGCTTGGCTGAAACTTTGAGCTTTGAAAACTCCTATTCTTGCTTGAATTTTTGTGGAAGAAGAAATGAAAATAGGAAAAGATGATAACATCTTTATTTTATCTTATTTTATTCAATTAAGCCACCAAACTCACCTAACCATTGACCAATTTGATTTTCTTGTCCCTATGGCCGGCCATCATTTCCCAAATGGCCTAATTGCACATTAAGGACCTCCAATTTAGTATTCTATAGCTATTAGACACCTCTAGCTTGTAAAATAAAAACTTTTGCACTTTATGCAATTTAGTCCTTTTTCGCAATTGAGCATGCAATCACCAAAATTAATGCACCAAAATTTTCATGCACTCATATAATCATGATATAACACATATAATAAGATTAAAAATAATTTCTCTGGTCTCGAATTAGTGGTTCCGAAACCACTGTTCTGACTAGCCCCAAAATCGGGCTATTATAACTCTCCCCTCTTTAGAGATTTTCGTCCCCGAAAATCTTACCGGTAAAGAGATCTGGGTACTGTTCTCTCATGGCTTCTTCCGATTCCCACGTACCCTCTTCTACACCATGTTTTTTCCATAACACTTTCACTAATGCTATACTTTTGTTCCTCATCTGTTTAACCTCTCGAGCCAAAATCTTAATTGGTTCCTCTTCATAAGTCATATCCGTTCGTATCTCAATTTCGGTTGGAGGAATCACATGCGAAGGATCGGAACGATATTATCGCAACATCGACACATGAAACACATTGTGTATTCTCTCTAACTCTGCTGGCAAAGCTAACCGGTAAGCTACTGGTCCAATCCTTTCAATAACCTCATACGGTCCAATGAATCGGGGACTCAATTTGCCCTTTCGACCAAATCTCAATATTTTCTTCCACGGGGATACTTTCAGGAATACTTTATTGCCCACCTGAAACTCAATTTCTTTCCTTTTCAAATCCGCGTATGACTTCTGTCGATCTGAATCAGCTTTAAGACTATCACGGACCACTTTCACTTTATCTTCAGTTTCTCTAACCATATCAACCCCGTGAATTTGTTTCTCACTAAGCTCGGTCCAATACAAAGGAGTCTGGCACTTGCGACCATATAATGCTTCATGCGGTGCCATTCGTATACTCGACTGATAACTGTTGTTGTAGGCAAATTCAACCAAAGGTAGATATTTTTCCCAACTACCTTCGAACTCTAAAACACAACAACGGAGCATATCCTCGAGAACTTGAATTACTCTTTGGGATTGGCCATCTATTTGTGGATGGAATGCGGTACTAAAATTCAATTTCGTACCCAAGGCTTCTTGCCACTTTTTCCAAAACTTCGAAGTAAACCTTGGATCTCTTTCCGAGATAATAGATATAGGCACCCCATGTAATCTTACAATTTTGACAATATACAGTTCAACCAACTTGTCAAGTGAGTAATCAACACGTACCAATATAAAGTGAGCTGATTTCGTTAATCTATCAAAGATGACCCACACAACATTTTTCTTTTTCGGATTCGTAGGTAACCCCGTTACGAAATCCATTGTGATTCGATCCCACTTCCACTCGAGAATCATCGTTGGCTGAAGTAATTCTGAAGGTACTTGATGCTCGGCTTTCACTTGTTGACAGATCAAATACTTTGTAACAAACTCAGAGATATCTCTTTTCATACTTGACCATCAATACAACTTCTTCAAATCATTATACATTTTTATGCTGCCCGGATGTACTGATAAACAACCATTGTGCGCCTCATGTAAAATTGTACGAATCAACTCATCATCTTTAGGTACACAAACTCTATCATGAAACATCAAACAATCATCTGAACCAACCCGAAAATCAGAGTTGTTTCCCAATTCACACTGAGCTCTCTTAACTTGCATTTCACTATCATTCTTTTGAGCTTCACGTAACTGCTTAAGAAATAATGGTCTAGCCCTCAACTCGACCAATATAACACAACCATCAGACAATACTAAACTTGTACTCATAGCTTTCAAAGCATACAGAGATTTCCTGCTCAAGGCATTCGCAACCATATTCGCTTTCCCCGGATGGTAATCGATTACTAGCTCATAATCCTTCAATAATTTGAGCCACTGCCGTTGTCACAAATTCAAATCCTTTCGGTTCATCAAGTATTTCAAACTCTTATGATCGGTAAAGATTCGGCATTTCTCACCATACAAATAATGACGCCAAATCTTCAGAGCAAAAATGATAGCAGCCAACTCCAAATCGTGAGTCGGATAATTCTTTTCATTCGGTTTTAGCTATCTCGAGGTATAAGCTACTACTTTACCCTTTTGCATTAGCACAACCAAGACCATTCATTGACGCGTCACTGTAGATTACAAACTCCTTTCTGGACTCCGGTTGTACCAAAACCGGTGCTTCAGTCAACAATGCCTTCAGTCTCTCAAAACTCTGTTGGCACTTTTCTCTCCACTCAAACTTCACATCTTTATGCAGTAGCCTCGTCATCAGAGTAGCTATCATGGAAAATCCCTTGACAAATCGTCTGTAGTAACCCGCTAAACCCAAAAAGCTTCTAATTTCTGACACATTCCTCGGCGGTTTCCACTCAACAATAGCCTAGATCTTACTCGGATCAACTCTAATGCCATCGCCCAAAACGATGTGTCCGAAGAATCCAACCTCTCAGAGCAAAAACTCACTCTTGCTAAACTTAGCATACAACTGCTTGTCTCTTAGAGTCTGCAAAACAGTTTTCAACTGTGATCACTCTCATCCCAAAAATAAATTAGTATGTCATCGATAAAAACAACTACAAATTTATCCAAGTACGGTCAGAAACTACAGTTCATTAAATCCATAAATACTGCAGGAGCATTCGTTAAGCCAAAGGGCATGACAAGGAACTCGTAATGGCCATACCTCGTCCTAAATGTAGTTTTCAGCACATCTTGCTCCTTAACTCTCAACTGGTAATAGCCAGACCTTAGGTCTATCTTATAAAACACCATGGCTCCCTTCAATTGGTCGAACAAATCATCTATCCTTGGCAAAGGATACTTATTCTTCACTGTCACCTTGTTGAGCTGTCTGTAGTCTATACACAATCTCATCGACCAGTCTTTCTTCTTCACAAAAAGTACTGGAGCACCCCACGATGAATAGCTCGGTCTTACAAAACCCTTATCCGTTAACTCTTGCAACTAAACCTTCAAATCTTTTAACTCCAACGGTGCCATCCTATACGGGGCAACCGAAATAGGCGCTGTGCCCAGAACTAACTCAATGCCAAACTCAACCTCTCTAACTGGAGGCAATCCAGGTAACTCTTCAGGAAACATGTCCGGATACTCGTATACCATAGGCACTGATTCAATCTTTACTTCTGACTTTTGGGTATTTAACACAAATGCGAGATAGGACTCATACCCATTTCTCATGTATTTCTCAGCTACCATAGACGAAATCACTATAGGCAAACTATTCGATTTACCCGATTCAACCCGAATGATATCTTCATTTACACATCTCAATTCAATAAAATTATTACCACAGTTTACTAAAACATTATGAGCAGTCAACTAATCCATGCCAAGAATTAGGTCAAATTCATCAAACGGCAACAACATGAGATTAGTCGGAAAACAATGACCTGTAATCGTCAAGGGACAATTCCTACACACTTTGTCAACTAGCACATGTTTGCCTAACGGGTTTGACACTTTTATCACAAATTCTGTACACTCAACAATCATATTCATGCTAGATACCAATTTCATGCAAATATAGGAATGGGTAGACCCCGGATCAATCAAAGCAACAACAGAGATATCATGAAGAGAAAAAGTACCTGTTATCACATCTGGAGATGATGCCTCTTCACGAGCACGAATGGCGTAAGTCCTTGCAGGTGCTCTACCCTCTGATCTCACAGCAGAATCTCTAGGTGCACCTCTATTACTAGTCCCACTCCCCGGGTTCCTTTGCGATCTACCCCTCGAAGGTATATTGCTCGCTCTTACTTCTTGTTTTCTGTCTTTCTCATCCTTCTCCGGACAATTTGGAATGAAGTGGTCTGGTGAACCATACATGTAGCAAGTTCGATTGTTTCCCCAACACTCCCCCGTATGTTGTCTACCACAATTTGGACACCCCGATTTATTTAGCTTTGCATTACCCACGCTTGCCATCGAGGTGACTTGAACTCTTGAGCCCGAATATGTGTTACCACGATCTTGGTGTGAATACCCAGCTAAAGCAGTCGTCTGAGGGTTCGTTTCTTTGGACCTCTTTGATTGGGTTTGGAATGACTTACTCATCGGCCTTTTCTTTGCATCTCTGGCCTCAATCATAGCTTTTCTCTTTTCTTTATTAAACTCCTCAGCCTTGCAAGCTCTATCGACCAATACTACGAATTACTTCAACTCCAAGATCCCAAATAGCAACCTAATATCCTTATTTAGCCCATCTTCGAACCTCTTGTACATAATAGCTTCTGTAGACACACACTCTTGCGCATACTTACTGAGTCTGATGAATTCACGTTCATACTCTGCCACAGTCATTTTGCCTTGCTTCAATTCAAGAAACTCTTTCTGTTTCTGATCAATGAATTGCTGACTTATGTACTTCTTTCGGAACTCTTCTAAGAAGAAGTCCCATGTCATTCTCTCCCTTGGATTTACAGATGTTAATGTTTCCACCAGCGGTATGCTGAGTCCCTCAGTAATGACACAGCACATTTTAAGCTTTCCTTGGGTGTGCAAGAAAGTTCATCAAACACCCTTATGGAATTTTCAAGCCAGAACTCTGCTTTCTCAGGGTCATCATCTATGTTGGCTCTAAATTCCTCGGCCACTTTCTTTCGAATATTACCGACTGGGGGTTTAGTCATTCTTACTAAATCTATACCTTGAGGAGCCACGGGGACTGGCTAAGGTATAGGTGGGGGTAGAGGAGGTTGAGCATTAGGGTTTGCTCATACAAACTCACTGTACCAGTTACTCATCATATGGAGAAAGGCTTTTCGAGCCTCTTCTCCTTGACCCAAAGTCTCGGGTCTACTTTCTATAGGGGCGGACCCTTGCGCGAGAGCCGGCGCATTACTAGCAGCGTCATCAGCAGCAACTCAGTCGGGATCCATTTGCTATACGAAAACACAGTTTAAAATTGTCAGGAGTCACCACACTATCAATATATATTTATAGCATCTATAGCTAGACTCTCACACACGCTACGGTAATCCAAGAATTGACTAAACCATAGCTTTAATACCACTAAATTTAACACCCCTTACCCGTATTCAATGTCGGAACAGGGTACGAGGCATTACTAGACTTATTCGCAAACAATTATACGACCCGAGACATGATTTTCCACTCAAATTTAAAAAGTTTTCATATCACCACTTAAACAAGCCTACGAGGCCTAAATCACACTTTAGGAACGGTTTGGGACCAAATCGAAGTCTTTAAAAGATCTTTAAAAAGACTTAGAAAATTTTCATCAAATAGTCCATACGCCCGTGTGGAACTTCATACGCCTGTGTTCTATACCCGTGTAGATTTATTTCTCATTTCGAACATACATGGGTTTTCACACGGCCGGACACACGTTCGTGTCCCTGGCACGTGTCCCTCACACGGTTACGACATGCCCGTGTCTTAGCCTGTGTGCAAAAATATTGACATTTTGTAACACCCTTAACCTGTAACCGTCGCCCATTAAGGTTAAGAGGTATTACGAATCATTTCCAAACATTTCATAACATTTCACATCCAAACATAATGGTTCATATTCAATGAGTCCCTTAATGAGGTCCACGAGACCTTAATCACATGCTAGAAAGGAGTCGAGACTAAGCCGAATACATACGAGAGTTCTCAGAAATTTAAACATTTTTCAAAACTGCAGAGGTCACACGCCCGTGTGGGTAGGCCGTGTACCTCACACGGCCTCGGACACGCCCGTGCGTCCAAGCCGTGTCAAACAGGGCATACATACAGACTTGTCCACACGGCCTGAGACATGCCCGTGTGCCTTACCCGTGGTCGATCCTGACTTGCACCACACGGCCAGTCACACGCCCGTGTGTCCAGCCCGTGGTCGAACCTGACTTGTTTCACTTGGCAAACTTAAACGACACGGTCTAGCCACACGCCCGTGTGCTCAACCATGTGGGCAATTATAGGCCATTTTCAAGGCCAAACTTGCCACCCACACTTAGGTACACCTACAAGCTTCAAAGCAATACCAATTCATGCCTCAAAATGCATCCAAACATATCATTTCATGCACCAATTAATCACCAACTATACCGTCTATAATAATACTCAATTTCATCTCACATTGGTTCAACTAAAGTACCAAAATTCATATCTCAAACATATAGACCAAACATCATATAAACCTTACCACCATACACATTTTATCCATCATTCTCATCAACCAATTCAAACATAATATATGCCATTTCCATTCTCACTATTTCATATCTCATTCATCATTTTCATAGTCTATCTATATGTACCAACATCATTCAATTTCCAAGCCATATCACATGGCATAGACCAAACATCTCAAAATATACTATACCAACTAGCCTATACATGCCATATACCAACTATATACATCTTTCTAAAGTACCCAAAATAGATAGCATATAGTGTGATAGAGATGTTGACGATTCCCGAATCCGAGCTAGCTTTATTAACACTGTAAAACAGAGAAATAAATCACACAGTAAGCTTTCAAAGCTTAGTAAGTTTGAAATACAATACATACTACTCAATAATACTTCATCAATATATGATTTAAACCATCACATAGATAAATGCACAAATAGGTACATCATCAATCTCAACCAATGCTCGAATATCTATTCAATCAACTTTTAAAACTATCCTCAACAACATAGGTTCAAACATACCTTGGTCAACACATAGTTACTCACCGTTCATGCTACTCAATTGCTCGATATTACATCGCATTCAACCTTTGCTATTCTTTTGATTTATTCGCACACTTAGTGCCAGATTCATAACTGAAACATAATCGTCATCGCACACTTAGTGCCATTATGTTAAACCGAACTATATCGATATCGCACACACAGTGCCAAATCAATAAGCCGAAGCTTCTATCTTTTCGCACACACAATGCTAATCAGCTCTGTCTCGTTTCTAATTTCGCACACTTAGTGCCATCTAATTCAATTCCGCACATAGAGTTTCTAATCTCTTAATTATATATAATTTCATTCATTTCACATCACAAAGATATAATTTAACAACTAGTATTATATCTGAACTTTCCTCAGACGTCGAAATACTGAAACGGTCGATTAATCGAGCACTTTGTCTTTGCCTTAATCTTGATCCGAACCTCTCCTTTCTTGGTCTATACACATTTAAATTTAACTCATTCAATCACCAATTCATTCAATTTAGTCCAAACACACATATTTAGGGCATTTTACAAAATAGCCCTCACATTTTCACATTTCGACACTTTAGTCCCTAATTCATCAAACCACAAAATACATAAAATTTTCATTCACATATGCTTAGCCGAATTTTCACTATACTCATACAAGCTCATATATTTCATTCATTTCAATTTTAGTCCCTCAATTTACACTTTTCTCAATTTAGCCCAAATTACTCAAATTCATCAAAAATTCAAAGACAAAATATGTTAATCAATCACATATCTTTCATATTTCATCACTAACTATCACAAAGCTCAAGCACTCATCAATGACATAACTCAAAATCACCATCAAATTCTAAAATTAAAGCATGGGTTTGACAGTACACTAAGCAACGATCACAAAAACGTAGAAATTATTAAAAGCAGAACAAAAAACGGACCTTTAATCAAGCTATAGATGTGCCAAAACCTAAAATGCTTCCATGGCTATTCTTCTCTTCAACAATCGGTGGTAGAAAAGATGAAACAAACATGTATTTTACTTAATGTTTTATTTAATATAACATAATTGACATTTTACCATTTTACCCTTAATGAATCTTAATAATAACACCAATTGCCATGCCATTATCATCCATTAACTATTTAATGGTATAATATATAAGGACCTCTCCTTTAATAAGCCATGTCAAATTAGCAATTTAACAATCAGCACCCAGCTTTTACAATTTACTCGATTAAGTCCTTTGTCATAATTCGGCACACAATCGATAAAATTTTCACATAGAATTTTCACACATGCTTAATCACATACTGTAAACACCGAAAATAATATTAAAATATTTTTTCGACCTCTGATTTGTGGTCTCGAAACCACTGTTTTGACTAGGGTTTAAATCGGGTTGTTATACATTCTGTTTCTAACGTCATCACCCCATAAATGTGACACGGCCAGGGCACACGCCCGTGTCCTTCGACCGTGTGGCAAATTAAATTCCTAATTCAGGTGCAGACTTCACACGGCCTGGGCACACGCCCATGTACTATGGCCGTGCCTTCCACACGGTTGGGACACACGGCCGTGTCTCTGCCCGTGTGGTTACTACTGAGCATACTGACTTACCAACCTAGCATGTAGGGGGACACACGGCCTAACCATACGCCCATGAGGCTGACCGTGTGTCACACACGGCCTAGACACATGCCCGTGTATCTACCTGTGTGGACAAGAACAGGGCTATTTGTCAAGCTCTTTTTATTACTCCAACTCATACAAATATAAATCACATCAAACCATCAACTCATGCATAATTAAACCATGTAAATCAACCATGCAACTTGCACATTCATGAATAACTTCATCATTTCATAGATTAGTAAGAAAGAGCCATCAACTATGGCCTTATACAAAAGAATTCATTTTTGAATGAGCCAAAACATTTGGCTAAAATAATTTGACATTCAACTAAGTCTAGTCCCTATACATGCCATACTCAAAATGTAACACCCCAAACCCGACCCAAACGTTATGGCCGAATATGGCGATATCACATTGAAGTGTTTTTCAAAAACATAGTTTCATTGGAAAACCCTTTCTATATTAAATCTCATTTATGATTTTAACGGAAGTTTTAGAGTATCCTTTTCATTTAAAACCCAAGTTGTTTTTAACAGAATGTTGATCATATTAGTTTGTTACTATATTTTAAAATAATGTTTGATGCGAAAGTTTTTGTAGTATATTACGAAAACATGGTGTTTTGAAAAGCATTTATCTATTGAAAATCCGCGTCCTACTACTATAGATGTGAATTTAATTAAGTAAAGTCCCCAAATTAAAAGTTAAAATTTAAAGAGGCCTTATTACAAAATAAATACCCAAATTAAATTCTTATAAATCAAAAAGTCAAATATAAACGCAAGTGCGGTTGTGTGGCCACCTCCGAATCCCTCGCAGCGCTGATCCGCCTAAGATTGGGGATTACTTGTACAAATAAACAAAGGGGTGAGTTTACGAAACTCAGTGTGTAACCCCATGTAAGCAAAATGCCAATCAGGCTGTAGGCAAGTACAGTCTAGGCCTAAGCCCAAATCAATAACAGTTCAGATCAGTTGGGCCTTAGCCCATTACAATATCAGTATCAGTGTGGGCCTTAGCCCATTTTAGTGACAGTAACAGTTCAGGCATGCAATCAGAAATCTTACCCAACCAGCCTCTACACTCCACTCCGTCCAGCCCAACACTCCATGTGGGGATAAAATCAACCCACCCATCCCTACACTCCAAAAATTAGCACCGGTTGCGGCACTAAACAGTATTTGTAGCAGAGTTACCAGTACATTATACTTCTTCCAATCATAATAATCCCATCCCCTATGCAACATATCACACATGTATGCAACATATAAATCGTGGCATGCTCATATACAGTCATACATATCATAAGGCATATAGGCATTTAATATTATAGGGGCATAACAGTCATTTTATCAGTTTGGGTCTAGGTACACTTACCGACCATCAGTAGGTCCACAATCGTCTCGAGCAACCCGTGCAACCTTAACAGTTGAACATTGAAAATGGGCCCAAGGCCTATAATGCAAGCCCATGTGGGCCAACACACTTGTGTGGCCCACATAGCCCAGAATTGGTCCCAGCCATGTAAGCTACACAACTTGGCCCAATATTCTCCACACGTTTATGTGGTTGACCCGTGTAGGGCCCACAAGCCAGGTGGGCCCACTATGGCCCAAACCGGCTTAAGACCATAAAATCACTCATGGTGGCCTCAATAGTCTAGTGCCCACGTTTAACGTGTTTGAATTTCCACACGACCAAGCGCACGCTCGTGTAGTGTCAATTGTCATATTTTCCGGCTTTTGCCGATTTATGATTTGGGCAGTGTTTACACATCTTGTTTCGATTCGTCTCGAACAGTCATTCAAGCACTTACCAACCTACATTTGGCCAATCAAACACCACCATCAGTCCTACTTTAAGGTAAAAATGAAACCTGAAACCAACAATCCATTCATAGAATAGAGTAGAGTTACCTCCAATCGCACCACTGTGATTCCCACGAATCTTAGTCTCAAGCAATTAATTAGGAATTCCCTGAATCCTTCCTTAACTGCCATACAGTTGCTATCAGTTACCACTTAAGACGGAAGAAGAAAGGGAATAATGATTCGTCTATAGCACTTACTGAAAGAGAGCAATAGAACCGAATAGTGGAAGGATTCGGCACTAGCACAGCCCCTCAGCCTCGATTTATAGCTGTCAAAAATAGTTAAACAGAACCCCAATTTAGTAACTCAAAAGCCGAAACTTCAAGTGCCATACTCACTTACTGAAAAAGTGCGGTAAATCACTGAACAAGATGGAGGCTCAGAATGTTTGAGAAAAGAAAGGAGCAAAGTCAATCGGCAGAGGAAGAGGAATGGTTTCGGCAGTAATCAGAATTGGAAAATCGGCAACACAAAACTTGAGGGAGAGAAAGAAGGGAAATAGTTTAGGGAGAAAGGAGAAGAGAACACGAAGGAGGGGAAGATGATATATTCGGCCAACAACAGAAAAAGAAGGGACAAGAACCGAAGAAGAAGCAATTGAAAGAGACAAAATTCGGCCAAAAAAATGGTTATCAAAAAGAAAACAAACGAGATGAAACAGAACCCCTATCACATTCGGCCTTCAAGCAACAAAGGAAAAGCAAAACCAAAATGAGGAGTATACCAAAAGAGGAGTATACCACTCTGGCCGAATTTCTTGAGTGCCAAAGTCCAATTTCGGCACAACAATTCCTCTCCCCTCACTTCCCTTGATTTTCTCCTAAAATCCCTCCTCAAATCTCTCCACCCGATCACACCTCCCCTCAACCACTCAATTTGAGTTCTTCTCAACCACATCAGTGTTTCAGTCAACTACAACTCCCCCCACGGCACAGCAGCAAAATAAATACTCCCTTGCCTCCACCAAGATTCGAACCTCAGTCCACTGGCATAGGTAACACGTCACTTACCTCATAGACCAGCAGGCTTTTTATGTCTTGCTTTTACCCACAATAATTTAAAAGCCTACTAACTATAGGCAATGGTTTATTCCTTAAAAACAAAACTTTTTGCACAAGCCCAGGCTTGAACCCAGGACTTTTCAAACACTCCCAGACACACCCAAATAACTTAACCCCTAAGACAGGCAGATAGTTGTGCTTCAAACATAAAAAAATAATTACCTAGATTTTGGGGTGTTACACAAAATGCTAAATCTAACTATACCAAGATGTGTTGATAGTGTGGGTGATCTTCTGATTATCTCCGTATCCCGAGCTGGCTCTTCGATACTATAAAACAAGGGAAAGGAGAAGGGAGTAAGCTTTTAACTTAGTAAGTCTATATGTAAACAATATAAATCATAACACATCTTTATCAATCAAGAAAATTACTTACTAAATAAAAATAATCCAAGTCTTCATAACCATACTTACTCATTTCAAACCTCACCATATCCCATACATATATCATATAACATTGCTCACATATACTTGCACTTATACCTTGCACTCATCACCACAAAGCCACATGTAATTTCACTTAGTCAGGTTTCTCGATGAACCCTTCAGAATGATACAAGATACCCGGTGGTTTCGCACACAGCCCACCATTAATCAATAATAGGGTGGTATCACACACAGCCCACCAACAATGATAATTACGATGGTATCGCACACAGCCCATCGTTAATAAATAACAAGGTGGTATCGCACACAGCCCACCAATAATTACATATTTACGGATATTTACCCGTACCCATATTTCTATTCTGAAGGTTCATCCGAGAATTTCCCCATTTTCTACCATTTTCAATAAATCTCACCAATAAGCATTTACATCCACACAATGCATTAATAGGTAAATACATACATAATAAGGATATATTGTTTACACGTAAACTTACCTCGATACAAAATATGTTAGTTTGCAATTTAGTTCGTAAGCTTGCCTTTTCCCCGGTCAAGGTTGATTCCACGTTCTTCTTGATCTATAATAATAAAATTTACTCATTTAATCACTATATAAATCAAGACACTTCAAAATTTCTACTTTGGCAAAAATTACTGTTTTGCCCTTATACTTTGGCAAAATTACAATTTTGCCCCTAGGCTCGTAAATCGGTTTTCATCAAATTTCCTCATTTCACAAGCCTAGCTGAAAATTTATTACTCTTATAAAAACTCACAATATCAATCATTTCATGCATTTACTACTCAATTTACAACCTTTACAAAAAGGTCCTTTTAGGTGTTTTCATGGAAACACCTTTCACAAAAGTTGTTTATTTAACAACCATAATTCATTTTCTTCCCTAAAAAATCAGCAAACAACATAAGCACTCTCATGGAAAATCCCTAGACTTTCAACCATTTTGCAAAATAGTCCCCTCTTTAGCTAGCTTAAACTTTAGGGGTTCCCAAAGTACAAATATTATCAAGAAAGACCACTAAAATCACTTACTTGCAAGAGGTTAGCTTGGCTAAAAGTTTGAGCTTCAAAAACCCCTATTCTTTCTTGAATTTTCGATGGAAGAAGAAATGAAAATAGGAAAAGATGATAACTTCTTTATTTTATCTTAGTTTATTCAATTAAGTCACTAAACTCACCTAACCATTGACCAATTTGATTTTCTTATCCCTATGGCTGGCCATCACTTCCCAAATTGCCTAATTTCACATTAAGGACCTCCAATTTAATATTATATAGCTATTAGACACCTCTAGCTTGTAAAATAAAACTTTTGCATTTTATGCGATTTAGTCCTTTTTCGCAATTGAGTATCCAATCACCAAAATTAATGCACCAAAATTTTCATGCACTCATATAATCATGATATAACACATATAATAATGTTAAAAATAATTTCTCTAGTCTCGAATTAGTAGTTCCAAAACCACTGTTCCTACTAGCCCCAAAATCGGGCTGTTACAAAACCCATTATCTTCCCATGCACTTTATTGATTGGGGGTGCCATTGGTTTGGATTTTAATATTGCTGCTTCTTTCTCACCAGGTTTTTGACCAATTAATCAAAGTTAGATTTTGTAATATTTTTAGTTACTCTAAAATCAACAGTTGAATCATCGAAAGTTAGTCGAATACTCTGTATTTGGCAGTACTCGGAAACTGGAAAGTTCCTCTATGAATACACTGAGCTAAAAGAACTAGAAAGCTAAAGTTTAAAGTTGTTTGATCACCTATTCACATTAGTCAAATTGTAGATAAGTTGCAAAGATATGTTAAGAACCTAATCTGGCAATTAGCTGACCCTTTTTCTATTGGCAATTATCCATGTATTGTATAATTTTAGTGAAATGTTAGCCTCATTTGGGAGCCTTGTTTTGATGCAATTGTATATGGACTTGTAGAGAAGCACAGGTTGTTGTTTCTTTGTTGAAAGTTGGCAACAATGTAGTAGCAAGCAAATGTCCAATGTGTAATTGGTTGATTAAAACTTTTTGTAACATGTGACTTATGTTTAGTTTGTTTGTAATTTTTTGTTTTGCTAAGGATTAGTTAAGTACTTAGCTGATTTAGTAGCCTTTTAGGTTATCATTAAGTTTATTTTACAACTTGGATACTAGCACAAGTAATGTTTTATTTTCTTCCAATGTAATGAAGCTACTTATGTACATGTAATGTTGCTTATTCAAGTAATGAGAGTTGTCAACTTTTTTCTCTCAACCGACATTCATTTTGCTTCTGTTTTTCATCTTTCAAACACAAATTTTATTATTTTTTATCTTTAGATGCTAACATAACTCAACAAATGGTATCAAGAGCCTATCATCTTTGAGGGCCTTTTGTTGTGTGTTGTTCTTTTTTGAGTGGTCCGTTCTTGAAAGAAAAGAAACAGAAGCTATTTTTGTTGGTTTGTTTAGTTGTTGCAAAAGAATGAGTTTCTCACCACCACCACCACTTGTTTTTGCTGGTGAAAACTACAATATTTGGGCTGTGAAAATGAAAACATACCTGCAAGCTCATGATCTATGGAGTGTTGTTCAAGCGAACAAGGCCACCACCTTTAAGAGCTAATCCAACCATAGCTCAAATTAGGCAGCACAATGAGGACTGTACCAAAAAGTATAAGGCTATGTCATGCCTTCAAAATGGAGTCTCATATGTAATCTTCACAAGCATAATGGCTTGTACTACTCCAAAGTAGGCCTGGGACAAACTCAATAAAGAGTTTCAAGGGTCAGATAAAACCAGGCAGCAGCAGTTGATCAACCTAAGAAGGGACTTCGAGAATCTGAAGATGAAGGAGTCTGAAACCATCAAGTAGTATTCTGACAGGATTATGGCTATAGTTAACAATATTAGGCTTCTTAGGGATGATTTCAGTGAAAAAGGAATAGTTGAAAAGGTCATTACAACTCTCCCAGAGAAGTATGAGTCAAAAATTTCTTCCTTGGAGGACTCTAGGGACCTATCAGCTATATCCTTGATAGAGCTGATAAATGCTCTCTATGCACAAGAGCATAGAAGAGCAAACATGATGGAGAAGCATTCTGAATGAGCCTTTCAGGCTAGAAGTAAAGAAAGCACAAGTTCGAGCAAGGTCAGAAAGAATTGGTTGATCGACAGTGGGTGCACTCATCACATGGCATCAGATGAAGGCATGTTTAGGGAACTAGATACCAGCTTTGTATCCAAGGTCAGAATTGGGAATGGTGAGTTCATTGAGGCCAAAGGCAAAGGCAAAGCTGTGATCTATACTCAATCAAGTAACAAAACAATTTCAGAAGTTCTTTTTGTACATGATATTGACTAGAATTTACTTAGTGTTGGTCAGTTGTTAGAAAAGGGTTACTCCTTTATTTTTGAAGGAAAAACTTGCGTGATTAAGGATCTTTTTGGTCAAGAGCTTGTGACAATAGCTATGCATGGCAGATCCTTCACTCTAGGTGTGAATCAGTTAGAAGCAAAGGCATATACTACTCTGACTAATGAATCATGTTTGTGGCACAAGAGATTGGTGCATGTGAACTATAAGTCACTTGGTTTACTACATAAGATGAGCTTAGTTGAAGACATGTCCAAGATTAAGCCTAAAATGAAGTATGTAAGGTTTGTCAGCTTGGCAAGCAAACCAAACTAACTTTTCCAGTTAACAAAGCTTGGAGAGCTCAATAAAGTCTGCAACTGGTCCATATTGATATTTGTGGACCTACGAAGAGCTCATCTTTAAATAGCAGTAGGTATTTTATGTTGTTCATTAATGATTGCACCATATTCTGTTGGGTGAGTTTTTCGAAACAAAAGTCAAAAGTGGCTGATTTCTTTTGCAAGTTTAAGGCCTTAGCTGAGAATCAAGAAAGTTGTAAGCTGAAGGTATTGAGGTTAGACAATGGGACTGAATATGTGTCTCAAAAGTTTCAAAAGATTTGTGATGAAGCTGGAATTCAGCATCAATTAACCACCATCTACACACCACAACAGAATGGTGTTTGTGAGAGAAAGAACAGAACTATTCTCGATATGGCTAGGTGTTTGTTGTTTGAAAGGAAAATGCCTAACATTTTTTGGGCTGAGGCAGTAAATACCTTTATGTATTTACTCAATATACTACCAACAAATGCAATCAAAGGCAAAACACCATTTGAAGCTTGGTTTGGTCACAAGCCTACTGTCTCACACTTGAAGGTGTTTGGCTGCATATGCTACACACTTGTGCCAGCTGAAAAAAGAACCAAGCTAGAAAAAAGGTCCATGCCTGAAGTCTTTGTTAGCTATAGCAACATAATGAAAGGGTATAGGGTCTTTGATCCATCCACTAAAAGGATTGTTGTGAGCAGAGATGTGAAATTTAATAAGAGTAGCTGTTGGAAATGGAATGGAACAGATGCAAGCCTGTTTGAGCAAGACCAGCAAGATCTTGACTTGCAGTGTAACACCCCTTACCCGTGTTCTACACTGGAACCGGGCCCGAGGAATTACCGGAGCAAAACCACTTGATCGCCACATAGGCTCAACGTGACCCCTCTCTTAGTCACCACTACAACCTCATTCTCGACTTACGAGGCCTCACTCATACACACGAAGGCTCTCGAGTGTGACAGACCAATTTGGACCCTAATCGGAACGGTGGTTTCGGGACCACGAATCTGAGCCCAATAAATATTTTAACGTTATATCTTGTGTCTATCATGGGTGAATTGATGTATGTGAATGTTTTGTAGAAAAATTTAACCGTTTGAGTGTTAGATTGGCAAAAAGGATTAAATTGCTAAGGTGACCAATGTTGTGAGCATGAAACAAAAAGGGCAAAGTGACTTGTTTGTTAAACTTAAGGACTTGCATGTCAAATTCCCCATATTTAATATGGTGGACGGTAAGCATGCATTATAAATTCCATTTTATTTTATATGATTTCTTTTTAGGCATTATTATATTAAAAGCATGCCAAGGATATTATATTTCTAAGTATATATTAATTAAAGTAATATTATAAGGTAAGCATGCTATATTTTGTATTAAAAGATAAAACAAAAAGAAAATATTTCTCTCTTCCCTCATCCATCTTCTTGCCCGATTTTTGCCTTCAAGAAAAGAGGAGAACATTCATCTTCTCCATTCGGCCATTGCATGTACTAGGATAGGTAAGAATTTGAACTTTAATTTAATAACCTATCTTTGATTTGGCTTGATTTCTTGATCATTTTTCTTTTGAAACAAGTAAAGTTTGTTAATATTGGTATGATGAGATTCGGCCATGGGTGCTAAATTTGTAGCTTGTTGTGTTAATAAGTTAGATGAAATGAGAAGGGGTACCTTGAACTTGTAAGAAGAATTGTATTAATTTTTGCATGAAGATACCCTTATATTTGGCCGAATGTTAGGATGGCCATTCATGAAATTTTCCTATTAATTTGATGCTAGGATATATATATATATATATATATATGTATATTGTGAAATTGGTCAAGGATGAATGACTATATTTAGATAGGATTGTTGGGTGAAATGGTATGAGAAGTCAATTGCCTAAATTAAATAGAAGAAGGACTAAAATGATAAAAGGAGAAGAAGTAGTATGAGTTGTAAGAAAATTGTTTTAATTCATACAAGAAAATGCCCTACTATTCGGCTGAATGTGAGGTAGTCCTCCATAAATTCTTTTCTTTTGTTTTGATATTCGGTTGTGCATATATAGTGAAATTAGGCATGGATGAATGGTCATACCTAGATATAGTTATTGGGTGAGCTAAGTAAGAGTAAATTTCTTGAAGTAAATTAGTAGAAGGGATAAGTTGATAGAAGGAAGAATTATAGAAAATCCTAAGGACCTAGTGACCATTCGGCCATTGAGGAGAAATCCCAAATGGTTGAAATTTATATTGTGGTGTATTATGAGTTAAATTGAATAAGTTAAATGCTTAAATTTTGAGTGAATATTACCTTAAATTTAAACGAAGGAAGTAAGAAATTCAGTTCTTAGTTTTCTCAAATTAAGTTATGTGCGTTTTGTTTTGAGTTGAGCAAATGGATAGGATGTATATGAATAAAATTTACTTGACATTTTTTTTAGATCGGGAACAAAAAGAGAAAGAACAAGATCGAGGAAAAACAAAGGTTCTCGAATAGCCGATTTACACGGCCTATCGACAACCAAGGTAAGTCCTATAGCTAAGTTATATTAAAGAACTAATTATGAATGTATCAAATACTAAAAATGGATAAATTTTAGTACTTGTTATGGTTATGGCCGAATGTATAAAGGAACACTAGGTTGATGATTAAAATTGCTATGTAAGGTGAACAAATGTTCCTATGTTAATTGCTAGAGTGTATAAGGATATGATGATTTTATTGATTTAACGTGAGTTGTTCAATGAAATTAGATTTATTCATATTTATATAAATAGTATATGAGGTATCTTGAATGTTTGACCACATTGATACGTTTCGGGCTTTTACGCCTAGCAGGCCTTGTGCCGGTGTTACTTATCGGGCTTTTACGCTTAGCAGGCCTTGTGCCGGTGTTACTTATCGGGCTTTTACGCCTAGCAGGCCTTGTGCCAGTGTTACTTATCGGGCTTTACGCCTAGCAGGCCTCGTGCCGGTGTTACTTATCGGGCTTTTACGCCTAGCAGGCCTTGTGCCGGTGTTACTTATCGGGCTTTTACGCCTAGCAGGCCTTGTGCCGGTGATACTTATCCGGCTTTTACGCCTAGCAGGCCTTGTGCCGGTGTTACTTATCGGGCTTTTACGCCTAGCAGGCCTTGTGCCGGTGTTACTTATCGGGCTTTTATGCCTAGCAGGCTTAATGCCGGTGATGTATTTTACAAAAGAGAAATCGAATCTTGTTTAAGGCAACTTAAAGCTAATTTATTGAGTAAATGGTTCAGGTAAGTATGTAAGGTATGTTATGTTTAATATTACTTGAATCGAATTAATATTATGAGAATTGTGTTATATGTGTTTGAAGTTAATATTGAGGGGTGTGATATGATGGAATTCGAATTAGAATGCGCTATTATGGAAATGATTTCTACTTTACTTGGGTTAATGAATTACTAGTATACGGCCTTGTATAAGTAATTTACTTATGTGCTTATGTGAAATGCTATAAGTTGAATGTTTTAATTGCTCAATTATTTGAACGTTTTATTATCATGAGTTTAGGACTTACTAAGCTAGTAAGCTTATTTGTGTGAAATGCTCTCTTTTGTTTTATAGATTTTGGTCACGTTACGGGCTCGTGAAGGATCTTCAAGAAAGTCAACCACACTATCGCCATCTTTTGGTATTTTAAATTTTGGCTACGATTTTGGAAGGCATGTATAAGCTAGATGAAGTTTTAGAAAAATACGATGTTTGATCTTGTACATGAATATAGCCATGCGAAAATGGCTATTTCCTTTGGTTATGTATCGTTTATATGTTTGAATTTTATAACTTGCTCGTATGTATATGTATGTTTTAAAATTTGATCATAGCCTAAATTACTTATGGGATTTGTTTTTGGTATATATATATATGTATGTTTGGTTAAGGTATAGAGTTTAAATAATTTGAGTAAGGAGGTTATAATCTAATTAGTCATATTTTGTAAAGAAACAGTTTTAGTTAGCAGCAGTGAAGTGATTTTGAAAAATCACCAAAAATAGGATAATTTGAATTAGAAGGTGAATGAGGTATAGAATCAAAGTTTATTGTGTCTATTTTGATATGAAAGAAACAGAGTAGGCAAAGGAGTTTTATGTTATGAGATATTTAAGATTTAGTGAGACTTGTCCTGAATGAGTTCGTGAGTCCCTGTCCTGTTTTGGAAAAATTGTTAAAAATTGTACAAAAATAATTATGGAGCAGGGTTTATATGCTTAAAATCCTTGATGAGTCTATTTTTGATTGGAATAAATAAGAACATTATTGGAAATTCGTGCTATGAGATAAATGAGTTTTTGTAATGACAGGTCAGAATTGTCAACAGTGAAATAGGGGAAACTTTGATGAATAAACTGTACTAATTGGACACATGAAAAATTCTGGAAAAATTGTGGTAAATTCATATATGAGTCTAGATTCAAGGAAAATTTACGGATCTAAATTTCGAGTTTTTTAACTTGAGTTATGGTCAATGTAGTCAGCATGACGCAGTTTGACAGCTTTAAATTTTTATGTCCCGAACTTGTAGGCAAGTCTAGCAATGCCACATACCCGACTCCGGCGAAGGTCTCGGGTAAGGGGTGTTACATTTGATTGGTATCAGAGCTTACGGTTTAGTCGATTCTAGGACTACCGTAGCGCGTGTGAGTCTAGCTGTACATGCCTTCATCATATATTGATAGTGTGGTGACTTCTGACGGCCCGAACTTTGTTTTATATAGTAAATGGATACCGATCCTGAAAGAGCCGTAGCTGATGATGTAGAGAGTGTAGCGCCTGACCGTGCACACGGATCAGTGCCGGTAGACTCTCGACCTATTTCGGGTAGCCACGAAGGAGAGACTAAACGAGCCTTTTATCAGATGATGAATGAGTGGTTTGCCCAATTTATTCAAAATAACCCGGCTGTACACCAACCTCCACCCCCGAATAATCCAACTCCAATTCCTTCAGCACCCCCGATGATAGATCCGATGAGATCTAGTAGGCCCCCAGTTGATAAAATTTGAAAATTTGGGGCCGAAGAATTTAAAGCCAATGATGATGATGACGCAGAGAGAGCCGAAATGTGGCTGGATAACACTATTCGGGTACTTGATGAGCTATCTTGTACTCCGGATGAATGCCTGAAGTGTGCTATATCCTTACTGAGGGACACGGCATATCACTGGTGGAATACACTAGTATCAGTGGTCCCGAAAGAAAAAGTGACCTGGGATTTCTTCCAGAATGAATTCCGCAAGAAATATATCAGCCAAAGATTCATTGATCAAAAACGAAAAGAATTCCTTGAGCTGAAACAAGGACGAATGACCGTGACGGAATATGAACGGAAATTTGTCAGGCTCAGCAGATATGCTAGAGAGTGTGTTTCTACTGAAGCTATTATGTGTAAAAGATTTGAAGATGGCCTGAATGAGGATATAAAGATGTTTGTTGGCATTCTTGAAATTCAAGAGTTTGTGACTTTAGTTGAGAGAGCTTGCAAAGCTGAAGAGCTCGGGAAAGAGAAAAGAAAGGCTGAGACTGAAGCTAGAGACATTCGTAAGAGATCTTCGGGTAAGGTCTTTCATTCCACAACCAAGAAGTCCAGAGATGACTACAGCCGACATAAAGCTACTACAGATCCACCTAGACGGGATCGACCTCCTATGAGCTCTCGAGCTACCTCGATAGCCAGTGTTGGTAACGTTCCTCAGAATAGAGTTGAATGCGAGCACTGTGGGAAATGGCACTCAGGGAGATGTAGATTTCATGATCGGTCTTGCTATAAATGTGGATCGTCAGATCATTTTATTAGAGAATGTCCGAGGTTAGCTGAGCAGAATACAGTTCAGAATACTAAGCCGAGCAACATGTCAATGCGAGGTAGGCCACCCAAACATTCCGGCAATGTAGGTGGTAGTCAGAAAGGAACGAAGAACACTACAGTTCGATCTGAGGCTAGAGCTCCAGCTAGAGCTTATGCTGCACGAGCCAGAGAGGATGCTTCCTCCCCCGATGTCATTACCGGTACTTTCACCCTTTATGACACTATTGTAATTGCATTAATTGATCCTGGTTCGACTCACACATGTGTGTGAAACTTTAGAATTCGGAAAGACTCTGCTAGTTGAGTCTACCGAGTTTGTGATTCGTGTGTCCAACCCTTTGGGTAGATGTGTGCTTGTTAATAAAGTGTGTAGAGATTGCCCGTTGATGATTCGGGATTATTGCTTCCCAGCTGATTTAATGTTGTTTCCCTTTGACGAATTTGATATAATCTTGGTATGGACTGGTTAACTTCACATGAGGCAGTAGTAGATTGTAAAAGAAAGCTTATTGATTTGAAGTGTCGAAACGGTGAGACCATCAGAATTAAATCTTGTGATGTAAATGGGTTGCCTACAGTAATATCTTCAATGTTAGCCCAGAAGTATGTGAGAAAAGGGTGTGAAGCTTTTTTGGCTTATGTATTGAATAATAAAATGTCCGAGAAACAAATTGAATCTGTATCAGTTGTATGTGAATACCCCGATGTGTTTCCTGAAGAACTACCGGGTTTACCCCCAGTACGAGAGGTTGAGTTCGGCATTGAATTAGTACCGGGGACGACTCCGATTTCGATAGCTCCGTATCGGATGGCACCTACTGAGTTAAAAGAATTGAAAGCGCAGTTGCAAGAGCTGACAGATAAGGGCTTCGTGCGACCGAGTTTCTCTCCGTGGGGTGCACCAGTTTTATTTGTGAAAAAGAAAGATGGGACTATGCGAATGTGTATCGACTACCGGCAACTAAATAAGGTAACTATAAAGAATAAGTACCCGTTACCTCGGATTAATGATTTATTTGATCAGTTGAAAGGGGCTTCAGTATTTTCGAAGATAGATTTGAGATCGGGCTATTATCAGTTGCGAGTCAGAGATTCAGATGTGCCAAAGACTGCGTTCCGATCGAGGTACGGACATTATGAGTTTTTGGTTATGCCTTTTGGACTCACTAATGCACCTGCTGTTTTTATGGATCTAATGAACCGAGTCTTCCGACAGTTTTTGAATCGGTTTGTAGTAGTGTTTATTGATGACATACTGATCTACTCCAAAAATGAAACGGAACATGCTGAGCATTTGAGATTAGTACTACAAACTTTGAGAGATCAACGTTTGTATGCAAAGTTCAGTAAGTGCGAGTTCTGGATGAAGGAGGTCAGCTTCTTGGGTCATGTTGTTTCAGTGTCAGGTATTCAGGTGGATCCCAACAAAATAGCAGCTATACTCGATTGGAGGCCACCAAAGAATGTTTCTGAGATCCGAAGTTTCCTAGGCCTTGCCGGATATTATAGACGATTTGTAAAAGGTTTTTCTGTAATAGCTACACCTTTGACGAAACTACTACAGAAAGATGTTAAGTTTGAGTGGTCAGAAAAGTGTCAGAAAAGTTTCGAGCAGTTGAAAGCCCTTTTGACCGAAGCTCCAGTGTTAACTCAGCCTGAAACGGGTAAAGAATTTATTATTTTTAGTGATGCTTCCTTGAATGGGTTGGGTTGCGTTTTAATGCAAGAGGGCAAGGTGATAGCCTATGCTTCGAGACAATTGAAGCCGCACGAGAAAAATTATCCAACTCACGATCTGGAGTTAGCAGCCATTGTGTTCGCTTTGAAAATTTGGCGTCACTATTTATTCGGCGAAAAATGTCATATTTATTCGGATCATAAAAGTCTAAAGTATTTAATGACTCAGAAAGATCTAAATTTGAGACAACGCCGATGGTTAGAATTTCTGAAAGACTATGAATTAGTGATTGACTACCATCCGGGAAAAGCTAATGTTGTCGCGGACGCGTTAAGTCGAAAAACATTATTTGCTCTTCGTGCATTGAATGCACAGATGGCTATGTCTGATGATGGTTCGATCATAGCCGAGTTACAAGCAAGACCAATGTTTATTCAACAAATTTTTGATGCACAGAAAGTTGACAAAAATTTGATTGCTATTCGGATTCAGTGTGAAAACGGTACAGAATCAGATTTTCAGATTGATGCAAATGATTGTTTGAATTATAAAAGTCGAGTATGTGTTCCTAAGAACTCAGATTTGATACAGATGATTCTGAGTGAGGCCCATAATGGTCGAATGTCGATACACCCGGGTAGCACGAAAATGTATAACGATTTGAAACAGTTCTATTGGTGGCCTGGCATGAAACGAGATATATCTGAATTTGTTTCCAAGTGTTTAATCTGTCAACAAGTGAAAGCTGAGCATCAGGTACCGTCCGAATTACTTCAGCCAATCATGATACCTGAATGGAAATGGGATAGAATTACAATGGATTTTGTATCCGGTCTTCCTATGACACCGAGCAAGAAAGATGCCATATGGGTTATCGTTGATAGACTGACTAAATCAGCTTATTTTGTGCCGGTACGTACCGACTATTCACTTGATAAGCTTGCCGAATTGTATGTGTCGCAGATTGTAAGGTTGCACGGTGTACCGAGTTCCATTGTTTCAGATAGGGACCCGAGATTCACATCGCGGTTCTGGATGAAATTTCAAGATGCTTTAGGTACTAAACTTCATTTTAGTATAGCCTTCCATCCGCAAATAGACGGTCAGTCTGAGCGAACTATTTTGATACTTGAGGACATGTTGAGGTGTTGCGTTCTCGAGTTTGAAGGTACGTGGGAACGATACCTACCTTTGATTGAATTTGCTTACAATAATAGCTTTCAATCTAGCATAAAAATGGCGCCTTATGAAGCTTTGTACGGGCGAAAATGTCGCACGCCGTTGTATTGGACTGAGCTCAGTGAAAATAAGATACATGGGGTTGATTGGATTAAAGAAACAGAACAGAAGGTGGTTGTTATTAGGAGTAATTTGAAAGCTGCTTCGGATCGTCAAAAGTCCTATGCCGATTTGAAACGTAAGGACATTGAATTTCAGGTCAGAGATCGGGTGTTCTTAAAAGTTTCCCCGTGGAAGAAAATACTCCGATTTGGTCGGAAAGGCAAGTTGAGTCCAAGATTCATCGGACCGTATGAAATCATCGAACGTATTGGGCCTGTTGCTTATAGATTGAAATTGCCCTCTGATTTAGAAAAGATACACAATGTATTTCACGTTTCGATGCTTCGCAAATACAGATCGGATCCGTCACATGTGATCACACCGTCAGAGATTGAAATTCGATCCGATTTGTCATATGATGAAGAACCGATCCGTATCTTAGCCCGGGAAATGAAAGAGTTGAGAAATAAGAGGATTCCATTAGTGAAAGTATTATGGAATAAACACGGAGTTGAAGAGGCTACGTGGGAGCCTGAGGAGTCAATGAGGCAACAACATCCGACCTTGTTTAACGGTAAAATTTTCGAGGACGAAAATTCTTAAGGGGGGAGAGTTGTGACAGACCAATTTGGACCCTAATCAGAACGGTGGTTTCGGGACTACGAATCCGAGCCCAATAAATATTTTAACGTTATATCTTGTGTCTATCATGGGTGAATTGATGTATGTGAATGTTTTGTAGAAAAATTTAACCGTTTGAGTGTTAGATTGGCAAAAAGGATTAAATTGCTAAGGTGACCAATGTTGTGAGCATGAAACAAAAAGGGCAAAGTGACTTGTTTGTTAAACTTAAGGACTTGCATGTCAAATTCCCCATATTTAATATGGTGGACGGTAAGCATGCATTATAAATTCCATTTTATTTTATATGATTTCTTTTTAGGCATTATTATATTAAAAGCATGCCAAGGATATTATATTTTCTAAGTATATATTAATTAAAGTAATATTATAAGGTAAGCATGCTATATTTTGTATTAAAAGATAAAACAAAAAGAAAATATTTCTCTCTTCCCTCATCCATCTTCTTGCCCGATTTTTACCTTCAAGAAAAGAGGAGAACATTCATCTTCTCCATTCGGCCATTGCATGTACTAGGATAGGTAAGAATTTGAACTTTAATTTAATAACCTATCTTTGATTTGGCTTGATTTCTTGATCATTTTTCTTTTGAAACAAGTAAAGTTTGTTAATATTGGTATGATGAGATTCGGCCATGGGTGCTAAATTTGTAGCTTGTTGTGTTAATAAGTTAGATGAAATGAGAAGGGGTACCTTGAACTTGTAAGGAGAATTGTATTAATTTTTGCATGAAGATACCCTTATATTTGGCCGAATGTTAGGATGGCCATTCATGAAATTTTCCTATTAATTTGATGCTAGGATATATATATATATATATATATATATGTATATTGTGAAATTGATCAAGGATGAATGACTATATTTAGATAGGATTGTTGGGTGAAATGGTATGAGAAGTCAATTGCCTAAATTAAATAGAAGAAGGACTAAAATGATAAAAGGAGAAGAAGTAGTATGAGTTGTAAGAAAATTGTTTTAATTCATACAAGAAAATGCCCTACTATTCGGCTGAATGTGAGGTAGTCCTCCATAAATTCTTTTCTTTTGTTTTGATATTCGGTTGTGCATATATAGTGAAATTAGGCATGGATGAATGGTCATACCTAGATATAGTTATTGGGTGAGCTAAGTAAGAGTAAATTTCTTGAAGTAAATTAGTAGAAGGGATAAGTTGATAGAAGGAAGAATTATAGAAAATCCTAAGGACCTAGTGACCATTCGGCCATTGAGGAGAAATCCCAATTGGTTGAAATTTATATTGTGGTGTATTATGAGTTAAATTGAATAAGTTAAATGCTTAAATTTTGAGTGAATATTACCTTAAATTTAAACGAAGGAAGTAAGAAATTCGGTTCTTAGTTTTCTCAAATTAAGTTATGTGCGTTTGTTTTGAGTTGAGCAAATGGATAGGATGTATATGAATAAAATTTACTTGACATTTTTTTTAGATCGGGAACAAAAAGAGAAAGAACAAGATCGAGGAAAAACAAAGGTTCTCGAATAGCCGATTTACACGGCCTATCGACAACCAAGGTAAGTCCTATAGCTAAGTTATATTAAAGAACTAATTATGAATGTATCAAATACTAAAAATGGATAAATTTTAGTACTTGTTATGGTTATGGCCGAATGTATAAAGGAACACTAGGTTGATGATTAAAATTGCTATGTAAGGTGAACAAATGTTCCTATGTTAATTGCTAGAGTGTATAAGGATATGATGATTTTATTGATTTAACGTGAGTTGTTCAATGAAATTAGATTTTTTCATATTTATATAAATAGTATATGAGGTATCTTGAATGTTTGATCACATTGATACGTTTCGGGCTTTTACGCCTAGCAGGCCCTGTGCCGGTGTTACTTATCGGGCTTTTACGCCTAGCAGGCCTTGTGCCGGTGTTACTTATCGGGCTTTTACGCCTAGCAGGCCTTGTGCCGGTGTTACTTATCGGGCTTTACGCCTAGCAGGCCTTGTGCCGGTGTTACTTATCGGGCTTTTACGCCTAGCAGGCCTTGTGCCGGTGTTACTTATCGGGCTTTTACGCCTAGCAGGCCTTGTGCCGGTGATACTTATCCGGCTTTTACGCCTAGCAGGCCTTGTGCCGGTGTTACTTATCGGGCTTTTATGCCTAGCAGGCTTAATGCCGGTGATGTATTTTACAAAAGAGAAATCGAATCTTGTTTAAGGCAACTTAAAGCTAATTTATTGAGTAAATGGTTCAGGTAAGTATGTAAGGTATGTTATGTTTAATATTACTTGAATCGAATTAATATTATGAGAATTGTGTTATATGTGTTTGAAGTTAATATTGAGGGGTGTGATATGATGGAATTCGAATTAGAATGCGCTATTATGGAAATGATTTCTACTTTACTTGGGTTAATGAATTACTAGTATACGGCCTTGTATAAGTAATTTACTTATGTGCTTATGTGAAATGCTATAAGTTGAATGTTTTAATTGCTCAATTATTTGAACGTTTTATTATCATGAGTTTAGGACTTACTAAGCTAGTAAGCTTATTTGTGTGAAATGCTCTCTTTTGTTTTATAGATTTTGGTCACGTTACGGGCTCGTGAAGGATCTTCAAGAAAGTCAACCACACTATCGCCATCTTTTGGTATTTTAAATTTTGGCTACGATTTTGGAAGGCATGTATAAGCTAGATGAAGTTTTAGAAAAATACGATGTTTGATCTTGTACATGAATATAGCCATGCGAAAATGGCTATTTCCTTTGGTTATGTATCGTTTATATGTTTGAATTTTATAACTTGCTCGTATGTATATGTATGTTTTAAAATTTGATCATAGCCTAAATTACTTATGGGATTTGTTTTTGGTATATATATATGTATGTTTGGTTAAGGTATAGAGTTTAAATAATTTGAGTAAGGAGGTTATAATCTAATTAGTCATATTTTGTAAAGAAACAGTTTTAGTTAGCAGCAGTGAAGTGATTTTGAAAAATCACCAAAAATAGGATAATTTGAATTAGAAGGTGAATGAGGTATAGAATCGAAGTTTATTGTGTCTATTTTGATATGAAAGAAACAGAGTAGGCAAAGGAGTTTTATGTTATGAGATATTTAAGATTTAGTGAGACTTGTCCTGAATGAGTTCGTGAGTCCCTGTCCTGTTTTGGAAAAATTGTTAAAAATTGTACAAAAATAATTATGGAGCAGGGTTTATATGCTTAAAATCCTTGATGAGTCTATTTTTGATTGGAATAAATAAGAACATTATTGGAAATTCGTGCTATGAGATAAATGAGTTTTTGTAATGACAGGTCAGAATTGTCAACAGTGAAATAGGGGAAACTTTGATGAATAAACTGTACTAATTGGACACATGAAAAATTCTGGAAAAATTGTGGTAAATTCATATATGAGTCTAGATTCAAGGAAAATTTACGGATCTAAATTTCGAGTTTTTTAACTTGAGTTATGGTCAATGTAGTCAGCATGACGCAGTTTGACAGCTTTAAATTTTTATGTCCCGAACTTGTAGGCAAGTCTAGCAATGCCACATACCCGACTCCGGCGAAGGTCTCGGGTAAGGGGTGTTACATTTGATTGGTATCAGAGCTTACGGTTTAGTCGATTCTAGGACTACCGTAGCGCGTGTGAGTCTAGCTATACATGCCTTCATCATATATTGATAGTGTGGTGACTTCTGACGGCCCGAACTTTGTTTTATATAGTAAATGGATACCGATCCTGAAAGAGCCGTAGCTGATGATGTAGAGAGTGTAGCGCCTGACCGTGCACACGGATCAGTGCCGGTAGACTCTCGACCTATTTCGGGTAGCCACGAAGGAGAGACTAAACGAGCCTTTTATCAGATGATGAATGAGTGGTTTGCCCAATTTATTCAAAATAACCCGGCTGTACACCAACCTCCACCCCCGAATAATCCAACTCCAATTCCTTCAGCACCCCCGATGATAGATCCGATGAGATCTAGTAGGCCCCCAGTTGATAAAATTCGAAAATTTGGGGCCGAAGAATTTAAAGCCAATGATGATGATGACGCAGAGAGAGCCGAAATGTGGCTGGATAACACTATTCGGGTACTTGATGAGCTATCTTGTACTCCGGATGAATGCCTGAAGTGTGCTATATCCTTACTGAGGGACACGGCATATCACTGGTGGAATACACTAGTATCAGTGGTCCCGAAAGAAAAAGTGACCTGGGATTTCTTCCAGAATGAATTCCGCAAGAAATATATCAGCCAAAGATTCATTGATCAAAAACGAAAAGAATTCCTTGAGCTGAAACAAGGACGAATGACCGTGACGGAATATGAACGGAAATTTGTCAGGCTCAGCAGATATGCTAGAGAGTGTGTTTCTACTGAAGCTATTATGTGTAAAAGATTTGAAGATGGCCTGAATGAGGATATAAAGATGTTTGTTGGCATTCTTGAAATTCAAGAGTTTGTGACTTTAGTTGAGAGAGCTTGCAAAGCTGAAGAGCTCGGGAAAGAGAAAAGAAAGGCTGAGACTGAAGCTAGAGACATTCGTAAATTTCGAGTTTTTTAACTTGAGTTATGGTCAATTTAGTCAGCATGATGCAGTTTGACAGCTTTAAATTTTTATGTCTCGAACTTGTAGGCAAGTCTAGCAATGCCACATACCCGACTCCGGCGAAGGTCTCGGGTAAGGGGTGTTACATCGAGTCTATATCAGAAACTCTTACGATCTTAAAATTTTTCATACAAATAGGGACTACACGCCCGTGCAAGATGTCACACGCCTGTGTGTAGACACACACGCCCATGTCCACAAACCATGCATGAAAATTCAAGCAATCTGCCAAAGCCCCACGGCTAGGGCACACGCCCGTGCTCTCCACCCGTGGTGAACACTGACTACTTCACACGGCCTAGAGTCTAGGCACACGCCCGTGTGGCTAGCCCGTGGCCAACACTGATTAACTCACACGGCCTAGGCACACACCCGTGTGACTAGTCCGTGGTCTATTCTGACTTAAAATGCCAACATGCAGGGGACACAAGGCCAAATCACACGCCCGTGGGCTGACAGTGTGTCACACATGGCCTAGACACACGCCCGTGTGTCTATCCACATGGACAAGAACAAGGCTATATGCCAAGTTCTTTTCACCCCTATAACATACACAACATGCACTCATTCAGCACATCCATAAACAACTCATATTGAAGTGCAATCTCACATGGATAACTACATCTTTTCATGTAATAAAGTAGCCAACAACTACGGCATTATACAAAATAGATTATCCATCTAAAGGCCAACACATCTTAGCCATTTACAAAAAAAAAAATCACTAACTTGTCTAGCCCCTATACATGCCATATACAAAACATTTAGTCTATTATACTAGAGTGTGCTGATAGTGTGGGCGATCTCCCAATTGATCCATGTATCTCGATTCAACTCTTTCACTCTATAAGACAAGGGAAAACAAAGGGAGTAAGCTTTAAGCTTAGTAAGTTTACACATAAACAATTTAAGCATCATAGTATAAGCTAAACAACAATTAGCATTATACTAACATATAAATTTACATCCACAATTATGCTTACTCTTTCTATCCCTTACCACATTTCCAACACATCGAGAGTCAAATACTCATATTCATTGACATGCACCCCTGCATTCAATATTACATTTACTCGAAGATACACACATCATCATTTCTCAATAATACATCCACACAGCTAATTTACTCACTAGAACATCCACACGGCTAATTTCTCGGTGGTTTCGCACTTAGCCCACCACAATCGATTTATAGGGTAGTATCGCACTTAGCCTACCAACAAGGATAATTATAGTGGTTTCGCACCTAGTCCACTAGACAATATACTTAACAATAGCATCGAACACAGCCCAGCTCATCGATGTTAAGTATTAGGGTGGTATCGCACTTAGCCCACCATCAAGTATTATCACTACACATTCACATATCTACTTACTCATTCATTCATTCACAATATCTACCACATTCATTCCACTTAAACCATATAGGTTCTCAATCATTCTCAATTGTTCTCAATCATGCTACGCACTAATTAGCACTAAGAATGTGTAAGTATAAATGCATTATTTAAGCATAAACTTACCTCGGTACTTAAAAGTATAGAGATGTGCAATTTAGTCCACCACCTTGCTCTTGCCTTGGTCTCGATCCATGCTTCGTCTTTCTTGATCTATAATGAATAAATCAACTTATTCAATACACGCATTGACTAAATTGACTCTTATCTCATACTTTAGCAAAATCACCATTGCCCCTAAACTTTCTCATATTTACACTTTTGCCCCAAGGCTCGTAAAGTGATTTTCATTCAACTTTCTAGCCTTTTATGCTTAGTCGAATCATTTACTCAACTAATACAATCATCAATTCTTACTAAATCACACATGTATGACCAAACTCAAAAGTTTCACAAACTAGTCCCTACATGCATTTTTCATGGAATTCACTTAGCAAAAGATGTTTCTACTACATCAAGCTTTCATATACTTCCATAAAACATCAAAATACATGCATTTCATACATGGGTACATTTTTGAACATCCATTTTAGCTCATCATATAGCTAAAAATAGCTTACTCATGCTACTAGGACTTCAAAAATACGAAGAATATAAAAAACGAAGCTAGAATACACTTACTAGCTAGCTTAAAAAGTTGAAGAGCCCTAACAATGGCTTCTCTAAATTTTCGACAGCCTTGGAGAAGAAGATGAATGAATTTTGCCATCTTTTCTCCCATTTTAATCATTTAATTATCAAATGACCAAAATGCCCTTTTTGACAAACTTTCTATTTTAACTCATCCATGCCCAATTTTGTCCAAAAATTAGAAATTGGGAAAATTGCTCTTTAAGGACCTCTAATTGATAATCTAAAGTAATTCCACACAAATAGCTTCTAGAATCTCACATTTTGCAACTTTTGCAATTTAGTCCTTTTGGACAATTTAACCGCAATTTAACAAAATTGCTTCATGAAACTTTCACACTATCATGCAAATATAGCATAAACCTTAAAACTCATACATTTACCTCAAATTTGTGGTCCGACTAGACCCTAAATTGGGATGTTACATGCAGCATGTTGAGAATTAAGCTAAAATTGAGGAAGGATATAATGATGTATCTGTCAGAGGTACAAGGACTATTATGGACATCTATGAAAGATGTGATATGACCATTGTTGAGCCTTCCAACTTTGATAAGGCTACAAAGGAGGGCTACTAGAAAGAAGCAATGGAGGCAGAAATGGAGATGATTTGTAACATCCCTAACCCGTAACCGTCGCTGGCCTAGGGTTAAGAGGCATTACCGAACAATCAGAAACTTTTACGGACATTTCATAATATAAATGAATCAATAGGATCAAAGTGTCCATTAAATAAGTCAACAAGACCTCAAACATGCTTTAGAATAGGGTCGGGACTAAACCAAACTCATAGGGAAATTTTTAGAAATTTAAAAATTTTTCAAAGTTACAGAGGTCACACGCCCGTGTGGGCAGGCCGTGTGCCTCACATGGCCTCAGACACGCCCGTATGTCTAAGCTGGGTCAAAACAGGGCATACATACTGACTTGTCCACACGGCCGTGGACACGCCCGTGTGCCTCACCCGTGGTTGCTACTGACTTGCACCACACGGTCAGTCACACACCCGTATGTCTTGCCCGTGGTCGAGTATGACTTGTTTTGAATTTCAACCACGAGGGACAAGGTCGAGCCACACGCCCATGTGCTCAACCGTGTGGGCAATTATAGGCCATTTTCAAGGCCAAAATGCCACCCACACATTGGGTTATCCCTACAAGGAACATACCAATTCAATTCATGCCAAACAAATCAACTTTTCCAAGCATTTAAAAGCATCTCAAGCATACCAATTTAGGCAACATTTAACTCAACTTATTCACAAGCTTTTCCAAACATGATTCATTCACAAACTTACCATTTCAATATAATCTTCATTCATCAAATACATATACTCAATTTGCACCAATAAGCTTACCATTCATATGACCATTTCATTTGCTATCAAGCTATACCAAAGCTTGCTTCATAGAACATAACTAGTCATTTATAACACAACCATATATCTAGCCATATCTCATGGCCATGTACTTATATTAAACATATCCCAAAACAACTAGCCTATACATGCCATATTAACTATATTCACATTCAAAAGTACCAAAATAGAGTTTGATAGTCTGGTGATGATCCTCGATGATTCCCGAGTCTTTCGTAGCTTTGACGATCTGTAAAACAGAGTAAACACACACAAAGTAAGCTTTCCAAAAACTTAGTAAGCCATATACAAATAAACTTAACATAAAATGCACATAGCCACATTGACACAATAACATTAATGTTTCTCATTTGCAAATTTATCACATATCTTTTGGCTCATTTGTTTAGCCATTACTTACCCACATTCCATAGCTCAAAGTATCACTTTACTCATAGCTCATTCAAGCTTATATCACGTATTATCTCATCAAATCTATACACATATTCACTTTAGTAAGCTCATTTGAACACTTACCTTTCCAACGTACCTGAATCATTTATACATTTCACATAGACATTCATTTCTCGAACTTGCCCGTTGAACCGTTCGGAATTTAATAGGATACTCAGAATACTCGGACTAATCATACAATTCCAACATCCCAGACGTGGTCTTACATGTACTCAAATATCAATGCCACTGCCCCAGACAAGGTCTTACACGAATCAAATACGATGCCAATGTCCTAGACATGGTCTTACACGTAAATCTCATATCGATGCCAACGTCCCAGATGTGGTCTTACACAAAATCTCGAATCAACGCCAACGTCCCATTCATGGTCTTACATGATCTCACATATCGGAAACCTATGTCATGACATATGTAATCCTATATATTCCTAGGTTCGTACAGGACTTCTCGGACTTTGTTATACCATCGATTCTTCTTCAGATTTCATGAACTCATCATCTCATATACATTCATCATGATAAAATTTCATATGAACATTAAGATATCAATGTAAATACATTTATTTGTATATAGACTTACCTCAGATTCGAATAAACAGAAACGAACTCGGCTACTCAATTACTTTCGTTTTCCCACGATCTAAGTCTGTTTTCTTCGGTTATTGATCCATACATATTCAAATTTAATCCATTTATTCACCAAACCATTCAATTCAATCCAAATACACATATTTAGGTTAATTTACAAATTAGCCCTCACATTTTCACATTTTGATATTTTAGTCCCTATTTTACAAAATCACTAAATACACAAAATCTCAATACAACCATGCTTAGTCGAATTCCCATGTAGTCCATAATTCCATACATTTCATTTATTTCACAATTTAGTCCCTTAAAATATTATTTTCTCAATTAAGTCTAAAATACTCAAAATCGTCAAAACCCCAAAGACAAAACATATTAATCTAACACATATCTTTCATAATTCATCTTTAAACATCACAAAACTCATGTGTTCATCAATGGTACATTTCAAAATCATCATCAATTCTCTAAATTAAGACATGGGTTTTGAAAAACATGAAGCAACGATTACAAAAACGTAGAAATTATCAAAAACCGAAACCAAAACTTACCTTAATCATACTCAACAATGGCCGAACCTAGCTTAGGTTTTCTTCTTTTTCTTTCTCTTTAATTTCGACACAAGGATGAGCATTTTCTCATCATTTTAATGTTTGTTTTATTATAACATTACTAATTTAGCTAATTACCATGTTAGCCTTTTTATTATCATTTAAAATCCACTATCATACGACATATTTGTCCATTCAAAATCCCTTTGGTTTAATAACAACATAAGGACTCCATATTTATAAAGCCATGACAAATAGGTATCTTTTCATAAAGCATGCAAATTTTGCATCTTCCACAATTAAATCCTTTTATCAAATTAAGCACACAAACGGATAAATTAATTCTCCGAAATTTCACACATGCTAATTCATATACTATAAGCACGGAAAATAATATTTAAATATTTTTTCTGACTCAGATTTGTGGTTCCAAAACCACTATTCTGACTAGGGTCAAAACCGGGCTGTTACATGATTCACAAGAATAGTACATGGGAGCTGGTTGATAGGCCAGCACACAGAAAAATTATTGGTGTAAAGTGGGTCTTCAGGACCAAGCACAATGCAGATGGGTCACTGAACAAGCACAAAGCAAGGCTAGTTGTGAAAGGGTATAGTCAACAGCATGGCATTGATTTTTTTTTAAACCTTTGCACCAGTTGCAAGGTTGGACACCATAAGGCTGTTGTTTGCTATAGCTGCTCAAAAGCTATGGAAAGTCCACTAGCTGAATGTCAAATATGCTTTCTTGAATGGATTTCTCAAGGAAGAGATCTTTGTTGAGCAGCCAGATGGATTCAAGGTTCTTGGTGAAGAGCATAAGGTTTACAAGCTCAAGAAGGCTTTGTATGGCCTAAAACAGGCTCCAAGGGCCTAGTATGACAGAATTGATGCCTACTTGTCTGAGCTAGGGTTTGAAAAGAGCATTAGTGAGCCTACACTCTATGTGAAGAAATTTGAGAAAGAAACCTTACTGATTATGTCATTGTATAAGGATGATTTACTAGTTACTGGTTGTAGGAATGAATTGATTAAAGAATTCAAGAAACAGATGCAAGATGTTTTTGAAATGATTGATCTAGGTTTGATGACCTACTTTCTTAGCATGGAAGTAAATCAAAATGAGCATGGCATTTTCATAAGCCAACAGGCTTTTGTTCTAAAGATTTTAAGTAAGTTTTACATGACAAACAGCAAACCTGCTAGCACTCCTGTGGCACAAGGAGAAAAACTCTCCAACAATAGAGACCATGATCAAGTGGATGAGAAGGGCTACAGAAGTCTAATAGGTTGCTTGCTCTATTTGACAGCAACAAGGCTAGATATCATGTATGCAGTCAGCCTTCTATCAAGGTTCATGCATTGCTGCAATGTTGCTCATTTTAAGGCTGCTAAAAGAGTCTTAAGGTATGTCAAAAGGACCTTAAGCTATGGAGTAAAGTTTGTTAAGGCTGAGGAGCTGAAACTGGTTGGTTATTTAGATAGTGACTAGGTAGGCTCAATTGATGACATGAAAAGCACATCGAGCTATTTTTTCATTTTAGGTTCAGGGGTCTTTTATTGGAGTTCTAAGAAACAACAAACAGTAGCTCAATCCACTATAAAGGCAGAGTACATTGCAGCTGCTACTGCTGTTAATCAAGCCATTTGGCTTAGAAAACTTTTGAGTGACTTGAATGCTAATCAAGAGGAAGCAACAAAGATCAAGGTGGGCAACCAATCAGTTGTTGCTATTGCCAAGAATCTTGTATTTCATGGCAAGACCAAGCACTTCAAGATTAAGTATAGGGAGGCAAAACTATCAAAAGAAGTCAATTTGACTCATTACAGTTTGAAGGTTTAGCTTGCAGACATTCTGATCGAGCCACTAGCTAATGCAAGGTTTGAGTATTTGAGGAAAAGGATTGGAGTCTACTGCTTTGTAGCCAAGGAGAAGTGTTGAAAGTTGGCAACAATGAAGCAGCAAGCAAATGTCCAATGTGTAATTGGTTGATTAAAACTTTTTTGTAACATGTGACTTATGTTTAGTTTGTTTGTAATTTTTTGTTTTGCTAAGGATTAGTCAAGCGCTTAGCTAATTTAATAGCCTTTTATGTTATCATTAAGCTGATTTTACAGCTTGGATACTAACACAAGTAATATTTTGTTTTCTTCCAATGTAATGAAGCTACTTATGTACATGTAATGTTGCTTATTCAAGTAACGAGAGTTGTCAACATTTTTGTCTCAACCAACATCAGTTTTGCTTCTCGTTTTCATCTTTCAAACACAAATTTTATTGTTTTTGATCTTTAGATGCTAACATAACTCAACATTCTTGATACTGTTCTAAACCCATTTTTGGAGGTCTAATTTTATATTAAATAGATGAACAGTTTCCCATTTTTAATCAATTCAAATCATATGGTGATTACTATTATGAATGTAGGCATTTTTCCAATAGTTTAGTGCACTGACAATGGTTTTCCCTGTGGAAGAATATCTCAGCTTCAATTTTTTTTTCTTTCCAGGTTATAGTGCATGGTTTTTAGAAGTAGATGATGCTGTGGGTTCTTAAGGCATCTTCTACTTTCTTGTACGGCCATTAACGTTTACTTATGCGATCCTTCAATGCTATTAAGAGCGAGGTAGCTTTATACTAAGCATCATTTTGTCTTTCCGATTTTTCCCATCCCTTTTCTTTTCTCTGTTGGCTTTCCGTTTCCTTGAAAGGAACTTATTCTAATCTTGCTATGAAAAAAGATTTAAGTGTTATCCAATTGGATAAACCAAACTTTTTCCACTTCAGCAGAGATGCTGCAGAAGAACCCGAAGCTTATCCCAGTTGTTCATACAGTCTCCCTTAAAGGTGTTATTCAGCTTGTTCTAGTTCGAATTTTAACATCCGCAATTGTTTTCCTATCATGGTGTTCTTTGTACCAAAAATAAAAGGAAAAAATGGAAAGAGTTAATTACCTGAATGGACACCGGAGTTTTCGGTTTCATGTGTAATGTTAATTACTTCAAGAAACTCAAACTAAATCTTGACAAGCAATTTAATTTTCTATTGGAACATATATTACAGAAAGACTATGCCTCATAGTTCAGTCATTGTATATATACTTATGGTCACATGTGTTTAAGCATATTGTTATACTACAACTTGTTAATACCCTAATAAGTTATATGGATGTCTTTATCAATTAAAGATCAAGAGTAATTCAGGGACTACGATTCTTTTGGATTATTTTATTTATTCCTTATCAATATCTGTTTGTGGAAACTATAAATAGGTCTTCAGGGTAGTTAGTTTCCTCATCAGGGCTAAGCAGTTTAAAGTCTCAAAAGAAGCTTCATAGCATTCACATAAACATTTTCAAGTATACTCTTCTGTGCTTGTATAACAATGGAAGTGATTACAAGGATGGTTGCAGACAGGCCGGTGGTGATCTTTAGCAGGAGCACTTGTTGCATGACCTATACCATCAAGACTCTCATAAGTGGGTTCGGAGCAAACCCAACGATTTATGAGCTCGACGAGATTCAGAATGGCCAACAAGTCAAAAGGGAGCTGCATAAAATGGGGTGCAAGCCCAGTGTTCCAGTTGTATTCATAGGGCAGCAGCTCATTGGAGGTCCTAATCAAGTCATGACCCTCCAAGTCAAGAACCAGCTTGCCCCATTGCTCAAACGTGCTGGAGCAATATGGATTTGAAACGGGGAAGTAACTAATTTCTTTACTCTTAAGTCCAATACGATACCGCTAAAAAAACTCAGATAATGAAATGTCTCTGGAGAGACACTTTTGCATAACATCTTTGTACACAGTTTTTGGAGCTGGATAAGGTCATAGGGTTGTCCTAGTTCTAAGTTCCGAAGGAGCTTGTATTTTAACTTGCACATGTAATATCCCTTTCCTTTGTCTATGCTAAGTAAAGGCATTTCTTCTATTATATATATGCTGCATTTAGTGGCTTGAACCTTGGACTTGCCATTATAGTTCAGATTAAATATAACTATTATATAAACTACGAAAATGAATGAAATGAAGTCGAGAATGTTAGAAGTGATGGTTTACAAGTTTGTTTGTCAACTTCTTTATTTATATTCAGATTCCCAGTCAAACATGTCACATTTTTACGATGCATGTTTTAACTGAGTATGCCTAGCCTTATCCTCAAAGCAATGCTCTCACCCAAGAAAGCACCCCAGAATCCAATTTTCAACAAAGAAATGAAGAAAAAGGGGAAAAGCTACTATCTAAACCCTGCCAATAGACCACAGATTTCATACTAGTCATAATTACTATACACTCTCATTTATGCACACCTTTTACAATAGTAATGATACCGGGTAATGCCTTCTCCTTTGAAACAAGGATCAAGAGGTTTCCTTTACCCCCTATAGGCTTAAGATTGTTGATCCTAAACAAGGAGTTGAGCTTGCTTAATTTCTTGGTGAATGATTTGAATATCTTGCTAGCAGGATGGGACCTAGCCAACTCTTGTTTTTTGTACACATGATCTTTTTCTAGGGCGATTAGCGTCGTTCTCATTCTTGCAATTTCAAGTTTCAGCTCTCGGTTCTCTCTTCTCCCCAGTGCATAGTTGTCTCAGGGAGAGATGGCTTCCTACACCGATGCTTGTCTGTTGAGGGAACTGACCATTGATTGCACAAAAAAAGAATTTGATTGTGGCCTCCGTTCATTGCATTTCGAAGTCTGATTTGCTCAAAATATAAGACTTGGGCAACCATTTGTACTGGTAACCTTTCATTCTGTGCTGCATGGCTACAGGCTTCTTGAGATAGTTTCTCACAGTTTATCGTTTTGTATAGTCTATAGTGTTCAGAATCCTTTATGTTCGGGTGAACCTAAAAAAAAAAAAAAAAAGCAGAAAATGGGTTAATAAGGGATATATGCTTATTTTAAAGAAAATTTAGGGTTTTAGGCAATTTTTTAAAATTTAAGGAAATATATTGTTTTTTCCGTAGATGAATTGCGTCTCCCACCACACATTTTTTAAAAACCATGACTCTAACTCTAAACTCGAAAATCTTAAGATAAAATTTACATCCCATCCTATCTTTTTTATGGCAGAGCATGAAACTTTTAAAACTTTTCTGAAAAACGCTTCTTATTATAAGTATTTTTTTTTACTTGTCATATCTATTCTTTTTCAACATTATATTCGGTAATAAAGTTTCCTATAAAATGAAGACATTTTGTAGAGAGGTTTTCATAGTTAAATTTCGAATGGATTTTTTTCATAAGGAGATTTGCATAAGGAGAAGATTGTTGATGTTAACAATTTGAAGTTCAAAAATTGACCCAACAAAGTAAATTAGTTCAAGTGTCATTGTTTGAATTTGGATAATGAGTACTTATTTTTATGTATAATGTTTTCATTTTAAACATGTGAAATAGGTTTTTTGGGCGAAGATAAGTAGATAAATTAGAGTCGTTATTTATTACAATGGTTAAATTGTAACACCGATATTGGGGTCATTTTTGTATCAGCCCAATCTACAGAATTGGCTTTCAACCAGAGCATGAAATTGAATGAGCTTCAATTAAGAATTAGAAAGAAAGTGTCGACTTCAAACTAAAGGAGAATTTCGAGCTTGAAATATAGATATCTAACATCATTGAACCCTGTTAGATATGATATATTTGAGCTCAAAGGCGACATGGATGTTGAAGCAATGCTGAATACGCATTGCTTTAGGGGAAATGATATCCTAGAATTATATGAGCATCACTTGTTATTGGTTGTTACATAGGATGGTAACCGAAAAATCCTGCCAATAGCTTTTGCAATTGTTGAACAAGAAACCGTTGATCTTGGGACTGCTTCAATACAATATACAATACAAACAATTTGTTCATTTTTTTATAAACATACAAAATAAAAAAAATAAACAAACACTTTTTTGATAAAATGTGAATAAGTAGACTATGGATGTAAAAATTTAATACAATACAAACTAAATGATGATGTACATGAAAAAAAATTAAAATAAAAAATCATCTCCTTCATTAGTATGAATGTGTGCCACAACCTGATAGGTGTCAGTTATGAGGAGGATTTCATCGTGGTTGGGGTTTCGGCTCATAATCGTGATCTTTATCTTCATCTTCACCTCCATCTCCACCTCCACCTCTATCTTGATCTTGATCTTGATCTTTATATTTATCTTGTTTTTTCGTGCTAAACTGCATTTACATCCTAGGTTCCATCGTATATCGTCGATTAAATTAATAAGTGTTTGCGAATATAGATATGGTGAAAAAATTCCTAGAGAAGGTGTTGATACATGGTATGATAATGCATAATGTGTTGCTTGTGTGAAAAATATAGGGTTAGTAAAAGCACCAGAAAAATATGAATCATCCTGACTGGGAGGTGGTGCACCCATCAATATAGAATTTGGGGTTAGAGCTAATAATGATCAACTCAACGCATGTACTCCTGATCATGACCTCATCTGAGGTCGTATTGGCCTTTTACAATAAATTTTTCTACTCCTTTCTTCTTTCGGCAATAGAAAAGGTTTACCGTGAAGTCTAAACCATGTCACATAATCTAAAGATGTCGCCAAATATGATCGAACAATTGGTTCGCACATAGGTATGAAATCGTACCAATGTTTCAAGATGTAGATATACTTGGTATGGAATTTAGGCCAATCTTCATTGGTTCTCCTCTACAAGTCAATATTGTGAAGTTCATCGAGCTCCTAAGGTGATGGAGAAATTTTTTGCCCAAACCTAAACTGCCGTATCACTTGATCAGATTCATGCATCTCAATTGTTGAAAAAACCATCAAAGACACTTTGACATGCTAGATATTGCAATATGTCAAAAGTTCAGCCAGAATGCATTCTTGAATTCTCATATCCAAGTATGATATCCATTCAAACTATAGTATGAAATTATAAGTTTTATTACGTACCTAATATTAAATTCAAATCCTTACTAATTATTATATAATTGAAAAATTCAAAAACTAACATCGAATTTTAACCATTGATCTAACAATAACCAGATATCTTCAAGCTCATTCGGTAAACCCATATGACTAGTGTCATTATTCCACCTATTTAAATAATATGTTATTTAAAAAACATAATAATGAAAAAAATATAACTATATTATTAAATGAATCTTACCTTATTACGAGTGAGAATTGATAAGCGAAGTTTACTCGGAGACATAAAAATTGTAAGCGATATCATACCCATGGCTGAAGGAGTATACAACCACTGATTTTAAATTTTTGTGCTTCAGTTGTCTGACACATCTCTCGGTACAATGTAGCCAAGACAGTTGATGCCTTATCAAATTATTTCACTTTGGTTACCTTGTTATGCATGTTTATAAGGTCATTTATGGTATCTTTGGAATGGTTTGAGAATGGTCAATATGTGATATGTTTTGGTAAGTAATTGAATAGGTTATAATGCTTGAAATAAGGAAATGTTAACTTGTTTTGGCATGTTATGTCTTGTTATATTTGTGGTGCCTATGAATGACTTATTGGTTTGGTAATTTAGGATACTTGAAATGGTATATTTATGCAAGTTTGAATGTTGTTTAGGTCCCTTGAAAGTGTGCACAAATGAGTTGAACAGTTAGGCATAGTTTGGTTATGAAATGACTTGATTTTAGGTAAATTTTGGGTTCATACGGCCTGAGACACAGGTGTGTGACTCGTATGAGGCACACGGCCTAGCAACATAGCCATATGTCATCTGAGGATTGCTTAGGGTCCAAGTCAATGAGTTACACGGCCTAGCACATGGCCTGGTATACAGACGTGTGACCCTACTCAGAGAGTTACACAGGTGAGGACACCGGCTGAGACACGACCATGTGTCCCTTGTTCGAAAGTTACACGGCCGTGTGACCCCTATTTCCAATTTTTGTGGATTTTTCCTAAACTTCCTATTTTGTTTCAAATTAGTCTCGATTGCTTCTAAGCTATTTTTAAGGCCTTGAGGGCTCGATTTAGGAACAATATGCATGTAAATGAATGGATTATGATATATTTAAACTATTGGATGATGTGATTTTTAAATGTTTTCGATTATATGATAATGTTTCGTAACCCTAATCCGGTGACGAAAATAGGTTAGGGTGTTACATTTAATGGTATCAAAAATACAATTTAGTGATTCTCGGCCTGAACGTAATAAGTATGGAGTCCAGAAATACATGCTATTATATAACCTGTGATAGTGTGAAAACTCCTGACTCAAACTGAACTATGTTTTCATATAGATAAAATGCCGTCCAACCGAGCCGATTCTAATGAGGTTGAAAGTAACACACAAGCCTCCGTATATAGAACAACTTCTAGTGGTAGTGGACCCGCAGCTGAAGGCCAGGGAGATAAGGCTAAAGAAGCCTGCTTCCAAATGATGTCTGAATGATTTACAAAGTTCGTGAGAATGAACCCGTTGGCTCAACGACCTCCACCCCCTCTCGTACCCCAACCTGCCCCCGTTGTTCCTCAAGGTTTGAAACAAATATGTGTAAGCAAGCCCCCAGTTGATAAAATCTAAAAATATAGGGCTAGACAATTTCGTGGTACAGTAAAAGACGATCCAGAAAAGACTGAGTTCTATTTAGAAAACACTGTGGGGGTTTTTGATGAATTATCTTGTACACTAGTTGGATGCTTGAAATGTGTTGTATCGTTACTCAAAAAATTGGCATATCAGTGGTGGAATAAATTGATTGCGGTAGTACTAAAAGATTGTATTAACTGGGAATTCTTTCAGACAGAGTTTAAGAAGAAATATATTAGCCAGCGAGTTCTCAACAAGAAATGCAAAGACTTTCTGGAATTAAAATAGGGTCGTATTGTAACACCCCTCACTCGTATCCAACTCCGGGACAAGGTTTGAGGCGTTACCGGACTTAAACATTCACAATTATACAAAACCGAGTTACCAAATTTTGCCCAAAATTAAAACTTTTCAAACACATGCATTTGACCTTGTCATCTATTTAATTGCTTATACCATATAACAAGACATTAACACATACCATGGACAAATAGGCTTACAAGCCAAAATCATTATAAGCCACATCTCATGGCTATAATCAACAAATCAATATAAGCCAATACATTTGGCTAATCACAACAACATCCATCATAGAAAAACTAAGTCCCTATGCATGCCACTCACTTGAAAACATTTAATATACACATGCCGATACTCCAAGGATAATGGCTCGATAGTGTGATGCTACCTCCAACGATCTCCAACCTTGAGCTGACCTGACAAAACTAAAAGAAATGGAAAGGAGGGAGTAAGCTTTACGCTTAGTAAGCTCGCATGAAAATAATAAGCAATGCGATAACATGCTATTTTCATATTCTTTCTATTTATTCAAATTCCAGTTAAGTTGTTTTCTCGACTCACAGTCATTAAATTATTTATATCTGGAGCTAAGGAACTCCAAATTAAGATTCGTTAATTTTCCATGAAACTAGACTCACATATCTTATTACCATAAATTTTTTAGAATTTTTGGTTTAGCCGATAAGTACAGTTTATTCTTTAAACTCTCCCCTATTTCACTACCTGACATCTTCGACCTCTATTTACTAAAAATAAAATATCTCATAGTACGAGACTTGGATAATGTTTCCGTCTCTTTCTCCTGAAAGTAGACTCATTAAGGATTTCGTTCATATGATTCCTAACTCATAATTATTTTTGTACAATTTTAATGATTTTTCCAATGCAGAACAGAGGATCATGTAATCATTCTAACCTTGTCTTACTAAAATTCAAATATTTCAAAATATAAAATTTCTTTTCTTACACTGTTTCTTTCATATGAAAATAGACACAATAAGCTTTAATTCTATATCTTATTCACTATAATTCAATTTCTAATATTTTTGGTGATTTTTCAAATTCACGTCACTGCTGCTGTCCAAAACAGTTTTATTGTAAATTTTTGCTCTCTCTCACTTTAGTTGTATTCATTACTTACCTATAACATCTTTCCAATTTCTGATTACATATCGAGCATATTGCTCATACGTTACAAATGCATATACCTACACTTATCACTACAAAGTCACACATAATTTCACTTAATCGATTTTCCCGTTGAACGCTTCGAAATAATAACGGATACGCGGTGGTTTCGCACACAGCCCACCATTGAAGTTGAAGCTCTCTTGTACACATAGTGGCCTTCACTTAGTACCACTCATGTGACCTAGCTCGATTGTACACATAATTCTGGCTCTCTTGTACACATAATGGCCTTCACTTAGTACCACTCATGTGACCTAGCCATCTCGTAGCTCTCTTGTACACATAGTGGCTCACACTACATACCACACATGTGACCTAGCTACGTATATATATGTATCTTGTAGCTCTCTTATGCACATAGTGGTCTGCACTTAGAACCACTCATGTGACCTAGCTACATACCATTTATATCTTTCGATACCGAAGGTTCAAGTGAGAAGTATCTCACTTTTTAATACTTTATTCCATTCCTTCAATAGTCAATTATGATTCAAAAATCAGCTACAATACATAAAATATGCTGAAATATAAAAACGTCAATAAAAATAATGAATTATTTACATACAACTTACTTGTCAAAATATCGTCAGGTACAACCGTGTAGCAACTCATACAACCCAAGTAATATTAATTTAACATTCAATTCATGTAACATTAATTTGCCATTCAATTTTACATGACACAACAAACATAACATTTTCCATACCATACATACCATCCATCAACTTCTCATAAACATATTAAATCATACAATTTATGCCAAATCAATAGATAATTACAATTCAAGCATGGTGTTGCATTATTAACAACCCACAAACTTACCTCGGATCTAGAAACGGCAATTTACCATTTTAGTCCATAACCTTGTATTTTCCCGCTTTAAGCCTGAATCTCGATTTCCTTGATCTATATCACATTTAGCCTACTAATTAGTCACATTATTCATATGGGTCCAAAAATCATATTTTTTTTCAAATTTGCACTTTGACCCCTAAACTTTCACATATTTGCACTTTTTCCCCAATGTTCGTAAAATGATTTTCATTCAATTTCCTTGCATTTCCAGCCTAGCCGAATCATTTTCATAACTATGGAAGCCCATAATTTCCACTAAATCACCCTTTTATTACTAATTTATAACTTTTACGATTTAGTCCTTTTTAAGCATTTTTATCGAAAATCACTTAGCAAAAGTCGTTTATTACACAACGAACCTTCATATTATACCATTAAACATCAAAAAACATGAATATAATTTATGGGTAAATTTTTAAACATAAACCCTAGCTCAAAATAATGGTAGAAATGAGTAGAGCATGTTACCGGGATTTCAAAAATGTAAAGAACATAAAAAACGAGGCTTGAATACACTTACTATTGAGCTTGGAAGCTTGAAAACCCTAACCATATCTTCTCCCATGCAATATTAGGCCATAGATAGAAGATGGACAAGAAATTTGGCTTTTATTTTGTCTTTTAGTCCATTTAATGACCAAATGACCAAAATGCCCTTTTAGCCTTTCTTTGAAATTTTATTCATCCAAGCCCATTTTTCTCCAAAATTTTAGAACTTGGTCAAATTTCTACTTAAGACCCTCTAATTAAAAATCCAATTCAATTTCATACTAAAAACTTCTAGAACTCATATTTTGTAATTTATTCAATTTAGTCCTTAAAGTCTAATCGAGCACCTTAGACATATAATTTCTTCATGAATTTTTCACACAAGCATGACATATCATAGACCTTATAATAATCATAAAATAATTATTTCTACTTCAAATTCGTGGTGTCGAAACCACTGTTCTGACTAGACCCTAATTCGGGATGTTACACGTATGATTGTGGCTTAGTACGAACGAGAGTTTGTGTGACGAAGCAAGTACGCTTAGGAATGCATACCATTAGATGTTGTCATGTGTACTCGGTTTGAAAATGGTTTAAACAAAGATATTAAGTTGCTAGTCAGGATTCTAGAGCTGAAAAAATTTATGGTTTTGGTTGATAGAGCACATAAAGCCGAAGAACTTAGTAAAGCCAAAAGAAAAGCAGATTCTGAGACTCGTGAAATGGGTAAATGACTTATGAGAAAACCATTCTCATCTCCATCGAAGAAATCAAAAGAATTCCATATTCGTTCATTAGCTTCAGTAGGTTACTCTGGGAGAGATAAAGGAAAGCAGCATTCGAGTTTTAGACCTCAGGCTACATTTGTAGCGAGTGTGGGTAGCGCTAGAAACAAAAAACCTGAAAGGTCTGATAAAAATAAGGCTCAGAATACTCGTTCAAGTAATACAAATGCGAGAGGGAGACCACCTTGAAACACTGGAAATGCGGGTAACAGTCGAAGTGGAACGAAAGATTCTACTGTTAGATCTAAGGAACGGGCACCAACTAGGGCTTATGTGATTTGTGCTGGAGAGAAAGCTTCAGTACCTGATGTGATCACTGGTACATTTTCTATCTTTGATACTAATGTTAATGCTTTGATTGACCTGGGGTCAATGCACTCGTATATATGTAAAACTTTAGTGTCGAATAAGAAAATACCTTTTGAGTCTACTAAATTTGTGGTCAAAGTAACGAATCCTTTAGGTTAGTATGTGTTAGTTGATAAAGTTTGTACAAATTGTCCTTTGATGATTTGGGATTGCAACTTTCTGCCTAATTTGATGTTGTTACCCTTTGATAAATTTGATGTGATTCTGGGTATAGACCGGTTGACTCTGCATGATACTGTTATGAACTATATAAGAAAGCATATTGTTTTGAAATGTCAGAACGATGAAAAGATTCGAATTGAATCAGATAGATTGGATGGTACATCTAATGTTATCTCAGCTATAACGAAACAGAAATATGTTAGAAAGGGTTGTGAAGCGTATCTAGCTTACATATTTGATTCTAGGGTTTCAGGATTGAAATTAAAGTTAGATCCGACTGTATGTGAGTTCACAGTTGCGTTTCCAGAAGAATTACCAAGGTTACCGCCGGTCAGAGAGGTTGAGTTTGCTATTGAGCTAATGTTGGGGACATCTCTGATATCGATAACTCCATATAGAATGACACCTATAGAGTTAAAAAAGTTAAAAGCACAATTGTAAGAGTTTACAAATAGGGGTTTTGTTCAGCCCAGTTTTTCTCATTGAGGTACTCCTATTTTGTTTCTTAAGAAAAAAGACGGGTCAATACGGTTGTGTATTGACTGCCGACAGTTAAATAAAGTCATGATAAGAACAAATATCGTTTGCCACATATTGATAATTTTTTTGATCAGCTAAAAGGTGAGACTATATTTTCAAAAATCGATCTCTGTTCTGGATATTATCAGTTATGGGTTAAAGATTTGGATGTGCCGAAATCAGTTACGGGTATGAATTTCTTGTAATGCCATTTGGTTTGACCAATGCACCTACTGTGTTTATGGATTTGATGAACAGAATATGCAGATCGTACTTAGATAGATTTGTTGTTGTGTTCATTGATGATATTCTGATTTATTGTCGAGATGAAACAGAGCATGCCTAGTATTTGAGAATTGTTTTACAAACTTTGCATGAAAAATAGTTTTTTGCTAAGTTTAGCAAATTTGAGTTATGGCTTCGAGAAGTTGAATTTCTGGGACATGTGGTATCGGTAGATGGTATTAGGGTTGACCCGAATAAAATATCAGCTATAGTTGACTGAAAGCCTCTGAGAAATGTTTCAAAAGTCAGAAGCTTCTTGGGTTTAGCCGAATATTATCAGAGATTTGTTAAAGGATTTTCGATGATTACTACGTCATTGACGAAACTGCTTCAGAATGACGTCAAGTTCGAATGGTCTGAAAAGTGTCAACAAAGTTTTAATTAGTTGAAAGTGTTATTGATCGAAGCCCTTGTGTTGGTTCAGCCAGAGTCTGGTAAGGAATTTGTGATCTATAATGATATTTCATTGAATGGTTTAGGCTATTTTTTGATGCAAGAAGGTCAAGTGGTAGCGTATGCTTCTCGACAGTTGAAACCGTATGAGAAAAATTACCCGACTCATGATTTAGAGCTTGCAGCTATTGTATTTGCTTTAATAATTTGGCGACACCATTTGTACGGAGAAAAATGTCATATCTTTACGGATCACAAAAGCTTGAAGTATTTGATGTCACAGAAAGATCTGAACTTGAGACAACATAGATGGCTTGAGTTGCTGAAAGATTATGATTTGATCATCGACTATCATCCAGGAAAAGCTAATGTCGTTGTTGATGCTTTAAGCAGAAAATCGTTGTTTGCTTTACGAGCTTTGAATACACGATTGACGTTGATTGATCATGGCTCTATACTAGTTGAATTAAAAGCTAGATAGACATTTTTACAATAGGTTTGTGAAGCTCAGAAAAGTGACGCTAAATTGACCGCTAAACGGGAACAGATTGGATCGACACCTGAGTCAGACTTTCATATTGGTGCTGACGGTAGTTTGTACTTCAAAAATATAATTTGCTTTCTAAAGAATTCTGATCTCATTCAGAATATTTTACAAGAAGCTCATAGCAGTAGCTTATTGATATATCCTGGTAGTAATAAAATGTATGGTGATTTGAAATAGATGTACTGGTGGCATGTAGGAAAAGAGAGATTACAGAGTTTGTATCAAAATGTTTGATCTGTCAGTAAGTTAAAGTCGAACATCAGGTACCTTCTTGTTTGTTAAAACCTGTGATGATTCCTGAGTGGAAATAGGAACATGTTTGTAACACCCCTAACCCATATCCGTCACAGGAATAGGGTTACGGAGCATTACCATAAAACATAACTTATATCATTCATTTTTAAACACGTAGCATAATCCATTCAAACACATGCATATCATCCCTTATTTGAGCCATCGAGGCTTGGAATCACTTCAAAAATGACTCGGGACTAAATTGGGAACATATGAAACCTTAAAAAATAAAAAGTTGGAAAAATTCACACTGTATAGATCACAAGACCGTGTGACTTACACAACTGAGACACACGCCCATGTCTTAGGCCGTGTAACATTTGAAATAGGGACATACAGCCGTGTCCCAGCTTGTGTCTGTGCCCGTGTAACTCTCTGACTTGGACCACACGGCCAAGCCACACGTCCATGTCCCAAGCCGTGTAACGTTCGAAATGCAACCATTAATACCTACAGGAGCACACGACCATGTGTCACACATGGTTGAGACACACGCCCGTGTCTTAGGCCATGTGGACTAGAAATATGCTTAATTCGAGCCATTTTTTTAACCCAATTCAAGCACACCCTTACAAGCCATTTGCACATATGACCAAGGTATCAAAACATACCAAAACATACATAATATGACCAATTCAAATGACCAAATTTCTTTCAACCAATATGCCATATATGGCACATCAAAAGCAAGCATTCAACTTAGCTACACATATGCATAATTGGTCACCTTGCTACCATTTTAAGACATACCATTTGAACTATTGTTCTCATGCATCTCAAACACATATACCTAAACTTATACATATTTGACAATAACTCATCCATATTTATATTTAGCTTAATTCCATACCAAGTTATACCATAATTGACCACATTGAACTACACCAACATATACCCAATTGGTCATTTTTTTATACAAACACACTTAACTAAATTCCATATTCAAGCATACCTTAATTAACCATATTAACACCAACAATCAAGATACCATAGGTACATTAACCGTAATGACACTTATACATACCAAAACAATAACTAGATCATTTATACACAAATCCACCTATACATGCCATTATGACATTTATCAAGACATCAGAATCTACCAATATAATCGTTGGATAGTGTGATAGATCTCTGACGAGTTTCCAAACCGACCGAGCTTCCGATAATCTACAAAGTAAGAGGAAGATCACTACATAAGCTGTAACACCCCCTACCTGTATCCGTCACAGGAATAAGGTATGATGCATTACCGGAGTTTACAGAACCATTTTTCATTAAACGAGTTAATTTACTGTTCATATTCTGAACGTAATTATAATGCCCCTCTGTTGGGCTCTCGAAGCCCAAAACATACATTAGAAATGATTAGGGACTAAATCGGGATCATAGGGAATTTTTTGCATAATCCAAAATTTTTTTCTCTATTACAAGGGTCACACGCCGATGTGCTATAGGGACACACCCGTGTGGTTCAGGCCGTGTGACCAACACACCCATGTGACTTACCTCGCTCCAGGCCATGTAGCTTCACACGCTCGTGTCCCTAGGCCGTGTAACTCTCTGACTTACAACTCATGAACAAATTGATCTCACACAGCCAAGGCACACGCCCGTGTTGCTAGGCCATATGGTTAATTTTTATTTTCGAATTAGGTACAGGATTCACACGGCCGTACCACACGCCCGTGTATCCAAGCTGTGTACCTCACAGGGGCAAGGCACACGCTCGTGTGGGAGCCTGTGTGCTCGATCCTAGGCATTCTATTTTGCAGTTTCTGGATACAAGGGACACACGACCTTGACACATGCCTATGTACTAAACCGTTTGTCACACACAACGTAGACACACGCCCGTGTGTCTACCTGTGTGGACAAAAACAAGGCTATATCCAATCCTCATTTCTCACCCAATTGGTCTTTTACTTACATCAACATTTAAATATGTTCAAGATTCAATTTATATGGTTAAATATCTAAATTTATCAATCAACTATTAATATATATATATATAGACATATTCATAAATTTTTATAGCATTCTTAACCTTCATCTTCATCCCTTTACGTATACCATCTCATCATTTGTTCATTTTAAACCCATATCAAACATGATAAAATCCTAATTATATGTAACTCAAAACTTACTAAATACAAGCCATACCAATGGCTAGTTACAGTTAGATCATTTATAAGCCAACATTAACTAATTAACCTATACATGCCATTATAACCATAGTTCATTTACCATACATACCAAAATAGGCCGATGGATAGTGTGAGTGATCTCCGTCGAGCTTCCTAACCAACGAGCTTCTGAAAACTCACTCATTTAAATTTAATATAAACATACAAGGCATATTCAATCATCTTGATCACGAGCCCTAACACATAACCTCATCACCCTTGTTAGTCGTACACTTCATATAAATACCAAGAAACATATATGGGTTCAATTCTCATTAAATTTCTCATATATATATATATATATATATATATACAATTTCATATTATGTAATCATATAACATATAGCAACCATACCTCTGTATTTTAAATACATTTTCATAACAACTTGTCTTGATTTCATACTATTTTATATTTGAGATTTACTCATCAAAGTATTTGAAATATCATCTTTATGTAAATGGTACACATGAGGTACATAATTCCATAATTATGAATGAACATATTTATCAAACATATTCCATGTTCATATATCACAGTCTCATGTCTCCATATATCAATAATCATCATGTTCTTGTATTTCAGATAAATACTTATAACCATACATAAGTATGCAATTCGCTATTTCTTTCTATCAATCACAATTTCAAATGAAAAATTCTTGTGAATACGCTCACCAATTTCATAATTCCATGTATTTACCGTTTTCCATATTTATCCTGTTGAATTCCTCGAAATTTCGATGGATTTCCTGTAGTACACTCATGGTGTACAATCTCATTAACTGTCAATTCGTACACATACATACATAAGTCCTTTTCAAAGAGCACACTCCCGCGAACCTCATTTCTTACAGTAGGATTACCAGTCCAGGCTAAATCCACTGTAAGAGAGCACACTCCAACGAACTTCATTTCTTATAGCGAGATTACCAATCTAGGCTAAATCCCCTGTAACATATGCTCAAAGAGTATTGTCGGGATTACCAGTCCAGGCTAAATCCCCTACAATGACAAATACTCTATAGAGCTTTGTCTGGATTACCAGTCCAGGCTAAATCCAGACTCACATTTACTTTCGATTACCCGTCCGAGCTAAATTCATTTCACACATATTCTTCGGGAGGGCTTATATTAGGATCACCCGTCCAGGCTAGATCCTTTTCACGCATATTTTTCAGGAGGGCTTGTATTAGTGATAAACCATAATTTACACATATTTAACCCTATGCTTGGCTTAATTTTGGATGAATTTTCATTAGATTTGATGAATTCGATGCTCCTAATCCCTTAATTTCATGTTTTATACTTAGGAGAGCTTAGGGAGTCGAAAAGATCGAGAAACGGGCCAAAATGGGACAAAATAGGCCTACATCAAAAATCACATGGCCTGGACTATCGTCCACGGGCAGATCACACGGTCGTGTGTGGCGAGCAGAATTGAGCACGGCCGAAGTAGTCCACCACGAGCGTGTCCCTGCCGACCCTAGGTTTAATTCTATTTGAAAAAAGGCTACTTGTGGGCCAAGAAAGGAATTCCAAAACCTATATAAACACCCTAGGGGGCAACCTAAAAGAGGACATCGAGTATACGCCGAGTAGAAGGTAGAAAATACTCCAAGACAGCCGTCGAGAATAGCTTAGGAGAAAGATCTCCATCAAGACTAAAGATCTCCCATCAAGTTCTTTAGAAGTTTCTGGGTTTTCTTATGTTTTTTTGTTTTCCCTATTTTAAGATGTTTCGCTCTATCAGTATGAACTAAATTCCCTAAATACCTAAGGGGATGAAACCTAAGATAGATCTTATTATTATTTGATTTATAAGATAAATACTTGTTCTTATTCTTAATTGTGAGTTTTTATTCTTGTTTTGATAATTTAGGTTATTGATTCAAGTCTAATGTGCTTATTCAATGGAGCAAAAGTCCCTGTTTAAGTGTAGATCAACACAATTAAGCAGAGTTGTTTGCAACACTAGAAATAGAGTGACATAAATCTACCAGATTAGAGTCAAATCTAATAGGGGAATCCATAGATCGAGTTAATGCGACAATAGGGGTTTTAGTTAGAAAGAGATTTCAATTAATAAACCTAGAGTCAGTTGTTTTTAGTCTTGAAAGAGATATTAACATAAATCAGGGATTTCTACGGATTAAGTCAAGTGAATAAATAGTATGAATCAAAAGTAATAAGTGAAGTCTAGGTGGATTCTTCCTTAGGCATTGTCGTTATCATATAAGTTGTCTAAAAGTATTTTCTTAATTCTTTCTTTCTCGTATTTTTTTTTAATTAGTTTTAGTTTAAAAAGAAACCACTCCAATTCTTAGGCTAAATAATAGAAAGATAGTAATTACTAGTACTCTTGGTCCTTGTGGATACGATATTACCGGTCTTACCATAACTATACTATTGAATGATAGGTACGCTTGCCTTTATTGTGATGATAGTTAGTTTTAGATCACATCAATCAGGATCACCCGTCCGGGCTAGATCCTTTTTACCGTCAAATCCTTTTCAGTGACCCATCGAATACCATTCCATTCAACCGGGATTTATTTCCCTTTTTATTGAATATTATCAACATTTCATCAATAATCATACATTGACATTCAAATCACATTTTCATCACATAAACATACTTTTCAAACATTTAAGAATACAATTCAAGTTACACAAACTTACAATTCGATTTTTATACCATAACGATAATCTTAATTTCATAATAAATATTTGAAATAAAACATTATATCATTTCTAATTCAACGTTTATTGATTATAATCAGGCAAGTGATCAATTTACACACAAGTCATTCATATATTTTTCTCCTCCTCCCCTCCATTCCACATCATTAATGTATATATCACACTTATAAGTAACATTATCTATAATTTCACTATTTACTTATATGTATATTCAAAGTTGTCCATCCGTGTCATAGTCACTAAATTATTTTTATCTTGAGTTACAGAACTCCAAATTAAGATCTTCTTCATGTTTTTGAAACTAGATACATATATCCTTCTACCATAAAAATTTCAAAATTTATAGTTTAGTCAATTACTATAGTAAAATCTTCAAATTTATCCTTGTTCTGTTGTTTGAAAGATTTGACCTTTGCTTACTAAAAATTAATTATCTCTTAACACAGAATTTGGATGATATTCCGTTTGATTCTCTTGAAAATAGACTCATTAAGAATTTAAAAATATAAATTTAAGCCCATAATTATTTTTCTCCAATTTTTTATGATTTTCCAAAGTCAGAATAGGGGAACCCTAAATTATTCTGACCTTATCTCACAAAATTTATTATATCTCATGATTTACAATTTCATTGCTTACATTGTTTCTTCTATGAGAAACTAGACTTAATAAGCTTTAATTTAATATTTTATTCATTCTTTAATTTTATTCCAACAATTTTTGGTGATTTTTCAAAGTTAGACTACTACTGCTGTCCAAAACTGTTTTAGTGCAAATTTTTTTTACCAATTTTCCCCTATACTTTTAATACATGACAATTTCGTCAATAGGCTCGGAAAATGAAATTCTTGCAATTTAATCCTTATTTCAAGCCTAATTATTCTCATACATACCAATTACAGCCCATGAATTCCATGAAATTTTAGAATTTTCCATAAATTTAACACTTTTCAATTTAACCCCTAAAACATGTTTTCATCCAAAATTCTTTAATAAAACACCTTTAAACATCCATTAACATCTCAATCTCATCATCAAATAACAAAAATCATATGAACTTATCAATGGTAACTTCCAAAATTTTCAACAAAATCAAAAACTAATAGAATACTAAGTTGGACCTAATTGTAAAAGTCCAAAAATATAAAAATTTCAAGGAAAAAGCAAGAATTGAACTTACTTGAAGCTAAAATATGAAATACAAGCTCAAAACCCTCTTCTATGGCTATTTTTGACAGAAAGTTGAAGAAGAAATGGTCTAGAAATCATTAAAATCAACTTTGGCCATGCAACTTTTGTTAAAATTCTAATTTTGTCCTTTTCACATAAAAATCTTTGATTTTTTTCACGCTATGCCACCTCAGCCATTTTAAAATGGTCCATTTTCCCTTTTAGTCCTTCTTTATTTAATGGTTAAGCTATTTAATCACTTTAGCAAGTTTTGCACCTATTTAATTTAGTCCTTTTTATCTAATTGACTACCGAAACATTAAAATTTTCTAACGAAAGTTTAATACTACCTTATTGACACTCCGTAAATATTCATAAAAATATTTATGGCTCAGTTTATAACACCGAGATCTCAATACCTCTTTTTCTCAATTTCTTAACCAAATAAATCTTTATAAAACACAATTTACTATTTCAAAAATCTTTTAAAAGCTACATTTGGCTCGTAAATATTAAATAATATAATTTATGAGTTCATTTGCCGGATTTGGTGGTCTCGAACCACTATTTCCTACATCACTGAAATTTGGGCTATTACATAAGCAATGAATGCTTAGTACGTTCATATGAACTTGAAACATAACTTATCACTTCAGTACTATCATACATAAATTAAACATGATTCAACACCAATACTTTAAACTTAGTATAAACCTATTGAACACCATTCAACTCACAATTGAGTATATTTATAAACATTACATACACCTTTCATTCAGAACATAATAAGGTCTCATAGGTTGACTTACATAATTATCAACATTTCCTTAAAACGATGAACTATTTCATCTACTTACTTACCATTCCATTTACTTAACATAAACTTAATTACATGATTAACTCACAAACTAGTATTTTTATTCATGACATAAGTAAATTCACATATGGCATAAGTAAATTTCTTCCTTACAAGTAAGTCTTTTAACTCAACAATCCTTTCTTTTCATTACATTACATCTCAACTATGAACTTATCATTTCATTACCTATTCTCACACATTTCATTTGCATAACATACAAGGCATAAACATAATATTAACCATAGCCACAAGCTAATGCATTTAAGCATAACTCTTTTAGAATCAACTACACAATAAACCACTTCATGAGAAATTACATACTTTGATCCTTACCAATCTTTCATGCACATAAGCATTTTTCCATTTGGTCACTTACCATTTCAATGCATTTCTTTAAAACCAAATAATACAATCCAACCAATAGTTTGGCACAAGCCTAAGCATCATCAACAATACATATTAATGCATCAATTCATAATTTACTTGAATAACATAAGTCATTAAACATGAATAACCTCACTTGAAATCTTCAATTCCATGAACATAGTCATACTTTCATTTAACATTTCCTTTTCATTCTTTTTCATAGTTTTCATAATATAAGTCATTTGAATACTTACCGTTCCTTCCCTTTTCATGCCCGTTGAATCAAATGAAATAACATTGAATATTAGGCAAACACTCAAGTAACCATTTAATTCTTTAAACACACTACAACATTACAATTTAATGTATTTATAAGATTATATAATTACACCAAGGCGTTAACATAAATTATCAGGCTATACTAGTCAAACATTCAACTCACATTCATACTTGTGATACATAACTCTCTTGAAATTTGTTACCTAAATATCAAATGATCGGAGTGTGCCATGGTGTCTTTCAACCATGGTCTTATTCATTTTCCGTCGTGTTGCCATAGTGTCTTTCAACCATGGTCTTATTCGTTAGATTCATGTTGCCATAGCGTCTTTCAACTATGGTCTTAATAGAATCATGATGCCATAATGTATTTTATTCATGGTCTTACTCGTTAGAATCGTGATGCCATAACATCTATTAGTCATGGTCTTACTCGTTAGAATCGTGATGTCATAACGTCTTTCAGTCATGGTCTTACTTGTTTCTGGTATGGTGCCATAGCGTCTTTCAACTATGGCCTTAATCATTTTCCTTCAAGCCAATCAACTCAATTTATATATAACCAATTAGATATTAAAATATCAAAACCACAATTAATTGATTTAATCAAGTTACGAGCTTACTTGGCTAAACTGTAGAAATGTCAAAGTATAGAGCCTTCTTGGCAATTTTCCATTCTCCTCAATTTTCCACTCAATCTTAATCTAAATTAATAATTTCATTCAATTTATTAATTTAGATAGTAAAACAATTTATTTTATACAATTTATTCATTTTTTACATTTTTACAAAATAACCCCTAATTTTTTACTTTTATTCACTTTAGTCCCTATGTCCTAATCATGCAAATAAACCAAATTTATTGAAAATTCATGTCAGCAGAATGTTCATAGCTTCCAATATAGCTCATTGATAAACCATGATATGAACATATTTTAATCCCACATTTAGCATACTTTTGGATGATTTAAGCCTTGAATTGTGTAATTTGGTGCTCTTAATCCTTTGTTTTCATGTTTTATACACAGAAGAGCACCGGATGATGAAAAGAACAAGAAAAGGGCCCAAAACAGAGTAAATGGCCCATAACACGAAATCAACACGGCCTGGGCCCAAGACCACACTCCCGTGCCTCATCAACAAACTCGAGCACGGCCTGGCCACGATTCACACGAGCGTGTGCCATGGGCGTGTCCCTGACATGAGAAAGAAGAGTTTCAATCGGATTAGGATACTTAGAGGCAAAGAAAGCCATTCCAAAAGCCTATATAAACACCATAGAGGCTAGCCTTCAGGGGGCGTCCAGCTAGGCCAAGGAGCCGAGCCAGAGAGGCCAGAATTGTGGAATTTACTCAAAGAAAGCCAGATGATTCATCTCAAGAAGCCGGAGTCATACTCAAGACGGAGGATCCCTCTTCAATTCCTTCAGGGGGTTTTAGAGTTTTCTTATGTTTTGTTTTATCTTTTCTTTTGAGATGTATTCTTTTATGATTATGAACTAAACCCTCAGATACCTGAGGGGGATGAAACCTAGATGAATAATGTTATCGTTTGCTGAACTACATGATAAATACTTGATTTGTTCTTAACTATATGTTCTTAATTCTTGTGTTGATATTTCCGGGATATTGATTCAAGTACTAATGTGCTTAGGTAGAGGAGGAATAAACCCTGCCTAAGAGTAGATCCAGCATAGTTGAGTGGAGTTGCTCGCGCGCCTAGAGATAGGGTGACGAAAATCTGCCGGATTAGGGTCAAACCTAATATGGGAGTCCATAGATCGAGTTAATGCAATTCTAGGGGTTTAAATTGGAAAGAGATTTCAATTAATCAACCTAGGGTTAGACGTTAGTTGCCTCGAGAGAGGGATTAATATACATTAAGGAATCCTACGGATCAAGTCAAGTGAATAAATCGTCTGGTTCAGAGTTAGATAACAAGTGAAGTCTAAGTGGATTCTTCCTCGGGTATTGTCTTAATCAATTGGTTTTTCCCAAAGTTATTTTCCCCAATTCATTCTCTTTGTCTTTGCACCTTTAGTTTAGTTGTTAGTTAATTTTAGATTAGATAAAAACTCCTTTAATTTTTAGGCTAAATAATAAAAAAAAAGTTAGTATTAGTACTTTTGGTTCCTTTGGGTTCGACAATCCGGTCTTGCCGCTAAGCTATACTACTGTTCGATAGGTGCACTTGCCTCAAGTCATTGTCACAGTTAGTTTCTAGGCTCGATCATTCTTTTTATGAATTTCTAAGACTCTGACACACGATCAAGTTTTTGGCGCCGTTGCCGGGGAATTGAAATATTAAGAACGCTTAATTTTTATTACTTTAGCCATATTATATTTATTTTAATTTTTTCTTTTCTTCTGGCAGGTACCTCTAGTTTATGACTAGAAGGAACCCGACAGGACCCCTGATTTACGACAGTGATATTGAAGGTACTGTTCGCAGAAATCGTAGAGAAATAAGGTGAAGCTTAAATTACATAGACGAAGAGCAAGAAATCGAAGCTAATACCACCGAAGAGATGGCTGAGAATAATCTGCCACCTCCAGAGATGGCCGAACATCATGCTCCTCAAACTATGCATGATTATGCTGAACCTAATTTAACAGGAACTGAGTCAAGTATTGTTCGACCTACTATTGCTGCAAATAATTTTGAACTGAAACCTAACACTATACAGATGATACAACAGTTTGTTCAATTTGATGGTTTGCAGGATGAGAATCCTAACACACACTTAGTGAATTTTCTAGAATTCTATGATACCTTCAAAATAAATGTGTTTCTGATAATCATCCGTCTTCGGTTATTTCCCTTTTATTTGAGAAATAAAGCTAAATAGTGGTTGCATTCTCTTCCACGAGGATCAATCACTACATGGGATCAAATGACCGAAAAATTTCTGTTAAAATATTTTTCGCTAGCCAAAACGGCCAAGTTGAGGAATGATATCTCTTCTTTTGTGCAGATGGATTTAGAGACACTTTACGATTCATGGGAGAGATACAAAGATCTATTGAGAAGGTGCCCACATCATGGATTACCCTTGTGGCTACAGGTCCAAACTTTTTACAACAGTGTGAACCCTTCAACTAGACAATTGCTTGATTCAACCGCCGACGGAACCCAGAATAATAAAACACCTGAGGCTGCTTACGAATTTATAGAGGAGATGTCACTAAATAACTATCAGTGGCAAGTTACAAGGACAAAGCCAACAAAAGCAAGCAGTGTTTTCAACCTCGATGCAGTATCCATGCTATCAAATCAGGTAGAAACGTTAAATAAAAAGGTTGATGGTTTATGTGGTTCTTTGCATGTACATCCAGTTATGCAGTGCGATACGAATGGAAGAGGGATGAACAACACAGAATATCCACCTTACAACCCGAGTGCAGAGAACGAACAAATGAACTATATGGGTAACAATTACAAATCTCAAAATAACCCTTATAGTAATACTTACAATCCAGTTTGGAGGAACCACCCCAATTTTTCATGGGGCGGTCAAGGAAATCAGAGACAACAACCCCCTCAAAACTTCCAACAACAGCCCCACCCACATGAAAAGAAGCCGAACCTTGAGGAGATGCTGACGAAATTCATCAGAGTGACAGAAACTCATCTTCAAAACACCGAAACAACACTTAAAAATCAACAAGCATCCATTAAAGGGATCGAGAACCAGTTAGGGCAACTCGCTAAGCTGATCTCTGAGCGACCACAAGGTAGCTTGCCAAGCAACATTGAAACTAACCCAAAGGAGCAACTTCAAGCCATAACAGCTCAGGATAGTGTAGGGTTAGATGAGCCTAAATTAAGCCAAGAAAATGTGGTAGAGAAAGGTAATATCGAGGTAAGTCATGAGAAGCTAAAACCAGTAATTAAATAATACCAACCTCGTATACCATATCCCAATGCGATAACGAAAGACGACACAGATGAAAAATTCGGTAAGTTTCTTAAACTTTTAAAAAAATTACATATTAACTTACTGTTTCTTGAATCTCTTTCACAGATGCCAGATTCAAGGAAATTTTTAAAAGAGCTTTTAACAAACAAACGGAAGTTAGACGAGGAATCGCATGTGGAACTAAACGCAGTGTGCTCAACAATGTTGCAAAATAAACTACCACAGAAACTAAAAGATCCAGGGAGTTTTACAATTCCATGCTTAATTGGTAGTTTATCTATTGATAATGCATTGGCTGATTTAGGGGCAAGCATAAATGTTATGCCTTATAAAATGTTTAAACAACTAGGTCTAGGGAAACCCAAACAAACTAGGATGAGCATTCAATTAGCTAATAAAACCATTAGGATTCCTAGGGGTATAATTGAAGATGTGCTAGTGAAAATTGATAAATTCGTATTCCCAGCAGAGTTTGTCGTTTTAGACATGGATGAGGATAATAGTATCCCCTTAATTCTAGGAAGGCCCTTTTTAGCAACTGCCAGACTAAACTTGATGTTAGCGCAGGTGAACTCATACTTTGTGTAGGTGAGGAATCAATCAGTCTTCAAGCTCTCGACTCAGCTAGGACATCGAGTAATCAAGGTTAGAACATAAATTCTATTAATAACCATTCGGCTAAACCTTCTTTTCAGGAAGCACCACGAAACTACACAACTGAGCCAGATCCTATACCTCATGCCAATAAGGAAATAACCCATGAGGAACGAAGGCTTCAGATCGATGAACTAGACGAGTGGAAGACACACTTCACAGAGAAATTAAGAATACACAAAGAAGAACCAACGCCATTCCAAGGGACAAAAAAATTCAAAATCGGAGATCAGGTACTGTTAGATAAAGCAGACCCTCGAATACCTCCCCCTGACCTCAATACAAATAAAGAAATCTCTTTTAGGGTACTCAATGTTTTCCCATACGGAACAGTCGAGGTAAGTAATCCTACATTCGGTACCTTTAAAGTAAACAATACTCGACTTAAGCTTTACCATGATACTAAAACTGATAGCATGAGAGAGGATGTTCAACTCTTCAAACCACCCTGATTATGCGAATGAGAGGTAAGTCTAGCTTAAGATTATAAACGAGCGCTTCTCGGGAGGCAACCCGAGTACTAACCCTATTAATTTTTACATTTTTTATTCTTTCTTTTATTTTTCCTTTTTAGCACCTAACTATAAACTAACCAAGTGCAGATTTCCACACCACACGGCCTTACAGACGACCGCGGCCGTAGTCGCGTGGATACTATGGATGTACGTACTGACATGACAGAGATAGTACGACACAGGATGAAAAATATCTTCAAGCCACGGACTCCAATCAAACACCACGGTCGTGCGAGGCGACCGTGGCCGACATTGTTTTACCAACCACAGGCGTGGCGACCTGCACATGGGCGTGGGAGAAACGAACAAAGCATAACACGGCCGTGTGACATGACTGTGCGACTCGACACACCCATGGTACACGGGCGTGGGGATGTACCAGATATCAAAAATCTATTTAACCCACCCCCTCCCTCTTTTCACCTACCCCGTTCTTCAGATCTTCCCCCCTTCCATATTTTTCTTCCTTAGCCCTTAGCTAAACTCTTGATCTCTACAATAGCCATGTCGAAGAAGCGGAAAGATTCAAGCACAGTCTCCCTGTGGGAGACCGATCTACATAAGTTCATGCCGGCCGCTTCATCCACTCGAAATCCAAGGGTCTTTGAGGCCATTTAACTTTTATTTTTCTTTTTTCGTTTTCTTTATTTTCCTTATCTTTACTTCTCTTCTACTAAATTTAGTTTATCTCATTTTAGTTTCTTGGTTTTAGGTTCTAAAGGCTGCTAGGGAATCACACCTCGGCCACAACCACCACCCCACCACAGCCTTAGGAATCACACCCACCTCGCGAACCATCCAACAATAAGGACTTTTCAGTCCATTCATCATTTCTTTTAGTTTTATTTCAATTTTTATACTATTTCTCTTTATATTTCTTGTCTTTAAATACATAATTAGTTTATTTTAAATGTGTCTTAATATTTCCTGGCTATTTCTTCACGAGCTTCCCAATTTCTTCACCTAGCACAGAGCTCGGTAGCAGCCACCACATCACGGGACTCCCAACTCAAGGAAACCATCCAAATTCAGGAAGTTTCTCCTCTCCCTTTCTATTAAATTTCATATATGTCTTTGTACATTGAGGGCAATGTACATCTTAAGTGTGGGGGGTGAATATCTATTTTAAGAAATTGCCTAACTTTTTGTATTATTCTCAAATCCCTGAATTAGGCCATGAATTATGCCTTGTTCTTAAGTAATCTTCTCATATTATGATTAGAACAAAATTTCTTTCGAATCCATGATTTTATTTGATATGTTTTGGATTAAATCATTGATAATTGTGCAGTGATGATTTAAATTTTAGGATACTAGAGAATCAAGCATGATGAGTCTATTTTCAAAAATTAAAATTTTGTTAGGTTGTCTACCTGAATCTAATTATTACCTTGAAGTTTGAAATTTACAAGATTGATATCAAAAACCCATAATTCTTGTGAGATTTTGAGCCTTTTAAAGCATACATTCTTTCGTGCTCACTTTTTATTATGAGTGTATCAACATTGATTTGCTATTCTAGAACTTGCTTCAATTATACATGTCGAGACCACACCTTTGATTTGATATACAGAGATGATAAAGGCACCTAGGATTTAACCCACTCACTCCACTAAAAGCCTACCTAGTGAACCCCCTTTGATCCTAACAACCCTTTTTATTGACTCACCAGCTAATATTAAACCAAAACCCTTTGTATTTGTTATCACCATTCCTTTTGACTACCCTTATATCGAGATTTGAATTGATCAGTTTCCTAATTATTTTATTCCAGTAGTTGTATTCATCCGTTATTTCTTGATTTGCTCTTAAAAAAATGAAGTATATTCATTATTAGTTCTACTAAGTGAGCTTACATGTTTAAATTTCAAATCTTGAAGAAAAAGCTCGTATTATTAGTTTTCAATTGATGTAATTATTCATGATTAGTTCATTTTTCTAGTTAGGTAAATTTTCAATTCAATCTCGATCCTAACCTTCCAATTTAGCCTTTATCCACACTTTTTAACCTAAGCCCCGTTACAACCTTTTTTAAAGACCTTTTGACCTATGTATCATCTTATTTTACAGTGGTGGAGATTTGATTTTTAGGCAAGCTTATGGGATTAACTTTTCATGTTCGACTTTTGAGTGCTTAATTTTGAACCTTAAACACTTTGAGTGATTTGAGTGAATCTTTAGTGAGGATGTCAACTCTTGTCAATTCCGAATCAGAGGTAATTATTTAGGTAAAGGGAAACGCCTATGTTTTCGTGCTATAAATGTATGACTTTGATTGTTTGAATCTTAAGGACCCTTTGAGTTAAATTATCAATGTCTGAATTATCTTTGAATTATGATGAAATGTTATTGATGAATATTGTGAATCAAGGAAGTTCATTTTAATTGTGAGTTGAGAATTTTGCTTGAGGACAAGCAAATGCTTAAGTGTGGGGGTATTTCATAAACCGTGATATGAACATATTTTAATCCCACATTTAGCATACTTTTGGATGATTTAAGCCTTGAATTGTGTAATTTGGTGCTCTTAATCCTTTGTTTTCATGTTTTATACTCAAAAGAGCACCGGATGATGAAAAGAACGAGAAACGGGCCCAAAATGGAGTAAATGGGCCATAACACGAAATCAACACGGCCTGGGCCCAAGACCACACTGCCGTGCCTCATCAACAAACTCGAACACAGCCTGGCCACGATTCACACGGGTGTGTACCATGGGCGTGTCCCTGATGTGAGAAAGAAGAGTTTCAGTCGGATTAGGGTACTTAGAAGCAAAGAAGGCCATTCCAAAAGCCTATATAAACACCCTAGACGCCAACCTTCAGGGAGCGTCCAGCTAGACCAAGGAGCCGAGCCAGAGAGGCCAGAATTGTGGAATTTATTCGAAGAAAGCCAAATGATTCATCTCAAGAAGCCGGAGTCATACTCAAGACGGAGGATCCCTCTTCAATTCCTTCAGGGGGTTTTAGGGTTTTCTTATGTTTTGTTTTATCTTTTCTTCTGAGATGTATTCTTTTATGATTATGAACTAAACCCTCAGATACTTGAGGGGGATGAAACCTAGATGAATCTTGTTATCGTTTGCTGAACTACTTCATAAATACTTGATTTATTCTTAACTATGTGTTCTTAATTCTTGTGTTGATATTTCCAGGATATTGATTCAAGTACTAATGTGCTTAGGTAGAGGAGGAATAGACCTTGCCTAAGAGTAGATCTAGCATAGCTGAGCGGAGTTGCTCGCACCCCTAGAGATAGGGTGACGAAAATCTGTCGGATTAGGGTCAAACCTAATATGGGAGTCCATAGATCGAGTTAATGCAATTCTAAGGGTTTTAATTAGAAAGAGATTTCAATTAATCAACCTAGGGTTAGACGTTAGTTACCTCGAGAGAGGGATTAATATACATTAGGGAATCCTACGGATCAAGTCAAGTGAATAAATCGTCTGGTTCAGAGTTAGATAACAAGTGAAGTCTAGGTGGATTCTTCCTCGGGTATTGTCTTAATCAATTGGTTTTTCCCAAAGTTATTTTCCCCAATTCATTCTCTTTGTCTTTGCATTTTTAGCTTAGTTGTTAGTTAATTTTAGATTAGATAAAAATTCCTTTAATTCTTAGGCTAAATAATAAAAAGAAAGTTACTATTAGTACTTTTGGTTCCTTTGGGTTCGACATTCCGGTCTTGCCGCTAAGCTATACTACTTCGATAGGTGCACTTCCCTCAAGTCGTTGTCACAGTTAGTTTCTAGGCTCGATCATTCTTTTTATAAATTTCTAAGACTCTGACACACGATCACTCATATTTGCAACAATTCTATATCAAGTCTTTGTATTTTTACTATTTCAATAATTTAATCCTTAATTGTTAAATTCATCAAAAATCACTTACCAAAATACTTATAAATAAAAAATAATACTTTAAATTCATCATTTAACATCTAAAATCACAAAGATTCATCAATGGAAACATTCAAAATCTTTAATAGTTTCAAAAAAAAAGGTACGGGCTAACTGGACCTAGTTGCAACGATCTCAAAAACATAAATATTACGAGAAACGGGTATCAAAACCATACCATGCAAGAAGAAATTCCTAAACAAATCTCTCCCCCTTAAAAAAAGGAGCATTCATCCATTCAAGAAGAAATTACAAAAGATGATAACATTTATTTGGTTTATTTTAGGTTTAATTTACCTATTTACCATATTACCCTTTAAAAATCATCATAATTTCATTAATTCCTTACCCAAAAATATCCACTAACCCGTTAAATGGTCAATTTACTAGTAAAGTCCATATACTTTCATTTTCATAGCCATTTGAGCCCTTTAACTAATAGAACTCAACTTTTACACTTTTTATAATTTAGTCATTTTCATTTAATTAACCATTTAAACGTTAAAATTTCTTAACGAAAATTTACTACAACCTTAATAATGTTCTGTAAATATTTATAAAAATTTTTATGGTTCGATTTATAAAAACAAGGTGTCAATACCTCTTTTTCTAAAATCACTTAGGGTCATACCACTTGAATCTAATTGTTCTTCCTTTTAACACAAATCATTAATTCAAATTTTATCAATACACCATATAATATTTGTAAATAATAAATAATAATATTTACGGACTCACACGTCAAATTTGTGGCCCCGAAACCACTGTTTTGACATTTCAGAGAAATGGGCTATTACAATGCTATGATGGATTTTGTATTGGGATCGCCTCTATCTCCGAGAAAGAAATATGTTGTGTCGTAACCATTTTTTGAGAAAACGGAAATCGAACTTGGGTTTGGGAAATGAATAAAACGGGAGTCGCCACCGACCTTTTATTAGGTGTGATCAGATCACCTTTGTTTTAATAAAACATTTTGATTTACTAAAACAAATGTTTTTGGTCTACGGTCATTTGAGAAAATAGGTTCAGGAGCCGGTTACGTGCGAGGAAGGATTAGCACCCTCGCAACGCCCAAAATCGGTACCAAATTGATTAATCAATGTCCTAATGTCGCAAAGCTTGAAAAAGATTTTGAAATTTTATTCTATTTTTTTGTGATTTTTATTTTTAAAACAACTTGATCGAACAATGATGTTCCCTTATTCCGAAGGAATAGAATTTCACATCCAGCACGATTGGACGCGATAATCTAAATCCTTGAATCCAAGGTCGTCTCTGAAATTCTCCAAGTAACCATTCTTGAAATTTTGGAAAGGGTATTTGCTCATTGGGTCATACGAAAGACAAACGCACCCAGCACGATTGGGCACGATCCTTTCAAACTTCCAAATGCACAAATATCACCTTATTTGAAAAGTTGAAAGGTTATCCATTTGTTCGGTCAAACAAAAAGTCACCCAGCACGATTGGGCATGAAGTTTTGAATTCCCAAATTCATGAATTATCTTCGTGAAACCCCCTTTTTTTATGAATAAAAAATGAGAAAATGTCGGAATACATTTCAAAGTCACCAATCTACATGAAATGATGCAAACAAGAAATAACAAAACATAATAAAGTGTGCAGAAGCAAAGACAAAATTAAGGAGATAAGGTACAATAATGAAAACAAAGAAATTCAAAACAAAAAAACGATATTAATAACAATGGACGTAATGATAATAATAATAATAACGATAATATAATGATAGACGTAATAATAAATGTGATAGTGATAACGAAATAAAAATAATACTGACACAAAATATGTACAATATACTAATATAATATAGTAATACTAATAATGAAGTCGGTATATACAAGTGATAATACAATAATAATAATAGTGAAAATAATAATATAGAAAATATGACAATAATAATGATAATAATAATAATAATAATAATAATAATAATAATAATAATAATAATAATATATAATATAATGGTATAATAATAATAAATAATATGAGATGTATATACACAAATAATAATATAAGTATAGTAGTAATAATAATAATAATCATAGTACTAATAATATTTAATGATAGTAATAATAATATGGAGTATGCACAATGGAATAATATATAAATATAATAAATATAATAACAATAATAGTAGGTATAGAATATGTACAAAATATATAAAGTATAGTAGAAATAATATGCATATATGTACAAAGTAATGATAAAAATATAGTCGTAATAATAATAGTGCACAACATATAAAATAATAATAATAATAATATTAATAAATAATAGAAAATATATACAACATACCAACATAAATATAGTAGTAATAATATATGATATCAATAATATAATAATAAAATAGTAATATAAAAATAGTAACATAGTAATGATGATAATAATAATAAGAAATATTATATAATACAAGAGCCATGTATACTGATAATAATAATGTATAACTACTAATAATTAATAATTCAGCGAGATTAATGGAAAGATGTAAATAATAAGAGGACTAAATCGAGAAATAAGAAAAACAACAGATCTAAATTAAAACAAAAAAAGAAATGGGGGCCTAAAAATAGAACGCGCGAAACCTTAAGGGTCCAAAATAGCGATAAACCCTTTTATTAAAACGGTGTTGGACGAAGGACCTAGTTTGAAGTCGTGGGAAATCGTCGGGTCAAAATTGAAAAGGGAAACTTTAATTGCAAATACGTGGAAAAGAGGAGGGCTTATTCGCAATGCGAGTAAAAGATGGGGGACTATATGGGAAATTGTCCCTGCAACCTATGCGCTGCGCTTTGCGCAGGACTAAATTGTAAACGGAGAAAACATGTTGGGGCAAATTTAAAAACATCGAAAACCTGATTGGAAAGGTAAAAATTGCGAGAGGACCAGGTGGGTAAATATCCCACTATGCAGAAACCACGCGGACCCTGGGTGAAGACGGTCGGGTCGCGTCGGGTTCCCCAAAACGACGCCGTTTTGGCGCCTGGAGGAACCCATTGAAACGGCAGCGTTTCAAATCTGCTATTAGTGCCGATTTTTCCCTTCTTTTTTCTTATTTCGGTTGCTGAAGTTCAAAAAGAAAGAGGGGATGCTCTTTCTGTGCGTTAGGGTTTCAAAACCCTTTTGGGGACCGCCGTTAATCGCCACGAACGGCCGCCGCGCATGACAAACGGCTTCTTCAGGTCAGTCTTCTCGTTTTTCTCTTATGTGTTTTTTTTTATCTATATATATTGAACAAAAGATTCGAACTAAAAACCAAAAAGAAGTAAAAATACCTTCGATTAATGTAGATCTAATTTCTTTTTTTGATTTCTGATTTTTTTTCTTGGATCTGTTTTTTTTTTCTATTGATTGCCGAAAAAAGAGAAAGAAAAAAAAAGCCCCTGTTACATTCTTTTTGAAGGCTTTATAGCCGAATAGAAAATAAACAAAAATCCCTAGTTTATTCGTTGTTTTTGGTTTGTTCGCTGTTTTCTTGTCTTGTTCTTGCAGGTGCGACAGTGGCCGAAAACAGGGAGATATGGGGCGACGATCGTGCGCGTGAATGCTGCAAGTTGCGGCCTAGTGGAGGGGCAGTTGTAGTGGACGAGCGGCGCAAGGGTTAGGGGTTAGGGTTTGGTTGGCTGAAAGTTTTTAGGGGAATGGGCTAGGGTTTGGTTGTAAATGGGTTAGGGATTTGGGCTTAGTATCTGGGTCTGATTTCATTTTAATTTGTAAATTGGGCCTTGAGCCTGGGTTTGTGAATGGACATTTAAAATTTTATGTTTTGGGCCCTGGTTAAAGACCCGGGCCAAATTGGTGATTACAGCTGCCCCTCTTTGCTCATGTCGTGAAACGATAATAGAGCAAAGACAAATAAAAAGAACCAATTTTGCCCGGTCTTGGCCAAGCCTTGACTTGTCGGTCCTCGTCTTCTTTAAACAGCTTCAAACTCCAATGTAACTCGTTGCTTTGATCCGCTTCACTGTTTCGTTATGTCTTCGGGGAGATAACATTTCCTATTCCAGTGCTTCTTCAAAAAGATGTGGCCTGTAGCTTCATTTTGCTCTTGCACAATCTTCTTTGTCCACTGGAACTTCTTTGTCAAATTTGCTCAAGGCGACTTCAGTCTTCCTTCTGTAAATACCTCCGCGTGTGCCCCGCGGCTCAACCGCACTCTCATGAGTTTTTTTTTTTTTTTTTTACCAACAGAGATTGGAAATTGAAAATACCTCGGCGGACAACTTGAGACTCAACTCACCTCTCTCTGATATGGGTTGACATTTGGAAAAGAAATTTAAAAGACACCTCAGGGTGTGACCCGAGGCTCAACTCACTTCCCTCTGATATGAGTGGATATTTTGAAAAGCAATTAAAAGACACCTTAGGGTGTGACCTGAGGCTCAACTCACTTCTCTCTGATATGAGTTGATATTTTGAAAGGAAATTAAAAGACACCTCAGGGAGTGACCCGAGGCTCAACTCACTTCTCTCTGATATGAGTTGATATTTTGAAAAGAAATTAAAAGACACCTCAGGGTGTGACCTGAGGCTCAACTCACTTCTCTCTGATATGAGTTGATATTTTGAAAGGAAATTAAAAGACCTCAGGGAGTGACCCGAGGCTCAACTCACTTCTCTCTGATATGAGTTGATATTTTGAAAAGAAATTAAAAGACACCTCAGGGTGTGACCTGAGGCTCAACTCACTTCTCTCTGATATGAGTTGATATTTTGAAAGGAAATTAAAAGACACCTCAGGGAGTGACCCGAGGCTCAACTCACTTCTCTCTGATATGAATTGATATTTGCAACTGGAATCTCAAAATATATCATCTGGTGGAACTCGGATGTCTTCTTTCTTCTTGGTTTGGCACAACCGTCGTTAAGACTCCTTGTTTTAATGGCGTACCTGTATGTGTCATGCGTGATGATGTCATGATATGCATGTGTTTGTCCTAAATGCCTACATGATTATGCCATGTGTCTTGGGCTTGTTTGTCATATATCTCTTCTTGTTACGGCTCTCATGATGGCCTGCACTCACTGCTTCGACTCTTGACCTTCCTCAGGCTTGATACCTGCCCTCGGGTTCCACAAGTAATTCGTGTCTCGTCTCTTTTTTTTTTTGCCCCCTGTTGAACTTCGTCCTTGCTTTGAAGCTCCCGTATCTACTCAATTCTCATCCAGGTAATGCTCCATATTCTTTTCGTTTAGAGTGTGTAATTTCACTATTTACCCTTAAAATGAAACATAAAATGCATGAAAATGGTAAAGTAGGCATGAAAGGTGTTCCTCGTATTTATTTCAAAAGCAGCAAGAAAATTGACAAGGAATGACTCGATTAAAAGAACATTATAAAAGGAAACAAGTTTAGTTGTAGTAAATGCTCTAAATATCCGACGTATGAACTTCTCCATGTTTCTTCATCCTGAATCTTTTCGAGCAAGATTTTTCGTGTAGAAGATTCTTAAGCTTCAGAGTCCGCTTCAATACTATGATCTCGCTGTTTGACTCTTTATTCAACCCATTCCTTTTCCGGACCAAATTTGCTTTGAAAGGTGTTCCTCGTATTTATTTCAAAAGCAGCAAGAAAATTGACAAGGAATGACTCGATTAAAAGAACATTATAAAAGGAAACAAGTTTAGTTGTAGTAAATGCTCTAAATATCCGACGTATGAACTTCTCCATGTTTCTTCATCCTGAATCTTTTCGAGCAAGATTTTTCGTGTAGAAGATTCTTAAGCTTCAGAGTCCGCTTCAATACTATGATCTCGCTGTTTGACTCTTTATTCAACCCATTCCTGCTTTTCCGGACCAAATTTGCTTCCTTAGGACGCCCTTTTGGGTCTTCATCCTAAGTCTTCTCTGTTTATCAGGATGCCCCTTTTTTTTTTTTTAGGCATAATATTTCTTCACGGCATCTGAGTTTACCGGATTTGGTAACTCCTTCCCATCCATTTCAGTGAGGATCAAAGCTCCTCCTGAGAAAGCTCTCTTTACGACGTATGGTCCTTCCCAATTCGGTGCCCATTTTCCTCAAAAGTCCTTTTGTATAGGGAGAATCTTCCTCAACACGAGTTCTCCTTCGCGAAATTCCCTTGGACGCACCTTCTTGTTATGGGCTGCGATCATCCTCCTTTGGTACATCTGTCCGTGACAAATTGCCTTCAAGCGTTTTTCTTTAATCAGATTCAGTTGGTCATATCGAGCCTGAACCCATTCAGATTCTTCTAGCTTTGATTCCATCAAGATTCGCAGGGAGGGGATTTCCACCTCAATGGGCAGCACAGCTTCCATTCCATAGACTAGAGAGAAAGGAGTTGCCCCTGTAGAGGTACGCACACGTGCGATATGCGTATAGAGCGAATGGTAGCTTCTCGTGCCAGTCTTTGTACGTCTCAGTCATCTTTCCAATGATCTTCTTGATATTCTTGTTAGCGGCCTCTACTGCACCGTTCATCTTTGGGCGATAGGGTGAGGAATTGTGATGCTTTATTCGAAATTGCTCGCACACTTCCTTCATCATTTTGTTGTTTAGATTCAAAGCATTATCTGAAATAATTCTTTCTGGCAAGCCATATCGGCATATGATCTCCTTTTTTAAGAATCTGCACACTGCTGTCCTTATCACATTAGCAAACGAGGCGGCTTCTACCCACTTTGTGAAGTAGTCTATGACTACAAAAATGAATCGATGTCCATTAGAAGCTTTCGGGGATATTGGTCCTATAACATCCATGCCCACAAGAAAAGGGCCACGGGGAAGTCTATGAAGGGGTGAAGGTGCTGCTGAATTTTATCGCCATAAAGTTGACATTTGTGACACTTTCGTGCGTAACTAATGCATCGCCTTCCATTGTCAACCAGTAATAACCGAGCCTCATAATTTGCCTGGCCATAGTGAAGCCATTGGCGTGCGTTCCACAAACTCCTTCATGGACCTCTTCGAGTATCTTTCTGGCTTCAACAGTATCCACATCTCAGGAGGACTTGATCTTTTCCTCTTTTGTACAGGATGTCCCTATCGAGAACGAATCCCGCTGCCAATTTCCTGATTGTTCTTTTGTCGTTCTCATTTGCTTGCTCGGGATATCTTTGATTCTTGACATATTCTAAGATGTCATGGAACCATGGTTGCCCGTCTGCCTCGTTGTCAATGCTAAAACAATGCGCGGGGGCCTCGTATATGCTCATCTGGAGAGGCATTATTTCTGTTTCCCGGTTTGCTTTGAACATTGAAGCTAAGGTGGCCAGGGCGTCAGCCAACTGGTTTTCCTCTCGTGGGAAATAATTAAAGGTCACCTCTTCGAATTCTTCAACCAGTTCTATAACGAGATTGCGATATTTAACCAACTTCGAGTCCCTTACTTCTCAATCTCCACGGGTTTGGTAAATCACCAATGCCGAGTCCCCGGAGACTGCCAAGACCTTAACGTTCTGCTCGATAGCTGCGCGAAGTCCCATGATGCAAGCCTCATATTCTGCTATGTTGTTGGTACAGAAGAAATTTAATCTGGCAGTAAAGGGGTAGTGGTACCCTTCGGGTGACACTAGGATTGCTCCAATTCCGTGCCCCAATGCATTTGATGCCCTATCGAAACTCATCTTCCATGATTTCTCTTTTGACGATTCACATTCTTCTTCCATAAGGCATATCAGGTCTTCGTCTGGGAAGTCAAATCTCAATGGCTCGTACTCCTCAGTTGTCCGAGTTGCTAAGAAATCAGCTATTGCGCTCCCTTTAATCGATTTCTGGCTTACGTATACGATGTCGTACTCTGATAGTAGGATTTGCCATCGTGCCATTCTTCCTGAGAGTGCAGGCGACTCCATCATGTACTTTATCGGGTCTAGCTTCGAAATTAGCCACGTCGTATGATACAGCACATATTGCCTAAGCCTCCGAGTTGCCCAGACCAGAGCACAATAGAATTTTTCGATTGTCGGATATCTTGTCTCACACTCCGTGAATTTTTTACTGAGATAATAGATCGCCTGTTCTCTTTTTCCAGACTCATCATGTTGCCCCAAGACGCAACCCATTGAGTTTTCGGACACAGTCAGATATAGTATTAGTGGCCTTCCGGGGGTTGGCGGTACTAGCACCGGAGAACTAGATAAATACTGCTTTATCTTGTCAAAAGCCTCTTGGCATTCCTTGTCCCATTCTCCAGAATTGTGTTTTCGAAGGAGTCTAAAAATTGGATCACACTGCTTGGTGAGTTGAGCAATGAACCGAGCAATGTAATTCAGCCTCCCTAGAAATCCTCTGACTTCCTTTTGTGTGCGCGGCGGCGGTAGTTCTTGTATGGCCTTTATCTTATCCGGATCAACCTCAATACCTTTCTTGCTGACGATGAATCCCAATAATTTTCCCGAGGTAGCCCCAAAGGTGCATTTGGCAGGGTTAAGCTTTAGTTGGAATTTTCTCAGTCTTTCGAACAGCTTCCGGAGGTTCTCGACATGCTCTCTTTCTCCTTGAGATTTGGCGATCATATCGTCGACATAGACTTCTATTTCCTTATGCATCATGTCGTGGAACAGTGTCACCATGGCTCTTTGATATGTTGCCCCGGCATTCTTTAAACCGAACGGCATCACTTTGTAGCAGAATGTCCCCCACATCGTCGTGAACGTAGTTTTCTCCATATCTTCGAGAGCCATCTTGATTTGGTTGTAGCCCGAAAATCCATCCATGAAGGAGAACAACGAATTCTTCGCCGTGTTATCTACCAACGTATCAATGTGCGGCAGCGAGAAATTATCTTTAGGGCTGGCTCGATTCAAATCACGGTAATCCACACACATTCGTACTTTGCCATCTTTCTTTGGTACTGGGACTATATTAGCTACCCATTCTGGATATCTAGAGACTTGCAGGAACCCAGCATCAAATTGTTTCTTTACTTCTTCCTTTATCCTTAAGAGCATTTCTGGCCTCATCCGCCTTAACTTCTGTTGGATAGGCTTGCATTCGGGTTTCAGTGGGAGTCTATGGACCGCTATATCTTCGTTCAAACCTGGCATATCTTGATACGACCATGCGAACACGTCTTTGTACTCATGAAGCAAGGTGATTAGATCATGTTTGGTGTCTTCAGATATGGAGGTCCCGACTTTTACCTCTTGCTTCTTTTCTTCACTTCCTAAATTCACTGTCTCGACCGATTCTTGATAGGGCAAAATCTGTTTATCCTCTTGTTCTACCATTTTCAGTAGGTCTGGGGAAGAGGCATAATCTTCGGCGTCTTCTTTAGCCTCAAATTCTCCTACACAAATAGCCTTCTCGAAGTCGATTTTAGGACTCGTAACAGGATTGTTCATGTCGTTGATATCCGAGCACTCCGGAGGGGATTTGGAAACTACAAGGAGATCCACAGCAGTCCAATTGTTCACAGTGAATCCTGGAGGACGAGGGCGTATCATTGAAGAGTTTCCAATCGCATTATTCCCTTCGCCAATGACATTTATGCTAAAGTCCTGTAGACCCTTTTCTACCCATGACACCATACTCCGTGGGTCCTCTTCTCCCGGGAATATAATTCCGGCCGAGGTAAATGTTTTCGACAAAGGCGGATATGTTATGGGTTCCCACTCTAATTCTCGACCTGTGACTCTTGCGATCCTTCTTTCTTGCTCCCTTTGCAATTGTTTCCTTCTTTGCTGCATGTCGGGCTTAAATCCTAAGCCGTATCGAGCCTTGTGGGGTACCGGTTTTAGCGCTCTAGCCATCCCTTGCTGGTATTTCCCCAAGCCTTTCCTTGCTCGGGCTCCTTTTCCAACCGTTAGTTTGATTCCCATCCTGGTATTCTTTGATAACTTGGGCGTGGGAGCTTTACTTCCTTCAGCGATGAAAGTAGCATTGATGAATTCAAAGGAGCGGAAGGAACATTCTACTGCATCTTTGTTCACTTCGATGTAGGGTGCATCAACGGAGATAGACGCGACGATGTCTTCCTCACCAGCGACTGTGATCAAGCGATCATCCATGATAAACTTCATTTTCTGGTGGAGAGATGAAGGAACTGCCCCAGCAGAATGGATCCAAGGTCTCCCTAAGAGGCAATTGTATGAAGGTGCAATGTCCATGACCTGGAATTCAATATTGTATGTGCATGGGCCCACTTCTAGAGGGATCTCTATCTTTCCCATGACCTCTCGTCGCGTCCCATCAAACGCTCTGACCGCGGAATGACAAGGTCTCAAATAAGACATATCCACCGGCATTCTGGATAGTGTTGCTAAAGGCATGACGTTAAGCGCAGACCCGTTATCAATGAGTACACTTGTACTATATAACCTTTGCAATAGGCCGTGATATGTAGTGCCTTGACGGAGCCCCTTCCATTTGGTGGTATTTCATCATCGCTGAAGGAGATGAAATTATCTGCGTTTAGGTTATTTGCCCACCTATCAAGTTTTTCCACGGGCACATTACTCGGTACATATGCTTGGTTTAACACACTTAATAGAGCGTTTCGGTATGGTTCTGAGTTTAACAGTAGAGATAACACTGAGATCTTTGCTGGTTGCTTGTTCAATTGCTCCACAATGTTATACTCGCTGTGCTTGATAAACCTCAAGAATTCGTGTGCTTCGTCCTCACTTATGGGCCTTTTATATTCTTGTCCAGATTGTACTTCAACCTCAGCCTCGGTTTCATGCATCGGCGCTTTCCCCTTTTGACTCGCGTTTGCGGCTTTCTTTTCCGGTTCGACCATCTTGGGAGAATAACACCTCCCGCTACGGGTGAAATGCCCCACCTCACTAATGTCACTAGTAGTAGCTTTGGGTATGGTAATGCCTACATCATACTTCCATGGCACCGCCTTGCTCTCTTTGTAAGGGAACGGAGTTGGCATCTTAATTATCATCTTCGGTTTTACCTCTTCCCTTTTTGCCTCGTAGTAGATTATCAAAGGTCGGTCAGCACTATAAGGGGGGCCTGATGATTGATCTTCGGATGCACATACATCTTTTTCGATGATCTCTTCCTTTTTATCATAGACCTCAAGCTCCTTATTGTTCATCATATCTTGGAGCAATTCTTTAAATTTCTCATAAGATTGGATGCGGTGCCCTTCTATGCCATGAAAGACACAAAAACTTTGGCCTTCTGTATCTTCCTCCTTGGAATTTTTGTCAAGCGGACTAAGCAAACCCTTTTTCATCATTATTTCCCATATTTTCCCCAATGGCGTCTTTATTTCAGAGACACGACTTTTAGCTCGCCGGCCATCTTCATTTGTCACCACGTTCACGTTCCTTTCAGTATGGTTAGGGAGCGGATTTCTGGCCACCGTACTGATCCCATCAAAACGTAGAATGCCCGCATCAATTAGACTCTGAACCTTTCTTTTAAAGGCTATGCAATTATCCGTGGAATGCCCCCGGTTTCCAGCATGGTATATGCAGCTAGCATTAGGATCGTACCATTTAGGATAGGGAGGTTTCAAAGGTGCTATGTAATGCGGTGCTATTAGTTGTTTCTCTAGCAACTTCGGGCATAGTTCCCCGTATGTCATGGGAATAGGGGCAAACTGAGGTTTTTCGGGGTTGGGTCTCGTTGGCCTCGGTTCATTTCTGGGTTGGCTCGGAGCGGTTGTGGTATTTGGTGAGAAGATGGTGAGTGGTCTTTGGGCATCAGCGGTATAGACGGGATAAGGGGGAGGGGTTTGATAATAGAGGTTCTGAGGAGGAAAGTAGAGGTTTGGAGTTGGGCGGAATTGAGGTCGAGGTTGGATAGGGTATGGATTAGGAGTGTAGTGATTCTCGGTCCCTACCATATGGGTTTCTGGCTCCTTCTTCTTAAATGGCCTTTTAGAGCTTTCAGACCCTTCCATTCTCCCGTTCCTGATGCCGTTTTCGATAAGCTCTCCAGATATTACGACACCTGCGAAATCCTTTGTAGCATTCCCCACCAGTTTGTCATAGAATGGCGCTCTTAAAGTGTTAATGAAAAGGACCGTGATCTCCGTCTTGGTTAGTGGAGGTTCCACTTGAACCGAGACGTCTCTCCACCTTTGAGCATATTGCCTAAAGGTCTCAGATGGCTTCTTTTCCATCATCTGCAATGTTAGGCGATCAGGCGCTATGTCGGAGACGTGTTTATATTGTTCACAGAATGCTGCAGCTAAGTCATCCCATGATTGGACCTTTTCTCTTCCTAGTTGATTGTACCATCGGAGAGCTGACCCTATCAAGCTTTCTTGAAAGCAGTGTATCAGCAACTTGTCTTCGTCCTCATAACCAGCCATTTTTCGACAAAACATGATGAGATGCGCCTTTGGGCACCTTGTTCCATCGTATTTCTCAAAATCTGGTGCCTTAAATTTTGGGGGCAAGACCAGACCAGGAACCAAACTGAGCTTTTTGACGCTCATTGCGGAAGAGGCTCTAGTTCCCTCTACTGCCCTGAGTCTTTCTTCCAGATCTTTAAACTTGGCTTGAGCACCCTGATCCTTCATTCTTAACTTAGCTAGTTCCACAGGATCATCCAAATCTGGGACAATAGGGTCAGCTGGGTTAGTTCCGTGACTTGATGCAAATACTCCTTGCCCTAGGTGGGCAGGTGGGAGTACGGGTGGGTGTTCTAGGCCTGTAAATTCATGGGGTGGAGTAAATCCTGGAGGATGGCCTTCGCTTTCTTTCCCGGTACTAGTTGTAGGGTCTTTTCCTTTGTTTGTTATCCCACTCATCAATTGAGTCATTTGGGCCACCATATCCTTTTGAGCCTTTTCCATCTGGTCTTTCAATTCTTTCTGAAACTTCTTCATTTGGTCTTCCATGTCCTTCTGGAATTGTTCGTATCTTTGGTCCATTGCTTTTGCCTTGCGACGAGTGTTGTAGTAATGTACGATAGGTTGATCCTCGTCGGTTTCCAGGGTAACTTCTGTCACGTTTTTAACCAATTAGGCTCCTTCTTTATGCAAATGTTGTGATGCATGCGAATGGATGCAATGCGAATGCGTGAAATGAATGCAAAAGGCGTCGATTCTCATTCAATTTCTTATAGAAAGCTTGTTTAAGAAACAGAATCTTTTACATAAAATTGAGTCATATAAGCGACCTAGCCCTTATGCCTAGAATTTTAATTTTCTCGAGGAGTGAGGCTAACTCTCGACCCCGGTCTGACTTTGATTCATACAGTATGCTTAATACGTCGGCTTGGACCGCTAAGGATTGTAGATGTTCAGCCACTTCTCGTATCTGTGTTACTGCCTCACCCATGACGTAATCCCTTTCCTTGACCTGATTCTGAGATTGTTGGAACCGGAACTCACTATTCTCTAGTGCCATTTCGAGCTCTACTAATTTCCCTTTTAACTCTTCAATCTGGTTTAGGCTTGATTTTAGCTTCACCGTAGAGTTGTGTCTTTGGTCAAACATCTTTCCTTGTTCTATTAATCGAGCTTTCAGTGTTTCATTCTCCCTTCGGTTCTCACTTGCAGTCTTCTTTAGAACATCTCTTTGTGCTTGAACCTCTTGGAACTTTTCCCTCCACTGATCAACCTTGGCTTTCTCTTCTCGAATTTCTTGACGCCACTGTTCCGAAGTTTTACCCAATCCGGCAGTCCTCATTGACAGACACAGCTTTCTATAATCCGTCTTCAAGCCCTCCAGATCTTCTTCGGCCTTTCTCTTTCCTTTCTTCAATCTCTCAACCTCCGAACTTTGGATATCCATATCCAACATCAAATACATCTTTTCTTCTTCTAGTTGCTCTATCCTTTTTTTCAACTCTGAATTTTTATTTTCAAAATCTTGCTTCATAATCTCCGTCTCGGAAGGGACTACTTGTAAGTACTTCTCTATCGGTTGAGTATCATCGGGTGTCGGTTCAGGGACGTTATCGTTTATTCTCTTACTCCGCCAGGCATTATACTCGAGGGTTACCATTGGACCTACAGCAATTCTTTTCATCCGGCAAACTTGTTTCCAAGCATCGGCGACCTCTCGAACCTTCTTCTTGGAATTATTCCCTTTATACGAAAACTCAAACTGAGCTAGGCCGTAAGTCGTTGGTATAAACTGTCTTGAGTAGTATTGCCTTAGTACAAGCAAAGGAGCATACCCAATGGCTCCCCAAATTCCTAGCAGAGGAACCCAATCATAACTCCCACAACGGTAGATAATTTCATCGGGAACAAACCAAGGGGCTTTCCATTCAATGTCTTTTTCCTGAAGATTTTGAAGGAGTGCGATCCAATTTTCTTCTGATATGTCGTCTCTCTTGGGCTTATCCACCAACTCCTTTAACGGGGAATAATTTTCATAGTGAACTCGACAAGAAGCTCTATCTATTTTCCAGAAATGGCTATGGAACCAAACTAGTAATAATTGCGCGCATCCCATGAATCTACCCTCGCCTGCTCTTCGGCACGCATTTAAAGATCTAAACGTTTCGGCAAGAATGGCTGGTACTGGCGTAACTCCTTTGTCAAGACGATCGAATAAGTCAATAACTGCTTCGTCCACATGCCTCAAAGCTCTCGGGAAAATTACTAGGCCATAGATACTTAAAGCGAAGATGCCAACCTTCCTCTTGGCATCGGGATGTGTCAATATCAAGTCCCTTAAGTTTACCCATGGAATGCATTTCCCTTCACCTTTTTGCTGAATACGCGCCACGACCCATTGTTCACTCATTCCAGTGATGTTCATCAGTTTCTTTACCAAGGTTGGTGCATTACCGGCCCTAAAGTAGACTTTATCGACCTGAGCCCTTTGATTACGCAGTAAAGCCGTGTATTCTTCTATGGTAGGTACCAGATCCACTTTCCCGAATGTGAAGCAGCTATATGCGGGATTCCAATATTGGGTTATGGCCCGAAACAAGTGTTTGTCCACTCTGATGTCAAGCAAATAGGGTAGATCGCCATAATTAAGGTAGAAAAGCTGCTTAGTCCCCTCATCCCAATGAGCCCACATATCTTTTAATTCTTGTAACTCATTCTATGTCATACTGATGCGAGTAAAGTCCCCTAACTCTGATGTATATCCCTCGGCTAGACTATCCCCTTTCTCGAGTTGTATCTTCTCTGACCATATACGCACGGCCGCGTTATCCTCTACTTTATCAAGGAATCCGTCCCCCATAACAAGCTTCTATCTTAGTAACTGAACGGAGATCGACACCTTTTAATGTGAATATGACATGCAATGCAATCAAAACAAGAGAAAATGTTAATGCAAGAGAAGATAAGCGGAAAAAAAAAATTAGTATAAGAGAACTAAGCAAACACTTATTGGGGTGACTACTATGGGTTTAGCATGGTTCTGTCCAAGATGGGTTCCTAGGTTTCTCTACATGTGGTTTAGTTCTAAAGAGAGGTACCCGAACCGGCAGATTCCTCAATCCTTACCCATTATAGGCTCATACAGATCGAGTTCAGTTTGGGGGAATACATTTCCCTATGGCCATGCGGAGGTGAAAACCTCACGAAACCATAGGTACGGATGTATTCCGGAAGCGGTCCCCTAGCCCATGCGGAGGTGAAAACCTCACGAAGGCATAGCTTCTCGCTCCCACTTAAGGGTGTGACACAACGGTCATGCGAAGATGAATGCGGAGACACCCTATGAGACTTGACATCATAGTATCAACAGATGCGTCAAAAGAAACATGATTTTTTTCACAATGATTTTCCAAATTTTGACAAAAGGACAAAGAATAATCAATTTTACGGCCTGACTCTCTAAGGCGTCCCCAGTGGAGTCGCCAAGCTGTCGTAACCATTTTTTGAGAAAACGGAAATCGAACTTGGGTTTGGGAAATGAATAAAACGGGAGTCGCCACCGACCTTTTATTAGGTGTGATCGGATCACCTTTGTTTTAATAAAACATTTTGATTTACTAAAACAAATGTTTTTGGTCTACTGTCATTTGAGAAAATAGGTTCAGGAGCCGGTTACGTGCGAGGAAGGATTAGCACCCTCGCAACGCCCAAAATCGGTACCAAATTGATTAATCAATGTCCTAATGTCGCAAAGCTTGAAAAAGATTTTGAAATTTTATTCTATTTTTTTGTGATTTTTATTTTTAAAACAACTTGATCGAACAATGATGTTCCCTTATTCCGAAGGAATAGAATTTCACATCCAGCACGATTGGACGCGATAATCTAAATCCTTGAATCCAAGGTCGTCTCTGAAATTCTCCAAGTAACCATTCTTGAAATTTTGGAAAGGGTATTTGCTCATTGGGTCATACGAAAGACAAACGCACCCAGCACGATTGGGCACGATCCTTTCGAACTTCCAAATGCACAAATATCACCTTATTTGAAAAGTTGAAAGGTTATCCATTTGTTCGGTCAAACAAAAAGTCACACCCAGCACGATTGGGCATGAAGTTTTGAATTCCCAAATTCATGAATATTATCTTCGTGAAACCCCCTTTTTTTATGAATAAAAAATGAGAAAATGTCGGAATACATTTCAAAGTCACCAATCTACATGAAATGATGCAAACAAGAAATAACAAAACATAATAAAGTGTGCAGAAGCAAAGACAAAATTAAGGAGATAAGGTACAATAATGAAAACAAAGAAATTCAAAACAAAAAAACGATATTAATAACAATGGACGTAATGATAATAATAATAATAATAACGATAATATAATGATAGACGTAATAATAAATGTGATAGTGATAACGAAATAAAAATAATACTGACACAAAATATGTACAATATACTAATATAATATAGTAATACTAATAATGAAGTCGGTATATACAAGTGATAATACAATAATAATAATAGTGAAAATAATAATAATATAGAAAATACGACAATAATATAATAATAATAATAATAATAATAATAATAATAATAATAATAATAATAATAATGGTAATAATAATAATAAATAATATGAGATGTATATACACAAAATAATAATATAAGTACAGTAGTAATAATAATAATAATCATAGTACTAATAATATTTAATGATAGTAATAATAATATGGAGTATGCACAATGGAATAATATATAAATATAATAAATATAATAACAATAATAATAGTAGGTATAGAATATGTACAAAATAATATAAGTATAGTAGAAATAATATGCAATATATGTACAAAGTAATGATAAAAATATAGTAGTAATAATAATAGTGCACAACATATAAATAAATAATAATAATAATATTAATAATAATAATAGAAAATATATACAACATACCAACATAAATATAGTAGTAATAATAATATGATATCAATAATATAATAATAAAAATAGTAATATAAAAATAGTAACATAGTAATAATGATGATAATAATAATAAGAAATATATATATAATACAAGAGCCATGTAATACTGATAATAATAATAATGTATAACTACTAATAATAATAATAATTTCAGCGAGATTAATGGAAAGATGTAAATAATAAGAGGACTAAATCGAGAAATAAGTAAAACAACAGATCTAAATTAAAACAAAAAAAGAAATGGGGGCCTAAAAATAGAACGCGCGAAACCTTAAGGGTCCAAAATAGCGATAAACCCTTTTATTAAAACGGTGTGTTGGACGGAGGACCTAGTTTGAAGTCGTGGGAAATCGTCGGGTCAAAATTGAAAAGGGAAAACTTTAATTGCAAATACGTGGAAAAGAGGAGGGCTTATTCGCAATGCGAGTAAAAGATGGGGGACTATATGGGAAATTGTCCCTGCAACCTATGCGCTGCGCTTTGCGCAGGACTAAATTGTAAACGGAGAAAACATGTTGGGGCAAATTTAAAAACATCGAAAACCTGATTGGAAAGGTAAAAATTGCGAGAGGACCAGGTGGGTAAATATCCCACTATGCAGAAACACGCGGACCCTGGGTGAAGACGGGTCGGGTCGCGTCGGGTTCCCCCAAAACGACGCCGTTTTGGCGCCTGGAGGAACCCATTGAAACGGCAGCGTTTCAAAGCTGCTATTAGTGCCGATTTTTCCCTTCTTTTTTCTTATTTCGGTTGCTGAAGTTCAAAAAGAAAGAGGGGATGCTCTTTCTGTGCGTTAGGGTTTCAAAACCCTTTTGGGGACTGCCGTTAATCGCCACGAACGGCCGCCGCGCACGACGAACGGCTTCTTCAGGTCAGTCTTCTCGTTTTTCTCTTATGTGTTTTTTTTTATCTATATATATTGAACAAAAGATTCGAACTAAAAACCAAAAAAAAGTAAAAATACCTTCGATTAATGTAGATCTAATTTCTTTTTTTGATTTCTGATTTTTTGTTTCTTGGATCTGTTTTTTTTTCTATTGATTGCCGAAAAAAGAGAAAGAAAAAAAAAGCCCCTGTTACATTCTTTTTTGAAGGCTTTATAGCCGAATAGAAAATAAACAAAAATCCCTAGTTTATTCGTTGTTTTTGGTTTGTTCGCTGTTATTCTTGTCTTGTTCTTGCAGGTGCGACAGTGGCCGAAAACAGGGAGATATGGGGCGACGATCGTGCGCGTGAATGCTGCAAGTTGCGGCGCCTAGTGGAGGGGCAGTTGTAGTGGACGAGCAGCGCAAGGGTTAGGGGGTTAGGGTTTGGTTGGCTGAAAGTTTTTAGGGGGAATGGGCTAGGGTTTGGTTGTAAATGGGTTAGGGGATTTGGGCTTAGTATCTGGGTCTGATTTCATTTTAATTTGTAAATTGGGCCTTGAGCCTGGGTTTGTGAATGGACATTTAAAATTTTATGTTTTGGGCCCTGGGTTAAAGACCCGGGCCAAATTGGTGATTACATGTTGTATGGGTCATTGTAGATCGTTTAACGAAATCCGCACATTTCATTCCAGTGTGTACAGATTACTCACTTGAGAAATTGGGAAAATTTTATGTTTCTAATATTGTTAGACTGGACAGAGTGCCAGTTTCTATTATCTCCAATAGGGATCCACAGTTTACTTCTAGATTCTAGAGTAAGTTACACGAAGCTCTGGGTAATCAATTGCATTTCAATATAGCGTTTCATCCACAGACCGATTGTCAATTTGAGCAAGTAATTTAGGTGCTCAAGGATATGTTCCGATGTTGTGATTTAGAGTTCGAAGGTAACTAGGAGAAATTTCTTTCTTTGGTTGAATTTGCATATAATAACAGTTATCAGGCGAGCATTAAAATGGCATCGTATGAAGCTTTGTATGGTCGAAAATGTCGAACTCCATTATACTAGATTGAGTTGAGCGAGAAAAAGCTATTTAGTGTTGATTTGATTCGAGAAACTAAAGAACAGGTCAAAGTAATACGTGACAGTTTGAAAGCTGCTTCTAATCATCAGAAATCTTACACAGATTTGAAAGAAAAAATATTGAGTATCAAGTCGGCAATAGTGTATTTCTGAAAGTATCGCCTTGGAGAGAAGTTCTCTGATTTGGCCAAAAAGGGAAGCTTAGTCTGCGATTCATTGGACCGTATGAGATCATTGAGAGGATTAGGCCAGTGGCTTATCGATTAGCTTTGTCGTCAGAGTTAGAGAAGATTCAAAATGTATTTCATGTATCAATGTTACGATGATATCGATCAGATCCTGCACATGTGATTTCACCTATAGACGTTGAGATTCAGCCAGATATGTCGTACAATGAAGAGCCAATCGGAATTTTAGCTCGGGAAGTTAAAAAAATGACAAATAAAAGTATAGCTCTAATTAAAGTTCTCTAAAAATGTCACAAAATTGAAGAAGCTACCTGGGACCAGAAGAAGCTATGAAAGTGCAATACCTGAACCTATTTTCTGGTAAGATTTTCGGGGACAAAAATTCATTTATGGGGAAATTTGTAATAACCCATTTTCAGTGATGTTGGAAACAGTGGTTTCGGGACCACAATTTCGACGAGTGAGTTATTATTTTAATTATTATTTTAATGTCTTCAGGATTGTATTAAGGTCGTATTAAAATTTCGTTAAGAAATTTTTATATTTAAATGGTTAATTAAGTGAAAAGGACTAAATAGTAAAAAGTGTAAAAGTTGAGTTCTATTAGTTAAAAGGGTCCAATAGCTATGAAATCTTAAACTAAGGGACTTGAATGGTAATTATACCATTTGATGAATTAGTGGATAGTTATGGATATGGTTTTGATGAAATTATGATAATTTTAAAAGGTTAAAATGGTAAATGGGTAAATAAAGCTAAAATAACTTAAGAAAATATGTTTATCTTCTTCATTTTTACACTACAACACCGGAAATCACCATTGAAGGATAGGGTTAGGTTCGGCCAAGCTTCTTTTGGTGCATGTAAGTGTACTCCAACCTCGTTTTTAATGATTTTTATGTTTTTGAGTTTGTTTTAGCTTAATCTAGCTAGCCCGGGGGTTAATTTGCAAAACTATTAAAGGTTGAGGGTTATGCCATGAATGTGTTTGAATGAGCTTTGATGAGAATTGATATATTATGAATCTTTGTTGAAAAGTAAACAAGTTTTGTTAAGTGATTTTTGATAAATTTTAGAATAGGGACTAATTTGTTAAAGGTATAAATTCTAGGTTTTATTGTGAATTGATGGTAAACATGGGTTGTTTCAAGGTCCCTTGCATCTTTGATTAACATGGATTTAGATTAAAATGGTTAGATTTTAAGTTATAAGCTTAAGGACTACATTGTGAAAAGTTAAAATGTTAGGGGTAAATTGGTAATTTTGCATAAATATGAAATGTGGATTAAATTGAATACTAGAAGTATTTAATTGATTGAAATTACCTATTTAGATAAAGATTAACCACATTTGGACTTAGATCAAGGAAAAGCTAAAGCTTCGGATTAGTCGATCTAAAGTAATTATGTTAATGTTATTTAATTTGAATGTTTGGTATGTATTTTTGTTGTAAATAGATCGATATATAAACATATCAATGCTATGATGAATCGACGGATATTGAGTCCCGGTTGAACCTTAGGAATTCTTAGGATACAAATGACATGTCATTAGGGATTTCATGTTTCGAGTGCTGGTCTTGAATGTCCTACCGATGGCTGAGGTCCTGCATTTGTTCTGGATTCTCCACAGCTCGTGTGAGCAGCATTGTGTAGCTTATATTTTGACCCACAGATCGTGTGAGCAGGCCCATTTCACAAATCGTGTGAGCAATGATGTAAAGGAAAATTTATGGTTATATGTAAAAGCACACTTTGTGTGAACTTTCCCGAGTATCCGAAGTAATTCTAAATGGTTCAACGGGCAAGAAAATGGAACGTAATGGTAAGTATGTAAATGGAATGAATCATGATTTAATGAAAGGATTGGTGAACTAAATGATTTTGTATACATGTGGTAAATTACATGCCTTATGAATGAACATACTAACTTGTGAGTTGGTGATGTTGTAGGTTTACACTAAGCTTATGGCATCGATATTGGTTTGTACTTATTCAATGAATTGTATTATAGAAATGGTAAGTTGTGTTTAAAGTTTATACGAGCTTACTAAGCATCCATTGCTTACGTAGTTGTTTTTCTTATGTTTTATAGATTATCGAAAGCTCGATTTGGTTGGAAGCTCGTCGAAGACCTATCACACTATCCAACAGCCAATTCGATAGATTTTGAGCATTTTGGCCAAGTTTTATTTTGATGAATGTGTTGTTGGTGCTTTAGCATATATAAACTTTTGGAAGTTATGTTGGTCTGGTACCATTTGATGCCTTGTCAATTTATGTCACTTTGGTTACCTTGTTATGCATGTTTATAAGGCCCTTTATGGTATGTTTGATAATGGTTTGAGAATTGCCAATATGTGATATGTTTTGGTAAGTAATTAAATAAGTTATAATGCTTGAAATAAGGAAATGTTAACTTGTTTTGGCATGTTATGTCTTGGTATATTTGTTGTGCATATGAATGACATATTGGTTTGGTAATTTAGGATATTTGAAATGATATATTTATGCTAGTTTAGATGATGTTTAGGTCCCTTTAAAGTGTGCAAAAATGAGTTGAATGGTTAGGCATAGTTTTGTTATGAAATGGCTTGATTCTAGGTAAATTTTGGGTTCACATGGCCTGGGACACGGGCATGTGACTCAACCGTGTGAGGCATACGGCCTGAGACACAGGCGTGTGGCTCAACTGTGTAAGGTACACGGCCTGGTGACATGGTTATGTGTCATTTGAGGATTGCTTAGGGACCAAGTCAGTGAGTTACAAGACCTGGCACACGAGCGTGTGGGGCTACTCAAAGAGTTACATGGCTTGGCACACGAGTGTGTGACCATACCCAGAGAGTTACACGGGTGAGGACATAGGCTGGGACATGGCTGTGTGTCCCTTGTTCAAAAGTTACACGGCCTGGAGTGATTCCACATGGCCGTGTGACCCTTGTTTCCATTTTTTATGATGTTTTCCTAAACTTTCTGTTTTGTTTCAAATTAGTCCTAAATTGCTCCTAAGCTATTTTTAATGCGTCGATGGCTTGATTTAGGGACAATATGCACATGAATGAATGGATTATGATATATTTAATTATTGAATGATGTGGTTTTTAAATGTTTTCGATTGTATGGTAATGCTTCATAACCCTAATCCGACGACGGAGACGAGTTAGGGGTGTTACAGAGAACGTCGAAACTTATTAATTTTTTTTTCTCTTTTTAATCCCACAATACCCATATTTTTTAAGTGTATTTGAAAAAAATACATACTGGTGTTGCCGAACACAATGCTGGCACAAAAAAATATTTTTTATAGACCAGGCAATCATCTAGCAATCATTAGAGGACAATAGAAGGTGGTCCCAGCGGTGAGATGGCCAGCACCAATATGCATTATAAAAAAATAGATCATTTTCGTATAAAATTTTGCACCTAGATCATTCTCGAAAATAATAAATTTATTTGATTCAGTTATGAAAAAAAGTCCCATCATCGTTATCTTTTCTCTAGACCTATTTATTATATAAGAGCAAGCAACAGGCCCAATCTTATTGAGCCAGCTCTTCTAAGGCTTGGTAGATTTGAAAAACTGCTATATTTGACAGAGAGCGGTTAGTTCATATATTTGAACCTTCTCTTTCGTTCATGCTTGTATGCTCTTCCAATTTTTTAATTTGATTCATTTCCTTTTATATGGTTAATTTCATTCTTGGTCCAGAGTTCTTAAAGCACTTACCAAAAAGTTTAGACTACACAAAGATATATCCCTCTACTCAATTGCAAAGAGATGGCCATCAAACTTTACTAGTGTAGATATGTATGCCTTATGTGCAGATGCTTGGTTTCATGCTGCAAAGCGTAAGGTGAGTAAAAAAACCAGCTTTTTGCACTGCAGAATCACTATGAAGGTTCATATCTTCAACCTCAAGGCAATGTACCTTGATAACTTTTGCCACGTATTAGGTGCTACAAGCACAGCCAAGAGAAACATTCTCTTCATTGCTTATACATGTTCTTTTTGTGTAGGTGTTGAGTTTAGATTCATCTTCCACAGGTCAAGCTGACTCCATTGTTGTAGAATATGATGATTTTGTGAAGGTTTTGAGTTCAGACTAAGTCTAATAAATATAACTTTTATATGAACCATTAATGTTAGAAGTTGGCTTACATGCAACCCTTGGGATCGAGCCATGCAATTAGCAGCTGAAGCACATGCAGCTATTATTTTTTGTTTTGATGATGTTTTGTTACTTAGTTACAATTGAACTTAGTTTGTAATGAATTTTTTGTAATTTGGTACTGATAGATTTGATAAATTAGCTTAACCAAGTGTGCAAGCAATGTTTTATAAGTTTCAAGACATTATTAGTGGAGTTAGGTGTGTTTAGGTGACACTTTCTTCATTTTGACAAGTTAATTACTTGTTATATGTAATGTTTTGTTCCTTTTCTGATAAGATGATGAAATATTCAACAATTTTTCTCCTTGTTTCTGGTTCAGACTAAGTAACCTTTTCTTGTTCTCCTAACTCAATTTTCTTGTTTGTTCAGCAAGTCACTATTGCTTAAAACTTAAGACTTTGTTGTAATTGCTTAGTTTTGATTCTTAACTCCAACAATTTGTATCAAGAGCTGATTTCTTAGAGGACTTTTCTCTTTTCTACTCTCAAAAATAATGTCTTCATCAAGTTTCTCTCCAGCACCACTACTAGTATTCAATGGTGAAGGCTACCACATTTGGGTAGTGAAAATGAAAACGTACCTGCAAGCATTTGACTTGTGGGAAGTTGTCAATGCTGATGTTGAACCACCACGCTTGAGCTAACCTCACAGTAGGTCAAATCAGGCAGCACTCTGATGACAGAGCCAAGAGGTACAAGGCAATGTCATACATCTAAAATAGTGTGTCAAACTTGATTTTCACAGGGATCATGGCTTATGAGACTCCAAAACAGGATGGGGCCAAGCTTAGAGAAGAGTTTCAAGGCACTGAAAAAACAAGACAGCAACAACTTTTAAACTTAAGAAAGGATTTTGAAAACCTGAAGATGAAGGAGTTAGAGACAGTTAAGCAATATTCAGATAGGATCATGGCTATTGTGAACAGCATCAGACTGCTTGGGACCAATTCAGTGAAACCAGAATAGTGGAGAAGGTTATTTCAACCTTACCTGAGAGATATGAAGCCAAAATCTCTTCTCTGGAAGATTCAAGAGATCTGTCAAGCATCTCTTCGACTGAGCTAATCAATGCCCTCTATGCTCAGGAACAAAGAAGAGCTAACAGACAGGAGGAGCATCAAGAAGGTGCCTTTCAAGCTAAGAGCAGACTAATCCCGAGCTCTTCTGGCTATAAAGGGAAGAAAACTTCGTCAAACAAACCTAGAAGAGATTGAGCAAGAAGAAGATATCCACCTTGCTCATATTGTAAAAGGGTCAGCCATCCAAAAGCAAATTGCTGTTACATACCTGATATGCAGTACAAGGTTTGCAAATAGATAGGCCATGTTGAGAAGGTGTGCAAGAACAAAAGCCAACAGAAGTAACATCAATCTCAGCAGCCTGAAATAGAAACTCAAGCGGTAGAAGAGAGTTGTGGTCAAGAAGAACAAGTATTTACTGGCTCCTGCTCAACTACCAAAAGAAAAACCACAAAAGGGTGGCTGATTGACAGTGGTTGCACAAACCACATGACACCTGATGCTGCTATTTTCAAGAGTATTGATAGAAGCTTCAACACAAGAGTAAAAGTGGGCAATGGACATTACATTAAAGTAGAAGGCAAAGGAGATGTACTGATTGACACTCCTTCAGGTACCAAACTTGTTTCTCATGTTCTGTTAGTACCTGAAATTGATAGAAATCTACTAAGTATTGCTCAGTTGCTTGAAAATGGATACTCTGTAGTATTCAAAGGCAAAGAGTGCCTGATTAGTGATCCAAGTGGATCCAAGCTCATGTCAGTAACCATGACTAACAAAAGCTTTGTTATTGATTGGAACAAGAATTCAGTCAGTGCCTACACAACTACATTAGATGAATCCAAACTGTGACACAAAAGGTTGGGCCATGTCAACTATAAGTCTCTACTTCAATTGTCTAAAGAAGACTTGATTGAAAATTTCACAAAAACAGTTGAAAAACAGGATGTTTGTGAAGTGTGTCAGCTAAGAAAGCAAGCTAGACTACCGTTTCCTGCTAATAAGGCCTAGAGGGCTTCTAAAAAATTAAAATTGGTCCATACTGATGTGTGTGGTCCTATGAAGACTGAATCTTTGAATGGCAGCAGGTACTTCATCATTTTCATTGATGACTACTCAAGATTCTGTTGGGGCTATTTTCTCAAGTGTAAATCAGAAGTGGCTTCAGTGTTTTGGAAGTTCAAGGTTGTAGTAGAAACTCAATCAAGTTGCAAGCTTAAGACACTAAGGTCAAAAAATGGGATGGAGTACACCTCAGCAGTGTTTCAGACCTTTTGTGAGAAATCATGCATTAAACACCAGCTCACCAACACCTATACACCTCAGCAGAATGGTGTCAGTGAGATAAAGAATCGAACTCTGATGGATATGGCTAGATGCTTGATGTTTGAAAGGAATTTGCCTAAAAGTTTTTGGGCTGAGGCAGTTAATACTGTAATCTACCTTTAAAACAGGCGACCAACTAAAGCACTACTTAAAAAAACACCATTTGAAGCTTAGTTTGGGTTAAAACCATCAATTTCTCACCTGAAGGTCTTTGGTTGCATATGTTATGCACACATTCCTATAATCAAGAGGGACAAATTAGTAAAGAATGCTCAACCTGGCATTCTAGTGGGCTATAGCAGTGTCAAGAAGGGCTACAGGATTTTGGATCCTACAACTTACAGAGTCTTTGTGAGTTGAGATGTTGTGTTTGATGAGAGATCAAGCTGGAATTAGGATAAAAGTGAACTTGAATATACTGCTGAAGACTTGGTGACAGAGCAAACTAAAGCTGATCAAAATGATCTTGAGATGGACATTGATCATGAGCCTGTTAGGGGAACCAGACCACTAAGTGAAAAATATGAGAGGGAAAATGTGGCTACTGTTGAACCAACCTATTTTGAAGAAGCTCAAGCTCAAGAAGGCTAGAGGCAAACCATACTTGATGAAATGAGCATGATTCACAAAAACCAGACCTGGAAGTTAGTTGCAAGACCAGTTCACAGGAAGGTCATAGGAGTAAAATGAGTGTTTCGAGCCAAGCACAATGCTGATGGAACCTTGAACAAGCTGAAGGTAAGGTTAGTAATGAAGGGATTCAATCAGAAGTATGGGATTGATTACTTTGAGACATATGCACTAGTGGCTAGGCTTGATACAATCAGACTACTAGTTGCATTAGCTACTCAAAAGTAGTGGAAAATACATCAACTTGATGTAAAATCTGCTTTCCTAAATGGCTTTCTTGATAAGGAGATATCTGTTGAACAGCCAGAAGGTTTTAAGGTTGTTGGTGAAGAAGACAAAGTGTTCAAGCTAAGAAAAACCTTGTATGGCTTAAAACAGGCACCAATGGCCTGGTATGACAGAATCGACACCTACCTAGTAAGCTCGCGATTCGAGAGAAGCATTAGTGAGCCAACACTGTATGTTAAGAAGGAAGGTGATGAAACACTGCTCATAGTCTCCTTATATGTGGATGACTTGCTGGTGACAAGAGGAAACAATGCTATATTGACTAATTTTAAAGGTAAGATGGAGAGCATGTTTGAAATGTCAGATTTGGGTGAAATGTCCTATTTCCTTGGTATGGAAGTGTCTTAGACTCAGTAAGGAATTTTCTTAAGCCAAAAGGCATTTGCCTTGAAAATTCTGAACAAATTCTTCATGCAAAATTGTAATGCAACTAGCAGCCCAATTGCTGTTGGAGAAAAACTGTCAAACAAGGTGATTTCGAGAAAGTAAGTGAATCAACCTATAGGAGCCTAGTGGGATGTTTGCTCTACTTAACAGCCACTAGGCCAGACATAATGTTTGCAGTTAGTCTCCTATCCAGGTTCATGCATTGTTGCAACATGGACCATTTTCAAGCTGCAAAGAGAGTACTGAGGTACATTAAGGGAACTCTATGCTTTGGAGTTATGTTCACCAAAGTTGACAGCATGAAGCTTTTTGGTTTTGCAAATAGTGACTGGGCAAGATCGATAGATGACATGAAAAGCACCTCAGGATTCCTTGGTTCATCTATTTTTTGCTAGAGTTGAAAGAAGCAAACTATTGTTGCTCAATCAACAGTTGAAACAGAATATGTAGCAGCTGCAGGAGCTGTTAACCAAGCAATTTGGTAAAGGAAGATCATGGCAGATATGAACTTGCATCAAAGAGAAGCAACAGAGATCAGATGTGATAACCAATCTGCTGTTGCAATTGCAAAGAATCCAATGTTTCATGGAAAAACAAAGCATTTTAAGATCAAGTTTCATTTTGTTAGGGAAATGGAACAATCTCAAGAAATCAGACTGGTTCATTGCAGTTCTGAAGATCAGTTAGCAGATATCTTGACAAAGCCTCTTTGTGTGTCAAGGTTCAAGAATTTGATAGCCAAGTTGGGAGTTTGAAACATGGAAGCCAAGAAAGAGTGTTAGAAGTTGGCTTACATACAGCCCTTAGGATCGAGCCATGCAATTAGCAGCTGAAGCACATGCAGCTGTCATTTTTTTGTTTTGATGATGTTGTGTTACTTAGTTACAATTAAACTAAGTTTGTAATGAATTTGTTGTAATTTGGTGCTGATAGATTTGATAAATCAGCTTAACCAAGTGTGCAAGCAATGTTTTATAAATTTCAAGACATTGTTAGTAGAGTTAGGTGTGTTTAGGTGACACTTTCTTCATTTTGACAAGTTAATTACTTGTTATATGTAATGTTTTGTTCCTTTTCTGATATGATGATGAATCATTCAACAATTTTTCTCCTTGTTTTTGGTTCAAACTAAGCAATCTTTTCTTGTTCTCCTAGCTCGATTTTCTTGTTTGTTCAGCAAGTCACTATTGCTTAAAGCTTAAGACTTTACTGTAATTGCTTAGTTTTTATTCTCAACTCCAACAGTTAAAATTAATGAATTGATGTTGATAATGTTAGAAGAAGTGATAGTTTACAAGTTTGTTTGTCTGCTTCTTCATTCATATACATATTCTCTGTTATACATGTTACATTTTTACGATGCATGTTTTGCCTGAGTATGCCTGGCCTTATCCTCAAGGCAATGATCTCACTAAACAAAGCAACCCCAAAATCCAACATTCAACAAAAAAACGAAGAAAAAGGGGAAAAGCTATTATCTCAACCTGCCATTAGACCACAAATTTCACACTAGATATAGTTACTATACACTCTCAGTTATGCACACCTTTTACAATAGTCATGATACCGAGTAATGCCTTCTCCTTTGAAACAAAAATCGAGATTCTGAATTTGCTTTACCCCCGATAGGCTTAAGATTGTTGATCCTGAACAAGGAGTTGAGCTTGCTTAACTTCTTGGTGAATGATTTGAATAACTTGTTAGCAGGATGGGACCTGACCAACTCTTGTTTCATGGACACATGATCTTTTTCTAGGTCGGTTAGCCTCATTCTCATTCTTGCAACTTCAAGTTTCAGCTCTCGGTTCTCTCTTCTCACCGATGCATAGTTGTCTCTGGGTGAGATGGCTCCACTTGCTGCACCGCTGCTTGATCGTTGAGGGAACTGACCATTGATTGCACCGAAAAAGAGCTGATTGTGGCCTCCATTCATTGCATTCCGAAGCCTGATTTGCTCGAAATATAGGACTTGGACAGCCATTTGCACCGGTAACCTTTCATTCTGGGCTGCATGGCTACAGGCTTCTTGAGATAGTTTCTGACAGTCTATTGTTTTGCATAGCCTGTAGCGTTCAGAATCCTTTATGTTCGGGTGAACCTGAAAAATGAAGCAGAAAACGGTTCTAAGAGCCACGAAACAAAATATGAAATACTGAAAGATAATTATCTATTCAACTACTTGGTTCTTTCGTGTGAGATCCTCACTTTGAGGAAGATATCAACAGCTCTGTATAGTCCATCGCTAACGATGCGAGCATGGTCTGGAAGTAGTTCTGCTAATGCTATGAATTTTGATGGCGACAAGTTTGTGTCTAGTGCAACTTCAGCAAGGTAAGAGTCCAACAACTTGGACACTTTAAGGATTGAACTTTGTTTGGGAGATCCCGGGCTGTCAAAATCATATGCCATTTCACTTTCATCTCTCAAGGGATTATCCTCCTCATCATCATCATCCAAGTTCAAAAAGATGGAGAAGATCCTCAGAATTGACTCTGTATCATACATGGCTGTATGATTGTTTCCATGTGAATTGGCTGGTATTAGTATATCTTCAAGAATGGCCTGGTCCAGTTGCAGACCTGTCCGCCTCTCTAAATCTGATCTGCAAGAAGTTGATACTGACGAGGATATTGCGGTTTTCAGTAAACTGGAGAGAAATGCCATGGGAACTGGACTTTTCCTTGATTGAGTTGGCAGTAAGCTAACTATGGCTTCGACGATTACCCTTTGTTTCTTTTGCAGCTCCAATTCCAAAAGGCTTCCCTTTACCAAGTGATGGTCCCTTACGATGAGACTTTGAAGAGAATTATGGGTGTAATTTATCAAAATTTTGCAGATCATATCTTGTCTTAGACCTTTCGACTTTATCGCCAATAAAACTCGTTGGAAGAAATCAATATTAAGGACTGCCAGAGACTTTCCCCACCAGTCAGATGGTGTCTCAGGTTCCAAGCTTGGTATAGCCTTTGATGGGAAGTTGTGATCAAGTTTCAATAAGCCAGAAGTAAGCTGCTCTTTGCATGCATTATTTGCAATTGCGTTGATAAGCCGGTTAACCAGGTTTATATCTTCGGATATAGGCAAGAGGCTCTCACAACGGTGAAGAACTGCTATGGTGCTCGATATGTTCGGGAGAACCATGTCCTTTAGATAAGCTTCTGTACGAGCTTCAAGGTTATTCTCAGCAAACTCTTCGGCCATTTCCAGGTAATGTGATATACATCTTAACATTGCAACGTTTGATAATGTAATCTCAACATTTATTCCATAGCAGAACTTAGCTGCTAGCTCAAATGCCTCCGGTCCACCCGGAGCGGAAGAGAGATTTATGCGTGAAATTTTAGTGTCCTTGGCGTCAATCAACAGCTTCCTGATTCTTCCACTCCGAGAAACTAGAGGAAACTGAAAAACAAAAATTGCAACCACATGACTAAAGCTTCTATTCCAATGGTGAAACCAATTTTCTTTGGGATATTACCAGAAAACATAAAACGGTAGATTGTGTGTACATACTTCATAGTTCCATTTTCAGTATTGCAACTATAGGTTACACATGTTCTGAAATGCAATCTTAAAAGTATAAAAACACAGGCTTGTTTACACAAGGACAATAGTTTCTATATACAGTAACGAGGCACCATGATAATGAAATGTCAAAAGTAGATTATCAGTTTACCTTGTGAAGTGCAAAGTTTGATGTTCCAACCTCAATCTTTAGATCACTAGAAACATCAGAAATAGGCCTGCAAAGATTGATAACTAGGTTAAATGTTTCTGGATAAAGTCATAAACATTAAAAGAACAAGGAAATTAAAGGAAAAATATAGATGAATTCATTTCTACATGTTTGGTAGTGCCATTAATTGAGATATCATATTGTTCGTTTTGCCAAAGACCTGCACTCCCATGCTTGAACCCATAATTCAATCACGCTGGTTCAGACAGTTTTATTTTTATTGTTGGTTTCATTTTAGAACATCTCAAGATATGGACAATGTTTTATCTTGATTCAACTGGTTTGACATGGAGGGCCCAGATGGGAAAAAACAGACACCTCAATAATTATAGCATGAGTGGTGTTTGCTCAAACAGAAGAGTAAGCAATAAGATCTGAATTAGACAGTGCTGATAGTACGGGTTTTGGGTTGGAAATGAAAAACAGTTAAAATGTTTTACTCTCTTGTGTTGCCTAGATTAATATGATGGGATCCAATCCATTTGGAGTGGCCCCTTGGATTTATTGATTTGCTGTTTGTATTTTTGTTGCATTCATCAGTGAGAGACAGGAAAGGTTTTTTAGGCTCAAATTAACTGTTGTATGACTTTCTGGTACATGTTTGAAAGCCTCTAGACGGTGGATTTAAAACAAGAAAAGTATTGATAGGCAGCTTATGAGAATTTAGCAGTTCATATATATATATATATATAGTTGATTGAATGGAACAACTTGTAAGGTCAAGATCACGGCTCGGAAAGGAGTTAAACCGTCACATTCTGACACCGACTATATCACAGGCTTATCAGCAAGTGGTGCTGTCTATTGGAGGGGCCCTAGACGAGGCTGGTAAGAGACTGAAACCCCCTATGAATTGAAAATGAATGGGGAATCTATCAAAATTGCCTGATATTCGAGAACTATGATATGCATTGTCTCACAATAAATTAAACTATGATATATATGTATGAAAGTAACCTTAAAACTACCCTGAAAAACAAGGTTTCTTCCATGGAAACAAGAGCAAAAAAATAACATTGTACCATACCATTCAGTAGCATGCCTTATACTAGAACTTGGACGAAAAGATCTCTTCCCAGATATACTTGGTTTCAGTTCAGCAACAGTGACAACACCCATCTTCAAAACAAAAACCAGTAAAATTCAGATTCCAGCCCCAATGCTCCCTCTGAAAGCTCTGAACCAGCAGTCCCTCACCAAAGAAGTTTTTTTTCTTTCAGTTCAATTGTTTCATGGTTTTCTGCAGCTGACAGCTTGTTTATGGAACACTAATGATGAGTGATCTCTCTCTTTCTCTCTTAATGATCTTCTATTGTGGAAAAGAGAAAGGGTGGAGTGAGGTAAAAGTAACATGAACTCATGCAAGATTAAAGGGTAGTGATGACTTTGAAATATACTTTTTTAATGAGTGTATATAATATGCCTAATCTAAAGTCAAGAACGTGTTGGTCTGTTGCTTCAACTTTTCGGTGAAAGGTAGTGAGAGTGTCTTTGTTTTTTTACATGCGTTGAACTTTAAATCTATCATATATGAACTCTTACTTTCCTTTTTAAAATGATTTTCGTTTATGAAGGAAAGATATCTCAGGATTCCTAAGAGCTGCAGTGGTGTTTTAGGATGTAATCAGGTAAAATTATATATATTTTGTTTTTTTTAAATATAAGTAAATTAACGTAGTTGATAAAATAATTAAACAACGGCTTAACATACCATGTGTATCTCATGCGTACAGGCCCATTTTTAAATGGTAGAAATAAATGAAATTTTTAACAGAAAGATCAGTTTGATCCTTAATCTAACGTGTATGATTTGGTCAACATGAAACCAGCTTTCAAACTATAGGTAAAGGTTTTTTCTTTTTTTGCTTTGAAAATTATTTCAGATATATATGATTTCAAATTTATGTATTCTAACATTAAATTAGTTATAAAGTAATAATATTTTAATTTGACATGTTTAATTTTTTAATTTAACTCAAACAATTTTATTTAATTCAACTCAAATCGAATTTCATTTCACTAAATTCAACTCAAAACGAATTTCATTTCACTCGATTTAAAAAAAAATTAAATTAAATTAAATTAAAAAAAAACTTATCAACACAATTATCTAAAAAAAATTATAAAGGGCTTTTACTGAAACGAAAGCTACCAACTAAAAAACAGATTATCATATCATGTGTAAAGTCTCATAAAGTAAGAAATTAAGAGGATTTACGTGTTGTATAATTAGTACAGCTCTCTTCTCTGTCCATAGGACATCACTCAAGAACTTGCTTTAAATATACCCTATTTTCAGTCCTATAGCTAAGATGCCTAGGCTTTCAATTACAGACATTTCTCTGCCACAATTTCTAGGACGATACCTCAGCAGCTATACTTTTTCTGAATTTCTTCAAAATGAAATTTGAAGTCTGTCATTCATTCCTTCCCTCAGTCTTACACAAATTTTAGTGCAAATATTTGTTGGTTTTGGACAAACATCCTTTTTTGGAGATGATGCCACTGATTAAATATGACAAATTTAAACCCCTTTTGAAAGCACAAAAACAAATGGGGCAAATGCAACCATTCTGTTGAAACATTTTTAAATATTTATAGTTTTTTAATAATTATAAATGAATAGGTATAATTAATTAAAAGATTATATCTTTTAATTTTTTGAAAAAAAATTATAACTATTTAAATAATATTATTTGAATAGTTATAATTAAATGAATAATAATGTTTTTATTTTAAAAAAACATTATTATTCGGAAAGGTACCTATTGATTAAAGATGTCTCTATGAAGAGACATGAAAATTCCTATAAATAGGAATCAGATTTCATTTGGAGATATACCAACAATTCTAATATTCTTTCTTTCTTCCTTCATTTTCTAATATTGTTAGATTGTTCTATAAAGTATTACTGCAAAAATCCTTTATAGAAATTGGTTTTCTTGTCATATATTGCTCAGTGTGTAGTGGGCTATTCTCGTCAGTGCAAAACGCAAATAGCCATTGGCTTCATTGTATCCTCGAGGTTAATTTCTTGGAACTCGTTTGCATACCGAAGATAGGTGGGGCGAATATAACCTTAAAGATAGTGATTTGATACACGCCTTGGAGCCTTGTCCTATTTCTTCTTCTGTTTGAGTTTTCGTTCGTGTGTTCGAGATTTTCCTCACCAGAATTTTGTACTAACGATTTTAAGGTTATAATTCATAATGACTACCGCAACTCATGAAAGTGGAACACTAAGGGAGTTGGCTTCCAAATTTGTCAAACTTGATCGGTTTGATGGTGGCAATTTTCGACGATGGCAGAAAAAGATGCACTTCTTATTATCAACTTTGAAGATTGCATATGTTTTGGATACCCCAAGACTTGAGGAGACTGAAAACGAATCTGTTGCTGCAACCCGAGAAAGACAAAAATGGGACAATGCTGATTACATGTGCATGGGCCACATATTGAATGGTTTATCTGATGGTTTGTTCGACACCTACCAAAATGAGGTCACCGCTAAAGAATTATGGGACAAATTGAAGACAAGATACATGACCGAAGATGTTACAAGTAAGAAATTTCTTGTCAGTCGTTTCAATAATTATCAAATGATTGATGGTTGTTCTGTTATGGAACAATTTCGTGATATTGAAAAGATGCTGAATCAATTCAAACAATATGATATGAAAATGGATGAAATGATTGTTGTATCCTCCATAATAGACAAACTTCCTCCATCTTGGAAAGAATTTAAAAGAAGTCTAAAACATAAGAAAGAGGAAATATCTCTTGAGGCTTTGGCAAATCATCTTCATATTGAAGAAGAATATCGAAAGCAAGATCAGAATCTAAATTCTGAAAATGCCAAAGTGCATGTTACGGAGGAAGTACAGACTACTAAACTATTCAAGAGAAAGTTCAAACAGACTGATAGAGCACCTAAGTTTAAAAAGAAACAAAAGGGCTCATGCTATCATTGTGGTAAGCCGGGACATTTCAAGAATGAATGTCGATTCTTAAAGAAGAAATCATCTTCTAAGGCTGATAATAATGAAAAGTTCGTTGCAATGATATCTGAAATTAATATGGCACAAGATGATAATACATGGTGGATTGATACTGGAGCAACCAAACACGTGTACAAAGACAAAAGCATGTTCACAAAGTTTACACAATGTGAAAATGACAATGTCTTGTACATGGGAAATTCTTCCACCGCAGCAATCAAAGGCAAAGGATCTGTTGAACTGCAATTCACTTCTGGAAAGGTTTTAACCTTAAATGATGTATATTATGTACCAGAAGTTAGAAAGAATTTAGTTCTGGAAGTCTGTTAAATAAGTTTGGTTTCAAACTTGTTTTTGAGGCAGATAAATTTATTTTGTCTAAGGGAGGAATTTTTGTAGGGAAAGGGTATATGTATGAGAGTATGTTCAAACTAAATATTATCAATAAGAATGAAAATACTATTTCTGCTTATATGGTTGAATCTTTTTGTTTATGGCATTATAGATTAGGTCATTTGAATTATAGAAAATTGAATGACATGTATAAGTTAGATTTAATTCCTGTTTTTAATAATAATATTGAAAAATGTAATACATGTATGTTGACTAAAATTACAAGAAACCCTTTCCCTAAGGTTAAAAGAAAAACAAAATTGTTTGATTTGATACATAGTGATTTATGTGACATGCATAATACTCCTACATTAGGTGGAAAGAAATATTTTGTTACTTTTATTGATGATTGTTCTAAATATTGTTATGTATATTTATTGCATTCAAAAGATGAAGCGCTTGATAAATTTAAAGTTTATAAATCTGAAGTTGAACTTCAATGTGAATCATTTATCAAGTGCTTAAGATCGGATAGAGGTGGAGAATACTATAATCCAAGTTATTTTGAATCCACTGGGATTGTCCATCAAGTTTCAGCCCCTTATACACCACAACAAAATGGTGTAGCTGAAAGGAAAAATAGAGTATTAACTGAAATGGTAAATTCAATGTTATCATATTCAGGTCTTGGACAAGGTTTTTGGGGAGAAGCTGTTCTAACAGCTTGTCATATATTGAATAGAGTTCCTAATAAGGAAACTAAAATAACCCCTTATGAACAATGGAAGAAAAGGAAACCAAACCTTAATTATTTGAAGGTTTGGGGTTGTAGAGCTATTGTCAAAGTTCCAACACCTAAACGTAAAAAGTTAGGTGAAAGAGGAATTGAATGCATATTTATAGGATATGCACATAATAGCAAGGCATATAGGTTCATGGTAATTGAACCAAATGATTCAATTTCAATTAATACTGTTATTAAATCAAGAGATGCTATTTTTGATGAAAATAGATTTAATTCTATATCAAGACAATTATAGCCACAACAATTGATTCATTCTTCAAATGAGAATGAGATTCCATTGGTACAAATTGATAATAATGATGAATCTTGTCAAGAATTAAGAAGAAGTAAGAGGATTAAAAAGGTCAAAGCTTTGGACCAGATTTCATGATGTTTCTTGTAGAAGGAAAAGGTGAAAGTATATACAATAAGATACCTTATTGTTATAATATAGAATCTGATCCTATTACATTTGAAGAGGCAATGAAATCTCAAGACTCTGCTTTTTGGAAAGAAGCAATAAATGATGAGATGGATTCAATAATGGGAAATCAAACTTGGATCTTAGTTGATCTTCCACCGAGTTCCAAACATATAGGTTGTAAATGGATCTTCAAAAAGAAAATGAAGGTCGATGGAACCATTGATAAGTTTAAAGCAAGGTTGGTAGCCAAAGGTTTTACACAAAAACAAGGGATTGATTACTTTGATACCTATGCTCCAGTAGCAAGAATTGCTACAATTAGACCCTTAATATCACTTACATCTATATATAATTTGGTTGTTCACCAAATGGATGTTAAAACTGCATTTTTAAATGGTGAATTGGAAGAGGAAGTGTACATGGAACGACCGGAAGGATTTGTTGTTCCAGGACAAGAGCATAAGGTATGTAAGCTTGTTAAATCTTTATATGGACTTAAACAAGCACGAAAAAAATGGCACCAAAAGTTTGACAATGTTGTTTTAGCTAATGGTTATAAAATAAATGAATCCGATAAGTGCATATATAGCAAATTTGAAAATGGAAAAGGTGTCATAATTTGCTTATATGTAGATGACATGCTCATTTTTGGCACGGATTTGGAACAAATAGAAAACACAAATAAATTCTTGTCAAACAACTTTGCTATGAAGGATATGGGTGTAGCAGATGTTATTCTTGGGATTAAAATAACCCGAGATGAAAGCAGTATAGCTTTATCACAATCACATTACATTGAAAATTTACTTAAAAAGTTGATCTTTTCAACTGTATACCAGCATCTACACCCATAGATCCTCAAATAAAATTAGTATCTAATGCTGGTAGGAAAATTGATCAATTGAAATATGCAAGTCTAATTGGTTGTCTTATGTACATAATGACTTGTACAAGACCAGATATTGCATATGCTGTTGGGAAATTGAGTAGGTACACAAGTAATCCAAGTAGTTTGCATTGGCAAGCATTGAATAGAGTACTTAGGTACTTAAAGAAAACTATTAACTATGGATTGTGTTATAATGGATATCCTCCAGTTTTAGAAAGGTATTCGGATGCTTGGATTACAAGTTTGGAAGATCATGCATCTACTAGTGGATGGATCTTCATTCTTGGTGGAGGAGCCATTTCTTGGGGTTCCAAGAAACAAACATGTATTACTGATTCCACCATGGCAGCAGAATTTATTGCATTAGCCGCTGCATCTAAAGAAGCAGAATGGTTAAGAAATTTGCTTTATGATGTACCTTTATGGCCTAAGCCAATTTCACCTGTTTCTATCTATTGTGATAGTCAGGCTACTCTAGCAAAGGCATATAGCCAAGTATATAATGGAAAGTCTAGACACATTGGATTAAGACATAGTTATGTCCGACAATTAATCTCTGATGGAGTGATCACTATTAATTATGTGAGGTCAAGTGAAAATTTGGCGGATCCTTTGACAAAAAGTCTTGCTAGAGATGCAGTAAAAAGGACCTCAAAAGGGATGGGACTCAAGCCCATTAATTAGAGTCACCCATGATGGAAACTCGACTCAACGCTTGGTATAACGTCAAGTCTTGAGTTCAATGAGATAAAGTACATCATTAGTATGTGACTGTTAGCACTATAAATAAATCCATCCTAAGATTAAAGTGCTAGGTACCCGTAATGATAAGGGAAGGATGAGTAATGTACTCTTAATGGACCCATAACATAAATATGTTAGAGTGTTATAATTACGGGAACACTTTTGATGGGATCTACCTATGTGAGTGGAAGTGTGGCCGTTTCTAGGAGCTCAAGGGCTTGGCTCTGACAGCACTCATGAAAAGAGGACAGAGACACATGGCCATAATAGTGTCCCTAGATACTATGCATTGACCGATGTTGAAATAATTGTGTGAGATGTGTTCGGTTAATCAAATGAAATAGTTGGTTCAAAGCTTAGTCTACCATGCAATTTCGATTAACTTTAACATGTTTTCACTAAGTGAATGTTCAATCGTAAGATACCTTCATTTATGCAAATTGATTTTCAAGAATATCAAAATCTAAAATATTTTGAAAATGGGGGGAGATTGTTGGAACATTTTCAAATATTTATAGTTTTCCAATAACTATAAATGAATGGGTATAATTAATTAAAAGATTATATCTTTTAATTTTTTGAAAAAGAATTATAACTATTTAAATAATATTATTTGAATAGTTATAATTAAATGAATAATAATGTTTTTATTTTAAAAAAACATTATTATTCGGAAAGGTACCTATTGATTAAAGATGTCTCTATGAAGAGACATGAAAATTCCTATAAATAGGAATCAGATTTCATTTGGAGATATACCAACAATTCTAATATTCTTTCTTTCTTCCTTCATTTTCTAATATTGTTAGATTGTTCTATAAAGTATTACTGCAAAAATCCTTTATAGAAATTGGTTTTCTTGTCATATATTGCTCAGTGTGTAGTGGGCTATTCTCGTCAGTGCAAAACGCAAATAGCCATTGGCTTCATTGTATCCTCGAGGTTAATTTGCTTGGAACTCGTTTGCACATCGAAGATAGGTGGGGCGAATATAACCTTAAAGATAGTGATTTGATACACGCCTTGGAGCCTTGTCCTATTTCTTCTTCTGTTCGAGTTTTCGTTCGTGTGTTCGAGATTTTCCTCACCGGAATTTTGTACTAACACATTCTAGCTACAAAAAGATCCATCTAGAAGTGTGAATAATTTTTGCTTTATTGTGTCAAGCTCCACTTTACCTAATCACCAATACATACATAAATTTATTGGGTATTGTGAGTGTGTTATATATTTATCAACTCTTTGGAATGGCAGACTGTTGGATTAATTATGACCTAAGATTGCTTTTGATCAAGTGGTAATAATGATCCCATCAACTCAAACCTTTATGTGCATGGCCTATTAATAGTGAGTGGTTAGCATTTGATCAAATGCTAAAATGATTTGATCATTTTGCCTTTTTTTTCTTTCTTGGTTAGGCCATTATGTCTTCCCTCCTCTCTGTTTTTCCATGAGAGTTTTCAGAATTGAATAGTTTGCATCAAATTGCATATGTATGTGTCCTTGGATAAAATACTTCACTTCTTAATTCCTTTTATTCATTACTTTTTGACAAAGTCTTAATTAAATTGTTTATGTATATACGGACCATGTGTTATGGCAATGAGCAGCCACATGAGAGAGCTTAAGATATTGGGTTTTTTGAACTCTGAATATTTTTGGTTGCATGAAGAACAAATTATTAGACTGTGGCACCTGAATAATTCATCATGAGAGTAGCATAATGTATGAAATATTGGTGTAGCCAGTCGTAGTTTTGCCTTTTATCACTACCTCGCCTTTTTGGCTTTGCCAAATATAAACAAACTTATTTTGGACCCTTCCAAAAAAAAAAAGTGATTTATATCAGAAATCTCAGTTGCAAGTTCAGTTCATTTCTCAAATTAAAGTTTCCTTTATACTGTAACTCAGAATATTAGAATTAACTACAAAATACTACATATGTCTTTTTTTTTGTACAGACAAAGAAAATCAAAATTTGGGTTGAAAACTTTGTTTGTGGATCTGTTTCTAGTGGAAGTATAGACCAGACATTTGGTTACTTAAAAGTTAAAAGCCAAAAGGTTATCTTCTTTTGTCACAATTCTTTTATTTTTTTTCTACTTTTAAATGCTGTTGATGAAGAAAGCAACTTTTGAATCATTAGTGCAGGTGAGCAATGGTGGTGGCTACAATTATAGTGACACAAATATGTGAGCCCACTGTTTTGAAAGCACCCCCCATTCCCCCAAAGGTGCATAAACTGCATATAATCCACTGTATGTGCTGCTATGATCATCACATTGCTGCAAATTAAGGATCGATGGCTGATCGTGTGGGTGTATATTCTTTAATTATGATCTTAATACAATCATTCTCCTTTGCCTAAATGAACCTGATGCATTTATTGTTCTTTGTCATTAAAAGGGTGGCTTTCAAATCATTGAACCATTGCTTCTCTCTGTATTTTACAAGATAGCTTGTTCATCCTCTCTCGCTTTGTTGGAGCATAAATTTTGGGTAGTGCCAACATATAGAGTTATGTGTTATATCAGATTATAGACTAAAACTCAAAGCACACAAACTGTACAGTAGGCTGAGATTGTCGGTCAAAGAGAATCAGAATGAACCAATTCTCAGAAGCTTTGACCTTCAAAGAGGTGAAAGAAATCCGATGAACATCTGCATATATAATACAAACATTATTGTTTATTTTTGGTTGAAGATGCTACTGTATGATTAGTTGAAGTTTTAACTGTAGTGTTTGGTAACAAGTGAAACTGGGGGGAGACAGAGAGGACTTTGTTTATGAACTTTTAGCCGTAAGTCAAGCAAACCGGGAAACAACCTTGTTTTCATCTCGACAGTAAGAAACATCACTTTTGAACTTGTCTTCGGGAGACCAAAATTGTTACGCATGCTTAATTTTATAGAGTGATTTGATTTAGAGATGAATTATACAAAGAATTAATGAGTGCCCCCACTCTAGTGAATCCAAAGAACCAAAAACAGGAGTAAACTGGGTTAATATCAATGACAAAAGAACCTATGTATGTATGATGTAATATGGTTGGCATATCGCTTTCTAGCAATGCCAAGCGGGTAGAAGCAAGAAAAAGTGAAAATATTTGGTGATCCCAAAGTAAATTTACATATCACCCCATGATTGTTAATGGTTGAGCTGTACTTGGGTAACTTATTTCCAAGGTAAGTGGCTTGTTTTTCGCGAAATTTGGCGCAACATTCAGATAGTTCTTCAATATTTACAAACAGATTTTCAAGGTAAAACTACTGTTTAGGTGGTGGTGGTTGTTGGAAACTTTTTAACTCTTTTATTCTATTTTATGTTTGAGTTGTCATGTGATTTTTAATGGTTTATATTTTAATATTTTTAATATAATATTTTTGTGGTGAATTAAAATATAATCATGATTTAAGTCACTATCTTAAAAAACAGAGAGAAATTTGAACATATTTATCTTTTATCTCTTAAGAGATTTATTTGAGTATTTTTTTTAAATAATTAATGGAATAATTTCGGCTTTTAAAATAGATTTTAAAACTTATTAAACCGCTGTTGGATGATCACTTGAAGATATCTATAACTTAATTGATTGTTTTAGTTAACGGTAATATCTTAGTTGTTTTTCAAGGCTTATATGTCAAAAAAAGTCCTTAAAAAATATATAAAAAAATTTTAATTAAACCCACATATTAAATTCACACTCAATTGAGACATTACCATTAACTAAAATAATCAATTAAGTTATTTCATTAGTGGAATTCGTAATTGACCATGTTGACCTTTAAAATAAATTAACAAACCAATCATATAGTCAATTAAGTTATTCAGTTAGTAGAATTCGTGGTTGACCATGTTGACTTTTAAAATAAATTGACAAACCAACCATATAGTAACATGTGACAGCTTCTAATTTAACCTAATATTTTCTCATACAAATGATTAAAATTATTTAAAAATCATTAAAAATGAATAAATATTAAGAATATTTAAAAAAATATAATAAAACTAATATAAACTTATAAAAAATAAAAATTTATAAATATTATAAAAATATAAAAAATTTTAAAATTAATAAAATATTTTAAAATTTTATAAAAATGTATAAAAATTCTTAAAAACATATAAAATCATAAAAAATTATAAGAATATTTGAAATTTTATAAAATTGATATAAATGTATAAAAAATAAAAAAATCATAAAAACTTGAACTGGATCAGATTAGTTGGTTGGACCGATTAGACCGAAATCAATAAGAGTACCAGTCCAAAAAAATCCCATTAGATTGGTTGACTTGGTAACCGGACAGTTGAAGTATTTTTTTTTTAATTTTTAACGTTTTATTTAATTGAACTTGACAAACCAATCGAACTAGTCGAACTGGAAAATCAATAGTCAAACCAGTTCGACCACTGATCCAATTTTTATAATATTTATAACATTTTATAATTTGTTATAATTTTTATAAGTTTATATCAATTTTTAATTTTTAATATTTTTTATACTTTTTTTTATGTTAGCTCAAAAGATCAACTTGAAATCACCAAGAGAGGGATGCACTGATCTTTAAGAAAATTTGTGGAAGCAACGAAAGAATGTGCAACAATAAACACAATAATTTATAGTGGCTCGCCCCAGTTGCCTACTCCACTACCTTAACTTTCTTTTCACTAATTTGACAACCTTTGAGGACAATGTTTAACCTTATAATCTCCCTTAAGATTTCTACCCAAAATCTTAATTTTACAATTCCCTTAAAGTTTCTACTCAAACCTTAAGACTCAACCCTCTTAAAGAGAATAACAAATAGAAAACTAACAAGTAATCCTTACAAGATTGATGTGTTTGCTAATTAAGCACAAATACAAAGAATAACAATTGAGCTGAATGAATACAATGAAAGCTCACAAGTGTTTGTAAGAAGAACATGAAAGAATTAAGCACTAAGGTTGTTTTGATTGATCTTTAAGCTTGATGATATCTCTCCTTGTTGTAGGACCTTTGGAACATGTTACCTCTAATATATTTTCAACTGTTGGGGTTGTTGTGGAAGTTAATAGAGTCGTTGGGGATGAAAATATCTGATCGTTAAATTCACTTGTAACAAAAGGTATTGATTTTTTTCTACGAGTATTGATACTATTAGCATTTAATGTTTGATTCAGTGACTGTTGAAATTAGTTTACGACGATACCAAAGATAATTTATCGATACCAAGTATCAATACTTTTTGTGTTTGTTTAACAAAACCATAAAAACAGAATGCAAATTTGCTAAGATTTTAGAATTGGTATCAATATCTTGATAACTACCGATACTTAGCAACAAATTATCGAAACTTTTTTGCTTGGAGCAATACTGACTTGTCTAAAAAATAGTTTTAACATAATTGAAAATGTTTAACTCAATTGAAACCATTTTAACTTGATTTTATCAATTTTGCCCAATTTTGTTCAACTTCAACTTTTATTCAAAAACACTTTAATTTATTACATCAAAACATATTATCAAATAAAATTTAGTTTAACAAATTATATTTTTATTATTTTTATAAGTTTTTAATAATTTTTATACATTTTTATAATATTTTAAATAGTTTAAATATATTTTATTAATTTTATAAAAAATTATAATTTTATATTTTATAGTATTTATAAGTTTTTATTATTTTTTATAAATTTATATCAATCTTAATATTTTTAATATTTTCAATTTTTAATTTTTCTGTAATTTATAATTTTTTTTGAGAAAAAATATTAGATTAAACTATAAGTTGTCATGTGTCACCATTTGATTGGTCCGTCAATTTATTTTAACTGTCAACGTGTTCAATTACAGATTCCATTAAAAGAGGGAGTTTAATTGATTATTTTAGTTAACAGTAGGGCTCAATTGGGTTTGAATTTAATACAGTGGTTTAATTGATTTTTTTCGCATTTTCTTAAATTTTTTTTTTTTTTACATATAAACCTTTTAAAAATAAACATATAAGGCTCTTTGGTGAGATTAGTTCTAATGAGATTAAAAATAGTGGTAGTGAAATTGAATATTATAGTGATGAAATTAAAACTAGTGGCGAGATATATGTTTGGATTCAAACGTAAGTATAGAGATAGAGTGAGAATGAAAAACGAACATTAAATTAATAATTAAATATAAAGAAACTTTTAAATTATTTTATTTTTATGAAATTATTAAAAATATGCCAAAGCATTAAACTAATAATTTAATATAACAAAAGTTTTAAATTATTTCATTTTTATGAAATTATTAAAAATGTCCAATTATGTTTTATTAATAAATTAGTTATATTTTTAAATTTTTATTATTGATATAATTGTATTAATAATTATTTTATATTAAACCAAGTGTAGTTTTTGGGCATTTTTTAATGATTACCTATAGAATTTTGGAAAAGTCACGTGTTTATATAAAATTAAATTAATTAATGCCATCTTTTTGGCTAAATAAATTATATCACACACTTCAATTTGCCATATATATACAAACATCCTGTTAGTGATGCTGTCTAAATCGTAAACTAAAACAAATAATTGCTTAAACATTTTTATTAGAGATGCATTTCAATCCTGCAACAATCATCAATATTCATCTGAAAGGGCCATTCCAAGGTTCCAACAATCCTAAAAAAGCATTTTGAATTAAACAGTCACAAGGAAAACCAATACTGTAAAATGTTGAATTATGAACTCCATGCTGTCATGCAACGTCCAAATGCCACACAACCTTCAATGCTATGCTGCCACTATTATTTCATGCAAACCAAGTTCTTTAACTTGCTGTTTTGAATCCAATGTCAATGTAACTTAGTTTGGTTTATTTTGAACAATATTAGGTTGATATTTCATGTCATTTTGATGGTGACTAGGCTGATCAAATCAGCAAGTTTAAGCTTGCACGTTTTTTATTTCAAGTTTCAAAAAGTTTAAGTGGATTAGGTATGATTAGGTGTGTTTAGGTAGTGGTTTGTTGAGACCACATTTTATATATGTAATGCAATGTATTCTAGATGGGTGTAATGAAAAAAATAGTTGCAATTCATTCACACTTAAGCTCCATTTTCCTTAGCTTTCTTTTCTCTAAAAAAAAATTCTGTCAACTTTTTTTTTTTTTCTTCTTCAACCTTCTGTCATTTTTTTTTTTTTGCCTCAAGCCACACTTGCTGTTAGCTGCTAGAAACTCCAACAATTGGTATCTAGAGCTTCATTCTTGGAGGACCTGTTGCTGTTATAATCAAATCTAAATGGCTTCATCAAGCTTCTCACCTGCTGTGCCTTCGATCTTCAATGGAGAAGGTTTTCATATATGGCAAGTTAAAATGAAGACCTATCTTCAAGCTCTTGATCTATGGGAGGTAGTGAACACTGATGCTGAACCAGAACCTCTTCGAGCCAACCCAACCGTGGCTCAAATTCGACAGCATGCTGAGGAGAAGACCAAGAAACATAAAGCCTTGTCATGCATCCAAAATTGTGTCTCGGATGTCATCTTTACAAGAATTATGGCCTGTGAGACTCCAAAACAGGCATGGGACAGACTTAAGGAGGAGTTTCAAGGTACAGAAAGGACCAGGCAGCAACAGCTTCTGAATTTGAGGAGAGACTTCGAAAACTTGAAGATGAAAGAAGAAGAGACTGTAAAACAGTACTCAGACAGGATTATGGCTGTTGTAAACAGCATAAGACTCCTTGGTGAGCAGTTTAGTGAAGCAAGGATTGTGGAGAAGGTGCTTTCAACCTTACCTGAAAGGTATGAAGCAAAAATATCTTCCCTCGAGGACTCCAAGGACCTCTCAAGCATCACCTTGACCGAATTAATCAATGCCTTTTATGCTCAAGAGCAAAGAAGGGCAAGCAGGAATGAAGAACACCAAGAAGGAGCTTTCCAAGCTAAAGCTAGGACTTCTTCAAGCAATGCTGCCTACAAAGGCAAGAAAACATGGAAAAATAGGCCTAAGCCTGATGCTGCAAGGACCAATGATCGCCTTTGCAGATTTTGCAAAAAGCCAGGCCATCCAGAAGATAAATGTTGGTTTCGGCCTGATGCAGTATGTCAACATTGCAAGAAGAAGGGACATGTTGAAAGAGTTTGCAAGGCAAAAGGCAGACCGAGGCAGGCTCAACAACAATCCAAGACCGAGGCTCGAGTGGCTGAAGGTGGAAGTGATCAAGAAGAAGAAGTCTTTGCTGTGTCATGCTCAAGTGGCCAGAAGATAGACTCCAAAGCTTGGCTCTTGGACAGTGGATGTACAAACCACATGTCTCCTAATGCAGCCATTTTCAAAACCTTGGACAGGAGTGTACAAACCAAGGTTAAAGTGGCAAATGGTCAGTTCATCAATGCTGTGGGCAAAGGTGATGTTTTGATATCAACTCCAAAAGGTAACAAGGTGATTTCCAATGTGTTACTTGTGCCCGATATTGACAAAAACTTGTTGAGTATATCTCAACTCCTTGACAAGGGATACTCTCTTGTGTTCAAAGACAAGGTATGTCGAATAACAGATCCATGTGGATCATGTTTCATGACAGTCACTCAGACTGATAAATCCTTTGAGATTAATTGGTCAGAAGCCCCTAAAGCAGCTTATACTGCCTCTCACAATGACTCAAAAACATGGCACAAAAGACTTGGTCATGCAAACTTTAAAGCAATGGCCAGGATGATCCATGAAGATCTGGTAGAAAATTTCACAAATTCAGCATGCAACAATGAAGTGTGTGAAGTGTGTCAACTTGGAAAGCAAGCTAGGCAGCCCTTTCCTTCAAATCAAGCTTGGAGAGCAGCTGAGAAGCTTCAACTTGTTCATACAGATGTTTGTGGTCCCATGAAGACAGAATCAGTTAGTGGAAACAGGTATTTTATTCTCTTCATTGATGATTATTCAAGATTCTGTTGGGTTTATTTTTTAAAGCACAAGTCTGAAGTTCCACAAGTGTTCATGAAGTTCAAAGCTCAAGCAGAAACTGAGACAGGTTGCAAGTTGAAGACCATCAGATCAGACAATGGGGCTGAATATATTTCAGCTCAATTCCAGGCGATTTGTGAAGAAGCTGGCATTAAACACCAGCTAACCAATGTGTACACACCTCAGCAAAATGGTGTGAGTGAAAGAAAAAATCGAAGCATCATGGACATGGCAAGATGTCTGCTGTTCGAAAAGAAAATGCCAAAGTTCATGTGGGCAGAAGTTGTCAACACAGCAGTCTATCTTCAAAATAGACTACCAACAAAGGCCCTGACTCGAATGACACCTTTTGAAGCTTGGTATGGCTTCAAACCCTCTCTTGCTCATCTAAAACTCTTTGGATGTCTATGTTATATGCAGATTCCATCTGTGAAGAGGGATAAACTTTCAAGGAGAGCTGCTCCAGGTGTTTTCGTAGGATATAGCTCAGTTAAAAAGGGCTATAGGATTATTGATCCAACAACAAAGAAGGTTCAAGTCAGTAGGGATGTTGTCTTTGATGAAAATGCCTACTGGAACTGGGACAACAATCAACCAATGGAGACTTCTGAAGAACTTGAAGTGGGGCAAATAGAACCCGAGCAAACTAGTCAAGAAATGGATGTTGATGATGTTCCTGTTAGAGGGACCAGGCCATTAACAGATGTTTACGAAAGAGCTGATGTTGCCATCATGGAACCTACAAGTTTCGAAGAAGCTGAAGCTCACAAAGGTTGGAAGGCTGCTATGATAGAAGAAATGAAGATGATTGAGAAGAACCAAACTTGGGATTTGGTTGATAGACCACAAGACAGGAAGGTCATAGGTGTTAAATGGGTGTATCGTGCTAAGCAGAATGCAGATGGGAGCTTAAATAAGCTCAAGGCAAGGCTGGTTGTCAAGGGATTTAGTCAGAAATATGGCCTGGACTACTTGGAAACCTTTGCTCCAGTAGCTAGGCTCGACACCATCAGAATGTTGATTGCTTTAGCAGCACAAAGGCAATGGACCATTCATCAACTCGATGTCAAGTCTGCTTTTTTAAATGGCCACCTTGAAGAAGAAATATACATTGACCAGCCACAAGGCTTTGTAGTACCAGGCAAAGAGCATATGGTCTACAAGCTTAAGAAAGCGCTATACGGTCTGAAGCAAGCTCCCCGAGCTTGGTATGCTCGAATTGATGGTTATCTCATCAGTTTGGGATTTCAAAGAAGCATCAGTGAGCCCACACTGTATGTTAAGAAGAATGAAGCTGAAACTCAGCTTATTGTGTCCCTCTATGTCGATGACTTACTGGTTACAGGAGGAGACAACATTGTCTTGAAGGACTTCAAGAGCAAAATGAAGAAGATGTTCGATATGTCAGACCTCGGGCATATGACTTACTTCCTTGGAATGGAAGTGATCCAAGCTGAAGGAGAGATTTTCCTAAGCCAACAAGCATTTGCCAAGAAAATTTTGAACAAGTTTTCCATGGAAAACAGCAAACCAATGAATACACCTATGGCTGCTGAGTTAAAGTTGACAAGCCAAGGTAATTTTGATGCAGTCGAGGAGTCCATCTACAGAAGCTTAGTGGGATGCCTTCTTTATTTAACAGCTACAAGACCGGATATAATGTTTGCTGTGAGCATGCTATCCAGATTCATGCATTGTTGCAACATGCAGCACTTTCAAGCAGCAAAAAGGGTGCTTAGGTACATCAAAGGTACCTTAAGCTTTGGATTAAAATTCAGCAAGGTCCATGAGTTAAAAATGATAGGGTATACTGATAGTGATTGGGCAGGATCGAAGGATGATTTGAAAAGCACTTCAGGCTATTGTTTCTCTCTTGGTTCAGCAATGTTTTGCTGGTGTTCGAAGAAGCAAAACCTTGTAGCCCAATCAACAGCAGAAGCCGAATATGTAGCCACTGCAGCTGCTGTAAATCAAGCCATATGGCTTAGGAAACTGCTTGCTGACCTAAACTTACAGCAAGAGGGAGCAACAGAGATACTTTGTGACAACAAATCGGCTGTTGCAATTGCAAAAAACCCTGTGTTTCACGGTCGAACCAAACACTTTAGCATAAAGCTTCATGTGGTGAGAGAGATGGAACAGGCTCGTGAAATTGAACTGGTTTATTGCAATTCAGAAAATCAGCTTGCTGATATCTTCACTAAAGCCCTCAAAACAACAAGGTTCATGGAATTAAGAAAGAAGTTAGGTGTATGCAGCAAGGAGTTCAAGGAGGAGTGTTGAATTATGAACTCCATGCTGTCATGCAACGTCCAAATGCCACACAACCTTCAATGCTATGTTGCCACTATTATTTCATGCAAACCAAGTTCTTTAACTTGCTGTTTTGAATCCAATGTCAATGTAACTTAGTTTGGTTTATTTTGAACAATATTAGGTTGATATTTCATGTCATTTTGATGGTGACTAGGCTGATCAAATCAGCAAGTTTAAGCTTGCACGTTTTTTATTTCAAGTTTCAAAAAGTTTAAGTGGATTAGGTATGATTAGGTGTGTTTAGGTAGTGGTTTGTTGAGACCACATTTTATATATGTAATGCAATGTATTCTAGATGGGTGTAATGAAAAAAATAGTTGCAATTCATTCACACTTAAGCTCCATTTTCCTTAGCTTTCTTTTCTCTAAAAAAAAATTCTGTCAACTTTTTTTTTTTTTCTTCTTCAACCTTCTGTCATTTTTTTTTTTTTTGCCTCAAGCCACACTTGCTGTTAGCTGCTAGAAACTCCAACATAAAACACTGCTATGATATTTTGTCAAGTAAGAACCCCAGTTACTACAATTGAAGTTGAAATCTGTTAACCAGTAAGATGAATAAGGGAGGAAGATGGTGGTTGAATGGAGAAAGGTAAGATGAAGGCTTGGGAGAGATCTCTGTTTGTGGTTCAGTTAGGGAATTGAAGGAGGAACGTCTATGTCCTGTGTATTAGCTGTTGCATGGCTCTTTTATAGTGGGGAACAAGTTAAATACGTGTCTTGAGGTTGCTGAAACAAAAGTGATAATCCTAATAATGACGGTTTAGGATGAGATGTTTTAAGATGACTTACTCTGAATCTCCACATGATTCTCATATAATCTTAGTAAAGGTGTCCAGCTCCTAAACTCGTCAAGTTAAGATTCGCAAACTAACTCAAGATTCAAAGTGTCGTTAGCTTTACTGAGAGACATATGTCAAATCCACTATGGATACATATTAAATTCGGAAGATATACTCAGTGAGTTCCTAAGATTCTATATAACAAAACCTACAATAAAAAAATTCAGTTCAGTTGGCAAACCTCACCTCACTGGAGGTGATCCAAAGGGAGTTGACGGAAAGTGCAATTAAGTAAGAATCAATTTTCCATTGAAATTTCAAATGCATTAAGGCCCCATGTCCAAAGGGCCATAAGTCTCATGTAGAAAAATAAGAAAAATGATTGTTTTGTAATAATTAAAAAAATGTTAATTTTATGATGTGGGTTTAATTAAATAATATAGTATTCGTTTAAAATAGGATATGATATATTTAACTAGTATATTGTGACTTGAAAAACTCAGAATTATTGCATTTAACTAATGAATAAAATATTAAATTGGGTCGAGCTAAATACAAAATGAAAATTTCTTTTTAACTCTCTCTCCCTCACTTTTCTCTTTGGCGGTTTATTTTTTATTCTCTCTCTCGATTTTTTATTTATTTTTTGTGGTAGTTTTCCTGGTGAATGAATTTTGTTATATTCTACCGAGTGAAAACGATGACAATACCAACAATTTACTTTGTTTGTTTGTTTGTTTTTTTTTTTTTTTTTTTAAATCGTGTCAATGTTAGTAGTTATATTTTTATTGTTTTTCTATTGTTATACTTTGTTTCATTTTGAGAAGTTGCAAAGGAGGTTGAGCCATTAAAGAGTCTTTATACCTTTGGCATTGTCAGTATAGCTGACTTGGACTAAAATGTTGTTAACGACTGATCAAGGTGAAATAATCTTCTAATTATGTCATTTTAGTGATCAAGGTGAAATAATCTTCTAATTATGTCATTTTAGTCATCATTAACGTCTATATCTTTTCTCAATTCTAATTATTCAATTGCTTAATAGGTTATGTTGTCACTATAGTTGGCTATCTCAACAGGTTATATATTGTGAAGTTATTTTGACTAATAATAGAAGAGTGAGTATTTGATACAAACAATCCTTTGACCTAGCTCTTTAGAATACCTGTCAACTCTAGCTGCGTACCAAATATTTTCCCATAATAAAATTACCATTTTCCCTAAAAAATCACTTAAAATACCACATCATTTAATTAAATCAATCTAGCTAATACCACTTCACTTAACTAAATCAATGTTATAATTTTTTTGAACTCAAACATTGTAGCGTAAAGTAAAAACCATTACGATTACAATTACGGAAATCTAAAGCTGACCCTATGAAGTGAATAAGACTTTGGCCATCCAAAGGTTTCCGTATAGCCCTTCCGGAAGTCGCTGTGTCGACTGCATGAAGCATTTTCAATTGAAGCTTGCAAGTGTGTTGTTACTCAATTGCCTTGTTTACTTTCAAACAATTTAAACCCCACTAATCAACCCTATCAACCAGCCAAAGTGTCTCTCCTAAAACATGAAGCTTTGTCAAGTAAACAGTTTTTCTTCAATTGTCACAAAGAAAACAATTACTTTACTGGTATATAGGCCAAAATGCACTCCGCATTATAGTATAGGGACCTGTACAGTAGTTTTACTGATTTCAGCTGAAAAATAAGCGTGCTAATTAAAGCTTTGGCGCCTTACTACTTACACCACCCAAAGCTTTGTTCCCATGAAATGGTCTGGAGGCAATTTCTTAAACCCTTCCCAACAAATATAAAGGACAAATAATCAAAACAATCAACCATAAACTAAGCAGGGCACGAGGGGAATTGGTATTGACGTGCAAAGTTCAATAGATTGCCTGAATCTATAGCAAACCAATCATCAATGACATGATTCATGAGGTTCAACTATGGTTCGTATAAGTAGTTATAAATAAATAAATAATTCACAGGTTTCCATTGTATTCGTATATAAATAAGTTGGACCTGCTTTTCTCTTTCTTAGAAGTTGCAATAAAAATGTCTCCCCCTCAAGCCTTCCAAAGCTTTTACAACTCGCGGCCGAGAAATGTGGCAATAGAACACCTTTTAACTCTATCATCTAATATCAAACGATAAACAGAGCAATAGCAAACCTCAAATTTCTCCTCATATTCACTGAAGTGGCCTAAACAGAATAAAAAATTAGGGGGAAAGGAGCGGAAATAAACAGCAGAGTAGTCTGACAAAATGAACTAAGAACATTTATGTCATACAAGGTGGAAATCCTCTTCATTCCTTCATTGAAGATTGATAAGCATACAAACAGCAAGTTGAAAGGAGAATCACAGGCTAACCTGATATAATGGCGCTCTCTCTTGTGATTATTTGGAAGGAAGATTCGTCCTTCATACTCTGTTCGCTACAAAAGCTTATTGCCAATAATATTGATGGTATCAAAAAGGCAAGCTAGGAATAAAATACAATCAGTTCTATTGTGAGGTAAGGCAGATTGGTAGATAACCCTTGCTGCTGAGAAATGTAATGTTCCGCAGCTGACTATAATTTACTGAGATCTATTAACACAAAACATATCAAGGTTGGTGAAGCAACATCTGCAAGACAATGAAAAACTGCTCTAGCATGTTACATCAATTTGAGTGAACCTCAGCACCCTGTATTGTACTTCTGCTACTGCTTAAACTCTGACTTGAAAGCTGCAAATCAGAAAAGTGAACAGATCCAGTCTGTGAAAAAATCAAACCAACTGAACTACTAGCTGTGCTTGCAGAAGAAGAAATTCTGCTCAAATAGGAGTCCTTCTTGGACCTTGAAATCATCTCAGGCCGTAATTCAGAAGAAGAGGAAGAAGGGGCTAATGTAGCCAGCAAAGACCCAACTGGATAGGGTGCAACTGGAATATCAATGAGAGATGATGCTGACGGACTATATCTCATTGTTCCTATTGGATGATCAAATTTGCAAGTAGAACCAAACTTGCAGTGCCCATTCTGCAAGTAGAAAGCACAAGGCTGCACCCCCTGTTTACAGTAAATGACAATCAAATTAAGACAATTTTTAAAAACTATGTATCATGTGTTAGAATAGACACTACATCTTGACTTAACAAAATAGCAAGGGCAATAAACTAACAGTTCAAGACAGCAATGCTAAAGTTGAACAGACAAACAAAGAAAAAGCATTCTCTATTATGGAAGAAAGATGGGACCAAAAGGCAGCAGTTTCTTTCTTTCCCCAACAAAAACTTCAAACTATATAGCAGATAAATTAAGATGCATAATTTTGGACATAGGGAAGCCAAAGGCTATTTCAAAGGTACTAGAAACATATTAACCTAATAAAACTTACTTTACAATGAAAGTTCTTGAAGCCAAGAAAGATCTCTATGAAATCCAATTCTAAAACAACAGTAATTATCACAACAGAATGTCCACTTGGACAGAAAGTATACAGTGATAAAATAAAGATAATAGATTGAAATATTCACATACCGGACGTAAAGGAAGTCCCATTGGGTTGAGGATGCAATTTGTTTGTTGCACAACCTTGTCTCTAGGATGATGATACCTACAAGATGATCCAAATTTACAGTTGCCGGTCCTCAAATAGTATTGGCATTCAGGTTCACCAGGTCTCTCTGGAAATGTTTGTTCCTTCTGGTTACTGCTTGAAGGACCAGTAGAAGAGGACAAGGAAGAATAAGGTCCTGCAAGTGAAGGTGCTGAAGAAGATAACTGTGTTAGTCCGTAGAGAGAAGTTGTTCCAACAGCAGGTTGTGCACCAGGAGAGAGTGCCGGGCTTACAGGTGCCTGCACCAAGCAAGCCAAAAACAGCTTCATGAATCCATATAATTTTGGCATTATCTTAATGCAATTATGCTAATCATCCTACCGAGTAGTGACTCCAACCAGGAATAGGAACCACTCCAGGGGAAAACAGTACAGGACCATAAGCCCCTTGAACATATGAACCAGGTAATAATGGAGGCCTCGCCACACTCACACTGGTAGGTGCCCCCCCATACTGTTCAGGTAGAGGGACTGAAGGAGACTGCACCGGCTGATAAAATTGAGGTGCAGATGCTGGCATTGATGTGCCAGCTGGTTGAGGATGATGGAATTTACAAGTAACACCAAATTTGCACTGCCCTGTTTTCAAATAGTAGGAGCATTCTTTCTCACCCTGTTAATGGATGCAGATGAGATTGGTGTCTGGATGTTTTAAGAATTCCTTAAACAGATAAATACAAATAAAGGAGGAAGGAAACAAGAAAGGAGATCATCCAAACCGGTCGTAATGGGTATCCATATATATTCAACGGAACATGGCCAAAGGATCCACCTCCGTGTTTTGGATGGTGGAATTTACAGGAGGCACCAAATTTACAGGTTCCAGTTTTTAAATAAAACTGCATGCGTCAAAAAGAATTAAAAAATGGGCAACTTAAAGAAGAGAAAAAATTATCATTCTGGCATTAATTAGCAAAAGGGATAGATAAAAACAATTTAGCATTATCACATAAAACGAAATTATTCCTTTACCTGACATGCAGGTTCCCCAGGTCGTTCAGGGTACTCCCCTGTAGCTCTTACAGCAGCCTCAACCTAAATGGCATCATAACCAAGAATGACTGATCACTCAAAAGAGGCTTAAGACATAGTACAGGAAAAATCTTATCTCAGTTCTAAACCACAAATAATGAGAAGACCTAAGTAAACTTTAAATTCTCTTACACCATCCTATCTATAAGAAGGTTTACTTTTAACTTGAGATGAGTCCAATGAAGCACAATTCCATGGTAAAATCTCCCCGTTATTTGCTTCACTTGCCCACAAATGAAACAAAATTTTTGGAAACAAAGACCATCTATCGATTATACCAAAATCAAAGAGTTTGGCATGAATTATTGTAAGACAGGCCAACCAAATTACAGTCAAATTACAGTGTTTGGAAAGATGCTGAAGAAACAGACATAGACTTAAGTTAAAGCCATTTAAATCAGAGATCCAGAACATAGGATGTCAAGCAAACTTCTAAATTGCAGGTCCAGTTTCTATTTGGAGGTAAATATTGCACTACGGATCATGCTCATCAGAGCTCCAAAGAGCTAGAAGAAACAAATATATGCTTCAATTACTGCTACTATTATTGAAGCATCAAAATGTACCATGATACATGCTCCTACTACCTAGTGCATTTTGCACATCCATTGTTGATCTTGAAAGTAAAGCAAGTTCATTTACTTACACCTCCACTGTCACCATTAACAGTGTAACCCGACAACATAAATATATATTGTTTATTCCATTTCACATTAATCAATCAATATCAGTTAAATGCAGAATCAAACATAGCTAACAAAATAAAGCCCCACTTTTCGAAGAAAATGATAAGGAGAAATTTACCGCGGCACGGTTACGAGGATGATTATAACGGCACCTATTACCGTATCCACAGAACCCCGTTCGCATATAGTAAACACAGTCAGGTACCCCGGGCCGTTCCGGGTACGATTCGGTGCCCCTCAACGATAACTGCCACATGGATTCTGCATTATACCAAAGAAAATACTAAGGAAAACTGTAACTCACTCTCCACATTATATAAAAAAGAAAAACCTAAAACTCCAAACAGTAAGTAACGTCGTTACAATGTGTGAAGAAAACAGGAAAATAAATATTGAAAAAAAAGGTACCTTCAAGGCCGCCAGTTTCGGGACCAGCGGGAATCCATTCGAGTTGATGACCCGAAAAAGATCCATTCCGTGCCGGGTTTTGACCGTACAACTCCATCAAAACTGGTTTCCTTCCTGTTGGGGGATTCTGTACAGTAGTATCTTACCGACTTTGCAAGAAAATAAATGAAGGTTGTACGGAGAATCTGAGAATGTTCTAGAATGACCGGAGAGAACTCGATCGAGAGTGGAACTTTGCTAAAGAAAAAACATAAGGAGGAAGAAGGGGAGAGAGAGATTCTTCCACTTAAATTGAGCTTTGTTTATTCGCTCTCTTTCTCTCTCTCAAATACTGTACGGTATAAGTTCGGCGCCTTTTTATAGTAGTATCGTATGATTACAACTTTTTGTCCAAGTATAGTATTTATTTTTTGTTGGTTAAAATATGCTTCAAATTCCTCTACTTTTTCTATATTTGAAATTTAGTCATTTATTTTATTTTTAAAAATATAATTTTATTTGTTAATACTATTAAAATTTTCTATAAATTCCAAGTTTATTATAATTTCATTTTTTATTACATATTTATCAAGTGAATTTTTTTATTTCAAAATGCTGAACCAATAAATTTAATAGAAACATTTTAACATAGTTAATAATTGGACTTAAAATTTAAATTTTAAAAAATAGGACTACATCCTTGGGAATAAAAGTAAGACTAAATTACAAATGTACAAATAGTACAAAGATTTAGAGTATATTTTAACCTATTTTTTAGCTTAACTATAAAATTGACCTTCAAATTATAGCATTTTTTCTCATTTAGGTACTTTTTTTTTGTCAGAAAGCACTATTTATTATAAATTTCGTCTCATTTTACCCAATAAGTGTATGGCATGCATAAAAATATGCAAGATGTCTTGTTCTTATTGGATGATATCGCGTTTTGGATCAAATGAAATGAAATTGATAGTTAAGATACTACTTTTATTAAAAAAATTAAATACCAACATGAGAAAAACGATATAATTTGAGTATTAATTTTTGAATTTAATTTTTTTATGCATATTATTTTTTAAATATTATTATTCTAATGGATCTTTTTAATTATACTAGCAAAATTAAGTAGTCATGTGTTTTATTTTTATTTTTTTATTTTTTAAAATAAATTAACAACACATCACGATTTTAGGTTAATTTATAAGAATATGTTAAAAAAATTATTTAAGAAACTATGTTGAAATTCTACAAATTTACCGATCTATGCTATTTTTGGAGAGAGAAAAGAAAACCCGTCCAACGTGACGCGTTGTCACTTATCCAAAAATTATTTTTTTCCTCTCTTTTTTCTTGCGGTTGAAAATTAGAAGTTTGTAGATTTATTTTTATTCATGTTTGGGATAGACATGGCCATAGTTTTAAGGAATGTTTGAATTTACGGTGGTACTATGGAGTTGGGTGACCTACAAATTTCATCTTCCATGTGAGTATGAAGCCATCACCCGAGAAGTCGGATCGCGTTGCAACTCAAGGTCCCAGTTGATGGTGGTTATATGGTCTGGGGTTGAAGTGTAACTAAGGCTTCAAGTTTACAAAGGTTATACTATCAAAGGATGGAGAAGGCACCAGTTGAAAGTTGTTATGTGGGCACGACAACCAATTTCTCCTCGTCAAAAGTGGATGATTTATAAAACCCAAATAGAAGTACGAGGAAGAAAAACGTAGTGGTCTTTTGGTATAATCAAGTATTTCATTTTATCCATGTCCACCAAAGGCAGTGATTTCGTTATTATAACATGTGACATATTTGGAGTGTAATAAGTTTTACTAACAGGGTCACTGTCATTGGTGGACATGGACAGCACAAATACTTGATTATATTGGAGGGCTCGTCTGTTTTTCTTCTTCGCACTTCTGTGTGGGTTTTATAAAGCATGCTCATCTGACGAGGAGAAACTGGTTGTCATGCACGCATAACCACCGTCAACTAGGGTCCCAATTATACTCCATCCTTTAACAGCATAACATTTGTAAACATGAAGCCCTAGTTACACTTCAACCTGATATGGTATAACCACTGCCAACTTAGACTTTGAGTTGCAAAGCGATCCCAGTTTTTCCAGTGATGGTGCCATACTCATATAGCAGGTGAAATTTGTAGGTCACCGAGCTTCATGACATCACTATGAACTCAAACACAACTTAAAACTATGACTATGTGTCCCTCAAGGCGAGAGAGAAATAAATCTTTAAACCTTGAAAAAATCAACACACAAGAAAAAAGAAAAAAATTGTTTACTAAATTAAAGGGATAGGAATATGCATTTATATAGGGCATGGGTCAGGTAAAAAGGGATTTTTTTTGTCCCAAGAATCCCTGGTTGCAGGGGCTCAAAGGAAAAAGCAATAGAGTTAGTTGGGGGTTGAAATGGCAAGAGAGAAAATGCCCTCTGCAACCCCGGAGTGTTTTCTCTCTTGCCATTTCAACCCCCAACCAACTCTATTGCTTTTGCCTCTGAGCCCCTGCAACCCGGGATTCTCAAGATAAAAAAACTCCCTTTTTACCCTCCCCATGCCTTTGCGGTGGAACGTTTTATCCCTCACAAAAAAGCTATATAGAAAGAACTCAATACATGCCTTTGATTTTACATATCGACATTTGAAGTAGATTGTTGATCTGAAGGACACTTGGCACAATAAGTAATCGGCGTTGTCATTAAAAGTTGAGTTTCGTCCCTACACTATTGTCGAAACAAATGTAATTCGTTAATTTACATGTTGGTTTAGGGTTTTGGGTGATAAGTACTATATATTTTAATATTTTCTTGATTTTAAACATGTAGAATAGGCTATTTCATTGAAGATAAGCAGACGAGTCAGACCTCTTATCCATTACAACGATCAAATTTGTGAGACCAAGATTGGCCCTATTTTTGTATCAGTGCAATCCGAAGATCTAGCATTCAACCGAACCATAACTTTAAAAGAGCTATGGACAAGGATTAGGTGCAAAGTGGGGATTCGGAGAAGAATTTCGAGCCTCAAATGTAGATATCTTTCATCAATTGAATCCCCTAGATATACCATTTTTGAGATCAAGCGGGACAATGATCTGGAGCAGATGATTGAATCCCATTGCTCTAGTTGGAATGTTGTGCTGAACTTGCATGTCGACTTCGTCGAGGAGGACGAAGAGATGGCCTAAGTTCACGGACACCTTGTCCACCAGATTCCACGTCCGATAAAGAAGTTGAAAGTCCCACTGCATAGTTGTGCGGTGGAATGACATCATGGCTACAAAGCTCATACCAAGACCCACTAGAATCATCAACAACGGCGAGGCATTCATTGGTTTCGCCCATCGATCACTGGGTGGGGGGACAATCGAGGGTATTTGGTCATTGGGCCTATGACACACCCGCATGACATTCTGTTAGTGCCTTTGATTTTAATTTTGGCTCAAAAACTTGGAACGATGGAAATGTGCAAGTGTACACAATCGCAACAAGTAATAAAGTGACAAGTAAATGTCGAGTTATCGTATCCACAGGGACTGTAAAAGAATTATTTATGAAAGTAATTTTCAACACTTTGGTGAAGGAAAAATATTTGGATTTGAGAAATGATTAAAAACTAGAAAACAAAGTAAAATAAAATAAAATAAAATAAAGTTCTAATGCACGATTTCAAAAGCAGATTTTAATCAAGATGATATAATTGTGTTGGATTAATTATATTTCCTTACCTTAGAATTATTAAACTTATGCTTATACTTGTTACGAATAAATCACGGCAACTCGGTAATTTGCTAACTTATGAACATATTTACAAATAAAAAATTCATTCATCTCTTGTACATATTCCTATGTCAATTCGACCGATAAAACAGATTTATAAAGGTAAACATGAACATATTTACAAATAAAAAATTCATTCATCTCTTGTACATATTCCTATGTCAATTCGACCGATAAAACAGATTTATAAAGGTAAACATGTTATTGCACATACATACTTATTAAATTAAATAATCTCTCGCATATTCCTATGTCGATTCAAACGATTAATTCAACCTAATAAGCATATAAAAGACTATGTGAGCTAACAAAGTATCCTTACCTTGAAACAGTTTAATCACAATAATCTTGCAAGTTATGTAAGGCATATGTATCACCAAATACAATGCTAATCTAATCTTCAGCTACCTTAGAAGAATTAAACATGCACTGATTAAGTATTGTGTCCATTAATTACAATTTCAATGCATTTAAATAATTATTTCTTTAGTTATCTAAACAATTATAATGCTAGAATAACTTATGCATGATTTTACTTAATCAAGCATTTTACTAGGCCTATAACAGCATAAACATAAATTTAACAAATCAAGAGGACGAAATGCAATCAACCCAAAACGAATTAAATTTAAGCTAAGCTGATTAAATTAACCATTCCAACAACATAAACATTCATAAATATGTTCATCATAAAAACACCAAAAATTAAAAAGATAGGGAACAAGAAGCAAATCTAGTGTTTCTCCGTGGCTTGACTGATTGCTCCTTCTTTCGTCTCTGTTGTCCTTGACGATCAAGGCTTCTACGAACACTCCCTTGCTGCCCCAAATGGATGAGGAAACACCTCTTTTCCAAGAGGGGAAATCGGCACAAGAAGGCTTGGTTTTTTTTTTGAAGAAAAAGAGAGAATAGAGAGAAGAGAAGTGATGAGAGAATGAGAGTGTTGAGAGATGATTTGATTGGGCAGCAAAGGGGGGTTTATATAGCTGAGGATGGCTGCTAAAAATAGCAAATTTCAGCAGCCAAAGATCCCCCTCATGACCGGCCATCCTATATGGAAAAGTTGAGACTTTCAACTTTGCTAAAATTAGCCTGGGGCAAATCCATAAAGCCTTAATTTAAGGTGGGGTTTAAATGCAATTTGGAAGTCTTCCAAGGGCCTTTTTGCAAGCTCATTTAATCAGCTAAAATGCTGATTTGGGTCAGGAAGTTAACGGTTCTGGGCTGCCCAATTGGTGGTTGGTTCGGTTCGCTCAATTTGGTTCAATTGGTGTGGTTCAACTAGGCCCCTTTTCCATAATTAATTAAAATTAATTTATTTAGCCCAAATTAAATTGGGAATAAATTAAAATTAATTATATTATGAATTAATACACATATTTGGACCGTCTTAGGCTGGAAATTATTTCGCCTTGTTACTTCGAATTGCTTCTCGGTTTTGTTCTTCTAACGGTGTCTACCAGGTCAATTTTCGCCCTTTGTATGAATCTGTCAAAAATAATCAAAATTGACTAAAAATAATTGTAAAATTGACTAAAAATTAACATGTTCAGATTTTTAATACAATTTAATTATTTTATAAAAATTAATTATTTTATGACAAAAATTCCATAAAAAATGCATGATTTTAAGTAAAATTAGGTATGAAAAAGTATATAAATCTTTGTGTTTCCACACCCCCAAACTTAAATCATTGCTTGTCCCGAGTAATGCACAAAATTCGAAAAGAATTTCTTGGAAACACTTTTGAAAAACTCCTTCAGAACAACTTTCAAGATTATGAATTTAATCTACTTAGGCTCAAAAATAAGAAATTTGATAATTATGCTACTTAAGTATACATATCGTTCAAATTACATCCAACAACTATTATAATAGAAAAATTAGACTAAATGCCTCTTTAACAAAGACATGTTAACCCTTACCAATTTGATTTTTTTTTTTTAATTCCCTTATTCAAGACTAAGCTGCAATCATTAAGTTTAACTTATGTCTTCATATGTTGATCTTAACAATTTCTCTCCACTAATGTTAGAAACTTGAATCAATAGGTCTTTATTAAGGTTGTAACGTGGATAGGCTATGGGTAGGTAAAAGATAGATAAATTTTGGCTTAAAAACCCTAGACTCAGCGTAAAACCGAACCTTTGAAATTTTTACCTTTGATACACCAACTTATTTTACTTTCACATGCTCTTTTGTACATCTATTTTCTTTCAAGTACATGTGTTTTCTCTTCTTTTTTTTTTTAAAATTCAAATTCCAGCACTTGCTTCATGTACTGCAATTTTCGAGCAATTGATACTTCTTTTTAATTCCCCCAAACTTATTTTCAAACGATATTTTGAATAGTACTGAGTCTAGTGTTTGGGACAATTTTAAAGATAATAAAGAGAAAAGTGATGACTAAATATTGCAGAGGTCCAAATAAAACTAGGCCATATAGTCTTAAAGTTGGGCTTCAAAGGATAATTTTATCATGGTCGGCTTGAAAGGCTCAAACGGTCCAAACAATAATTGCCTAAATCATTTTCAACATTTCATGATTCCTAGGATTTCGCCTCAAGAAATTACTAAGTCAATTCTAAGGACTTAAACTTTCATGCATGCCTAATTTTTTTGTAAGGAACTAAAAAAATTTTATGGTACGAATTTGCATGCTTTATTAAAAATACATTCATTTATTAATACTGAAGTTTAGCATACTTAACAAAATTTCAAATTATTGAACAAAATATATCCTAACCATAATTAAAAGAAAATTTTATTCTGAGTGGAATTAATTCAAATTTTCGATCCCCCTACTTAAAGTGAACAATGTCCTCATTGTTTAAAGTGAATAGATACTATACACCTGGTAGGATTTTAGAAAAGAGGAGGTGAGCCAAATTGACTGCTTAAGTACCAAGCTCTCTCTAAATCCAATCCTAGACATGTATATACCTATTGCCACACTTTAGCCTTCGTGACTTGTTCCTATCTCTTGTTTTATTGTGCAAAAATAAAAATTCCTAATTAATCTAATCCTAAAATAACTTAAGAATAAAAATAAAATAAAGTTGAGGTCCTCCCTTTTTTATTTGTTTGTCGATCCTTCCGAATTTGACTCATCTTTTGCTCCACCATTATTGCCTTTGCATGAATCGCTTTGCTCCGTCTTCGATAATGAACTCCATGGTTCAAATATGAAATCTGGAAACTCAGGTACAAAAGTAAATGGGTCATTATAAATTTTCCTAAGGGCACTCCTCATCGAGTCATCCCTTATTTTTTAGTATCTCCAGTAGGCTTGTTGCTGCCATTGCATGTGTTGCATTAAGTCCATCAGCTTTGACAGCTCATCTCGAAGATCTAGGCTAGGCGGTGGAGCTCCAAACATTGAGGTTTCGATATCAGGTTCAGCTTCTGGTTCCATTGGTTCTGCCTCATTATGGACTTCAGTTGATTGCTTTGGCGGAATCTCTGTGGGGTCATCTTTTGCTTCTTCGGGATCTTCACTTTCTTCAACTCGTTGTTGTAGAATAGAATCTCCACCTACTCGGTAGAGGTCCCAATCGATGATTGTGCCCTGACTATACCCTGTCTTCTTTATGTTCGCAAGAATTTTTACTTTTAAGCATAGAATTGTTATCGTAAAGGGGAAATAGGCTGGGCCAGAACGTCTAACGGCACAATTTTGCATTTCTCTTAGGATGATTTTGCCCACATCAATGGTCTTTCCAGTTAGAATCGAGCATAATGGGACCATTCGCTCTAATGAGATTGTAGTCCCATGACAACTAGGCATAAGGCTGAAACGGATGAAATAGAACCATACCTTCGCAAGTGGTGTCAAATATTCTCTTCGACACATATGGATTCCTTGCTTTGACATGGTCCACTTAGAACCTGGAACTGTAAGCTCCTCGAGAATTTCTTGCAAAATTTCAGGCTTAATGTTGCTCAACAAAGAAGAATATTCATCGTTTTCGAAATTAGGTAATTCAGAGAACTCATTAATAGCATTTGAATTTATTGGTACCTTGATTTCGCGAACTGGAACTTCGGTCAATTTGCTTGAGGTTAAGTTCGCATAGAATTCACGAACTAGTTCCTCATCCACACTTGTCTCTTTTCACAAAACAATTCCCAATTGAGGGCTTTAGCAACTTGACGAATACATGCCATAAAGTCTCTATAGTTGCTTTCCTTCAATGTGAAGCCTTTCTCTGGATGCATCTGTTGATTTTTGAGATACTTCCGTATCTTACTTTGGCTTCTTCATAGTGGAACTTATTTTGCGTTTCATCGATTTGGGTGGAGGCACAAGTTCTCTTGCGAGGCATGATTAGCCTGAACATAAGATGGGAAAAATTATTTTCTCAAAAATTTAATTAATAAAAATTATTAATAATTCAATAAATTGAAAAATTAAATAATTGAATAAAATTAAAATTCAAGAGAAAATTCGGTCTTACCACCCTTTTTTAAGAACTCCTAAAAAAATTAAAAACAAAAGATGTCGATTTAAGGTAGGTTGGAGGATTTGGCTAAGGATGGGTGAAGGTGTGTGCCGCAAAAGTGTTGGAAGGCTGCTAGGTGTGCGGGTAGATGGGTGCGGAAGCAGGTAGCAACGCGCAGTAGGGGTTGCGCACAAGCAGCAGCGTGTGAGACCTTTAGCAAGCAAGCCTGATGCACTGGGACATGCGCATGTGTGGCGCATAGGAGTAGGACACGGCCTGGGCTACTGTAAGGGCTGGGGCGTGCAGTGTGCTGAGGCTGCTAGCCAAGCAGTGTGCGATTGAGGCTTGCGACACTTAAGGGATTTGGTGCTTTAGGGTTTTGAGTGATGAATGAATGGGGGGAAGTAATGGTGGAATTTATAGTGGGAGAAGTAGGAATCAGAGTATAATTCTTAGAGAAATTTAATAATTTGAATATTCTAAGTCTAGTCCTACTCAAAGTTAACAAAAAAATAATAATTAAATATATGTATATGAAATTATCAATTGCTATTAAATTATTAAAACAAGAATAAAATATGATTAAAATTAAACTAATCCTAATTCTATGCTAAGTTGATAAAAATTAATATATAAATTATAAGAGATATAATTATATATTAAAGTTTATCATATTTATATAAATATATTAAGTAAAAATATTTATTTTAGCATATTTATTTTAGATGCCTTTTGGAAATATTCACAAAAAGAGGTACCTAGTTTATATTATTTACAAAATTAGCAACGAAATTTTAAAAATAATTCAATTAAGTCCCTAGACTTAATGAAAATTTGAAATTGAGTTGTAATTTAAAACTTGGATCACAATTTGACCCTTTTATTTAAAAAGTTAATAATTTATTTTGTCATCCAAGGAATAATTTCTTGGAAAATTATGTAAAAATCAATTCCCAGGAAGATTGGAGGGGTCATAAGCGGTCTCGCTTAAGTTCCAATCTCCTAGACAGAATTTGTTTAAACATAATAAACCCCAAAATATACCCTAAATAATTTATTAAAAATAAGAAAATTTAAATATCTGATAAACTGAACAAGATTTGATCCCATTCAGGTTTTTCTCCGTAGTAATGTTTCAAACACTGAGCATTGACTTGAAAATTACCTCCCTTACCTTGGAGCTTAACAACTCCATATGGATAGACGCGATGAATGGTAAATGGACCGGACCAACATGATTTTAACTTACCTGGGAAGAACTTCAATCTGGAGTTAAATAACAAGACTTGCTGACCTACTTCAAATTCTCTAACTCTAATGTGCTTGTCATGCCATTTCTTGAGTCTTTCTTTGAGTAATTTGGCATTTTCGTATGAGAACATTCGGAATTCCTCTAGCTCGTTGAGTTGGAGCATCCGTTTCTCTCTAGCAAGCTTAAGATCCAAGTTGAGTCGTCGAAGAGCCCAATAAGCTTTGTGCTCTAACTCCAGAGGTAGACGACAGGCTTTCCCAAAGACCAACCTGTAGGGTGACATTCCTACAGGTGTCTTGTATGCTGTTCTGTAAGCCCATAAAGCATCATCTAGTCTCTCGGACCAATCTCGTCGGTTCGGGCAAACTACCTTCTCAAGTATGCCTTTGATCTTCTTATTCGCCAGCTCAGCTTGCCCATTAGTCTACGGATGGTAAGCTGTAGCAACCTTATGTTTCACTCTATGTTTATCTAACAACTATTTGAACCACTTGTTCACAAAATGGGTCGCTTCATCGCTGATAATAGCTCTTGGGGTTCCAAACCTTGTGAACACGTGTTTTTGTAAGAACTTCATCACAACCTTAGCATTGTTCATCGTATAAGTTTTGGCCTCGACCCACTTGGACACATAATCTACTGCTACCAATATGTACCTGTGACCAAAAGACGGCGGGAAAGGACCAAGAAAGTCAATACCCCAAACATCGAACAATTCTACCTCAATGATATTTGTTTGAGGCATCTCATTTCTGCTGGTGACATTTCCAACCCTCTGACATCGATCATAACTCTTTACGTAAGTGTATGCATCCCTGAATAGTGTGGGCCAAAAGAATCCGACTTGTAATACTTTGGCCGCAGTGAGAGTACCTCCGAAGTGTCCCCCACTTGGAGCTGAGTGATAGTGGTATAAAATCTTTGGCATTTCATCTTCTGCCACACATCTCTTGATCATCTGATCTGCATACTTTTTAAACAAATATGGCTCTTCCCAGAAATAGTACTTCGCATTGTGAAGAAAATTTTTCCTTTGTTGATACCTCTTATCAATCAGCATCAAACCACAAGCTAAATAGTTAGCAATATCAGCAAACCAAGGAATACTATGGACATGATTTACCTTCAGTATGTGCTCATCTGGAAATGTCTCCTGAATCGGTACAAGAGGAGAATTTCCCTCTTGTGGCTCCAATCTGGACAAGTGATCTACTACTTGGTTTTCTACTCCCTTTCGATCTTGAATTTCTAGATCGAACTCCAGAAGTAGAAGTACCCACTAGATCAATCTCGACTTAGTGTCTTTCTTGGCCAGTAAATATTTAATTGCCGAGTGGTCCGTATAAACAGTCACTTTGGTACCTATAAGGTAAGATCGAAACTTGTCGAAAGTAGATACAATAGTAAGTAACTTTTTTTTCTGTTACCGTATAATTCAGTTGTGCTCCTGTTAGAGTCCGACTTGCGTAGTAGATGGGGTGAAAAACTTTGTTCCTTCGCTGGCCTATGACAGCTCCAATTGCGAAGTCATTTGCATCACACATCAATTCAAATGGCAGAGCCCAATCTGGTGTGACGATGATGGGTGCCATAACTAATCGATTCTTCAACTCTTTGAATACTCTTAAACGTTCATAATCAAACTTGAATGTCGCGTCCTTCTCCAATAATTTGCACAAAGGTTTTGCAATTTTGGAGAAGTCTTTGATAAATCTACGATAAAAAACGACGTGGCCCAAGAAACTTCTAACACCCTTTACAGATGTTGAAGGTAGGAGTTTATCAATAACGTCTACCTTTGCTTTGTCTACCTCGATTCCATGTCTTGATATCCGGTGGCCTAGAACAATCCCTTCTTGTACCATGAAATGGAACTTTTCCCAGTTGAGTACTAGGCTTGTTTCTTCACATCGTCTTAGTACCTTAGCTAGATTGGCTAAACAATCATCATAAGTGTCTCCAAATGCTGAAAAGTCATCCATAAAAACTTCCAGAAACTTCTCAACCATGTCAGTAAAAATTGACATCACACATCTTTGAAATGTAGTAGGTGCATTACATAAACCAAATGGCATGAGTCTAAATGCAAACGTACCGTACAGGCAGGTGAATGTTGTCTTGTGCTGATCTTTCAGTGCTACTGAAATCTAATAATACCCTGAGTATCCATTGAGAAGATAGCAATAGTCTCGCCCCACGAGTATATCAAGCATTTGGTCCAAGAACGGTAAAGGAAAGTGATCTTTCCTGGTCGCCTTGTTTAGCTTTCGGTAATCGATGCAAATTCTCCATCCCGTAACCGTTCTGGTTGGTATCAACTCGTTATTCTTATTCTCATTCTCAATGACCGTGATACCTCCTTTCTTCGGCACGCACTGGACCGGACTTACTCATGAACTGTTTGAGATGGGGTAAATTATACCCGCATCCAACCACTTGATAATTTCCTTCTTTACTACATCCTTCATGATGGGGTTCAATCTCCGTTGTCCATCAATTGTTCCTCGCTCGCCATCTTCTAATATGATCTTGTGCATGCATACAGATGGGCTAATACTGCGAATATCGGCTATGGTCCATCCGATAGCCTTCTTGAATTGTTTCAAGACTATGATAAGTTTCTCTTCTTGTTCAGTAAGTAATTCTGCTGAAACAATCACAGGCAGAGTAGAAGCGTTACCTAAATAAACATATTTTAAGTGTGTAGGTAATTCCTTGAGTTCTAACTTAGGTGGCTCCTCGATTGATGCTTTTGGCTGGGTGTAATCCCTTTTCTCTAATTCCAAAGATTCAAAATAGGATTGTGGATTAAATCCCTTTTGATTAGCTTCTAGCAAAGCTAAGTATTCATTCTCCTCTTCATCAATTGGAGGGTCTGATGTGAGAATTCGTTCCAACGGATCCTCAGCATAGTTGAGTTCCTTCTCCAATATAAATTCCTCTAAATCAGATACTGCAGAATAATCATCAATTGTGTCAGGAAACCGCATTGACTTAAAAACATTAAATGTTACCTAATCATCCTGAACACTCATAGTCAGCTCGCCCTTCTACACATCAATAAGGGTCCTTCCAGTTGCTAAGAATGATCTTCCTAGGATAATTGGCACTTCTTTGTCTGCTTCAAAGTCTAGAATTACAAAGTCAGCAGGGAAGATAAATTTATCTACACGTACCAATACATCTTCAATTTTTCCTTCTGGATGCGCTAAGGATCGATCTGCTTGTTGAAGTGTAACCGTAGTAGGTCTAACTTCACCTATCCCCAACTTTCTAAATATTGACATAGGCTTCAAGTTAATGCTCGCACCTATGTCACATAATGCCTTACCACAATAGGTTGCTCAAATATTGCACGGTATGGTAAAACATCCAGGATCCTTCAATTTTGGGGGTAGTTTGTCTCGAAGATATGCACTGCATTCCTTCGTCAGGACTACTGTCTCAAATTCTCCAAGTCTTCTTTTCTTAGACAGGATATCTTTCATGAACTTGACATAATTCGGCATTTGCTCAAGTGCTTCAACCAACGAGATGTTGATGTGAAGTTTCTTAAGTACGTCAATGAACTTCTTGAATTGAATCTCCTGACTCTGCTTCTAAAGTCTTTGAGGGTAGGGTGGTGATGGTTTCTTTACTAGAATTGGTAATGGTTGATTCGTCTTCTGTGGTAATTCTGCATCAAACGGAGTTATTAGTTGATCAGGTTTAGTTGGTTATGAGGTTACCTTGGCGGGTTTTGCAGATTCTGGTTCTTGTGAAACTGGAATTTCAACACTCGGTTGAACTTCCTCTGAGTCTTGAGCCTCAACTTTCTCTTTTTCAGCTTCAATGGTATTGGGCTCTACCGTCTTTCCACTCCTCAATGTCAGCACTTTGTAGTGCTCCTTTCCTGGATTTATCGGATTTTCCGTATCACTAGGTAAGGTACCCTGTGGTCGGTTCCTAAGTTCAGTTGCAAGCTGGCCATTTGGTTTTCCAGATTCTTCAATGTAGCTGCTTGGCTTTGGATTAAGGCATCATTCTTTTCCATGTATGCCTTCAGCAAACTCTCCAAGCTATTAGATGCTTCAGCTTGAACTGGTTTCTGAACTTGTTGAGTGAAACTAGGCAGTTGGGTTGGTCTGGGTTGGGTGTAAGTGTTACTGGTTCCAGCCCCTTGGTTACTCCAGGACAAATTCGAGTGGTTTCTCCACGATGGGTTATAAAAATTGGATTGCAGCCCTTGTCTTCCTCAGTTTTGGTTCTGATTACCCATGTAGTATATAGATTCTGGGTTCGACGAACATTCTTCAAACAAATGTCCTTCCCCACAATAGACACAGGCTATATTCTCAAATTGATTAGGCGGGTGTGCTACAAAACTATTATACCCATTAGTAGTAAGTTTTTTAAGCATTGAGGATATTGATGATACTTGAGATGCGAGTAAAGTAAGAGCGTCTACTTCATGTATTCCAGCGACTCGTCTTCCTGACGCTGTTTGACTGGTTTCCAATTGATAGTTGTTGCTGGTGATCCTCTCGATAATTTCATAAGCCTCATTATAAGACTTAGAAAGGAGAGCACCATTAGCAGAAGCATCCACTACCATCCTCGTGTGAGCGTTGAGACCATTGTAAAACGTCTCAAGTTGGATGCAATATGGAATTCCATGATGAGGGCACTTTTGTAATAACTCTTTAAACCTTTCCCATGCCTCATACAGGGATTCGTCATCCATTTGTTGGAAGGCAGTGATCTCGTTCCTCAACTTAGCATTCTTGCAAGGAGGGAAATACTTCATCAGAAATCTTTCTGCTAAATCTTGCCATGTAGAAATTGAGTTTGGCGGTACTGAGTTCAACCAGGCTCGAGCTCTGTCCCTTAGGGAATATGGGAACAACTTCAATCGTAATGCATCTTTAGGTACTCCAGCTAATTTGAAAGAGTCGGTCACTCCATGAGTAGTCTAAAGTGTAGATGAGGTCTTCGGTAGGCATTCCACTGAATTGGGCCACTGTCTGAAGCATCTGGAACATGACTGGCTTCAGCTCAAATTGTTGTGCCTCGATTTCGGGTCTTCTAATACCCTGATTAAGATCATTGATCACTGGCACAGATATTGTCTTAAGGCTCTATACCTATCATCAGCAATAAGGATAGGATTTTGAGCAAGGTTTGCTCCGTTTTCTTGATTCATATTCTCGAAATTCATCTCTTCAATCCTCCTTTGGTTCACTTGTCTTCTACGTTGTCGAAAGGTTCGTTTATCTCACGGTCTACGGGGAGTACATTGATAATTCAGTCAATACTCATAAACACCTGAAATATTGAAAGAAAAATTAATTAAGTTAAAAATTAAACAGAAAATTAAACCAAAATGTAAGACTAAAAAATTCACAAATAATGGCTTTTGAAAAATAGTCCTCGGCAACGACGCCAAAAACTTGGAACGACGGAAATGTGCAAGTGTACACAATCGCAACAAGTAATAAAGTGACAAGTAAATGTCGAGTTATCGTACCCATAGGGACTGTAAAAGAATTATTTATGAAAGTAATTTTAAAAACTTTGGTGAAGGAAAAATATTTGGATTTGAGAAATGATTAAAAACTAGAAAACAAAGTAAAATAAAATAAAATAAAATAAAGTTCTAATGCATGATTTCAAAAGCTGATTTTAATCAAGATGATATAATTGTGTTGGATTAATTATATTTCCTTACCTTAGAATTATTAAACTTATGCTTATACTTGTTACGAATAAATCACGGCAACCCAATAATTTGCTAACTTATGAAAATATTTACAAATAAAAAATCCATTTATCTATTGTACATATTCCTATGTCAATTTGACCGATAAAACAAATTTATAAAGGTAAACATGTTATTGCACATACATACTTATTAAATTAAGCAATCTCTCGCATATTCCTATGTCGACTCAAACGATTAATTCAACCTAATGAGCATATAAAAGACTATGTAAGGTAACAAAGTATCCTTACCTTGAAACAGTTTAATCACAATAATCTTGCAAGTTATGCAAGGCATATGTATCGCCAAATACAATGCTAATCTAATCTTCAGCTACCTTAGAAGAATTAAACATGCACTGATTAAGTACTGTGTCCATTAATTACAATTTCAATGCGTTTAAATAATTAATTCTTTAGTTATCTAAACAATTATAATGCCAGAATAACTTAGGCATGATTTTACTTAATCAAGCATTTCACCGAGGCCTATAACAGCATAAACATAAATTTAACAAATTAAGAGGACGAAAATGCAATCAACCCAACACGAATTAAATTCAAGCTAAGCTGATGAAATTAACCATTCCAACAACATAAACATTCATAGATATGTTCATCATAAAAACAACAGAAATTAAAAAGATAGGGAACAAGAAGCAAATCTAGTGTTTCTCCGTGGCATGACTGATTGCTCCTTCTTTCGTCTCTGTTGTCCTTGCCGATCAAGGCTTCTACAACACTCGCTTGCTGCCCCAAATGACTGAGGAAACACCACTTTTCCAAGAGGGGAAATCGGCACAAAAAGGCTTGGTTTTTTTTTTTTGAAGAAAAAGAGAGAATAGAGAGAAGAGAAGTGATGAGAGAGTGAGAGTGTTGAGGGATGGTTTAAATGGTAGCAAATGGGGGGTTTATATAGCTGAGGATGGCTACTGAAAATAGCAAATTTCAGCAGCCAAAGAGCCCCCTCATGACCGGCCATCCTATATGGCAAAGTTGAGATTTTCAACTTTGTTAAAATTAGCCCGGGGCAAATTCGTAAAGCCTTAATTTAAGGTGGGGTTTGAATGCGATTTGGAAGTCTTCCAAGGGCCTTTTTGCAAGCTCATTTAATTAGCTAAAATGCTGATTTGGGTCAGCATGTGAACGGTTCTGGGCTGCCCAATTGGTGGCTGGTTCGGTTCGCTCAATTTGGTTCAACTGGTGTGGTTCAACTAGGCCCTTTTTCCATAATTAATTAAAATTAATTTATTTAGCCCAAATTAAATTGGGAATAAATTAAAATTAATTATATTATGAATTAATACATATATTTGGACCATCTTAGGCTGGAAATTATTTCGCCTTGTTACTTCAAATTGCTTCTCGGTTTTGTTCTTCTAACGGTGTCTACTGGGCCAATTTTCGCCCTTTGTACGAATATGTCAAAAATAATCAAAATTCACTAAAAATAATTGTAAAATAGACTAAAAATTAACATGTTCAAATTTTTAATACAATTTAATTATATTATAAAAATTAATTATTTTATGTCAAAAATTCCATCGAAAATGCATGATTTTAAGTAAAATTAGGTATGAAAAAGTATATAAATCTTTGTGTTTCCACACACCGATTTTGAACACTAGTAACACTCAAATGGGTACGCAATCAAGTTACTATGGTGGGTCAAACATAAGTGGTTTTGGGGTTAGCTGTGGGTTTACAAGAACATATGATCTACTTTCGACAACCTCGACCAACGAGGGCACATCCAACCTTGGATTTGCAATCAGGGTTGATAATAGAGAAGGAGAGAGAATGAAGAAGTTAAAGAGGATGAAGAAACAGATAATGACCCAATAGAGGAGGCAAGCCTTGATGGTGCAGAATTTGTGGTAATTTTAGAATCGGATCCCATTCTTACTAAACCTAAGGATGATGGATCTAATGGTGAAGCTGCAAACAGTGCTTGATAGAATGATCCGGGTTTCACGACTTACCAACCTTCACCACACATGCGAACTCTTAATCTTGTTGTTGAGGGAGGTTTCCTCACAAAAGACCAGAGCATGCGTTTTTTTCAACAAATTTTGGCCATTTAGAGGTTGGGATGAAGTTTGACTCTAAAGATGCATTTATAGCTACTGTTAATTGGTATAACATACAACTTGGCGTCAACTTCACTATTACATGCTCTTGGTATAAGAAATATAAGGCAAACTGTGCAATGCTTGCAACAGGATGTCCATGGAAAATCATGGAATCTGTGAGGAAGAAGTCATCATTCTGGATGATCTAGAAGTTTACCACATCACATATATGTGTTGTAATTGGTATGTACCATGGTTACCAACAACAACTCAAATTTTGACATTTTTCCCTGACATTCTACTACCTATCTTGACCCAATTTATTATTTTTCAGGCATATCAAATGATAATCTGAAATTGGATTTGGATATGATATCTAATTTTATATTACCCATGGTCAAAGCGAGTCCTAGGATTCCAATCTTGTTTTGATCGCACACATTCGCAACGAGTTCAATTACACTGTATCCTACCACAAGGTATGGTTGGCAAACAGAAGGCGTTGGAGAATATGCACAATGGGTGGGAAAAATCCTACAATGAATTGTGGCAATGGTGTTAGGTACTGGAGCAGTACGTACTAGGTTCCGTAACCGAGTCGTAAATGGAGCCTGCATATTATGGTAACCGCTTGGTCACTGGAAAAAAGAGTTTTCCACTATTTTTTTTGGACTTTCAAGAAATGCGTAACTGCATTCTGGTACTATAAGCCACTTGTCCAAATTGATAGAACATTCATTTACGGTAGATACAGGCATAAGTTGTTAATAGTTGTTGCATAAGATGGTAACCGAAGAATCCTGCCAATAACTTTTGCAATAACTTCGAAAGAATCCAGTGATGACTAAGATTTCTTCTTAGCTAATTGAGAAGGCATGTTGTGTCACAACATGATGTGTGTATCATTTTCAACAGGGGCACACGGAATACAATCCTCTTTCGAACGACGTTCAATCCTATGGGATCGTGCACACCATAGGTATAGTTTACGTCACATAGTGTCTAACTACATGGGTTGATATCGTAAGGATACGAAGCAACGACATGTCATTAACATGGGTATTTTGCATAGAATTAGTTTCCTATAAACAATGACATACACATTTTGGGTCACTTTTCTTGAATGCTTTGTTGATTGTCATCGATAGGGTACTAGCTTGTCCAACATCGATTCCATGAAATGTTGGAGAGACTATGGGCTGTAAACAAACTAGGTGCACGGTACCTCAATGGGATATTGATCTGCCACAAATCGGTGTGGCAAATTAGGCTTTTCCAGTGCACTTAATAAGTTTTTTCTTAAGCAAAATAGAGTTTTTAGCATAGTTTTCATTATTCTTGTTATTTTCATATATTCAGGTAATAAGTGAAAATGTACCGTTTTTCTCTAATTTTTTACCCAAATTGGCCGATAGTTCTATTTGGAGGCCTAACGTGTGTTTGACTGCTGTAGGGACGTATTGGAGGTTGAAAACAAGTGGGAAATACACATAGGGCAAGTGTATCACGATACCTAACCATTGGGATTGTGATACCTTCGACAGTGTAGAAGATCAAGGATTCCCTTTAGTGGTATTGCGATATCCCCTTTTGGTTTTGCGATATCCACCTCACAAGAAAGACTTCAACTTTCAATATTACCCGAGATATCGTGATAACCTCTTTTGAGCTTTTTTGGCATCGAAAAGTCATTAGAATGCACTTCAAAATAGCCAAAAATTGCTGAGGAGGAGAGAAACACACATTAGCTTAGTTTTAGGTTTAGTTTTCTCTAGGTTTTCTTTAGTTTTTCTTTGTACTTTTCTAGGGTTTTTATTTTTTTTCTTCTTCTACCTTAGGTTAGAGTTTATTTTTCTGCATTTACTTCTTGTTCTTGTTGTTCTTAGTGCTAGTTAAGCTAGTTAACACTGTAACTAAGGTTTATTTACATTTCCAGTCCCTGTACCTAGCTTTCAAGACTCTTTAAGCTTTATTTTAATGTATTTCAGTTTATTTTGCTGTTAATCTATTAAAGCTTGTTCTTTTTATGTTTCTTGCCTTAAATTTCTCTGTTAAAGGCTTTTGCTTCCATGCTGTTTAAGTTTTCTTTCATAAAAATCTCAACTTTTATATTTTTCTCAAGCTTTATTTTCATGGCTGCCTTGTTTTCCATATTTATGTTTATTTTCTTCACTTTGAGCATGTGTAGCTAAACCTTTAAGGAAGTTGGTTGATGGAGATGTGGGTAAACTAACATCTCTTGGACAAAGGACTAAACCGTAACAAATTGGACTCATTTGAATAGAACTAAGAACTTAGACAGTGACGACCCTAAAGAAATATTAAGATAAAGTGAGAATGGAAGGTAATCTTGTTGCGCACTCGTTTGTTAGTCTCAAGTTAACTGGCAAGATCGAAAGATAAATCAGACCTAATTCGTCTAAGTCGGTGAAATTGAGATCAGAAGATAAAAAGAAGCCACATGGTAATTTACGCGATTTATGTCCCTAGTCCGAGATTTGGCGAACCATATCGAAGTCAACCAACCCCCATTAGTTATTTGTTGTATAGTCCCTCTAGTTTTACATTTCTTGCACTTTAGTCCTTAGAGTAGAATATTTAATTTTCTTGGAAACTCACCTTTTTATAAATTGTCGTACTATAAAATCATATTAATAGCCACTTGATAAACCATAAAAGTAACATATTTTTGACCCACATTTAATATGCTTTGGAATGATTTACCCCTTGTTTTATATAAAAAGGTGCGTTTAATCCTTTCTTTTCATGTCTTATACCTAGAAAAGCACCCGAGGATGAAAAGAACACAAAACGGGCCTAAAACGAAACAAATGGGCCTTAGTACGAAATTGACACGGCCTGGCCCAAAGCACACACAACCGTGCCTCGACGAACACCTAGAGCACGGCCTCAACCCTGTCACACACGGCCATGCCTAAAGAAAAATTCGAACACGGTCAGGTCTCGACTCACACGGGCGTGTGACATGGCCGTGCCTCTAACGCTGGAAAGAGCAATTTTAGTCAGAAAAGGATACTTAGGGAGAAAGAATTGCGTTCCAAGAGCCTATAAAACCCCCAAGTATCACCTGTTGAAGGGAGTGAAAGCGAGGCCAAGGAGCCAAGCCGAGAAGGTCAGAGTTAGGGAATAACGCGAGGATAGCCAGTTGATCCATCCCAAGAAGCCGGAGTTATACTCAAGACGGTGGAATTCTCCTTCGATTCCTTCAAGGGGTTTTAGGGTTTTCCTATGTTTTGTTTTATCTTTTCTCTTGCGATGTTTTCTTTATTCATTATGAACTAAACCCCTCAGATACCTGAAGGGGGTGAAACCTAGATGAATTTTATTATTTGATTTTTTAAGTTATATGATAAATTACTTAGTTTGTTCTTAATTATGTTGCTTAATCCAAATCTAATATGCTTAGGTGGAGGAGGAATAGACCCTGCCTAAGAGAAGATCTAACATAATTAAGCGGAGTTGATCGAACGCCTAGAGATAGGGTTACGAGATTTTGCCAGATTAGGGTGAAACCTAATATGGGAGTCCATTGATCGATTTACTGCTATCCTAGGGGGTTATTATAAGCGAATGAGAGTTCCACTAATTAGCCTAGGGTTAGACGTTATTCGCCTCGAGAGAGGGTTTAATATAGGTTAGGGAGTCTCAAGGATCAACCTAAGTAAAAGAAATCATATAATTAAAAGGTTAGATAATAAGAGAAGTCTAGGTGGATTCTTCCCGAGGGTATCATCTAAATCAACTGAGTTTTTCCTCAAGGTTATTTTCCAATTCGTATTTTTGTCTTTGTGTCCTTAGTTTAGCTGTCGTCAATTTAGTTAAAAAGTAATCTTCACTCTAACTTTAAGGCTAAATAATAAAAAGAAAGTGAGTATTAATACTTTTAGTTCCTTTGGGTTCGATAACCGGTCTTGCCTAAGCTATACTACTGTTCGATAGGTACACTTGCCTTAATATCGTTGTCAGAGTTAGTCTCCAGGTTTGATCATTCTTTTATAAATATTTAAAGCTCTGATTTTACAGCGATCAAGTTTTTGGCGCCGTTGCCGGGGAACTAAAATATTAAGAAAACTCTATTTTTATTACTTTAGCCCTAATTTTTATTTTTCGCAATTTATTTTTCTTTTCGTTTTTATTTTTGTTTACTGAAATTTTCTCTCTTTCTTTTCAAACAGGTACCTCTAGTTTATGGCTAGAAGGAACCCGAGGGGACCTTTGGTATTCGACAACGAAATCGAAGCGACCGCTCGTAGGAATCATCGGGAAACCAGGCAAGCCCTAGATTGCACAGAGAGAGAGGAAGAAGATAGATCCAATCCTACAGAAGGGATGGACGAAAACAACCCACCACCACGCGATATGGGTGACAACAATGCTCCACGCACAATGTTTGATTATGTGAAACTGCATTTAACAGGAGCAGAATCTAGTATTGTTAGGCCTGCTATATCTGCTAACAATTTTGAAATAAAGCCTAACACAATACAAAGGATTTAATAGTTTGTTCAATTTGATGGTTTGCAGGACGAAGATCCAAACACGCATATAGCTAACTTCTTAGAGTTCTGTGATACCTTCAAAATAAATGGCATTTCTGATAATGCCATACGTCTTCGGTTATTCCCTTTTTCATTAAGAAATAAAGCTAAACAATGGTTAAACTCGCTACAATGAGGGCAATCACTACATGGGATCAGATGACCGAAAAGTTTTTGATGAAATATTTCCCACCGGCCAAAACGGCCAAATTACGGAATGATATCTCTTCTTTTGTGCAGATGGATGTAGAGATGCTCTACGACGCATGGTAGAGATTCAAAGACCTCTTGAGAAGGTGCCCACACCATGGTCTGCCGTTGTAGCTACAAGTCCAAACCTTTTACAACGGTGTAAACCCCTCAACGAGACAACTGATAGATTCAGCCACCGGTGGAACACTGAACAACAAAACTCCAGAAGCAGCCTACTAGTTCATTGAGGAGATGTCATTAAACAATTATCAGTGGCAAGCCTCAAGGACCAAACCGACAAAATCAGCAGGAGTTTTCAACATCGATGTCATGACCATGCTATCAACACAGCTAGAGATGATGAATAAAAAGCTTGATTTGTGTTCATCACAGATACATCCAGTCATGCAGTGCGATGCAAGTGGAACTGTGGCGAATCCTGAGTACCCACCCTACCAACCAGGAGCAAAAGATGAACAGATGAACTATATAGGTAATAATTTCCGATCTAATAATAATCCTTATAGTAATACTTACAATCCAGGTTGGAGGAACCACCCAAATTTTTCATGGGGAGGACAAGGAAATCAAGGAAATCAAGGAAATCAAAGGCAGCAACCTCCTCAAAACTTTCGAAATCAGGCATATCCACAAGAAAAGAAACCATCCTTCGAGGAACATTTTCAAGAAACTGATAGAGCAGTCAAAAGCAATGAGAGACGACTCGATGAAATTGCTAATTCAGTCAAGGAAGTGACTAATGTAGTCGAACAACTCGCAAAACTAATGGCAGAACGACCGCAAGTATGTCTACCAAGTAACACTGAGGTTAATCCTAAGGAGCAAATTCAAGCAATCACAGCTCAAGACAATAACGAATTAGCTGAACCGAATTCAATACCGAAAAAGAAGGAAGACGAAGGTAAAACAGAGGTACCACAAGAGAAGCCAAAACCGGTAATCAAAGAGTACCAACCTCGCATACCTTATCCCAAAGCAATGAAAAGAGACGATTCAGAAGAACAATTCGGTAAGTTTCTTAAACTTTTAAAGAAATTACATATTAACTTACCTCTTCTTGAAGCTCTTTTTCAGATGCCAGACTCGAGGACATTTTTAAGACAACTCTTGACCAACAAACGCAGAATAGATGAAGAGCACCACGTGGAACTAAACGCAACATGCTCAGCAATGTTACAAAATAGACTACCGCAGAAACTAAAAAATCCAGGGAGTTTTACAATTTCATGTTTAATTGGTAGCCTACATATTGACAATGCGTTAGCTGATCTAGGGGCAAGCATAAACGTCATGCCTTACTCACTGTTTAAACGACTAGGTCTAGGGAAGCCCAAACAAACTAGGATGAGTATTCAATTAGCTGATAAAACTGTTAGAATTCCTAGGGGCATTATCGAAGATGTTCTTGTAAAAATCGAGAAATTTGTTTTCCTAGTAGACTTTGTTGTTTTAGACATGGATGAGGATAATTCAATCCCTTTAATTTTAGGAAGACCTTTTCTAGCAACCGCCAGAACTAAAATTGATGTTGCTGCAGGTGAGCTCATACTTCGTGCAGGAAATGAATCAATTAATCTTCAAGCTCTCGACTCGGCCAAGACAACAGTCGATGAAGGTAAGAAACCCATTTCAGTTAATAACCATATTATTCAGTCTTCATCACAAGAAACAGCATAAAGCCCAAACCCTGAGCCAGCTCATATAGACAATTTAGACAATCAGAAGACAGAAATCAAAAGAGAGCAAGATTCACACAAAGAAAAACACGAGGAACCACAAGAAGAGCTCATTGGGACATCAAATCACTTCAAAATAGGAGACCAAGTACTGTTAGACAAAACCGATCCCCAAATCACTATCACAGACCTGAAAGCAAAGGGAGAGATCCTCCTCAAGGTACATGATATCTTCCCAAACGGCATAGTCGAGGTAAGCAATCCAAAATTTGACACTTCCAAAGAAAACGCTTCTCGACTTCAATATTGTCAAGAAAACGGAACTGTAAGCATGAGGGAAGATATTCAAACCTTTAAACCTCCCTAAAATTTTCAAACACGAGGAAGTCTAGCTAAAGACTATAAATGAGCGCTTCTCGGGAGGCAACCCGAGCACTAACCTTATTTTTTTCCTTTGTTTTTATTTATCTTTCCCTTTTTCTTCTCTTTTTCCTTTTTAAACTAACCAAAAATGCAGGTTTTCCAGGCCACACGACCTTACACACGACCGTGTTCGTGGCCGTGTGGACCACCTAAACCACCACACTGACAGGGCACAGGCCGTGCAGTTAGCCCAACCACCCTCCCCAAAGTCACGAATCCAAAATCCCTTCCCACGGGCACCGACAGAAAGGGCACGCCCGTGCCCACAACAGTGTGAAATTAATAAAGCTACTGACTTGCACACCACGGCCAGAACACGCCCGTGCTACATAACCGTATGAAATTACTGAGGTTACTGACTTATAAAACACAAGGGAGACACGCCCGTGCATAATGACTGTGCCAAAAGAAAGAATTCACAAGTACGGGCATGGGAGTACCAAGCATGGCCAAAAGGGTGACAACACCCCCTATAACACGGCCGTGTGAGGTGGCCGTGTAATTCGACACACCCTGTGACCACGGCCTTGGGGGAGCACAAAATCTGAAATTCTATTTAAACCCCTCACCTCTTCTCCTTCCCTCCATCTAATTTTTCCTCTCCTTTTCACGCTCTTCAGTCTCAAGACCCTTCAAGACACTAGATCATTAAGCAAATCAACACCATGCCAAAGAAGCGGAAGAAGCTACGCATAGACCCCTTAACAAAGAACGATCAACATGAGTTCATGCCGGCAGCTTCGTCTCAACACCAAGCCAAGGATCTTTGAGACCAATTAGTTTTTATTTTCGCTTTCTCTCTTACTTCAATTTCTTGCTCTTCTCTTTTATTTTCCCCATCTAAGCTTCTCCACTACTATTTTTGTTTAATTTTCTTTTAGTTTCTTAATGTCAGGTTCGCCAGGCTGCTAGGGAATCACGCCGACCACCACGACAACCTCACCACTCTCACCACCGCCACCACATCCCCAATCTTAGCATTGATTCCCACCTTGCGAACCATCCCTTAATAAGGACTTCATAGTCCATTAGTATTTTCTTTTCATTTCAGTTTTCTTCTTAGTCTCCTTCACTTTAGCTTTCTTTTCTTTAATTTCATCTTTAGTTTATTTATATTATGTTTCAAAAACCCCTGGCTAATCCTTCATGAGTTCCCCAATTTCTTCATCTAGCGCAGAGCTCGGGAACCAGCACCACCACCATACCGACGCCTTCACCGTATCCTCCACGACCCCTACTCTCCTCAAAGGAAACAACCCACACCTCAGGAAGTATTCTATCCCCTCCTTTTTTATTTTAAATGCATCATCTATCTTTGTACATTGAGGACAATGTACATCTTAAGTGTGGGGGGTAAACGTACCTTACTTTTTGCATTACTCTCCAATCCCTGAGGATAAAAGTGGAATAAAATTGCCAAACTTTTTTCATTATTCTCAAATCCCTGATTTAGTCTTGTTTTTATTTAAAGTTGTCATATTACTAATTAGGATGAAATTTCTAATAATTTGTGATGATTATTGACATGTTTTAGAATAAGTCATAGTTAATTGTACATTGATGTTTAATTTAAAGAATACTAGAGAATCAAGCATGATAAGTCTATTTTTCAGGAATTAAAATTTTTGCTAGGATGTTGACCTAAATTTAAATACTACCTTGAAATTTAAAATTCATAAGGATGATGTCAAAACACCCATAATTTTTGTGAGTATTTGAACCCTATAGAGCATACATTCTTTTTCATGCTCATTTTTTGATTATGATTGTGTCAACTATGAACTGTTATTCTAGAACTTGCCTTGATTATACATGTCGAGGCCACAGTTATGATTTGACATACCGAGATGATAAAGGCACTTAGGTTTTAACCCACTTACTCCACTAAAAAGCCTACCCTCATAATTAACCCCTAGTGAACCCCGTTGAGCCTAACAACCCTTTTTATTGACTCACCCACTAATTTTAATCAAAAACCCTTTGTATTTGTTATCACCAATTCTTTTAACTACCTTTTTGTCGAGATTTGATGTTAAACAAGTTTCCCAACTATGTTTTATATTTCAGTTGTAAAAATTCTTTATTACTATTATGTTAGTTTTTTTTTAAAAAAAGTATATTCATTATTAGTACGATAATTAAGTGAGCTTGTATGTTCAAATTCAATTTCTCAAGGAAAAAGCTCGTTCTATTAGTGTTTAAAGATTAAGTTCATTTTTTCTAGTTAGGTAATTTATCAAGTCAATCTCGATTCTAACCTTCTAATTCAGCCTTTATCCATACCTTTAACCCTAGCCCTGTTACAACCCTAACAAAGACCTTTTGATCTGTTTGTCATCTTATATTACAGTGGTGGAGATTTGATTTTCAGGCAAGCCTATGGGATTAACTTTTCAGGTTCGACTTATGAGCGACCCTTTTTCTGAACCTTAAACACTTTAGAGTGATTTGAGTGAATCCTAAGTGAGGATATCAATCATTGTCGATTTTGAATTAAAGAGGTAGTCATTTAAAAGAAGGAAGACACCTATGTTTTCGAGGTACAAAATAATGACTTATTTTGTTTGAATCTTTAGGACGCTTTGAATCAAACTATCCATGTATGAATTCTCTATGAATTAGGATAAGACATGTTGATAAGAATTATAGATCATGGAAAGTTCGTTTTAATTGTAAGTTGAGAATTTTGCTTGAGGACAAGCAAAAGCTTAAGTGTGGGGGTATTTGATAAACCATAAAAGTAACATATTTTTGACCCACATTTAATATGCTTTTGGATGATTTACCCCTTGTTTTATATAAAAAGGTGCGTTTAATCCTTTCTTTTCATGTCTTATACCCAGGAAAGCACCCGAGGATGAAAAGAACACAAAACGGGCCTAAAACGGAACAAATGGGCCTTAGTACGAAATTGACACGGCCTGGCCCAAAGCACACACGACCGTGCCTTGACGAACACCTAGAGCACAGCCTCAACCCTGTCACACATGGCCGTGCCTCAAGAGAAATCCGAACACGGTCAGGTCTCGACTCACACGGGCGTGTGACATGGCCGTGCCTCTGACGCTGGAAAGAGCAATCTTAGTCGGAAAAGGATACTTAGGGAGAAAGAGTCGCGTTCCAAGAGCCTATAAATAACCCCCAAGTATCACCTGTTGAAGGGAGCGAAGGCGAGGCCAAGGAGCCAAGCCGAGAAGGTCAGAGTTAGGGAATAACGCGAGGATAGCCAGTTGATCCATCCCAAGAAGCCGGAGTTATACTCAAGACGGCAGAATTCTCCTTCGATTCCTTCAGGGGGTTTTAGGGTTTTCCTATGTTTTGTTTGATCTTTTCTCTTGCGATGTTTTCTTTATTCATTATGAATTAAACCCCTCAGATACCTGAAGGGGATGAAACCTAGATGAATTTTATTATTTTATTTTTAAGGGTTAGACGTTATTCGCCTCGAGAGAGGGTTTAATATAGGTTAGGGAGTCTCACAGATCAAGCTAAGTAAAAGAAGTCATATAATTAAAAGGTTAGATAATAAGAGAAGTCTAGGTGGATTCTTCCCGAGGGTATCATCTAAATCAACTGAGTTTTTCCTCAAGGTTATTTTCCAATTCGTCTTTTTGTCTTTGTGTCCTTAGTTTAGCTGTCGTCAATTTAGTTAAAAAGTAATCTTCACTCTAACTTTAAGGCTAAATAATAAAAAGAAAGTGAGTATTAATACTTTTAGTTCCTTTGGGTTCGATAACAGGTCTTGCCTAAGCTATACTACTGTTCGATAGGTACACTTGCCTTAATATCGTTGTCAGAGTTAGTCTCCAGGTTTGATCATTCTTTTATAAATATTTAAAGCTCTGATTTTACAGCGATCACCACTTAGACTCTATCTTGTATGCTAGTTATTACTCAATCGCCTCTTTGGAATGATGAAAATGTGCAAATGTACACAATTGTATCAAGTAATAAAGTGACAAGAATGTCAAGTTATCCTACCCATAGGGGCTGTACAAGCGAATATGTATTAAATGTAAAATTAAACAATTTGGTGAGGAAAAATATGTTGATTTGAAAGAGGTGATATAAAAACTAAAAACTAACTAAGTGATTAACTAATACAATGAAATTCCAAATGCACTATTTCTAAAAACAGTTTTAATCAATATGACATAAATGTGTTAGATCAATTTTATTCTTTAACTTAGATTTATTAAAACTATGTTCATGTTGTTACGGATAATTTCATGACAACTTGGTATTTTGTTAACACGCAAGCTTATTAAATTAATCAATCTTCCAAAACATATTTCTATGCTAGATTAATCAATCAATTTTCATAAGCAAGTATAAGACAGAGTGAATTAAATATATTCCTATATTAAAATCACAACAATCTTATAAGTTATGCAAGGCAATTACATTGTTTAATATATATGCTAAATTTAACCTTTAGCTACCTTAGAAGATTAAACATGAACCAATTAAATATTATGTCAATTAATTATAATTTCAATCCGATTGATAATTAATTCATTTGTTACCTTACAATTATAATGCAAGTGTAACATAAGCATGATTTTGTTTAATTGAACAAATTACCAAGGCCTATAACAACACAAACATGATTTTAATAAATTAAGTGGACAGAATGCAATTAATCTAACACGAATGATATTTAAGTAATTTTAATTAAATTAGGAACATCAACATAACAAGTATTCATATTCATGATCACAGAAGAAACTAAAAAGAATAAGAGAATGGAACTCGAAAAGAAATCCCGGTGATTTTCTGAAGCTAGACTAGTGCACTCCTATTCTTCTCTGCTCGTTCTACCAATCAAAAGCCTTCATGAATGCTTGATTGATTCCGCTCCAAGGGGCGTGCTACATCTTTTTCAAGAGGGGAAATCAGCAAAAGGAGGGAAGACATGAAATGGGAAGACGATAGTGAAAGAGAGAAGTGGAGCAGAGATGAATGAAAGATGAAATGTGTGTTGAATGAGGAAGTGAAAGGGGTTATTTATACTTGAATTTGGTAGCTCAAATTAGCTAAAAATAGCATGGAATCCCCCTTTACATGGTCGGCCATGCTAGGTGGGAGGAATGTTTGAATAAACTTGCTATTTTTATCTTGTGGCTAGAAATTAATTGCATGAAAAAGGTAAGGGTTTGAATGGCAATTAAGGAGATTTTAAGGGATATTTTGTATGTGTAACACCCCAAACCCGGCCCAAACACCATGACCGGATCTGGCATGTCACTAAGGAAATTTTAAAAGTTATCGCAATTTCGGGAAATATTTTTTTCTTGAGTTTAACCTTTTAATCTGGAAAACTAAATGGTGGAATAGTTTGTAAAAGATATACATTTTAAATTAATGCCTTAGTGATTTATAAACCGAAATTTGGTACATGCCTTAGCTTAAATATAATGTAAAATCCAAATATTTAAAAATAATAAAAGCCCAAAATAAAACACGAATAATAAAAGAAAATCTAATGGCCCATGGCCTTATTACAATGAAATAAAAACCCAACTAATCCAAAATATTAAATATAAACAAATAAAATAATGGCTGTCGCAGTATCCAAAATAATCTCATGCATGGCCACCTTGCGTTCCTCTCCAGCCCGGTCCGATGCTCTACATGTCTCCTGAAAAATGTTAAATAATAGGGTGAGTCACGAGACTCAGTGTGCAACCCTCATGCACCATCAGATTTGGGCCTTAACCCCACAGAACATATAACAGAATATAATATATCAGAAAATATGCAAAGCCCAACCCAAATCCTAGGTTTCCATCAGCTACACGCCACCCTGACCTGCCAGTCACACCATTGGGGATTTCTACAATCAACCCACACCGTTACACACCGTCAATGGCAGTCATGCTGCAGATAGCTGCTCATTGTCAGATCATGGCAATAGCCACTACAACAGATCATGGCAAAAAGCCACTACAACAGAATACTTCCCCTTTCATCAATTACCCAACCCCGTGCAATCACAAAACAAAAAAAACATATCATTAGCAGAAACATTCACTTATGAATGACAGAGATCACTAGCCTGGTGATTCGCTTTTACCCTCATCGGGTTTTCAAACGTTATGCCGGGATTTCAGCATTTAACAAAGTATAAGCAGATTTAATAATATATATTAGCAGACAATCTAAATGTTGTGAGAAGTTACACACCTGATTAATGCGTAGTACTACTCTCTATGTCGATATCTTCACTAATCAGATCTAATGCCCTTTGTCTACAACTTTACTCAAAAGCCAGAAAATCGCGAAGATAAGGCCTCTCCTATATTCGGCCAAGGGTTAGTGTTTTACCCAAATTATATGTTTAAATTACAGATCTCCTTACCTTGAAATCCCGAAAGTAATACGATCTGAATGCTATTGAACTCTGGCTTAGAGATCTAAGTGATTGAATCCCCTTCAAATCCTGGAATGCCGCAAATGAGAGAAAATACCCGATTAGTTAGCCATATAGCCATTCGGCTAGAATCTCTAAAAGCCGGAATAGATTGAAAGATTAACATATTTGACCCTTACCTCCTCAGAAGATTTCGGCTACCTCTTGCAGAAAAATTCGGCAAACACACTAGAAGAGATCTAGGAATTTCGACTTTTAAGAAAATCCTAGAAAAGTATGAACAAGAGAAGGCTAATGTTTTTTCAGCTTTTAGAAGAATTCAATGGGGAGTTTCAGCTTTTAATGAGTGGGAGAAGGATAACAATGGAGATCAGAAGATTCAGCTAAAAGGAAATTTCAAAGAAAAAGAAAGAAAAGGTGAGAAAACAATGGTGATTTTTAGCTTTTGGAAGAGAAAAGATGAGAAAAGAAAACAAGTGAGATGGCCTTCAAATTTTCGGCACAGGAAAAGAAGAAAGAGTAGGGTTCAAATGCCAGAATTGATTAGCTATCCCCCCTATTTATAAAAATTTCGGCACTTACCTAACCTTGCAGATAAATCCTATCTTTTCTCCTTTATCTTAATCTACTAACTCATCTAAAAGAGACTTAATTAGCTCCAACTCCTCCCTCCTTTATCAGCATAATATCCACATATTTTTTTCATTAAAAATCCCTAAAATTTTGCCTTGTTGCCGTCCCCTTATTGCTCCCTTTTAAGTGCCGAATTTGGCCCTAACTTGGGCTCAAAGTAGCCAAAATTTGGGCCTCCTCCTTTGCCATTGACGCCAACTCCCTTCCCTCTTAGTGGCGCCATTTTGCCACTGGGCCACAAGCCCAACTTGATATTTTAAACTATAGATACAGTATTTTAAGCCCTAAAGTGTCTAAACAAAATATTTAGCCAAGATCTCAGCCCAAGCCTGAGCCCAATTTGCACCTTTAATTCTCAAATTAACACATTGAACATGTCTACACATTAAACGCATAAGCCCACTAATTCGGGATGTTACAGTTCTACCCTTCTTAAAGAAATTTCGTCCTCGAAATTTCCAACTAACTAGTAATCATACTACCTAAGTCTCACCACTATGCTTTCGCTGCGCACTCTAATTCTAAAGCCAAAATAAACACTTAGTATACTATGGTAGGGTACGCACCATTATTCGCGATTATTTCTACAATTCAGTCTCAAGTTCACATCTCCTAGTTCCAGGAACTACATACATTCAACAATCAACATACAGACAACATCCGTACACCCACATTCAATACATAGAGGTATTTTCGTTATTCCACTACCCAGGGGTATTTTCGTAATTTTATCCTACAGGGGTATTTTCGTAATTTTCGAAATAGAGTTCCTTGTTGATTTCATGAAATAAGGGTATTTTGGTAATTTTCACAATCTAGGGGTATTTTGGTAATTTTGTAATTTGGGGGTATTTTGGTCATTTTATGAATCAGGGGTAATTTGGTAACTTTACAAATCAGGGATATTTTGGAATTTTTTTTAAAAACAGGGGTATCTTGGGGAATTTGATTTCAAAGGAATAGTAGTAGTGTTCAGGTGTTTGCGGGTTTTTGGTTGTTGTCGTGTGTTGTGTGTGTGTTTTTTTTAAGGAAAAATTTCGTTAACTTTGTAAATCGGGGTATATTTGCACTTCATGGGTATCTTAGTAATAATTTTTTTTTCAAAATAAGGGTATTTTAGCAATTTTTGTAAAAATAAGGTGGCTGGTCCCTTTCGGGTTTTAATTATAGATTTTGGCCCGTCAAAAAATTACCCCTAGACATGCGAAGAGGAGGTGAGTCACTAGGACTGCTTAAGTACCAAGCTCTTCCGGATCCAATCCTAGACATGCGCATGCCTGTTGCCACACCCTAGTCTTGCGACTCGTTCACGGGTTTGTTGAGTGAAATTAAGTCTTTTGAGTTTTAAGGAGTTGTTTCAGCTAAGCCCAGAGTCCATCAAGTTCTAATCTAAATAGTCTACGTCCCATAAGCCCATCAAGCCCACATATATATGTCACACAATAGTTTAGAATACTTACCTGGCAGACTTGGGCCGGAGACGCAGGTGCCATGCCGAGCTAACAGACCTGTATCATTTATAAAAATGCATGTTTCGAAAACCCAACTTTAGAAAACGTTTTGAGCCCAAAAACTGCCAGAGCCGAGTTTTGAACCGGGTTCTGATACCAATTTGTAACACCCCAAACCCGGCTCAAACACCATGACCGGATCTAGCATGTCACTAAGGAAATTTTAAAAGTTATCGCAATTTCGGGAAATATTTTTTTCTTGAGTTTAACCTTTTAATCGGGAAAACTAAATGGTGGAATAGTTTGTAAAAGATATACATTTTAAATTAATGCCTTAGTGATTTATAAACCGAAATTTGGTACATGCCTTAGCTTAAATATAACGTAAAATCCAAATATTTAAAAATAATAAAAGCCCAAAATAAAACGCGAATAATAAAAGAAAATCTAATGGCCCATGGCCTTATTACAATGAAATAAAAACCCAACTAATCCAAAATATTAAATATAAACAAATAAAATAATGGCTGTCGCAGTATCCAAAATAATCTCATGCATGGCCACCTTGCGTTCCTCTCCAGCCCGGTCCGATGCTCTACGTGTCTCTTGAAAAAATAATAGGGTGAGTCACGAGACTTAGTGTGCAACCCTCATGCACCATCAGATTTGGGCCCTAACCCCACAGAACATATAACAGAATATAATATATCAGAAAATATGCAAAGCCCAGCCCAAATCCTAGGTTTCCATCCGCTACACACCACCCTTACCTGCCAGTCACACCATTGGGGATTTCTACAATCAACCCACACCGCTACACACCGTCAATGGCAGTCATGCTGCAGATAGCTGCTCATTGTTAGATCATGGCAATAGCCACTACAACAGATCATGGCAAAAAGCCACTACAACAGATCATGGTAGAAGCCACTACAACAGATCATGGCAAAAAGCCACTACAACAGAATACTTCCCCTTTCATCGATTACCCAACCCCGCGCAATCACAAAAAAAAACATATCATTAGCAGAAACATTCACTTATGAATGATAGAGATCTCTAACCTGGTGATTCGCTTTTACCCTCCTCGGGTTTTCAAACGTTATGCCGGGATTTTGGCATTTAACAAAGTATAAGCAGATTTAATAACATATATTAGCAGACAATCTAAATGGTGTGAGAAGTTACACACCTGATTAATGCGTAGTACTACTCTCTATGTTGATATCTTCACTAATCAGATCTAATGCCCTTTGTCTACAACTTTACTTAAAAGCCGGAAAATCGTGAAGATAAGGCCTCTCCTATATTCGGCCAAGGGTTAGTGTTTTACCCAAATTATATGTTTAAATTACAGATCTCCTTACCTTGAAATCCTGAAAGTAATACGATCTGAATGCTACTAAACTCTGGCTTAGAGATCTAAGCGATTGAATCCCCTTCAAATCCCGGAATGCCGCAAATGAGAGAAAATACCCGATTAGTTAGCCATATAGCCATTCGGCTAGAATCTCTAAAAGCCAGGATAGATTGAAAGATTAACATATTCGACCCTTACCTCCTCAGAAGATTTCGGCTACCTCTTGCAGAAAAATTCAGCAAACACACGAGAAGAGATCTAGGAATTCCGGCTTTTAAAAAAATCCCGAAAAAGTATGAACAAGAGAAGGCTGATGTGTTTTTCGGCTTTCAGAAGAAATCAATGGGAGTTTCGGCTTTTAGTAAGTGTGAGAAGGATAACAATGGAGATCAGAAGATTCGGCTAAAAGGAAATTTCAAAGAAAAAGAAAGAAAAGGTGAGAAAACAATGGTGATTTTCGGCTTTTGGAAGAGAAAAGTTGAGAAAAGAAAACAAGTGAGATGGCCTTCAAATTTTCGGCACAAGAAAAGAAGAAAGAGTAGGGTTCAAATGCCAGAATTAATTAGCTATCCCCCCTACTTATAGAAATTTCGGCACTTACCTAACCTTGCAGATAAATCCTATCTTTTCTCCTTTATCTTAATCTACTAACTCATCTAAAAGAGACTTAATTAGCTCCAACTCCTCCCTCCTTTATCAGCATAATATCCACATATTTTTTTCATTAAAAATCCCTAAAATTTTGCCTTGTTGCCGTCCCCTTATTGCTCCCTTTAAGTGCCGAATTTGGCCCTATAACTTGGGCTCAAAGTAGCCAAAATTTGGGCCTCCTCCTTTGCCATTGACGCAAACTCCCTTCCCTCTTAGTGGCGCCATTTTGCCACTGGGCCACAAGCCCAAATTGATATTTTAAACTATAGATACAGTATTTTAAGCCCTAAATTGTCTAAACAAAATTTTTAGCCAAGACCTCAGCCCAAGCCTGAGCCCAATTTGCACCTCTAATTCTCAAATTAACACATTGAACATGTCTACACATTAAACGCATAAGCCCACTAATTCGGGATGTTACAGTATGTTTTAAAATCAACTAAATTTAGCTGATTTGATTAGCAAGGTGGGACAGTTTTTGCTGCTCTCTTGGGCTTGTCCATCCTCCCTCTTTATTTGCTCAATTCAGGCCACTTTCTATACTTCATGCAGTATGTCTTTCGTCAATAAAAAATTAATTGGACCAATTGATTCACGAGAGTCCAAAAGGATAAATTCAAATCCTCCATGGCTATTAATTCCTCATTTTAAGCTCCCAAAATGCCTCGTCAATTAATTCTTTCAAGGTGACTGTCGAGTTGATTTTTCACCTTTTGTGCAAAACTGCCAAAAATAACCCAAATTATGCAAAATTATTATAAAAATAATTAAAATTCACAATGTTTCAATAACTGAGTTCAAATTAATTAATTAATAATAAAATTATAAAATTCGACAAAAATTACTTAGAACTTACATGAATTAGTGCTCAAAAGGTGTTGAAAAAGTCTATATATTTTTGTGTTTTCACGCCCCAAAACTTAATTCATTACTCATCCCAAGTAATTCACAAATTGCAAAAGAAGTTTAAGAAAAAAAATAACTTTTGAAAAATTTCTTCAAGAATAACTTCTTCCCACAATTATGAGTTTAGTGTAATTATGCTTAAGAAGAAAAATTTTGAAATTATGTAACTTAAGTATACACATTGTTCGAATTATTCTCAATTATTATCATGATAGAAAGAATAGACTAAATGATTTCTCAATAAAGATATGCTAAATGCTTACCAATTAACTTTTATTTCCTCATTTAACACTAAACTGCAATCCCTAAGTTTAATTATGCCTTCATAAGTTGAGTTTAGCAATTTCTTTCTACTAATGTAGTCATCACAAAAATCTGAATCAATAGGTCTTTTAAATAGGCTGTAACATGGTTTGGCTAAGATAGGTAAAAGATAGATAATTTTAAGCTAAAACCCTAGACTCAGCTTGCATCGGACCTTCGAAATAAGTACCTCAAAATTTATCAACTAATTTTGCACTGGAGCATACATGCTCCTTGTACATCTATTTTTTTTTAGTACATATGCTTTTTTTTAACACGCGAGCATATTACTATATGTACTATAACATTTTTTAAGGATTTGATATTTCTTCTCAACTCCCCCAAACTTATTTTCAAATATTTTGGATAGACCGAGTCTAGTGTTTGGGAGAATTTAAAGATATATGATAGAATGGGTGGCTTATATTTGTGAGGTTCAAAGGAAATCATACCATATAGTCTCAAAGTTAGGTTTCAAGGGATAATTATTCATTAAGGTCGGCTTGTCAGGCTCAAACAGTCCAAACAAAGTTTGCCCAAATCATTTTCAAAATTCCTTGCCTACTAAGATTTCACCTCAAAAATTACTAAGTCAATTTTAGAGACTTAAACTTTCATGCATGCTTATCTTTTCTAAGAAATTTAAAATCTCATGGTTTAAATTTACATACTTTATCAAGAGTAACATTTATGTCATATTTTAGCTAACATAGCAAATATTGAGATAATAGATCTTTATTTATACTAAAGTTTAGCATAATTAACAAAAAATCAAAATTTTGAGCAAAATACAACTTAATCATAATTGGATAGGAAAAAGGAATTGTAAAAAAGACATTTTAAATTTTTAGTCCCCCTATTTAAGATGAACAATGTCCCCATTGTTAAAAACAATATACAGAAGGAAAAAAAATAGAAGTGAATAGATATTGTACATTAGGTAGGATCCCAGTAAAAGGAGGTGAGTCAAGTTTGACTGCTTAAGTACCAAGCTTTTCCTATACAGATCCAAACCTAGACATGTACATATCTATTGCCACACTTTTTATTTTGCAAATTGTTCAATTTTATTAATGATTTCAACCTCTTGTTTTATTATGCGAGAAATAAAAATATCCTAAAAGAACTTATAACTGAAAATATCCTAAAAAGAAAAATAAAGTAAAGATAAGATCCCCTCTTTTTATTTATTTGCAAAATCCTCCAAATCTGACCCATCTTTTGCTTCATTGTCCTTATTTTTGCTTGAATCACCTTGTTCCTTCCTCAACATTGGAGTCCATGGATCAAATATAAAGTCTAATTCAAGCACAAAAACAAACAAGTTGTGAAATATTTTCTTAAAAACATCTTTAACTGAGTCATCCCGTATTTTTTAGTATCTCCAATAAGCTTGTTGCTGCTACTGCATATGTTGTAGTAAGTTCGTCAACTTCAACAGCTCATCTCAAAGATTTGGGCTAGGGAAATGAGTTCTAAACGTTGGGGTAGCCATGTCAGGTTCGAAAACTGGTTCAGTCTGTTTCGCCAAGTCAGGAATTTTTATTGGCTGCGCTAGTTCTGGTTTTGTAGGAATATCCTCTTCTTCGGTGTCATTGTTTGATTCAGCTTGCTGCTGAAGAAATGAATTTCCTACTACTCGGACAAGGTCCCATGATTGTACCTAGATTTTGTCCCGTCTTCTTTACATTTGCACGAATACTAGCTTTCAAGCATAACATTGTGATCATAAAAGGGAAATAGGTTGACCAGAATGTCTTGTGGCACAATTTTGAATTTCTTTTAGAACAAATTTTCTCACATTAATGGTCTTTACTGTCATAATTGAGTATAGCAAGACCATTCATTCTACTGAAATTGTAGTCCCATGTGAGATAGGCATAAAACTAAATCAAGCAAAATAAAACCATACCTTCGCTAATGGGGTCAAGTATTCTCTACGACAAGCATAGGTCTCGTGTTTCGACACAATCCATTTAGAACCTGAAACTGTGAGTTCTTTTAGGATTTCTTACAATTTCTCCACCTCAATATTTTCCATTAAGGAAGAATATTTTTCGTCTTCGAAATCAGGTGAATCATAAAATTCATTAATGGAACTCGGGTTTAGAGGTACCTTAATTCCTCAAATGAAAACTTCTGTCAAAATACTTGGGATCAAATTCACATAAAATTCTCGAACTAACTTATTGTCTGAATTTGGCCTTTTGTCACAAAACACTTCCCACTTTAGAGCTTCAGCAGCTTTTTAAATGCTTGCGATGAAATCAATATAGTTTCTTCTTCCCAAAGTAAAACCTTTCTCCGGAAGCATTTGTTTTTTTCTTAAAGATGCTCTCATATCTCATCTTAGCTTCTTCGCAATGGAATTTGTTTTCTGATTCTTCGTCTTGGACAAAGGCATGAGTTTTTTAACAAGGCATGATTCAACTTGAACATCACATAAGATGGAAACAAGTAATAATTTTCCAAAAATTCAATTAGAATTTAATATCAACATTTTGTGTAAAATCAAAAAGTTATATAATCAAATTAAATTAAAATTTTTGGAATAAAAATTTCTTACCACCTTTATAAAAATCAATAAGAACTCAAGAAAATAATATGAGGGTGAAGCAAATTGCATTGGCTTAAGGTTGGAGGGTGACTAAGAACAATTTGGGCGGTGGACATAGAAGGTGCAACGGCTTTGTGGCTACTAGCAGATGGCCGAATGGTGGCTTGTAAGGTTTGACAATGGTGCAGCAAAGGAGGTGAGGCGACTTGGTGCGAAGGGAACAAGAGCGTGCGACGGCTGTTGTTGGTGGCAACAAGGGACGTGCAACGCAAGGTGTTAGCAGCTAGGGTGGTCGATGGTTGAGGGATTTGGGTAGATGATATGTAGCGGTGGAGAGGGGAAAAAGGGTGAGGCTGACGGTTTGTAGGTGATTTGAATAGGGAGGAGAGGTGGTGGTATTTGAAGTAATTGTGAGGTAAAAGTTATCACAAACTCTAATAAAAAAAAGCTTAAATTATTATATGCTATACAAAGTTAATAACAATTAATATATAATATATAATATATTAATATATTATTTTTTTACCTTATTTATTAAAAATAAAAATAAAAACTTTATTTTAGCTATTTAAAATATTTACAGAAAACACAGCTAATTATTTAAAACAATTCAATTAAGCACTTATACTGAAAAATAATTTGAAAAGGAAACGAAAAACTAATACTTGGACCAAAATTGACCCTTTTATTCGACAAAGTAAAATTTATTTTTCCATTTAGAAAATATTTTCTCGGAAAATTATGTTAAAATTAATTCCCAAGAAAGATTGGAGAGGTCACAAGCGGTCCCGCTTAAATTCCAATCTCCAAGTTAGAATTTATTTTAATATATTAATCTAGAAAATATAACCTAAGTCATTTATGTGAAAATAAGAATGAAAAATTAAAAATCCAATAAAATGAGCGAGGTTTTATTTCGCTCAATTTTATCCCCGTGGTAATGTTTCAAACGTTCAGCATTGACTTTGAAATTACCTTTCTTACCATGAAGTTCAAGAACCTTGTATGGGAAGACTTGATAATAGTAAATGGACCGAACTAACGAGATTTTAACTTACCTAGAAAGAACTTTAATCTTGAATTGAACAACGAAACTTATTGTCCTGCTTCAAATTCTTGAAATTAGATGTGTTTGTCATGCCATCTTTTCAATCTCTCCTTGAATAATTTGACATTTTCATACGAAAATATTCAGAATTCTTCTAACTCATTAAGCTGAATCATCCATTCCTCTTTAGCAAGCTTGATATCTAAGTTTAGCTGTTGTAGAGCCCAATAAGTTTCATCTTCTAACTCCAAGGCCAAATGACGGGCTTTCATAAAAACCAACCAATAAGGAGACATCTCTAAGGGTGTTGTGTATGTTGTCTTGTAGGCTTATAAAGCATCATCCATTCTTTCGGACCAGTCCTGTCAGTTTGGACAAACTACCTTCTCAAATATACTTTTTATCTTTTTATTCGCCAATTCAGCTTGCCAATTTGTTTGAGGATGGTAAGTTGTGGCAATCTTGTCCTTCATGTTTATCAAGAAACCATTTCAACCATTTGTTCACAAAGTGAGACTCCTCATCACTGATAATAAACCTAGGAGTTCCAAACCTTGTGAACACATGTTTCTACAAAAACTTCATTACTACCTTGGCATCGTTTGTCGGGTATGCCTCGGCCTCAACCCACTTAGATACGTAATCTATTGTTACTAGAATGCACTTGTGACCTAAAAAAAAGAGGAAAATGACCAAGAAAGTCAATACCCCAAACATCAAATAATTCTACCTCAATGATGTTAGTTCATGGCATCTCATTTTTGTTGGTTATGCTTCCACTCCTCTAGCATCGGTCACAACTTTTCACTTAGGCATACGTATCTTTGAATAGAGTAAGCCAAAAGAATCCTGATTGTAACGCTTTGGTTGTGGTATGTGATCCTTTGAAGTGTCCTCGACTTAGTGCTGTTTCGCAATGATATAAAATTTCATGTACCTCATTTTCTACCACACATCTCCTGATCATTTGATCTCCACATTATTTGAACAAGTATGACTCCTCCCAAAAATAGTACTTCACATCATGGAGAAACTTTTTTCTTTGCTAATATGTCTTATCAAGAGGAATGAAACCACAATATAAATAGTTAGTAAAATCAGCAAACCAAAGGGTGCTATGGACATGATTTACCTTTAGTATGTGCTCGTGCGAAAATGTTTCCTGAATAGGTATAAAAGGAGAAGTTCCTTCTTGTGGCTCCAATATGGATAAGCGATTTGCTACTTGATTTTCTACCTTTTTTTTGATCTTGAAGTTCTATATTGAACTCTTGGAGTATAAGTACGCATCGGATCAATCTCGGTTTGGCATCTTTCTTGGCAAATAAGTATTTGATTGACGAATGATCTGTATAGACAGACAGTTTTGTACCTACAAGATAAGATCAAAACTTGTCTAAATCAAATACAATAGCAAGTAACTCTTTTTCCATTACCGTATAATTCAATTGAGCTCCCGTCAAAGCCTGACTTGTGTAGTAGATAGGATGAAAAATTGTGTTCCTTCGTTGGCCCATTACAGCTCTCACCGTGAAGTCACTTGCGTCACACATTAATTCAAATGGTAATTCCGAATTAGGTGTGACAATAATTGGTGCCTGGACCAATCAATTCTTGAAATCACTAAAAGCTTCCAAACATTCTTCATGAAAGTTGAATGTTGTGTCCTTCTCCAATAATTTGCATAAGGGTTTAGCAATTTTGGAGAAGTCTTTGATGAATCTTCGATAGAATCTAGCATGTCCCAAAAAGCTCGTAACACCCTTTACAGATGTTGGAGGTGGGAGTTTCTCAATAACATCTACCTTTGCTTTATCTTCCTCAATCCATCGTCTCGTTATTCGGTGCCCCAAAACAATACCTTCTCGTACCATGAAGTGACACTTTTCCCAATTGAGTACAAGGTTTATTTCTTCACACCGTCTCAATACCTTGACTAGATTGGCTAAACAATCATCGTAAATGTCTCCAAACACTAAAAAATCGTCCATAAAAACTTCCAAAAGCTTTTCCACCATGTCAATAAAGATTTTCATCATACATCTTTGAAATGTAACAAGAGCATTACATAAACAAAAAGGCTTACCTATAAAGGCAAACGTACCGTACGGGCATATGAATATTATTTTGTGTTGATCCTCCGATGCTATTGTGATTTGGTTGTACCCTGGGTATCCATCTAGAAAGCATTAATAGTCTCACCCTGTGAGTCTATCCAACATTTGATCCAAGAACGACAAAAGAAAGTGGTATTTTCAAGTCACCTAGTTCAACTTACTATAATCTATACAAATTTTCAATCCCATAACTATTCTAGTCAGTATTAACTCATTGTTTTCGTTTTCCACAATCGTAATGCCTCCTTTCTTTGGCACGCACTGGACCGGACTTACCCATGAATTGTCTAAGATGGGGTAAATTATACTCGCATCTAACCACTTAATAATTTCTCTTTTCACCACATCCTTCATAATGGGGTTTAGTCTCTATTGTCCATCAATCATTCCTTTTTACCATCCTCTAAGATGATTTTGTGCATGCACACGGATGGGTCTGACATTAAGAGTTGTTCAAATGGGTCCTCAATAGAATTGAGTTCCCATTCTATGACTAACTCCTTTAACTTAGATACTATAGAGCACTCATCAATTGTGACAGGAAATAATATATATTTAAAAGAAAATGAATGTTCCTGGTTGTCTTGAACACACATAGTAAGCTCGCCCTTCTGCACATCAATAAGGGTCCTTCCAGTTGCTAGGAAAGACTTTCCAATAATGATTGGCACCTCCTTATCTACTTCAGATTCTAAAACAACAAAGTCAGGAGGGAAAATAAAATTGTCTACATGTACTAATACATCCTCAAATTTTCCTTCTGGATGTACTAAAGATCAACTTGCTAATTGAAGGGTAACCGTAGTTGGTGTAACTTCACCTATCCCCAACTTTCTTAATATGGACATGGGCATCAAGTTGATGCTCGCACCCAAATCACATAGTGCCTTACCACAATAAGTTGCTTTGATGTTGCAAGGTATGGTGAAACATCCAGGGTCCTTCATATTTGGGGGTTGTCTATTTTGCAGAAATGCACTACACTCCTTTGTCAGACCTACCGTATCAAATTCTCCAAGTCTCTATTTATTGGACAAAATATCCTTCATGAATTTGACGTAGTTTGGCATTTGCTCAAGAGCTTCTACCAACGGAATCTTGATGTGAAGTTGCTTGAGTACGTTTAAGAACTTCTTGGACTGGACCTTTTGTTTATGCTTCATAAGTCTTTAAGGGTAGGGTGGTGGAGGATTCTTTACTTGAATTGGGTAATTCGTCTACTGTGGTAGTTTTTCTGTATCTAATAAAGATGTTAGTTTATTAGAAATGATTGGGTCAGAAGTTACCTTATCAGATTTTATTGATTTTGGTTTTGGTGAAGTTGGATTTTCGACACTTGGTTGAAGTTCCAATTTATCTCAAGCATTAGTTGGCTCATCTTCAACTTCGACACTGTTGGGCTCTATCGTCTTTCCGCTCCTTAGAGTCAATGCTTTACAATGCTCATTCCCTGGATTTCTTAGATTCTCCGTGTCACTAGGAAGAGTGCATTATGTTCTATTTCTAAGTTCAGTTGCAAGCTGGCCCATTTAGTTCTCTAGGTTTTTCAATGTGGCTGTTTGGCTTTGGATTAAGGTATCAGTTTTCACTATGTATGCCTTCAAGAGGTTTTCTAAGCCATTGGAAGGTTCAGTTTGAGTTGATTTCTGAACTTGTTGGCTAAATCCAGGTGGTTGGGTTGATCTAGGTTGTGCATAAGTGTTACTAGGTCCATCCCCTTGGTTACTCCAAAACAAATTGGATGGTTTCGCCAATATGGGTTATAAGAATTGGATTGTTCTCCGTGCCTACCTCAATTTTGGTTCTGGTTACCCATGTAATAAACAAATTCCTGGTTTGATGGGTAATCTCTGAATAAGTGCTGTTCTCCACAGTATTCACAGGCAATATTCTTGAATTGATTGGGTGACTGAGCTGCAACATTGTTAAACCTATTAGTAGTAAATTTATTAAGCATTGAGGATATCGAAGATACCTGAGCTGCAAGTTAAGTGAGGGCATCCACTTCATGTACTCCTGCAACTCGTCTTGAAGCTACTCGATTGGTTGGGCATTGGTAATTGTTGCTGGCAATTCTCTCAATGATTTATTAAGCCTCAATTTAAGACTTAGAAATGAGAGCACCATTAGTAGAAGCGTCTACTACCATCCTCTTGTGAGCATTGAGACCATTGTAGAATGTCTGAAACACCCCAAACCCGACCCACGAGCCTTGACCAGATCGGGTATGTTCCTCGATGTAAACCGGTTCAAAATTCTTTTGTTACTTAGGAAAAACATGTGTGTTTTGAAAGAAAGATTGCTTTTGGGTTGGGCTTGAGTTGAAAACGAGTTTACTTTTATTATTAAAAGCCTTTTCTTTAGGTGACAAAACGTTTAATAAAGTAAATGAAAGTAAAATAAAGTAATCCAACTATGGCCTTATTACATTAATAAATCCCAAAAATAATTAAAACCAAAGTACTTCAAATAAAATAGTCCAAATAAACTGAATTTCTTGTTAAGCATGGCCATCCTTAAGCTTCTGCCGGCCCGGTCCATCACTGATCGTCACCTGGAAGACAAAGTTCCCCAACGGGGTGAGTCAAACAGACTCAATGTGTAACCAGCACTAAAATTCAATAAATCAGGCATACATTATCATACATGTTCATATAATAGATAGAAAATAATGATGCATCCCGAACCCAAACCTAGATGCCATCCGCTACACATCACCCGTACCATCCTGCACACCGTGGGGACTACTAAGTCAACCTTCCATCCGCTACACACCATCGAAGGCAGTCGCTGCAGTCGACGTGCTCATCGCCCTTATAAAATTCGTGGCATAGCCACCAAATACATATTTTGTGTCAAGAGACACCATATTCAGATATCGTGGTCTTAGGTCACCACATTCAAATATCGTGGTCTTAGGTCACCACATTCAGATATCGTGGTCTTAGGTCACCACATTCACTTCCCCTTTTTATAATATCCCATATGCCCCCTATCATATGTATTATACATATCATTCCTTAATTCACATTCTTATCACTTTTTACATGTTAAAAATAACATATATTCATAATCCTAGTAGAAGTAGGAAACGTACCTGAGTACTTTTGTACCATAGCATGGTACCTTAGCCATATTCATATTCTTATAAACTTGCACATATTAAATATTGCCATAAATCTTATTAAAGATAGTGTGGGGTACACACCTGATACACTTAGCAGTTCACTTAATCCCGAAAAGCTTGATTTAGTGCCTTAGATCTCAATTCCTACATTCAGCCAACCTTAATATGTTAGCATAAAGCCTATTCGGCTATAAAACCAAATCCTAGTAGGATTTGTACACTTAAAACCTACCTTGGTGTCGATTTCACTGCTAACCAAATCCCGAAATCTTTGCTATACTCTTCTTGCATTCGGCCAAGTATTGAATCACATCACAGGTTAGTTTCGGCTTTTCAAACAATTATGAAATAGATCTAGATATCAAAACAGGCCTTGACCGAACATACCTATGTGCTTACCTTCCAAATCTTAAATCCCGGAATTGATCTTTTGTCTTAGGTGTCTGTCGAAATCCCTATAACCACATGTTTGATCAATTTCTAACACTTAATTACTATTAAATGGCCTATGGCTGAATATCAGAGGTGCTTACCTTGATCCTTAAATCCCGAAATAGTCGACTTGGACAAGTCCCGAAAGATCTCTTCAAAGTTTCAGCAACAAGATATTAATGGGGTTAGTCCTAGATTTCGGCAAATCTTAAAAGAAAAAGGATGAAACCAAATGGGATCTTACCCTTACCTTAGAAATCGACAACCCTTGCTTGAACCCTTTAGCAATATTCGACTATAGGATCTTGTTTTCGGCTTTCTTGAGTAATCGGCTATGGTCTCAAGAGGCTTACTTTCTTTCGGCTTTTGAGAGGTAAAGAAGAAGGAGAAGATTTACAATGGGGATTCGGCTTCAACAAAATTGAAAAGAGACAGAAGCACAATGACAGAGAGAATTCGGCAGAGAGAAAAAAAAGAAAAAGAAAGAATGTTGAATTGCCTCTCTTTTCCTCCTATTGCCGAATTTACTAGGCCAAGACTCCCTTACTTGGCCATCACTCTTCCTATGTGATAATTTTATCTTTTAATTATCACTTTATTCAATATTAGAATTAATCCCTCAATTATCTCTTATCTCTTAATTAAAATATCAATAATAATCCATCATTTATCCATCTATTTGCCGAATTTTAACGACAATAAAACACCTCCCTATAGAGCCTTAATGCCGTCCACTTCTCCTGTTCCTTGCACCAAAATAAAATTCTTTTATTTGCTCCCCAAGTGACTCGAACCTAGGCTCCTTCGCTCTTGATTGTGGCGTCACTTACCTGGGCCTTAAGTGGTGCCTTCAAGCCACTTTAACAAGCTCATTTCCATGTCAAAACTCCCCTATTTATTTTCTTAAGACCACCTTGCTTCAGTTCCCTCTTTTAATACTTAAAACTTAACATTTCTTAAGCATTTCCTTACATTTCTAAGATATTTCCTTACATTTCCAAGTTTCCAAAAATGTTCGTTTGCCTCCTTTAAACTTAACATTTCTAAATCATTTCCTTACATTTCCAAGTTTCCAAAAATGTTCACTTTCCTCTTTTGAAACTTAACATTCCTAAAGCATTTCCTTACATTTCCAAGTTTCCAAAAATGTTCATAATACATTCATAACACATAAGACATGCCATTTCGTATACTTAAATAAAAAATGCATAGGCCCATTCTCAGGATGTTACAGTTCTACCCCCCTTAAAATAATTTCGTTCTCGAAATTACCTGACTGAAATAGGTGAGGGTATTGCTGTCGCATTGCCTCTTCTGGCTCCCACGAAGCTTCTTCCGATCCATGATTTCTCCATAGTACTTTGACTAAAGGCACCGATTTCCGTCGTAACACTTTCATATCTCGTTCTAGAATCTGTATCGGCTCTTCCTCGTAGGATAAGTCTGGTCTTAGCTCCACCTCCTCGACTGGTACCACATGAGATGGATCCGATTGATATCGCCGTAACATGGACACATGAAATACGTCGTGCATCTGCTTCAACTCCGGTGGCAACTCCAACTGATACGCCACTGGTCCAATTCGCTTTAACACTCGATAGGGTCCTATAAACCTTGGACTTAGCTTCCCTTTCCGACCAAATCTCATCACCTTCTTCCAAGGCGAAACCTTAAGGAATACTTGATCTCCCACAATAAATTCTATTTCCTTTCGTTTAAGATCTGCGTACGACTTCTGTCTATCAGATGCTTCCTTCAACCGTGCACGAATTATCTCAACATTCTCTTCAGATTCTGCCACTAACTCTGGACCCAAAACCCGACGTTCTCCTAATTCCGTCCAACACGTAGGAGTTCGACACTTCCGACCATACAATGCTTCATACGGTGCCATCTGAATACTAGCCTGATAGCTGTTGTTGTAGGCAAATTCCGCTAACGGCAAATACTCTTCCCAACTACCTCTGAAATCTATCACACAGCCTCTCAACATATCCTCCAACACTTGGATTACCCGTTCAGACTGCCCGTCAGACAGTGGATGAAAAGCCGTAGTGAAGTCCAACTTAGTGCCTAAAGCTTGATGAAGTGCCCTCCAAAACTGAGAGGTAAACCTTGGGTCCCTATCTGAAATGATTGACACCGGAACTCCATGCAACCTTACAATTTCCGCCACATACAGTTTGGCCAATTTTTGCAAGGAATAATCAACCCTTACCGGAATAAAATGCGCGGACTTAGTCAATCGGTCCACTACCACCCATACCGAGTCCTTCTTAGTAGGCGTAAGGGGAAACCCACTAACGAAGTCCATGGTAATTCTCTCCCACTTCCATTGTGGAATCTTAATCGGTTGAAGCAATCCTGATAGAACTTAGTGTTCAGCCTTGACTTGCTGACACGTCAAGCATTTGCCAACAAATTCTGTAACTTCTCTCTTAAGTCCCGGCCACCAAAATTGTTCCCTTAAATCTCGGTACAACTTACTTCCTCCAGGATGCATAGCATAGGGGCTACTATGCGACTCCTGAGGAATCTTCCGCCTTAACTCCTGATCCTTAGGCATATAGACCTTACCCTTGAAGCACAACACTCCCTCGTCATTAATACCATAACCTTCCAACTCCTCGTTCTGTACTTGCTGCAGCTTAACACTTAATTCATCATCAACCAACTGTCCCTCTTTCACTTCATTTAACCACGTCGGCTTGACTTGCAACTCTGCCAACAGGCTTCCATCCTCATACAGACTCAAGTGTGCGAACATCGCCCTCAGATCCGACACAACCTTCCGACTTAGGGCATTAGCCACTACGTTCGCCTTGCCCGGATGATACTCTATAGAACAGTCATAATCCTTCAGCAATTCCACCCACCTTCGCTGTCTCAAGTTCAACTCCTTCTAAGTCAACAGATACTTAAGACTCTTGTGGTCTGTGTAGATCACTGACTTTTCTCCGTAAAGATAGTGTCTCCACACTTTAAGAGCAAAGACCACTGTCGCTAATTCCAAATCATGAGTCGGGTAGTTAACCTCGTGTGGCCTTAACTATCGAGACGTATATGCGACCACCTTCCCGTCTTGCATCAATACGCATCCCAACCCTGTATGAGAAGCGTCACAATACACCACGAAATCCTTCCCTGCCTCCGGCTGAATCAAGACCGGAGCTTCAGTCAAGACCCTCTTAAGCTTCTCGAAACTCTCTTGTTGCTTATCTCCCCATACGAAAGGTACTTCCTTCCTCAATAACTTCGTCAAAGGCGCGACTATTGACGAAAACCCTTCCACAAACCTTCTGTAGTAGCCTGCCAATCCCAAGAAACTGCGAATCTCAGCCACTGACCTAGGTGGTTTCCAATCCAACACTGCCTCAATCTTCCTAGGATCCACCCTTATTCCTTCTGCAGACACCACATGTCCTAAGAATGCAACCTCCTTAAGCCAAAATTCACACTTGCTGAATTTGGCATAGAGCTCCTTCTTCCTTAACACTTGTAACACAATCCGAAGATGCTCATCATGCTCCTTTTCAGACTTAAAATACACCAAGATATCGTCGATAAACACCACGACGAACCTATCCAAGTAAGGTTGGAAAACCCGGTTCATCATATCCATGAACACAGCTGGGGCGTTTGTCAATCCAAACGGCATTACAACAAACTCAAAATGCCCATACCTTGTTCGAAAGGTTGTCTTATGGATATCTGCCTCCTTCACTTTAAGTTGATGATATCCAGACCTTAGATCTATCTTGGAGAATACTGCTGCCCCCTTAAGCTGATCGAACAAGTCATCAATCCTTGGCAAAGGATACTTGTTCTTGATGGTCAGCTTGTTCAACTGACGATAGTCTATGCACATACGCATAGTTCCGTCCTTCTTCTTCACGAACAGGACCGGTGCTCCCCATGGAGACACACTGGGTCGAATAAACCCACGATCCAACAATTCTTGAGTTTGAGCCTTGAGCTCAACCAACTCCTTTGGTGCCATTCGATATGGGGCGATTGACACAGGAGCTGTTCCCGGCAGCAAGTCAATTCCAAACTCCACCTCCCTATCTGGGGGGTATTCCTGGTAATTCCTCCGGAAACACATCTTCAAAATCCCTGACCGTTCTAACTCCACTAGCACCTTCTTTCTTTCCATCTAACGCACTAACAAAGGCTAGGAACGCCTCGCATCCTTTCCGAACCATCTTATCAGCCTTTAGTGCCGAAACTACATGAGACAAGTAGTTTCTTCTTTCTCCTATCATAATGACCACCTCACCCTCCGGGGTCCTTAATTCCATTCACTTAGCTGCACAGTCCAACACAGCCCGATGTTCCACTAGCCAGTCCATATCAAGTATGAGGTCGAATTCTCCAAAGGGAAGTTCCATTAAATTGGCAGCAAATACTATTCCTTGAATTTCTAAAGGCACTTTCCGAAAGATCTTATTCACCACTACAGTTTGACCTAGTGGGCTTACTACAGTCATCTCCCTATCAGAAAGTTCAGAAACTATGTCTAGAGTCTCAACTACTCTACATGCAACATACGAATGGGTCGAGCCCACATCAATCAAAGCAAAATAGGGCTTGCCAAAAATAAGGAACGTACCGGTTATAACGTCCGGCGCGTCTCTATCCTCCCTACGGCGAACTGCATAAACCAAACCCGGTTGCCTTGCCTCAGTATTATTATTAGCACCTCTGCCAGGTGTTCCACGTCCTCTACCAGCGCCATTACCTCGGCCATTCGAACCACAACCTCGCTGGAGGCTGCTGTCCACCTCTACCAGCTTGATTGACATTCTGAGATACCGGTTTATTTCCCTCCGGCCTCATTGGACAGTCCTTAATCATATGGTCCTTGGACCCATATCTAAAGCATCCTCCAGTCTTTTTCCAACACTCTCCTAAGTGTTTCTTCCCACACTGATCACAAGTACGATATTGCCCTCCAGTACCAGCTTGCTGACCTCGCGGCCCATCAACTCTAGGCCTTTTCTGAGTATTCCCAGAAGATCCAAATTCTCTTTTCTGCTTATTCCGATCAGTGTTCTGCTTCACCGTGTCCTTAATCCCTTCGGCTATTTTAGTTTTCTCCACTAACGCAGAAAATTCCCGTTCCTGATGTGGAGCGACTAACAACCTTAGGTCATCCCTTAGTCCGTCCTCAAACCGGACACATCGCTCATGCTCAGTAGCCACTACGCCTCGAGCATATCGGCTCAACCTTAGAAACTCAGCTTCGTATTCTGCTACGGACTTGTTCCTTTGAACCAGCCCCAGAAAAGCCTTCCTTTGCTCATCAATATACTGTGTGCCAATATATTTCCTCTGATATGCTGCCTTAACATATTCCCAGGTAAGATCCTCAGCTGTGGCTCCATCCCGAACTGTGAGCCACCACTGATACGCTTCATCGCATAGCAGTGCCACCATTCCTTTCAACTTCTCATCAGGGGTCAGATCAAGCTCATCCATAATCCGTTCGGTTGCTTCCAACCAATATTCAGCTGTACTGGGTGCTACACCAGATACTCCACGAAACATCTCAGCCCCATTGGCTCGGAGTCGCTCGGGCACAGATTTCCGAGCTCCCATATTTCCACCTGCTCCAGCCACCATTTCCAAAACTCGCAGCACAGCCTGCGACACAGCATCATCCCCCGTCTGAGCTTGCTGCTCAACACCAACAGCTGGGGGTAGTGGTGGTGGTATCTCATTGTCAGATCCTTGACCCGATCTAACGGGTTCCGACACGGTCATTCTTCCTCTACCACGTCCACGACGACCATGTCCTCTAGAACTCATCTCTAACGATTGCGCTTTAATCTGATTTAGAAAATTTTATGAATTAGTCATTGTTTCACTGATTACCCGCGAAGAAGTTTTATGAAAAGAATTTTAGGAGTGGTTCTTTCGTATTCATACATGCACACAGTCTTTACATTCATACATTCATCAATCAATTATGAACTTTCGTTCATTCAGAGAAATGTTGTAGTTTTCATTGTTGTTGTTTTTCCACTACACAGGGGTATTTTCGTAATTTGCCCTACAGGGGTATTTTCGTAAATTTTTTTTAAAAAATAAGGTTCCTTGTGGATTTTGTCAATAAGGGTATTTTGGTAATTTTTTGAGATCCCGGGAGTATTTCAGAAATTTTTGAAATCACCGGGGTATTTCGGTAATTAACCAGGGTAAATTTTGTAAATCTTACTAAATCAAGTGTATTTCAAAATTTGCAAAGCTTGAGGGTTCTTTTTGAGAATTTGTTTTCCAAATCGGTGATATTGCAAAATTTTTGAAAACCAGGGTCATTTTGGTAATTTTGTAAGTTAGGGGCAATTTCGTAAATTTTTCAAGTTGGAGTATTTTAATATTTCACAGAAGTAGAGTTTTTGAATATTTTATAAAATAAGGAAATTTTAATTAAACCGTGGGTAGTTTGGACATTTTCTAAACCAATGGCATTTTTGTAATTTTACAACTAGGGGTAATTTAGTAATTTTTTGTAAGTCAAGAATATTTCAGGAAATTTTATAAAATCGTGTTGGCAATTTAAAAGGATAATTTTTAAAAATTTTAAAACTAGGGTTTCCATAAAAATGTGGCTAATCCCTTTCGGGTTTTAGTTAGGGGTTTAGCCTATGACTGAGTCCTCTTGGTTAAGGTGAACCGAAGCTACGCACCAGGTAGGATTCCTGCGAAGAGGAGGTGAGTCACCAGGACTGCTTAAATACCAGGCTCTTCCGGATCCAATCCTAGACATGCGCACAGGGGTTGCCACACCCTAACTCGTCGACTTAGCCATAGGTTTGTTTACTTAGGCATTTAAGTCTTATGTAATAGTTGGGGTAAACTAGTCCTAGGGTTCAAGTACTTAATTTTCTAATCTACGTTCCATTCCTACCCTTCTACAATTCATATTATAAATCACGCAAAGGATAGGGGTACTTACCTGGTGGACTTCGGGTCGGAGACTTAGGTGCCATGCCAGAAAACCTGCTTAAAACTTTCTCAAAATTCATTTGGGCCTTAATTTTAAAACATTGTGGGCTTTAAACCCCAGGCCGAGAGTTTAAAACTGGGCTCTGATACCAAGCTGAAACACCCCAAACCCGACCCACGAGCCTTGATCGGATCGGGTATGTTCCTCGATGTAAACCGGTTCAAAATTCTTTTGTTACTTAGGAAAAACATGTGTGTTTTGAAAGAAAGATTGCTTTTGGGTTGGGCTTGAGTTGAAAACGAGTTTACTTTTATTATTAAAAGCCTTTTCTTTAGGTGACAAAACGTTTAGGCTTTGTTTTAAAATAAATTTACTTAAACTTTACTCGATAAAAATTTATACATAGTAAATGAAAGTAAAATAAAGTAATCCAACTATGGCCTTATTACATTAATAAATCCCAAAAATAATTAAAACCAAAGTACTTAAAATAAAATAGTCCAAATAAACTGAATTTCTTGCTGAGCATGGCCATCCCTAAGCTTCTGCCGGCCCGGTCCATCACTGATCGTCACCTGGAAGAAAAAGTTCCCCAACGGGGTGAGTCAAACAGACTCAATGTGTAACCAACACTAAAATTCAATAAATCAGGCATACATTATCATACATGTTCATATAACAGATAGAAAATAATGATGCATCCCGAACCCAAACCTAGATGCCATCCGCTACACATCACCCGTACCATCCTGCACACCGTGGGGACTACTAAGTCAACCCTCCATCCGCTACACACCATCGAAGGCAGTCGCTGCAGTCGACGTGCTCATCGCCCTTATAAAATACGTGGCATAGCCACCAGATACATATTTTGTGTCAAGAGACACCATATTCAGATATCGTGGTCTTAGGTCACCACATTCAAATATCGTGGTCTTAGGTCACCACATTCAGATATCGTGGTCTTAGGTCACCACATTCACTTCCCCTTTTCATAATATCCCATATGCCCCCTATCATATATATCATGCATATCATTCCTTAAGTCACATTCTTATCACTTTTTACATGTTAAAAATAACATATATTCATAATCCTAGTAGAAGTAGGAAACGTACCTGAGTACTTTTGTACCATAGCATGGTACCTTAGCCATATTCATATTCTTATAAACTTGCACATATTAAATATTGCCATAAATCTTATTAAAGATAGTGTGGGGTACACACCTGATACACTTAGCAGTTCACTTAATCCCGAAAAGCTTGATTTAATGCCTTAGATCTCAATTCCTACATTCGGCCAACCTTAATATGTTAGCATAAAGCCTATTCGGCTATAAAACCAAATCCTAGTAGGATTTGTACACTTAAAACCTACCTTGGTGTCGATTTCACTGCTAACCAAATCCCGAAATCTTTGCTATACTCTTCTTGCATTCAGCCAAGCATTGAATCACATCACAGGTTAGTTTCGGCCTTTCAAACAATTATGAAATAGATCTAGATATCAAAACAGGCCTTGGCCGAACATACCTATGTGCTTACCTTCCAAATCTTAAATCCCGGAATTGATCTTTTGTCTTAGGTGTCTGTCGAAATCCCTATAACCACATGTTAGATCGATTTCTAACACTTAATCACTATTAAATGGCCTATGGCCGAATATCAAATGTGCTTACCTTGATCCTTAAATCCCGAAATAGTCGACTTGGACAAGTCCCGAAAGATCTCTTCAAAGTTTCGGCAATAAGATATTAATGGGGTTAGTCCTAGATTTCGGCAAATCTTAAAAGAAAAAGGATGAAACCGAATGGGATCTTACCCTTACCTTAGAAATCGACAACCCTTGCTTGAACCCTTTAGCAATATTCGACTATAGGATCTTGTTTTCGGCTTTCTTGAGTAATCGGCTATGGTCTCAAGAGGCTTACTTTCTTTCGGCTTTTGAGAGGTAAAGAAGAAGGAGAAGATTTACAATGGGTATTCGGCTTCAACAAAATTGAAAAGAGACAGAAGCACAATGACAGAGAGAATTCGGCAGAGAGAAAAAAAAGAAAAAGAAAGAATGTTGAATTGCCTCTCTTTTCCTCCTATTGCCGAATTTACTAGGCCAAGACTCCCTTACTTGGCCATCACTCTTCCTATGTGATAATTTTATCTTTTAATTATCACTTTATTCAATATTAGAATTAATTCCTCAATTATCTCTTATCTCTTAATTAAAATATCAATAATAATCCATCATTTATCCATCTATTTGCCGAATTTTAACAACAATAAAACACCTCCCTATAGAGCCTTAATGCCGTCCACTTCTCCTGTTCCTTGCACCAAAATAAAATTCTTTTATTTGCTCCCCAAGTGACTCGAACCTAGGCTCCTTCCCCCTTGATTGTGGCGTCACTTACCAGGGCCTTAAGTGGTGCCTTCAAGCCACTTTAACAAGCTCATTTCCATGTCAAAACTCCCCTATTTATTTTCTTAAGACCACCTTGCTTCAGTTCCCTCTTTTAATACTTAAAACTTAATATTTCTTAAGCATTTCCTTACATTTCTAGGACATTTCCTTACATTTCCAAGTTTCCAAAAATGTTCATTTGCCTCCTTTAAACTTAACATTTCTAAATCATTTCCTTACGTTTCCAAGTTTCCAAAAATGTTCACTTTCCTCTTTTGAAACTTAACATTCCTAAAGCATTTCCTTACATTTCCAAGTTTCCAAAAATGTTCATAATACATTCATAACACATAAGACATGCCATTTCGTATACTTAAATAAAAAATGCATAGGCCCATTCTCAGGATGTTACAATGTCTCTAGTTGGATACAATATGAAATTCCGTGATGAGGGCATTTTCATAATAGTTCTTTAAATCTTTCTCATGCCTCATACAAGGACTCATCATACATCTATTAGAAAGTAATGATCTCATTCCGCAACTTAACATTTTTTCTAGGTGGGAAATATTTCATAAGGAATCGTTCTGTTAACTCTTGTTATATGGTAATAGAATCTGATGGCAATGAGTTCAACCAGGCTCGAGCTCTATCCCTTAGTGAATATGGAACAACTTTAATCTTTAGGTACTCCATCTAATTTGATGGAATCACTCACCTCTATAAACAATCTGAAGTAAATGTGAGGATTTTCAGTAGGCATTCCACTGAATTGGCCCACTGTCTGAAGCATTTGGAACATGACTAGCTTCAGCTAGAATTGTTGTGCCTCGATTTTGGGTCTCCTAATACTCGAATTAAGCTCGTGAAACAGTGGAAGGATCTATCCCTATCATCGGCAATACGGATAGGGTTTTGAGTATGATTTGCTCCATTCCCTTGGTTTTGGTTTTGATTCTCGAAATTCATCTCTTCAGTCCTTCTTTGAGCTGCTTGTCTTCTCCTTTGTCTGAAAGTCCATTCTATTTCAGGATCTACGGGGAGTAAGTGGATAATTCGATCAATACTCATAAACACCTTAAACAATCACAAAAAATAATGGAATTAAAATTTAACAGAAAAAATTAAACCAAAATGTAAAATTAACAATTTCACAAATAACGTCTTTTAAAATAGTCCCCGGCAACAATGCAAAAAACTTGAGACAACAGAAATGTGTAGCTTTACAAAATTGTATCAAGTAATAAGGTGACAAGAATGTCGAGTTATTGTACCCACAGGGACTGTACAAGCTAAGATTTATGAAATGTAAAATTAAACAATTTGGTGAGGAAAAATATGTTGATTTGAAAAAGGTGATATAAAAACTAAAAATTATAACTAAGACAATAAAATTAAAAATGCACGATTTCTAAAAATCGGTTTTAATCAATATGACATAAATGAGTTAAATCAATTTTATTCTTTAACTTAGATTTATTAAAACTATATTCATGTTTTTACGAATAATTTCATGGCAACTTGGTATTTTGTTAACACACAAGCTTATTAAATTAATCAATCTTTCAAAACATATTTCTATGCTAGACTAATCAATCAATTTTCATAAGCAAGTATAAGACAGAGTGAATTAAATATATTCATATATTAAAATCACAACAATCTTATAAGTTATGCAAGGCGATTACATTGTTCAATATATCTACTAAATTTAACCCTCAGCTAACTTAGAAGATTAAACATGCACCAATCAAATACCGTGTCAATTAATTATAATTTCAATCCGATTTATAATTAATTCATTTTTACCTTACAATTATAATGCAAGTGTAGCATGGGCATGATTTTATTTAATTGAACAAATTACCAAGGCCTATAACAACAGAAACATGATTTTAATAAATTAAGTGGATAGAATGTAATTAATCTAACACGACTAATATTTAAATCATTATAATTTAATTAGGAACATCAACATAACAAGTATTCATATTCATGATCACAAAATAAACTGAAAAGAATAAGAGAAGGGAACTCGAAAAGAAATCCCGGTGATTTTCCAAAGCCAGACTAATGCGCTGCTCTTCTTCTCTGCTCGTTGTACCAATCAAAAGCCTTCATGAATGCTTTATTGTTAATGCTCCAAGGGGCATTCTAGCTCTTTTTCAATAGGGGAAATCGGCAAAAGGAAGGAAGACTGGAAATGAGAAGACAAGAGAGTGAAAAAGAGAAGTGGAGTAGAAATAAGTGAAAGATGAGAGGTGTGTAAAATTAGGAAGTGAAAGAGACTATTTATACTTGAATTTGGAAGCTCAAATTAGCTAAAATAGCATGGAATCCCCCTTCACATGACCGACCATGCTAGGTGGGATGAGTGTTTGAATGAACTCGCAATTTTTAGCTTGTGGCTAGAAATTAATTGCAAGAAAATGAGAGGGTTTTGAATGGCAATTACAGAGAGTTTAAGTGCTATTTTGTAAGTGTTAAAATATGATAAATTTAGCTGATTTTTTCAGCAAGATGGGATGGTTTGGGCTGCTCTCTTGGGCTTGTCCATCCTTCCTCTTTATTTGCTCAATTTGGGCCATTTTCTCTACTTCATGGTATTCGTTTTTCGCCAATAAAAAATTAATTGCAGCAACTGATTAACGAGAGTCCAAATGCATAAATTCAAATCCTCCATGGCTTTTTATTCCTCATCTTGAGCTCCCAAGGTGCTTCATCAATTAATTTTTTCAAGGTGATTGCCGAGTTGATTTTTCACATTTTGTGCAAAACTGCCAAAAATAACCCAAATCATACAAAATTATTATAAAAACAATTAAAACTCCCAATGTTTCAATAATTGAGTTCAAATTAATTGTTCTATAATAAAAGTATAAAATTCGGCAAAAAAGTATATATTTTTGTGTTTCAACTCTTCCTTTGGGCCCGATCCTTGGAATAATCCGGTATTCCATTGTAACACTATAAATATTAGAACTAACCTGTACACTTGCAGTAAAATCGAGCTTTAAAAATAGTTTCATAAATTCAGTGTTTTAGTGAGCACGCGTGCAGCTGGTCAAGTTGTTTGTGCTGTTGCTGAGGAAGACAGCGTAAGATTGAGTAATTTTTAGTGTACAGGTTTAGGTAGAGATTAGTAGCCAAAGTGGGATTTATAAATACAACCTATCTGTTGGGAAGAAACCGAACAATCGAACGGAAGCGAAGCACAACCGGTGTTCTTTCTCTCCCTATAACTCTTGTCAAATATTATGGCAAGCACAATAGCACAAAAATATTTGTTCTCTAGCAACCTATCAACCACAAAACAACCAATGCAACCTCAACAAAAAATAATAAATAGAGACACCGATATTTTTACGTGGAAAACCCCTCTAAATCAAGGGTAAAAACCACGGGACTTTAGAGTCCAATCAAAAGCTCCACTATAATCAAATGTTCAGCTACAAGATCACAGTATCAAGCCTACAACAAGCATTCAACTCCAACAAGGCTAACAATATGTAATCTTTAGCAAAAGAGAGAAAATTAAGAGAACATCACCAAAACAGTAGCTGTTGTAAAACGGGTATTTTTGACGCTACAGGACTCGGATGAAAAATCCGACCGTACAAAGTCAAGAACCCCTTGCCGTCTAGCTGCTGTCAAAAAATCAGCTCAATCGAACCACGGATGGACCTCCGACCGAAGAGTTGATCACAGCTGCAAATTTTCCTTCCAAGAGAAAAAATTCTGCTTCAAAGCTCTCTGTTTCTCACGTTTTTTTTTTCTCTCCTCTTCTAAGATCTGATTTTGGCTCTCCATAAATGCTGCCCAAAAGCCACGTACAAGAAAAAAAGAAAATAATAAAAGACAAAGAAAATGGCTTTTGTCAAACCCAAAAGAAAAAGGAAAAGAATTATAGTATGGTGGAGTAGTTGGAAATCATGGCCGGTTGGTCTTCCATCTCCTCTACATAGAGGGTTCCCCACATAGTGGGACCCACACCCAACAAATCTCCCCCTCCGACTATGTGGGGAATGCCTCCATACCGAAAATCAAACAACATGCTTCAAACTTTCCTCTTGGTAAAGCCTTCGTCAACATATCAGCACCATTATCATTAGTATGTATCTTCTCAAGCTCTAACAGCTTAGCTTCAAGAACATCTCGTATCCAATGGTACCTCACATCAATATGCTTAGATCTAGCATGAAAAGTTGAGTTCTTACCAAGATGAATAGCACTCTGGCTATCACAATACAGGACATACTTCTCCTGAGTAAAACCAAGCTCATGCATAAACTTCTTCATCCAAAGCATCTCCTTGCACGCTTCGGTTGCTGTAATGAACTCTGATTCGGTGGTGGACAATGCAACACACTTTTGTAATCTCGATTGCCATGCCACAGCTCCGCCTGCATAAGTGATCAAGTAACCTGAAGTAGATCTCCTCGAGTCAATGTCTCCGGCCATATTTGAATCTGTATACCCAACAAGAACAGGTTTCTCATTACCGAAACAAAGTTTCATGTTGGAAGTGCCACGAAGATATCTCATAATCCACTTCACTGCATTCCAATGCTCTCTGCCTGGATTAGAAAGAAAACAACTAACTGTACCAACGGCATAAGCCAAGTTTGGTCTCGTGCAAACCATTGCATACATCAGACTCCCCACGGCTGAAGAGTAAGGAATTTTCTGCATCTCTTCCTTCACCTTTTCTGTGGAAGGACTGTGCTTAACACTCAATCTGAAGTGCGTAGCAAAAGGAGTGCTCACCGCTTTAGCTTTGTCCATGCTAAACTTTTGAAGTACTTTCTCGATGTACCTCTCTTGTGATAACCGTAATTTCTTGGCCTTTCTATCACGTGTCAACTTTATGCCAAGAATTTGCTTTACTGGCCCCAAATCCTTCATTGCAAAGGATTTACTCAACTCTTGCTTCAACTTCTCCATTCTAGAAGCATTCTGACCAACAATAAGCATGTCATCAACATAGAGCAAAAGAATTATAAAATCATCACCAGAGAATCTTTTAACAAATACACAATGATCAGAAGTAGTCTTCTTGTAGCCTTGCTCCCCCATAACAGACTCAAACTTCTTGTACCATTGCCTTGGAGCTTGCTTCAAACCATACAAGCTCTTCTTCAATTTGCACACATAGTCCTCTTTCCCTTGTGCAACAAACCCCTCTGGCTGCTCCATGTAAAGCTCTTCTTCCAAGTCACCATGAAGAAAAGCAGTTTTCACATCCATTTGTTCAACCTCTAAGTCATAACAGGCTGCCAAACTCAGTATAGTTCTGATAGAGGACATTTTCACAACAGAAGAAAATATTTCTTCAAAATCAACCCCATTTTTCTGAGTATAACCCTTGACGACCAATCTAGCCTTGTATCGTGGAGATGAAGACTTCTCTTCTTGCTTCAACCTGTAAACCCACCGATTCTTCAAGGCTCTTTTGCCTTTGGGCAATTTCACCAAATCAAAGGTATGGTCCTTATGCAAGGATTGAAGTTCATCTTTCATCGCTTCAACCCCCTGATCTTTGCATTCACTCTCCAGAACCTCTTCATAACATTCAGGTTCTCCCCCGTCAGTCAAAAGAACATATTCATCAGAAGAATACCTGACAGAAGATCGTCGATCTCTGGAAGACCTTTGAAGTGGAACTGTTGGTGGAGCAATAGGTGCTTGTTGTTGATCATTCACAACATCATCTATGGGAGCATCAAAGTCACCTATATCCCGATGGTCATCAGTAACATCACCATGCACATCATCCTGTATAGGACCTGGTGAAGAGTTTAGGGAATCGGATTCACATCGATCAAATCACCACTGTCTTGTGAATTCGCTTTCTCCGTCTTATCAATGTCATCAATGGTCTGATCCTCAATGAAGAAAACATCTCTGCTTCTCACGATTTCTTCTGAACTGGATCATAGAGTCTATAACCAAACTCACCATCTAGACCATAACCAATAAAAATGCATTGTCGAGTCTTGGCATCCAACTTGGATCTTTCATCCTTTGGAACATGAACAAATGCTTTACAACCGAACACACGTAGGTGATCATATGACACGTCTTTGCCAAACCAAACTCTATCTGGCACATCACCTCGCAAAGGAACACTAGGAGACAAATTTATCACATGTGTCACCGTATTCAAAGCTTCAGCCCAAAATGACCCTGGCAGCTTTGAATCTGACAACAAACATCTGACTCTCTCGATCAATGTTCGGTTCATTCTTTCAGCTAACCCATTTAACTGTGGAGTCTTTGGTGGTGTTCTCTGATGTCTGATTCCCTGTCGCAGACAATGCTCATGAAACGGCCCTGTGTACTCGCCACCATTATCAGTACGAATGCACTTCAACTTCTTCCCTGTTTCCCTTTCAACTGATGCTTGAAACTGTTTAAACACCTCAAAGACTTGATTTTTAGACTTCAAAGTGTAAACCCATAACTTTCTCGAACAGTCATCAATGAAAGTCACAAAATAAAGTGCACCGCCAAGTGACCTTACTTTTATCGGACCACAAACATCTGAATGGACCAACTCTAGCAACTCTGATCTTCTATGAGGAGGACGGCTTCTAAATGAAACTCTTCTCTACTTTCCTGCTAGACAATGAGCACAATCCTTCAGTGTAGCATTCTTCAAACCCGAAAGTTGATTCTTCTTCGCTAAACAATTAAGCCCCTTTTCACTCATGTGACTGAGTCTTTTATGCCACAACTCTGTTGAGCTGTCATTCACTGTCACATTTATCGTCTCTCGAGAAGCTGAAGCTTGCATCAAATATAAATTTGAGCTCTTCTTTCCTCGAGCCACAACCAAGGAGCCTTTAGTCAGCTTCCACTGCCCATACTGAAGGTGTTACAGAATCCCTCATCATCAAGCTTTCCTGCAGAAATCAAATTCAAACGGATATCTGGTGCATGTCTAACATCCTTGAGAGTTAACTTTGTTCCATTGTTGCTCACCAAGCTAACATCTCCCATACCGATAACCGAAACCAAACCGTCATTACCCATCTTCAATACCCCAAAATCACCAAGAGTATAAGATGTGAAGAAATCCTTCTTTGACGTGACATGAAGTGATGCACCAGTATCAATCACCCAACTAGTCTCGTCACATGCTAGGTTGACCAAATTCTCATCACAGATGACCAACAAATCTTCACGAGTAGCAGTAGCAACACGCTCGGATTTTTCAGCATCGTTCCGATCGTGTTTATCACCACCTTTGTTCTTTTTCTTCCACTTGAAGCAATATTTCTTGATATGGCCTTTCTTACCACAATGATGACACTCAAGATTCTTGTATCTCGATCTTGATTTGCTTTGATTTTTATCTCTACCCTTTCCATCTTTGTCTCTGTTCCTCCCACTATTCTCGGTAACCAACACCTCGGACTGTGATGTAGAACCCTGAGATCTTCTTCTAACCTCTTCATTCAACACACCACTCTTAGCCAAATCCAAAGTGATAATACCCTTTGGGGCAGAATTAATGAGTGAAACCCGAAAGGTCTCCCAAGAGTCTGGTAGAGTAGCAAGCAACCAAAGCCCTAAAATTTCGTCATCAAATTTGACACCCATACCAAGCAACTGATTCATCACGCTCTGAAATTCACTAACATGGTCAGCTATAGACGTTCCTTCTTTGTATTTCAATGCCATCATTTTCTTTAGCAAAAACAACTTGTTATTGCCCGACCTCAAAGCATACAAGCTTTCAAGCTTCTCCCACAATGTTCGAGCATGTGTCTCCTGATCAATGTGGTTGTAAACATTTTCTTCAACAAATTGCCGAATAAAGCCACACACTTGTTGATGTTCAAATTCCCATTCTTCATCACTTTTAGAATCGGGTTTTTGAGTAGCAAAGACCGGAAGATGCAGAGCCTTTACAAACAACAAGTCCTTCATTTTATTCCGCCAAAGTTGATAATTGGTGCCATTCAACATAATCATCTTGCTCGTATTGATTTCCATAATTATTTGACAAAATAACTGAGCTCCTGATACCAGTTTTTTGGGAAGAAACCGAACAACCGAACGGAAGCGAAGCACAACCGGTGCTCTTTCTCTCCCTATAACTCTTGTCAAATATTATGGCAAGCACAATAGCACAAAAATATTTGTTCTCTAGCAACCTATCAACCACAAATCAACCAATGCAACCTCAACAAAAAATAATAAATAGAGACACTGATATTTTTACGTGGAAAACCCCTCTAAATCAAGGGTAAAAACCACGGGACTGTAGAGTCCAATCAAAAGCTCCACTATAATCAAATGTTCAGCTACAAGATCACAGTATCAAGCCTACAACAAGCATTCAACTCCAACAAGGCTAACAATATGTAATCTTTAGCAAAAGAGAGAAAATTAAGAGAACATCACCAAAACAGTAGCTGTTGTAAAACGGGTATTTTTGACGCTACAGGACTCGGATGAAAAATCCGACCGTATAAAGTCAAGAACCCCTTGTCATCTAGCTGCTGTCAAAAAATCAGCTCAATCGAACCACGGATGGACCTCTGATCGAAGAGTTGATCACAGCTGCAAATTTTCCTTCCAAGAGAAAAAATTCTGCTTCAAAGCTCTCTGTTTCTCACGTTTTTTTTTCTCTCTCCTCTTCTAAAATCTGATTTTGGCTCTCCATAAATGCTGCCCAAAAGCCACGTACAAGACAAAAAGAAAATAATAAAAGACAAAGAAAATGGATTTTGTCAAACCCAAAAGAAAAAGGAAAAGAATTATAGTATGGTGGAGTAGTTGGAAATCATGGCCGGTTGGTCTTCCATCTCCTCTACATAGAGGGTTCCCCACATAGTGGGACCCATACCCAACACTATGCTCTTTCTGCTTCGATAAACGACTTGAATCCACTTGATTTATGATCAATCTAAAGTCATGTTTGATGACAATGGTAGGTCGCCCGAAAGACTATTGATGTATGAGGAAAGAGAAAATTCTGCTAAACTTACTCATATACTTAATCGTATATGGTGGCTAGAGATCAGTATACTTACTCATATCTGGTGGCTAGAGACAAACAAGATGGGGCGGCATATGTAGAAGAACCAGAGGAAGATTGCAAAAAGCTCGATTTTCATGAAGCCTTTAAGGATTAAATGTTTAACTTCAGGGAAAATACAAAAGTTATCAAGAGTCAGATGGATCAGATACTTGAAATCTTACAACACCAAACTAGGAAGCAAAACCTGATAGACGAATGTGTTGAACCAGATATTGTTGAAGTGGAGAAGAAAGGCTTCAACACCATTGTAGAACATGAAAGCTTGAAGATTAATTTCCAACACCAAATGAAAGCTGGAAATTCCAGTGGAGATGTGCGCATCACGGAGGAAATCTGTGACTACGTTAAGGTAATTGTGGTGGAGCCGTCACACTTATTGAGAATCGTAGAAGAGATTCCTCACCGCGAACCAATCAAAGACAAGTCTCTACAAGGAGGCATTCAATAGAAGGAAGAGAACTCAAGAAAAGTTGAGTTTGTGATTCCATCCTAGAGTATCCTTCAAGAAATGCAATGGGGGGAAATAGAGTTAGATGAAAAAGGGGTTCGAAAAAAATATAGGGAAATATCCCCAGGCGAGGCGGGATCAACTTTCAAAGTTGTTGAAAAATGCTCTGATTAGCCACCTAATGAACAAATGACGAGTTAAGGTTTCCTGGACTTTTTGGAAATTTCATTTTGGTGGAATGATGAAGAGTCTAGAAACTAGTGTACTAGACACATCCTTATGAATTTAATTCTCATTTTTTGAATCATTCGTGTTTGGACTCAAAACTCACTTTAGTGCTCCTAAACTTTGAAAAGAGTCAATACATGTATGGTAAAATAGTGGAGTCGTGATATCCAATCTTGGGTATCATAATACTCGAATTGAGTCATGATAAAAAGGGTCATATTCTAGCGACCCGCATATTTTTAAAATTTTTGTCCCCTTACACTCCAAAAACCTTAAATCTTCCCACTTAACATTATATTCACCTATCATATTACCCTTTCAACTCTTTTCTCTCCAAAACCTCTCACAAGCTATCAAAGGGTTCTCAAAGACACCTTTTTAGTTTATTTTAAGGTTTGAATTCTAGCTTAATAATTTTTCCACTTGCGCTAACCCCTTCTTGCAGATTTCTACTACAATGTAGTTGGGACAAGAGGTGGTAATATTCATCATGGCCTAGCAACATCATCTACCACTACCCCGGGAGCTTAGTAATCATTCATTGCACTATAAAGTCCCTTTCAAACCCTTCCTTTTTCTACACTTGTATTCTTAACTGTTTATTCAAGGAAATGAGCTCAACGAAACCCTGAAACATTTTGAATGAGTCCTTTAAACATAATGATCGAAAGCTTGTGTCGACTGATGCAAAGGTTTTTTTCGAAGAACTTCTGGGATTATCATTTGTCTACGAATGTGGATTAGACCTTGAAGCCTTTTTCAAAAAAGATTTTTGGGACATTTTGAAATTTCATAGCTGGCAAGAATTTTGCTTCCACCCTCAGAGACCTACGGTGCCATTTGTGGTACTTGAATTTTATGCTAACCTAAAATTTTCTCATGGTAATAAAATCTACGTTAGGGGAAAGGAGGTTGAAGTCTCCCCTTCTATAATCTCCAAGTATTATAGGGTTCCTTTCTACATGGACGAGGAGATTGAAATGTTAGAGCAAAAAAAAAAAAAAATTGAATGGCAGAGATTTGGATTCCCTAATGTATTATTTGACAAAAGAACGAGGCATGTGGGAGCGAAAGATGTACATAAATCTCCCGCTCTTATTTAATCAGGTCCTACTCACCCCTCTAGCCAAAATATGGATGCTTTTCCTTTGCACAAGAATCGTCCCCGCTTCTACTTCCAAAATTGTTGACCCCTTTAGGTGATTTTATTGGCTGTAATTTTGCAAAATAAACAAGTTTGTGTAGGAACATAGATCTACAAATCCATGCTACGTTGCATGATCAGGAATGACACTGGAACATTCTTCCCACATTTAGTCATAGACCTATGTAGAGCTACAGAAGTACCCATGGAGCCTCTTCAACCTATTTGTCTACCAACCACACATTTTATAACTGATTTGATATATCAAAAATTCAAGGCAATCCAGCAAGAACAATGGAAGCAAAGACGTGAGTTGGGGAGAGAACGGACACAATTATTCTCACCAACATCAAAGATAAAAAGCATGCTCAAAAAAAGTAAAATTAGTTGGACGAGCTAGTCAAGGCAAGGGGTCATGACTCAGAAACAATTGAGATGATGAATACATATATGGGGAATTGGGCCAATAATCAAAGGGAAGAAAAACCAAGGTTACCGATTCAAGAAAGGTGTGGAATGAATAATAAACCTAAAAAATGTCAGAACATGATAGATAAAATGTTTGTATCAACAGAAAGAGGAGTGATCAACTTAAAAGAACCAGAAGAAGGAGTAAACAAAGGTTCCGAACTTTCAAACATAAGAGAAAAAGGGAAACATCCCATGGAACCTAAGTTAATCTCGGATGATTGAGATTAGTTACATGCATTTGCATTTTATTTATTTTAATGCAATATGTAAACTATTGAATACTTTTAGATTTGTTTTGAATAGTTTTTATTTTGTGTTTGTTATTATTGTTATTATTTGGTCTATTTGGTTGTTTTCTTTGTTTATTTTTCTTATGTGCAGCAAGTTACCTTGAAAGACTACACAACATTTAGAGCTTCAATAAGGAGGTGGACGCCCAAACTAGTCTGATGCTCAGTTCTAGGGAAGTCCAGCAACCTCCTATCCTTTATTTTTTGACACGTTGGTGACAATGTGTAGTCTGAGTGTAGGGGGTGCACATAAGCTTTATATGTGTTTATGCTTTCTTGTTTTTATGTAAATTTGTGTGTTTATCTTAGTTTTTATGCATTTTTCAAATATAATTCAACATTCTAGAAATATTTCTTGCTTTCATTTTTAATTTTTGTTATTTCATGGTGCTTGGACTGTAATTGTGAAATAAGTTAGTAATTGTACATATCAAATGAGTATATAGGATTGTCAAACTTGCAAATTTTGAATGATACTAGACAATTTCTTGTTGGTAATTGTAGAATAATTAGTTCACTTAACTAACATGTATAATATACTAGAGGTAATAACCAAAATGAAAATGTTTAAAATGTACAGTAGGATGAATAAAAGATAAGAACCCTTGTAGATAAATAATTTGAATTGCTAATTGTTCGGTTAAATTGATGCATGCTTAATAGATTGTTGCTAGGTGACTAATACAGGAAGACCTTAGGCAATGTTTGTATAGCCTTGAGCCTAAATGACCAACCTTAAACATTACATTATCCCTATGTAAAGCCCCAAATTTTTGGGCCTAGTAGAATTGGGCCTGTTGGGCTTTGGGCATGGGAGCGTTTAAAATTTTTGAGAACAAGAGAACGGCACTAATGCAAGTTGGACCTATTAGGTGAGTGCTTTTGGAAGGTTAGGGGGCTTCTATGAAGTCCCGGGATCAAACCTGGGCTTTAGGAAAAAAATTGGTTTTAGGTGAATAAAACCCTGGGAGTTAGTAAGTAGGCTTTAAGAACAAAATGTGGAGAAAAATGACACAAAAGGAGTTGTGGTCTAGTGGCAAATAGCGCCACATGAGAGACAAGGAAGTGGCGCCATAGAGGAACCAAGGGGTCCAAGGTTCAAGTTTTGGCGCTTGCAATTCATTTTGATTTCTTTTTAAATGAACTTAGACTTTGGCCCATAGGCTTATATTTAGTTGCGCATGTTTTAAGTCTCAAAAGGAGCTTGTGTTGTGGTGGCATGTAGTGTCTGGAGCATAGGAGAGGGCAAGGGTTCGAATCCCATTGCAAGCAAAAAGGGATATTTATTTTGCTAAGTTGGGACGACAGGTGGTTGTGATCGGGAAGCTAGCGTGAGAGTAGGCGAGAAGCTGGCTTTAAATAGAGCGATCTACGAGGAGAGTAAGCATACCTTGGTTGGCGCTTGGGCATAGGAGTGTTCGGAGCGCGGATCAACTCCAGATTCCTATAAGGTGTGTATTTCACATTACTCTAGCTGTAGAGCGGCAAATGCCAAAATGCCGGTCACACGACGATGGTAGCCACACGAGCGTGCGAGCGCACGTGTGAGAGCTTCGACGCGATAGTTAAGGCCATCATGAGTGTTCTTGTGGGTTTAGGCTATTTGGGCCATGTTGGGCCGAAAGGGGCCATGTGGGGCCAATGGGCCTATGGGCCCATATGAATAAATTGTATGATTGTGTAGAAAATATTGAACTGGTCTATGTGAATCTCATATCTGTGGCTAGATTTAGGCTAAATGGGCCACACAAGCATGTGGGTCCATTTGGGCCGAGAATGGACCCTAGGCCCATTCGTATCATTATCTCTGTTTAGAATACTTGAGTTGCTCGAGGCGACTGTAGACCTTCTGAGGGGTTGACAAAATTACCGAAATATCATTGGTTTAAAAATTACTTAAATACCCTTGGTTTACAAATTACTGAAATACCCTTGGTTTACAAAATTACTGAAATACCTTTGGTTTACAAATTTACTGAAATACCCTTGGTTGAAAAATTACCGAAATACCCTCGATTTGCAAAATTACCGAAATACCCCTGACTTGTGAAATTACCGAAAGACCCCTAATTTGTGAAATTACCGAAATACCCTTAAATTGCAAAATTATCGAAATACCCTTGATTTACAGAATTATCGAAATACCCCTGGTTTGCAAAATTACCAAAATACCCCAGTTTATGAAGTTACTAAAATACCCTCTATGGGTAAAGTTACCGAAATACCCTCTATAGGTAAAGTTACGGAAATACCTTCTATGGGTAAAGCTAATCGAAATACCCCTGGTTTGTAAAATTACCAAAATACCCCAGTTTGCGAAATTACTAAAATACCCTCTATGGGTAAAGTTACCGAAATACCCTTGATGGGTAAAATTACCGAGATGCCCTTAAAGGGTGAAATGACCGGTTTACCCCTAACGAAAAAATGACCGTTAAACCCGTAGTGATAGCTTAAGAGATGTTCATGTGATATTTATATAACTGTAAATGTTTGTGATGCACTGCATACATGACATACTGCATTGGATTGGGTTTTGCTGATTTGGAGGAAGTACCATTATAGTGGCATCGCCACGTATTCTGATTTTAGTGGCTCAGCCACGTATACCGTTATTAGCAGCTAGGCTGCACCATTGGAGAGTTTGGCTGGGTGGGTCAACATGGTCAGTTGGTATGGGTTGGGTACATGTCCATTGCATTGATATGATTTTGGGGCTTAGGCCTAGACTGTTATCGAATAGGGCTTAAGCCCAGACTGATACCGTATGGGCTCGGACCCAGACTATGACCGTAATAGGGGATTACACACTGAGTTCTCTTAAATTCACCCCGTTTTTAACTGTGCAGGTAACCCCCAGTCTTAGAGGATTTGGAGCTGCGAGGGACTCAGAGAAGACCACACACTGCCAATGCTTTCTGTTTTGATTATTTACTTTTAAATATTTGATTTGGGTTGTAATAAGGCCTCTCTATTTTTAACTTATTATTTGTGATATTTATTTATGATGTTTCCTAACTACTAAAAGTGGAATACGATTTCCAAAATGATAATTGCCTTTAAAACACTACGTTTTCGCAATGTTTTCAAAATGCTTCTACAACTCAATTTTTAAACATCACCTTTTCGTAAATTGTCTATTTTAAATATGCTTCTGCAACAGATAAGGTTTTAAAAGTAATTACGTTTTCAAGTGGATAACAATTGCTTAAGGGTTTTGAGTTTTAACAAAGAGGCTTTAACTCTCAAACAAGTTTTAACAACAAGAAAGATGGTTTTGAAAAACACTTCCATGTGACACGCCAGATTCGGGCCTAACTTCTAGCCCAGGTTTGGGGTGTTACACCCTAGTTCCTGAATTTGAGCCTTACATTGCCCTTGTAACACCCCAAACCCGGCCTAAATGTTATAGTTTAATCTGGAGGTGTCACAAAGAAGGGTTTTGAAAACAGACTCGTTTCGTTAAAGCTTTGTGTAGTTGTTTAAGAAATCGTCAAAGTTTAATAACTATCACTGATAGCAATATTTAACTAAATCATTTGCCTAAAAAAACATAACTCTCAGCGGAAGTCTTAGAAATCGTTATATTTTGAAAGTCCTGTTCATGTTTTCAGGAAAATCTTTTCTTTAGTAAAAACTTATCTTTTTAGTCAACCATCGCAGATAGAGAATCAAAACAAAAATAAAAAACCATAATAAAAACCCAACAGTCCGGAAAGTCCATTAATTATAAAAAAACTCCCAGAAATATTCCATAATTAAATAAAACCTTTACTGACAGTTCATAGTCTGGCAGTCACCGCAAGACTCCACTGCACCGATCCGCCTAAGTCTGTAGATTACTTGAAAAAAAAGACAAACAAAAGTGAGTTTTCGTAAACTCTATGTGTAACCCAACAGAAATAGACATGAAAAAAAGACATAAGTCTCATATATAGTCAGATACAGATTTGGACTTATGTCCATTTCAAACACATATAACAGAATCAGATATGTAGAACAGACATACAGAATCCTACCCCCATCCTCTACACACCAACTCTGACCATCCCATCACACCATGTTAGGTTAAAAACACCCACCCATCCCTACACACCACATCGTGTCATTACGACACGTATAAGATAATATGCAGTCAAGCTACTAAAAAATAGGCGAAGTTTGCCATATATAACTGATAAACCATAATTTACACATATGTTAATCCCATGCTTGGCTTACTTTTGGATGAATTTTTATTAGATTTGATGAATTTGATGCTCCTAATCCCTTAATTTCATGTTTTATACTCAGGAGAACTTAGGGAGTCGAAAAGATCAAGAAATGGGCCAAAAAGGGGCAAAATGGGCCTACCTAGGAAAACAACATGGCCTGGACCATTGAACACAGCCGTGTGTTAGGAGCAGGAACAAACATGGCCTGGACTATCGTCCACGGGCAGACAACACGACCGTGTATGGCAAGAAGAAGCGAGCACGGTCTATATAAACACCCTAGGGGGCAACGTAAAAGGGGACGCCGAGTAGAAGGCAGAAAATACTCGAAGACAGTCGTCGGGAACAGCTTAAGAGAAAGATCTCCATCAAGACTGAAGATCTCCCGTCAAGTTCTTTAGAAGTTTTTGGGTATTCTTATGCTTTGTTTTTTCCCCTATTTTAAGATGTTTCCTTCTATCAGTATGAACTAAATCCCTTAAATACCTAAGGGGGTGAAACCTAATATAGATCTTATTATTATTTGATTTATAAGATAAATACTTGTTCTTATTCTTAATTGTGAGTTCTTATTCTTATTTTGATAATTCAGGTTATTGATTCAAGTCGAATGTGATTATTCAGTGGAGCAAAAGTCCCTGTTTAAGAGTAGATCAACACAATTAAGCGGAGTTGATTGCAACCCTAGAAATAGGGTGACGAAAATCTGCCGGATTAGAGTCAAATCTAATAAGGGAATCCATAGATCAAGTTAATGCGACAATAGGGGTTTTAATTAGAAAGAGATTTCAATTAATCAACCTAAAGTCAGTTGTTTTTAGTCTTGAAAGAGATATTAACATAAATCAGGGATTTCTACGGATTAAGTCAAGTGAATAAATCATATGAATCAAAAGTAATAAGTGAAGTCTAGGTGGATTCTTAGGTATTGCCTTTATCATATAAGTTGTCTAAAAGTATTTTCCTAATTCTTTCGTTGTCGTGTTTAATTAGTTTTAGTTTAAAAGAAATTACTCCAATACTTAGGCTAGATAATAAAAAGATAGTAATTACTAGTACTCTTAGTCTTTGTGGATACGATATTACCGGTCTTACTATAACTATACTATTAAACGATAGGTGCGCTTGCCTTTATTGTGGTCATAGTTAGTTTTAGACACATCAAGTTTTTGGCGCCGTTGCCAAGGACTAAGATATTAGGAACACTAAATTTTATTACTCTAGCCATTTTATTTATTTGCAATTTATTTTTTATTTTATTTTAACTTTGCTAATTTTTCTTTTATTTGCTTCTGGCAGGTAATTTTAGTTTATGACTAAAATAAACCTGTTAGGACCCTTGATTTTTGATAGTGAGATAGAACATACCGCTCGTAGAAACCGAAGAGAAATAAGGCGAAGCCTACAATACATAGAAGAAGAGCAAGAAGACGAAACCAATGTTACCGAAGAGATGGCTGATAATAATCCGCTACCTCCCATGGTTGCCGCAAATCCGGTGAATCAAAATCCTGCTCCACGTACTATGTATGATTATGCTAAACCTAATTTAACAGGAACCGAATCAAGTATTGTTAGACCTGCTAGTACTGCAAATAATTTTGAACTGAAACTTGATACCATACAGATGATTCAGCAATTTGTTCTGTTTGATGGTTTACAAGATGAGGATCTAAACAATCACTTGGCGAATTTTCTGGAATTCTGCGACACTTTCAAAATTAAGGGTGTTTCTGATGATGCCATTCGCCTTTGGTTGTTTCCCTTCTCGTTGAGGAACAAAGCTAAACAGTGGTTGAACTCGTTACCACGAGGATCAATCACTACATGGGACCAAATGACCGAAAAATTTTTACTTAAATATTTTTTGCCGGCTAAAACGGCTAAGTTGAGGAATGATATTTCTTTTTTTTCTGTAGATGGATCTAGAGACACTCTACGAAGCATGAGAGAGATATAAGGATCTACTAAGGAGATGCCCTCACCATGGGTTACCTTTGTGGCTATAGGTTCAAACCTTTTACAATGGTGTGAACCCCTCAACTAGGCAGTTGATTGATTCAGCCGCTGGTGGAACCCTAAATAGCAAGACCCCTGAAGTGGCTTATGAGTTTATAGAGGAGATGGCACTGAATAACTATCAGTGGCAAGTTATGAGGACAAAGCCAACAAAAGCCGCCAGTGTTTTCAACCTCGACGCAATGACCATTCTATCAAACCAGGTAGAGATTTTAAATAAAAAGATTGATGGTTTGTATGGTTCTTCGTAGGTACATCCAGTGATGTAGTGTGATACAAATGGAGGAGGGACGAACAATACAGAATATCCATCCTACAACCCTGGCATAGAAAGTAAACATATGAACTATATGGGTAATAATTCTAGACCTCAAAATATCCCTTATAGTAACATTTACAATCCATGTTGGAGGAACCATCCCAACTTTTCATGGGGTAGTCAAGGAAATCAAAAACACCAAACCCCTCTAGGCTCTCCACAACAACCTTACCCACAGGAGAAGAAACCGAACCTTGACGATAAGCTAGCAAAGTTTATTTCGGTGTCTAAGACTCATTTTCAGAATACCAAAACAGCATTGAAAAATCAGCAAACATTAATTCAAAGGCTTGAGAATCGAATTGGATAGCTGGTTAAGTTAGTTTTTGAAAGGCAACTAGGTAACTTACCTAACACCGAACTTAACCCAAAAGAGCATGTGAAGGCAGTTACACTAAGGAATGGGAAGGTATTGGTTGAAGCTGAAAAGAAGATGCCATAAGAAACTAATAAGGAAAAGGGTGAGGAAGTAAACGAGAATGTAACACCGGTACTTAAAGAATATAAACGACCAATCCCATATCCGGCAAAGTTAAAGAAAGACCGCATAGACGCACAATGTGGTAAATTTCTTAAACATTTTAAACAATTACATATTAACTTACCTTTTGTTGAAGCTATTTCGCAGATGCCAACATACGCAAAATTCCTAAAAGAGCTTTTAACAAACAAAAGGAAGTTTGAAGAGCTATCGACTGTAGAGCTTAACGAGGAATGTTCAGCTATTCTCCAAAATAAGCTACCAACCAAATTGAAAGATCCAGGAAGTTTCACTATTCCCTGTTTAATTGGTAGTTTGAATATTGAGAAAGCATTAGCTGATTTAGGTGCCAGTATTAATTTAATGCCTTATAAAATGTTCAAGTAGCTTGGTATTGGGGAACCAAAACCCACTAGGATGAGCATTCAATTAGCTGACAGATCTATTAAATATCCTAGGGGAATTATTGAATATGTTTTGGTAAAAGTTGATAAATTCATATTCCCTATTGATTTTGTTGTGCTTGATATGGATGAGGGCGTTGAGGTGCCTTTAATTTTAGGACGCCCATTTTTAGCTACTGTTAGGGCTGTTATTGATGTAGGTGATGGTAAACTTGTGCTAAGGGTAGGCGACGAGGAAATAATTTTTAAAATTTATGATGCTATGAGATATTCTAGAGATCAGGATGATTCCTGTTATTTTATTGATGCTATTGATCATTTTATTCAAGATTCTTTTCAGGAAATCATACATGACGACACGTTGGAACTGTGTCTTAATCAAGGTGAGGGGGCAGATGACAATACCAATGAGACGGGGGAAATAAAAAGTAAGTTAAATTCTAATACTTCTTCCCCAAGACAAAAGAAGTATGAGGGCATTGAAATAAACGACAAACTAAAACAAAAACCCTCTATTGAAGAACCTCCCAAATTGGAATTAAAACAGTTACCAAACCACTTAGAGTATGCATTTCTCAGAGATAATTCTACACTACCAGTAATCATCTCTTCAAAACTGGAACCCAAAGAGAAAGACGAGTTGCTACAGGTACTAAAGGAGCATAAAAGAGCCATAGCTTGGAAGATTTCTGACATTAAAGGAATAAGTCCATCGTTTTCACCCACAAAATTTTAATGGAAGATGAATATAAACCATGTGTGCAACCTCAAAGACGATTGAATCCCCAAATGATGGAAGTTGTTAAGGCTGAGGTAATTAAACTTCTAGATGCTGGAGTTATTTATCCTATTTCTGACAGTACTTGGGTAAGTCCTGTGCAGGTTGTTCCAAAGAAGGGAGGCATGACTGTTGTAGCTAACGAAAAGAATGAATTGATTCCAACAAGAACAGTCATAGGTTGGAGAGTCTGCATGGACTATAGGAAGTTGAACGATGCCACGAGAAAAGATCACTTTCCTTTACCCTTCATTGATCAGATGTTAAAAAGATTATCTGGGCATATGTACTATTGCTTCCTAGACGGACTCTAGCTACTTCCAAATCCTACTAGCTCCCGAGGATCAAGAAAAGACAACATTTACGTGTCCATACGGTACGTTTGCTTATCGCAAAATGCCTTTTGGATTATGTAATGCTCCTGCTACTTTTCAGCACTGCATGCTAGCCATCTTTGATGAACTCGTGGAAGATATTATGAAGGTATTTATGGACGACTTTTTGGTATTTGGTAATTCTTCCCATCTTTGCCTTAAAAATTTAAAACGAGTTCTAATGAGATGTGAAGAAACGAACCTTGTGCTTAATTGGAAAAAGTGTCACTTTATGGTTCGAGAAGGGATTGTGTTAGGTCACAAAATTTCTAGTAAAGGGATTTAGGTTGATAAAGCAAAAATTGAAACCATGGAAAAATTACCTCCTCCTATTTCAGTTAAGGCTATTAGAAGCTTTTTAGAACATGCTGGATTTTATAGAAGATTTATTAAGGATTTTTCTAAAATAGCTAAGCCTTTAACAAAACTACTAGAGAAAGATGTGCCTTTCGATTTTGATCATTAATGTTTAGATCCATTTAATACCCTCAAAAATATATTAATAAATGGTCCAATTATAATTGCACCAATTTACCCTTTGAACTAATGTGTGATGCGAGTGATTTTGCAGTAGGTGCGGTTTTGGGACAGCGAAGAGAGAAGCATTTTCAGCCAATCTATTACGCTAGCAAAACATTGACGGGCGCACAAGAAAATTAAACCACCACAGAAAAAGAGTTGCTAGCTGTGGTTTTTGCATTTGATAAATTTAGATAGTATTTGATATTATCTAAAGTTGTTGTTTACACTGACCATTCAGCTCTTCGTTATCTTTTAACTAAATCTGATGCAAAACCTCGACTCATAAGATGGATTTTACTCTTACAGGAATCTGATTTGGAAATTCAGGATAAGAAATGAGTTGAAAATCTTGCGGCAGTCCATCTTTCCAGGCTTGAAAATCCGCATATCAAAGAACTCGATGAAAGTGAGATAAATGACTCGTTTCTTGAAGAACAACTCTTTGCTATATCCGACTTCGAGGTACCTTGGTTTGCAGATATTGTGAATTACTTAGCTGCTAACATCCTACCAAAAGGGTTGACACATCATCAAAAGAAGCGATTCTTTGCTGATGTGAAAACTATTTTTGGGAGGACCCTTTTCTTTTTTGTGTATGTGCAGATCAAGTAATTCGGAGATGTGTTACAAAGACAGAAGCAAGCAAAATTTTAGAACATTGCCATTTAGGACCAACAGGGGGAAATTACAGTGGGACTAGGACAGCACATAAAACGCTCGAATCAGGTTTTTATTGGCCCACTCTGTTCAAGGACGCTAACAGGTATGTTACTTCTTGTGATAGATGTCAGAGAATAGGTAATATCTCTAAACGCGATGAAATGCCTCAAATGTTTATGCTATCATGTGAAATATTTGATGTATGGGGTATTGATTTTATGGGTCCATTCCCTAGCTCATTTGGGAATAAATACATCTTAGTAGCTGTTGATTATATGTCAAAATGGGTAGAAGCTCAAGCTTTATCTACTAATGATGCTAGAGTGGTAGTGAGATTTCTTAAGAAACTCTTCTCTTGATTTGGAACACCTAAACAATTATTGGTGATAGGGGTACTCATTTTTGTAATACTCAATTTGATAAAGTCTTAAAGAAATATGGAGTACACCACAGAACATCTATCCCTTATCACCCTCAAACCAGTGGACAAGTTGAAGTAGAAAATCGAGAGCTTAAGCGTATTCTAGAGAAAACCGTAGAATCAAACAGGAAAGATTGGGCATTAAAAGTAGACGATGCTTTATGGGCCTATAGATTCACATTTAAAACTCCTATAGGAACATCCCCATACAGACTTGTCTACTGAAAGAGTTGTCATCTACCATTTGAATTAGAGCACAAAGCATTTTGGGCCATAAAATTCTTAAATTATGATCTTAAACTTGCAGGTGAGAAAAGATTGATGCGGTTGAACGAGGTAGATGAGTGGCGAGCTAGTGCCTACGAGAACTCACTTTTATATAAGGAAGCAACAAAGTGACGCCATGATGCTCGTTTGAAGCAACCAAAGCAATTTGAAGTTGGAGATCTTGTTCTACTATACAATTCGAAGCTCAAATTGTTTCCCGGAAAGCTAAAATCAAGATGGTCAGGTCCATTCATAATCAAAACCATTTTTCCCTATGGTACAATTTAGGTAACCCATCCGACTTTTGGCACATTCAAGGTAAACGGTCAACGACTTAAAATATATAATGGTGAAGATTTTAGGGATATGAGAGAGGAGCTTCAACTCCGTGAACCTTCATATAGAGATGAAAATAGGGTAAGTCTAGCTTAAGACTTTAAACGAGCGCTTCTCGGGAGGCAACCCGAGCACTAAATACACTAATATCCATATTTTTAAAATTTTAAGCATCTAACTAAAAACTAACCAAATAGGCGCAGGTTTCCATACCCACACGACCATGCACACGGGCGTGGCCGTGGCCGTGTGGTCACCACAGATAGAAACATGGGCACGGCAGAGATTGTGCAGGCCAAAGAAGAAAAAGTTTCCCCAACACACGGGCTACGATAAACACCACGGCCGTGCGATGCGGCCGTGGTCGAAACTGACTCGAAAACACGGACAGTGATAAAGTGCCATGGTTGTTCGATGTGGCCGTGGTCGATACTGAGTAAATAACACGGGCGTGCGACATGCCCGTGCCCAGAAGCCGTGGTTGAAACTGAATAAATCACACAGGTGTGTGCCACGCCCGTGCCTTTAGGTCGTGGTCGATACTGACTAATTACCATGGGCGTGTAATCTTAAGCACGGGCGTGGGAGAAACAAATGAAGCATCACACGGCCATGCGATTAGGCCATGTGACCTAACACGCCTAGGGAACACGGGTGTGAGACAAGGATCAGACACGCCTTAATTCAAAATTTACGAAACACACGGGCTAAACAGTGGGCACACGGCCGTGGTCCTTAACCGTGTGCCCCAATTTCTATTTAAACCACACCACTATTCATTTTCTCCCCAAAATTTTGTTCCCCCTCCCTAAAAACCCTAGCCGTTCTCCACTCTCCCTACCCAGTCCGGCCACCACCGTCGACCTCCCCTCCTCCTTTCTCCTTTCCCTTTCCTCTTTCACTTTCTTCTCTATGCGTACAGCATGCAGTCCACGCCTGTGTAAGTATGACACGCTCGCGCGCCACCACCACGACCGTGCGCCTCCTCCTACCACCTCACCGTCGGTCACCATTGTCTTCCCCTCCAATTTTTTATTATTATTCAGTTTTTATTCTCTTAATTATTATTCTCTTCATTATTACTTTTAGCAGTATTAGATTTTTTTTCATAGATCATGTTAATTGTTATTCTCTTATTCTATATTTATTTTCTCTAATTGTTAATGCTAAGTATTCTGATATTTCTATTTGTTAGACAAGTCGTCTTATTATTAATTAGCTGATTTCTCTTTTCTTCATTAATATTGCTTTCTCATTATTCAGTAGAATTATGTGTTCTTAGTTCTCAGTATTAGGATTATCAATTTTTGATTATTGTCACAAGAATATAATGATTAGTAGGATCCTACATCCTTGGATGGTTAATGATACTTGATTATTGTACATCTTTTGCAGGTACGTAATGACTCCCCCACGTGGGAAGAAGACCGCCGTTCCTGCTTCAAAAAAGTGGAAGGGTGCCGATGCGACCTCCTAAAGCGCTTTTGCCGAAGTACGCCACCCGTTCCTACAGTTTCCTTCAGAACCTTAGGAGGATCTCTTTTAGTTACTTCAAGCGTGAACCCTCAACATGGGAAGGTGCATTGATTGGGCCACCTTGGAGTAGGTCCAACTAGCCAACGCTGTCCGGGCCCTCCTGAGTACCGACCGGTGGGGGCACTTCTTTGAGATTGTAGAGTCGACATACCTAGAGCTCACTCTGGAGCTCTGTTCCACATTCCACCTCTAGACGGTCATGAAAAACTTTGACGACTCTGGCACAATCCAATTTCATCTCGGAGGCCTCGTATGTGAGCTGAGTGTCCCAAAGTTCGAAGTTGCTTTGGGACTTTACATCGAGGAGTTCTTGTAGGACAACGACTTTGAGGACCTCAACCACCACATCCACTACTCCCCTTCTACTTGTTGGAGAGACTTAGCCCCTAGCTTGGCCACCTATGATCCCAGCCGCTCCAAAGCGTCAGCTCTCGCCCCATCATTGAGGTACTTACATGCTATCCTAGCTCATACTTTGATGGGTAGGCGAGAGAGTACCGACATCGTTAACACTCACGACACCTACTTTTTATGGTGCATGGTGAACGGGCACATCTTCGACTTAGCTTACTTCATCACTCACGCCATTCAACATTAGTCGGAGCGGCATAGGAGAGGAGTCATCTCCATGGGCCCATACATGACGCGCTTGGCTCGATATTTTGGGCTCCTCAACATCGCAGCTCAATCCTCCTCCCTTACCCTTATCGGACAGATGCCCCGCAGGGCATTCAAACAATGCTTCACATGAAGATGATTGAGCGCTGACGTGGGTTTGATCCTCCCCAGTACCGGCTCTCGCAACCCACCGAGCAGGACGACCCAGAGGACATTACTGATGATGTCCCCCCACAGCATGAGGCATCACTGTCTGCACCACCACCATCGCACCGACCAGTTCATGCGGCAACTTCACTAACTGACATCTCTGAGCGCCTCACTTGTTTCGAGCAATACTGTACTCAGTAATTTAATGACAACGCTCGACGATTTGACGGCATCGAGGCGACGCTGCAACAGATTTGTCAACATTTTCACATAACGCCGCCACCCCCACCTCACGATCCATCTGGGGATGAGGACCTTTGAGTCCATCTATTTTCATTTTTCTTTTCGTCTTCTTTATTTTATTTAAAGCTTTAAACTATTAAACTATTTCCTTTTCTTGTCTTTAAATTATATTAATTATGTTGATTTCTTTTTATCTTTGGTTGTTTATTATCGAGTAATCGTAACGAAATCTATTTAATAAAACCCCCTAAAACTTTACTGATGACTCCGCAGTTTCAAAAGGTTCAAGCTGCTACCAAGGAACTGCTTCACCTCTGCCTAGTTCATCATGCTTTTCATTGGCATCATTACTACAAGTTTCATTTTCAAGGATTTCATCGATGATTCAGGAAGTTCACTCCTCTCCCTCTCTTATGATTTTCTTACTATATTATCTATCCTTGTACATTGAGGACAATGTACATCTTAAGTGTGGAGAGGTCAACTATAGTACTATTCGAAAATCCCTGAATTATATCTTGTTCTCAAGTGACTTTCTCATATTACTATTAGAATGAAACTTCTATTGATTTATGATTTTTGTTGATGTATTTTGGAGTAAGTCATAGATAATTGTGCATTTATGGTTTAAACTTTAATATATCAGAGAATCAAGCATGATAAGTCTATTTTCAGAATAAAAAAATTTTATTAGGTTGTTTGCCTAAAACTAAATGTTACTTTGGAAATTTGAAATTTGCAAGGTTGACATCAAAAACCATAATTTTTGTGAGATTTTCAGCTTTTAAGAGCATATATTTTTCTTGCTCACTTTATTGATTATGAGTGTGTCAACATTGATTTGTTATTCTAGAACTTGCTTCGATTATACATGTCGAGACCACATTTCTGATTTGATATACTAAAGATGATAAAGGCACCTAGGATTTAACCCACTTACTCCATAAAAAGCCTACCCTCATAAATAACCCCTAGTGAACCCTTTTGAGCTTAATAAACCGTTTCTTGACTCACCCTGTAATACGAACCCAAAACCAAATTCCTACTTCTCCCACTTTATTGATTCATCTTCTGTCGAGATTTGGTTTCATCAGTTGCCTATCTATTTCAATTGTTAAATTCATCTTATAACTTGTTCTTATTCTTAAAAAGAATTGGAAATTTATACATTATTAGTTTTATGGGCTTAAACAGTTAATTTCACATCTTTAGAAGAAGCTCGTGTTATTAGTAATAAGTTTTCAATCGATGTAATTATTCAGTATTAGTTCATCATTTCTAGTTAGGTAATTTTTCAATTCAATCTCAATTCTAACCTTTTAATTCAGCCTTTATCCACACCTTTAACCCAAGCTCCGTTACAACCCTTTTAAAACCTTTTGATTTATGTATCATCTTATTTTATAGTGGTGGAGATTTGATTTTCATGCAAGCTTATGGGATTAAATTTTCATGTTTGACTTTTGAGTGCTTAATTTGAACCTTAAACGCTTTTGAGTGATTTGAGTGAATCCTTAGTAAGGATGTTTATACTTGTCGATTTCAAATTAAAAGATGATTATTTAGGTAAGGGAAAACACCTATGTTTTCATGCTATAAAAATTTATGACTTGAATTGTTTGAATCTTTAGGACTCTTTTAGTTAAATTATCAATGTATGAATTATCTATGAATTATGATGAAACATGATTGATAAGATTTATGAATTAAGGAAGTTAATTTTAATTGTGAGTTGAGGATTTTGCTTGAGGACAAGCAAAGGCTTAAGTGTGGGGATATTTGATAAACCATAATTTACACATATTTTAACCCCATTCTTGGCTTACTTTTGGATCAATTTTCATTAGATTTGATGAATTCAATGCTCCTAATCCCTTAATTTCATGTTTTATACTCATGAGAGCTTAGGGAGTCAAAAAGATCGAGAAACGGGCCAAAAAGGGGCAAAACGGGCCTACCTAGAAAAGCAACACGGCCTGGACCATTGAACACGGCCGTGTGTTACGAGTAGGAATAAACACGGCCTGGACCATCGTCCACGGGCGTGTCCCTGCCGACCCAAAGATTAATTATTTTCGGAAAAAGGCTACTTGAGGGCCAAGAAAGGCATCTCAAAGCCTATATAAACACCCTAGGGAGAAACCTAAAAGGGGACGCCGAGTAGAAGGCAGAAAATACTCGAAGACAACTGTCGGGAACAGCTTAGGAGAAGGATCTCCATCAAGACTGAAGATCTCCCATCAAGTTCTTTAGAAGGTTTTGGGTTTTCTTATGTTTTTTTGTTTTCCCTATTTTAAGATGTTTCCTTTTATCAGTATGAACTAAATCCCTTAAATACCTAAGGAGATGAAACCTAAGACAGATCTTATTATTATTTGATTTATAAGATAAATACTTGTTCTTATTCTTAATTGTGAGTTCTTATTCTTATTTTGATAATTCAGGTTATTGATTCAAGTCGAATATGCTTATTCAGTAGAGCAAAAGTCCCTGTTTAAGAGTAGATCAACACAATTAAGCGGAGTTGATTGCAACCCTAGAAATAGGGTGACGAAAATCTGCCGGATTAGAGTCAAATCTAATAAGGGAATCCATAGATCGAGTTAATACGACAATAGGGGTTTTAATTAGAAAGAGATTTCAATTAATCAACCTAGAGTCAGTTGTTTTTAGTCTTGAAAGAGAAATTAACATAAATTAGGGATTTCTACGGATTAAGTCAAGTGAATAAATCGTTTGAATCAAAAGTAATAAGTGAAGTCTAGGTATTCTTCATTAGGTATTGCCTTTATCATATAAGTTGTCTAAAAGTATTTTCCTAATTCTTTCGTTGTCGTGTTTAATTAGTTTTAGTTTAAAAGAAATCACTCCAATACTTAGGCTAGATAATAAAAAGATAGTAATTACTAGTACTCTTGGTCCTTGTGGATACGATATTACCGGTCTTACCATAACTATACTATTAAATGATAGGTGCGCTTGCCTTTATTGTGGTCATAGTTAGTTTTAGACACATCAATAACACTTCCTCCACATATACAATACCCACCCCATACGTATATACAGAATATATGAAAAAATCATGCTAGCATGCTTGTATGCAGATACATATATATATTTAATAGAACAGTCAAACAATGTCCTACTCAAAGCAGAATATCAAAATATCAAATCACATAATATAGGGTTTGGTTTGCCCTTACTGACCCTACAGTAGGCCCACGGTCAATTAGAATGACTCGTGTGAACCTAGAGGAAATTTTAGAATTATGGGCCCACATGCCCATATGGCCCACAGGCCCAGATTGACCTTGCCTGTCTGGCCCACACGACCTGGCCCAAAACCCACACGCCCAATATGGCCTAGCCCGTGTGGCTCACACGGCCACACTCACACCATCACACGGCCGTGTCTTGTGCCGCACTTTCTTCAGACACACGGCCGTGTAACATCCGGGTTCTAGGGGTTATGCATTTAGTGCATTACTCAAGTGATGGTAGGCTTATTGTGTGTTTGGACGAGTTTTAAGGGGTTTGGAGAACCCTAGAAGGTAGGAGAAGGCTTAAGGAATTAGTGAATTTTTAGTGTTAAGAAGGGGAGCTTGGCTATAGAGGTCTTAAGAGAAATTTTGGAGAAGATAAGACACAAGAATTGAGCTAGTAGAGTGGCAAGGGAGGCGCCACTTAAAGCATGGGGAAGTGACGCCTCAAGGAGCAAAGGAGGACAGGGTTCGAGCTGCGAAGGCAGCATTTTGGCTTTTGTTTTTGCGTCAGGAGAGGGGGAGGTGTTGGATTCGGCTATGGCACTAAAAAGGAGGATTTTGAATGGGTCAAATTATTTTAAATGTGTGGCTAGAAGAAGGGATGAGTTGGCTTTAGTTTGAATTTTTTTGAAAGGAGGGTGTAGAGTGAAATGAGGAGGAAATCAAGGGATTGGGTGAGGGGAGAAGAGTTGGACTGCTAGGGGGGTTCTCATGGGGGATATTTTTGGCCATGATGGTTAGGGGGAGTGGCCGAATCCTATTTAAGGGTGGTGTGCCTTCCTTTAGCCGAATTTTAGCCCTTTCTCCTTCACCTTCACTTTTTCTTCTCATACATTACCCACACCAAAAACACCTCTTTTTTCTTCACTTGTTCACTTGGCCGAAACTTCAAGTAGACCATTGAAGTCACTTTTCCTTCCATTTTTCCTTCTTCACTTCACCGAAAACTCTCTCCATTTCCTGTTGCCGTAGCACCTCTTTAAGCCCCATCAACATTCCATTTTCTTCTCTTGTTTCTTCAAAGCCGAAAGTACTCTTAGCCGAAACCTTCTCTTTTCTTGCCGTTTGCTTAAGTCGACTCTTGGGGGCCGTCAACTACTCTCTCTTAGTCTTTTCGAGCGTATGGTAGTAAGTGATCTCTACTTTAGTTGTTGGTTTTTGTCTCTTTCTATTTAGGTGCCGAAGCAAAGTGATTGGTATTGGTTTTTATGGATGGCTGAAGGTGTTTAAGGCCATAACCTTATGATTCTTTTGTGTATAGCCAGCGAGGAGGAGCACTAAAGGGGACTCTTAGATTCGATTACTCAAGGTAAGGGTAGTATTCGGCCAAAGGCACTTTCTAATGCTTGTTGGTATAGGGGCCGAAACTAATATGGTTCTATTTAAGGATTTCGACAGGTTTGTAGGAGCAACCGGGATTCGATCAGTTGAGGAGTTTCAACAACCCATATTCAATAAGTGGCTTCCGTGACTTAGTTTATCAGGGGCAAATCGATAGAAGCATATAGTAGCCTCCGGGATTCAAGGTTGTTTTGGTAAGAAATATTTAGTAAGATTCGGTACTTAGATTTATGACTTGGGTGATTAACCGTTTGATCTGATTAAGTGTTTTGATGGAAGCGAATACCAGTCAAGGAGGGCAGGGGAAAGTCCCTATCCCAAAGTTTAAGAAAAGATCTATCTCGGCGGTTCGGGATTGGCCACCGGGGTGTGGGCCAGCAGTAGGAGAAAACTATAGGCAGATAGCCGTAGTCTCGCTTAGCGATAGTGTTGGGATCGAGAGTTTAGAACTCCAAGTAATAAGGTGCGTAATTATCGCACTATTTCTCCTGATAATTGTGTATTGATGTATATACTAGTGTATGATGTGTGGTAGCCGTCAATAATGGCTTAAGTGGTGGATACCCATGTTGGGGTAATCGGTTAACAGGTTAGTAGTATGTGTTATTAAATTATTTATGGTGTATGTGTGATATGGTAATAAGCATGTGATGTATATTCACTCTATTTGTTGATTTGACATGGTACATTTACATATATGCATGGGGATTGGATTTGATCGAGGAAGGATGGAGTGTACATATTTATGTACGTGGTCTAGGTGCATGTTGGCTAGGTGCCCATTTCTGCGGTTGATAGCTATGTGCATCACTGTAGACGGATTAATATTGGGATCACTCATGTGATCGGTGGCTCAGCCACGGCCTTGAGCAGCAAGTCTGCCAAGGTAAGATATGTGGGATCACTCAGGTGATCGGTGGATTAGCCACGACCTTGGGCAGGGAGTCTGCTAAGGTTGGTGTAACGGATGGACTCTAGGTTGGGTTGGGCTTCGTAATTGCATATTTAATGAATGGACTGTGTGGATATGGGCCAAACCTATGTGGAGACATGTGTAATGATTATGCACTGAGTCTGTGGACTCACCCAATGTTTCTTAACCATTTCAGGTGATGCGTAAGGTTTGGACCGGGTTGGAGCGGTTACGAGGTGGCCATGCAGAAGAAGAAGTTTTAATTATTTTATGAATTTTTATATTAAGTACTTTGTTTAAGTATTGGTTGTAATAAGGACCTTATTATATTTGGTATTATTTTATTATGGCTTGATTAAATTAGTTTACTATGTGCAAATGATTTTATTTTTAGCAACTTATTTCTTCGAATTATATATATATATATATATATATATCAAAGGTTTCATTCGGATATTTTGTAACATTAAAGTTTTACATATATTTTAAATGGACATGGTTTCCAAAAGATGACAAATTGGAATGCTTTATCTTAAGTCTCAAAATATTTTCAACCGTCTTTCCGCAGTGACATACCAGATTCGGTCAAGGCTCGTGGGTTGGGTTTGGGATGTTACAGGCCGTGTCTTACACACGGTGATGGGCTCGAAACTAACTAATATTTCGACAAAGGCAAATGCACCTATCGAACAGTAGTATAGCTTTGATGAGTCCAGAATATCGTATCCACAAGGACTAAAATTACTAGTAATAACTATCTTTTTATTATTTAGCCTAATAATTAAGGGGTTTTGTTTTAATCTAAAATTTAACTAACTAATTTACTATGAACGCGACAGAGAGGGTGAAGAAAGTAATCAAACAAACCAATGAATAAAGACAATACCCAAGGAAGAATCCACCTACACTTCACTTATTATTCTAACTCTGAATTAAACGATTTATTCACTTGTCTTGATCCGTAGAAATCCCTAAATTATGTTAATATCTCTTTCGAGACTAAGAACAACTGACTCTAGGTTGATTAATTGAAATCTCTTTCTAATTAAAACCCCTATCGTCGCATTAACTCGATCTATGGATTCCCTTATTAGATTTGACTTTAATCCGGCATATTTATGTCATTCTATTTCTAGGGTTGCAATCAACTCCGTTTAATTATGCTAGATCTTCTCTTAAACAGGGACTTTTGCTCCACCGAATAAGCACATTAAACTTGAATTAATATCCTAAAAATATTAAAGCAAGGTTTAAGAATACATAATTAAGAACAAGGACAAGTATTTATCATGTAATTTAGATAATTAAATAATAAGATTCATCATAGGTTTCATCCTCCCTAGGTATTTAGGGAGTTTAGTTCATAACGTAAAAGGAAGACACCTCAGAATAAAGAAAACAACAAGACATAAAGATCCCAAAAAATTCTAAAGAACTTGATGGAGATCTTCAATCTTGGAGTGGATCTGCTTCCGAGATGAATCCGACGGCTTCCTTCGAGTAACTTCTTCGTTCTACTCTGCGCCCCCCCTTTAGGTCTTCTTCTAGTATGTATTTATATGCTTTTGAATGCTCAGAAACCCTAAAAATTGAGTTTTTCCACGTAACAAGGAAGCAAGGTGCGAAATCGACACAGGCTGGCACATGGGCGTGTGGCCAGCCCGTGTGGCTCACATTGGCATGTGCCCAGCCCGTGTATCCGATTTTGGCCCCTTTTTCACTCCTTTTGCTCCCAAATGCTCTCCTAAGTATAGACACATGAATTTAAGGGATTAGGAGCATCAAATTCACTAATTCTCATCATAAATCATCTAAAAATATGCGAAGCATGGAATTAAAAGATGTTATATTTATGGTTTATCAAGCGGCCAACCACACGGCCGAGTGGTCGCCCGTGTGGCATCGATAGACTAGACTTCCGGGTTCTGTCGAAACTCGAATTTCTCATGTAAGTACACACCTGGTTCATTTTGGCAACGAAACCACTCTCTAGACCAACAGCACTTAAAAATAGAATACCCAACAACTTTTAGCAACCAATTTACGAGTCTAATTCAATTTAACCAATTACACATAAACCAACTCACCGCTAACAAAAACCACCATGACCTCGAATCAAGCCATTGAAGTGAAATTTTCGCCTCACAAACTTCACCTAAACACAGATTCCGTCGATTAAACACCAATTAATGGCTGCCAAAAAACATTGCTAACATCTCAAAACCAACCACTAACGACAAACAAAGTTATACTTACCACTCCAAATGAAGAACCCGTCAATTCCCATAGCACGATTGAACGACAGATTCACGAACTGAATCGAGGAAGAAACAGAGTAGGGATTTACAGAGAAGGGGAAATATCATAAAGGGAAAAGAATAAGAAAATTGACGTTAGAAATTTTAGGAAGAAAATAAAAAAAATATAATTTGGCACTATCCCACTACATCCACTAACAACCTAACCAACTCAGAATTCCAACTCCACCAAAACTCTATCACACAACCGAGCAAAAATAACATCCACGCTTGCGCAGGGATTCGAACATAGGACTTCCAACACACTTAACTCCCTTACCACTCAAACCAACAGACTCATTCTGATATAGATTAACAGATAGTTGTATATAAGCCCACTCAACAAGGGTAAGGCTTGGATCTAAAATAACAAAGTTTTTCCAAAGGTGAGAATTAAACCCAAGACCTCACACACACACCCAGAACACTTAACCACTGAAGCAATTACAAAGTTGTGTTAGAATTTACAGAAACATAAATAAATTTATCAGGGCGTTACAACTCTACCCCCTAAAAGAAATTTCAACCTCGAAATTTACTTGATCCGAACAGATGAGGATACTGCTGACGCATTGAGTCCTCAAGTTCCCACGTGGCTTCCTCAGTGCAATGATTCTGCCACAGAACCTTAACCAACGAGATAGATTTCCTCTTTAGAACATTAATATCCCAATTCAAAATCTGAACCAGCTCCTCCTCTAAAGTTAAATCCGGTCTAACCTTGATCTCCTCAACAGAGACAACGTGAGATAGATCAGACTGATACCGCCTCAACATCGAGACGTGAAACACGTCATGGATACGGTCTAACTCTGGAGGTAACTCCAAATGATAAGCGACCGGTCCAACATGCTTCAGAATCCAATACGACCCAATGAACCTAGGGCTCAACTTGCCCTTACGACCAAATCTTAGAACTATCTTCCACGGAGAAACCTTAAGATATACGAAGTCACCCATAGAATACTCTATATCTCTCCTCTTCAAATCCGTATAGGACTTCTGTCTATTAGAAGCTGCCTTCAGACGATCCCGAACCAGTCTAACCTTATCTTCGGTCTCAAAAACCAAATTAGGCCCCAAAATCCGTCGCTCACCCAACTCAGTACAACATAGCGGAGTATGAGACTTACGACCATACAAAGCCTCGTGAGGTGCCATCTGGATGCTAGAATGGAAATTATTATTGTAGGCGAACTCAGCTAGCGGTAGAAAATCCTCCCAACTACCTTGGAAATCAATCACACAACTCCGAAGCATATCCTCTAGTATCTGAATCACCCTCTCAGATTGACCATTGGTTTGAGGATGGAATGCAGTACTGAAGTCCAATCTCAAACCCAAAGCCTCATGCAATTACTTCTAGAACCGATAAAAAAATGAGGATCCCTATCAGAAATTATCGAAACTAGAACTCCATGCAGTCTTACAATCTTGGTGATATAAAGCTTTGCTAACTTTTGCAAAGAGTAGTCCATCTGAACCGGAATAAAATGAGTGGACTTGGTCAATCGATCCACGATGACCCAAACAGAATCCGTCTTAGTAGGTGTTAAGGGCAATCCACTAACAGAGTCCATCGTCACTCGTTCCCATTTTCATAAAGGAATCTTAACAGGTTGGAGCAAACCCGAAGGCAACTGGTGTTCAACCTTAACTTGCTGGCATGTCAGACAACGAGCAACATAATCTGTGACCTCACGTTCCAAACCCAGCCATAGTACAGTTCATGAAGATCGCGATACATCTTACTAACACTGGGATGTATAGCATAAGGGCTACTATGTGCCTCCCTCAGAATTGGCTGTCTCAGATCAGAATCATTTGGTACACAAACTCGACCATGAAAACACAGAGCCCCATCTTTATTCATCCCAAAACCAGAAGTACTGCCACTATTAATCTGATGAAACCACAAACCCAGAGACTAATCCCCTAATTGCTTACCCTGAATCTGACCAATCCAAGTCGGCTTAACTTGTAACTCGGCTAATAGACCCCCATAATCAAACAAACTAAGACGAGCGAACATCACTCTTAAATCATTCATCGCTCTACGGCTGAGAGCATCAGCCACCACATTGGCCTTACCAGGATGATACTCTATCGTGCAGTCATAATCTTTAAGCCGCTTAATCCACTGACACTGTCTAAGATTCAACTCCTTCTGAGTAAGGAGGTATTTGAGGCTCTTGTGATCGGTGTAAATGATACACCTCTCACCATATAGATAATGCCTCCAGATCTTTAACGCAAACTCCACAGCAGCTAACTCGAGATCATGCGTCAGATAATTCCTCTTGTATGACTTAAGCTGACGGGACGCATAAGCCACAACCTTACCATCTTGTATTAGTACACATCCCAGACCAATGTGTGACGCATCACTAAATAAACTTGAGTATGAGCATGAGCATGAGCATGAGCATGAGTCAGCATAAACTTGACGCATCCCAGACCAATGTACTCTTTACCAAATTCAGGTTGTATCAGAATATGAGCATGAGTCAGAATAAACTTGAGCTTTTCAAAGCTCGATTGTTGTGCATCAGCCCAGACAAAAGGAACACCCTTATGCAGAAGCTTAGTTAAATGAGCTGCAATCAGAGAGAACCCCTCAACAAACCGCCGATAATATCCCACAATACCCAGAAAATTTTGAATCTGAGATACATTCTTAGGATGTTTCCAATCAAGCACAACCTCAATCTTTCTAGGATCAACTAAGATCCCCTCAGCAGAAACCACGTGCCGTAGAAAAGTTACCTCTCGCAACCAGAACTCACATTTGCTCAACTTAGCATAGAGCTGTTTCCCACGGAGTATCTAAAGCACTACTCTAAGATTCTCATCATGCTCATCCTTGGTCTTAGAGTAAACCAGGATATCATCGATGAAGACCATGACGAACTGATCCAGATACAGTTGAAAAACTTAGTTCATCAGATCTATGAATGCAGTCAGAGCATTTATCAAACCAAAGGGCATAACTAGAAACTTGTAGTGCCCATAACGAGTCCTAAATGCAGTCTTATGAACATCTACTTCCTTAACTCGCAGTTGATGATGCTCAGATAGGAGATCTATTTTCGATAACACTGAAGCCCCTCGGAACTGATCAAACAAATCGTCGATCCTCGAAAGTGGATACTTATTCTTCACAGTCAGTTTATTCAACTGTTGGTAGTTGATGCACATCCTCATGGTACCATCTTTTTTCTTAACAAATAGAACCGGTGCCCCCCGCGAAGACACACTAGGACGAATGAAACCATGATCCAGAAGCTCTTGAAGTTGAGCCTTAAGCTTTGTAAGCTCCTTCGGTGCCATACAGTTTGGAGCAATGGGCACAGGAGCCGTAACCAATAGAAGCTCAATGCCGAACTCAACTTCATGATTTGGAGGTAAACCCAGTAACTCCTCAAGAAAGACATCCGAAAATTCTCTCACAATTCTTATATCCCCGACAGAAGAGTCTCTAGAAACAGAAACACTGACGTAGGCTAAATATGGCTCACACCCTTTCCAAACCAATTTCTCAGCCACAAGAGCAGAGATCACATTGGAAAGATAATCTCGATGATCATCGATCACAACCACCTCCTAATCGTCCTCGGTCCTCAAAACAACCCTCTTAGTCGTGCAATCCAAGCTAACTCGGTGCTCAACCAACCAATCCATACCCAGAATCAAGTCGAACTCCCCAAACGGGAGCTCCATCATATTTGCCAGAAATACAGCCTATTGCACTTCTAATAAAACATTTCTATAAAGTCTTTTAATCCTAATAGACTGCCCCAATGGACTCGGTACAGTAATCTCACTAGAAGTACACTCCAAAAAAATCCCCAAGTCTTCGGATACAATACTAGCTATATAGGAATGTGTAGAACCTATGTCTATTAGAGCAATATAAGGAACATCAAAAATAAAAAACGTACTCGTGATAACATCAGGAGCATCCCTATCCTCTCGGCGTCGAGCAACATAAACTAGTGCAGGCTGCAACGCCTCAGTCTGACTAGCACCTCTAGTCGATGCTCTATGTCCTCGGCCCATACCATTACCAACCCTAGCCGATCCACGACCCATAGATGGCTGTTGAACTACCCTCTGAGGCTGTACAGAACCCGGTCCTAAAGCTTGCATCTAATCAGCCCACTATGGACACTTTTTATTATGATGCTCCGAAGACCCACACCGCAGACAATTACCACAATTACCACAAGGCTGAATCCTAGTAGGAGCAATAAGAACTCCCACTCTAACTGACCCGTCAAGTTTGGCCTATTTCTTGGGCCTCTGAACAGAACTAGAAGGCTCCGAATCCCTTTTATTTTTACCTCTCTCTTGGTCCCTATTCTGGCGCTTGATCGCTGCAATCAGATCTTTAAAATTTATAAAAGAATATCGAACCTGGAGACTAACTCTGACAACGAGTAAGTGTACCTATCGAACAGTAGTATAGCTTAGGCAAGACCGGATTATCGAACCCAAAGGAACTAAAAGTATTAATACTCACTTTCTTTTTATTATTTAGCCTAAATTAAAGTGAATGTTGCTTTTAAACTAAATTGTCGAAGACTTAAACTAAGAACACAAAGACAAGAAGAACGAATTGGAAAATAACTTTGAAGAAAAACTCAGTTGATTGTGATGATACCTTCGGGAAGAATCCACCTAGACTTCATTTATTATCTAACCCCAAATTATATGATTTCTTTACTTAGCTTGATCCGTGAGACTCCCTAACCTATATTAAACCCTCTCTCAAGGCGAATAATGGCTAACCCTAGGTTAATTAGTGGAACTCTCGTTCGCTTATAATAACCCCCAGGATAGTAGTAAATCGATCAATGGACTCCCATATTAGGTTTCACCCTAATTCGGTAAAATCTCGTAACCCTATCTCTAGGCGTTCGATCAACTCCGCTTAATTATGTTAGATCTTCTCTTAGGCAGGGTCTATTCCTCCTCCACCTAAGCTCATTAGATTTGGATTAAGCAACATAATTAAGAACAAAGTAAGTAATTCATCATATAACTTAACAATCAAATAACAAAATCCATCTAGGTTTCATCCCCTTCAGGTATCTGAGGGGTTTAGTTCATAATGAATAAAGAAAACATTGCAAGAGAAAAGATAAAACAAAACATAAGAAAACCCTAAAACCCCTGAAGGAATTGAAGGAGAATTCTACCGTCTTGAGTATAATTCCGGCTTCTTGGGATGGATCAACTGGCTATCCGCGCATTATTCCCTAACTCTGACCTTCTCGGCTTGGCTCCTTGGCCTAGCTTTCGATGCCTGTTTCGGCTTCTGCCGAACCCCCTTTCAAGTTGCCCCCTTGGGTGTTTATATAGACTTTGTAATGCCTTGCTTGCCCCCTAAGTATCCTAATTTAAGTAGAATTCCTACTAGGGTGTTTGAATAGGCTTTGGAATGTGTTTCTTTGCCTCCAAGTATCTTTTCCCGAATGAAATTGCTCTTTCCAGCGACAGGGACACGGCCATGGCACACGCCCGTGTGAATCGTGGCCAGGCCATGTTCAGACTTTTTAATGAGGCACGACCGTATGGTCTTTGGGCCAGGCCGTGTCGTTTTCTCTCTTGGCCCAATTTGGTCCATTTTAAGCCCGTTTCTCGTTCTGTTCATCTTTGGGTGTTTTCCTGAGTATAAAATATGAAAAGAAAGGATTAAGAGCACCTTTTTACATAAATTGAGGGATAAATCATCCAAAAGCATATTAAATGTGGGTCTAAAATATGTTATAATTACGATTTATCAAATACCCCCACACTTAAGCTTTTGCTTATCCTCAAGCAAAATTCTCAACTTACAATCAAAACGAACTTCCTTGATTCATAATTCCTATCAATTATGCTTTATCATAATTCAAAGATAATCCATACATGGATAATTCAACTCAGAGGGTCCTAAAGATTCAAACAATCAAAGTAGTACATTTATAGCCCTGAAAACATAGGAGTTTCCCCTTACCTGAATAATTACCTTTAATTCAAAATTGACAAGAATTGACATCCTCACTAAAGATTCACTCAAATCACTCGAAGTGTTTAAGGTTCAGAATTAAGCACTCAAAAGTCAAACATGAAGAGTTAATCCCATAGGCTTGCATGAAAATCAAATCTCCACCACTGTAAAATGAGATGATAAACAAATCAAAAGGTCTTTAATAGGGTTGTAACGAGGCTTAGGTTAAGGGCATGGATATAGGCTGAATTAGAAGATTAGAATCAAGATTGACCTGACAATTTACTTAACTACAAAAAAATGAACTAATAATTACATCAATTGGAATTTTATAATACTAATAATACGAGCTTCTTCTTCAACATTTGGAATTTAACGTATAAGCTCATTTAATCACATACCTAATAATGAATATTCTTCTTCCTTTTTTTAAGAACAAACTATCATAATAATAAGAAAAAACTTTTACAATATAGAACATAGTTAGGAAATTGTTCAAAATCAAATCTCAACAAAAAGAGTAATTAAAAAGGAATGGTGATAACAAAAACAAAGGGTTTTGGGTTAATATTAGCGGGTGAGTCAATAAAAAGGGTTGTTAGGCTCAACGGGGTTCACTAAGGGTTAATTATGAAGGTAGGCTTTTTACTGGAGTAAGTGGGTTAGAACCTAGGTGCCTTTATCATCTCGGTATATCAAATCATAGGTGTGGTCTCGACAAGTATAATCAATGCAAGTTCTAGAATAACAAATCAATGTTGACACACTCATAATCAATAAAGTGAGCAAGAAAAAGAATATAAGCTCTATAAGGTTCAAAATCTCACAAAAATTATAGGTATTTGATGTCAACCTCGTAAATTTCAAATTTCAAGATTTCATTCCGATTCAGGTAGATAACCTAAAAAATTTTAAATTTTTTGAGAAATAGACTTTATCATGCTTGATTCTCTAGTATTCTTCAAATTTAATCATCAATGTACAATTATCAATGACTTACTCTAAAACATATCAATAAAAATCATAAATCAAAGGAAATTTCATTCTAATCATAATATGAGAAACTTACTTTTCGAACAAGGCATAGTTCAGGGATTTTCAAATAGTACTACAGTAAACCCCCCACACTTAAGATGTACATTGTCCTCAATGTACAAAGATAGATAATATCAAATAATCAAAAAATCATAAGATGGGGTGAGAAGTGAAACTTCCTGAATTTTGGATGAAGTCAATGAAAAGAATCCGGATAAGATTGGAGGTGAACGTGGGGAAGCGTCTTGAACCGTTTGAAATTGAATCCTCGAAGCAACCGGTCTAATTTTATTGTATCTTCAGCTAGATCTAAATATCATCAAGAATAAGAACAAGAAAAAAAATGATAAAATGGAAAGAAAATTAAAATAAAAATAAATAATGGAAAATGAAAGACAACTAGAAAAAGGGAGAATGAGGTTTAAATAGAGATGTAGCCTGTGTTTTGGGATTTTGAATTTTGGGCGCGTTCAGGGTGATCGGGCACGGCCGTGGGTGTAGCGCACGCCCGTGTCTTTCTTCACACTGTCATTTAATACGGGCGTGCTCCTCCCGTGTTCGATAAGTCAGAATGTTGGCACGGTTGGAAGGCACGACCGTGTTTAGCCTGTGACAAGTCAGTAACCTCGCACGGGGCGTTGGCACGAGCGTGGTTTATTATCGGCACCCGTGTTGGGAAAAGAAATTTTTCTATGTCGTGCACGGCTACTGGCACGCCCATGGTGCATCCTTTGGCTTCCACACGGCCACGGGCACGCCCGTGTGTAGGGCCGTGTGGCCTAGAAATCTGCTCTTTGGTTAGTTTATGGTTAGGTGTTAAAAAGAAAAAGAAATAAAATAAAAAATAAAAAAATGTAAAAATGAGGTTAGTGCTCGGGTTGCCTCCCGAGAAGCGCTCATTTATAGTCTTAAGCTAGACTTTACCTCTCACTCGTATGGTCATGGTGGTTTGAGGAGGTGAAAATCCTTTCTCATGCGATCACTTCGATTATGGATATATAGTTTAAGTCGAGTAATGTTTACCTCAAAAGTGTCGAATTTAGGATTGCTTACCTCGACTGTGCCGTATAGGAAGACATTAAGTACCTTAAAAGTGATTTCTTCGTTTGCTTGAGGTCTGAATTGGGGATTCGAGGGTTTTCCTTATTCAACAATACCCGATCCTTTGTTTTGATGTGATTTGTTGTTCCTGTCAGCTTGTCTGAGGTCTCCTTCAGTTTCACTTCGTGCGGCTCCTGTTCCTCTCTGATTTGTGTTTCCCTCTCTTTTAGTTTGTCAACCCTAAGGCTTTGTTCCTTATGTGTTTCTTCTTTGTTGGCACGAGGTCTAAGATCTAGCTCAGCTAAGTGATTTCGTGATGCTTCCTGTAAAGAAGGTTGAACTAAATGATTATCAATAGAATTAACGTTCATACCTTTATTACTCGATGTCCTAGCTGAGTCAAGAGCTTGAAGAGTGATTGTTTCATCGTCTACACGAAGTGTGAGTTCACTGAATTCTTCCTCTGTGTGGTCTTTCTTTATTGTATCGGGATATGGTACACGAGCTTGGTACTCTGTATTTACCGAGTTTGGCAAATCATGGCTTACCTCAACCTTACCTTCACTTACCACAGTTTCTTGCCTTGGGTCAGATTCCACTAACAATTCACTGTTATGATCTTGTACGGCTTGGGGCCCATGATTCGGCTCAGGTTTGTAGCCTTGTGGTATTTCTTGTGGTGAAAGCTAAACAATTTGATTATCAACTGAATTTAGTTTCTCACCTTCATCACTTGATGTCCTGGCTGAGTCAAAAGCTTGTGGACTGATTGATTCGTCACCTACATGAAGAATGAGTTCTCCTGTACCAACATCAATTTTAGTCCTGACAGTTGCTAGAAAGGCTTTTCCTAAAATTAAAGGAATCGAATTGTCCTCATTCATGTCTAAGACAACAAAATCTACTGGGAATATGAATTTATCAATTTTGATTAGAACATTTTCTATTACCCCTAGGAATTCTGATAGTTTTATCAGTCAACTGAATGCTCATCCTAGTTTGTCTGGGTTTCCCTAGACCTAGTTGTTTAAACATTTTATAAGGCATAACATTGATGCTTGCCCCTAAATAAGCTAAAGCATTATCAATAGATAAACTACCAATTAAACATGGAATTGTAAAACTCCCTGTGTCTTTTTGCTTCTGCGGTAGTCTGTTCTGTAACATTGCTGAGCATGCTGCGTTTAATTCCACGTGGTGCTCCTCGTCTAATTTGCATTTGTTTGTCAAGAGCTGTCTTAAAAATTTCCTCGAGTCTGGCGTCTGAAAAAGAGCTTCAAGAAGAGGTAAGTTAATATGTAATTTCTTTAAAAGTTTAAGAAACTTACCGAATTGTTCTTCTGAATCGTCTCTTTTCATTGCTTCGGGATAAGGTATGCGAGGTTGGTACTCTTTGATTATCGGTTTTGGCTTTTCTTGTGTTACCTCTGTTTTACCTTCGTCTACCTTGTTTTCTGGTATTGCATTGGGTTCATCTAACCCTTTACTGTCCTGAGCGGTGATGGCTTGATTTTGCTCATTAGGGTTAATCTCCGTGTTACTAGGTAGACGCCCTTGCGGTCGTTCTGACATCAACTTTGCAAGTTGTTCAACTGCGTTAGTGACTTCCTTGACTGACTTAGTAATTTCCACGATTCAGCTCTCATTGCTTTTGATTGTTCTTTTAGTTTCTTGGAGACGTTTTTCTGTGTCTGCCGAAAATTTTGCCAGCATCTCTTCATGGTGCGACCCCTCTTCCTGTTGGTGAGGTGGTTGTTGAAAGTTTGGAGGAAGTTCCGGTCTTTGGCTATTTTAATCATCACCTTATCAACCAGAACTGCAAATTCTCTCTCCCTCTGTGGAGCAATCAATAACCTTAGATTATCCCTTAAACCGTCCTCAAAGCGGACATATTTCTCATACTCAGATGCCACCATGCCTCGAGCGTAGTGGCTCAACCTCAGAAACTTAGCCTCATACTCTACCACAGATCTATCAACTTGCGTGAGATTCATGAACTCACACCTACGAGCATCAACATAGCTCGCGCCCACATACTTCCCCTGGAAAGCAGTCTTAAAATAATCCCAGTTTAAACGATCAAGCTAAGTACCATCCTCAACCGGTAACCACCACTAATATGCCTCATCGCGAAGCAAAGAGACTGCACCCTTAAGTTTCTGCTCAGGAGTACAGTCTATAACTTTCATAATCCTTTCAGTGGCCTACAACCAATACTCCGCCACAGTAAGGGCGACTCTAGTGACACCCCTAAACAGCTCAGCATCATTGGACCAAATTCGTTCAGTTACCGACCCACTGCCCCTAGATCCAGAATGGGGTCCAACAACCCTCTCCAACACCCTCAACATGGCTTCGGCCAGTGCGCCGTCCCCAGCCGAACGGCTTTGAGACCCAGGCTCTGTAGCAGGCAAAACCGGTGTCTACTGCACCCACGAATACCACGACCGCGAGTTCTTCGAGTGCTCATCGTATATTCAAAATTATCTACATTACAAAATTTTATGCATCAGTTCCAGTTTTTATTAGCAGATACTTTATGCGTAAATTATCAGAAGTTCAGAAGTGTTTCAGAGATTTAGTATCTAAGTAGCTTAGTATAGTTTTAGAAAGTGCTAACTACAATATTTTCAGAATATTCTATCTAAGTTCAGAAATACTTACAGGATCAGCGCCAGAGACTCAGTGTACCACTTACTTACTCAGAGTGATCTAAATCATTTGAAAACCGATTCTTTTTGAAACACAATTTTGAAGCCCAAAATTCACAGCCCGAGTTTTGCAAACCTAGCTCTAATACCACTAAATGTAACACCCTAAACCAGGCCTAGACGTTACGGCCAAATCTGGAGGTGTCACAAAGAGTGGATTTGAAAATAGAGTTGTTTCGTTAAAGCTTTGTGTAGTTGTTTAAGAAATCATCCAAGTTTTATAACTATCACTGATAGCGATATTTAACTAAATCATTCCAAAAAAAACATAACTCTTAGCAGAATTCTTAGAAATCGTTATATTTTGAAAGTCCAGTTCATGTTTTCAGGAAAACATTTTCTTTAGTAAAAACTTATCTTTTTAGTCAACCGCCGTAGATAAAGAATCAAAATGAAAATCAAAAACCATAATAAAACCCAACAGTCCATAAAGTCTAGTAATTACAAAAAAAAAACTCCCAGAAATACTTCTTAATTAAATAAAACCTTTACTTAAAGTTAGTTCATAGTCTAGTGGTCACCGCGAGACTCTGCTGCACCGATCTGCCTAAGTCTGTGGATTACCTGGACAGAAAAGACAAACAGAAGTGAGTTTTCGTAAACTCCATGTGCAACCCAACAGAAATAGACATGCAAGAAAGACAGAAATCTCATATACGGTCAAATACAAATTTAGAATTATGTCTATTTTAGATACAGATAACAGAATCAAATATGCAGAACAAATATATAGAATCCTACCCCCATCTTCTACACACCAACTCCAACCATCCCATCACACCACGTGGGGTTATAATCACCCACCTATCCTTACACACCACATCGTGTCATTACTACACGTATCAGATAATATGCAGTCAAGATGCCAGAAAATAGGCAAAGGTCGCCATATAGAACACTTCCTCCACATATACAATACCCACCCCATACATATATAGAGAATACAGATTACAAAAAAATCATGTTGGCATGCTCGTATACAGATACATATATATATTTAACAGAATAGTCAAGCAGTTTCCTACTCAAAGCAGAATATCAAAATATCAAATCACATAATATAGAGTTTGGTTAGCCCTTACCGACCTTACGGTAGGCCTACAGTCGATCGGAATGACCCATGCGACTGTAGGGAAAATTTTAGAATTATGGGCCCCCATGCCCGTGTGGCCTTGCCCATGAGGCCCACACGACCTGGCCCAAAACCCACACGCCTAATATGGCCTAGCCCGTATGGCCCACACGGCCACACCCACATCATCACACGGCGGTGTCTTGTGCACGACTGCACCTTCGTTAGACACGCGACCGTGTCTCGCACAGGGCGACCACACGCCCGTGTGGCATCAACAGACTGCACTTTTGGCTTTCGCTGAAACTTGATTTTCTCGCATAAGGGGTACACACCTGGTTCGCTTTCACAGCGAAACCACTCTTGAGACCACCAACACCTAAAAATAGAATACCCAACACCTTTTAGCAACCAATTTACAAGTCTAATTCGATTTAACCAATTACACATAAATAGACTTACCGCTAACAAAAACAACCACGACCTCGAGTCAAGCCGTTGAAGTGAAATTTTCTACCTCACAACCTTCACCTAAATACAGACTCTATCGATTAAACACCAATTAATGGCTGCCAATAAACATTGCTAACATCTCAAAACCAACCGCTAACAACAAACAAAATTCTACTTACCAATCCAAATGAAGATCCCATCAATTCTCACAGCACGATTGAACGACAGATTCACGAACCGAATCAAAGAAAAAACAAAGCAGGGATTTATAGGGAAGGGGAAAATATCAGAAAAGGAAAAGTAGAAGAAAATTGATGTCAGAAATTTTGGGAAGAAAATAAAAATAAAATAAAAATATTTCATTTGGCACGATCCCCTACATCCACTAACAACCCAACCAACTCAGAATTCCAACTCCACCGAAACTCTATCACAACCGAGCAAAACTAACATCCACGCTCGTGTAGGAATTCGAACATAGGACCTCCAACACACTTAACTCCTTTACCACTCGAACCAGCAGGCTCATTTTGATATAGATTAACAGATAATCTTGTATAAGCCCACTCAACAAGGGTAAGGCTTGGATCTAAAATAACAAAGTTTTCCAAAAATGGGAATTGAACCCAAGACTTCTCACACACACCCAAAACACTTAGCCACTGAAGCAGTTACACAGTTGTGTTAGAATTTACAGAAACAGAAATAAATTTATCAGGGCGTTACAGCCCTTTTTAATAAGCCTCTATGTTTGAAACCTTTAGCCAAAATTGAGTTCGAAACTCAACCTTTCATAGTCCTTGAAATTTGTAACGCACTATTAAATGGACGTTACGCCATGGATATCGAGGGTGTTAATTATAAAGGGTTTCTTATAAAAGTGTACTCGAGTGATTAGTGAAGAGGGATTGAATTAGCTCATAATTGATTCTTGTTAGAAATCGTGCTTAAAGAGAAAAGAAAAAATTGAAAGAAATAAAAGTGAGGATCAAAAGCATTGTGAGAGAAAAGATCAAATAAAGTATACAGATGCTTAAAACAAGAAAAAGAAAGGAGCGTAAAATAGTCTCAAAATCATAGTGCACAAAAACGAGCTAATATCAATCATCCTTTTCCACATTGTTGGATAAATAAAGAAGGTGAGAGAAGAAGAAATAAGGCGGTGACATGTAACGATCACATTTGGAGGGAATTGGGAACAATGTTGTGTGTTATACTATTCATAGTGCTTGAACTATTTTGCAATACCTCTATAGCAGTAAACGCAGTCATATGACGGAAGACTAAGATAGGGGCACATGACCTCAAAGCTAGTGGAATGTATTAATAAAATATTATCAAGATAAATATTAAATTAAATTTAACATCTCATATTAATATTAAATTAATAAAATACTATCAAGATAAATATTAAATTAAATTTAATATGTTATATTAATATTAAATTAATAAAATACTATCAAGATAAATATTAAATTTATTAAAATAATAATATTTTTTGAAAAGTTAATTTGAAAACAAATTAACCAGTAGAGTCCTACTAGGAGTAAAATTTTTTCACTGCCCTATCGCCGAAGAACCATCATCGCTGACCATCAACTGGCTGTCGGATCGCCACTATTGCGACTATCATTCCAAGTGGTACCATCATTGGTGCCACTCCCCCGACACCCTGAACCATCATCGTTTTGCCCGAACGGACTTGGTCGACTCGTGTAACACCCCTATCCCGTCTCTATTGTCGAATTAGGGTTATAGAATATTACCGAGAAAAACAGAACTTTTAACTTCACAACAGAAACAATCATACAAATTAGCTATTATTATACAACAATTGAATCTAATCATGGCAAAAAAATACACTTATGGGCATTAAATCGAGCCTACAGTGCCCTAAAAACAGCTTGGGAGCATTCAGGGATCAATTTGAAACAAAGGAGAATATTATGGAAAAACTTGAAATTTTGAGAAACAGGGGTCACATAGCCATGTGACAAAGCTCAAACTGTGTGAACATTCAAAGTCTGGACACACAGCCGTGTCCCAGTATGTGTGCCAAACTGTGTGTTCATTCAATGTTAGGTTACATGGCCATGTCATAAGTCGTGTGTCAGATCGTGCTACATATTGGCTTGGGACACACGGCCGTGTTGTAGGCTGTGTTTCAGACCGTGTGCAACCTGCACCTAAACTAATAAAGGCACAAGACCGTGTAGGGTGGCCATGTGTGGCACACAACCGTGTGACAGCCCGGGTCCCAGGCCGTGTGCTCCATTTTAACCGTTAAAGTTAGCTAAAACAACAACCAATTCATGCACATCAAGACACACCAAGCCTAGCTTGTTGCATATGGTTAAGTATACATTCAAACACATACCAAATGTACCAAATCTCACATTCTAAGTGCCTAACCATTGTGTCCTCATTGACACCACAAATGTTACACCAATACAATAAGCCCATCATATAAAATATTACCATTACCTAATACCAAACACATACGATAAACAAATCCAACATGACCAACATCATAAACTACCTATAAAAAATACCCATACTTCATTTCAACATCATTAAAGTTACCAAATCAAAAAGATGCTTAACCAAAAGCACAAACATTTCCATACCAAAATATTATCAACTTGAGACTTAGCTTACCAAATCCCAAACATAAAAGCTTAGTTACAATGCTACCAAAAAGAGTCTGGATAGTATGAGTGTTGAAGCTAATTTATCTGAACCGTTTCTGATCGTCGAAATCAGAGCTTTAAAATTTATAATAAAAATGATTGAACATGGAAACTAACTCTGACAATGATTGTAAGGCAAGTGCACCTATCGAACAGTAGTATAGTTTAGGCAAGACCGGAATATCGAATCCCAAAGGAGCCAAAAGTACTAATACTAACTCTCTTTCTATTATTTAGCCTAAGAATTAAGTGAATGTTTATCTAATCTAAATTTAACTATCAACTAAACTAAAGACGCAAAGACAAAAAGAATGAATTGAGGAAAAATAACTTGGAAGAAAAACTAATTGATTAAGACGATACCCTTAGGAAGAATCCACCTAGACTTCACTTGTTATCTCACACTAAACCAGGCGATTTATTCATTTGACTTGATCTGTAAGATTCCCTAAGTTATATTAAACCCTCTCTCGAAGCGAATAACGTCTAACCTTAGGTTGATTAATTGAAATCTCTTTCTAATTAAAACCCCTAGAATCGCATTAAATTGATCTATGGACTCCCATATTAGGTTTCACCCTAATCTGGCAAAATCTCGTCACCCTATCTCTAGGCGCGCGATCAACTCCGCTTAATTATGCTAGATCTACTCTTGAGCAGGGACTTTTGCTCCACCACCTAAGCACATCATACTTGAATTAATATCTCGAAAATATCAACACAAGAATTAAGAACACATAATTAAGAACAAGTCAAATATTTATCATAGAGTTCAGAAAACAATAAGAAGATCTGCCATAGGTTTCATCCCCTTCAGGTATCTGAAGGGTTTAGTTCATATCAAATAAAGAAAACACCTCAGAAGAAAAGATAAAACAAAACATAATAAATCCCTAAAACTCCCTGAAGGAATTGAAGGAGAGATTTGCCGTCTTGAGTAGAATTCCGGCTTCTTGAGATGGATCAACTGGCTATCTTCGAGTGATTCTCCACAAATCTAGTCTTTCTGGCTCGGCTCCTTGGCCTAGCTAACCGCCCTCTTTCAGGTAACACTTAGGGGGTTTATATAGGCTTTCGAAATATGTTTCTTCGCCCCAAAGTATCTAAATCCGAATGAAATTGCTCTTTGCCATGACAGGGACACGGCCATGGCACACGCCTGTGTGGATCATGGCTAGGCCGTGTTCAGACTTCTTTAATGAAGCACGACCGTGTAAGTCGAGATCAAGCTGTGTTCTAGTAGATTGGCGTGGCATGGCCGTGTGGGCTTAAGTCTAAGCCGTGTCAATTTCCTCTTTGGCCCAATTTGGTCTGTTTTAGGCCTGTTTCTCGTTCTTTTCATCCTCGGGTGCTTCCCTTGGTATAAAACATGAAAAGCATACTAAATTCATCCAAAAGCACCGTTTTACATAAACCGAGGCTTAATTCATCCAAAAGCATACTAAATGTGGGCTTAAAATATGTTACTTTTGTGGTTTATCAAATACCCCCACACTTAAGCTTTTGCTTATCCTCAAGTAAAATTCTCAACTTACAATTAAAACGAACTTTCCATGATTCATAATTCCTACCGACAATGTCTTATCATAATTCATAGATAATTTATACATGGATAATTTAACTCAAAGAGTCCTAAAGATTCAAACAATCAAAGTCATACATTTGTAGCACGAAAACGTAGGTGTCTCCCCTTATCTAAATAATTACCCTTAATTCAAAACCGACAAGGAATGACATCCTCACAAAAGATTCACTCAAATTACTCGAAGTGTTTAAGGTTCAAAATTAAGCGCTCAAAAGTCGAACCTGAAAAGTTAATCCCATAGGCTTGCCTGAAAATCAAATCTCCACCACTGTAAAATGAGATAATACACAAATCATAATAGGGTTGTAACGGGGATAGGGTTAAAGGTGTGGATAAAGGCTAAACTAGAAGGTTATAATCGAGATTAAATTGATGAGTTACCTACCTAGAAAAAAAATGAACACATCCTAAATAATTACATCAATTGGAAATTAATAATACTACTATTGAAAATACTCTTAATACGAGCCTCTTCTTCAATAATTGGAATTTAAAGCATAAGCTCACTTAATCACACAACTAACAATGAATATAATTCATTTTTTTTTAAGAACAAGTCAAATATTTCATAATAAGGAATGAATCTATTACTTAAAATAAGGATAATAGGTAGACAACAAATCAAATCAAATCTAGATGTAAGGGCAGTCAAAAGGAATGGTGATAACAAATACAAAGGGTTTTGGGTTAACATATGTAATATCCTAGATTGGGGGTCATGCATTCTAATTGGTTTGTGTGTTAGTGGGCTTTGTGTGTTGTTTGGGTGTGTTTAGGGGCTTTGGGAAACCTTGGGCTTGGGTAGAAGCCATAGGAAAATTTTTGTTTTGAGCTGAGCAAAGGGGAGCTAGGGGAGCTAGGCCTTAAGAGGAATTATGTGTGGAACATGACACAAGAATTGGCCTGGTAAAGTGGCAAGGAGGCGCCACTTAGAGCTTAGGGGAGTGACGCCTCAGGAGGTAGGAAGGGCTTAGGTTCGAGTTGCAAGGGTAGCATTTGGAGCTTTTATTTTGCAGCAAGGAATAGCAGAGGTGGACGGCACAAGGGGTCTGAGGAGATAAGGATTAAGACTTGGTCAATTTTATTTTAAAATTCGGCTAGAAAGGAGTGATAAGTGTTGACTAAATCAAATTGTTTAAATGAGTGGTAAGGAGGAAAAATAGGAGAGAAATAAGGGATTTGGATGAGGGAGGAGGTGTTGGCCGAATATGGGGTTTTGGAGGGGGCATTTTCGGTTTTGGTTGAAGTGGGGTATGTGTGTGCCGAAATTGTGTAGTATAAATAGGGAGTGATCATCTTTTTGGCAATTCTTTTTCTTCTTTAGTTCTCTTTTTGCCGAAACTGGTTCTCTCATTTCATTCTCTCTTGTGTGCCGAATACCCTTAGGTGTTCAACTTATTTTCTTTCTTTTTGTCAACTAGCTGAATCTTGTAGTCTCTTTTCTTTCTCTAGTAGTGTGCCGAAATTTAGCTTTTTCTCTCTAAAGATTTCACTTTTCTTTTCCATTACCAAAACCACTTAAGCCGACCCTTTCCCTCACTTGTAACACCTTGGCCGAAACTTCAAAGGACCATTAGGGTCACTTACCTCTCATCTTTCATCTTTCGGGTTGTTTTCTTTAAAGCCAAATCAAGTTTACCTCCTTAGCCCTCTTCTTCGATTTTCCTTGTGATAGCCGAACCCTCTACACTCATTTTTCTCCTCTATTCGTTCCACTATATCCAAAAGGTGATAGGAAACCGATTCTCTAAGGGTGGTATCGTCGACTACTCTCTCTTGATCTCTCTTCAAACGTGTAATGGTAAGTAATCTCTTCTTTGGCAAACGGTTTGGCTTCTTTTCTTTTGGTGTGCCGAAATCAAGTGGTTGGCCTTGGTCTTTAGGAATGGCCGAATATTCATAGTGCCATAACCTTGTGTATCTTTTGTATGTAGCCAACGTGAAGGAGCATTAAAGGATTCTTTTGAATTCGACTACTCAAGGGGATTTCGACAACTTGGGAGTTAAGCAGATATCTTCGGGAGTTAGATTTACATCGGTAAGATTATTCAGTGAGTGTTAGATTTAATATGTTGGATTATAACATTGGTGACTAACCGAATGTACTAATTAAGATATTGTTGATGGATGCGAGTACCAGTCAAGGGGGAAAAGGGGTAGTCCCTATCCCTAAGTTTAAGAAGCGATCAGTCTCTGCGGTACGGGATTGGCCACTGGGGTGTGGGCCAGCGTCAGAACAGGAGCGTAGGCAGATAGCTGTAGTGTCGGTTAGAGATAGCATTGATATCGAGAGTGTGATTCTTCAGGTTATCAGGTGTGTAGTTATCGCACTGTTCCCTTGTTATTTGTATATGTTGTTACATATATGCGTATATGATATGTGTGGTAGCCGGAAATAATGGCTAAGATGGTGGATACCCATGGTGGGTAATCGGCTAACCAGGTCAGTGTTTTATGATATTAAATTATCTACGGTGTATGTATGAGATTGTGGTGAGCATGTGCTGTATACTCATTTTGATGATATTTTGTCATGATATATATATATATATATATATATATATGCATGGGGATTGGGATATGACTATTGAAGGACAGGGTGTACATTTATGTACGTAGTCTGATGTTAGCCTTGAGCTACATTGGCACTTGATGTTGGCTATGTGCTTCATCAAGGTGGGGTGTTGGCTATGTGCCACATCGTGGGCGGATGATAGCTGTGTGCATCACCGTGGATTGAGGATGACCTTGAGTCACCTCGTGGATACAGATATGTGGGGTCACTTAGGTGATCGGTGGCTAAGCCACGGCCTTGGGCAGCAGGTCTGCCAAGGAGGTGTGTAGCGGTTGGAGGGCGACTTAGTAATCCCCTGGTGTGTGCGGCAGGTACGGGGGTGTGTAGCAGATGGACTCTAGGTTGGGTTGGGATTCATTTTGCATGTTTGATTATGTGGACTGTGTGGATGTGGGCCAAGCCCATATTGTGGAGGCATGTGAAATAACTATGCACTGAGTCGGTTGACTCACCCAATTTTTACCAAACAATGCAGGTGATTCGTGATTCTTGGACCGGGCTGGAGCGGATACGAGGTGGCCATGCAGAAGATGTTTTATATGTTTTATGCAATTTATATTTAAAGTACTTTTGGGTAAATCATTATTGTAATAAGGCCACTTAAAGTATTTTGGTATTTTATTGTGTTTAAGTTGGATTTGTTATCGAGCTAAGAACTGGGAATGCTTTCTTTCAAACAATTCGTATCTTAAAAAAACTTATATTAAAGTTTTAATTGTGGGAATTTGTAACAACATAGCTTTACTCAGAATTTTAAATATACCATGTTTTGTAAACGACGGAAAATTATTATGTTTTCACCTTTATGTTAAATTCTTTTCAAACTTTTTCCTCAGTAGCATTCTAAATTCGGCTGTGGTGTTTGGGCCGGGTTTGGGGTGTTACAACATTAGCGGGTGAGTCAATAAAAAGGGTTATTAGGATCAAAGGGGTTCACTAAGGGTTAATTATGAAGGTAGGATTTTAGTGGAGTGAGTGGGTTAAATCCTAGGTGCCTTTATCATCTTGGTATATTAAATCATAGGTGTGGTCTCGATCTGTATGAACGAGGCAAGTTCTAGAATAACAATTCAAAGTTGACACACTTATAATCAATAAAGTGAGCATGAAAAAGAATATGTGCTCTAATAGGCTCAAAATCTCACAAAAATTATGGGTATTTTGATGTCAACATCGTAAATTTCAAACTTCAAAGTAATATTCAGATTTAGGTTAACAACCTAGCAAAAATTTTAATTCTGAAAAATAGACTTATCATGCTTGATTCTCTAGTATCTTAAAATTTCAATCATCAACGCACAATTGACTATGACTTACTCAAAAACATGTCAATAAAAATCAGAAATTGCATCCTAATTAGTAATATGAGAAAATTACTTAAAAACAAGACTAATTTCAGGGATTTGAGAATAATAAAGAAAGTTAGGCACTTTCTTGAAATAACTATTCACCCCCATACTTAAGATGTACATTGCCCTCAATGTACAAGCATAGATATTCAATTTAAGAGAGAGGGAGAGGTGAAACTTCCTGAATTTGGATGGTTTCTCCAAGTTGGAAGTCGATAGGAGTGGTGGTTGCTACCGAGCTCTGTGCTAGATGAAGAAATTGGGGAGCTCATAGAGAGTTAGCCAGGAGTTATTAAGACATATTTAAAATAAACTAAATATATAAATAAAGATAAGAAAGATAAAGAAAAAGAGACTAAGAAGGAAAATAAACTAAGACTAGAAGATAAAAGGGCTTGAGAATCCTTATTGGTAGATGGCTTGTGAGGTGGGTGTGACTTTTAAGGCAACGGAGGTGTTGGTGGTGGCGGAAGTGGCTTGATTCCCAAGCAGCCTTTTGAACCTAACACTAAAAAACTAAAATATATTAAACTAAATTAAGCATAAAATTGTCAAAGAGAAGGAAATTGAAGCAAAAGAGAAAAGAAAAAGAAAAGATAAATGGTCTCAAAGACCCTTGGCTTGTTGTTTGGATGAAGCGGCCGGCATGAGCTTATGTATATCGATCTCCCTAAGGAGACTACGCTTGCTTTCTTTCACTTATTTGTCATGGCTTTGGTGTGGCTCAAGGGTTTAGAGACTTGTTATAGAGAGGAGAATGTGAGAAAAGGGGATAAGAAAAGAATTGGGAAGTGGATGAGAAGGATGGGGAGGGTGTTGGTGTTTAAATAGAGGCTCAATTCTGGTACTTTCCCACGCCCGTGGACCGAGGGTGTGTCGTTTCACACGGCCGCCTCACACGGCCGTGTGTCTAGGCGTGTTGATTTTCCATGCCCGTTTTTCAGACAGCCACGCCCGTTCTTGATAAGTCAGTGTCGCCCACGGCCGTGGGCTTTTGTTAGTACCCGTGTTGGAGTGGTTGGGTCCATGAATTTCAAAAATTAGTTAAGTCTGATTTGTACCGCCTCTACCATGTTGGTACAAAGATTCTTGAGGTACACACGGCCATGGCCACGGCCGTGTGGCCTGGAAATCTGCACCCTTGGTTAGTTTAGAATTAGCTATAAAGAAAAGAAAAAAAGAGAATGAATTGAAAACAAAATGTGAAAATAAATTGTGTTAGTACTCGGGTTGCCTCCCGAGAAGCGCTCGTTTATAGTTTTAAGCTAGACTTTCCTTGTATTGAAAAATCAGGGAGGTTTAAAAGTTTGAATATCTTCCCTCATGCTGACAGTTCTATTTTCTTGATGAAGTTTGAGTCGAGAAGCGTGTTCCTTAAAAGTGCCGAATATGGGATTGTTTACTTCGACTGTTCCGTATGGGAAGATATTGTGTACCTCAAGAGGGATTTCTTCGTTTGCTTTCAGGTCTGACATGGTGGTTCGAGGATCTGATTTATCTAACAGTACCTGGTCTCCTATTTTAAAGTGGTTTGATGTTCCTATGAGCTCTTCTGTGGGCTCCTTCGGCTTTACTTCACACGGTTCCTGTTCTTCTTTGAAGGATGTCGTCCACTTTTCTAGTTTGTCGACCCTAAGGATTCGTTCCTCGTATAATTCTTCTTTGTTGGCATGGGGTCCATGATTTGGCTCAGGTTTGTAATCTTGTGGCGTTTCCTGTGATGAAGTTGGAACAATCTGGTTATCAACTGAATTTACTTTCTCACCTTCATCAATTGTTGTCTTGGCCGAGTCGAGAGCTTGTAAACTGATCGATTCGTCACCTACCTGAAGTATGAGTTCTCCTGTACTAACATCAATTTTAGTCCTAGCAGTTGCTAAAAAGGGTCTTCCTAAAATTAAGGGAATCGAATTATCCTCATCCATGTCTAAGACAACAAAATCTACTGGGAAAACAAATTTATCAATTTTTAAAAGAACATCTTCGATAATACCCCTAGGAATTCTAACAGTTTTATCAGCTAATTGAATGCTCATCCTAGTTTGTTTGGGTTTCCGTAGACCTAGTTGTTTAAACATTTTATAAGGCATGACATTTATACTTGCCCCTAAATCAGCTAATGCATTATCAACAGTTAGTCTACCAATTAAACATGGAATTGTAAAACTCCCTGGATCTTTTAATTTTTGTGGTAGTCTATTCTGTAACATTGCTGAGCATACTGCGTTTAATTCCACATGTGGCTCCTCGTCTAATTTACGCTTGTTCGTCAGGAGCTGTTTTAAAAATTTCCTCGAATTCGACATCTGAAAAAGAGCTTCAAGAAGAGGTAAGTTAATATGTAATTTCTTTAAAAGTTTAAGAAACTTACCGAATTGTTCCTTTGTATTATCTATCTTTATTGCTTCTGGATAAGGTATGCGAGGTTGGTACTTTTTGATTACCGGTTTCGGCTTATTATTGACCTCAACCATATCTTCTTCTACCACCTTCTTTTGTTTTGTATTAAGCTCGTCTAACCCTTCACTATCTTGAGCTGTTATGGCTTGAACTTGCTCCCTTGGGTTAGTCTCAGTGTTGCTCGGTAGTCTTCCCTGTAGTCTCTTAGAAATTTGATTAGCAAGTTGCCCGAATTGATCCTTGAACTCTTGTGACAATGCCTCAATGGTACAGTCCGTCTCAGGTTAGGAGGCGAATCGTAAATGTTGCCCGATCGTAAATTAGGTAGTTTCTCTTTTAACTAACAAAAGGGTTAATTTTATTGGAAATAAAATCTCTGAAAGGTAAAGATAGGTGAGAGGTTGAAATGGATACGTATTTGAAACAAGAAAGAACCTTTAATAAAAATTAAAGACCCGAATCTTATAAGTTTCAAATTGATGGAATGAGTTTTGAGATAAAACCAAGACCCACTATCTAGCGAGATAGGAACCAACGGTATAGGTAGATGAACGCCACACCCGAAAGGATGATAAGTTCAAAATAAGGAAAGAACGACGCCACTAGAAAACTAGATAAGTCAATTCAAACCTCGAGAATTAGGAGAGTGAATACTCACCAAAAGAAATGCTTCTTTCATTCAAATTCAAAGTTCTATGTCCCTTTTACAAATAAAAATAGCTAGTATTTATAGCCTAAAAATTAGGCAGCCGAATGTTCAAAACAATATTGGAGGTTCGGCTATGGCATGCACAGGCTCTCAATTAAAAGATTTTGATTGTCCACTACCCATGCTCCACTTGAAAGATTTTAAAAGTTCAACCCACCTCATATTGTTGCCGTCTCATGTACCAACAAAGTTTGTCTCCAATACTCCAATTAAAATAATAATAATAATCTTCCATCCATGTCTTCAAGGCTTGCCGTCCAACTACAAAGGAATTTCAATTTAAATAAAATCCCAATCCTTCAAGCACTAACTCCCATCTTGCCGTCCATGCTAGTCATTTAAAAGGGAATAATTTGCTCCACAAGTGCTCCTTTTAATTACCCACATGGTTGATTAAAATATCCCAACTTAAAATGAGCTTGCCGTCCACTACTAGATGATGCTTCAATCAAATTAGAACTCTTTCCTTCATGCGTCCATGCCTCCATATTTTAATGCTCCATTTGGCTATCCATACTCCACACATGTTTATATTTTAATTCTTTATGCTTTATGGATTCCTTATAATGCTAATGCCGTCCATGTCCACATGCAAATGGAATGCTCATCCAACTTAATCAACACATGTCTTATTTCATTTATTTATTGCTCCCACTAAGTATTTTATTCACCCAATAATCATGCTCTTTATCACACCATGCCTTCACATTGCCGTCCAATTTGTTCACACAAAAGACAAAGTTTTTATTTTATTTCCACTAGCCGTCCATCCACTTTGATTTTGTGCTTTCCATTCATTCTTCAATTGTTTAATTTCTCCACACGCTTTGCAATTCTGAAAAAAAAACTTCATAGCCGAATATCCCTATTACAAAACAAAAGTGCACAATTAAATTACTTAATTTGAAACACACTAACATTTAACTAAATGGACAAATTAAATTAATCTAAGGAAACCAAAATTAATTTAGGCACAATAAAATATTTTGACAAATTAATTTGCTAGAGAAAATCAATTAAACGAATTAAGATGTTTAATTCATTTAATTAAAATTTAGCAATTTAATTTTCAACAAATTCAAAGACTCGATTTATTTAAAACAATAAAAAAAATAAAATTTGGCGTCGAGCTTTGTCGACTTGAAAATTCGGTGGGTGCCCCGGGCGTGCCCGTATCATCCCCTCCCTCTTCAAGACGATTCGTCCTCGAATCGACCCATTGGTTATTCGAACAAAAACTCCTTGTTCGTCTTTCCTCGATCAAATGGGAAGGATGATAATAGCAATACCTGAAAAGAAAATTCAAGAATTAGCAAGCAATGTTTTAAACATACTTGCAACCCGAATAAAAACAACACCAAACAAATAACTCGCATGCGATCGGGTAGTACCAAATTATCGTATAAAAGAAATAATGCCTTGTCAAACATTTGCAATAAATTTGAAAAGATCTCAAGGCGTGCATATGATCTACTTGGAGTCCAAAATGTATGCTTATCACACGAATAGTAAATTAAATGATATACATAAGCATCACAAGTAGATAGATGACAAAATTCACATGGAACACATAATTGAACAACCAAACCTTGCATTGTTCGATATGTGGGCTCTCTCATACACGAATAATAACATGTATCAGACACAAGAATCCTTTTGTCGACCATTAAAACAAATAGACCATCGATAGGTGATATAAGACAATTAATCATAACATGATCTAGATATTTGGCAAAAACAAAATTAGCAACACAAAGCTTATCGTAATCCGAAGAGAGTAACAACGCATCAACAGTTTCAGAAGACTTACCCTCATACTCAGAAAGATAAAGATTAGTCTTACCTTGATCGAATAATACAAACCTTCTCTCCACAGTCAAGTAGTGTAATCGAAGCTTCGCGTTCAACTCAACCATTTTCAAATGGAAAGTGAATTTTAAATACAGCCATAAAAATTGTTTAAGGAACGAATAAAAATTAAAAACAAAATTGACAAAATTCGTTACCTTATTCAAAAACCAAGTATCAAAAATATAGAAATCTTTCAAACTTACTAGATGATACTTGAGTTTTCCACAAAACAAATCGAAACATATGCCCAATTTATGGGACTTAGGTCCCGAAAAATCAATCACGTTAGACCAATAAGAATTATGTACTTCAAGATAAAGCGATCAAAACTCTTAACATATTTCAAAATGTATTTACAAAAACTCAATGATTTTATGTTAGACATTGAATTAATCTCGTAATATCTACAATCAAACAAATTGGGGTTAGAAGAAAAATCATATTTATACAAAGAATTTGATGCTTCAAAACGCTTACCTTCCTTACCTTTTTTAATCAAATGGAAACGTCATTCTTCCGAGAGGTATTGGAATGGGTATTCGTCATTGGGCTTCTCGGAATCCTGAAAAGAAGAAATAGAACAAGTACAAACTTCAAGCGGGTTAGTTGATTCAACACTCTCTCGTTCATTTTGTTCTTTTTCTTTTTCTTTTTCTTTTTCAATTTCTTTTTCTTGTTTCTCATTTTTATTTTCTTTTCTCTCGAACTCTTTTTCTTTTTGTTTTTGTTTTTCTTCTTTTTTTCTTCTCTCGAGTTTGTTCCATATTCGATCGTTTTCTCTTATGATCTTCTCTTGCCTTTCTTTTCTTTTTAGTTCTTTTTCTCTCTTCCTTTCATTACAATAAGAAGAGGATACAAAAGAATCAACATAAGTAAAATTTTGTTCAAAAGGAGGGTTAGCGTTCTCATAAATATCTCGATGAGTTCTTTGGGAACGTTTCTCCAATAGAGACTTAGAAGAGGAATAACTTGTTCGTTCTCGTTCGTCGCCTTGAAAGGATTCGAACTCGTATCTTTCTTCTCTCCTTCTCAAAAACCTTGAGGAATATGAACCTTGACAAGAGTCTCTTCGTGAATTGTTTCAGGATGTACATTGCTGTGAAGTTGACTCTGTTTTTCGACTTGAAGAAAGTCGATCTCGTTGGTCTCGTTCCTTGATCCGATCCAAGTGCTTTTCCAACTTGTTTATGGCTCTTCGCACTCCGTTCAACAAGTATTGGTAATCATTGGATGAGAACTCTTCTTGAGACATATTTATTGCTGAAAAAGAAACTATTATAACAAAGGGAAATAATCCGACAAAAATTAAAATACCTTACCACAAAATCTCACAAGTCACTCGTAAAGAAAAAAAATCGCTCACACTCGTGTTTTCACTCGAATATGATTTTTTTTTTAATGTAGCACTCGTGTCTTTTACCACTCAATATCGTCTCACAAATTCGTACTTTGTTTTGAAAGACTTATTTGTGGCTTGACGGTAGGCTCCAAAAACGGGTTTACAACGAATTGATGTCGGGTATAGTGTAGGCTAAACAAAAGAAAGAACCGAAAAATATTTCGGTATAGTGGCGTTGGGGTGAAGAAGGGTGATTTGAAGATCGGGAAAGAAGTAATGAAACAAAACTTGCAAACTTCACACTTCTCTCTTCTTTTTTTTTTTAAACTCGAGTTTTTTTTTGAACTTTTTTTTTTGTATCTTTTTTTATTTAAACCTTTTTTTATCTCTTGTTTTTTTTTTTGAATTTTAAAATACAATATATGCTAAATGAAAATAAAATACAGCTTTTTTTTGAATTTTTTTAACTTACGGACTAACTTCCGGCTATCGTTGTCGTCGTGCCCCTCGTTTTGTAGCTCTGATACCAGATGGTACGGTCCGTCTCAGGTTAGGAGGCGAATCGTAAATGTTGCCCGATCGTAAATTAGGTAGTTTCTCTTTTAACTAACAAAAGGGTTAATTTTATTGGAAATAAAATCTCTGAAAGGTAAAGATAGGTGAGAGGTTGAAATGGATACGTATTTGAAACAAGAAAGAACCTTTAATAAAAATTAAAGACCCGAATCTTATAAGTTTCAAATTGATGGAATGAGTTTTGAGATAAAACCGAGACCCACTATCTAGCGAGATAGGAACCAACGGTATAGGTAGATGAATGCCACACCCGAAAGGATGATAAGTTCAAAATAAGGAAAGAACGACGCCACTAGAAAACTAGATAAGTCAATTCAAACCTCGAGAATTAGGAGAGTGAATACTCACCAAAAGAAATGCTTCTTTCATTCAAATTCAAAGTTCTATGTCCCTTTTACAAATAAAAATAGCTAGTATTTATAGCCTAAAAATTAGGCAGCCGAATGTTCAAAACAATATTGGAGGTTCGGCTATGGCATGCACAGGCTCTCAATTAAAAGATTTTGATTGTCCACTACCCATGCTCCACTTGAAAGATTTTAAAAGTTCAACCCACCTCATATTGTTGCCGTCTCATGTACCAACAAAGTTTGTCTCCAATACTCCAATTAAAATAATAATAATAATTAATCTTCCATCCATGTCTTCAAGGCTTGCCGTCCAACTACAAAGGAATTTCAATTTAAATAAAATCCCAATCCTTCAAGCACTAACTCCCATCTTGCCGTCCATGCTAGTCATTTAAAAGGGAATAATTTGCTCCACAAGTGCTCCTTTTAATTACCCACATGGTTGATTAAAATATCCCAACTTAAAATGAGCTTGCCGTCCACTACTAGATGATGCTTCAATCAAATTAGAACTCTTTCCTTCATGTGTCCATGCCTCCATATTTTAATGCTCCATTTGGCTATCCATACTCCTCACATGTTTATATTTTAATTCTTTATGCTTTATGGATTCCTTATAATGCTAATGCCGTCCATGTCCACATGCAAATGGAATGCTCATCCAACTTAATCAACACATGTCTTATTTCATTTATTTATTGCTCCCACTAAGTATTTTATTCACCCAATAATCATGCTCTTTATCACACCATGCCTCCACATTGCCGTCCAATTTGTTCACACAAAAGACAAAGTTTTTATTTTATTTCCACTAGCCGTCCATCCACTTTGATTTTGTGCTTTCCATTCATTCTTCAATTGTTTAATTTCTCCACACGCTTTGCAATTCTGAAAAAAAAACTTCATAGCCGAATATCCCTATTACAAAACAAAAGTGCACAATTAAATTACTTAATTTGAAACACACTAACATTTAACTAAATGGACAAATTAAATTAATCTAAGGAAACCAAAATTAATTTAGGCACAATAAAATATTTTGACAAATTAATTTGCTAGAGAAAATCAATTAAACGAATTAAGATGTTTAATTCATTTAATTAAAATTTAGCAATTTAATTTTCAACAAATTCAAAGACTCGATTTATTTAAAACAATAAAAAAAATAAAATTTGGCGTCGAGCTTTGTCGACTTGAAAATTCGGTGGGTGCCCCGGGCGTGCCCGTATCACTCAATTTTTGTTCCTATCTTCTGGAAACGTGTGTCTGAGGCTGTTATGAAGTTTGTTAGCGCCTCTTCAAGGTTCGGCTTCTTTTCCTGTGGGTAGGGCTGTTGTTAGAAGTTTTGGGATGGTTGTTGCCTTTGACATCTTTGACCACCCTATGAGAAATTGGGGTGGTTCTTCCAACCAGGATTATAAGTGTTACTATAAGGGTTATTGTTAGATTGGAAATGATTACCCATATAGTTCATTTGTTCGCTCTCCATGCCCTGTCCGTAGGGTGGATACTCAGGATTCACCACTCCTTCATTTGCGTCGTACTGCATAACTGGATGTGCTTGCGAAGAACCATAGAAACTATCAAATTTTTTATGTAACAATTCCACATGATTTGATAGAGCAGTCACTGCGTCAATGTTGAAAACTCCGGCTACTTTAGCTGGCCTTGTCCTTGTAACTTGCCACTGGTAGTTATTCAGTGACATCTCCTCTATAAACTCGTAGGCTACTTCAGGAGTTTTGTTGTTCAGGGTTTCACCGGCAGCTGAATTGATTAGCTGCCTTGTTGAAGGGTTCACACCGTTGCAAAAAGTTTGGACTTGTAGCCACAATGGTAATTCATGGTGTAGGCACCTTCTCAACAAATCTTTGTATCTCTCCCATGCATCGTATAGTGTATCGGAATCTATCTGCACAAAAGAAGAGATATCATTCCTTAATTTGGCTGTTTTGGCCGGTGGAAAATATTTTAATAAAAATTTTTCGGTCATTTGATCCCATGTAGTGATTGATCCTCGTGGAAGAGAATGTAACCACTGTTTGGCTTTATTTCTCAGGGAAAAGGGAAATAACCGAAGACGGATGGCATCATCAGAAATGCCATTTATTTTGAAGGTGTTGCAAAATTCTAGGAAATTTGCTAAGTGTGTGTTAGGATCCTCATCCTGCAAACCATCAAACTGAACAAACTGTTGTATCATTTGTATAGTGTTAGGCTTCAGTTCAAAATTATTTGCAGCAATACTAGGCCTAAAAATACTAGATTCAGTTCCTGTTAAACTAGGTTTAGCATAATCATACATAGTACGTGGAACATGAAGCTCGGCCATCTCTGGAGGTGGCAGATTATTTTCAGCCATCTCTTCTATGGTATTTATTTCGGCTTCTTGCTCTTCGTCTATGTAGTTTAGGCTTCACCTTATTTCTCTGTGATTTCTACGAACGGTACCTTCAATATCACTGTCGTAAAGTAGAGGTCCTGTCGGATTCCTTCTAGTCATAAACTAGAGGTACCTGAAAGGGACAAAAGAAAGAAAGAAAGAAAGAAAATTTAGAAAAACAAAAATAAAATTTAATTGCAAAAAATAAAAATAAAAATGGCTAAAGTAATAAAAGTTAAGCTTTCTTAATATTTTAGTTCCCCGGCAACGGCGCCAAAAACTTGATCCTCGAAATCAGAGCTTTAAAATTTATAATAAAAATAATCGAACATGGAAACTAACTCTGACAACGATTGTAAGGAAAACGCACCTATCGAACAGTAGTATAGTTTAGGCAAGACCAGAATATCGAATCCCAAAGGAACCAAAAGTACTAATACTAACACTCTTTCTATTTTTAGCCTAAGAATTAAGTGAATGTTTATCTGATCTAAATTTAACTATCAACTAAACTAAAGACGTAAAGACAAAAAGAATGAATTGAGGAAAAATAACTTGGAAGAAAAACCAATTGATTAAGACGATACCCTTAGGAAGAATCCACCTAGACTTCACTTGTTATCTCACACTGAACCAGACGATTTATTCATTTGACTTGATCCGTAAGATTCCCTAAGTTATATTAAACCCTCTCTCGAAGCGAATTACGTCTAACCCTAGGTTGATTAATTGAAATCTCTTTCTAATTAAAACCCCTAGAATCACATTAACTTGATCTATGGACTCCCATATTAGGTTTCACCCTAATCAAGCAAAATCTCGTCACCCCATCTCTAGGCGCACGATCAACTCCGCTTAATTATGCTAGATCTACTCTTAAGCAGGGACTTTTGCTCCACCACCTAAGCACATCATACTTGAATTAATATCCCGGAAATATCAACACAAGAATTAAGAACACATAATTAAGAACAAGTCAAATATTTATCATATAGTTCAGAAAACAATAACAAGATCTGCCATAGGTTTCATCCCCTTCAGGTATCTGAAGGGTTTAGTTCATATCTAATAAAGAAAACATCTCAGAAGAAAAGATAAAACAAAACATAAGAAATCCGTAAAACTCCCTGAAGGAATTGAAGGAGAGATCCGCCTTCTTGAGTAGAATTTCGGCTTCTTGAGATGGATCAACTGGCTATCTTCGAGTGATTCTCCACAAATCTGGTCTTTCTGGCTCGACTCCTTGGCCTAGCTAACTGCCCTCTTTCAGGTAAACTTAGGGGGTTTATATAGGCGTTCGAAATATGTTTCTTCGCCCCAAAGTACCTAAATTCGAATGAAATTGCTCTTTGCCATGACAGGGACAAGGCCACGGCACACGCCCGTGTGGATTGTGGCCAGGCCGTGTTCGAACTTCTTTAATGAGGCACGACTGTGTAAGTCGAGATCAGGCCGTGTTCTAGTAGATTGGCATGGCACAGCCGTGTGGGCTTAAGTCCAGGCCGTGTTGATTTCCTCTTTGGCCCAATTTGGTCCATTTCTCGTTCTTTTCATCCTCGGGTGCTTCCCTGGGTATAAAACATGAAAAGAAAGGATTAAGAGCACATTTTTACATAAATCAGGGCTTAATTCATCCAAAAGCATACTCAATGTGGGCTTAAAATATGTTACTTTTACGGTTTATCAGTTTTGCAAAACGTTAAATACAGAAACAAAAACAAAAATAGTAATCTTAAGAAGCTTAGTAAGTACATAGATGAAGATTCAAATCAATTTACCTTATTCCATAAATGAATACTAAAAGAGCATTAAATTTCTAAGCCTGACAATCATTTCAAAATCACATAATGTCAATACCAAAACATTCAATTAAGCGATTCATAAACCACGGTAATTCAAATCTAAACAAATCATTCTTTGATATTTAAATTCAAAACTTTTCACTAATATCGCATTTACAAATCGTGAATTTCATATATATGACTATAAACTTTCCATTCATTTTAATATTGTTACAAACAACTTTTAAACACATAATCATTACATATTCAATTTCATCACTTAACATCTCCATATTCATCTAAACATATCACCTCCAAATTAATCATGAATTCAATATCAACTTTCCTTAAACAAAATAGAAAATCAAGAGGATAAATTTCTAACTCCTGATAACCGAATGCAAAATCAAACCACATTAGTATATATCATATATAACATAAATGATACTTTTCAAAAGAACTAACCAAATTTTATAAATCACCATATCTTAATGTACTTATCAACATTTATACATAAGCATTTCATAGTGCTATTTATCACATAGTAGCAATTTAAACATTCCATAGAATTGAGCAAGTAAATAAGTTTTAAGTCAATTATTACATAGCCCGAGGAACTATTCTAACTTGATTCGGATACTCAAGTAACTACACCATACCATAGGCATTAAATATACGTAATAGAGGCACCAAAGTGCAATCAGAAGCACACATGTGCAATCAAAGGCACCGAAGTTCAACCCCATACAAGCATGTGTTCTAACCTTATTGGCATGTCAATTGTATCCTATTTGTTTACTACATTCAAATAGGCATTTTAAACTGAATTCATCACATTACAAAATTAGAGGCACTTCCTCAATATCTGTACACATACCGTATATTTTATTTCATTCATTTTGAGATAATATCGTTCATATTTCACAACTATTTCTCAAATTCCTAATAGTACACTTTTATTTTATACTTGATTATAAGCAATTCATAACTAAATTTCATTACTAAATATTCTGTAACATCCCAAAATTTGGAAGTTTGATTTTTGCAATATTGCTTGTAGTGAGCTCGATTTAATGTTAATAGTGTATGTTAGGGGTTCTGTGAAGACTTGGGTTTATTTGGGCCTTAATAAAAATTTTTGTGTTTAAGTCTATTACGGAGAGATGGAAAGTAGCTTCAAGGAGTATGGAAATAATTAAGTAAATTACTTGCAAAAATGAGCAATTGGTAAAGAGGATATGGCGCCACATGAAAAGCTTTGAGGGAGGAGGTTCGAATCCTATTGTGTGAAAATTTTGACTAATATTTTTGCATTCTCTCCCTATGTGTCGGCCAAGCAAGTAAATAAAGCAAGGTGGACTTTTTATTTTAGGCAACGTGGCTAAGGAAATAAGGAAAAGATGAAGGTAAGGTAAGGAATCAAATGAAAGGGGAAAGTAAAGGGGACATGTTGGCACAAAAAGGGGAGAATGTTATGGAAAGTATGATTGGCAAATTTATGACCATTATGGTCAAGAATGTGTACGGTTTTGTGTGTTAGGGGGGATAGCCGAATTTTTGTTTGGTCTTTTGGTAGAATTTTAGTGTGGTTAGGCCAAAATCACTTTTGCACAATTTTGTGTTTTTCTCCAAACTCTTTCTTTTGCTTTGTGCCGAAATTACAAGCCCTTGTAAGCATATTTTCTTCTTTCTCTTTGCTTTGGCCGAATCTCCTAGCACATTTGTGCATTTTTGTCTCTATTTGTTTGGTCAAAAACATTCATCTCTCCTTTGATAGCCGAACCACCTAGCATCCATCCGATTTTTCATACTTTTCTTTTAACTATTCCTTCAATCTTCCTCTTCTCTAAAATTGACATCACCTCTTTTTGTTTGATAATCCTCCATAACCGAACCTTCACCTCTTTTCTACCTTTTCTTCTCATTCGAACTAATACTCATTCTTTGACCTATTGGTAAGTGTTCTTCCAACATTATATTTTCCTTCCTCTTACTGTCGAATATATATATTTTGTTTGGGATGGTAATATCAACCGGAACCATCATATTATTCTACCCTCTCATATGAGATCATTCTCTTCTTTATAGTGGTATAGTGGGAGGCCGAAAATCACAACATTGCTTAATCGACTTTAGCCATAAGACGATCGTGGGAAACGGGAATTTCATTGTTCAAGGTAAGGAAGTTCTCTTATAGTCCATTCAATAATTCCTTCGGTTATTGTATTAATCGGATTAAAGGTTGGCAAATCAACTACAAGTTCTTGGGACTTTATCGCTCGATCTATCGTCTTAGGATCATACGGATTTTGTGGTAAGCCGACCATATTCCTTAAATCAATCGTTCATATCAACGTGATATTAGTTTTGACTAATATTTGATTTCAATGGAGACAAGCAATATCGAATCGAAAGGGATAGTGATTGGAGATCGTAAAAGGAGTGGATTTGTGATCTCTACTCCTAAATTCAATTGAAGGGCGGTATTGGCGGTTCGAGATTTCCACCGGGTTGTGGACCGTCATCCGGAGAAAATCATCAAATAGTGGTTGTTCGCGATTCCGAGGGTAAACACTTTATGTAATATCCTAGATTTAGGGGTTATGCATTCGTGCATAATTCACGTGTTAGTATAGTCTTGTGAGGGTTTGATTTTATTTAGGAAGCTAGAATAAATTTTTAGTATGGTTTATTTAATGAAGTGGATTAAGTGAGCTTGACACTTAAGTTAATTTAAGTGTTAAATTAAAGCACATGAGGAGTAAGTGGCAAGTTGGTTAAGGAGCTTGAAAGGTGGCTTGAGGTTAGAGGTTCGAGTAACATGATTAGCATTTTGAAGACTTTATTTTTGTGTTCTAGCATTGATGGTCGGTCAAACCTTATTCATGATAGGTTGGACTATTTATTTTGGTAAGTTGAATATATGTTTAAGGAAAGCTTGATATTGGGGATAAGATTCTTAAGGTTAAGGAAGGTTGGGGAGACATAAGGCTAGACTTTAGGATGATGTTTTGGAAAGTATTCCTAGGCCTTTAGTGATTGTATGTGGACGGCATGTGTGGCAAGGGGGGATGGCCGAATGTGATAGGTAGCTTGGGGGGAATAGTTGGCCAATTTTTGTCATTTGAACATCTTTTTGCAATTGTTTTTCCTCTCCAAAAATTTCCCTCCTTGGCCGAATGTGTCTTGTGCATTTTGGTGCATTTTTGCTTTTGATTTTAACCTCATTTTGTTGAACCAAATCATACCATTTTTCTTTCTTTAATTTGCTCTTTTGAAACCGAAACTACAATCTAACTTTGTGCATTTTTGTGCACTTTCTTTTTGGCAAAGAAGTGTTTGGCCGAATCTCTCCCACATCTCACTCTTTTTCTTTCTTTCAATATTGTTCAAATCACATTTCCCTTTACACTCTCTTGGCCGAATCATTCTTCATCTCAAATCCCATTTCTTTTTCATTTACTCAAAGTTAAAACATCCATTTACATACTATTTCTTCTTCTCTTTTTACTTCACCATAGCCGAACCTTCTTCCTCTCTTTTAGTCTTTGTTTTGGCCGAATATTCAAGGGTAGATTATCTTTGATTTTTCTTCAATCGATTTTGGAAAAGAGTAAGTATTCTTGGTCGTTTTTCCTTCTATTCTTTTCTCCTCTCTATGTTATTTTCTTGTGGATAAAGGCCGAACCTATGGGCATTTGTTGCAAGGTTCTAACCATTTTTAGGATTCGATTATTCAATTAGGCTCATTGGGATTTCGGAAGCAATCGATTTAAGCGCTATCTCTAGCAATCAAGGGTTGGTAAGTCAAGGAGTAAGAATTCTTGTCAATTCATCATTCTTTTGAAAAGACTAAAGTTTTTGGGATTAAAGTGTTGTGGTTTGGCCAAATAGCCTTTGTTTATAATCTTAGTATTGGCTGATTGTAGGACAAGGTGATCTAGTGCGATAGATCAGATCTTTGGAAGATAGTTCTTGCGTTGGTGAAAGGTGTGTATCTTACACACTTTATAACTTGGTTCATATTTGTATATATGTGTGTTAAATAACTTTTCATGTTGTTAAAGCCGAAATGATGAGATTTTGGTATGATACCATGATGGTGTGAATGAGGATTCGGGTAAGTCTGTTTCGATATGTTGTTAATACATGAGGATTTAAATCATGATCTAAAATTTATGAGATTTTGTTATATGATTCATATCAAAGTATATTGACATGATTTGTTTATATATTGCATTGGTATGGGCAACATGAGAGGAGGGGGAAGATTGTGACTTCGGTCACCAGTGATTTGGTATCACATTTGTGTCTTCGGACACCAGAGATTTGGTATCTCCAGTGATTTGGTATCACATTTGTGTCTTCGGACACCAGAGGTTTGGCACCTCATAGCGTCTTGTCCCTGTGGTTAACACCACCGTGGGTTGGCCCCACTTTTGAGATATGGGATCGACGCCAGTGATTTGGTATCACACGTGGGTTGGCCCCACAACTTGATGATTTATGACTTCGGTCACCAGTGGTTTGGCACCACCAGTGATTTGGTATCACATTCGTTGTCTTCGAACACCAGAGGTTTGGCACCTCATAGCGACTCGTCCCTGTGGTTAATACCACCGTGGGTTGGCCCCACTTTTGAGATATGGGATCGTCGCTAGTGATTTGGTATCACACGTGGGTTGGCCCCACAGATGGATTATTCATGACTTTCGGTCACCAGTGATTTGGTATCACATTTGTGTCTTTGGACACCAGTGGTTTGGCACCACCAGTGGTTTGGTACCACACGGGGTAGAAAAGGAGTTATGGATGGTTAGGATGGGTGCATTATACATATATGTTGCTTTGTTATAATTTGTGTAAGTATGTGGTAATTACCCGAGAGAGGGAATATGCACTGAGTCTTGGTGACTCACCTTCTCCCTTATCATTTCAGGTGATTCGTGAGATTGCGGATGAGGAGCCGGATGAACTCGAGGAGGCCATGCAATAAATTTCGGTTCTACGTGAACTTTGGTTTGAGAACTTTACTTTATTTAAATTTGGTTTTATATTTTTATGGGTTTGTAATAAGGCCTCTTAAATTATGATTTTGGATTATATTTATGCTTTGGAATTGTTTTAAAATATGGCTTATAAATTTCTTGATTATTATAATATTTGAGCCCAAAGTTTTCTACACTACACAATGCGATGGTTTTTAAAACGTTACCATCGGGTAACATAAATCATTTGATAATTTTAACAACTTAAGTGTTTTCGATAATTTAAATGATTTTCAAATGTTAAGTTTCTACATTCAAATGCAACTGGTTTTCAAAGTAATAATTCGAGTTTTCTTAAAATGATATAAATGTTTTCTAACCTATGATTTATTCACTTATTTTAAAGTTTTACGTAATTTCAAAGTAAATTATTAGTTTTAACTTATTATACACCTAATTTCTACAAATATAGAATTTCAAAGGGTTTTTCACAAAATTTTAATCATTAATTCGATTCTTTTCAAAACATTTTCCTCAGTGACGCACCAGATTCGGTCGTGGCGTATTGACCGGGTTTGGGGTGTTACACTTTAGATCGTTATTTTAGAGTTTGATTATTAAAATCACTCATTTTGATTAATCGAGTGATTACAATATTTTAGGTGTCGAAGATCAAGAAAGCCTTATACTTACCATAATCAGGTGTGTAATCTCACACCGTTTTCCGTGGGTTAAAGTTTGATATCATATTGGAAATAAGTCACTATGTTTTAAGTCGTAAAATTTCGCAAATCAGGAAAACTTGCCTAAATTTCACTATTTTGATTAAGTGGGCAAAAATCGGTATTAACCCCGTGAAAATTACGAGATTACCCCTAAAAGGGTAAAATTACAAAAATGCCCCTAATGGGACGATTTGATATATGCTTAAATGGGCCGATTTGATATATGCCTTAACGGGCCGATTTGATATATAAAGCCTTAAAGGGCCAATTTGATAAGTGTTGTATTGGGCCGATTTTTTTTTTGTTTTGTAATCTCCGAATTAATTATTTGTAAATTTCATGATTTCTATGTATGATGCATTGATATGATTTTGCATGGGATGGGAATTATGATGAAGAGAAGTTTTGGTGGCACTGCCACAAAAATGTTTGTTATATGATTCACTATGATTCTGGCCAAATCATAATATTTTATAAATGGCAATAAGCCTGCGATTGGTGTGTTTGGCGAGATGGGTTGACTTGATCCCACAGGTGTGATGGGATGGTACGGGTGGTGTGTAGCGGATGGAATTTATAGGATGGGTTGGGTTGCATATGTTGCTTATTTTTATGTAAATGTAAATGATATGTTTTGTAAATGGGCTTTGGCCCAAGATTATGCTTTATGGGCTCAAGCCCAAGTTTTTGCTAAATGGGTTCAGGCCCAGTGATCGATGGTAAGGAGATTATACACTGAGTTCTAGTAACTCACCCCATTTCCCTTATTCCTTTCAGGTAATACTCAGTGACGTATGCTCGGGCCATGGATGACTTGGTGGAGGCCATACTTCAGAAATGGTTTATTTGGACTTAAGACTTCTTTCTTGTTTATTTATTTACTTTTCTATTTTGGGATTTAATGTTGTAATAAGGCCTCTGATTTATTTTATTTTGCTTATGGTTTGACGTAACTATAATTTATTCATATAATTATAAAAAGGATTATTTTCTAAAAATTTAAATGATGATTTTTCTAAAATGGGTTCACTTATGGATTTTTTTAAAATAAACTTCTACAAATATTTTAACTCGGGATTTTTCTCCAAATTTTTCTTCAATGTTTCAAGAGTCGTGGATTTATAAAATCATAAATCCAAACTTAATTTTTTATCAAATAAATTTTCGAGTATACTAAATATTTCGGATTGAAAATTGTTTTACTTGTTTTAACAACTCAATATCTATTTACATACTCATGAATAGATCTTAAAAATATCTTTCTCATGTGACATATCAGATCCGGTCAAAACTCATGGGCCGGGTTTGGGGTGTTACATTTTATGGTATCAGAGTTCGGTTCAAAACTCGGCTGTGGTTAGGGTTCAAAACGTTTTCCAAAGCTAATCAAAATTTTTTTAAACTAAAAATACATGTTTTAAAAGAAGTATGGCACCACAGGTATCCGACACCAAGCCAAGTAAGTATATGTTATCATTGTATAATTAAGATTGATGTGATATGATTGTAGGAATACTCTAGACTTTTTAGTTTAAGTATTGAAACCATAGAGATTGAGACAATAGGATGCGTTTGCGAAAACAACTGTACTTCTTATACCTCATAAGATATGGATTAATAAATATTGAATAAAATACTGATCCATAAGATTTATAATCAGATTAAAACGACTTAGTCAATATGAGCACTAGAGGACGTGGACGCGGTAGACGTGGCCGTGGAAGAGGCTGGGGCGCTAGAATGGTGTATGAGGCGTCGAGGCATATGCTTGAAATGGACGCACCTGCGTCACCTGTGACTAAAGCTGGGTCACAAGATCGTATGAGGGAGGACGATGCAGTATCCCAAGCAATGTTACGAGTTTTGGAAAGGGTTGCTGGGGCAAGAACTGGGTTAGCAGCACGTGGGTCAATTTCGGAGCGACTCATATCGAATGGTGCTGAGGTTTTTAGGGGTATCTCGGGTGTGGCCCCAAATGCAGCGGAGTATTGGCTTGAGGCTGTGGAGCGGATCATGGACGATCTAGATTATACAACCGAGCAAAAACTGAAAGGAGCTATGTCATTGCTGAGAGACGAAGCGTATCAATGGTGGCTCACTGTTCCGGAAGGCACTCAGGCCGATCGTATTACCTGGGATTTCTTTAAGACGGCATTTTAGGGAAAGTATATAGGGGCTAGTTATGTGGATGCCCGAAGGAAAGAATTCCTAAATCTGGTCCAAGGATGTAAGACTGTTACAACATACGAGGCGGAATTTTTGCGTCTGAGTCAGTATGCCCGAGGAGTAGTACCGACTGACTACGAACGCTGTGTGCGTTTTGAGGATGGGTTGCATGATGAGCTGCGGGTTTTGATAGCTCCACAAAAAGAAAGGAATTTTGCTCTATTGGTAGAGAAAGCCAAGATAGCAGAAGAGGTTAAACACTCGGAGAGGCAGCACCGAGACAGAGATAGGGGCAGGAATAAGAGAGACTCGGGGTATTCGGGTCCTATTAGAGGATTTCAGAAGAGGCCCAGGAATGAGGAGCCAGCTCAAGCTAGAGTATCAGCTGCTACCAATCAGTTGCAGCCGTGTGCGGATTGCAGGAAACAACACCCAGGTGAATGTTGGAAGAGAACTGGTGGTTGTTTCAAATGTGGTTCCAAGGACCATAGGCTTAGAGATTGCCCTAGACAGACTGCTCAAACTCAAGAGGCTCGTAACTTGATGCACAGCCAGCTAGAGGCGCTCAGCAGCCACCGAGAGACCGTGGGCCAGGTCGAGGTGGTAATGGCGGAGGACGAGGTCAGGGTGCACCGGGTAGAGCTATTGGGTTTAGGGGTAACGCGGAGGTAATGCAGCCAGGGTTGGTTTATGCGGTCAGACGCCAAGAGGATGGCGGTGCCCCTGATGTGATAATCGGTACGTTCTTCATATCTAATGTACCTGTTACTGCTTTGATAGATATCGGATCCACCAATTTGTATGTTGCTAGTACTGTATCTGGAAATCTGAACATTAGATTTGAGGTTACTGCTAGAGAGATGACGTTAATTAGTCCTTTAGGATAGTCAGTGATAGTATATAGATTGTTTAGAGATGTACCCTTAGAAGTTCAGGGAGAAACATTTTTAGCGGATTTGATGGAACTGCCATTCGGCGAGTTTGACCTTATTTTGGGCATGGACTGGTTGGTGAAACACCGTGCGAACTTGGATTGTGCGGCAAAGCGGATGGCACTGAGAAATTCAGAAGATAAGGAAGTGGTGATGATAGGTGAAAGGAGGAACTATCTATCAAATGTTGTATCTGCCTTAAAGGCAGAAAAGTTTGTGCGAAAAGGGTGTGGAGCATTCCTAACCATCATTAGTGCGTTGGATGCTAAGGAATTGTCGGTGGAAGGTGTTAGAACGGTGAAAGAGTTTTCAGACATCTTTCCCGAGGAACTTCCTAGATTGCCTCCAGATCGGGAGGTAGAGTTTGGCATTGAGTTATTGCCAGGAACGGCTCCGGTGTCCATTGCTCCTTATAGAATGGCACCGAAAAAGTTGGAGGAGCTTAAAGCTCAAATTCAGGAGTTGTTGGATCGGGGATTCATTCGACCGAGTGTGTCACAGTGGGGAGCACCGGTCTTGTTCGTCAAAAAGAAGAATGGGTCGATGCGTATGTGCATTGATTATAGGTAGTTGAATAAGTTGACGATCAAGAATAGGTATCCGTTGCCGAGAATCGACGATCTGTTTGATCAATTGCGAGGAGCTTCGGTTCTCGAAGATAGATTTGAGATCGGGTTATCACCAGCTTAAGATCAAGGAGGCGAACATTCATAAGACTGCGTTTCGAACTCGCTATGGGCATTATGAGTTCTTGGTGATGCCGTTTGGGTTGACCAATGCGCCAGCTGCATTTATGGACATGATGAACCGGGTCTTCCAACACTATTTCGATCGGTTTGTGGTGGTGTTCATAGATGACATCTTGGTGTACTCAAGGAATGAAGAAGAGCACGATTCGCATCTGCGGGTAGTATTACAGATATTGCGGGAAAAACAACTCTATGCCAAATTCAGTAAGTGTGAATTTTGGCTAAAGGAAGTGACCTTCTTGGGGCATGTTGTGTCGGCCGAAAGAATTAGAGTTGATCACCGGGAAGTTGAGGCTGTGTTGGATTGGAGACCACAAAAGTCAGTGGCTGAAATTCAGAGTTTCTTAGGGTTGGCTGGTTATTACCGGCGTTTCGTTGAGGGGTTTTCATTGATTGCTGCACCCCTAACTAAACTGTTGCACAAAGGAGTACCTTTTGTGTGGTCAGATCAGCAGAAGGGAGCTTTGAGAAATTGAAGAAGATTCTGACAGAGGCACTGGTATTGATTCAACCTGAGGCTGGGAAAGAGTTTATTGTTTATTGTGATGCGTCACACACGGGCTTGGGATGTGTGTTGATGCAAGGAGGAAAAGTGGTGGCTTATGCATCTCGTCAATTGAGGCCTCATGAAGTAAATTATCCCACTCATGACTTGGAGTTGGCTGCAGTGTATTTGCTTTGAAGATTTGGATACACTATCTGTAAGGTGAGAAGTCGATCATCTATATGGATCACAAGAGTTTAAAGTACCTCCTTACCCAGAAGGAGTTGAACTTAAGACAGCGGAGGTGGATAGAAATGTTGAAGGATTATGACTTCTCAATCGAGTATCATCCCGAAAAGGCTAACGTGGTGGCAGACGCGTTGAATCATAAGGTGATAACGGATTTGAAAGCAATGTTCGCTCATCTTATCTTGTATGAAGATGGTAGTCTGCTAGCTGAACTTCAGGTGAAGCCTACGTGGGTAGGTCAGATTAAGGAAAAGCAGTTATCAGATGAAAAGTTGGGTTCCTTACTTCAGCAAGTGGAAGGTGGTGTGATAGGGGATTTTGGATTGAATAATGATGGAGTATTGTGTTTTCGCGGAAGAATATGTATGCCCAAAGATTCGGAATTGAGGCAAATGATTCTGCGTGAGGTGCATAGTAGCCCATATGCTATGCACCCCAGGGGAAATAAAATGTATCGAGACCTTCGTGAGCAGTGTTGGTGGCCAGGGTTGAAATGAGAGGTTACTGATTTCGTGAGTAAGTGTTTGACATGTCAGCAAGTGAAGGCGGAACATCAATTACCGTCGGGATTGCTACAACCGGTGAAGATTTCATTATGGAAATGGGAACGGATAACGATGGACTTTTTAGTGGGTTACCCTTATCGCCTACTAAAAAAGCTTCCGTTTGGATAATAGTGGATCGGTTGACGAAGACTGCCCATTTCCTACCTGTTCGTACGGATTACTCATTGCAGAAGTTGGCCAAGTTGTACGTAGCAGAGATCGTGAGGTTACATGGGGTACCAGTGTCTATTATTTCGGACAGGGACCCTAGGTTTACATCACGGTTTTGGAAAGCCTTACATGAAGCTTTGGGAACCAAGTTGAATTTCAGTACGGCATTTCATCCTCAGACGGATGGTCAGTCGGAGAGAGTAATCCAGATTCTGAAAGACATGTTAAGGGGCTGTGTGATTGACTTCAGGGGTAGTTGGGAGGATTTCCTACCGTTGGCAGAGTTTGCTTATAATAATAGCTATCAATCTGGCATCCAGATGGCACCCTACGAGGTGTTGTATGGTCGTAGGTGTCATACTCCTACTTGTTGGACCGATTTGGGGGAGCGACAATTATTGGGTCCTGAACTGATATCAGAGACGGAGGAAAAAGTAAAGGTAATTTGACAAAAACTGTATGCGGATCTGAAGCGTAAGGATATTGAGTTTGCGGTGGGAGATCAAGTCTTTCTAAAGGTCTCACCTTGGAAGAAGATCTTCAGATTCGGAAGGAAGGGCAAGTTGAGCCCTAGGTTCATCGGACTGTACCGTGTCTTGAAACGTGTTAGGCCAGTGGCTTATCAGCTTGAATTACCTCCGGAGTTGAGTCAGATACATAGTGTATTTCATATCTAAATGTTAAGACGTTACCGATCGGATCCGTCTCATATAGTACCGGTAGAGGAAGTTGAGCTAAGACCTGACTTGTCGTTCGAAGAGGAGCCAATGCAAATTGTAGATCGGGATGTTAAGGTGCTTAGATGGAAGTCAGTGCCATTAGTTAAGGTATTATGGCGCAATCATGGATCGGAGGAAGCTAGATGGCAGCCTGAGGATGTGATTCGACAGCAATATCCTCATCTCTTCTAACCAGGTAAATTTCGAGGATGAAATTTTTTTAGAGGCGTAGAATTGTAACATCTTAAAATTTGGAAGTTTGATTTTTGCAATATTGCTTGTAGTGAGCTTGATTTAATATTAATAGTGTATGTTAGAGGTTCTGTGAATGCTTGGGTTTATTTGGGCCTTAATAAAAAATTTTGTGTTTAAGTCTATTAAGGAGAGATGGAAAGTAGCTTCAAGGAATATGGAAATAATTAAGTAAATTACTTGCACAAATGAGCAATTGGTAAAGAGGATATGGCGCCGCATGAAAAGCTTTGAGGGAGGAGGTTTGAATCCTATTGTGTGAAAATTTTGACTAATATTTTTGCATTCTCTCCCTATGTGTCGGCCAAGCAAGTAAATAAGGCAAGGTGGACTTTTTATTTTAGGCAACGTGGCTAAGGAAATAAGGAAAAGATGAAGGTAAGGTAAGGAATCAAATGAAAGGGGAAAGTAAAGGGGACATGTTGGCACAAAAAGGGGAGAATGTTATGGAAAGTATGATTGTCAAATTTTTGACCATTATGGTCAAGAATGTGGACGGTTTTGTGTGTTAGGGGGGATAGTCGAATTTTTGTTTGGTCTTTTGGTAGAATTTTGGTGTGGTTAGGCCAAAATCACTTTTGCACAATTTTGTGTTTTTCTCCAAATTCTTTCTTTTGCTTTGTGCCGAAATTACAAGCCTTTGTGAGCATATTTTCTTCTTTCTCTTTGCTTTGGCCGAATCTCCTAGCACATTTGTGCATTTTTGTCTCTTATTTGTTTGGTCAAAAACATTCATCTGTTGTTCATCTTCCTTTGATAGCCGAACCACCTAGCATCCATCCGATCTTTCATACTTTTCTTTTAACTATTCCTTCAATCTTCCTCTTCTCTAAAATTGACATCACCTCTTTTTGTTTGATAATCCTCCATAACCGAACCTTCACCTCTTTTCTACCTTTTCTTCTCATTCGAACTAATACTCATTCTTTGACCTATTGGTAAGTGTTCTTCCAACATTATATTTTCCTTCCTCTTACTGTCGAATATATATATTTTGTTTGGGATGGTAATATCAACCGGAACCATCATATTATTCTACCCTCTCATATGAGATCATTCTCTTCTTTATAGTGGTATAGTGGGAGGCCGAAAATCACAACATCGCTTAATCGACTTTAGCCATAAGACGATCGTGGGAAACGGGAATTTCATTGTTCAAGGTAAGGAAGTTCTCTTATAGTCCATTCAATAATTCCTTTGGTTATTGTATTAATCGGATTAAAGGTTGGCAAATCAACTACATGTTTTAGGGACTTTATCGTTCGATCTATCGTCTTAGGATCATGCGGATTTTGTGGTAAGCCGACCATATTCCTTAAATCAATCGTTCATATCAACGTGATATAAGTTTTGACTAATATTTGAATTCAATGGAGACAAGCAATATCGAATCGAAAGGGATAGTGATTGGAGATCGTAAAAGGAGTGGATTTGCGATCTCTACTCCTAAATTCAAATGAAGGGCGGTATCGGCGATTCGAGATTTTCCACCGAGTTGTAGATCTTCATCCGGAGAAAATTGTCAAATAGTGGTTGTTTGCGATTCCGAGGGTAAACACTTTATATCGTTATTAAAATCAGGCATGCTGATTAATCGAGTGATTACAATATTTTAGGTGTCGAAGATCAAGAAAGCCTTATACTTACCGTAATCAGGTGTGTAATCTCACACTGTTTTCCGTGGGTTAAAGTTTGATATCATATTGGAAATAAGTCACTATGTTTTAAGTCGTAAAATTTCGCAAATCGGGAAAACTTGCCTAAATTTCACTATTTTGATTAAGTGGGCAAAAATCGGTATTAACACTGTGAAAATTACAAGATTACCCCTAAAAGAGTAAAATTACAAAAATGCCCTTAATGGGACGATTTGATATATGCTTAAATGGGCCGATTTGATATATGCCTTAACGGGCCGATTTGATATATAAAGCCTTAAAGGGCCGATTTGATAAGTGTTGTATTGGGTCGATTTTTGTTTTGTTTTGTAATCTCCGAATTAGTTATTTGTAAATTTCATGATTTCTATGTATGATGCATTGATATGATTTTGCATGGGATGGGAATTATGATGAAGAGAAGTTTTGGTGGCACTGCCACAAAAATGTTTGTTATATGATTCACTATGATTCTGGCCAAATCATAATATTTTATAAATGGCAATAAGCCTGCGATTGGTGTGTTTGGCGGGGTGGGTTGACTTGATCCCCACAGGTGTGATGGGATGGTACGGGTGGTGTGTAGCGGATGGAATTTATAGGATGGGTTGGGTTGCATATGTTGCTTATTTTTATGTAAATGTAAATGATCTGTTTTGTAAATGGGCTTTGGCCCAAGATTATGCTTTATGGGCTCAAGCCCAAGTTTTTGCTAAATGGGTTCAGGCCCAGTGATCGATGGTAAGGAGATTATACACTGAGTTCTAGTAACTCACCCCATTTCCCTTATTCCTTTCAGGTAATACTCAGTGACGTAGGCTCGGGCCATGGATGACTTGGTGGAGGCCATACTTCAGAAATGGTTTATTTGGACTTAAGACTTCTTTCTTGTTTATTTATTTACTTTTCTATTTTGGGATTTAATGTTGTAATAAGGCCTCTGAATTATTTTATTTTGCTTATGGTTTGACGTAACTATAATTTATTCATATAATTTTAAAAAGGATTATTTTCTAAAAATTTAAATGATGATTTTTCTAAAATGGGTTCACTTATGGATTTTTTTAAAATAAACTTCTACAAATATTTTAACTCGGGATTTTTCTCCAAATTTTTCTTCAATGTTTCAAGAGTCGTGGATTTATAAAATCATTAATCCAAACTTAATTTTTTATCAAATAAATTTTCGAGATTACTAAATATTTCGGATTGAAAATTGTTTTACTTGTTTTAACAACTCAATATCTATTTACATACTCATGAATAGATCTTAAAAATATCTTTCTCATGTGACATGTCAGATCCGGTCAAAACTCATGGGCCGGGTTTGGGGTGTTACATATTCTTTTTTTCGTTAGTACTTAATTGAAACATATAATAATATATGTATAACTAATGAAATTTCACATTTGTACCATTAACTAGTGAACAATAATATAATTATAAAGAAATACACATATAAATATCATTACACTATGAACTTACCTAAATTATGCTTTCAGTTGACTCGTAGGGACTGATCCGTAATTTTTCTTTTTTCTTGTTTATCTTCCGTACGAATCAAATCTTCATCTATAATAATTAAATTAAATCTTATCAAATTCAAATTCACATTCCAACTCATTTTTATGCATATGACCCTGAAGTTTTCATTATTATTTCCTCTAAACTTTTACATTTCTTACAAATTAGTCCCTAAACCCAAAATTCTAAATTTATCAAAATTTCACAACTTCCCATACTTTTTGAATTGCTTACTAAACTAGTACAATACATAATTATTCACAATTCTCAAAAATTCCATGTAAATTTTAATATTTTACCAAATTAATCATTTAACTAAAAATTAACAAAAATCACTTTACAGAATAATATGAATCAACAACTAAGACTACAAATTAACCATTAAACATCAAGAACAACTAAGATTCATTAATGGTAAAATCCAAAATCTTTAACAGTTTCAAAAACGAAGGTACGGGTTAGCTGAACATATTTGTAACGATATCAAAAACATAAAAATTACAAGAAATGGGTGAACAAATCACTTACATGCAAGAAGATTGATATAACCGAAGCTTCAAAGTCTTCCATCGAGGTTTCCAACTTGGTTTTCCGATGGAAAATCCCACTAAAGAAGACGATCACCTTTTACTTTTATTTTTATTTAAGTTTAATTTATTAAATTACAAATATACCCATTAACTGAACATACATTTTCATTAAATTCCATCCTTAATCCGTCCATATAAAATTATTATGGTCTAAATACCAGATAGGTCCTCTCTCTTTTACTAATAAAACCATTTAATCATTAATAGCAATTAAATTTTACGTTTTTTACAAATTAGTCTTTTTCTTTAATTAACTACTTAAATAATAAAATTTTCAAACCAAACTAAATGGTAAATCCGTAAATATTTAATAAAAATATCTCGATTTTCAAAAATGAGATCCCGATACCTCATTTTCTGAAATCAGTTGACTTTCGGGACAACCACTTATATTAACCATTTATTTCAATTAGCTAAAACTCTTCAAATCAAAATTCAATATAAAATTATAATTAACTCATATAATTTAAATTCTAATTATTATGGATTTACTCGTCGAATTTGTGGTCCTGAAATCACTGTTTCCAACACCACTAAAAAACGAGTTGTTATAGTTCAAACGGCTGGCCCTATGCCCAACCTACCCATTTTCACTAATCAAAAGGCGCCTACCCAGGCCGGTCGTTCGCACGACTTGCCACACAGGGTGTGACATCCCTCGACTAGGCATTTGCACGCCTAGCCTAGTGTTGCCGATGGGGTTGGCCAAAACCCCCTGTAGGCTGTTCAAACAACTTGTTGCCATGGCTGGGACAAATTAGCCAGGCATCGTGTGCCTGGCTGGTCTGATAATCGATTCAGTCCAGTCCAACCACCAGTTCAATTATTGGCCTTGTTTCACACACCGAACCCAGTTCAACCAGTTTTGGGTTTCGGTTTCGAGTCCACTTTTCAAGTTCAATTACCCATTAAGCTAATTGTCTAACTTGAAAATTAATTTCCAAAAGTATCATATTTATTTTAATTAATTTGATTAATTTAATTTTAATTGATCAAAGTTAAGTTTTTCAAAAAAAATCTTTAATCAAATTCTTTAGTTGAACAATTCTCATGACCACCTAATTTAATTCCACATCGAATAAATCGATTCTATTAAATTATTTCTAAAGTCGTAGAATTTTTTTTTGATTCAAATGCAGTTCGATTGAGATTTTATTGAGTTAGTGAATGGACCAATCAAACATATACAATTAGGCTTAAGTAATTGCAATTATGTCCAGAAGCATCGTTTTGATAATTCACAATTTACTTAATCATGGAGTCAATCCACAAGAAGTACCATGATTGAAAATCCTTATTGTATACTATTTACGAAAGCAATTTATCCAACTGCTTTGTCGAATGACCTCATCATGTATGTGTTACCCTCGTATGATATCCTTGATTCCTTTGAGTTAAATCCGTTCACTCAATACAATCTTTTTTAACTCATTGTCACCATTGTGTCTTCTTAATAATTAATATGATCACTGTAACTAATGACTGTGATAATTTGCTCGTTCGAGAACAAGCAGCTCATTGCCACGTTCTATATTTATTAATCCACACAATGCAAATGAAAGGATATCGTTAACTCTTTAATCGAACTATGAATTCCATTATTGCTAGTAAAGTCATTCCATACACAAGTCATGTACCAAATATACCGACTATCGACTTGACCATCTTTAGAGCATAAGGCCCTACTTATATCAAAGCACGTGAGTTACATATGCATGGTCAATGACTAACACAGGATTTAGGAAAGTCACACCATGAACGTCACAAGTGAATTAATTCACAAATAGATTCAGAATTAATTCAACTTGGGTCCAGTCTAATTTATCATTCTTCCAATTAGTATATCTATGTCTCTACCCGTGGAGTTAACTACTCCAATAGCCAAGACTAGTCATCTTCCTAATTGGAATTATAGACAACATAATAATCCTTCAAATATTTGAATCAAATGCTCACTTTGATTCTTTTATGAGATTATGGACTCGTTTAGATTATCTACTAAAGTAAGTTGTCTTTCTCACAATGTAAGCATTCTTACAATGCCACTATCATCAGTTTGAACTAAGACAATCAATGGGCTAACATTTGCTTGTGACAATTTCGCTATATATACAAAACATGAAAGACATAAACACAATAGATATAATAGTGAAATGTGAAATTAATTTTATTTATTCATCATTCAAATACATAGAAAACAGTTGCGTGTCTACAATATGGGTACATTTTCCAACAATTGGGACTACCCACCACCCTCTGGGAATTTGGGCTGCTCACAACCCTTTAGGAATTGGAGCTAGTAAATTATTGTATCGATGACCCTATGGCATGCCAACTGTTAAGTATGACTCCTATTTCAATCAAATTTGAGAAATAATCATCTAGTTAAACTCTATTTATTTGTTTCAATCAAACACTGATTAATTTAGATTATTTTATTATTATTTGACCTATGAATTTAGCCTATAAATAGGCTCTTTTACAACCTTAGAAAATACACCCATTAGATATTAGAATTCATAACACATTTAGAGAATTTTGTGTTTATGTTTTGAGGGTTTTTTGTTTTCGGGTTTTCGGGGTTTAGTTTTTATCTCTATCTTTTGTACTCTTCGTTCTTTTGTCATTATAGTAAAATTATCTTTGCTCGTGGTTTTTATCCTCTTTGGAGGGGTTTTTCCACGTTAAATTTGTGTGTTCAATTTCTCCATTTATTCTACTATTTTTTTACTTGTTGCTTAATCGGGTCGATCCTAACAAGTGGTATTAGAGCTAGTTCAAATTTAATAGATCAATCCATTCAGATATAGCAACAACAAGGTTTGAAATTGAGAAGTTTTATGGTGAGAAAAATTTCAATCTGTAGCAAGTTCGGATGATGGCAATTCTAGTTCAAACCGGCTTGAAAAAGGTTGTTACTGGGAAAAAGCCTGAGAATCTAAATCAAACAGAATGGGAAGAGCTTGATGAAAAGGCCTTGTCTGCAATCCAGTTATGCCTCGCGAATACGGTATTGCAGGAGGTATTGATGGAAAAAACCTCATCCGCCTTGTGGAAAAGGTTAGAAACTCTTTATGCGACTAAGTCTCTGGCTAACCGTTTAGTGTTGAAACAACGTCTATTTACGTTTCGCAGAAGGTAAGCTTCTTAGAGATCACATCAGTTATTTCATTACTCTATTAAATGATTTAAAGAATATTGAGGTTCATATTGACGATGAAGATCAAGCTATGCTATTATTGTGCTCTTTACCCCCTTCATACAAGTCTTTCAGGGAGACCCTGATTTATGGCAGAGACAAACTCTCGTTCGAAGATGTGAAGGGTCATTTGTTAATTAAAGACAAACTAGACAATACATAAATTTTCACCTTCGAATCTAACCATCTTGTTTTAGCAATTTGACTTTAAAATTGGGTTTTTTAAATATCACTAACAATTGGATCATTATAGAACTTTTTGTTCTTTTTTTTTATGAATTTTCAATGAATTATTTAATTGAATAGCCCAAAATCACTGAACCGGTGACCTGATCGAACTGACCACTAGTTTAATTATGAAAAAGTTGATAATTCCCACTAAAATTTTAAACATGTTTTATTAGGAGGCCGGGCAAACATGTTTACCATTTGGTTTGTGACGGTTTTGATATTAGATAAATTACTTAAGGTAAGCTATAGATTTAGTCACTTATGTATAGTTTAAATTATGTTTTGGTCATTAAATTTTAAAAAAATTATGATATAATCATTAAAGTTATCAATTTGTTACGTTTTGTCACTGGATCATTAGCAATGTAATGAAAAACTAACGTAACACACCAAATCATTCTTTCATATGAAAATTTTAGGTTAAATTACATAGTTAATCCTTATATATTTTTTCTTTTTCAGCAATTATTTTTTCGTTGGCTTAATACACATTTAGTCCCTCGATTTGGCACTTTCTTTTAAGTTAGTATTTATGTTTTGGAAAATTCTAAAAATATATTTTTATAAACCATTCTTATCCTCCTTTTATTATTATTTTTTAAATTTGTGACATATGGAAGGAATGGAAAGGAAGGAGGCTTTAGAAGTTTTTTTTTTCTTTTCATATAATCTATAAAATTGTTGTCATATGTAAGGAATCAACCGAGGTAATAACCCTCAAAGTTTGACTAATATATGAATATGTAGTTTAAAATTAAGCCTATTGAAATATGTAAGGAATCAACCGAGGTAATAACACTCAAAGTTTGACTAATATATGAATATGTAGTTTAAAATTAAGCCTACTGAAATTTAACATTTTTTATCTTAGGTTTGGTTTCCGATGGAAAATGTGTGATCATATCATTTACATCAACTCAAGGAGATTAAAGTTTTAGATTTTGATGATGACAAGTGTCTGTTTGAAATGAAAACAATATCTCCTGCGATGCTCACAATACATAAATTAACCAAACAACTATTGAGTTTATCAAGGAGTTCACATTATGGCCTTTTCAATGATTCTGCTTTGTTGCGCTTTCCTAGTGAAACTTTATATGTTTTTATTACCTTAATCAATATTTATAAATTCATTCAAGGTTAGATTATTGAGATAATTGCATTTGAATCTAATGTTATCAGATACCTTCTTTTAAAAGGTAGCTCATCAACTAAGTTCAACTTCTTTCCATTTTTTCCATTTTTAGAAAATCCTAAAAATATGTTTTTGTAAATTATAAGGATCAATTTGAGAGAATGTACCAAATTTAGAGACCAAACATGTATTTATATAATAGAAAATAAAAGAAAAAAATTAAATTGCTCAAAAAGGAAAAATATAAGGACTAATTATGCATTTTGACATTTAAATATTTGTTTGAAACGATGATTTAAAATTAATGTGACATGTCAGCTTGTTTTTACATCGTTAACAACAGTTAATGACTTAGTGACCTAACAATAATCAATAATATTAGTGACCATATCGTAAATTTTTCAATTTTGATGACCAAAAACGTAATTTAAATAAATGACTACATATATAGTTTACCCATTATTTTATAATTTGAGTTGGTAAATTAAATTATTTTTATTTAAATTTAATTACAAAAATATATTAATGCCTTATCCTATAGTCAATGTACACATAGAGAATTGAGAAAATTGGGCTTACCTAATCCACCAAGATTAACTCAATCTCCAAATTATTTTAGAAGACTTGCTCACTTGAAACCTGATGACTCAATAAATACTCTAGTAATTTGTAGTTTACTAAATAAATTTGAACTCTAAGAGATAAAAAAAATATAACAATTCAATTTTTAGTGGTGTTTGAAAAGGTGGTTTTGAGACCCTATTTTCATAAACCGAACCCATAGATGTTTTTAATAAATTTTTACAAAGTTATTTAAATGAATTGAACTTTGGATAAGTAAATTAGTCAAAACTATGTTTAATTGGGGTTTAAGGACTAAATTATAAAATTTAATTGCTATAAATTTTTAATTAAGAAATGAAGTGAGGATTTAAAATGCAATTAATCTAAGGTCTAAAATAGCAATAAGATCAATTAGAATTGAGGCCAGTGCTTAAAGATTATTAAATTATTTAATTAAAATTTTATTTAATTAAAAATTATGATTTAATAACTTATAACATTATATTGTATAGTATAATGTTAGTGGAGGAAGAGGACATTATTCATCATCATCTTCCTCCAAAATCGAAGCAAAAGAAAAAGAAAAACCTAACGAACGTTGGAAGCTTTTGCCCTAATTGGTATGTTCAATATAGTCGCTTTTTTATATAATTTTTATGTTTTTGAGATCATAGAAATTTGATCTAGTTAGTTTGTGTACTAATTTAAAATTTCTAAAATTTTAAAAAGTTTCCATTGATTATTTCTTGAAGTTTTAAGTGTTAAATTGATAGATTTTAAGCTTAGATGTGAAAAACGCATTAAATTGTAAAGCTAATTGATAGTTTCGTTACGTAAAATTGAATATAGAAATAAGAATAGGAGATTCCTATTGGACAATAGTGAAATCGAATTTTAATTTTGAGTTTTAAATTAAAAGTTATGTTAGTCTCGATTTTAGGGACTAAATTGAATAGATTGCAAAATTTATACAAATTGATAATTGAATGTGAATTGGGTGATAATTAATAATGATATATGTTTTAAGTCAATCCGTAACTAATGTCGACCCAAATTCTTCGCAAAGGAAAGAAAAATCCAAAGCCGTCGATGAATAGCTCGGAGTTTCCAATTTGTATTTCTATGATGGAATTGAATGTTTATTCATTATAACTAATGTATGTAAGTGATTAAGCATATGATACAATAATCTTGTGAGTTTGAACAAGTTTATATGTATAGATGTGGTATAAAACGGTTAGGTAATTTGTGAAATATATTGTGGAATGGAAAAAGAAGAATTCGGTAGGAAAATTGTATGTGGATTGATTTGTGAATTGAATTTGAATTAGGTGCATAACTATGCATAAGCTTGTTAATATTATCTTAAATTATATAAATATCACTGAGTTTTATTACTCAGCATGTGGTTTACTTTTTCGTGCGCAGGTTGTCCCAAATGAAATCTCGTGCATTGACTCCAGCATCCAGTCAAGATCCCGGACTTGACAATGTTGTATAAATCTCTTTTGTCGATTATAAGGCATGTACCTAAGTTGAGTCAAGCTTGGTAAATATAGTTATGTGTATTTGCACTTATGGTTAATGGTAAATGTTAGGTTTTGGTGTATGCATATAGCACATAATAAAGTTAAAAGGTAGTTTGCAATGGTTAGAAATGTTGAAAACATATATGTATATATATACATAAATTTGGTGGAATAGATAAATGTATAAATGGTGTAAATGGTTTGTAACTAATTAGGTAATGACCTAATTGTTGAATATGGTATGAATTTGCATGATTAGAATTTATATATATGTATAATGTTGGCAAGTTAGCTTGGTTTGTAAATGAAGCTTATGTATGTGGTTGAATATGGTATAAACATAAACAAATGGTTAGTGCCTTGTTGACATAGGTGTGTTTGAGCATGTTGGAAGGTTTAGATAGGTGAATTGGTACTTTTAGGATGTGTTTTAGCATGAAGCAAAGTGATATATGGTTATGCTAGATCTGTGTTCATGATAGGTCAAAATACCAAGTTAATGGATGATTGATTTTTTGAGATTGATAATGAATGTAACACCCTTACTGACTCAAATTACCATATCTGGATATTGGATGTCACAACACAAAATATTTAACAGAAATTTAAACTACCATCGAAAATTATATTTAAACATATCTATTATTTCTTTTAAACTATTCTTTAATATGAAAGAGGATATTAAACAATTACATTCCGGTTCTAAGTAATGTACAACGATACGATATAAAACTTTATTAAAAACATACTCTTTGTGGCATAGAGAACTATACGCCATACTCCTAAGATGTCCTCTATATGCATAATATCCCAACTTGTTGCTATCCTAGTGCATTCCTGGCATGGTCCATTTTGGCGTACACACTCTACAGCAAAGCCTGACATAAGGACAAACGCTTGTAAGTTCACGCAACATAGTGAGTTATAACCCAAATTTCCTTAAAACCTTTCCTGTTGAACTTCTCATCTTGAAGACCTTAGATATCATCTTTGTCCTTGGCGGATACTTCCCTATATCGGCGTATACATATTAATCCACTTCTTTGCTTGACTAATCTATTCACGAATCATCCTTTGACTGATTCCAAATTTCTTTAATCAATACTTGCAATTAATATGTACATCTCCAAAAGAATATCCATACAGAACCTAACTTCGGCGAAATCTTCTTCAAATAGACATAAAATACATTTTTTCTCAGGATGGTTACTCACAAATAGTATTCTTGGCGGATAGTAAAACTAGCAGATCTCTTAAGTTGAACTCCATATTAATATTAATTATGGTAGATTCTCGTATTGATTCTAGTAGCTATCAGATTTCCAATCAGATCATTGATCGTGTCCAAACTAACTATGACAACGAATAAGGCAAGTGCACCTATCGTTTGGTAGTATAGCTATGGCAAGACCGGAAATATCTTATCCTCAAGGACCAAGAGTACTAGTAATTACTATCTTTCTATTATTTAGACTAAGAATTAAGGGAATTGATGTTTAATCTAAAACTAACTAATTACTAAGCTATAGATGCTAAGACACAGAGAATGAATTGGGGAAATACTTTTGGGAAAACCAATTAATTAAGACAATACCCGAGGAAGAATCCACCTAGACTTCACTTGTTATTTAACTCTGAACCAGATGAGTTATTCACTTGACTTGATCCGTAGGATTCCCTAATTTATATTAATACCTTTTTCGAGGCTATTAACGTCTAACCCTAGGTTGATTAATTGAAATCTCTTTCTAATTAAAACCCTAGAGTTGCATTAACTCGATCTATGGACTCCCATATTAGGTTTAACCCTAATCCGACAGATTTTCATCGTCCTATCTCTAGGAGTGCGATCAACTCGCTTAACTATGCTAGATCTACTCTTAAACAGGGACTTTTGCTTCACTGCCTAAGCACATCAATACTTGAATCAATATCCTGAAATGTCAAAACAAGAATTAAGAACACATAATTAAGAACATATAATTAAGAACAAATCAAATATTTATCATATAGTTCAGAAAACAATAACAAGATCCATCTTAGGTTTCATCCCCTCAGGTATTTGAGGGGTTTAATTCATGTTTATAAAAGAATACATCTCAGAAGAAAGTATAAAACAAAACTTAAGAAAAACCCTAAAACCCCCTGAAGGAAATTGAAGGAAAGATCTTCCGTCTTGAGTATGATTCCAGCTTCTTAAGATGGATCAACTGGCTGTCTTCGAGTAAATCCCACAATTCGACACTCTCTGGCTTCGCTCCTCGGCTTCCCCCTTTTAGGTCACACTTAGGGTGTTTATATAGGCTTTCAGAATGTCTTTTTGGGCCCCTAAGTAACCTAATCCGAATGGAATTGAAACGAGTCACGACAAGGACACGCCCATGTAGCACGACCGTGTGAATCGAGCCTAGGCCGTGTTCAAGTCTGCTAAAGTGGCACGACCGTGTGGACTTCTTACTTCGGCCCATTTTCTCCGTTTTTGGCCCGTTTCTCATTATTTTCATCCTCCGATGCTTTCCTAACTCATTCTTTTCATCCTCTAATGCTTTTTTAAGTATAAAACATGAAATTAAAGGATTAGAAGCATCAAATTCCACAATTCAGGGGATAAATCATCCAAAAGTATGCTAAATGTGGGATTAAAATATGTACATTTTACGGTTTATCAAATACCCCCACACTTAAGCATTTGCTTGTCCTCAAACAAAATTCTCAACTCACAATTAAAATGAACTTCCTCAATTCATAATATTCATCAATAGTGTTTCATCATAATTCATAGGGAATTCATACATTGATAATTTAACCAAAAGGGTTCTAAATATTCAAACAATCAAAGTCATAGTTTTTATAGTACGAAAACATAGGTGTTTCCCCTTACCTAATTAATTACCTTTAATTCAAAATCGACAAAGGTTGACATCCTCACTAAAGATCCACTCAAATCACTCAAAGTGTTTAAGGTTCAACATTAAGCACTCAAAAGTCAAACATGAAAAGTTAATCCCATAGGCTTGCATGAAAATCAAATCTCCACCACTATAGAATGAAATGATGCACAAATCAAAAGGTCTTTTAAGGGTTGTGATGGGGCTTCGGTTAAAGGTGTGGATAAAAGCTGAATTAAAGGGTTAGAATCGAGATTGAATTGAAAAATTACCTAACTAGAAAGATGAACTAAGACTCGAATAATTACATCAATTAAAATTTCATAACACGAGTTTTTTCTCAAGATGTGGAATTTAAATGTATAAACTCAATTAACATAGAACTAATAATGAATATACTTCGATTTTTTTAAGAACAAATCAAGTAATAATGAAGAATTTAACAACTGAAATGGAAATCATAGTTAAGCTAATAATCTGTTCAAATCAGATCTCGATAGAATAGGGGTCAAATTAATTAAAGGGATTTCAAATAAAGGTTTCTGGTTAATGTTGAGGGTAAATCAATGAAAGGGTTGTTAGGATCAAAGGGGTTTACTAAGGGTTAAACATGAAGGTAGGCTTTTTGGGAGTAAGTGGGTTAAAACCTAGGCGCCTTTATCATTTCAGTATATCAAATCAATGATGTGGTCTTGACATGTATAATCGAAGCAAGTTCTAGAATAATAAATCAATGTTGACACACTCATAATTAAAAAAGTGAGCAAGAAAAGAATGTATGCTCTAATAGGTTCAAAATCTTAAAAAAAAATTATGGGTTTTTGATATCAACTTTGTAAATTTCAAACTTCAAGGTAATAATTAGATTCAGGTAGACAACCTAACAAATTTTTAATTCTTAAAAATAGACTCGTCATGCTTGATTCTCTAGTCTCCTAAAGTTTAAATCATCACTGCACAATTATTAATGACTTAATCCAAAACATATCAATAAAAATCATGAATCGAAGGAAATTTCATTCTAATAGTAACATGAGAAAATTACTTAAGAACAAGACATAATTCAGGGATTTGAGAATAATGCAAAAAGTTAGGAACTTTTCAAAATAAAATTCACCCCCACACTTAAGATGTACATTGCCCTCAATGTACAAAGATATATATCTAGAGATTAATAGCATGAAATCATAAGAGATAGGGAGAAGTGAAACTTCCTGAATCTTGGATGGATTCCTTGAGTTGGTAGTGGTCGTGGTGTGATGATTCCCAAGCAGCCTTTAGAACCTAAATCAAAGAAATTGAAATGTAAGATAAGAAAGATAAAGGGAAGGAAAATAACGGAGAAGAGAAAAGAAAAAGAAAATTAAATGGACTCAAATGTCCTTCGCTTGGCGAATCAATGAAGCGGCTGGCATGAACTCATGTAATCCGGTCTCGCACGGGGAGACTGTGCTATGGTCCTTTCGCTTCTTCGATGTGGGAATGGTAATGTTGGCCTTGCCTTTGGGCATTGAGTGATAATGGTAAGGATGGTGAAATAGGAAGAGAAATTATGGTGGCTAGGGTTGAGAGGAAAGAGGTTTGGTGGAGAAAATGAGCAGAAAATGGGGTTTATATAGAAATAGGGATCTGGTGATTTCCCACGCCCGTGTACCATGGGCGTGTTGGGTCACACGACTGTATCGCACGGCCGTGTTGTGCTTCATTCGTTTCTCCCACGCCTATGTTCAGGTCGCCACGCCCATGTTGATAAATCAGTGTCGACCACAGCTGTATCGCACGGCCGTGGTGTTTAGTCAGAGCCCGTGGCTGGGGGAGAATGTCGTCTTTTTTTCTGCATGAACTCTGCCACGCCGGTGTGTAAATCTGTAGTGTCCACACGGCCACGGCCATGCCCGTGTGAAAGGTCGTGTGGTAAGAAAATCTGCATGGTTAGTTTGTAGTTAGATGCTAAGAATCAAAAATATGAAAAATTAATGGGGTTAATGCTCGGGTTGCCTACCTAGAAGCACTCGTTTAAAGTCTTAAGCTAGACTTACCTCTCATTCGCACATTCATGGTGGTTTGAGGAGTTGAAACTCCTCACCCCTGCTATCAGTTCTACGATTACTATATAGTTCGAGTCAAGTAGTGTTTACCTTAAAAATGCCAAACTTGGGATTAGTTACCTCGACTGTTCCGTGTGGGAAGATATTCAGTACCTCAAAAGGGATTCTTTAGTTTGTATCAAGGTCTAAAGTGGCGATCCGAGGATCTGTTTTATCCAACAGTACATGATCTCTGATCTTAAATTGGTTTGGCTCATCCTTAAGTTTGACATGGTTTTGCTTTGGTTCTACTTCGTGTGTTCCTAATTTCTCCTTGAAATGTGTCTTCCACTCATCTAGTTTATCGATCTGAAGCCTTCGTTCCTCATGAGTTATTTTCTTGTTGGCATAAGGTCTAGGATCTGGATCAGTTGTGTAGTTCTGTGGTGCTTCCTGAAAAGAAGGTTTAATCGAATGGTCATTAATAGAATTTATGTTTTCATCTTGATTACTTGATGTCCTAGCCGAGTCAAGAGCCTGAAGAGTGATCGTTTCGTCACCTACAAGAAGTATGATTTCACCTGTACCAACATCAATTTTAGTCCTAGCAGTTGCTACAAAGGGTCTTCCTAAAATTAAAGGGATATTATTGTCCTCATCCATGTCTAAAATGACAAAGTCTACTCGGAATATGAATTTATCAATTTTCACGAGTACATCTTCAATCATACCCCTAGGAATTCTAATAGTCTTATCAGCTAATTGAATGCTCATCCTAGTTTGTTTGGGTTTCCTTAGACCTAGCTGTTTAAACATTTTATAAGGCATAACATTTATGCTTGCTCCTAAATCAGCTAAAGCATTATCAACAGATAAACTACCAATTAAGCACAGAAATGTAAAACTCCTTGGATCTTTTAATTTTCGTGGTAGTTTATTTTGCAAAATTACTGAGCACACTGCGTTTAGTTCCACATACGACTCTTCGTCTAACTTCCGTTTGTTTGTCAAAAGCTCTTTTAAAAATTTCCTTGAATCTGGCATCTGCGAAAGAGCTTCAAGAAACGGTAAGTTAATATGTAATTTCTTTAAAAGTTTAAGAAATTTACCGAATTGTTCATCTATGTTGTCTTTCTTCATTGCATTGGGGTATGGCATACGAGGTTGGTACTCTTTAATTACCGGTTTTGGCTTATCATGACTTACTTCAACCTTACCTTCCTCTACCACATTCTCTTGTCTCAATTTTGTTTTATCTAACCCTTCACTATCATGAGCGATTATTGCTTGAAGTTGCTCATTTGGGTTAGTTTCAGTGTTGCTTGGTAGGCTTCCTTGTGATCGTTCAGAGAACTGCTTAGCAAGTTGCCCTAATTTGTTCTTGATCCCTTGAACCGATGCTTGTTGATTTTTGAGTGTTGTCTCGGTGTTTTGGAAACGGTTTTCTGACACCGCTATAAATTTTGTTAGCATCTCCTCAAGGTTCGGCTTCTTTTCTTGTGGGTAGGGTTGCTCTTGGAAGCTTGGGAGGGGTTGTTGTCTTTGATTTCCTTGACCACCTCATGAAAGATTGGGTTGGTTCTTCCAACCTGGATTGTAAGTATTACTATAAGGGTTATTTTGAGGTCTAGAATTATTACCCATATAGTGAACTTGTTCATTTTCAGTGCTCGAGTTGTAAGGTGGATATTCTGTATTGCTCATCCCTCCTCCATTCGTATCGCACTGTATAACTAGATGTACCTGCGAAGAACCACATAAACCATCAATCTTTTTATTTAACATCTCTACCTGATTTGATAGCATGGTTACTGTGTCGAGGTTGAAAACACTGGCGGCTTTTTTTGGCCTTGTCCTCGTGACTTGCCACTGATAGTTATTCAGTGACATCTCTTCAATGAATTCGTAAGCAGCCTCAAGTGTTTTGTTATTCAGGGTTTCGCCGGCAGCTGAATCAATCAACTGCTTGGTTGAGGGGTTCACACCGTTGTAAAAGGTTTGGACCTGTAGCCACAAGGGTAAACCATGGTGTGGGCACCTTCTCAATAGATCCTTGTATCTCTCCCATGCATCGTAAAGTGTCTCTAAATTCGTCTGCACAAAAGAAGAGATATCATTCCTCAACTTAGCCGTTTTAGCCGACGGAAAATATTTTAACAAAAATTTTTCGGTCATTTGTTCCCATGTAGTGGTTGATCCTCGTGGTAACGAGTTCAACCACTGTTTAGCTTTGTTCCTCAATGAAAAGGGAAACAACCGAAGATGAATGGCATCATCAGAAATGCTATTTATTTTGAAAGTATCGCAAAATTCTAGGAAATTCACCAAGTGATTATTTGGATCTTCATCCTGCAAACCATCATACTAAACAAATTGCTGTATCATCTGAATTGTGTTAGGTTTTAGTTCAAAATTATTTGCTGCAATAGCAGTTCTAACTATACTTGACTCAGTTCCTGTTAAATTAGGTTTAGCATAATCATACATAGTACGAGGAGCAGGATTTTGATTCACCGGGTTTGCGGCAACCACAGGAGGTAGCGGATTGTTATCAGCCATCTCTTCGGTAGTATTGGTATCATCCTCTTCCTCTTCTTCTATGTATTGTAAGCTTCGCCTTATTTCTCTTCTGTTTCTGCGAATGGTACCTTCTATATCGCTGTCAAAAATCTAAGGTCCTAACGAGTTCGTTCTAGTCATAAACTAGAAAAACCTATTAGAAGCAAAGAAAGGAAAAGAAAAATTAGAGAAGTAAAAATAAAAATAAATAAAAATAATGGCTAAAGTAATAAAAATCAAGTGTTCCTAATATCTTAGTCCCCGACAACGGCGCCAAAATCTTGATCGTGTCCAAACTAACTATGACAACGAATAAGGCAAGCGCACCTATCGTTTGGTAATATAGCTATGGCAAGACCGAAAATATCGTATCCTCAAGGACCAAGAGTACTAGTAATTACTATCTTTCTACTATTTAGCCTAAGAATTAAGGGAATTGATGTTTAATCTAAAACTAACTAATTACTAAGCTAAAGATGCTAAGACACAGAGAATGAATCGGGGAAATACTTTTGGGAAAACCAATTGATTAAGACAATACCCGAGGAAGAATCCACCTAGACTTCACTTGTTATTTAACTCTGAACCAGACGAGTTATTCACTTGACTTGATCCTTAGGATTCCCTAATTGATATTAATACCTCTTTCGATGCTACTAACGTCTAACCCTAGGTTGATTAATTGAAATCTCTTTCTTATTAAAACCCCTAGAGTTGCATTAACTCGATCTATGGACTCCCATATTAGGTTTAACCCTAATCCGATAGATTTTCATCATCCTATCTCTAGGAGTGCGATCAACTCCACTTAATTATGCTAGATCTACTCTTAAACAGGGACTTTTGCTCCACTGCCTAAGCACATCAATACTTGAATCAATATCTTGAAATATCAAAACAAGAATTAAGAACACATAATTAAGAACAAATCAAGTATTTATCATATAGTTCAGAAACAATAGCAAGATCCGTCTTAGGTTTCATCCCCCTCAGGTATTTGAGGGGTTTAGTTCATGTTTATAAAAGAATACATCTCAGAAGAAAGTATAAAACAGAACATAAGAAAAACCCTAAAATCCCCTGAAGGAAATTGAAGGAAAGATCTTCCGTCTTGAGTATGATTCTGGCTTCTTAAGATGGATCAACTGGCTATCTTCGAGTAAATCCCACAATTCAGCCCTCTCTGGCTTCACTCCTCAGCTTCCCTCTTTTAGGTCACACTTAGGGTGTTTATATAGGCTTTCGGAATGTCTTTCTGGGCCCCTAAATAACCTAATCTGAATGGAATTGAAATGAGTCACGGCAGGGACACGCCCACGTGGCACGGCCGTGTGAATCGAGCCCAGGCCGTGTTCGAGTCTGCTAAAGTGGCACGACCATGTGGTTATCTCAAGGCTGTGTGGACTTCTTACTTCGGCCCATTTTCTCTGTTTTTGGCCCGTTTCTCATTCTTTTCATCCTCCGATGCTTTCCTAAGTATAAAACATGAAATTAAAGGATTAGGAGTATCAAATTCTACAATTCAGGGGAAAAATCATCCAAAAGTATGCTAAATGTGGGATTAAAATATGTATATTTTACGGTTTATCAATCATATCCTGAATCAACCCCCAAATCATAACTTATTTTGATAATGAAACGTTCAAAATCATCTGGTAGAATTCCAAATGACTATGTTACATAATGATAAACCGTAAAAGTAACATATTTTAATCCGACATTTAGTATGCTTTTGGATAATTTAAGCCTCGATTTATGTAAAAAGGTGCCCTTAATCCTTTCTTTTCATGTTTTATACTCAGGAAAGCACTCGAGGATAGAAAGAACGAGAAACGGTCTAAAACGAAGCAAATTGGTGCCAAGGAAGAAATTAACACTGCCTGGCCCAAAGACCACACGGCCGTGCCTCATTAAAAGTCTGAACACGGCCTGGCCACGATTCATACGAACGTGTGCCATGGCCATGTCCCTGTCGCTGGAAAGAGCAATCTCATTCGGGAAAGGATACTTGGAGGCAAAGAAACACATTCCAAAGCCTATTCAAACAACCTGGTAGGAATTCTACTTAAAGTAGGATACTTAGGGGCTAAGTAAGGCATCTTAAAGTCTATATAAACACCCAAGGGGGCAACTTGAAAGGGGAGTTCTGTAGAAGCCGGAACGGCGGTTAGCTAGGCCAAGGAGCCAAGCTGGAAAGGTCAGATTTGTGGGAATCACTCGAAGATAGCCAGTTGATCCATCCCAAAAAGCCGGAATTCTACACAAGACGGCAGATTTCTCCTTCAATTCCTACAGGGAGTTTTAGGGATTTCTTATGTTTTGTTTTATCTTTTCTCTAGATGAATCTTGTTATTATTTTCTGAAGTATATGATAAATACTTAGTTTGTTCTTAATTATGCAAGTTTAATCCAAATTTGATGTGCTTAGGTGGAGGAAGAATAGACCCTGCCTAAGAGAAGATCTAGCATAATTAAGCAGAGTTGATCGCACGCTTAGAGATAGGGTGACAAGATTTTGCCGGCTTAGGGTGAAACCTAATATGGGAGTCTATAGATCGATTTACTGCTATTCTAGGGGGTTGTTATTCGAGAAAGAGATTTCCATTAATTAACTTAGGGTTAGACATTATTCGCCTCGAGAGAGGGTTTAATATACGTTAGGGAGTCTTACGGATCAAACTAAGTAAATAAATCGTATGGTTCAGGGTTAAGAAACAAGTGAAGTCTAGGTGGATTCTTCCTAAGGGTATCATCTTAATCAACTGAGTTTTTCCTAAAGTTATTTTCTCAATTCATCCTTTTTGTCTTTGTGTCTTTGGCTTAGTAAATAGTTTAGATTATGTTAAAGCAACTTCACTTATTTTAGGCTAAATAATAAAAAGAAAGTTAGTATTAGTACTTTTAGTTCCTTTGGGTTCTGTAACACCCCTCATCCAGGTCCGTCGCCGGAACAGGGTACGAGGCATTACCGGACATGATTCATACTACTATACAAAATTTAAAATGTAAAATCCGTATAAATTTAAAACTTTTTCCATAGATAGTCGTCAGTACCCATAAGCAAAATAATCATTCGTTATTACAAATAAGAAAACAATTAAGCCTTCTATACATGCCATAATTCCCAAAATATTGTTTTCAAAATACCAAAAGAAGGCTGATAGTGTGGATGGATCTCCGACGATCACCGAATCCCGAGCTAGCTTGATGACACTATAGAACAAGGAAAAAAAGAGAAAGTAAGCATATAGCTTAGTAAGTAAGTATATAAATAATAGATAATGGATTTAATATGTTTACAAGATAACACAATCATATCTACATTCAAAGTCACTATTAATTCAAATTCGGAGCAAGCTGTCTATTTGAGTCACAATCACTAAATTATTTTTATCTGGAGCTACGAAACTCCAAATTAAGATCCGTAAATTTTCCCTAAAACTAGATTCACATATCTTTTTATCATAAAATTTTCGGAATTTTTGGTTTAGCCAATTAGTACATTTTATTCTTCAAAATATACCAATCCTTTGATTTCTCTGTTTCTTTTGTATAAAAATAGACTCAATAAGCTTTAAATAAATGTCTCATACAACTTATAATTCAATTTCTACCATTTTTGGTGATTTTTCAAATTCACCTCACTGTTGCTGTCCAAAAATATTTTATTGTAAAATTTTGCTTTCTGTCACTTTAGTTGTATTCATTACTTACCTATAACAATCATTCAAATTTCCAATTACATATTGAGCATATTGCTCATACATTATACATACATATATATATATATATACTTATCACTACAACATCTCACATAATTTCATTTAGTCAGTTTTCCCGTTGAATGCTTCGGAATAATAACGAATATGCGGTGGTTTCGCACACAGCCCACCTTTGAAATCGAAGCTCTCTTGTACACATAGTGGCCTTCACCCAGTACCACTCATGTGACCTAGCTCGATTGTACTCATAATTCTGACTCTCTTGTACATATGGTGGCCTTCACTTAGCACCACTCATATGACCTAGCCTTCTCGTAGCTCTCTTGTACACATAGTGGCTCACACCATATACCACACATGTGACCTAGCTACATATAGCTTTCTTGTACACATGGCGTACTCTCGGTACTACACATGTGACCTAGCTACGTATACAAAATCTCTTGTAGCTCTCTTGTGCACATAGTGGCCTACACTTAGTACCACTCATGTGACCTAGCTACATGCCAATTACATCTTTCGATTCCGAAGGTTCAAACGGGAAATAACTCACTTTTTAACACTTTATTTCATTTTTTCAATAGTCAATTATGATCCGAAAATCAGATACAATACATTAAACATGCTGAAATATAAAACATCAATAAAAATAATGAATTATTTACATACTACTTACCTCGGTGCAAAATATGGCGAAATTTGCAATTTAGTCCTTAACTTTTCCTTTCCCTCGTTCAAGATCGATTCCACGTTCTTCTCGATCTATAATAAAACATTTAGCTTATTTAATATTTACATTATTTAATTCAATCCAAAAATCACATTATGGAAAAATTACGTTTTTGCCCCCTAACTTTCACAAAATTACAATTTTGCCCCTAGGCTCGAAAATTAAACTTCATCCTATTTTCTTACATTTTAGGACATGCTGAACATTTTTCCCTTCTATGGCAACATCAAATTCTCACTCTAACATGTACTTATGAACATTAGATATTTTTACCGATTATGTCATTTTACTCGTTTTTATGTAAAATCGCTTAGCAAAAGTTGTTTAACATAATTTCAGCCTTCATATTCTATCATAAAACATCAAAATAAACACATTTCACCTATGGGTATTTTTCCAAATATGAACCCTAAGTTAAATTATTGCTAGAAAAAGCTAAACCAAGTTACCAGGATTCCAAAAACGTAAAGAACATGAAAAAGGGGCTTGGATTGACTTACTATGGAGCTTGGAAGCTTGGAAACCCTAGCTAAGGAGTCCCCCCCTTGAAGTTTCGTCCTAAGGAAGAAGATGAGCATATTTTGCCATCTTTTTCCCTTTTAATTTCTTTTTATTACCAAATGACTAAATTACCCTTCATTAAAATCTTTGGTTCTTTCTACCTATATTTGTCCATTTTTGTCCATGAAAGCCTAATGGTATAATTACCATTTAAGGACCTCTACTTCAATTATTTCAATTAAATCCTTTAGTATATAGAACTCTCATTTATCAACTTTTACAATTTAACCCTAATAAGCAAATTAGACAAGAATTTCATAAAATTTTCTATCAATACTCTAACACATGCATCCAATCAATTAGTAAATCATAAAAATTAATCAAAATAAAGTTTTCTATCTCAGATTTGTGGTTTAACAACCACTGTTCCGTTTAAGCCCTATTTCGGGATGTTACAGGTTCGATAATGCGATCTTGCCTAAGCTATACTACTGTTCAATAGGTACACTTGCCTTTAATCGTTGTCAGAGTTAGTTTCCAGGTTCAATCTCATTCTTTATAAATTTTAAAACTCGACAGACATACGATCAAGTTTTTGGCACCGTTGCCGGGGAACTAAAATATTAAGAAAACTCTATTTTTATTACTTTAGCCATTTTTTATTGCAATTTATTTTCATTATTATTATTATTATTTTACTTTGCTAATTTCTCCTCTATTTTTCTTTTGGCAGAAAATTTTAGTCTATGGAAAAGATGGCACTGAATAATTATCAGTGGCAAGGCATGGGGACAATTCCTACTAAAGAAACCAGTGTTTTCAACCTCGACGTGGTCACCAGGTTATCTAATCAGTTAGAGATGATGAATAAAAAGATTGATGGTTTGAATAGTCTCTCGCAGGTACACCCAGAAATACAATATGATTCAGGAGGCGTGGCGAATCCTGAGTACCCACCCTACGGATATGGCATGGAAAACAAGCAAGCTCGCTATACGGGTAACTATTCTAGACCACAAAATAATTTTTATAATGACACTTATAATGCAGGTTGGAGGTACCATCCCGATTTCTCGTGGGATGATCAAAATAACCAAAGACCGGAACTTCATCCAGATTTTTAACAACCACCTCACCAACAAGAAGAGGAGTCGAACATTGAAGAGATGCTGACAAAATTCATGGCAACCACAGATACCCGTCTCCAAGACACTGAGAAAACACTTAACAGTCAACAAACATCGTTTGAAGAGAACAAGAACCGATTAGAGGAACTTACTAAGTCAGTAGGGGAAGTCAGTAAAGCAGTCAGATAACTTGCAAAGTTGATGTCCGAACGACCGCAAGGACGTCTACCAAGTAACACTGAAACTAACCTAAGAGAGCAAAATCAAGCCATTTACGATAGTGAAGGGTTAGAAGTACCAAACACAAGGGAAGAACCTGTGGTAAGTGAAGGTAAGGTTGAGGTGTGCCATGATATACCAAAATCGACAATTACAGAATACCAACCTCATGTGCCATATCCCGATACAATAAAGAAAGACCACACAGAGGAAGAATTCGGTGAACTCACACTTCGTGTAGACGACGAAACAATCACTCTTCAAGCTCTTGACTCAACTAGGACATCGAGTAATAAAGGTACGAACGTTAATTTTATTGATAACCATTTGGTTCAACCTTCTTTACAGGAATCATCACGAAATCACCTAGCTGAGCTAGATCTTAGATCTCGTGCCAACAAGGAAGAATTAGATGAGGACCGAAGCCTTAGGGTCGACAAACCAGAAGAGTGGACAACACAATTTAAAAAAGAACCGGAACCACACGAAGTGAAACCGAAAGAAACCCCAGACGAGCTGATAGGAACAACAAATCACATCAAAATAGAGGATCATGTATTGTTGAATAAGGAAGACCCTCGAATCACCAATACAGACCTCAAGGCAAACGAAGAAATCACTTTTGAGGTACTTAATGTCTTCCTATACAGCACATTCGAGGTAAGAAATCCCAAATTCAACACTTTTGAGGTAAACACTACTCGACTTAAACTTTATATCCATAACCGAGTTGATCGCATGAGAAAGGATTTCCACCTCCTCAAACCACCATGATTGTGCGTACAACAGGTAAGTCTAGCTCAAGACTTTAAACGAGCAGTTCTCGGGAGGCAACCCGAGCACTAACCCTATTTTACTTTTACATTTATTTCCAATTTCTCGTATTTCCTCTTTCCTTTCATGAACATCTAGTTTAAACTAACAAAAAGTGCAGAATTCCAGACCACACGGTCTTACACACGGCCGTGTCCATGCTTGTGTGGACCACCAGAATCCCTGTACTGACATAGCAGAGGTCGTGCGAATCAAATCCCAACTAATTTCAACGTCGCGGATCCAACCACTACCCCACGGGCACCGAAAAAGTGGCACGGCCGTGCCCCACGACTGTGTGAAGCTATTGACTTACCAAGCACGGGTAGAACACGCCCGTGCCTCCCAACCGTGTCAACATACTAACTTCTCAGACACGGGCGTGACTTGCTGAAACACGGGCATGGTGAAACAACAAGCATGAGCACACGGCCGTCCAAGGAGGCCGTGTGAATTGACATGCCCTCAAACCACGGGCGTGGGATGTACTAGATTTGAGCCTCTATTTAAACACCAACCCCCTCCCCATTTTCCTACTTTCCACCTCTTTTGTTATTTCTTCTTCTCAAATTAACCTCTCCAAATTATTCTTCAAAACTCTTGAGCTACACCAAAGCCATGTCGAAGAAGCAGAAGAAGGCAAGTATAATATTCCCGAGGGAGACCCCAACACATAAGTTCATGCCGGCCGCTTCATTCCAACAACAAGCCAAGGGTCTTTGAGACCATTTAGTTTCTATTTTTGTTTTCTATTTTGCTTCAATTTCCTTATCTTTACTTCTCTTCTACTCTGTTTAGTTTAATTTATTTTAATTTTTTAGTGTCAGATTCAAAAGGCTGCTAGGGAATCAAGCCACTTTCACCACCGCCAGCACCTCCGTAGCCCTAAAGGTCACACCCACCTCGCGAACCATCCTACAGTAAGGACTCTTCGGTCCATTCTTCTTTTCTTTTCTTTTTATTTTCCTTCTTAGTCTCCTTCACTTTAGCTTGCTTTTCTTTAATTATATATTTATTTTATTTTGATTATGTCTTAATAAACCCTGGCTCATCCTTCACGAACTTCCCAATTTCTTCATCTAGCACAGGATTGTCATCCAGACCGACCCCTCCAAACATACACACCACGACCTCTACCATTCTCCAGGGACACCATCCAAAATTCAGGGAGTATTCTTTTCCCTTCTCTTTTGATTTATCCCGTAAATGTTATTATCTATCGTTGTACATTGAGGGCAATGTACATCTTAAGTGTGGGGGGTGAATATTTATTTGAAGAAAGTGCCTAACTTTTTGCATTATTCTCATATTCGGCCAAATTTTTTTCATTATTCTCAAATCTCTGAATTTAGTCTTGTTTTGAATCAATTTTCTCATATTACTAATTAGGATGAAATTTCTGATGATTTATGGTTTTTATTGACATGTTTTTGAGTAAGTCATTGATAATTGTGCATTGATGATTAAATTTTAAGATACTAGAGAATCAAGCATGATAAGTCTAATTTTCAGAACTAAAATTCTCACTAGGTTGTTAACCTAAATTTAAATATTACCTTGAACTTTGAAATTTACAAGGTTGATATCAAAATTCCAATAATTTTTTGTGAGATTTTGAGCCTTATAGAGCATATATCCCTTTTTCATGCTCACCTTTTAATTATGAGTGTGTCAACTATGAACTGTTATTCTAGAACTTGCCTCAATTATACATGTTGAGACCACACCTTTGATTTGATATACAGAGATGATAAAGGCACTTAGGATTTAACCCACTTACTCCACTAAAAACCTACCTTCATAATTAACCCCTAGTGAACCCCTTTGATCCTAACAACCCTTTCATTGACTTAGCCACTAATATTAACCCCAAACCCTTTGTATTTGTTATCACCATTCCTTTTGACTATCCTTATATCGAGATTTGATTTGATCGGTTGCCTAACTATTGTATCTATTTCAATCTATCTTTACTAGGTATTTGACTTGTTCTAAAAAAAAATGAAACATATTCAGTATTTGTTCCATGTAATTGAGCTTATATGTTTAAATTCCAATTATTAAAGAAGAAGCTCGTATTTGAAGTATTAGTAGCTCAAATTTTCATTTGATGTAAGTGCTTATTATTAGTTCGTGTTTCTAGTTAGGTAATTTGGTAGGTCAATCTCGATTCTAACCTTCTAATTCAGCCTATATCCACACCTTTAATCCTAGCCCCGTTATAACCCTGACAAAGACCTTTTGATCTGTTTATCATCTCATTTTACAGTGGTGAAGATTTGACTTTTAGGCAAGCCTATGGGATTAACTTTTCAGGTTTGACTTATGAGTGCTCTTTTCCTGAACCTTAAACACTTTGAGTGCTTTGAGTGAATCTTTTGTCAGGATATCAATCCTTGTCAGTTTTGAACTAAAGGTAATTATTTAAATAAGGGGAGACACCTATATTTTCGCGATATAAATGTATGACTTATCTTGTTTGAATCCTTAGAACTCTTTGAGTTGAATTATCCATGTATAAATTATCTATGAATTATGATAAGGCATTGTTGATAAGAATTATGAATTATGGAAAGTTCGTTTTAATTGTAAGTTGAGAATTTTGCTTGAGGACAAGCAAAAGCTTAAGTGTGGGGGTATTTGATAAACCGTAAAAGTAACATATTTTAATCCCACATTTATTATGCTTTTGGATAATTTAAGCCTCAATTTATGTAAAAAGGTGCTCTTAATCCTTTCTTTTCATGTTTTATACTCAGAAAAGCACCCAATGATAGAAAGAACGAGAAACGGGCCTAAAACGAAGCAGATTGCGCCAAGAAAGAAATCGACACAGCCTGGCCCAAAGACCACACTGCCGTTCCTCATTAAAAGGCCGAACACGGCCTGGCCACGACTCACACAGGCGTGTGCCATGGCCGTGTCCCTGTCGCTGGAAAGAGCAATCTCATTTGGGAAAGGATACTTGGAGGCAAAAAAAACACATTCCAAAGCCTATTCAAACACCCTAGTAGGAATTCTACTTAAATTAGGATACTTAGGGGCCAAGTAAGGCATCTCAAAGTCTATATAAACACCCAAGGGGGCAACTTGAAAGGGGAGTTCGGCAGAAGCCGGAATGGGCGGTTAGCTAGGCCAAGGAGCCAAGCCGGAAAGGTCAGATTTGTGGGAATCACTCGAAAATAGCCAGTTGATCCATCCCAAGAAGCCGGAATTCTACTCAAGATGGCAGATTTCTCCTTCAATTCCTTCAGGGAGTTTTAGGGATTTCTTATGTTTTGTTTTATCTTTTCTCTTGAGATGTTTTCTTTATTTGTTATGAACTAAATCCTTCAGATACCTGAAGGGGATGAAACCTAGATGAATCTTGTTATTATTTTCTGAATTATATGATAAATACTTAGTTTGTTCTTAATTATGTAAGCTTAATCCAAATTTGATGTGCTTAGGTGGAGGAGGAATAAACCCTGCCTAAGAGAAGATCTAGCATAATTAAGCGGAGTTGATCGCACTCCTAGAGAGAAGGTGACGAGATTTTGCCGGATTAGGATGAAACCTAATATGGGAGTCCATAGATCGATTTACTGCTATTCTAGGGGGTTATTACTCGAGAAAGAGATTTCCGTTAATTAACCTAGGGTTAGACGTTATTCGCCTCGAGAGAGGGTTTAATATACGTTAGGGAGTCTTACGGATCAAACTAAGTAAATAAATCGTATGGTTCAAGGTTAAGTACCAAGTGAAGTCTAGGTGGATTCTTCCTAAGGGTATCGTCTTAATCAACTGAGTTTTTCCTAAAGTTATTTTCCCAATTCATCCTTTTTGTATTTGTATCTTTGGCTTAGTAAATAGTTTAGATTATATTAAAGAAACTTCACTTATTTTAGGCTAAATAATAAAAAGAAAGTTAGTATTAGTACTTTTAGTTCCTTTGGGTTCGATAATTCGGTCTTGCCTAAGCTATACTACTGTTCGATAGGTACACTTGCCTTTAATCGTTGTCAGAGTTAGTTTCCAGGTTTGATCTCATTCTTTATAAGTTTTAAAACTCGACAGACACACGATCACATAACATGAGAATGCCCAACTTGACAAACAACTCAGATTCTAGATTGCTTCTAAACGAGACATGAAAAATAAGTCAGATTTGGCGGTTACTAGATAACTCAGATTACTTCCTTAAATAGTGTAGACAAACTCAGGTCCAATAAACACTTAAACCTTTTATTACTACAAATATGCCATTTTCATGTATTGATAGACTAATATCGCAGATACACCCTTTAGATAATACCACTGGAGACTCTTTCAGAAGTTTTACTTCGATCATATTCAAATTATACCATAAGACTAACTAAACAGATATATCATTTAACTTACCAATCATCTATCATCATATTAGTTAGCAGATAAGTCTCGAAGTTTACCCAGATCACGACACTGAAGAGTTCGACTAGACTTCACCGCAAGGGCGTTATAAAATGCATAACATAAATATCACAAAATAAGCCACACAGGCTTCATCAAATATGCCATAAAGGCCTTACAAAACACACCACGAAGGCGTCATAGAGAATTACGTATTTACTGTCCCGTCAGAGTATCTTAGAGGTTTCCATGGGGTTTCTTCTACATGGTCTTATACATAAATTCATGTCGTGATCTACCAGTCCAATCCATATTTCACTAGAGGCATCACCATGAGTGTTTTCATCATCATATAAGGCCATGGGTCTCAGCCACATGGTCTTATACATACTCTCATGTCATGATCTGCCAGTCCAGTCCTTATCTCACTAAAGGCATCACCATGAGTATTTTCGTTGTCACAATTATCTGCTTGTCCAATTCGCAATGTATATACTTACTAAGATTGAAGCATCAGATATGGATGTTGGTTTATCCAACATAGTATATACTTACTAAGATTCATTTTCATACCTGACTTGTTCATATTCTCTTAAGAAAATTATCCTTCCACACCTGATTTCTGATGCGTTTACATTACACATCATTTTATTCATACAATAACTCATTTACCTAAAATGTGAACATGCAGTGACATTACTATACTTCACACACTTACTAGTTATCTGAGATGTTATCATTATATATATATCTCTATTTAAATAGTTAACATGCAAAAACCAAGATAGAGACTCCTCTGATACTCACATTTATTGCAGGTCAAAGTTCCAAACCCCGAACATCCTTTACGAACTAGTAACAGTAATAACATAAGGTGAAACATCCACTGACGAGCTCAAAAACTTAGCTTCGAACTGTCTAAAGAAGAAGAGAACATTTAAGTATAAGAAGAAGAACGATAAAGTAATCTTGAAGGAAGAAAAGCCATTCGAACTTTCCCTTCTCACCATATATATACACCCAGTACCTATTAATGGATCCTGACAAGTGTCAAATGCATACAGAAGTTGTCCCTTTAATGTCCTACAAAAATCAGAGAAAATATAAAAGAAAATCCAATGTCGATGCTATTTGACTGGTCAAACCATTTAGTTGACACTTAACCAATCACTTTACAAAACTCATTTTGCACATCATTTGAGTAAACTTGGCGTACTATACCTATTGGTGATAGCTCAAATATGGCATGACCGTGAAGACTCTTTAATTCTCTATAGCTTTCTCATATGTTCGATAGGCATGTGTTATACTCACCAAAACTCCGAGGTGTACTCTTCACTTGTTATACTCCTTCAATTAAATCTTAAGATACTTCTATGGGTAAATACTCTATGTGGCAAACATTAGTTTGTTAAAAGCTCATAAATTGACGGACTAACCACCAAAGTACGCCAAAATAGTTAACCTTCACATCTATTCACCTTTTTCAATTAAAGGTAACCTTCACATCCATAGGGTGCCAAAGTGCACCAAAATAGGTAACCTTCGCAATTAAAGGTAGATTAGTCAGGCTTAAGGAATCCATAAGAGATATATGAGAAAGCCTTAAGATTGTTGAGGGTTGAATTGAAGAGTTGAAATCTACAATAGAAAAGTTCATTTGTGAGATATAGAATGCTCTCAATAAGATACTGGATATGTACAACCAAAACAATGACTCTCTTGAAATCATTGTAACACCCCTTGCCTGACTCGATCGCCGAGTCCAAACTACATGATGTTCATTCGTTGTGAGAGAAACTATAATCAATTAAAACATAATTTCTATTGATTCAACATTTTATAATCAGTAACATGTTCACTACATCATTATATTATAATGATCTGTTGTAATTTGATAAGTCAAATTAGGCTCCCATTATGCTTAAAGAGCTTATTCTAATCATAATATGAGAAACTTACTTTTCGAACAAGGCATAATTCAGGGATTTTCAAATAGTACTATAGTAAACCCCCCACACTTAAGATGTACATTGTCCTCAATGTACAAAGATAGATAATATCAAATAATCAAAAAATCATAAGATGGGGTGAGAAGTGAAACTTCCTGAATTTTGGATGAAGTCAATGAAAAGAATCCGGATAGGATTGGAGGTGAACGTGGGGAAGCGTCTTGAACCGTTTGAAATTGAATCCTCGAAGCAGCCGGTCTAATTTTATTGTATCTTCAACTAGATCTAAATATCATCAAGAATAAGAACAAGAAAAAAATGATAAAATGGAAAGAAAATTAAAATAAAAATAAATAATGGAAAATGAAAGACAACTAGAAAAAGGGAGAATGAGGTTTAAATAGAGATGTAGCTTGTGTTTTGGGATTTTGAATTTTGGGCGCGTTCAGGGTGTTCGGGCACGGCCGTGGGTGTAGTGGCATGCCCGTGTCTTTCTTCACACTGTCATTTAATACGGGCGTGCTCCTCCCGTGTTCAATAAGTCAGAATGTTGGCACGGTTGGAAGGCACGACCGTGTTTAGCCTGTGACAAGTCAGTAACCTCACACGGGGTGTTGGCACGGGCGTGGTTTATTATCGGCACCCTTGTTGGGAAAAGAAATTTTTCTATGTCGTGCACGGCTACTGGCACACCCATGGTGCATCCCGTGGCTTCCACACGGCCACGGGCATGCCCGTGTTTAGGGCCGTGTGGCCTAGAAATCTGCTCTTTGGTTAGTTTATGGTTAGGTGTTAAAAAGAAAAAAAAATAAAATAAAAAATAAAAAAATGTAAAAATGGGGTTAGTGCTCGGGTTGCCTCCCGAGAAGCGCTCGTTTATAGTCTTAAGCTAGACTTTACCTCTCATTCATATGGTCATGGTGGTTTGAGGAAGTGAAAATCCTTTCTCATGCGATCACTTCGATTATGGATATATAGTTTAAGTCGAGTAATGTTTACCTCAAAAGTGTCGAATTTAGGATTGCTTACCTCGACTATGCCGTATAGGAAGACATTAAGTACCTCAAAAGTAATTTCTTCGTTTACTTGAGGTCTGAATTGGTGATTCGAGGGTTTTCCTTATTCAACAATACCTGATTCTTTGTTTTGATGTGATTTGTTGTTCCTGTCAGCTTGTCTGGGGTCTCCTTCAGTTTCACTTCGTGCGGCTCCTGTTCCTCTCTGATTTGTGTTTCCCGCTCTTTTAGTTTGTCAACCCTAAGGCTTTGTTCCTTATGTGTTTCTTCTTTGTTGGCACGAGGTCTAAGATCTAGCTCAGCTAAGTGATTTCGTGATGCTTCCTGTAAAGAAGGTTGAACCAAATGATTATCAATAGAATTAACGCTCATACCTTTATTACTCGATGTCCTAGCTGAGTCAAAAGCTTGAAGAGTGATTGTTGCATCGTCTACACGAAGTGTGAGTTCACTGAATTCTTCCTCTGTGTGGTTTTCCTTTATTGTATCGGGATATGGTACACGAGCTTGGTACTCTGTATTTACCGAGTTTGGCAAATCATGGCTTACCTCAACCTTACCTTCACTTACCACAGTTTCTTGCCTTGGGTCAGATTCCACTAACAATTCACTGTTATGAGCTTGTACGGCTTGGGGCCCATGATTCGGCTCAGGTTTGTAGCCTTGTGGTATTTCCTGTGGTGAAAGCTGAACAATTTGATTATCAACTGAATTTACTTTCTCACCTTCATCACTTGATGTCCTGGCCGAGTCAAAAGCTTGTGGACTGATTGATTCGTCACCTACACGAAGAATGAGTTCTCCTGTACCAACATCAATTTTAGTCTTGACAGTTGCTAGAAAGGGTTTTCCTAAAATTAAAGGAATCGAATTGTCCTCATTCATGTCTAAGACAACAAAATCTACTGGGAATATGAATGTATCAATTTTGATTAGAACATTTTCTATTATACCCCTAGGAATTCTGATAGTTTTATCAGTCAACTGAATGCTCATCCTAGTTTGTCTGGGTTTCCCTAGACCTAGTTGTTTAAACATTTTGTAAGGCATAACATTGATGCTTGCCCCTAAATCAGCTAAAGCATTATCAATAGATAAACTACCAATTAAACATGGAATTGTAAAACTCCCTGTGTCTTTTTACTTCTGCGGTAGTCTGTTCTGTAACATTGCTGAGCATGTTGCGTTTAATTCCACGTGGTGCTCCTCGTCTAATTTGCGTTTGTTTGTCAAGAGCTGTCTTAAAAATTTCCTCGAGTCTGGCGTCTGAAAAAGAGCTTCAAGAAGAGGTAAGTTAATATGTAATTTCTTTAAAAGTTTAAGAAACTTACCGAATTGTTCTTCTGAATCGTCTCTTTTCATTACTTCGGGATAAGGTATGCGAGGTTGGTACTATTTGATTATCGGTTTTGGCTTTTCTTGTGTTACATCTGTTTTACCTTCGTCTACCTTGTTTTCTGGTATTGCATTGGGTTCATCTAACCCTTTACTGTCCTGAGCGGTGATGGCTTGATTTTGCTCATTAGGGTTAATCTCCGTGTTACTAGGTAGATGCCCTTGCGGTCGTTCTGGCATCAACTTTGCAAGTTGTTCGACTGCGTTAGTGACTTCCTTGACTGACTTAGTAATTTCCATGATTCAGCTCTCATTGCTTTTGATTGTTCTCTTAGTTTCTTGGAGACGTTTTTCTGTGTCTGCCGAAAATTTTGTCAGCATCTCTTCATGGTGCGACTCCTCTTCCTGTTGGTGAGGTGGTTGTTGAAAGTTTGGAGGAAGTTCCGGTCTTTGGCTATTTTGATCATCACCTTATCAACCAGAACTGCAAATTCTCACTCCCTCTGTGGAGCAATCAATAACCTTAGATTATCCCTTAAACCGTCCTCAAAGCGGACATATTTCTCATACTCAGATGCCACCATGCCTCGAGCGTAGCGGCTCAACCTCAAAAACATAGCCTCATACTCTACCACAGATCTATCAACTTGTGTGAGATTCATGAACTCACACCTACGAGCATCAACATAGCTCGCGCCCACATAGTTCCCCTGGAAAGCAGTCTTAAAATAATCCCAGTTCAGACGATCAAGCTAAGTACCATCCTCAACCGGTAACCACCACTAATATGCCTCGTCGCGAAGCAAAGAGACTGCACCCTTAAGTTTCTGCTCAGGAGTACAGTCTATATCTTTCATAATCCTTTCAGTGGCCTACAACCAATACTCCGCCACAGTAAGGGCGACTCTAGTGACACCCCTAAACAGCTCAGCATCATTGGACCAAATTCGTTCAGTTACCGACCCATTGCCCCCAGATCCAGAATGGGGTCCAACAACCCTCTCCAACACCCTCAACATGGCTTCGGACAGTGCGCCGTCCCCAGCCGAACGGCTTTGAGACCCAGGCTCTGTAGCAGGCGAAACCGGTGTCTACTGCACCCACGAATACCACGACCGTGAGTTCTTCAAGCGCTCATCGTATATTCAAAATTATCTACATTATAAAATTTTATGCATCAGTTCCAGTTTTTATTAGCAGATACGTTATGCGTAAATTATCAGAAGTTCGGAAGTGTTTCAGAGATTTAGTATCTAAGTAGCTTAGTATAGTTTTAGAAAGTGCTAACTACAATATTTTGAGAATATTCTATCTAAGTTCAGAAATACTTACAGGATCAGCGCCGGAGACTCGGTGTACCACTTACTTACTCAGAGTGATCTAAATCATTTGAAAACCAATTCTTTTTGATACACAATTTTGAAGCCCAAAATTCACAGCCTGAGTTTTGCAAACCTAGCTGTAATACCACTAAATGTAACACCCTAAACCAGGCCTAGACGTTACGGCCAAATCTGGAGGTGTCACAAAGAGTGGATTTGAAAATAGAGTTGTTTCGTTAAAGCTTTGTGTAGTTGTTTAAGAAATCATCCAAGTTTTATATCTATCACTGATAGCGATATTTAACTAAATCATTCCAAAAAAAAAAACATAACTCTTAGCAGAAGCCTTAGAAATCGTTATATTTTGAAAGTCCAGTTCATGTTTTCAGGAAAACATTTTCTTTAGTAAAAACTTATCTTTTTAGTCAACCGCCGTAGATAAAGAATCAAAACGAAAATCAAAAACCATAATAAAAACCCAACAGTCCATAAAGTCTAGTAATTACAAAAAAAAACTCCCAGAAATACTTCTTAATTAAATAAAACCTTTACTTAAAGTTAGTTCATAGTCTAGTGGTCACCGCGAGACTCTGCTGCACCGATCTGCCTAAGTCTGTGGATTACCTGGACAGAAAAGACAAACAGAAGTGAGTTTTCGTAAACTCCATGTGTAACCCAACAGAAATAGACATGCAAGAAAGACAGAAATCTCATATACGGTCAAATACAAATTTAGAATTATGTCTATTTTAGATACATATAACAGAATCAAATATGCAGAACAAATATATAGAATCCTACCCCCATCTTCTACACACCAACTCCAACCATCCCATCACACCACGTGGGGTTAAAAACACCCACTTATCCTTACACACCACATCATGTCATTATTACACGTATCAGATAATATGCAGTCAAGATGCCAGAAAATAGGCAAAGGTCGCCATATAGAACACTTCCTCCACATATACAATACCCACCCCATACATATATAGAGAATACAGATTACAAAAAAATCATGCTGGCATGCTCGTATACAGATACATATATATTTAACAGAATAGTCAAGCAGTTTCCTACTCAAAGCAGAATATCAAAATATCAAATCACATAATATAGAGTTTGGTTAGCCCTTACCGACCCTACGGTAGGCCTACAGTCGATCGGAATGACCCATGCGACCGTAAGGAAAATTTTAGAATTATGGGCCCCCATGCCCGTGTGGCCTTGCCCATGAGGCCTACACGACCTGGCCCAAAACCCACACGCCCAATATGGCCTAGCCCGGATGGCCCACACGGCCACACCCACACCATCACACGGCGGTGTTTTGTGCACGACCGCACCTTCGTTAGACACACGACCGTGTCTCGCACACGGGCGACCACACGCCCGTGTGGCATCAACAGACTGCACTTTTAGCTTTCGCTGAAACTTGATTTTCTCGCATAAGGGGTACACACCTGGTTCACTTTCACAGCGAAACCACTCTTGAGACCACCAACACCTAAAAATAGAATACCCAACACCTTTTAGCAACCAATTTACGAGTCTAATTCGATTTAACCAATTACACATAAATAGACTTACCGCTAACAAAAACAACCACGACCTCGAGTCAAGTCGTTGAAGTGAAATTTTCTACCTCACAACCTTCACCTAAATACAGATTCCATCGATTAAACACCAATTAATGGCTGCCAATAAACATTGCTAACATCTCAAAACCAACCGCTAACGACAAACAAAATTCTACTTACCAATCCAAATGAAGATCCCATCAATTCTCACAGCACGATTGAACGACAGATTCACGAACCGAATCAAAGAAAAAACAAAGCAGGGATTTATAGGGAAGGGGAAAATATCAGAAAAGGGAAAGTAGAAGAAAATTGATGTCAGAAATTTTGTGAAGAAAATAAAAATAAAATAAAAATATTTCATTTGGCACTATCCCACTACATCCACTAACAACCCAACCAACTCAGAATTCCAACTCCACCGAAACTCTATCACAACCGAGCAAAACTAACATCCACGCTCGTGTAGGAATTCGAACATAGGACCTCCAACACACTTAACTCCTTTACCACTCGAACCAGCAGGCTCATTTTGATATAGATTAACAGATAATCTTGTATAAGCCCACTCAACAAGGGTAAGGCTTGGATCTAAAATAACAAAGTTTTCCAAAAATGGGAATTGAACCCAAGACTTCTCACACACACCCAAAACACTTAACCACTGAAGCAGTTACACAGTTGTGTTAGAATTTACAGAAATAGAAATAAATTTATCAGGGCGTTACAGCCCTTTTTAATAAGCCTCTATGTTTGAAACCTTTAGCCAAAATTGAGTTCGAAACTCAACCCTTCATAGTCCTTGAAATTTGTAACGCACTATTAAATGGACGTTAGGCCATGGATATCGAGGGTGTTAATTATAAAGGGTTTCTTATAAAAGTGTACTCGAGTGATTAGTGAAGAGGGATTGAATTAGCTCATAATTGATTCTTGTTAGAAATCGTGCTTAAAGAGAAAAGAAAAAATTGAAAGAAATAAAAGTGAGGATCAAAAGCATTGTGAGAGAAAAGAACAAATAAAGTATACAGATGCTTAAAACAAGAAAAAGAAAGGAGCGTAAAATAGTCTCAAAATCGTAGTGCACAAAAACGAGCTAATATCAATCATCCTTTTCCACATTGTTGGAGAAATAAAGAAGGTGAGAGAAGAAGAAATAAGGCGGTGACATGTAACGATCACATTTGGAGGGAATTGGGAACAATGTTGTGTGTTATACTATTCATAGTGCTTGAACTATTTTGCAATACCTCTATAGCAGTAAAAGCAGTCATATGACGGAAGACTAAGATAGGGGCACATGACCTCAAACCTAGTGGAATGTATTAATAAAATATTATCAAGATAAATATTAATTAAATTTAACATCTCATATTAATATTAAATTAATAAAATACTATCAAGATAAATATTAAATTAAATTAAATATGTTATATTAATATTAAATTAATAAAATACTATCAAGATAAATATTAAATTTATTAAAATAATAATATTTTTTGAAAAGTTAATTTGAAAACAAATTAACCAGTAGAGTCCTTCTAGGAGTAAAATTTTTTCACTGCCCTATCGTCGAAGAACCATCACCGCTGACCATCAACTGGCTGTCGAATCGCCGCTATTGCGACTATCATTCCAAGTGGTACCATCATTGGTGCCACTCCCCCGACACCCTGAACCATCATCGTTTTGCCCGAACGGACCTGGTCGGCTCGTGTAACACCCCTATCCCGTCTCTATTGTCGAATTAGGGTTATAGAATATTACCGAGAAAAACATAACTTTTAACTTCACAACAGAAACAATCATACAAATTAGCTATTATTATACAACAATTGAATCTAATCATGGCAAAAAAATACACTTATGGGCATTAAATCGAGCCTACAGTGCCCTAAAAACAGCTTGGGAACATTCAGGGATCAATTTGAAACAAAGGAGAATATTATGGAAAAACTTGAAATTTTGAGAAACAGGGGTCACATAGCCATGTGACAAAGCTCAAACCGTGTGAACATTCAAAGTCTGGACACACAGCCGTGTCCCAGTATGTGTGCCAAACTGTGTGTGCATTCAATGTTAGGTTACATGGCCATGTCATAAGTCGTGTGTCAGATCGTGCTACATATTGGCTTGGGGCACACGGCCGTGTTGTAGGCTGTGTCTCAGACCGTGTGCAACCTGCACCTAAAATAATAAAGGCACAAGACCGTGTAGGGTGGCCATGTGTGGCACACAACCGTGTGACAGCCCGGGTCCCAGGCCGTGTGCTCCATTTTAACCCTTAAAGTTAGCTAAAACAACAACCAATTCATGCACATCAAGACACACCAAGCCTAGCTTGTTGCATATGGTTAAGTATACATTCAAACACATACCAAATGTACCAAATCTTACATTCTAAGTGCCTAACCATTGTGTTCTCATTGACACCACAAATGTTACACCAATACAATAAGCCCATCATATAAAATATTACCATTACCTAATACCAAACACATACGATAAACAAATCCAACATGACCAACATCATAAACTACCTATAAAAAATACCCATACTTCATTTCAACATCATTAAAGTTACCAAATCAAAACGATGCTTAACCAAAAGCACAAACATTTACATACCAAAATATTATCAACTTGAGACATAGCTTACCAAACCCCAAACATAAAAGCTTAGTTACAATGCTACCGAAAAGAGTCTGGATAATATGAGTGTTGAAGCTAATTTATCTGAACCGTTTCTAATCGTCGAAATCAGAGCTTTAAAATTTATAATAAAAATGATCGAACATGGAAACTAACTCTGACAACGATTGTAAGGCAAGCGCACCTATCGAACAGTAGTATAGTTTAGGCAAGACCGGAATATCGAATCCCAAAGGAACCAAAAGTACTAATACTAACTCTCTTTCTATTATTTAGCCTAAGAATTAAGTGAATGTTTATCTAATCTAAATTTAACTATCAACTAAACTAAAGACGCAAAGACAAAAAGAATGAATTGAGGAAAAATAACTTGGAAGAAAAACCAATTGATTAAGATGATACCCTTAGGAAGAATCCACCTAGACTTCACTTGTTATCTCAAACTAAACCAGACGATTTATTCATTTGACTTGATCCGTAAGATTCCCTAAGTTATATTAAACCCTCTCTCGAAGCGAATAACGTCTAACCTTAGGTTGATTAATTGAAATCTCTTTCTAATTAAAACCCCTAGAATCGCATTAACTTGATCTATGGACTCCCATATTAGGTTTCACCCTAATCCGGCAAAATCTCGTCACCCTATCTCTAGGCGCGCGATCAACTCCGCTTAATTATGCTAGATCTACTCTTGAGTAGGGACTTTTGCTCCACCACCTAAGCATATCATACTTGAATTAATATCCCAAAAATATCAACACAAGAATTAAGAACACATAATTAAGAACAAGTCAAATATTTATCATATAGTTCAGAAAACAATAACAAGATCTGCCATAGGTTTCATCCCCTTCAGGTATCTGAAGGGTTTAGTTCATATCAAATAAAGAAAACACCTCAGAAGAAAAGATAAAACAAAACATAAGAAACCCCTAAAACTCTCTGAAGGAATTGAAGGAGAGATCTGCCGTCTTGAGTAGAATTCCAGCTTCTTGAGATGGATCAACTGGCTATCTTCGAGTGATTCTCAACAAATCTAGTCTTTCTGGCTCGGCTCCTTGGCCTAGCTAACTGCCCTCTTTCAGGTAACACTTAGGGGGTTTATATAGGCTTTCGAAATATGTTTCTTCACCCCAAAGTATCTAAATCCGAATGAAATTGCTCTTTGCCACGACAGGGACACGGCCATGGCACACGCCTGATTGGATCATGGCCAGGCCGTGTTCGGACTTCTTTAATGAGGCACGGCCGTGTAAGTCGAGATCAAGCTGTGTTCTAGTAGATTGGCGTGGCACGGCCGTGTGGGCTTAAGTCCAGGCCGTGTCAATTTCCTCATTGGCCCAATTTGGTTTGTTTTAGGCCTGTTTCTCATTCTTTTCATCCTCAGGTGCTTCCCTTGGTATAAAACGTGAAAAGTATACTAAATTCATCCAAAAGCACCGTTTTACATAAACCGAGGCTTAATTCATCCAAAAGCATACTAAATGTGGGCTTAAAATATGTTACTTTTGCGGTTTATCAAATACCCCCACACTTAAGCTTTTGCTTATCCTCAAGCAAAATTCTCAACTTACAATTAAAACGAACTTTCCATGATTCATAATTCCTACCGACAATGTCTTATCATAATTCATAGATAATTTATACATGGATAATTTAACTTAAAGAGTCCTAAAGATTCAAACAATCAAAGTCATACATTTGTAGCACGAAAACGTAGGTGTCTCCCCTTATCTAAATAATTACCCTTAATTCAAAACCGACAAGGAATGACATCCTCACAAAAGATTCACTCAAATCACTCGAAGTGTTTAAGGTTCAAAATTAAGCACTCAAAAGTCGAACCTGAAAAGTTAATCCCATAGGCTTGCCTGAAAATCAAATCTCCACCACTGTAAAATGAGATAATACACAAATCAAAAGGTCTTTAATAGGGTTGTAACGGGGATAGGGTTGAAGGTGTGGATAAAGGCTAAACTAGAAGGTTATAATCGAGAATAAATTGATGAGTTACCTACCTAGAAAAAAAATGAACACATCCTAAATAATTACATCAATTGGAAACTAATAATACTACTATTGAAAATACTCTTAATACGAGCCTCTTCTTCAATAATTGGAATTTAATGCATAAGCTCACTTAATCACACAACTAACAATGAATATAATTCATTTTTTTAGGAACAAGTCAAATATTTCATAATAAGGAATGAATCTATTACTTAAAATAAAGATAATAGGTAGACAACAAATCAAATCAAATCTAGATGTAAGGGCAGTCAAAAGGAATGGTGACAACAAATACAAAGGGTTTTGGGTTAACATTAGCGGGTGAGTCAATAAAAAGGGTTATTAGGATCAAAGGGGTTCACTAAGGGTTAATTATGAAGGTAGGCTTTTAGTGGAGTGAGTGGGTTAAATCCTAGGTGCCTTTATCATCTCGGTATATGAAATCATAGGTGTGGTCTCGATCTGTATGAACGAGGCAAGTTCTAGAATAACAATTCAAAGTTGACACACTCATAATCAATAAAGTGAGCATGAAAAAGAATATGTGCTCTAATAGTCTCAAAATCTCACAAAAATTATGGGTATTTTGATGTCAACCTCGTAAATTTCAAACTTCAAAGTAATATTCAGATTTAGGTTAACAACCTAGCAAAATTTTTAATTCTGAAAAATAGACTTATCATGCTTGATTCTCTAGTATCTTCAAATTTCAATCATCAACGCACAATTGACTATGACTTACTCAAAAACATGTCAATAAAAATCAGAAATTTCATCCTAATTAGTAATATGAGAAAATTACTTAAAAACAAGACTAATTTCAGGGATTTGAGAATAATGAAGAAAGTTAGGCACTTTCTTGAAATAACTATTCACCCCCATACTTAAGATGTACATTGCCCTCAATGTACAAGCATAGATATTGAATTTAAGAGAGAGGGACAGGTGAAACTTCCTGAATTTGGATGGTTTCTCGGAGTTGGAAGTCGATAGGAGTGGTGGTTGCTACCGAGCTATGTGCTAGATGAAGAAATTGGGGAGCTCATAGAGAGTTAGCCAGGAGTTATTAAGACATATTTAAAATAAACTAAATATATAAATAAAGATAAGAAAGATAAAGAAAAAGAGACTAAGAAGGAAAATAAACTAAGACTAGAATATAAAAGGGCTTGAGAATCCTTATTGGTAGATGGCTTGTGAGGTGGGTGTGACTTCTAAGGCGACGGAGGTGTTGGCGGTGGCAGAAGTGGCTTGATTCCCAAGCAGCCTTTTGAACCTAACACTAAAAAACTAAAATATATTAAACTAAATTAAGCATAAAATTGTCAAAGAGAAGGAAATTGAAGCAAAAGAGAAAAGAAAAAGAAAAGATAAATGGTCTCAAAGACCCTTGGCTTGTTGTTTGGATGAAGCGGCCGGCATGAGCTTATGTATATCGATCTCCCTAAGGAGACTACGCTTGCTTTCTTTCGCTTCTTTGTCATGGCTTTGGTGTGGCTCAAGGGTTTAGAGACTTGTTATGGAGAGGAGAATGTGAGAAAAGGGGATAAGAAAAGAAGTGGGAAGTGGATGAGAAAGATGGGGAGGGTGTTGGTGTTTAAATAGAGGCTCAATTCTGGCACTTTCCCACGCCCGTGGACCGAGGGTGTGTCGTTTCACACGGCCACCTCACACGGTCGTGTGTCTAGGCGTGTTGATTTTCCATGCTCGTTTTTCAGACAGCCACGCCCGTTCTTGATAAGTCAGTGTCGCCCACGGCTGTGGGCTTTTGTCAGTGCCCGTGTTGGAGTGGTTGGGTCCATGAATTTCAAAAATTAGTTGAGTCTGATTTGTACCGCCTCTACCATGTTGGTACAAAGATTCTTGAGGTACACACGGCCACGGCCACGGCCGTGTGGCCTGGAAATCTGCACCATTGGTTAGTTTAGAATTAGCTATAAAGAAAAGAAGAAAAGAGAATGAATTGAAAACAAAATGTGAAAATAAATTGTGTTAGTACTCGGGTTGCCTCCCGAGAAGCGCTCGTTTATAGTCTTAAGCTAGACTTTCCTTGTACTGAAAAATCAGGGAGGTTTAAAGGTTTGAATATCTTCCCTCATGCTGACAGTTCTATTTTCTTGATGAAGTTTGAGTCGAGAAGCGTGTACCTTAAAAGTGCCAAATATGGGATTGTTTACCTCGTCTGTTCCGTATGGGAAGATATTGTGTACCTCAAGAGGGATTTCTTCGTTTGCTTTCAGGTCTGACATGGTGATTCGAGGATCTGATTTATCTAACAGTACCTGGTCTCCTATTTTAAAGTGGTTTGATGTTCCTATGAGCTCTTCTGTGGGCTCCTTCGGCTTTACTTCACACGGTTCCTGTTCTTCTTTGAAGGATGTCGTCCACTTTTCTAGTTTGTCGACCCTAAGGATTCGTTCCTCGTATAATTCTTCTTTGTTGGCATGAGGTCCATGATTTGGCTCAGGTTTGTAATCTTGTGGCGTTTCCTGTGATGAAGCTGGAACAATCTGGTTATCAACTGAATTTACTTTCTCACCTTCATCAATTGTTGTCTTGGCCGAGTCGAGAGCTTGTAAACTGATCGATTCGTCACCTACCTGAAGTATGAGTTCTCCTGTGCTAACATCAATTTTAGTCCTAGCAGTTGCTAAAAAGGGTCTTCCTAAAATTAAGGGAATCAAATTATCCTCATCCATGTCTAAGAAAACAAAATCTACTGGGAAAACGAATTTATCAATTTTTACAAGAACATCTTCGATAATACCCCTAGGAATTCTAACAGTTTTATCAGCTAATTGAATGCTCATCCTAGTTTGTTTGGGTTTCCGTAGACCTAGTTGTTTAAACATTTTATAAGGCATGACATTTATACTTGCCCCTAAATCAGCTAATGCATTATCAACAGTTAGTCTACCAATTAAACATGGAATTGTAAAACTCCCTGGATCTTTTAATTTTTGTGGTAGTCTATTCTGTAACATTGCTGAGCATACTGCGTTTAATTCCACATGTGGCTCCTCATCTAATTTACACTTGTTCGTCAGGAGTTGTTTTAAAAATTTCCTCGAATTCGGCATCTGAAAAAGAGCTTCAAGAAGAGGTAAGTTAATATGTAATTTCTTTAAAAGTTTAAGAAACTTACCGAACTGTTCCTCTGTATCATCTCTCTTTATTGCTTCTGGATAAGGTATGCGAGGTTGGTACTTTTTGATTACCGGTTTCGGCTTGTTATTGACCTCAGCCATATCTTTTTCTACCACCTTCTTTTGTTTTGTATTAAGCTCATCTAACCCTTCACTATCTTGAGTTGTTATGGCTTGAGCTTGCTCCCTTGGGTTAGTCTCAGTGTTGCTCGGTAGTCTTCCCTGTAGTCTCTTAGAAATTTGCTTAGCAAGTTGCCCGAATTGATCCTTGAACTCTTGTGACAATGCCTCAATTTTTGTTCCTATCTTCTGGAAATGTGTGTCTGAGGCTGTTATGAAGTTTGTTAGCGCCTCTTCAAGGTTCGGCTTCTTTTCCTGTGGGTAGGGCTGTTGTTGGAAGTTTTGGGATGGTTGTTGCCTTTGACATCTTTGACCACCCTATGAGAAATTGGGGTGGTTCTTCCAACCTGGATTATAAGTGTTACTATAAGGGTTATTGTTAGATTGGAAATTATTACCCATATAGTTCATCTGTTCGCTCTCCATGCCCTGTCCGTAAGGTGGATACTCAGGATTCACCACTCCTTCACTTGCGTCGTACTGCATAACTGGATGTGCCTGCGAAGAACAATAGAAACTATCAAATTTTTTATGTAACAATTCCACATAATTTGATAGCGCAGTCACTACGTCAATGTTGAAAACTCCGGCTGCTTTAGCTGGCCTTGTCCTTGTAACTTGCCACTGGTAGTTATTCAGTGACATCTCCTCTATAAACTCGTAGGCTGCTTCAGGAGTTTTGTTGTTCAGGGTTTCACCGACAACTGAATTGATTAGCTACCTTGTTGAAGGGTTCACACCGTTGTAAAAAGTTTGGACTTGTAGCCACAATGGTAATTCGTGGTGTGGGCACCTTCTCAACAAATCTTTGTATCTCTCCCATGCATCGTATAGTGTATCTGAATCTATCTGCGCAAAAGAAGAGATATCATTCCTTAATTTGGCCGTTTTGGCCGGTGGAAAATATTTTAATAAAAATTTTTCGGTCATTTGATCCCATGTAGTGATTGATCCTCATGGAAGAGAATGTAACCACTGTTTGGCTTTATTTCTCAGGGAAAAGGGAAATAACCGAAGGCGGATGGCATCATCAGAAATGCCATTTATTTTGAAGGTGTTGCAAAATTCTAGGAAATTTGCTAAGTGTGTGTTATGATCCTCATCCTGCAAACCAGCAAACTGAACAAACTGTTGTATCATTTGTATAGTGTTAGGTTTCAGTTCAAAATTATTTGCAGCAATACTAGGCCTAACAATACTAGATTCAGTTCCTGTTAAACTAGGTTTAGCATAATCATACATAGTACGTGGAGCATGAAGATCAGCCATCTCTGGAGGTGGTAGATTATTTTCAGCCATCTCTTCTATGGTATTTATTTCGGCTTCTTGCTCTTCGTCTATGTAGTTTAGGCTTCGCCTTATTTCTCTGCGATTTCTACGAACGGTACCTTCAATATCACTGTCGTAAAGTAGAGGTCCTGTCGGATTCCTTCTAGTCATAAACTAGAGGTACCTGAAAGGGACAAAAGAAAGAAAGAAAGAAAGAAAATTTAGAAAAACAAAAATAAAATTTAATTGCAAAAAATAAAAATAAATATGGCTAAAGTAATAAAAATTAAGCTTTCTTAATATTTTAGTTCCCCGGCAACGGCGCCAAAAACTTGATCGTCGAAATCAGAGCTTTAAAATTTATAATAAAAATGATCGAACATGGAAACTAACTCTGACAAAGATTGTAAGGCAAGCACACCTATCGAACAGTAGTATAGTTTAGGCAAGACCAGAATATCAAATCCCAAAGGAACCAAAAGTACTAATACCAACTCTCTTTCTATTATTTAGCCTAAGAATTAAGTGAATGTTTATCTAATCTAAATTTAACTATCAACTAAACTAAAGACATAAAGACAAAAAGAATGAATTGAGGAAAAATAACTTGGAAGAAAAACCAATTGATTAAGACGATACCCTTAGGAAGAATCCACCTAGACTTCACTTGTTATCTCACACTGAACCAGACGATTTATTCATTTGACTTGATCCGTAAGATTCCCTAAGTTATATTAAACCCTCTCTCGAAGCGAATTACGTCTAACCCTAGGTTGATTAATTAAAATCTCTTTCTAATTAAAACCCCTAGAATCGTATTAACTTGATCTATGGACTCCCATATTAGGTTTCACCCTAATCCGGCAAAATCTCGTCACCCTATCTCTAGGCGCACGATCAACTCTGCTTAATTATGCTAGATCTACTCTTAAGCAGGGACTTTTGCTCCGCCACCTAAGCACATCATACTTGAATTAATATCCCGGAAATATCAACACAAGAATTAAGAACACATAATTAAGAACAAGTCAAATATTTATCATATAGTTCAGAAAACAATAACAAGATCTGTAACATCCCCAAACCCGGCCCATTCACTACGACCGAGTCTGGTTATGTTAGTGAAAATACCTTTCTTTACTTAGAACTTAAAGCATGAAAATTTTCGTTATTAAAAATAATTCATATTAAAACTTTAGAAAAAAAATATATATATAAATACTTTGATTAAAAGATTGCTATAATAAAAATCGTTTTCACATAGTAATATATTTTAAGAAAAACATAATATATAATAATATCAACAAAATAGCAATAACAATAGTAACAATAATATATAAAGTACTTTAAACCAAAGGGCCCTTATTACATCAAATAAAATTTCAAAATACTGATAATATAAAATAGTTAAATAAAGTAAAACATCTTCGGCATGAAAATCCCCTTCTGCATGGGCCACCTTGTATCCACTCCAACCCGGTCCGATCAACTTGTCACCTGCGATGCTTGAAAATAATTGGGTGAGTCATAATGACTCAGTGTGTAAGTTAACCACTGAAATCCACCCACATGCTAGCCACATAATATCCCATCTATCAAATGCAACAAGTAATGTATATTCATTTTAACAATTACCACAATCTGGGCTTGGCCCACATTCAAATCATACTTAAATACTGGGCTAGGCCCTTTCCTCAATAAACCACATATCAACTGGGCTTGGCCCATCTCCACGTATGTTCCCAAAACATACCTATCCACATGTCATATTGGGCTTAGCCCATTACCATATCTTTTCATAAATGAAATAATGCAATCATGAAACCCAACCCAAGCCTAGGGTCCATCCGCTACACACCCCCTGATCCAGCCTACCACACACCAGGGGACTAACGAGTCACCCTCTCCTTTTCCCTCCAAAAAGGCAACCAATGCCATCCACGATGGAGCACATAGCAACCCATCAAGCCACAATATGGCATAAAGCCGATATCAATCAAGGTAACCACGCGAACTAAATCGAAAAGATCCACAACGCGACCTCAGTCAGCGCCAATCCACGATGTAGCACAAAGCTGACATCAACCACGTACTCGAAGTACACCCGTACCTTCTTTTCATAACCCACCCATGCACATGCCACATAAAATATAATCGTGATAATGCATGCACATGCTTATTAATATCCATAAACATACTCATAAACAAATAATCACATTGCAACAGGTCCGATACTAACCTGATCATCGCTATACCCTTTAGGGGTATATATGGCACACTTATTACTGCACTTGTTAGTAAAACATATAACACATAAAACCCGGAAACAGTGGGTTAGTTACACACCTTATAACCTGAAGTTCTAAACCCTCGATCCCGACGCTATCGACTAGCGAAACTACCGCTATCTGCCTATAGCTATCTCCTGCCGCTGGCCCACACCCCGGTGGCCAATCCCGAACTGCTGAAACCGCTCTTTTCTTGAACTTCGGACTAGGGACCTTCCCTTGCCCACTCTGACTGGTTGTGGCCTCCATCAAAAAGCTTAATCAGGTAAACAGGTTAACCCCCAAAACACCACTTAAGCATTTAATCTAAATAAATACCTCTTACCAACTCAACTTGAATCCCGAACGCTACTCTATGCCACTGCAACTGCTGACTAAACGACCTTGCTAACCACTCCCTATTGCTCCAGCTAGAAACGACCACCACCAAGGAAGTAAGGTTCGGCTCAGGGACTTGTAACCAAAGTGAAGAGAATGTGAGAATGGATGATTCGGCAAGGCTCTTAGATAGTGTTTGGGATATTCAGCAATGGTAGTTTTCTATGGATGGTTACGGTTTAAGCAAGGTTTAAAAAGAAAAAGGTGAGAAGGGAGAGGGATATAGGTTCATAAAAGGTTAAGCCCTCTGCTACTTTCGGCTACAAAGAAATGGCATGAAAAAGGGGTTTGCTTGGACTAACTTTCGGCAATGGACAAGGGAAAATAAATACAAACGAAGGAAAGAACTTTTTGGCAAGGGAGAGAAACAAATGATGAATGAAACAAGCACCTCCCTCCCCCCTATTTATAATATTCGGCCAAGCCCCAAGCTCCCAAAAAAAAAAATCCTAAAATCTCTCCTAAAACACCTCCCTTCCATCCATTTTAAAAGTTTGAATGAGTCAAACTTTTACCTAGCCAAATTTAAAAAAAAGATGACCAAGTCTTCTCCACCTTTCAAGCATCCAAAAAAACCGCCCAGCTTCTATCCTCCTTGACGCAAAAACAAGGCCCCAAATGCTACCCTTGCGAATCGAACCTGAGCCCCTTCCCCCTGCAAATTACGTCACTTCTCCATGCTCTAAGTGGCGCCTCCTTGCCACTCTGCCAAGCCACTCTTTATGCCAAAACTCCACCAAAAATTCTCTTAAGACCCCCTCTATCCAAGTTCTCCTTTTTAGCCCCTAAAACTAAAAATTTTCCAAAGCGTTCTACCATCACCTAGGGTTCTCAGGACCCCTAAAACTTACCCAAACACACACTGAAGTGTGCCAACACCCGAGCTAAGCACCAGAAATCCAACCCCTAAAACCAGGGTGTTACAATTCTACCCTCCTTAAAATAATTTCGTCCCCGAAATTACTTGTCTAAACTAACAGTCCAATTCCTCCCGCTACGCTATGGCTGCGCACTCTGATCTTAAAGAGCTAACATACTTCCCAATCATAGTCTCTAAGTTCGCACTCAAAATTCAAAGCAACTCAGAAAAGAGCTATTCCCACAAGCAAGCAAAGCAATTAAAGCATGCACCAAAGCAGAGGAGCTTACCCGACATCACCTCCTTGGTTGATTCTGACTGGAACCATTCCCCCCATGGCTTGAACCATGACCCCTCGTTGATCGAGGAGAGTTCTTAACCAGATGTGCCTTAGATTCGCACCAAAAGCATGTTTTACTATTCCCCCAACACTTTCCTGTGTGAGGTCTTCCACATCGAGCACAGAGACAATTCCGATTCTCAGCAACTGGCACGGGTGTATGTACCGTATTCCCAACTCTCGGTCTTTTCTGAGCATCTCCAAACGATGCTGACCATCCAACACTTCTCTTATTCTCGTTCCTATTCTTTCCTCGGTTTTCCCTTACCGTCCTCTTAACTTCTTCGGCTATACGAGCTTTCTCCACTAGCACCGCGAAGTCTCTTTCCCTCTGCGGAGCGATCAGCACTCGAAGTTCATCTCGCAATCCGTCTTCAAACCGGACGCACCTCTCATAGTCAGTGGCCACAATTCCCTTAGCATACTGACTTAGCCATACAAATTCTGCTTCTTATTCTGCTATCGACTTATTTCCTTGCACCAGATTTAGAAACGCCTTCCTTTGCGCATCTAAGTAGCTTGCTCCAACGTATTTTCCTTCAAACTTTTCCTTAAAGTAATCCCAATCCAATCGATCTGCCGGTACACCTTGTTTGACAGTGAGCCACCATCGGTAAGCCTCGTCCCGAAGCAGCGAAACAGCACCTTTCAACTTTTCCTCTGGGGCACAATCCAAGTCGTCCATAATTCTCTCGACTCCTTCTAGCCAATACTCCGCTACGTTCGGAGCCGTTCCCGACACTCCTCTAAAAACTTCAGCCCCGTTCGACCTAAGTCTCTCGGACACTGACTTCCGAGCTCCATTTCCCCTACTAGCTCTTGCCACTTGCTGAAGCACGCGTAACATAGCCTGCGACACTGCGTCCTCTTCACTTATCGGATCTTGTTCCTCTACATCCACTACTGGCGGCACTTCGCTTTCTGACCCATAGCCAGACCCTACTGGTTCCGAAGCTGTCATTCTACCTCTACCGCGTCCCCTAGAACTCATCTCTAGCGCTTCGATTTAATCTGTTTAGAAAGTTTTATGGATTAGAAATTATTGTTTCACTGTTTTATCCACGAGCAATGTTATGCAATGAAGGTTCCGAGAGTAGTTCTTTCGAGCAATCAAGTTTCCTTTTCCTACCCAGGGGTAATTTCGTCATTTTTCCTAAAGAGGTATTTCGGTAATAACTCAGGGTCAATTTTGAAAATAGTTTTTCCAACTTAGAGTTTTTTCAAAATTTGCAAATCTCAGGAGTCATCTTGAAAATTTTGTTTCTCAAACAAAGTGTGTTGCAAAAATTTCAAAAAGTAGGGTCATTTTCATAATTTTGGAAATCATGGGCATTTTCGTAAATTCGCAAAATCGAGATATCACAACATTTTACAAAATAGAATTTTCTGATATTTAGTAAAGTAGGAATATTTCAGTAGAAGTTGAGAGAAATTTGAAAATTTAGAAACCAAGGGCATTTCGGTAATTTTGTCAACCAGGGGTATTTTCGTAAATTTCCACAAATCAGAGTATCCTAATATTTTGAAAACTCGGATTTTAGTATTTTGCAAGGTAAAGAGCATTTTATCAAAATTTGAGGGTAGTACAGTAGTTTTGCAATACAGGGGCGTTTTGGTAATTTTGCCACTAAGGGCATTTTGGTAATTTTGTAAATCGAAAGAAAAACGTCCTTCACAATCAGATTTAAGGTTTCACAAACCAGAAGGGTAAATTTGAAAATTTAAAAACAGGGAATTTAGAAAACAGCAAGGCTAATTCCCTTTCGGGTTTTAATAATTAGTTCAACCTGTGAACAAGTCCTCTTGGTTAAAGTGAACCGTAGCTACGCACCAGGTAGGATTCGAGTAAAGAGGAGGTGAGTCGCTAGGACTGCTTAAATACCAAGCTCTTACTGAATGCCACTCCTAGACATGCGTACAGTGGTTACCACACCTTAACTCGGCGACTTACTTCACAGGTTTGTTTAATAACCTTAAGTTTTATGCATATGTTTGAGTAAACTAATCCTAGGGTCCAATAGCCTTAATATTCTAATCTACGAGCCCACTCTAAGCCCATAATAGATCACACCAACAAATCATTTTAAAAGCTAGAAGTACTTACCTGGTGGACTTCGGGTCGGAGGTACAGGTGCCATGCCAGTATAACCTGAAAACTTTTTATAAAAGCCCATTTTTCAAAAAGTCCATTTTGAAAACTGTTTCGGGCCCAAAAACCCTTAAAGCCGAGTTTTGAACTTGGCTCTGATACCAAACTGTAACATCCCCAAACCCGGCCCATTCACTACGACCGAGTCTGGTTATGTTAGTGAAAATACCTTTCTTTACTTAGAACTTAAAGCATGAAAATTTTCGTTATTAAAAATAATTCATATTAAAACTTTAGAAAAAAAAATATATATAAATACTTTGATTAAAAGATTGCTATAATAAAATCGTTTTCACATAGTAATATTTGAAGAAAAACATAATATATAATAATATCAACAAAATAGCAATAACAATAGTAACAATAATATATAAAGTACTTTAAACCAAAGGGCCCTTATTACATCAAATAAAATTTCAAAATACTGATAATATAAATAGTTAAATAAAGTAAAACATCTTCGGCATGAAAATCCCCTTCTGCATGGGCCACCTTGTATCCACTCCAACCCGGTCCGATCAACTTGTCACCTGCGATGCTTGAAAATAATTGGGTGAGTCATAATGACTCAGTGTGTAAGTTAACCACTGAAATCCACCCACATGCTAGCCACATAATATCCCATCTATCAAATGCAACAAGTAATGTATATTCATTTTAACAATTACCACAATCTGGGCTTGGCCCACATTCAAATCATACTCAAATACTGGGCTAGGCCCATTCCTCAATAAACCACATATCAACTGGGCTTGGCCCATCTCCACGTATGTTCCCAAAACATACCTATCCACATGTCATATTGGGCTTAGCCCATTACCATATCTTTTCATAAATGAAATAATGCAATCATGAAACCCAACCCAAGCCTAGGGTCCATCCGCTACACACCCCCTGATCCAGCCTACCACACACCAGGGGACTAACGAGTCACCCTCTCCTTTTCCCTCCAAAAAGGCAACCAATGCCATCCACGATGGAGCACATAGCAACCCATCAAGCCACAATATGGCATAAAGCCGATATCAATCAAGGTAACCACGCGAACTAAATCGCAAAGATCCACAACGCGACCTCAGTCAGCGCCGATCCACGATGTAGCACAAAGCTGACATCAACCACGTACTCGAAGTACACCCGTACCTTCTTTTCATAACCCACCCATGCACATGCCACATAAAATATAATCGTGATAATGCATGCACATGCTTATTAATATCCATAAACATACTCATAAACAAATAATCACATTGCAACAAGTCCGATACTAACCTGATCATCGCTATACCCTTTAGGGGTATATATGGCACACTTATTACTGCACTTGTTAGTAAAACATATAACACATAAAACCCGGAAACAGTGGGTTAGTTACACACCTTATAACCTGAAGTTCTAAACCCTCGATCCCGACGCTATCGACTAGCGAAACTACCGCTATCTGCCTATAGCTATCTCCTGCCGCTGGCCCACACCCCGGTGGCCAATCCCGAACTGCTGAAACCGCTCTTTTCTTGAACTTCGGACTAGGGACCTTCCCTTGCCCACTCTGACTGGTTGTGGCCTCCATCAAAAAGCTTAATCAGGTAAACAGGTTAACCCCCAAAACACCACTTAAGCATTTAATCTAAATAAATACCTCTTACCAACTCAACTTGAATCCCGAACGCTACTCTATGCCACTGCAACTGCTGACTAAACGACCTTGCTAACCACTCCCTATTGCTCCAGCTAGAAACGACCACCACCAAGGAAGTAAGGTTCGGCTCAGGGACTTGTAACCAAAGTGAAGAGAATGTGAGAATGGATGATTCGGCAAGGCTCTTAGATAGTGTTGGGATATTCAGCAATGGTAGTTTTCTATGGATGGTTACGGTTTAAGCAAGGTTTAAAAAGAAAAAGGTGAGAAGGGAGAGGGATATAGGTTCATAAAAGGTTAAGCCCTCTGCTACTTTCGGCTACAAAGAAATGGCATGAAAAAGGGGTTTGCTTGGACTAACTTTCGGCAATGGACAAGGGAAAATAAATACAAACGAAGGAAAGAACTTTTTGGCAAGGGAGAGAAACAAATGATGAATGAAACAAGCACCTCCCTCCCCCCTATTTATAATATTCGGCCAAGCCCCAAGCTCTCAAAAAAAAAAAAATCCTAAAATCTCTCCTAAAACACCTCCCTTCCATCCATTTTAAAAGTTTGAATGAGTCAAACTTTTACCTAGCCAAATTTAAAAAAAAGATGACCAAGTCTTCTCCACCTTTCAAGCATCCAAAAAAACCGCCCAGCTTCTATCCTCCTTGACGCAAAAACAACGCCCCAAATGCTACCCTTGCGAATCGAACCTGAGCCCCTTCCCCCTGCAAATGGCGTCACTTCTCCATGCTCTAAGTGGCGCCTCCTTTCCACTCTGCCAAGCCACTCTTTATGCCAAAACTCCACCAAAAATTCTCTTAAGACCCCCTCTATCCAAGTTCTCCTTTTTAGCCCCTACAACTAAAAATTTTCCAAAGCGTTCTACCATCACCTAGGGTTCTCAGGACCCCTAAAACTTACCCAAACACACACTGAAGTGTGCCAACACCCGAGCTAAGCACCAGAAATCCAACCCCTAAAACCAGGGTGTTACAAGATCTGCCATAGGTTTCATCCCCTTCAGGTATCTGAAGGGTTTAGTTCATATCAAATAAAGAAAACATCTCAGAAGAAAAGATAAAACAAAACATAAGAAATCCGTAAAACTCCCTGAAGGAATTGAAGGAGAGATCCGCCTTCTTGAGTAGAATTTTGGCTTCTTGAGATGGATCAACTGGCTATCTTTGAGTGATTCTCCACAAATCTGGTCTTTCTGGCTCAACTCCTTGGCCTAGCTAACCGCACTCTTTCAGGTAACACTTAGGGGGTTTATATAGGGAGATCCCGATACCTCTTTTTCTGAAATCAGTTGACTTTTGGGACAACCACTTATATTAACCATTTATTTCAATTAGCTAAAACTCTTCAAATCAAAATTCAATATAAAATTATAATTAACTCATATAATTTAAATTCTAATTATTATGGATTTACTCGTCGGATTTGTGGTCCTGAAATCACTGTTTCCAACACCACTAAAAAACGAGTTGTTATAGTTCAAATGGCTGGCCCTATGCCCAACCTACCCATTTTCACTAATCAAAAGGCGCCTACCCAAGCTGGTCGTTCGCACGACTTGCCACACAGAGTGTGACATCCCTCGACTAGGCATTTGCACACCTAGCCTAGTGTTGCTGATGGGGTTGGCCAAAACCCCCTGTAGGCTGTCCAAACAACTTGTTGCCATGGCTGGGAAAATTATTGGCCTTGTTTCACACACCGAACCCAGTTCAACCAGTTTTGGGTTTCGGTTTCGAGTCCACTTTTCAAGTTCAATTACCCATTAAGCTAATTGTCTAACTTGAAAATTAATTTCCAAAAATATCATATTTATTTTAATTAATTTGATTAATTTAATTTTAATTGATCAAAGTTAAGTTTTTCAAAAAAAATCTTTAAACAAATTCTTTAGTTGAACAATTTTCATGACCACCTAATTTAATTCCACATCGAATAAATCGACTCTATTAAATTATTTCTAAAGTCGTAGAATTTTTTTCTGATTCAAATGCAGTTCGATTGAAATTTTGTAGAGTTAGTGAATGGACCAATCGGACATATACAATTAGGCTTATGTAATTGCAATTATGTCCAGAAGCATCGTTTTGATAATTCACAATTTACTTAATCATGGAGTCAATCCACAAGAAGTACCATGATTGAAAATCCTTATTGTATACTATTTACGAAAGCAATTTATCCAACTGCTTTGTCGAATGACCTCATCATGTATGTGTTACCCTCGTATGATATCCTTGATTCCTTTGAGTTAAATCCGTTCACTCAATACAATCTTATTTCAACTCATTGTCACCATTGTGTCTTCTTAATAATTAATATGATCACTGTAACTAATGACTATGATAATTTGCTCGTTCAAGAACAAGCAGCTCATTGCCATGTTCTATATTTATTAATCCACACAATGCAAATGAAAGGATATTGTTAACTCTTTAATCGAACTATGAATTCCATTATTGCTAGTAAAGGCATTCCATACACAAGCCATATACCAAATATACCGACTATCGACTTGACCATCTTTAGAGCATAAGGCTCTACTTATATCAAAGCACGTGAGTTACATATGCATGGTCAATGACTAACACAGGATTTAGGAAAGTCACACCATGAACGTCACAAGTGAATTAATTCACAAATAGATTCAGAATTAATTCAACTTGGGTCCAGTCTAATTTATCATTCTTCCAATTAGTATATCCATGTCTCTACCCGTGGAGTTAACTACTCCAATAGCCAAGACTAGTCATCTTCCTAATTGGAATTATAGACAACATAATAATCCTTCAAATATTTGAATCAAATGCTCACTTTGATTCTTTTATGAGATTATGGACTCGTTTAGATTATCTACTAAAGTAAGTTGTCTTTCTCACAATGTAAGCATTCTTACAATGCCACTTATCATCAGTTTGAACTAAGACAATCAATGGGCTAACATTTGCTTGTGACAATTTCGCTATATATACAAAACATGAAAGACAGAAACACAATAGATATAATAGTGAAATGTGAAATTAATTTTATTTATTCATCATTCAAATACATAGAAAACAGTTGCGTGTCTACAAAATGGGTACATTTTCCAACAATTGGGACTACCCACCACCCTCTGGGAATTTGGGCTGCTCACAACCCTTTAGGAATTGAAGCTAGTAAATTATTGTATCGATGACCCTATGGCATGCCAACTGTTAAGTATGACTCCTATTTCAATCAAATTTGAGAAATAATCATCTAGTTAAACTCTGTTTATTTGTTTCAATCAAACACTGATTAGTTTAGATTATTTTATTATTATTTGACCTATGAATTTAGCCTATAAATAGGCTCTTTTAAAACCTTAGAAAATACACCCATTAGATATTAGAATCCATAACACATTTAGAGAATTTTGTGTTTATGTTTTGAGGGTTTTTTGTTTTTGGTTTTCGGGGTTTAGTTTTTATCTCTATCTTTTGTATTCTTCGTTCTTTTGTCATTATAGTAAAATTATCTTTGCTCGTGGTTTTTATCCTCTTTGGAGGGGTTTTTCCACGTTAAATTTGTGTGTTCAATTTCTCCATTTATTCTACTATTTTTTTTTACTTGTTGCTTAATCAGGTCGATCCTAAGAAGTGGTATTAGAGCTAGTTCAATTTTAATAGATCAACCCATTCAGATATAGCAACAACAAGGTTTGAAATTGAGAAGTTTTATGGTGAGACAAATTTCAATATGTAGCAAGTTCAGATGATGGCATTTCTAGTTCAAACCGGCTTGAAAAAGGTTGTTACTGGGAAAAAGCCTGAGAATCTAAATCAAACAGAATGGGAAGAGCTTGATGAAAAGGCCTTGTCTGCAATCCAGTTATGCCTCGCGAATACGGTATTGCAGGAGGTATTGATGGAAAAAACCTCATCCGCCTTGTGGAAAAGGTTAGAAACTCTTTATGCGACTAAGTCTCTGGCTAACCGTTTAGTGTTGAAACAACGTCTATTTACGTTTCGCAGAAGGTAAGCTTCTTAGAGATCACATCAGTTATTTCATTACTCTATTAAATGATTTAAAGAATATTGAGGTTCATATTGACGATGAAGATCAAGCTATGCTATTATTGTGCTCTTTACCCCCTTCATAAGTCTTTCAGGGAGACCCTGATTTATGGCAGAGACAAACTCTCGTTCGAAGATGTGAAGGGTCATTTGTTAATTAAAGACAAACTAGACAATACATAAATTTTCACCTTCGAATCTAACCATCTTGTTTTAGCAATTTGACTTTAAAATTGGGTTTTTTAAATATCACTACAATTGGATCATTATAGAACTTTTTGTTCTTTTTTTTTATGAATTTTCAATGAATTATTTAATTGAATAGCCCAAAATCACTGAACCGGTGACCTGATCGAACTGACCACTAGTTTAATTATGAAAAAGTTGATAATTCCCACTAAAATATTAAACATGTTTTATTAGGAGGCCGGGCAAACATGTTTACCATTTGGTTTGTGACGGTTTTGATATTAGATAAATTACTTAAGGTAAGCTATAGATTTAGTCACTTATGTATAGTTTAAATTATGTTTTGGTCATTAAATTTTAAAAAAATTATGATATAATCATTAAAGTTATCAATTTGTTACGTTTTGTCACTGGATCATTAGCAATGTAATGAAAAACTAACGTAACACACCAAATCATTCTTTCATATGAAAATTTTAGGTTAAATTACATAGTTAATCCTTATATATTTTTTCTTTTTCAGCAATTATTTTTTCGTTGGCTTAATACATATTTAGTCCCTCGATTTGGCACTTTCTTTTAAGTTAGTATTTATGTTTTGGAAAATTCTAAAAATATATTTTTATAAACCATTCTTATCCTCCTTTTATTATTATTTTTTAAATTTGTGACATATGGAAGGAATGGAAAGGAAGGAGGCTTTAGAAGTTTTTTTTTCTTTTCATATAATCTATAAAATTGTTGTCATATGTAAGGAATCAACCGAGGTAATAACCCTCAAAGTTTGACTAATATATGAATATGTAGTTTAAAATTAAGCCTATTGAAATATGTAAGGAATCAACCGAGGTAATAACACTCAAAGTTTGACTAATATATGAATATGTAGTTTAAAATTAAGCCTACTGAAATTTATCATTTTTTATCTTAGGTTTGGTTTCCGATGGAAAATGTGTGATCATATCATTTACATCAACTCAAGGAGATTAAAGTTTTAGATTTTGATGATGACAAGTGTCTGTTTGAAATGAAAACAATATCTCCTGCGATGCTCACAATACATAAATTAACCAAACAACTATTGAGTTTATCAAGGAGTTCACATTATGGCCTTTTCAATGATTCTGCTTTGTTGCGCTTTCCTAGTGAAACTTTATATGTTTTTATTACCTTAATCAATATTTATAAATTCATTCAAGGTTAGATTATTGAGATAATTGCATTTGAATCTAATGTTATCAGATACCTTTTTTTAAAAGGTAGCTCATCAACTAAGTTCAACTTCTTTCCATTTTTTCCATTTTTAGAAAATCCTAAAAATATGTTTTTGTAAATTATAAGGATCAATTTGAGAGAATGTACCAAATTTAGAGGCCAAACATGTATTTATATAATAGAAAATAAAAGAAAAAAATTAAATTGCTCAAAAAGGAAAAATATAAGGACTAATTATGCATTTTGACATTTAAATATTTGTTTGAAACGATGATTTAAAATTAATGTGACATGTCAGCTTGTTTTTACATCGTTAACAACAGTTAATGACTTAGTGACCTAACAATAATCGATAATATTAGTGACCATAACGTAAATTTTTCAATTTTGATGACCAAAAACGTAATTTAAACCATACGTAAATGACTACATATATAGTTTACCCATTATTTTATAATTTGAGTTGGTAAATTAAATTATTTTTATTTAAATTTAATTACAAAAATATATTAATGCCTTATCCTATAGTCAATGTACACATAGAGAATTGAGAAAATTGGGCTTACCTAATCCACCAAGATTAACTCAATCTCCAAATTATTTTAGAAGACTTGCTCACTTGAAACCTGATGACTCAATAAATACTCTAGTAATTTGTAGTTTACTAAATAAATTTGAACTCTAAGAGATAAAAAAATATAACAATTCAATTTTTAGTGGTGTTTGAAAAGGTGGTTTTGAGACCCTATTTTCATAAACCTAACCCATAGATATTTTTAATAAATTTTTACAAAGTTATTTTATAAATGAATTGAACTTTGGATAAGTAAATTAGTCAAAACTATGTTTAATTGGGGTTTAAGGACTAAATTATAAAATTTAATTGCTATAAATTTTTAATTAAGAAATGAAGTGAGGATTTAAAATGCAATTAATCTAAGGTCTAAAATAGCAATAAGATCAATTAGAATTGAGGCCAGTGCTTAAAGATTATTAAATTATTTAATTAAAATTTTATTTAATTAAAAATTATGATTTAATATCTTATAACATTATATTGTATAGCATAATGTTAGTGGAGGAAGAGGACATTATTCATCATCATCTTCCTCCAAAAATCGAAGCAAAAGAAAAAGAAAAACCTAACGAACGTTGGAAGCTTTTGCCCTAATTGGTATGTTCAATATAGTCGCTTTTTTTATATAATTTTTATGTTTTTGAGATCATAGAAATTTGATCTAGTTAGTTTGTGTACTAATTTGTAAAATTTCTAAAATTTTAAAAAGTTTCCATTGATTATTTCTTGAAGTTTTAAGTGTTAAATTGATAGATTTTAAGCTTAGATGTGAAAAACGCATTAAATTGTAAAGCTAATTGATAGTTTCGTTACGTAAAATTGAATATAGAAATAAGAATAGGAGATTCCTATTGGACAATAGTGAAATCGAATTTTAATTTTGAGTTTTAAATTAAAAGTTATGTTAGTCTCGATTTTAGGGACTAAATTGAATAGATTGCAAAATTTATACAAATTGATAATTGAATGTGAATTGGGTGATAATTAATAATGATATATGTTTTAAGTCAATCCGTAACTAATGTCGACCCAAATTCTTCGCAAAGGAAAGAAAAATCCAAAGCCGTCGATGAATAGCTCGGAGTTTCCAATTTGTATTTCTATGATGGAATTGAATGTTTATTCATTATAACTAATGTATGTAAGTGATTAAGCATATGATACAATAATCTTGTGAGTTTGAACAAGTTTATATGTATAGATGTGGTATAAAACGGTTAGGTAATTTGTGAAATATATTGTGGAATGGAAAAAGAAGAATTCGGTAGGAAAATTGTATGTGGATTGATTTGTGAATTGAATTTGAATTAGGTGCATAACTATGCATAAGCTTGTTAATATTATCTTAAATTATATAAATATCACTAAGTTTTATTACTCAGCATGCGGTTTACTTTTTCGTGCGCAGGTTGTCCCAAATGAAATCTCGTGCATTGACTCTAGCATCCAGTCAAGATCCCGGACTTGACAATGTTGTATAAATCTCTTTTGTCGATTATAAGGCATGTACCTAAGTTGAGTCAAGCTTGGTAAATATAGTTATGTGTATTTGCACTTATGGTTAATGGTAAATGTTAGGTTTTGGTGTATGCATATAGCACATAATAGAGTTAAAAGGTAGTTTGCAATGGTTAGAAATGTTGAAAACATATATGTATATATATACATAAATTTGATGGAATAGATAAATGTATAAATGGTGTAAATGGTTTGTAACTAATTTGGTAATGACCTAATTGTTGAATATGGTATGAATTTGCATGATTAGAATTTATATATATGTATAATGTTGGCAAGTTAGCTTGGTTTGTAAATGAAGCTTGTGTATGTGGTTGAATATGGTATAAACATAAATAAATGGTTAGTGCCTTGTTGACATAGGTGTGTTTGATCATGTTGGAAGGTTTAGATAGGTGAATTGGTACTTTTAGGATGTGTTTTAGCATGAAGCAAAGTGATATATGGTTATGCTAGATCTGTGTTCATGATAGGTCAAAATGCCAAGTTAATGGATGATTGATTTTTTGAGATTGATAATGAATGTAACACCCTCTACTTGACTCAAATTACCATATCTGGATATTGGATGTCACAACACAAAATATTTAACAGAAATTTAAACTACCATCGAAAATTATATTTAAACATATCTATTATTTCTTTTAAACTATTCTTTAATATGAAAGAGGATATTAAACAATTACATTCCGGTTCTAAGCAATGTACAACGATACGATATAAAACTTTATTAAAAACATACTCTTTGTGGCATAGAGAACTATACGCCATACTCCTAAGATGTCCTCTATATGCATAATATCCCAACTTGTTGCTATCCTAGTGTATTCCTGGCATGGTCCATTTTGGCGTACACACTCTACAGCAAAGCTTGAGATAAGGACAAACGCTTGTAAGTTCACGCAACTTAGTGAGTTATAACCCAAATTTCCTTAAAACCTTTCCTGTTGAACTTCTCATCTTGAAGACCTTAGACATCATCTTTGTCCTTGGCGGATACTTCCCTATATCGGCGTATACATATTCATCCACTTCTTTGCTTGACTAATCTATTCACGAATCATCCTTTGACTGATTCCAAATTTCTTTAATCAATACTTGCAATTAATATGTACATCTCCAAAAGAATATCCATACAGAACCTAACTTCGGCGAAATCTTCTTCAAATAGACATAAAATACATTTTTTCTCAGGATGGTTACTCACAAATAGTATTCTTGGCGGATAGTAAAACTAGCAGATCTCTTAAGTTGAACTCCATATTAATATTAATTATGGTAGATTCTCGTATTGATTCTAGTAGCTATCAGATTTCCATCAGATCATTGATCGTGTCCAAACTAACTATGACAACGAATAAGGCAAGTGCACCTATCGTTTGGTAGTATAGCTATGGCAAGACCGGAAATATCTTATCCTCAAGGACCAAGAGTACTAGTAATTACTATCTTTCTATTAGTTAGACTAAGAATTAAGGGAATTGATGTTTAATCTAAAACTAACTAATTACTAAGCTATAGATGCTAAGACACAGAGAATGAATTGGGGAAATACTTTTGGGAAAACCAATTAATTAAGACAATACCTGAGGAAGAATCCACCTAGACTTCACTTGTTATTTAACTCTGAACCAGACGAGTTATTCACTTGACTTGATCCGTAGGATTCCCTAATTTATATTAATACCTTTTTTTGAGGCTATTAACGTCTAACCCTAGGTTGATTAATTGAAATCTCTTTCTAATTAAAACCCCTAGAGTTGCATTAACTCGATCTATGGACTCCCATATTAGGTTTAACCCTAATCCGACAGATTTTCATCGTCCTATCTCTAGGAGTGCGATCAACTCTGCTTAACTATGCTAGATCTACTCTTAAACAGGGACTTTTGCTTCACTGCCTAAGCACATCAATACTTGAATCAATATCCTGAAATGTCAAAACAAGAATTAAGAACACATAATTAAGAACATATAATTAAGAACAAATCAAATATTTATCATATAGTTCAGAAAACAATAACAAGATCCATCTTAGGTTTCATCCCCCCTCAGGTATTTGAGGGGTTTAGTTCATGTTTATAAAAGAATACATCTCAGAAGAATGTATAAAACAAAACATAAGAAAAACCCTAAAACCCCCTGAAGGCTTCTTAAGATGGATCAACTGACTGTCTTCGAGTAAATCCCACAATTCGACACTCTCTGGCTTCGCTCCTCGGCTTCCCCCTTTTAGGTCACACTTAGGGTGTTTATATAGGCTTTCAGAATGTCTTTCTGGGCCCCTAAGTAACCTAATCTGAATGGAATTGAAACGAGTCACGACAAGGACACGCCCATGTAGCACGACCGTGTGAATCGAGCCTAGGCCGTGTTCGAGTCTGCTAAAGTGGCACGGCCGTGTGGACTTCTTACTTCGGCCCATTTTCTCCCTTTTTGGCCCGTTTCTTGTTCTTTTCATCCTCCGATGCTTTCCTAACTCGTTCTTTTCATCCTCTGATGCTTTTTTAAGTATAAAACATGAAATTAAAGGATTAGAAGCATCAAATTCCACAATTCAGGGGATAAATCATCCAAAAGTATGCTAAATGTGGGATTAAAATATGTACATTTTACGGTTTATCAAATACACCCACACTTAAGCAATTGCTTGTCCTCAAGCAAAATTCTCAACTCACAATTCATAATATTCATCAATAGTGTTTCATCATAGTTCATAAGGAATTCATACATTGATAATTTAACCAAAAGGGTTCTAAATATTCAAACAATCAAAGCCATAGTTTTTATAGTACAAAAACATAGGTGTTTCCCCTTACCTAATTAATTACCTTTAATTCAAAATCGACAAGGGTTGACATCCTCACTAAAGATCCACTCAAATCACTCAAAGTGTTTAAGGTTCAACATTAAGCACTCAAAAGTCAAACATGAAAAGTTAATCCCATAGGCTTGCATGAAAATCAAATCTCCACCACTATAGAATGAAATGATGCACAAATCAAAAGGTCTTTTAAGGGTTGTAATGGGGCTTCGGTTAAAGGTGTGGATAAAAGCTGAATTAAAGGGTTAGAATCGAGATTGAATTGAAAAATTACCTAACTAGAAAGATGAACTAAGACTTGAATAATTACATCAATTAAAATTTCATAACACGAGTTTTTTCTCAAGATGTGGAATTTAAATGTATAAACTCAATTAAAATAGAACTAATAATGAATATACTTCGATTTTTTTTAAGAACAAATCAAGTAATAATGAAGAATTTAACAACTGAAATGGAAATCATAGTTAAGCTAAGTAATATGTTCAAATCAGATCTCGATAGAATAGGGGTCAAATTAATTAAAGGGATTTTAAATAAAGGTTTTTGGTTAATGTTGAGGGTAAATCAATGAAAGGGTTGTTAGGATCAAAGGGGTTTACTAAGGGTTAAACATGAAGGTAGGCTTTTTGGGAGTAAGTGGGTTAAAACCTAGGAGCCTTTATCATTTCAGTATATCAAATCAATGATGTGGTCTTGACATATATAATCGAAGCAAGTTCTAGAATAATAAATCAATGTTGACACACTCATAATCAATAAAGTGAGCAAGAAAAGAATGTATGCTCTAATAGGTTCAAAATCTTAAAAAAAAATTATGGGTTTTTGATATCAACTTTGTAAATTTCAAACTTCAAGGTAATAATTAGATTCAGGTAGACAACCTAACAAATTTTTAATTCTTGAAAATAGACTCGTCATGCTTGATTCTCTAGTCTCCTAAAGTTTAAATCATCATTGCACAATTATTAATGACTTAATCCAAAACATATCAATAAAAATCATGAATCGAAGGAAATTTCATTCTAATAGTAACATGAGAAAATTACTTAAGAACAAGACATAATTCAGGGATTTGAGAATAATGCAAAAAGTTAGGAACTTTTCAAAATAAAATTCACCCCCACACTTAAGATGTACATTGCCCTCAATGTACAAAGATATATATCTAGAGATTAATAGCATGAAATCATAAGAGATAGGGAGAAGTGAAACTTCCTGAATTTTAGATGGATTCCTTGAGTTGGTAGTGGTCGTGGTGTGATGATTCCCAAGCAGCCTTTAGAACCTAAATCAAAGAAATTGAAATGTAAGATAAGAAAGATAAAGGGAAGGAAAATAACGGAGAAGAGAAAAGAAAAAGAAAATTAAATGGACTCAAATGTCCTTCGCTTGGCGAATCAATGAAGCGGCTGGCATGAACTCATGTAATCCGGTCTCGCACGGGGAGACTGTGCTATGGTCCTTTCGCTTCTTCGATGTGGGAATGGTAATGTTGGCCTTGCCTTTGGGCATTGAGTGATAATGGTAAGGATGGTGAAATAGGAAGAGAAATTATGGTGGCTAGGGTTGAGAGGAAAGAGGTTTGGTGGAGAAAATGAGCAGAAAATGGGGTTTATATAGAAATAGGGATCTGGTGATTTCCCACGCCCGTGTACCATGGGCGTGTTGGGTCACACGGCTGTACCGCACGGCCTGTTGTGCTTCATTCGTTTCTCCCACGCCTATGTGCAGGTCGCCACGCCCATGTTGATAAATCAGTGTCGACCACAGCTGTATCGCACGGCCGTGGTGTTTAGTCAGAGTCCGTGGCTGGGGGAGAATGTCATCTTGTTTCCACATGAACTCTGCCACACCGGTGTGTAAATCTGTAGTGTCCACACGGCCACAGCCATGCCCGTGTGAAAGGCCGTGTGGTAAGAAAATCTGCGTGGTTAGTTTGTAGTTAGATGCTAAGAATAAAAAATATGAAAAATTAATGGGGTTAATGCTCGGGTTGCCTCCCTAGAAGCACTCGTTTAAAGTCTTAAGCTAGACTTACCTCTCATTCACACATTCATGGTGGTTTGAGGAGTTGAAACTCCTCACCCCTGCTATCAGTTCTACGATTACTATATAGTTCGAGTCAAGTAGTGTTTACCTTAAAAGTGCCAAACTTGGGATTAGTTACCTCGACTGTTCCGTGTGGGAAGATATTCAGTACCTCAAAAGGGATTCTTTAGTTTGTATCAAGGTCTGAAGTGGCGATCCAAGGATCTGTTTTATCCAACAGTACATGATCTCTGATCTTAAATTGGTTTGGCTCATCCTTAAGTTTGACATGGTTTTGCTTTGGTTCTACTTCGTGTGTTCCTAATTTCTCCTTGAAATGTGTCTTCCACTCATCTAGTTCATCGATCTGAAGCCTTCGTTCCTCATGAGTTATTTTCTTGTTGGCATAAGGTCTAGGATCTGGCTCAGTTGTGTAGTTCTGTGGTGCTTCCTGAAAAGAAGGTTTAATCGAATGGTCATTAATAGAATTTATGTTTTCACCTTGATTACTTGATGTCCTAGCCGAGTCAAGAGCCTGAAGAGTGATCGTTTCGTCACCTACAAGAAGTATGATTTCACCTGTACCAACATCAATTTTAGTCCTAGTAGTTGCTACAAAGGGTCTTCCTAAAATTAAAGGGATATTATTGTCCTCATCCATGTCTAAAATGACAAAGTCTACTCGGAATATGAATTTATCAATTTTCATGAGTACATCTTCAATCATACCCCTAGGAATTCTAATAGTCTTATCAGCTAATTGAATGCTCATCCTAGTTTGTTTGGGTTTCCTTAGACCTAGCTGTTTAAACATTTTATAAGGCATAACATTTATGCTTGCTCCTAAATCAGCTAAAGCATTATCAACAGATAAACTACCAATTAAGCATAGAATTGTAAAACTCCCTGGATCTTTTAATTTTAGTGGTAGTTTATTTTGCAAAATTGCTGAGCACACTGCGTTTAGTTCCACATACGACTCTTCGTCTAACTTTCGTTTGTTTGTCAAAAGCTCTTTTAAAAATTTCCTTGAATCTGGCATCTGCGAAAGAGCTTCAAGAAATGGTAAGTTAATATGTAATTTCTTTAAAAGTTTAAGAAATTTACCGAATTGTTCATCTATGTTGTCTTTCTTCATCGCATTGGGGTATGGCATACAAGGTTGGTACTCTTTAATTACCGGTTTTAGCTTATCATGACTTACTTCAACCTTACCTTCCTCTACCACATTCTCTTGTCTCAATTTTGTTTTATCTAACCCTTCACTATCATGAGCGATTATTGTTTGAAGTTGCTCATTTGGGTTAGTTTCAGTGTTGCTTGGCAGGCTTCCTTGTGATCGTTCAGAGAACTGCTTAGCAAGTTGCCCTAATTGGTTCTTGATCCCTTGAACCGATGCTTGTTGATTTTTGAGTGTTGTCTCGGTGTTTTGGAAATGGCTTTCTGACACCGTTATAAATTTTGTTAGCATCTCCTCAAGGTTCAGCTTCTTTTCTTGTGGGTAGGGTTGCTCTTGGAAGCTTGGGAGGGGTTGTTGTCTTTGATTTCCTTGACCACCCCATGAAAGATTGGGTTGGTTCTTCCAACTTGGATTGTAAGTATTACTATAAGGGTCATTTTGAGGTCTAGAATTATTACCCATATAGTGAACTTGTTCATTTTCAGTGCTCGAGTTGTAAGGTGGATATTTTGTATTGCTCATCCCTCCTCCATTCGTATCGCACTGTATAACTAGATCTACCTGCGAAGAACCACATAAACCATCAATCTTTTTATTTAACATCTCTACCTGATTTGATAGCATGGTTACTGTGTCGAGGTTGAAAACACTGGCGGCTTTTTTTGGCCTTGTCCTCGTGACTTGCCACTGATAGTTATTCAGTGACATCTCTTCAATGAATTCGTAAGCAGCCTCAAGTGTTTTGTTATTCAGGGTTTCACCGGCAGCTGAATCAATCAACTGCCTGGTTGAGGGGTTCACACCGTTGTAAAAGGTTTGGACCTGTAGCCACAAGGGTAACCCATGGTGTGGGCACCTTCTCAATAGATCCTTGTATCTCTCCCATGCATCGTAAAGTGTCTCTAAATTCGTCTGCACAAAAGAAGAGATATCATTCCTCAACTTAGCCGTTTTAGCCGACGGAAAATATTTTAACAAAAATTTTTCGGTCATTTGTTCCCATGTAGTGATTGATCCTTGTGGTAACGAGTTCAACCACTATTTAGCTTTGTTCCTCAATGAAAAGGGAAACAACCGAAGACGAATGGCATCATCAGAAATGCCATTTATTTTGAAAGTATCGCAAAATTCTAGGAAATTCGCCAAGTGATTATTTGGATCTTCATCCTGCAAACCATCATACTGAACAAATTGCTGTATCATCTGAATTGTGTTAGGTTTTAATTCAAAATTATTTGTTGCAATAGCAGGTCTAACTATACTTGACTCAGTTCCTGCTAAATTAGGTTTAGCATAATCATACATAGTACGAGGAGTAGGATTTTGATTCACCGGGTTTGCGGCAACCACAGGAGGTAGAGGATTGTTATCAGCCATCTCTTCGGTAGTATTGGTATCATCCTCTTTCTCTTCTTCTATGTATTGTAAGCTTCGCCTTATTTCTCTTCTGTTTCTGCGAACGGTACCTTCTATATCACTGTCAAAAATCTAGGGTCCTGACGAGTTCCTTCTAGTCATAAACTAGAAAAACCTATTAGAAGCAAAGAAAAGAAAAGAAAAATTAGAGAAGTAAAAATAAAAAATAAATAAAAATAATGGCTAAAGTAATAAAAATCAAGTGTTCCTAATATCTTAGTCCCCGACAACGGCGCCAAAATCTTGATCGTGTCCAAACTAACTATGACAACGAATAAGGCAAGCGCACCATCGTTTGGTAGTATAGCTATGGCAAGACCGGAAATATCGTATCCTCAAGGACCAAGAGTACTAGTAATTACTATCTTTCTATTATTTAGCCTAAGAATTAAGGGAATTGATGTTTAATCTAAAACTAACTAATTACTAAGCTAAAGATGCTAAGACACAGAGAATGAATTGGGGAAATACTTTTGGGAAAACCAATTGATTAAGACAATACCCGAGGAAGAATCCACCTAGACTTCACTTGTTATTTAACTCTGAACCAGACGAGTTATTCACTTGACTTGATCCGTAGGATTCCCTAATTTATATTAATACCTCTTTCGATGCTACTAACGTCTAACCTTAGGTTGATTAATTGAAATCTCTTTCTTATTAAAACCCCTAGAGTTGCATTAACTCGATCTATGGACTCCCATATTAGGTTTAACCCTAATCCGACAGATTTTCATCGTCCTATCTCTAGGAGTGCGATCAACTCCGCTTAACTATGCTAGATCTACTCTTAAACAGGGACTTTTGCTCCACTGCCTAAGCACATCAATACTTGAATCAATATCCTGAAATATCAAAACAAGAATTAAGAACACATAATTAAGAACAAATAAAGTATTTATCATATAGTTCAGAAAACAATAGCAAGATCCGTCTTAGGTTTCATCCCGCTCAGGTATTTGAGGGGTTTAGTTCATGTTTATAAAAGAATACATCTCAGAAGAAAGTATAAAACAAAACATAAGAAAAACCCTAAAATCCCCTGAAGGAAATTGAAGGAAAGATCTTCCGTCTGGAGTATGATTCTGGCTTCTTAAGATGGATCAACTGGCTATCTTCGAGTAAATCCCACAATTCGGCCCTCTCTGGCTTCGCTCCTCAGCTTCCCTCTTTTAGGTCACACTTAGGGTGTTTATATAGGCTTTCAGAATGTCTTTCTGGGCCCCTATGTAGCCTAATCTGAATGGAATTGAAACGAGTCACAGCAGGGACACGCCCATGTGGCACGGCCGTGTGAATCGAGCCCAGGCCGTGTTCGAGTCTGCTAAAGTGGCACGACCATGTGGTTATCTCAAGGCAGTGTGGACTTCTTACTTCAGCCCATTTTCTCTGTTTCTGGCCCGTTTTTCAATCTTTTCATCCTCCGATGCTTTCTTAAGTATGAAACATGAAATTAAAGGATTAGGAGTATCAAATTCCACAATTCAGGGGAAAATCATCCAAAAGTATGCTAAATGTGGGATTAAAATATGTATATTTTACGGTTTATCAATCATATCCTGAATCAACCCCCAAATCATAACTTATTTTGATAATGAAACGTTCCAAATCATCTGGTAGAATTCCAAATGACTATGTTACATAATGATAAACCGTAAAATAACATATTTTAATCCCACATTTAGTATGCTTTTGGATAATTTAAGCCTCGATTTATGTAAAAAGGTGCTCTTAATCCTTTCTTTTCATGTTTTATACTCAGGAAAGCACTCGAGGATAGAAAGAACGAGAAACGGGCCTAAAATGAAGCAAATTGGTGCCAAGGAAGAAGTCAACACTGCCTGGCCCAAAGACCACACGGTCGTGCCTCATTAAAAGTCCGAACACGGCCTGGCCACGATTCATACGGACGTGTGCCATGGCCGTGTCCCTGTCGCTGGAAAAAGCAATCTCATTCGGGAAAGGATACTTGGAGGCAAAGAAACACATTCCAAAGCCTATTCAAACACCCTGGTAGGAATTCTACTTAAAGTAGGATACTTAGGGGCTAAGTAAGGCATCTCAAAGTCTATATAAACACCCAAGGGGGCAACTTGAAAGGGGAGTTCGGTAGAAGCCGGAACGGGCAATTAGCTAGGCCAAAGAGCCAAGCTGGAAAGGTCAGATTTGTGGGAATCACTCGAAGATAGCCAGTTGATCCATCCCAAAGAGCCGTAATTCTACTCAAGACGGCAGATTTCTCCTTCAATTCCTTCAGGGAGTTTTAGGGATTTCTTATGTTTTGTTTTATCTTTTCTCTAGATGAAACTTGTTATTATTTTCTGAATTATATGATAAATACTTAGTTTGTTCTTAATTATGCAAGTTTAATCCAAATTTGATGTGCTTAGGTGGAGGAGGAATAGACCCTGCCTAAAAGAAGATCTAACATAATTAAGCAGAGTTGATCGCACGCCTAGAGATAGGGTGACAAGATTTTTCCGGCTTAGGGTGAAACCTAATATGGGAGTCTTGTAACACCCCGAACCCGACCCACGAGCCTTGACTGGATCTGGTATGTCACAGAGTAAAAACGTTTCGAAAAATTTCGATTAATAGTGGAAATCTGAAAATATTGTTGAAGTTATAAAACGGTGTTTGCTAAAACTCAGATGGGTTGATAAACACGATCTAGTTGAAACCTTTTTCCTTTGAAAACATTTGATCATTTAAATTTTTAGAACCATCAAAGTTATTGTTAACTTGGCAGATTTTTGCTACCCGATGGTAACATCTTTGGAAACGTGTGCGAGTACTTATTTTAAAAACGTTACTATTAACCGATTTGCTTAACAGTTTATAAGTTCATTAGAAATATAATAGAAATAAAGTAAAAGCAACTACTTAAACATACGAATAATAATAAGCGGCCATATTACAACCCAATCGAAATTTAGTAAATAATAAAACTTTAAATGGTGCGAAATAAAATTTCAAGTCCACGGAACAAGCATGGCTGCCTCGAGTCCTCTCCGGCTCTATCTCCGCGGTCTACTCACCTGCAAAATGATATGGGGAGGGGTGAGTCACCAAGACTCAGTGTATAAATCCCCAACCCGAAAATACAACTCATACACAAGATATTAGTACGACATGCAAATATGCAACCCAAGCTAGCCATCCATACTCCTTTTTCTACCCCGTGTGGTACCAAACCACTGGTGGTGCCAAACCACTGGTGACCGAAGTTACAAATATCAAATGATGGGGCCAACCCATCGTGTGGTACCAAACCACTGATGACCGTAGGTCACAATATCAACATGTGGTACCAAACCACTGGTGGTGCCAAACCACTGGTGACCGAAGTCACAAATATCAATATGTGGTACCAAACCACTGGTGGTGCCAAACAACTGGTGACCGAAGTCACAAATATCAATATGTGGTACCAACACTAGGACTTAGTCACAAATTATATCAACGGTGTGGTCAAAATCACTGGTGACAGTCCATAGAGATCATCTCCCTCCTCTCATCGATCCCACCATCATCATGCTCACATAACAAGTATCATGATCCCATATATCATGCATTCATATATAGCATAGCATTTAACAGCATATGATGGCGTACACAACATACATCATAGATCAAGCAATAGGGAACTTACCCGAAATCCAAGCTTATGCCCACAAGGCAAAGTTACTACATGAGAGGTTATACATATATCATAATAACAGTCTATACTAATGAAGTGTGTGAGAGTTTACACACCTATTTAATCGAAGATCTAAAGAGGAATCCCGAACTACTCAATAACGAAAACCTGAAGAATCGATCTACCGCACTAAATCCCTTGCTCCTACATTCGGCCAAACCACAGGGTCATTAACAAGGCCATTCGGCCACACCATTATATCCCGAAGGATGTGTCGTACTTGAAACGCTTACCAACGCGACTTGAAATCCCGAAGGCCTCTGTTTTCCTTAGCCGATTAGCCCCTAAAACCATAGCACACGTGCGGTTATCACTTAAATGCCATACTTGGCCCATAGTCGAACATAAACAGCCACTTACCTTGAAGACTCAAAAACCCGAAAGGCTCCTTCCAAGCACCCTAGCGTCGGCTACATACAAAAAGAAACACTATTAAGACACTATATGCATTCGGCCAACCTTACTAAGGCCCGTTCTCAAGCTTACGGCATACCAAGAGAAAAGGAAACCGAATGCTAGAATGAGACACTTACCACCCTTCGAAATCGATAGCACCATCCTTTGGGGGGTTCGGCCTAAGCTCTAAATGGCAAGGAAAATTCGGCTACTCCAAAAGAAATAAAAGAGGAAGAAGAAGCAAACTTGGCACACAAAATAAGCATTCCACCAAGTCGAAAATACCACCCTAAACCTCCTTCCAAAACCGAACCTCAAGCTCTTGGAGTCTCCCTATTTCGGCCAAGAATAATGTGGGAAGAAAAGAAAAACAATTTAAGAATTTCGGCACCCCTTGCTAATAGAAAAACTGACCATGAAAGTCCCCAAAGAAAACTTCACATTCGGCCAAGGACAATGGCAAGGAAAGAAAGACAAAACCAAGAATTTTGGCCATGCTTCTATTTCTTTTTGTGATAATTTCTATCACCAATTAAAAATAAAACTTGTTTATTCACTTACCCATCACTACCCCATCACCAATTAAAAAATAAAACTTTGTTTAACAAAGTTCCCATCACCAACCCATCTTCCATTAAAATAATAAAATAAAAAATAAAATAAACCCCATACTTCAACAGCTTTTGAAAGCAATCCAATTTGCTTTCTTCAGCCCCTAGGTGTCGTGCCCATGCGCAGACCACTCTCACGCCAGCAAAAGGAAAAATTAAACCTCCAATTCTGCCCCTAGGTCTCGAACCCAAGACCTGCAGAAGGCAACCCAATGCAGCGCCTTTAGCCACTCGGCCAAGGCATCTTTTATGTCATAAACGCATCACAATTTCCCTTTAAGCTTTCCTTAGCTAGCTTCCCCTTCGCCTTAACACCAAAGAAAAAATAAAACGCCCAACTGCTATCTACGCCACTCGAACCTAGGACCAGCTGGGCTGCATACAAGTAACGCCCTAGGCCACTTGGACCAGGCGCTGTTTTGTGATATAAACCCCCTTTAATTTCTTTTAAGGCTTCTTTCCCCAGCTCCCTTGTCTCAACGCCAAAAATAAAACACACCTTGCGCTCCCAAGGTGACTCGAACCCGAGTCCCTTACAGCAAGGCCCCTAAGTGGCGCTCCCAAGCCACTTTGCCAGGCCGACTTTCATGCCATAACCTTGCCGAAAATATTTTTAAACCCTCCTTCACCTAGCTCTCCTTCAACGCCAAAAATAAAACTCCCCAACGCGATTCCTGGGGTTCGAACCCCTGTTCTTCCGCACCTTCTAGCTCCCTAGGCAGCGCCCTAACCACTCTACCGGCCACTTCCTTGTGTCATGCTTCGCACCAAAACTTATTTAAAGCTTCCTTACCTAGCTTTTTCTTCTCAAGGGTAAAAAGGAAGTTTTTAAAGCTAAATTAGACATGACCCGGGGTTATGACTAGACCATAACATATGCATTTCATCTCTTCAAGCATGCGAAAATAATAAAAATAATAAAATTACGAACAACCCCTAATTCGGGATGTTACAGTTCTTCCCCCTTAAAAATAATTTCGTCCCCAAAATTATCTGGATCAGAAGAGTTGAGGGTATTGCTGCCGCATCACATCCTCGAGTTCCCATGTGGCCTCTTCCGTACCATGGTTCCGCCATAACACCTTTACCAACGGTACTGACTTCCTCCTCAGAACTTTGACATCTCGATCTAGGATCTGTACCGGCTCCTCCTCAAAGGACAAGTCTGCGTTCTCTTCAATATCCGCAATCGGTACGATGTGCGATGGATCTGACCGATAGCGCCTAAGCATTGACACATGGAAGACGTCATGAATCTGACTTAATTCTGCCGGCAACTCGAGCTGGTAAGCTACTGGTCCCACACGTTTCAGCACTGTGTACGGCCCGATGAACCTAGGGCTTAGCTTTCCCTTCCGGCCAGTAGCTTACTGGGTGTAAGGGGAAGCCCACTACAATCACCCATATAACCGCACTATCTCAGCTATATACAGCTTGGCTAACCTTTGAAGCGAGTAGTCAGCCCTTACCGGTATGAAATGGGCCGATTTAGTTACCCGATCTACAATCACCCATATTGAGTCTTTCTTACTGGGTGTAAGGGGAAGCCCACTCACGAAATCCATCGTAATCCCCTCCCACTTCCACTGTGGGATCTTTACCGGCTGTAACAGCCCTGATGGCAACTGATGCTCAGCCTTAACTTGCTGGCATGTCAGACACTTGCCCACTATCTCGGTTACTACCCGCTTAAGACCCGGCCACCAAAACTGCTCCCTTAAATCCTGATACATCTTGCTGCCTCCAGGATGCATAGCTTACGGGCTGCTATGTGCTTCTTTAAGGATCCGCTGCCTCAAATCATCATCCTTAGGCATACATACTCTCCCCTGAAAATACAACACTCCATCACTACCCAAGCTGAAACCTTCGGCCTCACCACTCTGTACTTGCAACCTCCGAGTACTCAAAACTTCATCGGTCAACTGCCTCTCTTTAACCTCATCGATCCAAGACGGTTTTACTCGCAATTCCGCCAGAAGACTACCATCCTCATAGAGACTTAGGTGAGCAAACATTGCTCACAATTCTGCCACCACTTTACGACTCAAAGCATCAGCGACTACGTTAGCCTTGCCCGGATGGTACTCGATAGAGCAGTCGTAATCCTTCAGCAACTCAATCCACCTCCGCTGCCTTAGATTTAAATCTTTTTGGGTCAAGAGGTACTTCAGACTCTTATGATCCGAGTACACCACCGACTTCTCCCCATACAGATAGTGCCTCCAAATCTTCAAGGCAAAAACCACAGCAGCTAATTCCAAATCATGTGTCGGATAGTTACCCTCGTGAGGCCTCAACTGTCGTGACGCATAAGCGACCACCTTTCCATCTTGCATCAACACACACCCTAAACCCGTATGTGATGCATCACAATACATAGTGAACACCTTCCCTGACTCAGGCTGAATCAAGACTGGTGCTTCTGTCAAAAACTTCTTGAGTTTGTCGAAACTCTCTTGCTGCTTCTCAGACCACACAAACGGAACTCCTTTTCTCAGCAACTTGGTCAACGGTGCTGCGATTAAGGAGAAATTTTCCACGAATCTTCTGTAATATCCTGCCAATCCAAGAAAACTTCGAATTTCCGTAACCGACTTTGGTGGTTTCCATTCCAATATTGCCTCAATCTTACTAGGATCCACCCTGATTCCCTCAGCTGAAACAACATGCCCTAAGAAAGTTACCTCCTTAAGCCAGAACTCACACTTGCTGAATTTGGCGTACAACTGTTTCTCCCTTAGAACTTGTAGAACCACATGAAGGTGTGCGTCATGCTCCTCCTCAGACTTCGAGTACACCAAAATGTCGTCTATAAACACCACAACGAACCGATCCAGATAGGGTTGGAAAACCCGGTTCATCAAGTCCATAAACGCGGCGGGTGCATTTGTCAAACCAAAAGGCATTACCAGAAACTCGTGGTGCCCATACCGAGTTTGGAATGCCGTCTTATGGATATCAACTTCCTTCACCTTAAGCTGATGATACCTCGATCTAAGATCTACCTTAGAGAAAACTAATGCACCCTTGAGTTGATCAAACAAATCATCAATCCTGGGCAAAGGATACCGGTTCTTTATTGTCAGTTTGCTCAGCTGTCGATAGTCTATGCACATCCTCATTGTTCCATCCTTCTTTTTGACAAAAAGCACTGGAGCTCCCCAAGGCGATACACTCGGTCGGATGAACCCTCTATCCAACAACTCCTGGATCTGAGCCTTCAACTCCACTAATTCTTTCGGTGCCATCCGATACGGAGCTATAGATACTGGCGCGGTTCCAGGTAACAAATCTATACCAAACTCAACCTCACGATCGGGAGGTAGACCCGGGAGTTCTTCCGGAAACACATCAACATAATCCCTTACAGTCCGCACATCCCTAATAGCTGTATCCTTAGCTTCCAAGGCACGAACATGCACTACATATGCCTCACAACCCTTCCTAACCATCTTTTCCGCCTTCAATGCAGAAACCAGATTAGATAGGTAATCTCTCCTCTTACCTATCATCACTACCTCATCTCCTTTCGCGGTCTTTAACACCATGCGCTTAGCTGCGCAATCCAGGCTAGCTTGATACTTTACTAGCCAATCCATTCCGAGAATCAGATCGAACTCCCTAAACGGTAGTTCTATCAAGTCAGCCAAGAACACGACCCCTTGGAGTTCTAGGGGTACATCCTTATAGAGTTTATTTACTTCTACAGAGTGACCCAGAGGGCTTAACACAGTCATCTTCTTAGAAGTAAGCTCAAAGTCTAAGTTCAGAGTGTCCACAACGCTACTAGCAATGTATGAGTGAGTCGAGCCAATATCAATCAAGGTGCTATAGGGTACTCCAAAGATCAAAAACATACCAGTTATGACATCCGGTACGTCGCCCTCCTCTTGACGCCTCGCAGCATAAACCAAGCCAGGTTGCCTAGCCTCAGTACCACCGGTACCTCCACTCGATGTCCCACGACCTCTGCCAGTACCATTACCTCCCCTTCCTGCACCACGACCTCTCGGCGGCTGTTGGTTATCCCTCCTATTCAGTGGACGATCCTGACCCTCAGACCTCAGCCTCGCTGCCTTTTTCGGACAATCCCTAACTCGATGTGTCACGGATCCACATTCGAAGCATCCCCGATTACCTTTCCAACACTCTCCCGTATGAGACTTTCCACAACGAGCACACCGTGGTGGCCATTGAGTACTAGCAGCAGCAGCAGCAGGCCCAGCAGCTTGATCCGACCAGCCATATCTTACCCTCTTCTACTGATTCCCTGAAAACCCCGAAGATCCGGAGCTCCTCTTGTTCCAGCCCCTATCCTGATTCCGTCTAAATAACTATCTTACCCCTTCAGCAACTTTAGCCTTTTCTACTAGAACAGCGAACTCCCGTTCTTGTTGCGGAGCTATCATCATCCTCAGCTCATCCCTCAGTCCATCTTCAAATCTGACACAACATTCATACTCAGTACCCACAATACCACGAGCATACCTACTCAATCGGAGAAATCCAGCCTCATACTCTGCCACTGTCTTATTACCCTGAACCAGGTTCAAGAAAGCCTTCCGTTGCGCATCCACGTAGCTAGCTCCTATATATTTCCTTTGGTAGGCTGCCCTAAAGAATTCCTATGTGAGATCCTCCGCCATCGCTCCGTCCCTTACGATGAGCCACCACTGGTATGACTCATCCCGAAGTAGAGAGATTATACCCTTCAGTTTTTCCTCAGCTGTAAAATCCAGGTCATCCATGATCCTCTCAGTTGATTCCAGCCAATATTCCGCCGTACTGGGGGCTACACCTGATACACCTCGAAATATCTCTGCTCCATTCGCTCGGAGTCGCTCAGGTATAGATTTTCGAGCTCCTGTACCTCTACCGACCTCAGCCATCATTTCTAGAACTCGCAGCATAGCCTGCGATACTGACTCGCCCCCCGTCTGATCTTGTCGTCCAACACCAAAAGTTGGGGGTGGTGATGGAGGTGGTATTTCATTATCAGATCCCTGGCCCGACCTAACGGGTTCTAACACCGTCATCCGGCCTCTACCGCGTCCCCGACGGCCGCGACCTCTAGAACTCATCTCTTATCACGCGATCTGTCTTAAAAAGTTTTATGAGTTAGTCATTGTTTCACTGATTATTAGCGAAGAATTTTTTTTTTGAACGGAGTTTAAAAGTTGTTCTTTCGATCAAACAAGTTTCAAGTCTTCTATTCTAATTCAAGGATACACATTCACTTATTCCATCACCTTTTTGTCCAATTCCTATCCCGGGGGTATTTTCGTCATTTGCCCTACAGGGGTATTTTGGTAATAAAACAGAGTAAATTTGTAAATCTTAATAAATCAAGGGTATTTTAAAATTGTAAAACTTGGGGTTTCTTTTTGAGAATCTATTTTCCAAATTGGTAGTGTTGCAAAAATTTTTGAAAGCCGGGGTTATTTTGGTAATTTTTGTAAGTTAGGGGCAATTTGGTAAATTTCCAAAATCACGAAATTTTTGATATTTGCAAATTAGAGGTTTTGGGGTACGTTTTTAAAATAAGAAAAATTTTGTTGAATTTGGGGGTGGCTTAGTAATTTTAGAAACCAAGGGCATTTTTGTAATTTCCATAAATCAAAATTTTTCCGAAAATTTTTGTAAAATAATGCTCACAAGTTTAAGGGAAATTTTTAAAAGTTTTAAAACTAAAGTTTTTATAAAAATACGGCTAGTTCCCTTTCGGGTTTTAGTAATTAGGTTTAGCCTATGAACAAGTCCTCACGGTTAGGGTGAACCGAAGTTACGCACCAGGTAGGATTCCTGCGAAGAGGTGGTGAGTCACTTGGACTGCTTAAATACCAGGCTTTTCCGGATCCAATCCTAGACATGCGCACAAGGGTTACCACATCCTAACTCGGCGGCTTAGTCATAGGTTTGTTTGATTAGGCAATTACAAATCTTATGCGATTGTTGGGGTAAACTAATCCTAGGGTTCACATACCTTTTATACTATCTACGTTCCGTTTCTACCCCTTTACAGATAATAATTCATACAGAGGTTAGAAATACTTACCTGAGCGGATTGGTGCCGGAGACTCGATGCCATGTTGTTCAAAACAAAACCATTTTCATAATATTTCACAGAGGCCTATCAAGAAAACATTTTTGGGCCTTCGGCCCCCATAGCCGAGTTTTGAACCTGGTTCTGATACCAATTATGTAACACCCCGAACCCGGCCCACGAGCCTTGACCGGATCTGGTATGTCACAGAGTAAAAACGTTTCGAAAGATTTCGATTAATAGTGGAAATCTGAAAATATTGTTGAAGTTATAAAACGGTGTTTGCTAAAACTCAGATGAGTTGATAAACACGATCTAGTTGAAACCTTTTTCCTTTGAAAACATTTGATCATTTAAATTTTTAGAACCATCAAAGTTATTGTTAACTTGGCGGATTTTTGCTACCCGATGGTAACATCTTTGAAAACGTGTGCGAGTACTTATTTTAAAAACGTTACTATTAACCGATTTGCTTAACAGTTTATAAGTTCATTAGAAATATAATAGAAATAAAGTAAAAGCAACTACTTAAACATACGAATAATAATAAGCGGCCATATTACAACCCAATCGAAATTTAGTAAATAATAAAACTTTAAACGGTGCGAAATAAAATTTCAAGTCCACGGAACAAGCATGGCCGCCTCGAGTCCTCTCCGGCTCCATCTCCGCGGTCTACTCACCTGCAAAATGATATAGGGAGGCGTGAGTCACCAAAACTCAGTGTATAAATCCCCAACCCGAAAATACAACTCATACACAAGATATTAGTACGACATGCAAATATGCAACCCAAGCTAGCCATCCATACTCCTTTTTCTACCCCGTGTGGTACCAAACCACTGGTGGTGCCAAACCACTGGTGACCGAAGTCACAAATATCAAATGATGGGGCCAACCCATCGCGTGGTACCAAACCACTGATGACCGTAGGTCACAATATCAACATGTGGTACCAAACCACTGGTGGTGCCAAACCACTGGTGATCGAAGTCACAAATATCAATATGTGGTACCAAACCACTGGTGGTGCCAAACCACTAGTGACCGAAGTCACAAATAACAATATGTGGTTCCAAACCACTGGTGGTGCCAAACCACTAGGACTTAGTCACAAATTATATCAACGGTGTGGTCAAAACCACTGGTGACAGTCCATAGAGATTATCTCCCTCCTCTCATCGATCCCACCATCATCATGCTCACATAACAAGTATCATGATCCCATATATCATGCATTCATATATAGCATAGCATTTAACAGCATATGATGGCGTACACAACATACATCATAGATCAAGCAATAGGGAACTTACCCGAAATCCAAGCTTATGCCCACAAGGCAAAGTTACTACATGAGAGGTTATACATATATCATAATAACAGTCTATACTAATGAAGTGTGTGAGAGTTTACACACCTATTTAATCGAAGATCTAAAGAGGAATCCCGAACTACTCAATAACGAAAACTCGAAGAATCGATCTACCGCACTAAATCCCTTGCTCCTACATTCGGCCAAACCACAGGGTCATTAACAAGGCCATTCGGCCACACCATTATATCCCGAAGGATGTGTCGTACTTGAAACGCTTATCAACGCGACTTGAAATCTCGAAGGCCTCTGTTTTCCTTAGCCGATTAGCCCCTAAAACCATAGCACACGTGCGGTTATCACTTAAATGCCATATTTGGCCCATAGTCGAACATAAACAGCCACTTACCTTGAAGACTCAAAAACCCGAAAGGCTCCTTCCAAGCACCTTAGCGTCGGCTACATACAAAAAGAAACACTATTAAGACACTATATGCATTCGGCCAACCTTACTAAGGCCCGTTCTCAAGCTTACGGTATACCAAGAGAAAAAGAAACCGAATGCTAGAATGAGACACTTACCACCCTTCGAAATCGATAGCACCATCCTTTGGGGGGTTCGGCCTAAGCTCTAAATGGCAAGGAAAATTCGGCTACTCCAAAAGAAATAAAAGAGGAAGAAGAAGCAAACTTGGCACACAAAATAAGCATTCCACCAAGTCGAAAATACCACCCTAAACCTCCTTCCAAAATCGAACCTCAAGCTCTTGGAGTCCCCCTATTTCGGCCAAGAATAATGTGGGAAGAAAAGAAAAACAATTTAAGAATTTCGGCACCCCTTGCTAATAGCAAAACTGACCATGAAAGTCCCCAAAGAAAACTTCACATTCGGCCAAGGACAATGGCAAGGAAAGAAAGACAAAACCAAGAATTTTGGCCATGCTTCTATTTCTTTTTGTGATAATTTCTATCACCAATTAAAAATAAAACTTGTTTATTCACTTACCCATCACTACCCCATCACCAACTAAAAAATAAAACTTTGTTTAACAAAGTTCCCATCACCAACCCATCTTCCATTAAAATAATAAAATAAAAAATAAAATAAACCCCATACTTTAACAGCTTTTGAAAGCAATCCAATTTGCTTTCTTCAGCCCCTAGGTGCCGTGCCCATGCGAAGACCACTCTCATGCCAGCAAAAGGAAAAATTAAACCTCCAATGCTGCCCCTATGTCTCGAACCCGAGACCTGCAGAAGGCACCCCAATGCAGCACCCTTAGCCACTCGGCCAAGGCGTCTTTTATGTCATAAACGCATCACAATTTCCCTTTAAGCTTTCCTTAGCTAGCTTCCCCTTCGCCTTAACACCAAAGCAAAAATAAAACGCCCAACTGCTATCTATGCCACTCGAACCTAGGACCAGCTGGGCTGCATAGAAGTAACGCCCCAGGCCACTTGGACCAGGCGCTGTTTTGTGATATAAACCCCCTTCAATTTCTTTTAAGGCTTCTTTCCCCAGCTCCCTTGTCTCAACGCCAAAAATAAAACACACCTTGCGCTCCCAAGGTGACTCGAACCCGAGTCCCTTACAGCAAGGCCCCTAAGTGGCGCTCCCAAGCCACTTTGCCAGGCCGACTTTCATGCCATAACCTCGTCGAAAATATTTTTAAACCCTCCTTCACCTAGCTCTCCTTCAACGCCAAAAATAAAACTCCCCAACGCGATTCCTGGGGTTCGAACCCCTGTTCTTCCGCACCTTCTAGCTCCCTAGGCAGCGCCCTAACCACTCTACCAGCCACTTCCTTGTGTCATGCTTCGCACCAAAAATTATTTAAAGCTTCCTTACCTAGCTTTTTCTTCTCAAGGGTAAAAAGGAAGTTTTTAAAGCTAAATTAGACATGACCCGGGGTTATGACTAGACCATAACATATGTATTTCATCTCTTCAAGCATGCGAAAATAATAAAAATAATAAAATTGCGAACAACCCCTAATTCGGGATGTTACAAGTCTATAGATCGATTTACTGCTATTCTAGGGGGTTATTATTCGAGAAAGAGATTTCCATTAATTAACTTAGGGTTAGACGTTATTCGCCTCGAGAGAGGGTTTAATATACGTTAGGGAGTCTTACGGATCAAACTAAGTAAATAAATCGTATGGTTCAGGGTTAAGTAACAAGTGAAGTCTAGGTGGATTCTTCCTAAGGGTATCATCTTAATCAACTGAGTTTTTCCTAAAGTTATTTTCTCAATTCATCCTTTTTGTCTTTGTGTCTTTGGCTTAGTAAATAGTTTAGATTATGTTAAAGCAACTTCACTTATTTTAGGCTAAATAATAAAAAGAAAGTTAGTATTAGTACTTTTAGTTCCTTTGGGTTCTGTAACACCCCTCACCCAGGTCCGTCGCCGGAACAGGGCACGAGGCATTACCGGACAAGATTCATACTACCGTACAAAATTTAAAATGTAAAATCCGTATAAATTTAAAACTTTTTCCATAGATAGTCGTCAATACCCATAAGTAAAATAATCATTCGTTATTACAAATAATGTAACACCCCAAACCCGGTCAATACGCCACGACCGAATCTGGTATGTCACTGAAGAAAATATTTTGAAGAAAATCGAATTAAGAATTAAATTTTAGTGAAAAACTCTTTTAAAATTCTATATTTGTAGAAAACAGATGTTTAATAAGTTTAAACTGATAATTTACTTTGATATTACATAAATAAAACTTTAAAGCTTAGTTGATAATTCATAGGTTAGAGAACATTTGTATCATTTAAGAAAAACTCGAATTATTACTATGAAAACATTTGCGTTTGAATGTGGAAACTTAATATTTGGAAATCATTTAAATTGTAGAAAACACTAAATTTACATTTTACTATCAAATGATTTATGTTACCCGATGGTAACGGTTTGAAAACTATCGCGTTTTGTATTTTAGAAAACCTTGTGCACAAACCATTAATTCAACCATATAATTTGTAAACCATATTTAAATCAAATCCAAAGCATATGAATAATCCAAAACATAATTAAAGAGGCCTTATTACAAACCATAAAAAGATGAAAACCAAATTAAAATAAAGTACCCAAATGGAAGTTCATGTAAAACCAAATTTCATTGCATGGCCTCCTCGAGTTCATCCGGCTCCATATCCGCGAATTTACGAATCACCTGAAAAAGTAAGGGAGAAGGTGAGTCACCAAGACTCAGTGCATAATCCCTCTCCCGGGTAAATGCCACGTACTTACACAAATTATAACCAAGCAATATATATATATGTAATGCACCCAACCTAGCCATCCGTAACACCTTTTTCTACCCCGTGTGGTACCAAACCACTGGTGGTGCCAAACCACTGGTGACCAAAGTCACGATATTCAATATTGTGATACAAAATCACTGGTGACCAAAGTCACGAATAATCAAGTTGTGGGGCCAACCCACTTGTGATACCAAATCACTGGCGACGATCCCATATCTCAAAAGTGGGGCCAACCCACGGTGGTGTTAAACCACAGGGACGAGTCGCTATGAGATGCCAAACCTCTGGTGTCCCAAAGACACAAATGTGATACCAAATCACTGGTGACCAAAGTCACGAATAATCAAGTTGTGGGGCCAACCCACGTGTGATACCAAATCACTGGCGACGATCCCATATCTCAAAAGTGGGGCCAACCCACGGTGGTGTTAAACCACAGGGACGAGTCGCTATGAGGTGCCAAACCTCTGGTGTCCCAAAGACACAAATGTGATACCAAATCACTGAAGGTGCCAAACCTCTGGTGTCCCAAGGACACAATATCAATCTTCCCCCTCCTCTCATATTGCCCATACCAATGCAATAGATAGACAAAACATGTCAACATACTTTATTATGAATCACATAACAAAAATATCATAAATCGTAGATCATGATTTCAATCCACATGTATTAACAACATATAGAAACGGACTTACCCGAATCCTCATTCATACCATCATGGTATCATATCAAGATCTCATCGTTTCCCCACTTTGATAATATGATTAGTAAATATATATATATGTATATAACCGAATTATAAAGTGTGTAACATACACACCTTTCACCAACGCAAATACTAACTTCCGAAGATCCGATCTACCGCACTAGATCACCTTGTCCTACAATCGGCCAATACTCAGATTATAAACAAAGGCCATTCGGCCAATCCATTAAATCCCAAGAGTTATCACTTGAAATACCAAGTCTTACCTAAAAGCTTACCCAAAACGATTGACAAAGAAACGAGGCTTAGATTGATCGCTTCCAACGTCCCGAGAAGCCTAAAAGAAATCGGTTTCTAAGAATGATTAGAACCTTGCAACAATTGCCCAAAATTTGGCCTTTTCCACAAGAAAATGACTTAGAAAAGAGAAAAGAATTAAAGGACATACGGCCAAGAATACTTACCTATTATCCAAAATCGATTGAAGATAACCAAAGAGAATCTACCCTTGAATATTCGGCCAAAATAACCCCAAAAGAGAGGAAGAAGGTTCGGCTATGGTGGAGTAAAAAGAAAAGAAAAAATAGAATGGAAATGGATGTTTTAACTTTGAGCAAATGAAAAAGAAATGGAATTTGAGAAGGAGAAAGATCCGGCCAAGAGAAAGTAAAAAGAAAATGTGATTATGAACCAATATCAAAAGAAGAAAAGAGAGAGAGATGTGGGAGAGAGAGGTTCGGCCAAACACCTTATTTGCTGAAAAGAAAGTACACAAAATGTAAAAATGAGTTTTCGGTTTCAAAAGGAAAAATGAGAGAAAGAAAATAGTATTTGGTTCAAACAAAATGAAGGCTAAACCAAAAGCAAAATTTGCACAAAATGCATAAGATACATTCGGCCAAAGAAGGAGTTTTTGGAGAGGAAAAACAAATGCAAAAAGATGCACAAAAACTAAAATTGGCCAACTAATCCCCCCCAAACTTCCTAACAACATTCGGCCACCCCCCTAGCCACACATGCCGTCCACATTCAAACACTAATGGCCTTGGAATAGTTTCCAAAACATCTTCCTTAAGCCAAGCCTTATGTCCCCCCATCCTTCCATAACCTTAAAAATCTTATCCCAAAATACAAGCTTTCCTATTTTGCTATTCAACTTACCAAAAATTTGAAAGTCCAACCTTCCATAATTTGAACTTAGCCAACACTTAATGCTAGGATGTACAAAAAATAAAATCCTCAATATGCTTTCCATGCTACTCGAACCACTTCCCTCAAGCAACCTTTCAAGCTCCTTATCCACTATGCCACTAACTCCTTATGTGCTTTAATCTAACACTTAAATTAACTTAAGTGTCAAGCTCACTTAATCTACTTCACTAAATTTTCCATACTAAAAAATTATTCTAGCTTAGCTAATATTTCCAAGCCTTCACACAAATATACTAAGCACACAATAACAATCATATCCAAGCTAACACAAGATACAACATGATGCTCTAATACTTTTAGGATATTACAATTCTACCCCTCTTAAGAAAATTTCGTCCTCGAAATTACCTGATCAAAAGAGTTGAGGATACTGCTGCCTCATCGCATCCTCCGGTTCCCAAGTAGCTTCTTCTACGCCATGATTCCACCATAAAACCTTCACTAAAGGAATTGACTTCTTGCTTAAAACTTTCACGTCTCGATCTAGAATCTGCATAGGTTCCTCTTCCACCGTCAAATCTGGACTCACCTCTATTTCCTCTACTGCCACAACATGCGATGGATCAGAACGATAGCGTCTAATCATGGAGACATGGAACACATCATGAATCTGACTCAACTCTGATGGCAACTCGAGCTGATAAGCTACTGGTCCTACTCGTCTCAACACCTTATACGGCCCAATAAACCTTGGACTTAACTTCCCTTTTCTCCCGAATCTTAACACTTTCTTCCATGGCGAGACCTTCAGAAAAACTTTGTCACCCACGGCAAACTCTATATCCCTCCGCTTGAGATCAGCATACGACTTTTGCCTATCCGAAGCTTCCTTCAGACGAACCTGAATCATCTTAACCTTATCCTCAGTCTCTACAACCAACTCTGGTCCTAACAACTGACGCTCACCCAACTCTGTCCAACATGTAGGTGTGCGACACCTCCTACCATATAACGCCTCATATGGTGCCATATTAATGCTTGCCTGATAACTATTGTTGTATGCGAACTCAGCTAACGGTAAAAACTCTTCCCAGCTGCCTCTGAAGTCCAAAACACAACCTCTCAACATATCTTCTAAAATCTGAATAACCCTTTCCGACTGCCCGTCAGACTGTGGATGAAATGCCGTACTGAAATCCAACCGCGTACCCAAAGCCTGATGTAACGCTCTCCAAAACCTCGACGTAAATCTGGGATCTCTGTCTGAGATGATCGACACTGGCACACCGTGCAACCTCACTATCTCCGCTACATACAACTTAGCTAACCTCTGAAGCGAGTAATCCACCCTAACCGGAATGAAATGAGCTGACTTAGTCAGACGATCCACAATCACCCAAACTGAGTCTTTCTTACTAGGCGTAAGAGGTAATCCACTGACAAAGTCCATAGTGATCCTCTCCCACTTCCACTGTGGAATCTTCACCGGCTGAAGTAATCCAGACGGCAATTGATGTTCAGCCTTGACTTGCTGACACGTCAGACATTTACCCACAAACTCAGTTACCTCCCACTTCAGACCTGGCCACCAAAACTGCTCTTTTAAATCCCGATACATCTTGCTACCTCCAGGATGCATAGCATATGGGCTGCTATGTGCGTCCTAAAGAATCCTTTGCCTCAACTCTACATCTTTCGACATACAAGCTCTCCCTTGAAAACACAATACTCCATCACTAGACAAACTATAATTCTCTAAACCACCATTCTGAACCCGCAACCTCCGATCATTCAAACCATCATCCTCTAACTGTTTCTTCTTGATCTGATCTAACCAAGTCGGCTTGACTTGCAATTCTGCCAAAAGACTCCCATCGTCGTATAAACTAAGACGAGCAAACATCGATCTTAAATCTGATACAACCTTACGGCTCAACGCGTCTGCCACCACGTTAGCCTTCCCCGGATGATACTCGATCAAACAGTCGTAGTCCTTCAACAACTCAATCCATCTACGCTGCCTCAAGTTCAAATCCTTCTGAGTCAAAAGATACTTAAGACTCCTGTGATCTGTGTAGACTATCGACTTCTCTCTATACAAATAGTGTCTCCAAATCTTCAAAGCGAAAACCACTGCTGCTAATTCCAAGTCATGCGTCGGATAATTAACCTCATGTGGTCTCAACTATCGAGATGCATAAGCCACTACCTTCCCTTCTTGCATCAGCACACATCCCAAACCAGTATGTGATGCATCACAATAAACCGTGAATTCCTTGTCTGCCTCAGGTTGAATTAAAACCGGAGCTTCAGTCAGAATCTTCTTCAACTTGTCGAAACTTTCTTGCTGCTTCTCGGTCCACACAAATGGAACTCCTTTCCTCAATAACTTAGTCATAGGTGCGGCGATCAAAGAAAATCCTTCTACAAATCTTCGGTAATACCCCGCTAGACCTAGAAAACTCCGAATCTCAGCCACTGACTTAGGCATCTTCCAATCCAACACCGCTTCAATCTTCCGAGGATCCACTCTAATCCCCTCGGCTGATACAACGTGACCCAAGAAAGTCACCTCCCTAAGCCAGAACTCGCACTTACTAGATTTAGCGTAAAGCTGCTTTTCCCTCAAAATCTGCAACACTACTCGCAAATGCGCATCATGCTCCTCCTCTGACTTCGAGTATACCAAAATATCGTCTATAAAAACCACAACAAACTGATCCAAAAACTGCTGGAATACCCGATTCATCATGTCCATGAATGCTGCCGGTGCGTTAGTCAACCCAAACGGCATCACCAGAAACTCGTAGTGCCCATACCGAGTGCGAAATGCCGTCTTATGGATATCAGCCTCTTTCACCTTTAGCTGATGATACCCAGACCTTAAATCAATCTTGGAGAAAACCGCTGCCCCTTTAAGCTGATCAAACAAGTCATCTATCCTCAGCAAAGGATACTTGTTTTTGATCGTCAGCTTATTTAACTGGCAGTAATCTATACACATCCGCATCGTACCATCCTTCTTCTTGACAAAAAGTACCGGCACTCCCCAAGGCGAAACACTAGGTCGAATGAAACCTCGATCCAACAGCTCCTGAATCTGAGCCTTCAATTCCATCAATTCCTTTGGTGCCATCCTATATGGAGCGATAGACACTGGCGCCGTTCCAGGTAACAGATCCATACCGAATTCGACTTCACGATCCGGAGGCAGTCCCGGAAGTTCTTCTGGAAATACATCCGCATATTCCTTTACAGTTCGAACATTCCCTACGGTAGACTCCTTAGCTTCCAAAGCACACACATGGACTACAAATGCATCACATCCCTTCCTGACCATCTTCACAGCTTTCAACGCAGATACCACGTTGGATAGATAATCTCTTCTATTACCTATCATGACCACCTCTTTACCCTCAGCTGTCTTCAAAACCATACGCTTAGCAGTACAATCCAAACTTGCTTGGTACTTAACCAACCAGTCCATCCCAAGAATCAGATCGAACTCCCCAAACGGCAGTTCCATCAGATCAGCCACAAACACTACCCCTTGGAGTTCTAGGGGTACATCTCTATATAGCTTATTTACTTCTACAGAGTGACCTAGAGGACTAAGTACTGTCATCCTCCTAGAAGCAGTCTCAGAAACTAAGCTCATGGTCTCTACTATGCTACTAGCAACGTAAGAATGCGTCGAACCCACATCTATCAAAGCAGTATATGGAACACCAAAGATTAAGAACGTACCAGTTATGACGTCCGGTGCGTCGCCCTCCTCTCGACGTCTCGCAGCATACACCAAACCAGGCTGTCTTGCCTCAATATTGCCAGCACCTCTACCAGATGCTCCGCGGCCTCGACCAGAGCCATTACCTCCTCTACCATTACCACGACCTCTCTGCGGTGGCGGTCCCTCTTTTCTGAACTGAGCACGTCCTTGACCCTCAGACTGATTCCTGACTAGCTTACGTGGACAGTCCCTTACACGATGATCCAGCGAACCACACTCAAAACATCCTTTCCCTCCGGTCCAACATTCGCCCCAATGAAATTTCCCACATCGGTTACACTGTGCTGGTCCCTGATTAGCAGTAACAGGCCTCCCAGACTGATTCGGCCCACTCTGCTTAGCCCTCTTCTGAGAATTACCGGCTGACCCGGATGATCCATAATCTCTCTTATGCTTATTCCGGTCGTAACTCTGCCTTCCAGATTCCTTTATCCCTTCGGCTATCTTAGCCTTTTCAACTAAAGCAGCAAACTCTCGCTCCTGATGTGGAGCAATCAGCAACCTCAGCTCATCTCTCAAACCGTCCTCGAACCGGACACATCGCTCGTGCTCCGAAGCCACGATACCTCCAGCATACCGGCTCAATCTTAAAAATTCCGCTTCATATTCTGATACGGACTTACTACCCTGGACTAAACTCAGAAATGCCTTACGTTGCACATCAATATAATTAGACCCAACATATTTCCTCTGATACGCTGCCTTGAAATAATCCCAAGTGAGATCCTCCGCTGCAGCACTGTTCCGAACCGTGAGCCACCACTGATATGACTCATCCCGAAGAAGCGACACAATCCCTTTCAGCTTTTCCTCGGCATTAAGATCCAAGTTATCCATGATTCGCTCCGTCGCCTCTAGCCAATATTCAGCCGCACTAGGAGCTACGCCTGACACACCTCGAAATACCTCCGCTCCATTGGATCAGAGTCGCTCGGGTACAGATTTCTGAGCTCCCGTGCCTACCCATTCCAGCTACCCTCTCAAGGACTTGCAGTACTGCCTGAGACACTACGTCATCCCCCGTTTGATCCTGATGCTCAACTCCAACCGCTGGTGGTGGGGTACCTCATTTTCGGATCCTTGACCCGACCTCACTGGCTCAGACACAACCATCCTACCTCGACCACGTCCACGAGTAATACGACCTCGACCACGAGTGCTCATGTCTAAAGTCTCGACTTATTTGATTTAAAAGTTTTATGCATTAGTCAATATTCCTCTTTCTTTTAAGCACAGTTTTATGAAAAGTTTTAATAAGGGGTTGTTTCGCGAGTACACCAAACCTATAGTTTTGGGTCTCTAGAGTAGTTCCTACTACTATACAGTCATATCATCATCATCATATCATCAAATCAATAGTTTAAGGTACTTACCAGGGCGGATCGGTGCCGGAGACTCGGTGCCATGCTTTTCCAACCATATAATTTTAAACAATAACATTTTAAGACCATACTTTAAATCATTTTGGGCCTCGGGCCCACAGCCGAGCTTTTGAACTTGGCTCTGATACCAATTTGTAACACTCCAAACCCGATCAATATGCCACGACCGAATCTGGTATGTCACTGAAGAAAATATTTTGAAGAAAATCGAATTAAGAATTAAATTTTAGTGAAAAACTCTTTTAAAATTCTATATTTGTAGAAAACAGATGTTTAATAAGTTTAAACTGATAATTTACTTTGATATTACATAAATAAAACTTTAAAGCTTATTTGATAATTCATAGGTTAGAAAACATTTGTATCATTTAAGAAAAACTCAAATTATTACTATGAAAACATTTGCATTTGAATGTGGAAACTTAATATTTGGAAATCATTTAAATTGTAGAAAACACTAAATCTACATTTTACTATCAAATGATTTATGTTACCCGATGGTAACGGTTTGAAAACTATCGCGTTTTGTATTTTAGAAAACCTTGTGCACAAACCATTAATTCAACCATATAATTTGTAAACCATATTTAAATCAAATCCAAAGCATATGAATAATCCAAAACATAATTAAAGAGGCCTTATTACAAACCATAAAAAGATGAAAACCAAATTAAAATAAAGTACCCAAATGAAGTTTATGTAAAACCAAATTTCATTGCATGGCCTCCTCGAGTTCATCCGGCTCCATATCCGCGAATTTACGAATCACCTGAAAAAGTAAGGGAGAAGGTGAGTCACCAAGACTCAGTGCATAATCCCTCTCCCGGGTAAATGCCACGTACTTACACAAATTATAACCAAGCAATATATATATATGTAATGCACCCAACCTAGCCATCCGTAACACCTTTTTCTACCCCGTGTGGTACCAAACCACTAGTGGTGCCAAACCACTGGTGACCAAAGTCACGATATTCAATATTGTGATACAAAATCACTGGTGACCAAAGTCACGAATAATCAAGTTGTGGGGCCAACCCACTTGTGATACCAAATCACTGGCGACGATCCCATATCTCAAAAGTGGGGCCAACCCACGGTGGTGTTAAACCACAGGGACGATTCGCTATGAGGTGCCAAACCTCTGGTGTCCCAAAGACACAAATGTGATACCAAATCACTGGGGACCAAAGTCACGAATAATCAAGTTGTGGGGCCAACCCACGTGTGATACCAAATCACTAGCAACGATCCCATATCTCAAAAGTGGGGCCAACCCACGATGGTGTTAAACCTCTGGGACGAGTCGTTATGAGGTGCCAAACCTCTGGTGTCCCAAAGACACAAATATGATACCAAATCACTGGAGGTGCCAAACCTCTGGTGTCCCAAGGACACAATATCAATCTTCCCCCTCCTCTCATATTGCCCATACCAATGCAATAGATAGACAAAACATGTCAACATACTTTATTATGAATCACATAACAAAAATATCATAAATCGTAGATCATGATTTCAATCCACATGTATTAACAACATATAAAAACGGACTTACCCGAATCCTCATTCATACCATCATGGTATCATATCAAGATCTCATCGTTTCCCCACTTTGATAATATGATTAGTAAATATATATATGTATATAACCAAATTATAAAGTGTGTAAGATACACACCTTTCACCAACGCAAATACTAACTTCCGAAGATCCGATCTACCGCACTAGATCACCTTGTCCTACAATCGGCCAATACTCAGATTATAAACAAAGGCCATTCGGCCAAACCACTAAATCCCAAGAGTTATCACTTGAAATACCAAGCCTTACCTAAAAGCTTACCCAAAACGATTGACAAAGAAACGAGGCTTAGATTGATCGCTTCCAACGTCCCGAGAAGCGTAAAAGAAATCGGTTTCTAAGAATGATTAGAACCTTGCAACAATTGCCCAAAATTCGGCCTTTGTCCACAAGAAAATGACTTAGAAAAGAGAAAAGAATTAAAGGACATACGGCCAAGAATACTTACCTATTATCCAAAATCGATTGAAGATAACCAAAGAGAATCTACCCTTGAATATTCGGCCAAAATAACCCCAAAAGAGAGGAAGAAGGTTCAGCTATGGTGGAGTAAAAAGAAAAGAAAAAATAGAATGGAAATGGATGTTTTAACTTTGAGCAAATGAAAAAGAAATGGAATTTGAGAAGGAGAAAGATTCGGCCAAGAGAAAGTAAAAAGAAAATGTGATTATGAACCAATATCAATAGAAGAAAAGAGAGAGAGATGTGGGAGAGAGAGGTTCGGCCAAACACCTTATTTGCCGAAAAGAAAGTACACAAAATGTAAAAATGAGTTTTCGGTTTCAAAAGGAAAAATGAGAGAAAGAAAATAGTATTTGGTTCAAACAAAATGAAGGCTAAACCAAAAGTAAAATTTGCACAAAATGTATAAGATACATTCGACCAAAGAAGGAGTTTTTGGAGAGGAAAAACAAATGCAAAAAGATGCACAAAAACTAAAATTGGCCAACTAATCCCCCCCAAACTTCCTAACAACATTCGGCCACCCCCTAGCCACACATGCCGTCCACATTCAAACACTAATGGCCTTGGAATAGTTTCCAAAACATCTTCCTTAAGCCAAGCCTTATGTCCCCCCATCCTTCCATAACCTTAAAAATCTTATCCCAAAATACAAGCTTTCCTATTTTGCTATTCAACTTACCAAAAATTTAAAAGTCCAACCTTCCATAATTTGAACTTAGCCAACACTTAATGCTAGGATGTACAAAAAATAAAATCCTCAATATGCTTTCCATGCTACTCGAACCACTTCCCTCAAGCAACCTTTCAAGCTCCTTATCCACTATGCCACTAACTCCTCATGTGCTTTAATCTAACACTTAAATTAACTTAAGTGTCAAGCTCACTTAATCTACTTCACTAAATTTTCCATACTAAAAAATTATTCTAGCTTAGCTAATATTTCCAAGCCTTCACACAAATATACTAAGCACACAATAACAATCATATCCAAGCTAACACAAGAAACAACATGATGCTCTAATATTTTTAGGATATTACAAATAACAAAACAATTAAGCCTTCTATACATGCCATAATTCCCAAAATATTGTTTTCAAAATACCAAAAGAAGGCTGATAGTGTGGATGGATCTCCGACGATCACCGAATCTCGAGCTAGCTTGATGACACTATAGAACAAGGAAAAAAAAGAGAGTAAGCATATAGCTTAGTAAGTATATAAATAATAGACAATGGGTTTAATATGTTTACAAGATAACACAATCATATCTATATTCAAAGTCACTATTAATTCAATTTCGGAGCAAGCTGTCTATTTGAGTCACAGTCACTAAATTATTTTTATATGGAGCTACGAAACTCCAAATTAAGATCCATAAATTTTCCCAAAAACTAGATTCAGATATCTTTTTACCATAAAATTTTCGGAATTTTTGGTTTAGCCAATTAGTACAGTTTATTCTTCAAAATATACCTATCCTTTGCTTTCTCTGTTTCTTTTGTATAAAAATAGACGCAATAAGCTTTAAATAAATGTCTCATACAACTTATAATTCAACTTCTACCATTTTTGGTGATTTTTCAAATTCACCTCACTGCTGCTGTCCAAAACAATTTTATTGTAAAATTTTGCTTTCTGTCACTTTAGTTGTATTCATTACTTACCTATAACAATCATTCAAATTTTCAATTACATATTGAGCATATTGCTCATACATTATACATACATATACATATACTTATCACTACAACATCTCACATAATTTCATTTAGTCAGTTTTCCCGTTGAATGCTTCGGAATAATAACGAATATGCGGTGGTTTCGCACACAGCCCACCTTTGAAATCGAAGCTCTCTTGTACACATAGTGGCCTTCACCCATGATACGAGCTCACCTATGAAGCCTGTGACGGACATCAACCATGACCCGATGAGGCTACCTAATGGGCCAATTACACATTCCCGAACCAAACAATTCAAAGATGCCGCAATGGTGTTGGTGGCACAAATTTGGAATGACGATAGAAAAGAGCCCAAAAACATGCTGAACTATTACAATTTATTTGAAATTGAATATACTAGCTAGTCCGACTGCTAGATTACTTAACACTTTAAATTACGCATGTTTGATTAATTTTCAGAAGTTGTTGCATTTTCTTAATTCTCATTATTTTGTTTAAATAGCATGAGTTTTTAATAAATCCTTTGTCATAGTGAATGATAGTGTGTTTTACCTAGTATTTAAATAAAGTGATTAAAATGTGTGCTAATTTATGTTCAACCGAAATTTTACTAATGTTGGTTTATATTTTGTAGGTGATTCACGTTATTTTTAAGCAAGATGGATGACAACAATGGAAGGCATAGATCAAATAAATAATGTAAAGGCCATGGACACTAGTAACAAATGGTAGCTAGAGGACAAACATCAAGGAGCATGCGGCACTAAGAATGGATGAATTGAAATTTTAATTAGTGGAGGGCACATAGCATGGGACGGCAAGGATTGGTGCATGAAAGAAAGAATTTTTTTATGGGATATGGGATTTGACCATCCTTTAATTAATTAAGGATTTGATGAAAAAAAAAACAACAAATATGGAGGCATGCGTGAAGACAAGAGAGGAATCTTGGCTTGAATAAAATAAATGAAGAATTTTTAAAGTTTGTGAAGCATGGACGGCATAGTGGAAAGGTGGAATAAACAATGAAATAAAATATGTGTGAATTAAGCCTATATGGACGGCAATTAGGGGAAGCATGGCTAAATGGGGTTGTTGACATGAATAAAATAATACAACCCATTTGTTGTTGGAAGAAAATGGGACGGCGAGGAGGAGCATTTGGGATAAATAATTTATTGCTAGATTATGAATTTAATTTTTTTAAGGAGCATAAGAGTTGAGAAACAATTGTATGCCGTAACCACTTGTCCTATAAATAGGTTGAACCTTTGTCATTGTAGTCACGTTTGATTTTATGAATAAAAATTTTCTTTTGGTGAGTATTCACTCTCCTGATTCTCAAGGTTGAATTGACTTATCTAGTTTTCTAGTGGCGTCGTTCTTTCCTTGTTTTGAACTTATCATCCTCACGGGTGTGGCATTCATCTACCTATACAGTTGGTTCCTATCTCGCTAGATAGTGGGTCTCGGTTTTGTTTCAAAGCTCATTCCATCAATTTGAAACGTATAAGATTCGGGTCTTTAATTTTTATTAAATGTTCTTTCTTGTTTCAAATACGTATCCATTTCAACCAATCACCTATCTTTACCTTTCAAAGATTTTATTTCCAATAAAACTATCCCCTTGTTAATTAAACGAGAAACTACCTAATTTACGATCGGGCAACATTTACGATTCGCCTCCTAACCCGAGACGGACCGTTATCATCTGGTATCAGAGCTAATCAAATTAGGCACATTTTGATCGTCTTGAGTATTTCCGAGTAAGTTTCAAAAAATTCGAGTTAAAAAAAAAAGAAAGAACCCTCTTCCTACCTTGGCCTATTTAGATTGTCAAGTTCTTCTCTAAGAAGACGAACGACATTTGCTTGCTTATATTCCCAGTGTTTTACAAAGTATACTAACTGAGACGAGTCCTTGTCTGTATAGTTAGTTAGCTCTATAAGATGTTGGGAATCAACTATAGTTGACTTCCCCGCAATTGTTACCTCCTCCAACATATCTTGGTCATCTCTTGGCTTTTCTACATTAAACTGTTTCCCAGCTTCATGCTTAATTCGCTTGATTCGCACCTTTCTATCCTGTCTAAGTCTACCTATTTTTGAAACGAATCTTACCTTTTTAACTCTTGAAACGACCTCCGAGTTACTAGTAAGTCGAAGACAACCTTCTAGAATCTAGAAGAGTGAATTCGAGCGGTAAAAGGCAAGAGTGAATACATTAAGGAAAAAGCCAGAATTGAGTAAAAACACGAGTGTGAGTGTTGATAATTTTCTTTGTGAGTGAACAAGTGAGGATTGTAGTAAGGATTCATTAATTTTGTTTAAAAACATGTCTAGGAGCCCCGAACATTGAATAATAAGTGACGAAGCATCCGACGTCGCCGGAGGTGGAAGAAGATTGCAACCCCGAAGGACTGATCCTGAAGGGAGAGATCCAGAATTGCAAACAGTAATGCAAGAAATCACACGTATGTTTAGAACAATCAGTGAACGATTAGATCAAAGAGATGAACGAAGACCTTGAGCAAAGACCCCTCCAATTCTGAGAAGGGGATGAGAACAACCTTGGTTACGTGACAACGAAGTCTACGAACCAAGTGAAGCCGACAGCAACCCGGCTTACGAACATGATGAACGGAGAAGAGATCCACGAGTCCGTGATCGAAGGGATCGAGAATGGGCCGATGACGACTTGAAGAACATTAAAATGGCGATTCCTACTTTTCAAGGGCGATCCGATCCGGAAGCCTACCTTGAGTGGGAAAAGAAGGTGGAATTAATCTTCGACTGTCATAATTATTCAGAAAATAAGAAGGTGAAACTTGCTGCCATCGAATTTTCTGATTACGCCCTCATTTGGTGGGATCAATTAACGACGAGTCGAAGACGGGATGGTGAACGCCCAATATCCACATGGGCAGAAATGAAGGCATTACTACGGAAAAGATTCATCCCAACCTACTATCACCGCGAGATGCATCAAAAGTTGCAAAGCCTAACTCAAGGTCACCGAAGCGTGGAAGATTACTACAAGGAGATGGAAGTGGCCATGATCCGAGCTAATGTAGAAGAAGAACGAGAAGCCACCATGGCACGTTTTAGCGCTGGCCTTAATCGAGATATCGCAAATATTGTAGAATTACATCATTACATCGATATCATCGAAATGGTCCACATGGCAATAAAGGTCGAAAAATAGCTGAAACAAAAAGCTACGCCTAGAGCAAACCCCAATCATGCTTCAACATCTAAGTGGGGGCAAGTGACCAACAAAAATGACATACCAAACCGAGTCAAAGAAACAAGTGGCGCACCCAAGTCTAACAAACCAATCGGTGAAACGATCAAGGGCAAAAGGGAAGCTCTTCCGAATCGATCCCGAGACATTAAGTGTTTCAAATGTTTGGGATGAGGACATATTGCAAGTCAATGTCCAAATCGAAACACTATGTTTGTTCGAGATAATGGCGAAATTGAATCCGAAAGTGAAAAGGAAGATGATTCCAGTGAGACATCCCAAGATGAGGAAGAGGTAGAACAAGCCGAAAGTGGAGAAATCTTAGTGGTAAAAAGGAGCCTTAGCTTACAAGGTGTCGAAAATGAACAACAACGCGAAAACATTTTCCATACACGTTGCCAAGTAAAGGGAAAGATTTGTTGCATCATTATTGACGGAGGAAGCTGTACTAATGTGGCTAGCACCATATTGGTGGAGAAACTTGGATTGACTACCACAAAACATCCCCATCCGTATAAGCTACAATGGCTTAATGACGCGGGAGAATTTAAGGTCACAAAACAAGTTCTGGTTCCCTTTACAATAGGGAAGTATCAAGATGAGGTCTTGTGCGATGTGGTTACGATGCTAGCGGGACATCTCCTGCTTGGATGACCTTGGCAATTTGACAAGCGAGCGATCCATGACGGCTACACTAATCGGTACACTTTTAAGTACTTGGCCCGGAACGTGACACTAGCTCCGCTAACACCCAAGCAAGTTTACGAAGATCAGTTGAAGATGAAGGCATCAGTAGAAAAATCAAAAGAAAACGAGCGGAAAAATGAGAAAGAAAAAGAGAAAAATTTATAAAACAAGAGGGGCAAGAAATTAAGTGATAAAACAAGAGAGTGTGAACAAAAAGAAAAGGAAACGAAGGAAGAAAAGAAAATGGAAAAATGAGTGTTTTTGCAAAAGCAAGAGATATTCGAAAAGCTTTGTGTGTGAGACAACTGATGTATGTCTTACTATACAAGGAATCATTTTTGAACACTAACGACTTACCCGAGAATCTTCCTTCTTCTGTGTTGTCTCTGATTCAGGAATTCAAGGACATCTTTCCAGAAGAGATACCAAGTGGCTTACCGCCCATTCGAGGCATAGAACACCAAATTGACTTGGTGCCAGGAGCTTCACTGCCCAATCGACCTGCGTACCGGAGCAATCCCGAAGAAACAAAAGAGCTCCAAAAGCAAATCACTGAATTGCTAGAAAAGGGGTATATCCGAGAAAGCCTTAGTCCATGCGCGGTACCGGTGCTACTAGTGCCAAAGAAAGATGGTTCGTGGCGGATGTGTGTAGACTGTCGCGTCATCAACAAGATTACCATCAAATACCGACACCCAATACCCCGACTCGATGACATGCTCGACGAGTTAAGTGGAGCTCGAATCTTTACAAAGATTGACCTCAAAAGTGGTTATCACCAAATTAGGATGCGAGAAGGCGATGAGTGGAAAACCGCTTTCAAAACAAAGTTAGGTTTGTATGAATTGTTGGTAATGCCATTCGGACTTACAAACGCTCCGAGTACTTTTATGCGACTTATGAATCATGTTTTACGAGCTTTTATTGGCAAATCATGTGTTGTTTATTTTGATGACATATTAGTGTACAACAAATCTTTGGAGGATCACCTCCAACATCTACGTGCGATCTTAGAAACACTGCGAAAAGAGGTATTGTACGCCAATCTTGAGAAATGTTCTTTTTGTACTGACAAGGTTATCTTCTTAGGATACGTCGTAAGTGCAAATGGATTAGAGGTGGACCAAGAGAAGGTTAGAGCAATCCAAGAATGGCCCCGTCCTACAACGGTTAGCCAAGTACGAAGTTTCCATGGGTTGGCTAGTTTTTACCGCCGATTCGTGCCCAACTTCAGCACGATAGCCGCTCCTTTAACGAGTGTGATCAAGAAGAATTCAGCTTTCCATTGGTCCGATGAGCAAGAACGGTCTTTTAATGCCATTAAAGAATTTCTTGTTAAAGCTCCATTATTATCCCTTCCTGACTTTAATAAAACTTTTGAAATTGAGTGTGATGCATCAGGTGTAGGGATCGGAGCCGTTTTAACTCAGAATGGAAGACCGGTGGCGTACTTCAGCGAGAAATTGAACGGAGCTACACTCAATTACCCCGTGTATGACAAAGAGATGTACGCTCTAATAAGATCGCTTGAAACGTGGCAACATTACTTGAGGCCGAAAGAGTTTGTTATTCATTCAGATCATGAAGCACTCAAGTATATTAAAGGTCAGCACATGCTCAACAAACGACATGCAAAATGGATCGAGTATTTAGAATCGTTTCCGTACGTAATTAAGTATAAGAAAGGTAAGGAAAATGTAGTAGTGGATGCATTATCACGGAGGTACTCTTTATTAACCTTTCTTGATTCTAAAGTACTTGGTTTCCATCACATTAAGGAATTGTATGCTAATGATGCCGATTTTGGCAATGTCTATAATGCTTGTGAGAGTGGTGCTTTTGATAAGTTTTACAGGCATGAAGGATTCCTTTTCAAGGAAAACAAGATATGTATACCGCAAGGGTCTATGCGAGACATGCTTGTGATAGAGGCACATAGTGGTGGCCTTATGGGTCACTTTGGAAGAGACAAAACATTGTCCACTCTTCAAGAACACTTTTTCTGGCCAGGAATGAGAAAGGATGTCAAACGGATTTGTGAACATTGCATTGCTTGCAAACATGCAAAATCAAGGGTCCAGCCTCACGGTTTATATACGCCCCTTCCTATTCCAAACACTCCGTGGGTCGATATTTCCATGGATTTTATCCTTGGAATACCAAGATCAAAAACCGGGAAGGATTCGATTTTTGTTGTAGTTGATCGTTTTTCTAAAATGTCCCATTTTATACCATGTTCTAAGACTGACGATGCTGTGCATATTGCAAACTTGATTTTTAGGGAAATCATACGATTGCATGGAGTTCCGAAGACAGTCGTATCTGATCGTGACGTAAAATTTTTAAGTCATTTTTGGCGAACTCTGTGGGGAAAGTTAGGGAAGAAACTACTATTCTCAACCACGTGTCATCCTCAAACGGATGGACAGACCGAAGTAGTGAACCGAGTCCTATCAACCTTGTTGCGAGCATTGGTGCAAAAAAATCTCAAAACGTGGGAAGACTGCCTACCCCACATCAAATTTGCTTACAACCGAGCTGTTCATTCTGCAACTAAATTTTTGCCTTTCGAGATTGTTTACGGGTTTAACCCTCTCACTCCTCTTGATTTATTGCCATTTCCTTCAGATAAATTTATCCATTCTGATGCTAGAAAAAAGGCAGAATACATAAAGGAGTTGCATCGAAAGGTGCGCGAGAATATCGAAGCAAGAACTAAGCAATACGTCCAACGGGCTAACAAAGGTCGTAGACGCATTCTCTTTGAACCAGGGGACTGGGTTTGGGTTCATATGCAAAAAGAAAGGTTTCCCAAGCAAAGGCGATCTAAACTTCTCCCAAGAGGGGACGGTCCATTTCAAGTCATTGAACACATAAATGACAACTCATACAAATTGGACTTGCCAGGTGACTATAATGTGAGCGCGAGTTTTAATGTTTTTGATCTTTCTCCTTTGGATGTAGGTGATGATTCGAGGACGAATCAACTTAAAGAGGGAGGGGATGATACGAGCTCACCTATGAAGCCTGTGACGAACATCAACCATGACCCGATGAGGCTACCTAATGGGCCAATTACACGTTCCCGAACCAAACAATTCAAAGATGCCGCAATGGTGTTGGTAGCACAAATTTGGAATGACGATAGAAAAGAGCCCAAAAACATGCTGAACTATTAAAATTTATTTGAAGTTGAATACTAGCTAGTCCGACTGCTAGATTATTTAACACTTTAAATTACGCATGTTTGATTAATTTTCAGAAGTTGTTGCATTTTCTTAATTCTCATTATTTTGTTTAAATAGCACGAGTTTTTAATAAATCCTTTGTCATAGTGAATGATAGTGTGTTTTACCTAGTATTTAAATAAAGTGATTAAAATGTGTGCTAATTTATGTTCAACCGAAATTTTACTAATGTTGGTTTATATTTTGTAGGTGATTCACGTTATTTTTAAGCAAGATGGATGACAACAATGGAAGGCATAGATCAAATAAATAATGCAAAGGCCATGGACACTAGTAACAAATGGTAGCTAGAGGACAAACATCAGGAGCATGCGGCACTAAGAATGGATGAATTGAAATTTTAATTAGTGGAGGGCACATAGCATGGGACGGCAAGGATTGGTGCATGAAAGAAAGAATTTTTTTATGGGATATGGGATTTGACCATCCTTTAATTAATTAAGGATTTGATGGAAAAAAAAAACAACAAATATGGAGGCATGCGTGAAGACAAGAGAGGAATCTTGGCTTGAATAAAATAAATGAAGAATTTTTAAAGTTTGTGAAGCATGGACAGCATAGTGGAAAGGTGGAATAAACAATGAAATAAAATATGTGTGAATTAAGCCTATATAGACGGCAATTAGGGGAAGCATGGCTAAATGGGGTTGTTGACATGAATAAAATAATACAACCCATTTGTTGTTGGAAGAAAATGGGACGGCAAGGAGGAGCATTTGGGGTAAATAATTTATTGCTAGATTATGAATTTAATTTTTTTAAGGAGCATAAGAGTTGAGAGACAATTGTAAGCCGTAACCACTTGTCCTATAAATAGGTTGAACCTTTGTCATTGTAGTCACGTTTGATTTTATGAATAAAAATTTTCTTTTGGTGAGTATTCACTCTCCTGATTCTCAAGGTTGAATTGACTTATCTAGTTTTCTAGTGGCGTCGTTCTTTCCTTGTTTTGAACTTATCATCCTCACGGGTGTGGCGTTCATCTACCTATACAGTTGGTTCCTATCTCGCTAGATAGTGGGTCTCGGTTTTGTTTCAAAGCTCATTCCATCAATTTGAAACGTATAAGATTCGGGTCTTTAATTTTTATTAAAGGTTCTTTCTTGTTTCAAATACGAATCCATTTCAACCAATCACCTATCTTTACCTTTCAAAGATTTTATTTCCAATAAAACTATCCCTTTGTTAATTAAACGAGAAACTACCTAATTTACGAAATGGCAACATTTACGATTCGCCTCCTAACCCGAGACGGACCGTTATCAACCCAGTACCACTCATGTGACCTAGCTCGATTGTACTCATAATTCTGACTCTCTTGTACATATGGTGGCCTTCATTTAGCACCACTCATATGACCTAGCCTTCTCGTAGCTCTCTTGTACACATAGTGGCTCGCACCATATACCACACATGTGACCTAGCTAGATATAGCTTTCTTGTACACATGGCGTACTCTCGGTACTACACATGTGACCTAGCTACATATACAAAATCTCTTGTAGCTCTCTTGTGCACATAGTGGCCTACACTTAGTACCACTCATGTGACCTAGCTACATGCCAATTACATCTTTCGATTTTGAAGGTTCAAACGGGAAATAACTCACTTTTTAACACTTTATTTCATTCTTTCAATAGTCAATTATGATCCAAAAATCAGATACAATACATTAAACATGCTGAAATATAAAACATCAATAAAAATAATGAATTATTTACATACTACTTACCTCGGTGCAAAATATGGCAAAATTTGCAATTTAGTCCTTAACTTTTCCTTTCCCTCGTTCAAGATCGATTCCACGTTCTTCTCGATCTATAATATCACATTTAGCTTATTTAATATTTACATTATTTAATTCAATCCAAAAATCACATTATGGCAAAATTACGTTTTTGCCCCCTAACTTTCACAAAATTACAATTTTGCCTCTAGGCTCGAAAATTAAACTTCATCCTATTTTCTTACATTTTAGGACATGCTGAACATTTTTCCCTTCTATGGCAACATCGAATTCTCACTCTAACATGTACTTATGAACATTAGATATTTTTTACCGATTATGTCATTTTACTCGTTTTTACGTAAAATCGCTTAGCAAAAGTTGTTTAACATAATTTCAGCCTTCATATTCTATCATAAAACATCAAAATAAACACATTTCACCTATGGGTATTTTTCCAAATATGAACCCTAAGTTAAATTATTGCTAGAATAAGCTAAACAAAGTTACCGGGATTCCAAAAACGTAAAGAACATGAAAAACGGGGCTTGGATTGACTTACTATGGAGCTTGGAAGCTTGGAAACCCTAGCTAAGGAGTCCCCCCTTGAAGTTTCATCCTAAGGAAGAAGATGAGCATATTTTGCCATCTTTTTCCCTTTTAATTTCTTTTTATTACCAAATGACTAAATTACCCTTCATTAAAAGTTTTGGTTCTTTCTACCTATATTTGTCCATTTTTGTCCATGAAAGCCTAATGGTATAATTACCATTTAAGGACCTCTACTTCAATTATGCTCTTCAATTAAATCCTTTAGTATATAGAACTCTCATTTATCAACTTTTACAATTTAACCCTAATAAGCAAATTAGACAAGAATTTCATAAAATTTTCTATCAATACTCTAACACATGCATCCAATCAATTAGTAAATCATAAAAATTAATTAAAATAAAGTTTTCTATCTCAGATTTGTGTTTTAACAACCACTGTTCCGTTTAGGCCCTATTTCGGGATGTTACAGGTTCGATAATGCGATCTTGCCTAAGCTATACTACTGTTCAATAGGTACACTTGCCTTTAATCGTTGTCAGAGTTAGTTTCCAGGTTCAATCTCATTCTTTATAAATTTTAAAACTCGACAGACATACGATCAAGTTTTTGGCACCGTTGCCGGGGAACTAAAATATTAAGAAAACTCTATTTTTATTACTTTAGCCATTTTTTTATTGCAATTTATTTTCATTATTATTATTATTATTATTATTATTATTTTACTTTCCTAATTTCTCCTCTATTTTTCTTTTGGCAGAAAATTTTAGTCTACGGAAAAGATGGCACTGAATAATTATCAGTGGCAAGGCATGGGGACAATTCCTACTAAAGAAACCAGTGTTTTCAACCTCGACGTGGTCACCAGGTTATCTAATCAGTTAGAGATGATGAATAAAAAGATTGATGGTTTGAATAGTCTCTTGCAAGTACACCCAGAAATACAATATGATTCAGGAGGCGTGGCGAATCCTGAGTACCCACCCTACGGATATGGCATGGAAAACGAGCAAGCTCGCTATACGGGTAACTATTCTAGACCACAAAATAATTTTTATAATGACACTTATAATGCAGGTTGGGGGTACCATCCCAATTTCTCGTGGGATGATCAAAATAGCCAAAGACCGGAACTTCATCCAGATTTTTAACAACCACCTCACCAACAAGAAGAGGAGTCGAACATTAAAGAGATGCTGACAAAATTCATGGCAACCACAGATACCCGTCTCCATGACACTGAGAAAACACTTAACAGTCAACAAACATCGGTTGAAGAGAACAAGAACCGATTAGAGGAACTTACTAAGTCAGTAGGGGAAGTCAGTAAAGCAGTCAGACAACTTGCAAAGTTGATGTCCGAACGACCGCAAGGACGTCTACCAAGTAACATTGAAACTAACCCGAGAGAGCAAAATCAAGCCATTTACGATAGTGAAGGGTTAGAAGTACCAAACACAAGGGAAGAACCTGTGGTAAGTGAAGGTAAGGTTGAGGTGTGCCATGATATACCAAAATCGGCAATTATAGAATACCAACCTCATGTGCCATATCCCGATACAATAAAGAAAGACCACACAAAGGAAGAATTTGGTGAACTCTCACACTTCGTGTAGACGATGAAACAATCACTCTTCAAGCTCTTGACCCAACTAGGACATCAAGTAATAAAGGTACGAATGTTAATTTTATTGATAACCATTTGGTTCAACCTTCTTTACAGGAATCATCACGAAATCACCTAGCTGAGCTAGATCTTAGATCTCGTGCCAACAAGGAAGAATTAGATGAGGACCGAAGCCTTAGGGTCGACAAACCAGAAGAGTGGACAACACAATTTAAAAAAGAACTGGAACCACACGAAGTGAAACCGAAAGAAACCCCAGACGAGCTGATAGGAACAACAAATCACAACAATATAGAGGATCATGTATTATTGAATAAGGAAGACCCTCGAATCACCAATTCAGACCTCAAGGCAAACAAAGAAATCACTTTTGAGGTACTTAATGTCTTCCTATACGGCACAGTCGAGGTAAGAAATCCCAAATTCAACACTTTTGAGGTAAACACTACTCGACTTAAACTTTATATCCATAACCGAGTTGATCGCATGAGAAAGGATTTCCACCTCCTCAAACCACCATGATTGTGCGTACAACAGGTAAGTCTAGCTCATGACTTTAAACGAGCACTTATCGAGAGGCAACCCGAGCACTAACCCTATTTTACTTTTGCATTTATTTCCAGTTTCTCGTCTTTCCTCTTTCCTTTCATGAACATCTAGTTTTAAACTAAAAAAAAAGTGCAGAATTCCAGACCACACGGTCTTACACACGGCCGTGTCCATGACTGTGTGGACCACCAGAATCCCCGTACTGACATAGCAGAGGTCTTGCGAATCAAATCCCAACTAAATTCAATGTCACGGATCCAACCACTACCCCACGGGCACTGAAAAAGTGGCACGGCCGTGCCCCACGACTGTGTGAAGCTACTGACTTACCAAGCACGGGTAGAACACGCCCGTGCCTCCCAACCGTGTCAACATACTGACTTCTCAGACACGAGCGTGACTAGCTGAAACACGGGCATGGTGAAACAACAAGCATGGGCACATGGCTGCCCGAGGAGGCCGTGTGTATCGACACGCCCTCAGACCACGGGCGTGGGAATGTACTAGATTTGAGCCTCTATTTAAACACCAACCCCCTCCCCATTTTCCTACTTTCCACCTCTTTTGTTATTTCTTTTTCTCAAATTAACCTCTCCAAATTATTCTTCAAAACTCTTGAGCTACACCGAAGCCATGCCGAAGAAGCGGAAGAAGGCAAGTATAATATTCCCGAGGGAGACCCCAACACATAAGTTCATGCCAGCCGCTTCATTCCAACAACAAGCCAAGGGTCTTTGAGACCATTTAGTTTCTATTTTTGTTTTCTATTTTGCTTCAATTTCCTTATCTTTACTTCTCTTCTACTCTATTTAGTTTAATTTATTTTAATTTTTTTAGTGTCAGGTTCAAAAGGCTGCTAGGGAATCAAGCCACTTTCACCACCGCCAGTGTAACATCCCCAAACCCGGCCCATTCATTACGACCGAATCTGGTTATGTCACTGCGGAAAGGCAGTTGGAAATATTTTTGACTTTAGAATAAAACAAGAAAATTTATTAACTTTTGAAAAACTATATCCATTTAATATTGTATGAAAACTTAGTATATAAAATGTCTAAATTTCGAAAGAAAGTTTATTAACACATCCTGCACAAGTAGGTTGCTAAAATAAAATTATTTAAATCAAAGTAAATCAAATTAATCAATCCATAATTAAAGTAGTACCAAAGATAATTAAAGGCCATTATTACAACCCAAAGTCTAAACAAAATACTTAAAATAGATTGGCTTAAAATGTTTAAACGACTTCTTCTGCATGGGCCACCTTGTCCTCTCCGAACCCGGTCCAACCCTACGCATCACCTGAAATGGTTAAGGAAAAACAGGGTGAGTCCACTGACTCAGTGCATAATCACAACACATATTTCCACTCGTATGGGCTTGGCCCATACCCACACAGTCCTCGTACAAATCATGCAAGAATGCATTTCAGCCCAACCTACTATCCAACCGTAACACCAACCTTAGCAGACTCTCTGCCTAAGGCCGTGGATAATCCACCACTGATCACATCGTGATCCATAAACCTTACCTTGGCAAGCTCGCTGCTCAAGGTCGTGGCTGAGCCACCGATCAACCAAAGTGATCCCAATATCATAATCCGTCTATGGTGATGCACACAGCCATCAACCGTCGAGATGGGCACCTAGCCAACACCTCCCTTGAGGTTGCACACACCTAACCATCAAGCGCTAATGTTGCCAAGGCTAACATTAGACCACGTACATCATATGTACTCTCTTCCTTCATTGAATCAAACCGAAGTCCCATGCAAATATGTAAATGCTACATGTTAAGTCATCATATAAAATGAGTATACATCTCATATCATCACCACATCATATATATATATACATCACAATAACATAATATCCCAAACGTACCCACCTGATATCCGATTACCCAAAACAAGGGTATTCACCACCTAACCCCACATCATTCATATACATAAGCATTAGCAAGCAATTAACCGAAGGAAATAGTGCGATGATTACGCACCTAATTGATACAAATGATCAAATCTCGAAGCGCTACTTAATGCTTCTGCAACGCTGACTATACCACTCCAAAGAAAGACTCCTGCGCTAGGCTCTTCTCCCCTACAATCGGCCTTGGCATCATATACTTAACAACCTCAAACTTAATCGAATACCCAACACATAACTTACTAAAATAAACCCTTACCACCACTTACCAAGTCGACTGCTAACAACTGAGGCTTGACTGAATACTTCAAACCCCAGAGTACCTCCACCAAACGATTACAAAGAAACCCGAAGAGGTCTACACTACTTCTAATATTCGGCCAAGGTGCTACCAAGTAAAAGAAAGGAGACACGGCACAAAGGTGGGGAGTAGGTTCGGCTAACAAAAGAAAACCAAAGGAAATGAGATAGGAGTTTCGGCCAAAGGTTTGAGAAGAGTAAAGAAAGGTATGGGGGGTGTACTTTCGGTTTAGCACAAAATGGAAGAAAAAGAGAGATGAAGGAGTGAGTGATTCGGCCAAGGTTCCAAAAGAAGAGAAAGAGGGAAGATAGCAATGGAGGTTTCGGCTTAGGTGAAATGGGGAGAACAAATGGAGAATTTAGCTAAGTCTTGAAGTTTCGGCCAAAAGAATTAGTGAAGCAATTTCGGCAAGAAAGTAAATGGGGAAAAGGGTGGCCAAAGGTGAACACCTTCCCTATTTATACTACTAAAATCGGCACCCACCTAACACCCTAAAAAAAACCCGAAAATGCCCTCCCTTAGCTTCCCAAAACCGGCCACCAACGCAACCCCTCTCAAAATCCCAAGATTTTCTCCTATTTTCACTCTACACCCACCCTTCAAACTATTTCAAATTCAAACCACCTCAAGTCTTCTCTTAGCCACTCATTCAAAAAGGTGTGAACAAGTCAAACTCCCCCTTTTAAGGTGCCAAAACCGAAACCAACTCTCCCTCCTTGCTCATGACGCAAAAACAAATCAAAATGCTGCCTTTGCAGCTCGAACCTGAGACCCCTTCCTCCTGCAAGTGGCGTCACCTCTCCATGCTCTAAGTGGCGCCTCCCCTGCCACTCTGCCAAGCCACTCTTTGTGTCATATCTTCACCAAAATTTCTCTTAAGACCCAACTTTGCCAAGCTCCCCTTTTAACCACTAAAACTAAAAATTTCCTAAGGCATTCCCCCACCACCTAGGGTTCTCAAGACCCCTAAAACTCACCCGACCACACACTGAAGTGTGCCAACACCTGAGTTATGCACCAAATGTATAACCCCTAGAACCAGGGTGTTACAATTCTACCCTCTTTAAAATAATTTCGTCCTCGAAATTACTTATCTAGACTAACACCACACTACGCTATAGCTGCGCACTCTGATCTTAAAGAGTTATCATATTTCTAGGCACAGTATCTATCATACTCAAGGTTCTAGATACTTTATGAGCAACAAAGTAAACAGTCACCAAAACGAACAAAACAACAGAGAATATTCCAAACATAAGATACTTACCCGCTGACACATCCGGCACATCATTATCCTCCCTCCGACGGACCGCATAAACCAGACCTGGTTGTCTTGCCTCAGTGCCACCATTACCGCGGTCTACTGCTCCACGACCTCGGCCGGAACCATTTCCTCCATGGTTCGGACCCCGACCTCTTGCCGCTTGCTGACCACTTCTGCCTGGTTGCACATAACCTTGGCCTTCTGTTCGAGTCCTATTCGGATTCTGGGGACAGTCCTTAACCAGATGAGACTTGGACTTGCATCTAAAGCATTCCCGAACCCGATTCCAGCACTCGCCAACATGATACCTTCCGCACTGCGCACACGGACGATCTGGATTTTCGGCGCTGGCTTAGCAATACGAACAGGAGTCTCGACCCTTGGTCTTTTCTGAACCCTCTCAAGCACTTCTGGCGATCCAACACTTCTCTTATCACAGTTTCTTTCTCTGTTGTGCCTCTCAGCCTTTTTGACCTCCTCAGCTATCCGAGCTTTCTCTACTAATACAGCGAAGTCTCTTTCCCATTCCGGAGCAATCAAAACTCGCAGCTCATCCCGTAGCCCATCTTCAAATCTGACGCATCTCTCATAATCTGTTGCCACGATGCCCCAAGCATACCGGCTCAAACGTAGAAACTCAGCTTCGTACTCCGCTATAGACTTGCTACCTTGCACCAAATTAAGGAACGCCTTCCTCTGAGCGTGCACATAGCTTGCTCCGACATACTTCCCTTCGAACTTGATCTTAAAGTAACCTCAGTCCACTCGATCCGCAAGGGTACTTTCCTTAACAGTGAGCCACCACTGGTAGGCTTCATCCCGCAGCAACGAAACAACACCCTTAAGCTTCTCCTCAGCAACTAAGTCTAGGTCCTCCATAATCCTTTCTACTGCCTCTAGCCAGTACTCTGCCACGTTCGGAGCTACCCCAGACACTCCTCTAAAAACCTCGGCTCTATTCGCCCTAAGCCTTTCGGGCACTGACTTCCGAGTCCCACTGCCCCCATTGGCTCCTGCCACTCGCTCAAGCACCCGCAGCATAGCTTGCGATATCGCGCCATCTCCTCCGGTCTGATCCTGCTATTCAACCTCATCAGCTGGTGGTGGCACATCACTCTCTGACCCATGGCGAGACCCAACCGGTTCCGATACTGACATCCTGCCTCTACCACGTCCACGAGTATTGCGACCACGCCTCCTAGAACTCATATCTAACGCTTCGATTTAGTCTGTTTAAGAAGTTTTATGCATTAGAAATTCCTATTTCACTGTTTACTCACGAGCAATTTTATGAAAAGGAGTTTCCGAGAGTAGTTCTTTCGATCAATCAAAGTTTCATTCCCAACCCAGGGGTAATTTCGTCATTTTCCTATAGGGGTATTTCGGTAATAACTCAGGGTCAATTTTGAAAATAGTTTTCCAACTTAAAGATATTTCAACATTTACAAAATCTCAGGGTCATCCTGAACAATTTGTTTTTCAAACCAGATGTGTTGCAAAAATTTCAGAAATCAGGGTCATTTTTGTAATTTTGGAAATCATGGACATTTTCATAAATTCTCCAAATCGGAATATCACAACATTCCACAAAATAGAATTTTCTGATATTTAGTAAAATAGGAATATTTTAGTAAAAGATCAAGAGAAATTCGAAGATTTAGAAACCAAGGGCATTTTGGTAATTTTATCAACCAGGGATATTTTCGTAAATTTCCACAAACCAGGTTATCTTAATGTTTTGAAACCTCAAGATTTTGGTATTTCGCAAAGTAAAATCATTTTATCAAAAGTTGAGGGTAATACGGTAATTTTATAACACAGGGGCATTTTTGTAGTTTTTGCCACTAGGGGCATTTTGGAAATTTTATAAATCGAAAAAAAACGTCCTTCAAAATCAGATTTAGGGTTTCACAAACCAAAGGGTAAATTTGAAAAATTTTAAACTAAGGGTTTTAAAACAGCAAGGCTAAATCCCTTCCGGGTTTTAATGATGGGTTTAGCCTATGAACAAGTCCTTTTGGTCAAGGTGAACCGAAGCTACGCACCAGGTAGGATTCCTGCGAAGAGGAGGTGAGTCACGAGGACTGCTTAAGTACCCAGCTCTTCCGGATCCAATCCTAGACATGCGCACCAAGGTTACCACACCTTAACTCGGCGACTTGCTTCACAGGTTTGTTTATAGCCTTTAAGCCTTATGCATCTGTTTGAGTAACCTAATCCTAGGGTCCAATAGTCCTAATATTCTAATCTACGAGCCCAAACTAAGCCCATAATAAATCACACAAACAAATCACTTCAAGAGCTAGAAGTACTTACCTGGTGGACTTCGGGCCGGAGGTACAGGTGCCATGCCACAATAACCTGAAAACTTTTTATAAAAGCCCACATTTCGAAAAGCCCATTTTGAAAACTGTTTCTGGCCCAAAACCCTCAAAGCCGAGTTTTGAACCTGGCTCTGATACCAATTTGTAACATCCCCAAACCCGGCCCATTCATTACGACCGAATCTGGTATGTCACTGTGGAAAGGCAGTTGGAAATATTTTTGACTTTAGAATAAAACAAGAAAATTTATTAACTTTTGAAAAACTATATCCATTTAATATTGTATGAAAACTTAGTATATAAAATGTCTAAATTTCGAAAGAAAGTTTATTAACACATCCTGCACAAGTAGGTTGCTAAAATAAAATTATTTAAATCAAAGTAAATCAAATTAATCAATCCATAATTAAAGTAGTACCAAAGATAATTAAAGGCCATTATTACAACCCAAAGTCTAAACAAAATACTTAAAATAGATTGGCTTAAAATGTTTAAACGACTTCTTCTGCATGGGCCACCTTGTCCTCTCCGAACCCGGTCCAACCCTACGCATCACCTGAAATGGTTAAGGAAAAACAGGGTGAGTCCACTGACTCAGTGCATAATCACAACACATATTTCCACTCGTATGGGCTTGGCCCATACCCACACAGTTCTCGTACAAATCATGCAAGAATGCATTTCAGCACAACCTACTATCCAACCGTAACACCAACCTTAGCAGACTCCCTGCCTAAGGCTGTGGATAATCCACCACTGATCACATCGTGATCCATAAACCTTACCTTGTCAAGCTCGCTGCTCAAGGCCGTGGCTGAGCCACCGATCAACCAAAGTGATCCCAATATCATAATCCGTCTACGGTGATGCACACAGCCATCAACCACCGAGATGGGCACCTAGCCAACACCTCCCTTGAGGTTGCACACACCTAACCATCAAGCGCTAATGTAGCCAAGGCTAACATTAGACCACGTACATCATATGTACTCTCTTCCTTCATTGAATCAAACCCAAGTCCCATGCAAATATGTAAATGCTACATGTTAAGTCATCATATAAAATGAGTATACATCTCATATCATCACCACATCATATATATATATACATCACAATAACATAATATCCCAAACGTACCCACCTAATATCCGATTACCCAAAACAAGGGTATTCACCACCTAACCCCACATCATTCATATGCATAAGCATTAGCAAGCAATTAACCGAAGGAAATAGTGCGATGATTACGCACCTAATTGATACAAATGATCAAATCCCGAAGCGCTACTTAACGCTTCTGCAACGCTGACTATACCACTCCAAAGAAAGTCTCCTGCGCTAGGCTCTTCTCCCCTACAATCGGCCTTAGCATCATATACTTAACAACCTCAAACTTAATCGAATACCCAACACATAACTTACTAAAATAAACCTTTACCACCACTTACCAAGTCGACTGCTAACAACTGAGGCTTGACTGAATACTTCAAACCCCAGAGTACCTCCACCAAACGATTACAAAGAAACCCGAAGAGGTCAACACTACTTCTAATATTCGGCCAAGGTGCTACCAAGTAAAAGAAAGGAGACACGGCACAAAGGTGGGGAGTAGGTTCGGCTAACAAAAGAAAACCAAAGGAAAGAAGATAGGAGTTTCGGCCAAAGGTTTGAGAAGAGTAAAGAAAGGTATGGGGGGTGTACTTTCGGCTTAGCACAAAATGGAAGAAAAAGAGAGATGGAGTGAGTAATTCAGCCAAGGTTCCAAAAGAAGAGAAAGAGGGAAGATAGCAATGGGGGTTTCGGCTTAGGTGAAATGGGGAGAACAAATGGAGAATTTGGCTAAGTCTTAAAGTTTCGGCCAAAAGAATTAGTGAAGCAATTTCGGCAAGAAAGCAAATGGGAAAAAGGGTGGCCAAAGGTGAGCACCTCCCTATTTATACTACTAAAATCGGCACTGTAACAACCCAAACCCGGCCCAAACTTTATGGCCGAATCTAGCTTGTTACAGTGGAAAACATTTTTGAGAAAATCGATTTAAGTTGTTAAAATTTTTTTTTTGTTTGATCGTTTTGCAAAAGCTTTACTTAGTGCTTATTTGAAAAAAAATTTATTTAAGCCGAGTTATATTGAAATTACAAGTGTGCCCGATGACACGATAAAACATTTTCGTGTTAATTTAGGAAAACATGTGGTTTTAACTTAATTTTTTTATAATATAGTTTTAAACAAAATATCCAACATATGAGAAAAATAACAAAATAAAGTATAAGGAGGCCTTATTAGATCCAAAATAAAATAACCAATACCAAAATAAAATAACTAAATTTGAAGTTCAATTAATTCAAGTCCACTGCATGGCCACCTCGAGTCAACCCGGCTCCATATCCGCGTTCTATGTGTCACCTGAAAAATATAAAGGAGAAGGTGAGTCACCAAGACTCAGTATGTAACCCTTCCCCCCCATTTTAAAAAAAAAAAACATCTTTCATACACAACATATAACAATTAATATGCAAAATGTCATGTGTCCCAACCTAGCCAGCCATACGCCACTGTCTACCCCGTTGTGGTACCAAACCACTGGTGGTGCCAAACCACTGGTGACATATAGTCACAATGTGTTACCAAAACACTGGTGTCCGTAGACACAAATCGGGTGATGGGGCCAACCCATCGTGTGATACCAAATCACTGGCAGACGATCCCATATCTCAAGTGGGGCCAACCCACGGTGGTGTTAACCACAGGGATAAGTCGCTATGAGGTGCCAAACCTCTGGAGGTACCAAACCTCTGGTGACCGTAGTCACAGTGTGTTACCAAAACACTGGTGCCCGTCGGCACAATATTTCTGCCCCCTCCACTCAATCAACCCACACAGTCAACAATCATACACATATTCATCATATGCATTAACACAACATGCTTCACAAAAGCATAAAATAGCGAAATCATATGCATAGGTACTTACCTGATTCACCACTTATACCGTTATGGTATTCAAGCCATTGCTACATAAATCAAGTTAGCTTTCACATTTCTTAGCATAGTTAATAAGCTATATGGTGTGTATGTACACACCTGATATCGATGGTAGTCGTAAATTCCGAAAGAAAGCGTTGGTCACCACAGATCCACTTGTCCTATATTCGGCCAAATCCATGGATTAGTCTTATGGCCTATTCGGCCTAATTAACTTATTAGGGAGGGGTTCCTTGTGAACCCGAGATCTTACCTTAAAACTCTTTGCTACTATCCACCGTACTTGATACTCGAATCTGCTCGTCAGCCATCATTGACTAGTAAGTAAACCAATAGCCTTCGGCTTTTAATCGAATTGCTAGAATAAAGAGATTGATCTTACCACCACTTACCGAAAATGAACACTAGAGATCAGGCTATGAGTCGACTGCTTTACTTCCCTGAGTACCTATAAGGAATCGGTTACTAACCGTTTAGAAGCCATTGCCGAAATCGGCACCTTTCCTTGTAAAAAGTCGACAGAAGAAGGAAAAGGGGAGATAGACATTCGGCCATTTACTTACCTCTGCTTCGATATTCGGCCAAGACTCCACCAAGTATGGAGAAGGAAATTCGACTATGGCTAAGGAGTGGGTCGGCCAACTAAGAAAAAGAGAAAAGAGAGGTTGGGGATTCGGCAAGGAAGAGAGTAGAAAAGAGTTTCGGTTCAAAAGGGTTTGAGAGAATGAAAAATTAAAAGGAAATAATTAAGAAAGGGGTTGAGAATTTCGGCTAATAGCAACAAAATGGGAAAAACAAAATCTAGTGGCAAGCTGCTGCTTTTATAGGCATTCGGCAATTACCCAAATCAATTCTAGGCCACTCATTTGAATATTTCAAAATAACTTGAATTATTCTCAAATAATCTTCTAATAATCCTATTAATAATCCTTATTAATATCCAATGATAAAAGCTAATATTATCCTTAATATATCCCACTATCTTATTATCTAAATAAAAATCTAATTAATAATCTATTTTTTAAATCTTAATAATATCCTTATTATTTATCTCTATTATCTAAATAAATAATAAAAGAATTAAAGAGAGAAAATTTCTCCCTCCCTATGCCGTCCATATCAAGGTGCAAAAAGAAAATTTTGTGACTCGAACCAAGGCTCCCCCTCACCCATTGTGGCGTCACATGTAGCTCCTAAGTAGCCCTCCTTTTGCCACTTTTCCAAGCTGATTTTAGTGACAAATAATCCCCCATTTATTCTTGTAACCCATAACTACTAAGGCTCCCTGCCTTCAAAGTTAAAAATTGAAATTTTCTACCAAACCGTGCCAACTTAAAGCCTTAATTAAATCATTATTATTCCATAAATAATATCTCAGCAGTTCATACATAAGAAAAATAATTTATTTCCAAATAGCCCCATTTTTAGGATGTTACAGTTCTACCCCCTTAAAATAAATTTCGTCCTCGAAATTCCCTGGTCAAAAGAGGTGGGGGTATTGCTGCCGCATCACATCCTCGGGCTCCCACGTAGCTTCTTCCACACCGTGGTTCCGCCATAGCACTTTCACTAAAGGCACTGACTTCCTACGTAAAACCTTCACATCTCGATCTAAGATCTGAACAGGTTCCTCTTCAAAAGATAAATCCGCATTCACCTCGATCTCTGCTACTGGCACAACGTGCGAAGGATCTGACCGATACTGTCTCAGCATCGATACATGAAATACGTCATGGATCTGTTTCAGTTCTGCCGGCAACTCTAGCTGATAAGCTACCGGTCCTACTCGCTTAATCACCGTATAGGGCCCACTGAACCTTGGGCTTAGCTTCCCTTTCCTACCAAATCTCAATACTTTTTTCCAAGGCGACACCTTCAGGAAGACCTTGTCTCCTACCTCGTGTTCCATTTCCTTACGCTTCAAATCAGCATAGGATTTCTGTCTATCCGACGCTTCCTTAAGACGAGACCGGATCACTTTGACTTTGTCTTCAGTCTCTGTTACCAATCCTGGACCCAGAACTCGTCGTTCCCCCAACTCCGTCCAACATGTAGGAGTACGACATTTCCGCCCATACAATGCTTCGTATGGTGCCATCTGGATACTCGCCTGGTAGCTGTTGTTGTAGGCGAACTCTGCTAATGATAGATACTCTTCCCAACTACCACTAAAATCCAAGACACAACCTCTTAACATGTCTTCTAAGACCTGTATCACCCTTTCCGACTGTCCGTCAGACTGTGGATGGAAAGCCGTACTGAAATCTAACCGTGTACCCAAAGCTTGATGCAACGCTTTCCAGAACCTTGACGTGAATCTGGGATCCCTATCCGAAATGATCGATACTGGAACACCATGCAATCTTACTACCTCCGATATGTACAGCTTAGCTAGCTTCTGAAGAGAGAAATCCATCCTCACTGGTATAAAGTGAGCTGACTTAGTCAGACGGTCCACAATCACCCAAACTGCGTCCTTCTTGCTAGGCGTCAGGGGTAGCCCACTGACGAAATCCATAGTGATCCGCTCCCACTTCCATTGAGGGATCTTTACCGGTTGAAGTAGCCCTGATGGCAATTGGTGTTCAGCCTTAACCTGCTGACATGTCAGACACTTTCCTACGAACTCCGTTATTTCACGCTTCAACCCAGGCCACCAGAACTGTTTCCGCAAGTCTCCATACATTTTGCTGCCCCCAGGATGCATAGCGTATGGGCTGCTATGTGCATATTGGAGAATTTTCTGCCTTAGCTCCACATCTTTCGGCATACAGGGCCGTCCTTGAAAACATAGCATTCCATCACTAGACAGACTGTATCCCTCCAAACCATCATCCTGAACTTGTTCCCTCTTAGCGCTCAAGCCCTTATCCACTAACTGCTTTTCCTTAACCTCCTCGATCCATGTTGGCTTAACTTGAAGTTCTACCAAAAGACTCCCATCATCATATAGACTCAACCGAGCAAACATCGCTCTTAGGTCCGTCACAACCTTCCGGCTCAACGCGTCAGCTACCACGTTGGCCTTGCCCGGATGATACTCGATTGAACAATCATAGTCCTTTAATAGTTCAATCCACCGACGTTGTCTCAGGTTTAGATCCTTCTGAGTCAAGAGGTACCTCAAACTCTTGTGATCTGTATAAACTATCGACTTCTCCCCATAAAGGTAGTGTCTCCATATCTTCAAAGCGAAAACCACTGCTGCTAACTCCAAGTCGTGCGTTGGGTAGTTAACCTCATGCGGTCTTAACTGACGGGATGCATAGGCTACTACCTTCCCATCCTGCATCAACACACATCCCAAACCAGTATGGGATGCATCGCAATAAACGGTGAATAACTTCCCCGCCTCAGGCTGCACCAAAACCGGGGCTTCCGTCAAAATTTTCCTTAGCTTATCGAAGCTTTCTTGCTGCTTCTCTGACCATACAAATGGAACACCTTTCCTTAGTAACTTAGTTAACGGCGCTGCTATTAGAGAAAATCCTTCTACGAACCTTCGACAGTACCCCGCTAGACCCAGAAAACTTCGGATTTCTGCCACTGACCTAGGCGGTTTCCAATCCAACACTGCTTCAACCTTGCGAGGGTCAACTCTAATTCCTTCAGCTGATACTACATGACCTAAGAAAGCCACTTCCCTAAGCCAAAATTCGCACTTACTGAATTTGGCATATAATTGCTTTTCCCTCAACACTTGTAAAACTATACGCAAATGCATGTCATGTTCCTCCTCCGTCTTAGAATAGACCAATATGTCGTCTATGAATACCACGACAAATTGATCCAAGTACTGTTGGAATACTCTATTCATCAAGTCCATAAACGCTGCCGGCGCGTTAGTCAACCCAAATGGCATCACCAGAAATTCGTAGTGTCCATACCGAGTTCTGAATGCCGTCTTGTGCACATCAACCTCCTTCACCTTAAGTTGATGGTAACCTGACCTAAGGTCTATCTTCAAAAACACCGAGGCACCCTTCAGTTGATCAAACAAGTCGTCAATCCGAGGCAACGGATACTTGTTCTTGATCGTTAGCTTGTTCAACTGGCGGTAGTCGATAAACATCCGCATTGAACCATATTTCTTCTTGACAAACAGCACAGGCGCTCCCCACGGAGATATGCTTGGTCGAATAAACCCTCTATCCAAGAGCTCCTGAATTTGAGCCTTCAGCTCCACCAATTCCTTTGGTGCCATTCGGTATGGTGCTATAGACACAGGTGCCGTTCCGGGTAGCAAGTCTATACCGAATTCAACTTCCCGATCTGGAGGCAGACCCGGAAGCTCTTCTGGGAACACATCAGCGAATTCTTCTACCGTTCGAACCTTTCCCACTACTGATTCCTTAGCTTTCAAAGTGCAGATTCGAACCAAAAACGCCTTGCAACCCTTCTTGACCATCCTTTCAGCCTTCAAGGCAGACACTACTTTGGATAGGTAATTCCTTCTATCACCTATCATAACCACTTCATCACCTTCAGCCGTCTTAAGAACCATGCGCTTAGCCGCGCAATCCAAATTTGCCTGATACTTAACCAGCCAGTCCATCCCAAGGATCAAATCGAACTCTCCGAATGGTAGTTCCATCAGATCGGCTACAAATACGACCCCTTGGAGTTCTAGGGGTACGTCTCTATAAAGTTTGTCTACCACTACAGAGTGACCTAAGGGGCTAACTACAGTCATCTCTCTAGAAGCAGTTTCAGAGTTTAGGTCCATAGTTCCTACCACACTACTAGCAATGTACGAGTGCGTCGAACCCACATCAATCAATGCAATATAAGGAAAACCAAAAATTAGAAACGTACCGGTTATGACATCCGGTGCGTCACCCTCCTCGCGACGCCTCGCTGCGTAGACTAAACCAGGCTGCCTAGCCTTTGTGTTACCCGCACCTCTGCCCTGAGTTCCACGACCTCTATTTGGACCATTTCCTCCTCGACCATTACCGCGACCCCTCTGTGGTCCCACATTTCTGTCTTGAGTACGGTTCTGCCCTTCTGGCTGATTCTTAGCTAGTTTCCGGGGACAATCTCTGACCCGATGCTCCAAAGACCCACACTCAAAACATCCTCTATCGCCGGTCGAACAACTTCCCCAATGGGTCTTTCCACAGCGGTTACATTGAGTCGGCCTCTGATTAGCAGTCATGGGCCTTGCCGCCTGATTTGGCCCACTTGGCCTAGCCTTTTTCTGGACACCACCACTGGATCCAGTTGACCCAAATCCTCTCTTCTGATTATTCCTGCTATAACTTTGCCTCACAGCCTCCTTGATCCCTTCGGCTACCTTAGCCTTTTCCACTAGAGATGAGAACTCACGAACCTGCTGCGGGGCAATCAGTAACCTCAAATCATCTCGGAGTCCGTCCTCAAAGCGGACACAGCGCTCGTGCTCAGTAGACACGATGCCTCTAGCATACCTACTCAGCCTTAAAAACTCCGCCTCATATTCCGCTACTGACTTAGTTCCTTGCACTAGCCCTAGAAAAGCCTTTCTCTGCACGTCAGTGTAGCCGGTACCCACATACTTCTTCTGATAGGTGGTTTTGAAATAATCCCAAGTCAGATCATCTGCCGTAGCGCCATCTCGAACTGTCAGCCACCACTGATACGCCTTATCCTTTAGAAGCGATACGGCCCCTTTCAGCTTTTCTTCCTCAGTCAGGTCAAGATCATCCATGATCCTTTCAGTTGACTCTAGCCAGTATTCTGCTGCACTGGGTGCCACTCCTGACACACCCCGGAACACTTCCGCCCCGTTAGCCCGAATTCGCTCGGGAACAGACTTCTGAGCTCCCAGATTTCCACCAGCCCCAGCCACAATCTCCAGAACTCGCAATACCGCTTGCGATACTGCCTCGCCCCCGGTCTGATCCTGCTCCTCAGCTCTAAAAGTAGGAGGTGGTGGTGGCGGTGGTACTTCATTTTCAGAACCTTGTCCCGACCTGACGGGTTCAGACACCGTCATCCTACCCCTACCGCGTCCATGGCGTCCACGTCCTCTAGAACTCATTCTATCTACCGTGCTTTAGTCTGATTAAGAAAATTTTTATGCGTTAGCATTTGTTTCACTTTATTACTCGCGAAGAAATTTTATGGATAGAGTTTTAATCAGAGATTCTTTCGAGCAGACAATGTTTCAGTCTTCTATCCTAGTTCACACAAAGGAGTTCATGCATCCATTCCCCTAGTACTTTCCATACCTATTCGCTCTTCGGACATTTCTACCCATTTCTAACCCAGGGGTATTTTCGTCATTTTCCCTACAGGGGTGTTTTCGTAATAACCAAAATTTTAAACTTTAGTAAAGCAGGTCAGGTTGAAATTCCCAAAACTGGAGGGTTTCTCTGGAAAATTTGCAAAATTTAGAGATATGGCATCGTTTTTGAAACCAGGGGTGTTTTGGTAATTTGTCATTCAGGGGCAATTTTGTAATTTTGATAAATCGAGGGTATTTCCAACAGTTGTAAAACTTTGGGGATTCGTTTAAAAGTTTTCTTTTTCAAATAATGATGTTTGTAAAGATTTTCAAAGATCAGGGTCCTTTCGGTAATTTTGCAATTTGAGGGCATTTTCGTAATTTTCCAAAACCAAAATATTTTGTTGATGATTTTCACAGCTAAGTTGTTGAATATTGGTAAAATAGTTGAAATTTTTGAGCAAAACCATTGAGCTGATATTTTATGAGTCAGGGGCGTTTTAGTAATTTTACCCCTAAGGGCATTTTTGTAATTTTCCACAAATCAAGTTTTCCGAGGAAAACGTTGTAAAAATGATGTTTTCAGATTTAAAAGAGTCATTGTAAAAATTTTGAAAACGTTAGGGTTGTTGTTGTTTCATTCTTTTTCGAAAATATGGCTAATTCCCTTTCGGGTTTTAGTCATTATGTTAGAGAAGATCTAGCATAATTAAGCGGAGTTGATCGCACGCCTAGAGATAAGGTGACGAGATTTTGCCGAATTAGGGTGAAACCTAATATGGGAGTCCATAGATCAATTTACTTCTATTCTAGGGGGTTATTATTCGAGAAAGAGATTTCTGTTAATTAACCTAGGGTTAGACCTTATTCGCCTCGAGAGAGGGTTTAATATACGTTAGGGAGTCTTACGGATCAAACTAAGTTAATAAATCGTATGGTTCAAGGTTAAGTACCAAGTGAAGTCTAGGTGGATTCTTCCTAAGGGTATCGTCTTAATCAACTGAGTTTTTCCTAAAGTTATTTTCCCAATTCATCCTTTTTGTATTTGTATCTTTGGCTTAGTAAATAGTTTAGATTATATTAAAGAAACTTCACTTATTTTAGGCTAAATAATAAAAAGAAAGTTAGTATTAGTACTTTTAGTTCCTTTGGGTTCGATAATTCGGTCTTGCCTAAGCTATACTACTGTTCGATAGGTACACTTGCCTTTAATCGTTGTCAGAGTTAGTTTCCAGGTTTGATCTCATTCTTTATAAGTTTTAAAACTCGACAGACACACGATCACATAACATGAGAATGCCCAACTTGACAAACAACTCAGATTCTAGATTGCTTCTAAACGAGACATGAAAAATAATTCAGATTTGGCGGTTACTAGATAACTCAGATTACTTCCTTAAATAGTGTAGACAAACTCAGGTCCAATAAACACTTAAACCTTTCATTACTACAATTATGCCATTTTCATGTATTGATAGACTAATATCGCAGATACACCCTTTAGATAATACCACTGGAGACTCTTTCAGAAGTTTTACTTCGATCATATTCAAATTATACCATAAGACTAACTAAACAGATATATCATTTAACTTACCAATCATCTATCATCATATCAGTTAGCAGATAAGTCTTAAAGTTTACCCAGATCACGACACTGAAGAGTTCGACTAAGCTTCACCGCAAGGGCATTATAGAATCCATAACATAAATATCACAAAATAAGCCACACAGGCTTCATCAAATATGCCATAAAGGCCTTACAAAACACGCCACGAAGGCGTCATAGAGAATTACGTATTTACTGTCCCGTCAGAGTATCTTAGAGGTTTCCATGGGGTTTCTTCTACATGGTCTTATACATAACTTCATGTCGTGATCTACCAGTCCAATCCATATTTCACTAGAGGCATCACCATGAGTGTTTTCATCATCATATAAGGCCATGGGTCTCAGCCACATGGTCTTATACATACTCTCATGTCATGATCTGCCAGTCCAGTCCTTATCTCATTAAAGGCATCACCATGAGTATTTTCGCTGTCACAATTATCTGCTTGTCCAATTCGCAATGTCCCTGTCCTAATTAAAGCATCAGATATGGATGTTGGTTTATCCAACACAGTATATACTTACTAAGATTCATTTTCATACCTGACTTGTTCATATTCTCTTAAGAAAATTATCATTCCACACCTGATTTCTGATACGTTTACATTACACATCATTTTATTCATACAATAACTCATTTACCTAAAATGTGAACATGCAGTGACATTACTATACTTCACACACTTACTAGTTATCTGAGATGTTATCATTATATATATCTCTATTTAAATAGTTAACATGTAAAAACCAAGATAGAGACTCCTCTGATACTCACATTTATTGCAGGTCAAAGTTCCCTTCGAACGATAGAGAACATTTAAGAAGAAGAGAACATTTAAGTATAAGAAGAAGAACGATAGAGTAATCTTGAAGGAAGAAAAGCCATTCGAACGTTCCCTTCTCACCATATATATACACCCAGTACCTATTAATGGATCCTGACAAGTGTCAAATGCATACAGAAGTTGTCCCTTTAATGTCCTACAAAAATCGGAAAAAATATAAAAGAAAATCCAATGTCGATGCTATTTGACTGGTCAAACCATTTAGTTGACACTTAACCAATCACTTTACAAAACTCATTTTGCACATCATTTGAGTAAACTTGGCGTACTATACCTATTGGTGATAACTCAAATATGGCATGGCCGTGAAGACTCTTTAATTCTCTATAGCTTTCTCATATGTTCGATAGGCATGTGTTATACTCACCAAAACTCTGAGGTGTACTCTTCACTTGTTATACTCCTTCAATTGAAGAATACTACAAGAATTAAATCTTAAGATACTTCTATGGGTAAATACTCTATGTGGCAAACATTAGTTCGTTAAAAGCTCATAAATTGACGGACTAACCACCAAAGTACGCCAAAATAGGTAACCTTCACATCTATTCACCTTTTTCAATTAAAGGTAACCTTCACATCCATAGGGTGCCAAAGTGCACCAAAATAGGTAACCTTCGCAATTAAAGGTAGATTAGTCAAGCTTAAGGAATCCATAAGAGATATATGAGAAAGCCTTAAGATTGTTGAGGGTTGAATTGAAGAGTTGAAATCTACAATAGAAAAGTTCATTTGTGAGATATAGAATGCTCTCAATAAGATACTGGATATGTACAATCAAAACAATGACTCTCTTGAAATCATTGTAACACCCCTTGCCTGACTCGATCGCCGAGTCCAAACTACATGATGTTCATTCGTTGTGAGAGAAACTATAATCAATTAAAACATAATTTCTATTGATTCAACATTTTATAATCAGTAACATGTTCACTACATCATTATATTATAAATATCTGTCGTAATTTGATAAGTCAAATTAGGCTCCCCATTATGCTTAAAGAGCTTATTCTAATCATAATATGAGAAACTTACTTTTCGAACAAGGCATAATTCAGGGATTTTCAAATAGTACTATAGTAAACCCCCCACACTTAAGATGTACATTGTCCTCAATGTACAAAGATAGATAATATCAAATAATCAAAAAAACATAAGATGGGGTGAGAAGTGAAACTTCCTGAATTTTGGATGAAGTCAATGAAAAGAATCCGGATAGGATTGGAGGTGAACGTGGGGAAGCGTCTTGAACCGTTTGAAATTGAATCCTCGAAGCAGCCGGTCTAATTTTATTGTATCTTCAGCTAGATCTAAATATCATCAAGAATAAGAACAAGAAAAAAAAATGATAAAATGGAAAGAAAATTAAAATAAAAATAAATAATGGAAAATGAAAGACAACTAGAAAAAGAGAGAATGAGGTTTAAATAGAGATGTAGCCTGTGTTTTGGGATTTTGAATTTTGGGCACGTTCAGGGTGTTCGGGCACGGCCGTGGGTGTAGTGGCACGCCCGTGTCTTTCTTCACACTGTCATTTAATACGGGCGTGCTTCTCCCGTGTTCGATAAGTCAGAATGTTGGCACGGTTGGAAGGCACGATCGTGTTTAGCCTGTGACAAGTCAGTAACCTCGCACGGGGCGTTGGCACGGGCATGGTTTATTATCAGCACCCGTGTTGGGAAAAGAAATTTTTCTATGTCGTGCACGGCTACTGGCACGCCCATGGTGCATCCCTTGGCTTCCACACGGCCACGGGCACGCCCGTGTGTAGGGCTGTGTGGCCTAGAAATCTGCTCTTTGGTTAGTTTATGGTTAGGTGTTAAAAAGAAAAAGAAATAAAATAAAAATTAAAAAAATGTAAAAATGGGGTTAGTGCTCAGGTTGCCTCCTGAGAAGCGCTCGTTTATAGTCTTAAGCTAGACTTTACCTCTCATTCGTATGGTCATGGTGGTTTGAGGAGGTGAAAATCCTTTCTCATGCGATCACTTCGATTATGGATATATAGTTTAAGTCGAGTAATGTTTACCTCAAAAGTGTCGAATTTAGGATTGCTTACCTCGACTGTGCCGTATAGGAAGACATTAAGTACCTCAAAAGTGATTTCTTCGTTTGCTTGAGGTCTGAATTGGTGATTCGAGGGTTTTCCTTATTCAACAATACTTGATCCTTTGTTTTGATGTGATTTGTTGTTCCTGTCAGCTTGTCTGGGGTCTCCTTCAGTTTCACTTCGTGCGGCTCCTGTTCCTCTTTGATTTGTGTTTCCCGCTCTTTAGTTTGTCAACCCTAAGGCTTTGTTCCTTATGTGTTTCTTCTTTGTTGGCACGAGGTCTAAGATCTAGCTCAGCTAAGTGATTTCGTGATGCTTCCTGTAAAGAAGGTTGAACCAAATGATTATCAATAGAATTAACGTTCATACCTTTATTACTCGATTTCCTAGCTGAGTCAAGAGCTTGAAGAATGATTGTTTCGTCGTCTACACGAAGTGTGAGTTCACTGAATTCTTCCTCTGTGTGGTCTTTCTTTATTGTATCGGGATATGGTACACGAGCTTGGTACTCTGTATTTACCGAGTTTGGCAAATCATGGCTTACCTCAACCTTACCTTCACTTACCACAGTTTCTTGCCTTGGGTCAGATTCCACTAACAATTCACTGTTATGCCTTGGGCCCTAAATCAGCTAAAGCATTATCAATAGATAAACTACCAATTAAACATGGAATTGTAAAACTCCCTGTGTCTTTTTGCTTCTGCGGTAGTTTGTTCTGTAACATTGCTGAGCATGCTGCGTTTAATTCCACGTGGTGTTCCTCATCTAATTTGCGTTTGTTTGTCAAGAGCTGTCTTAAAAATTTCCTCGAGTCTGGCATCTGAAAAAGAGTTTCAAGAAGAGGTAAGTTAATATGTAATTTCTTTAAAAGTTTAAGAAACTTATCGAATTGTTCTTCTGAATCGTCTCTTTTCATTGCTTCGGGATAAGGTATGCGAGGTTGGTACTATTTGATTATCGATTTTGGTTTTTCTTGTGTTACCTCTGTTTTACCTTCGTCTACCTTGTTTTCTGGTATTGCATTGGGTTCATCTAACCCTTTACTGTCCTGAGCGGTGATGGCTTGATTTTGCTCATTAGGGTTAATCTCCGTGTTACTAGGTAGACGCCCTTGCGGTCGTTCTGACATCAACTTTGCAAGTTGTTCGACTGCGTTAGTGACTTCCTTGACTGACTTAGTAATTTCCACGATTCGGCTCTCATTGCTTTTGATTGTTCTCTTAGTTTCTTGGAGACATTTTTCTGTGTTTGCCAAAAATTTTGTCAGCATCTCTTCATGGTGCGACTCCTCTTCCTGTTGGTGAGGTGGTTGTTGAAAGTTTGGAGGAAGTTCCGATCTTTGGCTATTTTGATCATCACCTTATCAACCAGAACTGCAAATTCTCACTACCTCTATGGAGCAATCAATATCCTTAGATTATCCCTTAAACCGTCCTCAAAGCGGACATATTTCTCATACTCAGATGCCACCATGCCTCGAGCGTAGCGGCTCAACCTCAAAAACTTAGCCTCATACTCTACCACAGATCTATCAACTTGCGTGAGATTCATGAACTCACACCTACGAGCATCAACATAACTCGCGAAGCAAAGTACCATCCTCAACCGGTAACCACCACTAATATGCCTCGTCGCGAAGCAAAGAGACTGCACCCTTAAGTTTCTGCTCAGGAGTACACTCTATATCTTTCATAATCCTTTCAGTGGCCTGCAACCAATACTCCGCCACAGTAAGGGCGACTCTAGTGACACCCTTAAACAGCTCAGCATCATTGGACCAAATTCGTTCAGTTACCGACCCACTGCCCCCAGATCCAGAATGGGGTCCAACAACCCTCTCCAACACCCTCAACATGGCTTCGGACAGTGCACCGTCCCGAGCCGAACGGCTTTGAGACCCAGGCTCTGTAGCAGGCAAAACCGGTGTCTACTGCACCCACGAATACCACAACCGCGAGTTCTTCGAGCGTTCATTGTATATTCAAAATTATCTACATTATAAAATTTTATGCATCAGTTCCAGTTTTTATTAGCAGATACTTTATGCGTAAATTATCAGAAGTTCAGAAGTGTTTCAAAGATTTAGTATCTAAGTAGCTTAGTATAGTTTTAGAAAGTGCTAACTACAATGTTTTCAGAATATTCTATCTAAGTTCAGAAATACTTACAGGATCAGCGCCGGAGACTCAGTGTACCACTTACTTACTCAGAGTGATCTAAATCATTTGAAAACCAATTCTTTTTGAAACACAATTTTGAAGCCCAAAATTCACAGCCCGAGTTTTGCAAACCTAGCTCTAATACCACTAAATGTAACACCCTAAACCAGGCCTAGACGTTACGGCCAAATCTGGAGGTGTCACAAAGAGTGGATTTGAAAATAAAGTTGTTTCGTTAAAGCTTTGTGTAGTTGTTTAAGAAATCATCCAAGTTTTATAACTATCACTGATAGCGATATTTAACTAAATCATTCCAAAAAAACATAACTCTTAGTAGAAGTCTTAGAAATCGTTATATTTTGAAAGTCCAGTTCATGTTTTCAGGAAAACATTTTCTTTAGTAAAAACTTATCTTTTTAGTCAACCGCCGTAGATAAAGAATCAAAACGAAAATCAAAAACCATAATAAAAACCCAACAGTCCATAAATTCTAGTAATTACAAAAAAAAAACTCCCATAAATACTTCTTAATTAAATAAAACCTTTACTTAAAGTTAGTTCATAGTCTAGTGGTCACAGCGAGACTCTGCTGCACCGATCTGCCTAAGTCTGTGGATTACCTGGACAGAAAAGACAAACAGAAGTGAGTTTTCATAAACTCCATGTGTAACCCAACAGAAATAGACATGCAAGAAAGACAGAAATCTCATATACGATCAAATACAAATTTAGAATTATGTCTATTTTAGATTCAAATAACAGAATCAAATATGCAGAACAAATATATAGAATCCTACCCGCATCTTCTACACACCAACTCCAACCATCCCATCACACCACGTGGGGTTAAAAACACCCACCTATCCTTACACGCCACATCGTGTCATTACTACACGTATCAGATAATATGCAGTCAAGATGCCAGAAAATAGGCAAAGGTCACCATATAGAACACTTCCTCCACATATACAATACCCACCCCATACATATATAGAGAATACAGATTACAAAAAAAATCATGCTGGCATGCTCGTATACAGATACATATATATATATATATTTAACAGAATAGTCAAGCAGTTTCCTACTCAAAGCAGAATATAAAAATATCAAATCACATAATATAGAGTTTGGTTAGCCCTTACCGACCCTACGGTAGGCCTACAGTCGATCGGAATGACCCATGCGACCGTAGGGAAAATTTTAGAATTATGGGCCCCCATGCCCGTGTGGCCTTGCCCATGAGGCCCACACGACCTGGCCCAAAACCAACACGGCCACACCCACACCATCACACGGCAGTGTCTTGTGCACGATCGCACCTTCCTTAGACACACGACCGTGTCTCACACACGGGCGACCACACGCCCGTGTGGCATCAACAGACTGCACTTTTGGCTTTCGCTGAAACTTGATTTTCTAGCATAAGGGGTACACACCTGGTTTGCTTTCACAGCGAAACCACTCTTGAGACCACCAACACCTAAAAATAGAATACCCAACACCTTTTAGCAACCAATTTACGAGTCTAATTCGATTTAACCAATTACACATAAATAGACCTACCGCTAACAAAAACAACCACGACCTCGAGTCAAGCCGTTGAAGTGAAATTTTCTACCTCACAACCTTCACCTAAATACAGAATCCATCGATTAAACACCAATTAATGGCTGCCAATAAACATTGCTAACATCTCAAAACCAACCGCTAACGACAAACAAAATTCTACATACCAATCCAAATGAAGATCCCATCAATTCTCACAGCACGATTGAACGATAGATTCACGAACCGAATCAAAGAAAAAACAAAGCAGGGATTTATAGGGAAGGGGAAAATATCAGAAAAGGAAAAGTAGAAGAAAATTGATGTCAGAAATTTTGGGAAGTAAATAAAAATAAAATAAAAATATTTTATTTGGCACTATCCCACTACATCCACTAACAACCTAACCAACTCAGAATTCCAACTCCACCGAAACTCTATCACAACCGAGCAAAACTAACATCCACGCTCGTGTAGGAATTCGAACATAGGACCTCCAACACACTTAACTCCTTTACCACTCGAACCAGCAGGCTCATCTTGATATAGATTAACAGATAATCTTGTATAAGCCCACTCAACAAGGGTAAGACTTGGATCTAAAATAACAAAGTTTTCCAAAAATGGGAATTGAACCCAAGACTTCTCACACACACCCAAAACACTTAACCACTGAAGCAGTTACACAGTTGTGTTAGAATTTACAGCAACAGAAATAAATTTATCAGGGCGTTACAGCCCTTTTTAATAAGCCTCTATGTTTGAAACCTTTAGCCAAAATTGAGTTCGAAACTCAACCCTTCATAGTCCTTGAAATTTGTAACGCACTATTAAATGGACGTTAGGCCATGGATATCGAGGGTGTTAATTATAAAGGGTTTCTTATAAAAGTGTACTCGAGTGATTAGTGAAGAGGGATTGAATTAGCTCATAATTGATTCTTGTTAGAAATCGTGCTTAAAGAGAAAAGAAAAAATTGAAAGAAATAAAAGTGAGGATCAAAAGCATTGTAAGAGAAAAGAACAAATAAAGTATACAGATGCTTAAAACAAGAAAAAGAAAGGAGCGTAAAATAGTCTCAAAATCATAGTGCACAAAAACGAGCTAATATCAATCATCCTTTTCCACATTGTTGGAGAAATAAAGAAGGTGAGAGAAGAAGAAATAAGGCGGTGACATGTAACGATCACATTTGGAGGGAATTGGGAACAATGTTGTGTGTTATACTATTCATAGTGCTTGAACTATTTTGCAATACCTCTATAGCAGTAAACGTAGTCATATGACGGAAGACTAAGATAGGGGCACATGACCTCAAACCTAGTGGAATGTATTAATAAAATATTATCAAGATAAATATTAATTAAATTTAACATCTCATATTAATATTAAATTAATAAATACTATCAAGATAAATATTAAATTAAATTTAATATGTTATATTAATATTAAATTAATAAAATACTATCAAGATAAATATTAAATTTATTAAAATAATAATATTTTTTGAAAAGTTAATTTGAAAATAAATTAACCAGTAGAGTCCTACTAGGAGTAAAATTTTTTCACTGCCCTACCGAAGAACCATCATCGCTGACCATCAACTGGCTGTCGGATCGCCGCTATTGCGACTATCATTCCAAGTGGTACCATCATTGGTGCCACTCCCCCGACACCCTGAACCATCATCGTTTTGCCCGAACGGACCTGGTTGGCTCGTGTAACACCCCTATCCCGTCTCTATTGTCGAATTAGGGTTATAGAATATTACCGAGAAAAATAGAACTTTTAACTTCACAACAGAAACAATCATACAAATTAGCTATTATTATACAACAATTGAATCTAATCATGGCAAAAAAATACACTTATAGGCATTAAATCGAGCCTACAGTGCCCTAAAAACAGCTTGGGAAATCAATTTGAAACAAAGGAGAATATTATGGAAAAACTTGAAATTTTGAGAAGTAGGGGTCACATAGCCATGTGACAAAGCTCAAACCGTGTGAACATTCAAAGTCTGGACACACAGCCGTGTCCCAGTATGTGTGCCAAACCGTGTGTGCATTCAATGTTAGGTTACATGGCCATGTCATAAGTCGTGTGTCAGATCATGCTACATATTGGCTTGGGACACACAACCGTGTTGTAGGCTGTGTCTCAGACCGTGTGCAACCTGCACCTAAACTAATAAAGGCACAAGACCGTGTAGGGTGGCCATGTGTGGCACACAACCGTGTGACAGCCCGGGTCCCAGGCCGTGTGCTCCATTTTAACCCTTAAAGTTAGCTAAAACAACAACCAATTCATGCACATCAAGACACACCAAGCCTAGCTTGTTGCATATGGTTAAGTATACATTCAAACACATACCAAATGTACCAAATCTCACATTCTAAGTGCCTAACCATTCAGTCCTTATTGACACCACAAATGTTACACCAATACAATAAGCCCATCATATAAAATATTACCATTACCTAATACCAAATGTAACACCCCAAATCCGGACAAAACACCACGTCCGAATCTGGTATGTTACGGGGAAAAACGTTTTTGAGAAGTTGGATCTTGCATTTAAAAGCTGGATGAAAACAGGGTGTATTTGAAGAAAATTTGAGTAGGCTTGTTCGAAATCGGATGGTGTATTTGAAAGCCCAGAAATTATGAAAACTTATCCGAAGTATGTAGTTAAAAACTAGTTGATTCCATCTTATTATTCAAGAAGTTTCTTAGTGTTACTTAAAACATTTTAAGTCAGTAGGATATTGAGGTTTGATTTGAAAATCATTTGAGTTCCTAGTGCAAAGTCATAGTGAGATACCCGATGGTATAATTTAAAACATATTGCGTTGTAGTTTTGAAATCATTGTTTTTCCAAATTTTAGAAAAATTCATACCAAGTTACTTTGTTAAGACATATTAAAAAGCTAATTAAAACATAAACAACATAAAACATAATTTTAAAGGCCTTTTACAAATCCAAAATAAACCCAAATAAAAGTAATTAAACTAAAGTACCCAAGTGATAGAGTCTGAGTAAAACTTTATTCAACATGGCATGAGCACCCCGAGTCCATCCCGGCTCCATGTCCGCGTCTAAGAGTCACCTGAAATGTCAAAGGAGAGGGTGAGTCGTATGACTCAGTGTATAAATCCCGCTCCCGATAAAACAACATGCTAACACACATCATACATAGCAACATGATTAATGCATCCCGATCCTAACCATCCGTATCACCTTTTCTACCCCGTGTGGTACCAAACCACTGGTGGTGCCAAACCACTGGTGACCCAAAGTCACGATATCCATAAGTGTGGTGCCAAACCACTGGTGACGTATAGTCACAATGTGTTACCAAAACACTGGTGACCGAAGTCACAAATCCTTTGATGGGGCCAACCCATCATGTGATACCAAATCACTAGCAGACAATCCCATATCTCAGGTGGGGCCAACCCACGGTGGTGTCAAACCACAGGGACGAGTCGCAATGAGGTGCCAAACCTCTGGTGTCCCAAAGACACAATGTGGTACCAAACCACTGGTGACCGTAGTCACGATAATCGAGTGATGGGGCCAACCCATCATGTGATACCAAATCACTGGCGTCAATCCCGTATAATCAACTGTGGGGCCAACCCACCGTGGTACTAAGCCACTGGGACGAGACGCTGAGGTGCCAAACCTCTGGTGACCCAAAGTCACAAAATATCACTGTGGTACCAAACCACTGGAGGTGCCAAACCTCTGGTGACCCAAAGTCACAGTGTCCCAAAGACACGGATATCATCATATCCCCCTCCTCTCATCAAACCCATCCATGTCATACTAACTCATGCACAATATGCAAATCATGTATCTCATGCAAACATACCCAACGTTGAATCTCATAGCATATACATAGCACAGATCATAATATCCAAGGTATCCATAATAGAACTTGTAATAAAAATAGACTTACCCGGGTCCGTACACATACCCCATTTGGGTATCCAATTATCCATCATACTGTTATGGTTTTTAACAGGCAAACAGGTTTATTAATAACATTACTAGGTATTAGTGTGTTAGTTTACACACCTGGTAATCACGAGTCTAAAATCCCAACGAAACGATCTAAGCCCTTCGATTGACTTGCTCCTAGAATCGGCCAACATAGGGGTTAGGCATCTACAACATTCGGCCAATACTAACAAACCAATAGGAGTTAATGCTAACTCTTTACCTTTATGCCTGATTTGGTTTCCTACCAAATCTCGAATCAAGCAGTGATCCTACTAATGATCGGCCAACCCCTAAAACAACAACAATCACACCTTAACAACTTGCCTTAACAGGATACAAAGAATTAACTAAAAGAACTAGCCTTTACCATAACATACCGATTGCTTAACAGAGAATGAAGGCTCCTCTTGCTTGCCTCAAGAATCCAATTGTCCTATAACAAGAGTCGATTAAACATAAGAGATTGATACCCCTCCACCAATGCTGAAATCGACCCTTTAATCAACTCAAATCGATTAAGAAAAAGAGAGAAAATAAATGACCATTCGGCCAAAGACTTACCAACCTCCAAACGATTGAAGCAAGAACCCCAATACTCTATTGATGTTCGGCCAAGAAGAACACTAAAAGAGGAGAATAGATTCGGCTAAGTTGACAACAAAAGAAAGAAGAAAACGGCACTAGGTGTTTAACACCTCTATTTTCGGTTTTGAGAAAAACAATGTGAAATGGAAGCAGAGTTTCGGCAAGAAATGAGAAAGATGAATGAAGAAATTCGGCTCACAAACAAACAAAAGAGAAAGAAAATGAAAAGGAGGATATTCGGCTCAAGTACTTCAAGAAATGAGAGAGAAGATAAATGGAAATTCGGCTAAGAGGCAATATGAATTCGGCACTAGTGTATTAGGAGAAAAGAAACGAAAATATGATAAGAAAAGGTATTAGTTTCGGCAATCAAAGTTTCAAAAAGAGAGAAAGGATGTTGGAGAAGAGAGAGTTTCAGTTTTAGCACAATTGAACAAAAGAAGAAGAAATGGGAAAATCTCTTGAAGTTTCGGGTTGCTTTGACAAAAGAAAGAAAAAGAAATGATGCTTCACAATTGCTTTTGGCCGAAAATGCACAAAATGAGAAGTGCATTTCGGCACACCTCACTTCCCACTACCAAACCGTCCACACCCCCACTCCAACACCCCACAAAATCGGCCAAAAAACCCTCCATTCACTCACCACCACTCCTTCAAACTTGCATGATCAAGTCTCCCTCCTACAAATGCTCTCCACCCTTCATTTGAAAGGTATGACTTGGTCCAAGGTAGAATTTCACTAGCCTTCTACCTCTCCTCCATGCCGTCCCAAAATAGGAACCAAAATGGGGATCCTGCAGCTTGAACTCAGGACCTCACTCCTTGAAGTTGACGCCACACCAAGCTCCCCCATGTAACGCATGCTTGCCACCTTGCCAGCTCACTCTTTGTGCAACAAAACCACAAAGAAAACTCTTAAACCCCAGCTTCCTCAGCTCCCTTCACTTAACACCCAAAACCAAAATTTTCCCATTCACTCAGGCACACTCCTAGCCCACAATTAAGCCCCTAAAACACCCAAATAGCAAAACAGCACACTAAACACATGCAATAACATGCAACAACAAAATAGCCCCTAACCCGGGATATTACACCAAACACATACGATAAACAAATCCAACATGACCAACATCATAAACTACCTATAAAAAATACCCATACTTCATTTCAACATCATTAAAGTTACCAAATCAAAACGATGCTTAACCAAAAGCACAAACATTTCCATTCCAAAATATTATCAACTTGAGACTTAGCTTACCAAATCCCAAACATAAAAGCTTAGTTACAATGCTACCGAAAAGAGTCTGGATAGTATGAGTGTTGAAGCTAATTTATCTGAACCGTTTCTGATCGTCGAAATCAAAGCTTTAAAATTTATAATAAAAATGATCGAACATGGAAACTAACTCTGACAACGATTGTAAGGCAAGCGCACCTATCGAACAGTAGTATAGTTTAGGCAAGACCAGAATATCGAATCCCAAAGGAACCAAAAGTACTAATACTAACTCTCTTTATATTATTTAGCCTAAGAATTAAGTGAATGTTTATCTAATCTAAATTTAACTATCAACTAAACTAAAGACGCAAAGACAAAAAGAATGAATTGAGGAAAAATAACTTGGAAGAAAAACCAATTGATTAAGACGATACCCTTAGGAAGAATCCACCTAGACTTCACTTGTTATCTCACACTAAACCAGACGATTTATTCATTTGACTTGATCCGTAAGATTCCTTAAGTTATATTAAACCCTCTCTCGAAGCGAATAACGTCTAACCTTAGGTTGATTAATTGAAACCTCTTTCTAATTAAAACCCCTAGAATCGCATTAACTTAATCTATGGACTCCCATATTAGGTTTCACCCTAGTCCGGCAAAATCTCGTCACCCTATCTCTAGGCGCGCGATCAACTCCGCTTAATTATGCTAGATCTACTCTTGAGCAGGGACTTTTGCTCCACCACCTAAGCACATCATACTTGAATTAATATCCCGAAAATATCAACACAAGAATTAAGAACACATAATTAAGAACAAGTCAAATATTTATCATATAGTTCAGAAAACAATAACAAGATCTGCCATAGGTTTCATCCCCTTCAGGTATCTGAAGGGTTTAGTTCATATCAAATAAAGAAAACACCTCAGAAGAAAAGATAAAACAAAACATAAGAAATCCCTAAAACTCCCTGAAGGAATTGAAGGAGAGATCTGCCGTCTTGAGTAGAATTCCAGCTTCTTGAGATGGATCATCTGGCTATCTTCGAGTGATTCTCCACAAATCTAGTCTTTCTGGCTCGGCTCCTTGGCCTAGCTAACTGCCCTCTTTCAGGTAACACTTAGGGGGTTTATATAGGCTTTCGAAATATGTTTCTCCACCCCAAAGTATCTAAATCCGTATGAAATTGCTCTTTGCCGCGACAGGGACAGGGCCATGGCACACGCCTGTGTGGATTATGGCCAGGCCGTGTTCAGACTTCTTTAATGAGGCACGGCCGTGTAAGTCGAGATCAAGCTGTGTTCTAGTAGATTGGCATGGCATGGCCGTGTGGGCTTAAGTCCAGGCCGTGTCAATTTCCTCTTTGGCCCAATTTGGTCTGTTTTAGGCCTGTTTCTCGTTCTTTTCATCCTCGGGTGCTTCCCTTGGTATAAAACATGAAAAGCATACTAAATTCATCCAAAAGCACCGTTTTACATAAACGGAGGCTTAGTTCATCCAAAAGCATACTAAATGTGGGCTTAAAATATGTTATTTTTGCGGTTTATCAAATACCCCCACACTTAAGCTTTTGCTTATCCTCAAGCAAAATTCTCAACTTACAATTAAAATGAACTTTCCATGATTCATAATTCCTACCGACAATGTCTTATCATAATTCATAGATAATTTATACATGGATAATTTAACTCAAAGAGTCCTAAAGATTCAAACAATCAAAGTCATACATTTGTAGCACGAAAACGTAGGTGTCTCCCCTTATCTAAATAATTACCCTTAATTCAAAACCGACAAGGAATGACATCCTCACAAAAGATTCACTGAAATCACTCGAAGTGTTTAAGGTTCAAAATTAAGCACTCAAAAGTCGAACCTGAAAAGTTAATCCCATAGGCTTGCCTGAAAATCAAATCTCCACCATTGTAAAATGAGATAATACACAAATCAAAAGGTCTTTAATAGGGTTGTAACGGGGATAGGGTTAAAGGTGTGGATAAAGGCTAAACTAGAAGGTTATAATCGAGATTAAATTGATGAGTTACCTACCTAGAAAAAAAATGAACACATCCTAAATAATTACATCAATTGGAAACTAATAATACTACTATTGAAAATACTCTTAATACGAGCCTCTTCTTCAATAATTGGAATTTAATGCATAAGCTCACTTAATCACACAGCTAACAATGAATATAATTGATTTTTTTAAGAACAAGTCAAATATTTCATAATAAGGAATGAATCTATTACTTAAAATAAAGATAATAGGTAGACAACAAATCAAATCAAATCTAGATGTAAGGGCAGTCAAAAAGAATGGTGATAACAAATACAAAGGGTTTTGGGTTAACATTAGCGGGTGAGTCAATAAAAAGGGTTATTAGGATCAAAGGCGTTCACTAAGGGTTAATTATGAAGGTAGGCTTTTAGTGGAGTGAGTAGGTTAAATCCTAGGTGCCTTTATCATCTCGGTATATTAAATCATAGGTGTGGTCTCGATCTGTATGAACGAGGCAAGTTCTAGAATAACAATTCAAAGTTGACACACTCATAATCAATAAAGTGAGCATGAAAAAGAATATGTGCTCTAATAGGCTCAAAATCTCACAAAAATTATGGGTATTTTGATGTCAACCTCGTAAATTTCAAACTTCAAAGTAATATTCAGATTTAGGTTAACAACCTAGCAAAAATTTTAATTCTGAAAAATAGACTTATCATGCTTGATTCTCTAGTATCTTAAAATTTCAATCATCAACGCACAATTGACTATGACTTACTAAAAAACATGTCAATAAAAATCAGAAATTTCATCCTAATTAGTAATATGAGAAAATTACTTAAAAATAAGACTAATTTCAGGGATTTGAGAATAATGAAGAAAGTTAGGCACTTTCTTGAAATAACTATTCACCCCCATACTTAAGATGTACATTGCCCTCAATGTACAAGCATAGATATTCAATTCAAGAGAGAGGGAGAGGTGAAACTTCCTGAATTTGGATGGTTTCTCGGAGTTGGAAGTCGATAGGAGTGGTGGTTGCTACCAAGCTCTGTGCTAGATGAAGAAATTGGGGAGCTCATAGAGAGTTAGCCAGGAGTTATTAAGACATATTTAAAATAAACTAAATATATAAATAAAGATAAGAAAGATAAAGAAAAAGAGACTAAGAAGGAAAATAAACTAAGACTAGAAGATAAAAGGGCTTGAGAATCCTTATTGGTAGATGGCTTGTGAGGTGGGTGTGACTTCTAAGGCGACGGAGGTGTTGGCGGTGGCGGAAGTGGCTTGATTCCCAAGCAGCCTTTTGAACCTAACACTAAAAAACTAAAATATATTAAACTAAATTAAGCATAAAATTGTCAAAGAGAAGGAAATTAAAGCAAAAGAGAAAAGAAAAAGAAAAGATAAATGGTCTCAAAGACCCTTGGCTTGTTGTTTGGATGAAGCAGCCGGCATGAGCTTATGCATATCGATCTCCCTAAGGAGACTACGCTTGCTTTCTTTCGCTTCTTTGTCATGGCTTTGGTGTGGCTCAAGGGTTTAGAGACTTGTTATGGAGAGGAGAATGTGAGAAAAGGGGATAAGAAAAGAAGTGGGAAGTGGATGAGAAGGATGGGGAGGGTGTTGGTGTTTAAATAGAGGCTCAATTCTGGTACTTTCCCACGCCCGTGGACCGAGGATGTGTCGTTTCACACGGCCACCTCACACGGCCGTGTGTCTAGGCGTGTTGATTTTCATGCCCGTTTTTCAGACAGCCACGCCTGTTCTTGATAAGTCAGTGTCGCCCACGACCGTGGGCTTTTGTCAGTGCCCGTGTTGGAGTGGTTGGGTCCATGAATTTCAAAAATTAGTTGAGTCTGATTTGTACCGCCTCTACCATGTTGGTACAAAGATTCTTGAAGTACATACGGTCACGGCTACGGCCGTGTGGCCTGGAAATTTGCACCCTTGGTTAGTTTAGAATTAGCTATAAAGAAAAGAAGAAAAGAGAATGAATTGAAAACAAAATGTGAAAATAAATTGTGTTAGTACTCGGGTTGCCTCCCGAGAAGCGCTCGTTTATAGTCTTAAGCTAGACTTTCCTTGTATTGAAAAATCAGGGAGGTTTAAAAGTTTGAATATCTTCCCTCATGCTGACAGTTCTATTTTCTTGATGAAGTTTGAGTCGAGAAGCGTGTACCTTAAAAGTGCCGAATATGGGATTGTTTACCTCGACTGTTCCGTATGGGAAGATATTGTGTACCTCAAGAGGGATTTCTTCGTTTGCTTTTAGGTCTGACATGGTGATTCGAAGATCTGATTTATCTAACAGTACCTGGTCTCCTATTTTAAAGTGGTTTGATATTCCTATGAGCTCTTCTGTGGGCTCCTTCGGCTTTACTTCACACGGTTCCTGTTCTTCTTTGAAGGATGTCATCCACTTTTCTAGTTTGTCGACCCTAAGGATTCGTTCCTCGTATAATTCTTCTTTGTTGGCATGGGGTCCATGATTTGGCTCAGGTTTGTAATCTTGTGGCGTTTCCTGTGATGAAGCTGGAACAATCTGGTTATCAACTGAATTTACTTTCTCACCTTCATCAATTGTTGTCTTGGCCGAGTCGAGAGCTTGTAAACTGATCGATTCGTCACCTACCTGAAGTATGAGTTCTCCTGTGCTAACATCAATTTTAGTCCTAGCAGTTGCTAAAAAGGGTCTTCCTAAAATTAAGGGAATCGAATTATCCTCATCCATGTCTAAGACAACAAAATCTACTGGGAAAACGAATTTATCAATTTTTACAAGAACATCTTCGATAATACCCCTAGGAATTCTAACAGTTTTATCAGCTAATTGAATGCTCATCCTAGTTTGTTTGGGTTTCCGTAGACCTAGTTGTTTAAACATTTTATAAGGCATGACATTTATACTTGCCCCTAAATCAGCTAATGCATTATCAACAGTTAGTCTACCAATTAAACATGGAATTGTAAAACTCCCTGGATCTTTTAATTTTTGTGGTAGTCTATTCTGTAACATTGCTGAGCATACTGCGTTTAATTCCACATGTGGCTCCTCATCTAATTTACGCTTGTTCGTCAGGAGCTGTTTTAAAAATTTCCTCGAATTCGGCATCTGAAAAAGAGCTTCAAGAAGAGGTAAGTTAATATGTAATTTCTTTAAAAGTTTAAGAAACTTACCGAACTATTCCTCTGTATCATCTCTCTTTATTGCTTCTGGATAAGGTATGCGAGGTTGGTACTTTTTGATTACCGGTTTCGGCTTGTTATTGACCTCAACCATATCTTCTTCTACCACCATCTTTGTTTTGTATTAAGCTCGTCTAACCCTTCACTATCTTGAGCTGTTATGGCTTGAACTTGCTCCCTTGGGTTAGTCTCAGTGTTGCTCGGTAGTCTTCCCTGTAGTCTCTTAGAAATTTGCTTAGCAAGTTGCCCGAATTGATCCTTGAACTCTTGTGCCAATGCCTCAATTTTTGTTCCTATCTTCTGGAAACGTGTGTCTGAGGCTGTTATGAAGTTTGTTAGCGCCTCTTCAAGGTTCGGCTTCTTTTCCTGTGGGTAGGGCTGTTGTTGGAAGTTTTGGGATGGTTGTTGCCTTTGACATCTTTGACCACCCTATGAGAAATTTGGGTGGTTCTTCCAACCTGGATTATAAGTGTTACTATAAGGGTTATTGTTAGATTGGAAATTATTACCCATATAGTTCATCTGTTCGCTCTCCATGCCCTGTCCGTAGGGTGGATACTCAGGATTCACCACTCCTTCACCTGCGTCGTACTGCATAACTGGATGTGCCTGCGAAGAACCATAGAAACTATCAAATTTTTCATGTAACAATTCCACATGATTTGATAGCGCAGTCACTGCGTCAATGTTGAAAACTCCGGCTGCTTTAGCTGGCCTTGTCCTTGTAACTTGCCACTGGTAGTTATTCAGTGACATCAAACACCCTAGTAGGAATTCTACTTAAAGTAGGCATCTCAAAGTCTATATAAACACCCAAGGGGGCAACTTGAAAGGGGAGTTCGGTAGAAGCCGGAACGGGCGATTAGCTAGGCCAAAGAGCCAAGCTGGAAAGGTCAGATTTGTGGGAATCACTCGAAGATAGCCAGTTGATCCATCCCAAAAAGCCGGAATTCTACTCAAGACGGCAGATTTCTCCTTCAATTCCTTCAGGGAGTTTTAGGGATTTCTTATGTTTTGTTTTATCTTTTCTCTAGATGAATCTTGTTATTATTTTCTGAATTATATGATAAATACTTAGTTTGTTCTTAATTATGCAAGTTTAATCCAAATTTGATGTGCTTAGGTGGAGGAGGAATAGACCTTGCCTAAGAGAAGATCTAGCATAATTAAGCAGAGTTGATCGCACGCCTAGAGATAGGGTGACAAGATTTTGCCGGCTTAGGGTGAAATCTAATATGGGAGTCTATAGATTGATTTACTGCTATTCTAGGGGGTTATTATTCGAGAAAGAGATTTCCATTAATTAACTTAGGGTTAGACGTTATTCGCCTCGAGAGAGGGTTTAATATACGTTAGGGAGTCTTACGGATCAAACTAAGTAAATAAATCGTATGGTTCAGGGTTAAGTAACAAGTGAAGTCTAGGTGGATTCTTCCTAAGGGTATCATCTTAATCAACTGAGTTTTTCCCAAAGTTATTTTCTTAATTCATCCTTTTTGTCTTTGTGTCTTTGGCTTAGTAAATAGTTTAGATTATGTTAAAGCAACTTCACTTATTTTAGGCTAAATAATAAAAAGAAAGTTAGTATTAGTACTTTTAGTTCCTTTGGGTTCTGTAACACCCCTCAGCCAAGTCCGTCGCTGTAACACCCCAAACCCGGCCCATTCACTACGACCGAATTTGAAATGTCACTGCAGAAAAGACGGTTGAAAATATTTTTAAATTAAGATAAAACATGAAAATTTGTTAAGGTTTGAAAACCATGTCCATTTAAAAATTATAAGAAAAACCTTGATGATATAGAATGACCGAATTAAAACTTTATTAACTTATATTTTGAATAATTCAGTTGCTAAAATAAAATCATCTTCCCATGGTAATTTAATTAATCAAGTCATAATCATAATAAAATAGTATCAAAAATAATAATAAGGCCCTTATTACAACCAATACTTAAAACAGACTACTTAATACTTAATATAAATAGGCTTAAAATGATTAAACATCTTCTTGTGCATGGGCCACCTTGCATCCTCTCCTAACCCGGTCCAATTTTACGCATCACCTGAAATGGTTAAGAAAAATAGGGTGAGTCCACGGACTCAGTGCATAATCATTTCACATGTTTCCACACGAATGGGCTTGGCCCATATCCATACAATCCACATAAGTCGTCATGCAAAATGCATCCCAGCCCAATCCCAAAATCCATCCAAACACCTACCTCGGCAGACTCCCTGCCCAAGGCCGTGGCTAATCCACCACTGATCACATCGTGATCCACATCTCTTACCTTGGCACGCTCGCTGCTCAAGGCCGTGGCTGAGCCACCGATCACGTGAGTGATCCCGATATAAATCCGTCTACGGTGATGCACACAGCCATCAACCGCCGAGATGGGCACCTAGCCAACACCTCCCTTGATGAAGCACACAGCAAATCATTAAGCGCTAATGTAGCACGAGGCTAACATTGGACCACTTACATAAGTATGTACACCCGTCCTTCCTTGCTCAAATCCAATCCCCATGCATATATGTAAATGCATCATGTTAAATCATCATATAAAAAGAGTATACATCACATGCTCATTACCATATCATACATACACCATAATTCATTTAATAACACAAGTTACTAACCTGTCAATCGATTACCCCACATATGGGTATCCACCACTTTAGCCTTTAATGTCGGCTACCACACATCATACACAAATATATATATACATCAATACACAACCAACACGGAAACAATGCGATAATTACGCACCTTATTAGCACAGTCTACTAAATCCTGAAACCCAAAGTCTAGACGATTTTGCACTCCTACGATTTCTAAACTCCCTTCTCAATGCCGATTTGGTCCTTTACCAAATCTCGAAGGCTTGCTCCTTGAAGTTGTCGAAATCCCTATTTGCCATTGCTAGTATCGGCTATGCACAATAATCAAGGAAGATGGCCCTTGGCCGAATAGTATAGCTGCTTACCACAAGTCTCCAAATCCCGAAAGATCACCTCTTGGTTCGGCCACCAGACTAAAAGGGGTTAGATTTTGGTTTCGACTAACCAAAGATAAAAGAAAGAAGAATAACGTTAAAGAGTTCCTTACCATACCATCCGAACTGATCGAATCGCTTGCACCCAAAGTCTCCTTGAACACTGAGAGATTTGGCTTTTAGGGAATGACAAAAAGAGTAGTTTTCGGGAAAAGATGATAATAAAAAAGAACAAGAAAGAAGAATAACTAGACTACCACCTTCGGCTTTGAAGTTAAAAGAATGATTCGGCTCCAACAAAAGATACAATCGGCACCAAAAGAGGGAGATTCGGTTTCAAGGTTTCAAGAAAAGAGAAAAGGTAGAGAGGACTACAATATTCGGCAAGAGGCACTAGAAACAACTAAAATTCAACACTTAATCCCCTAAATGACCGAAATTCAAACACCACCCAAAAGACCCTTGGCCGGCCACTAATTCCTTTTTAATCATATCCCCAATTCCTCTCCTATTTTATCTCTTAACCACTCACTTGAACTAAATAAAATAAGCCTTATTTATCACTTATCAAACATTCAAAATAAAATAAAAACCACATTTTATCCATTATCACCTCTTCAATTAAAATACAAAATAAAATAATAATAATCCATTCTTCCAGCCGAATCTAAAATCAAAAAAAAGTATTAAGCTTATCATATTGGAGTCCACATGCTGCCCAACTCTCCCCCCTGCTGTTGACGTCAAAAGCAAAATTAAAAGGCTCAAAATATTGCTTCTCTTGCGTCTTGAACCCATGACCTGCACCAAGCCCCTTTAAGCTTTAACACCCCATGCCATTCTGCCAGAGCGTTTTTTGTGACATAAACCCGCCACATATTCTTTTAAGACCTCCTTCCTTAGTTCCCCCTTGTCTTAACGCCAAAACAAAAATAAAACACACCAGGCGCTTCCCTCATGGCTCGAACTTGGGTCCCTTCGCCAAGACCCTTAAGTGGCGCCCCAAGCCACTCCACCAACCCGTCTTTCTTGTCCACCAATGCACACAAAATCCTTTAAACCCTCCTTAACTCAGCCGTTCCTTTTTAACGCCAAACCCCAAAAATAAAACACCACCTGCTGCCGCCGTGCTAAGAACCCCAGCCCTTGTTGGCGTTATAACCAGCCCCTTAAGTGGCGCATGGAAGCCACTTTACCAAGGCATTTCTTATGCCATAAACCCCCAACAACTTTTCTTAAAGCCCCCTTAGCCTAGCTCCCCCCCTAATTAACACTTAAAAATAAAATTTCTCCTATAGCTCGGGCCTTCCCTTAGCTTATCACTAGCACCTAAAATACCTCAATCAACACCATGATGACCATACTTATGCAAAATAATTTAATAAAATTTTACCCCTATTTCAGGATATTACAGTCGCCGGAACAGGTTACGAGGCATTACCGGACATGATTCATACTACTGTACAAAATTTAAAATGTAAAATCCGTATAAATTTAAAACGTTTTCCATAGATAGTCGTCAATACCCATAAGCAAAATAATCATTAGTTATTACAAATAACAAAACAATTAAGCCTTCTATACATGCCATAATTCCCAAAATATTGTTTTCAAAATACCAAAAGAAGGCTGATAGTGTGGATGGATCTCCGACGATCACCGAATCCCGAGCTAGCTTGATGACACTATAGAACAAGGAAAAAAAAAAGAGAGTAAGCATATAGCTTAGTAAGTAAGTATATAAATAATAGATAATGGATTTAATATGTTTACAAGATAACACAATCATATCTACATTCAAAGTCACTATTAATTCAAATTCGGAGCAAGCTGTCTATTTGAGTCACAGTCACTAAATTATTTTTATCTGGAGCTACGAAACTCCAAATTAAGATCCGTAAATTTTCCCTAAAACTAGATTCACATATCTTTTTACCATAAAATTTTTGGAATTTTTGGTTTAGCTAGTTAGTACAGTTTATTCTTCAAAATATACCAATCCTTTGCTTTCTCTGTTTCTTTTGTATAAAAATAGACTCAATAAGCTTTAAATAAATGTCTCATACAACTTATAATTCAATTTCTACCATTTTTGGTGATTTTTCAAATTCACCTCACTGCTGCTGTCCAAAACAATTTTATTGTAAAATTTTGCTTTCTGTCACTTTAGTTGTATTCATTACTTACATATAACAATCATTCAAATTTCCAATTACATATTGAGCATATTGCTCATACATTATACATACATATATATATACTTATCACTACAACATCTCACATAATTTCATTTAGTCAGTTTTCCCGTTGAATGCTTCGGAACAATAACGAATATGCGGTGGTATCGCACACAGCCCACCTTTGAAATCGAAGCTCTCTTGTACACATAGTGGCCTTCACCCAGTACCACTCATGTGACCTAGCTCGATTGTACTCATAATTCTGACTCTCTTGTACATATGGTGGCCTTCATTTAGCACCACTCATATGACCTAGCCTTCTCGTAGCTCTCTTGTACACATAGTGGCTCACACCATATACCACACATGTGACCTAGCTACATATAGCTTTCTTGTACACATGGCGTACTCTCGATACTACACATGTGACCTAGCTATGTATACAAAATCTCTTGTAGCTCTCTTGTGCACATAGTGGCCTACACTTAGTACCACTCATGTGACCTAGCTACATGCCAATTACATCTTTCGATTCCGAAGGTTCAAACGGGAAATAACTCACTTTTTAACACTTTATTTCATTCTTTCAATAGTCAACTATGATTCAAAAATCAGATACAATACATTAAACATGCTAAAATATAAAACATCAATAAAAATAATGAATTATTTACATACTACTTACCTCGGTGCAAAATATGGCAAAATTTGCAATTTAGTCCTTAACTTTACCTTTCCCTCGTTCAAGATCGATTCCACGTTCTTCTCGATCTATAATAACACATTTAGCTTATTTAATATTTACATTATTTAATTCAATCCAAAAATCACATTATGGCAAAATTACGTTTTTGCCCCCTAAATTTCACAAAATTACAATTTTGCCCCTAGGCTCCAAAATTAAACTTCATCCTATTTCCTTACATTTTAGGACATGCTGAACATTTTTCCCTTCTATGGCAACATCAAATTCTCACTCTAACATGTACTTATGAACATTGGATATTTTTACCGATTATGTCATTTTACTCGTTTTTACGTAAAATCGCTTAGCAAAAGTTGTTTAACATAATTTCAGCCTTCATATTCTATCATAAAACATCAAAATAAACACATTTCACCTATGGGTATTTTTCCAAATATGAACCCTAAGTTAAATTATTGCTAGAATAAGCTAAACCAAGTTACCGGGATTCCAAAAACGTAAAGAACATGAAAAACGGGGCTTGCATTGACTTACTATGGAGCTTGGAAGCTTGGAAACCCTAGCTAAGGAGTCCCCCCCTTGAAGTTTCGTCCTAAGGAAGAAGATGAGCATATTTTGCCATCTTTTTCCCTTTTAATTTCTTTTTATTACCAAATGACCAAATTACCCTTCATTAAAAGCTTTGGTTCTTTCTACCTATATTTGTCCATTTTTGTCCATGAAAGCCTAATGGTATAATTACCATTTAAGGACCTCTACTTCAATTATGCTCTTCAATTAAATCCTTTAGTATATAGAACTCTCATTTATCAACTTTTACAATTTAACCCTAATAAGCAAATTAGACAAGAATTTCATAAAATTTTCTATCAATACTCTAACACATGCATCCAATTAATTAGTAAATCATAAAAATTAATCAAAATAAAGTTTTCTATCTCAGATTTGTGGTTTAACAACCACTGTTCCGTTTAGGCCCTATTTCGGGATGTTACAGGTTCGATAATGCGATCTTGCCTAAGCTATACTACTGTTCAATAGGTACACTTACCTTTAATCGTTGTCAGAGTTAGTTTCCAGGTTCAATCTCATTCTTTATAAATTTTAAAACTCGATAGACATACGATCAAGTTTTTGGTGCCGTTGTCGGGGAACTAAAATATTAAGAAAACTCTATTTTTATTACTTTAGCCATTTTTTTATTGCAATTTATTTTCATTATTATTATTATTATTATTATTATTTTACTTTGCTAATTTCTCCTCTATTTTTCTTTTGGCAGAAAATTTTAGTCTATGGAAAAGATGGCACTGAATAATTATCAGTGGCAAGGCATGAGGACAATTCCTACTAAAGAAACCAGTGTTTTCAACCTCGACGTGGTCACCAGGTTATCGAATTAGTTAGAGATGATGAATAAAAAGATTGATGGTTTGAATAGTCTCTCGCAGGTACACCCAGAAATACAATATGATTTAGGAGGCGTGGCGAATCCTGAGTACCCACCCTACGGATATGGCATGGAAAACGAGCAAGCTCGCTATAAGGGTAACTATTCTAGACCACAAAATAATTTTTATAATGACACTTATAATGCAGGTTGGAGGTACCATCCTAATTTCTCGTGGGATGATCAAAATAGCTAAAGACCGAAACTTCATCCAGATTTTTAACAACCACCTCACCAACAAGAAGAGGAGTCGAACATTGAAGAGATGCTGACAAAATTCATGGCAACCACAGATACCCGTCTCCAAGACACTGAGAAAACACTTAACAGTCAACAAACATCGGTTGAAGAGAACAAGAACCGATTAGAGGAACTTACTAAGTCAGTAGGGGAAGTCAGTAAAGCAGTCAGACAACTTGCAAAGTTGATGTCCGAACGACCGCAAGGACGTCTAAAAAGTAACACTGAAACTAACCCGAGAGAGCAAAATCAAGCCATTTACGATAGTGAAGGGTTAGAAGTACCAAACACAAGGGAAGAACCTGTGGTAAGTGAAGGTAAGGTTGAGGTGTGCCATGATATACCAAAATCGGCAATTACAGAATACCAACCTCATGTGCCATATCCCGGTACAATAAAGAAAGACCACACAGAGGAAGAATTCGGTGAACTCACACTTCGTGTAGACGACGAAACAATCACTCTTCGAGCTCTTGACCTAACTAGGACATCGAGTAATAAAGGTACGAACGTTAATTCTATTGATAACCATTTGGTTCAACCTTCTTTACAGGAATCATCACGAAATCACCTAGCTGAGCTAGATCTTAGATCTCGTGCCAACAAGGAAGAATTAGATGAGGACCGAAGCCTTAGGGTCGACAAACTAGAAGAGTGGACAACACAATTTAAAAAAGAACCGGAACCACATGAAGTGAAACCGAAAGAAACCCCAGACGAGCTGATAGGAACAACAAATCACATCAAAATAGAGGATCATGTATTGTTGAAAAAGGAAGACCCTCGAATCACCAATTCAGACCTCAAGGCAAACGAAGAAATCACTTTTGAGGTACTTAATGTCTTCCTATACGGCACAGTTGAGGTAAGAAATCCCAAATTCAACACTTTTGAGGTAAACACTACTCGACTTAAACTTTATATCCATAACCGAGTTGATCGCATGAGAAAGGATTTCCACCTCCTCAAACCACCATGATTGTGCGTACAACAGGTAAGTCTAGCTCAAGACTTTAAACGAGCACTTCTCGGGAGGCAACCCGAGCACTAACCCTATTTTACTTTTGCATTTATTTCCAGTTTCTCGTCTTTCCTCTTTCCTTTCATGAACATCTAGTTTTTAAACTAACAAAAAGTGCAGAATTCCAGACCACACGGTCTTACACACGGCCGTGTCCATGACTGTGTGGACCACCAGAATCCCCGTACTGACATAGCAGAGGTCGTGCGAATCAAATCCCAACTAATTTCAACGTCACGGATCCAACCACTACCCCACGGGCACCGAAAAAGTGGCACGGCTGTGCCCCAAGACTGTGTGAAGCTACTGACTTACCAAGCACGGGTAGAACACGCTCGTGCCTCCCAACCGTGTCAACATACTGACTTCTCAGACACGGGCGTGACTGGCTGAAACACGGGCATGGTGAAACAACAAGCATGGACACACGCCCGTCCGAGGAGGCCGTGTGAATCGACACGCCCTCAGACCACGGGCGTGGGAATGTACTAGATTTGAGCCTCTATTTAAACGCCAACCCCCTCCCCATTTTCCTACTTTCCACCTCTTTTGTTATTTCTTCTTCTCAAATTAACCTCTCCAAATTATTCTTCAAAACGCTTGAGCTACACCAAAGCCATGCCGAAGAAGCGGAAGAAGGCAAGTATAATATTCCTGAGGGAGACCCCAACATATAAGTTCATGCCGGCCGCTTCATTCCAACAATAAGCGAATGGTCTTTGAGACCATTCAGTTTCTATTTTTGTTTTCTATTTTGCTTCAATTTCCTTATCTTTACTTCTCTTCTACTCTATTTAGTTTAATTTATTTTAATTTTTTAGTGTCAGGTTCAAAAGGCTGCTAGGGAATCAAGCTACTTTCACCACCGCCAGCACCTCCGCAGCCCTAGTTCACACCCATCTCGCGAACCATCCTACAATAAGGACTCTTCGGTCCATTCTTCTTTTCATTAATTTTTATTTTCCTTCTTAGTCTCCTTCACTTTAGCTTGCTTTTCTTTAAGTACATATTTATTTTATTTTGATTATGTCTTAATAAACCCTGGCTCATCCTTCACGAACTTCCCAATTTCTTCATCTAGCACAGGATTGTCATCCAGACTGACCCCTCCAAACATACACACCACGACCTCTACCATTCTCTAGGGACACCATCCAAAATTCAGGGAGTATTCTTTTCCCTTCTCTTTTGATTTATCCCGTAAATGTTATTATCTATCGTTGTACATTGAGGGCAATGTACATCTTAAGTGTGGGGGGTGAATATTTATTTGAAGAAAGTGCCTAACTTTTTGCATTATTCTCATATTCGGCCAAATTTTTTTCATTATTCTCAAATCTCTGAATTTAGCCTTGTTTTGAATCAATTTTCTCATATTACTAATTAGGATGAAATTTCTGATGATTTATGGTTTTTATTGACATGTTTTTGAGTAAGTCATTGATAATTGTGCATTGATGATTAAATTTTAAGATACTAGAGAATCAAGCATGATAAGTCTAATTTTCAGAACTAAAATTCTCACTAGGTTGTTAACCTAAATTTAAATATTACCTTGAACTTTGAAATTTACAAGGTTGATATCAAAATACTTGTAATTTTTTGTGAGATTTTGAGCCTTATAGAGCATATATCCCTTTTTCATGCTCACCTTTTAATTATGAGTGTGTCAACTATAAACTGTTATTCTAGAACTTGCCTCAATTATACATGTTGAGACCACACCTTTGATTTGATATACAGAGATGATAAAGGCACTTAGGATTTAACCCACTTACTCCACTAAAAACCTACCTTCATAATTAACCCCTAGTGAACCCCTTTCATCCTAACAACCCTTTCATTGACTTAGCCACTAATATTAACCCAAAACGCTTTGTATTTGTTATCACCATTCCTTTTGACTATCCTTATATCGAGATTTGATTTGATCGGTTGCCTAACTATTTTATCAATTTCAATCTATCCTTTACTAGGTATTTGACTTGTTCTAAAAAAAACGAAACATATTCAGTATTTGTTCCATGTAACTGAGCTTAATCCTTTCTTTTCATGTTTTATACTTAGGAAAGCACCTGAGGATAAAAAGAACGAGAAACGAGCCTAAAACGAAGCAGATTGGGCCAAGGAAGAAATCGAGACGGCCTGGCCCAAAGACCACACGGCCGTGCCTCATTAAAAGTCTGAACACGGCCTGGCCACGATTCACACAGGCGTGTGCCATGGCCGTGTCTCTGTCACTGGAAAGAGCAATCTCATTCGGGAAAGGATTTTTGGAGGCAAAAAAACACATTCCAAAGCCTATTCAAACACCCTAGTAGGAATTCTACTTAAATTAGGATACTTAGGGGCCAAGTAAGGCATCTCAAAGTCTATATAAACACCCAATGGGGCAACTTGAAAGGGGAGTTCGGCAGAAGCCGGAACGGGCGGTTAGCTAGGCCAAGGAGCCAAGCCGGAAAGGTCAGATTTGTGGGAATCACTCGAAAATAGCCAGTTGATCCATCCCAAGAAGCCGGAATTCTACTCAAGACGGCAGATTTCTCCTTCAATTCCTTCAGGGAGTTTTAGGGATTTCTTATGTTTTGTTTTATCTTTTCTCTTGAGATGTTTTCTTTATTTGTTATGAACTAAATCCTTCAGATACCTGAAGGGGATGAAACCTAGATGAATCTTGCTATTATTTTCTAAATTATATGATAAATACTTAGTTTGTTCTTAATTATGCAAGCTTAATCCAAATTTGATATGCTTAGGTAGAGGAGGAATAGACCCTGCCTAAGAGAAGATCTAGCATAATTAAGCGGAGTTGATCGCACGCCTAGAGATAAGGTGACGAGATTTTGCCGGATTAGGGTGAAACCTAATATGGGAGTCCATAGATCAATTTATTGCTATTCTTGGGGGTTATTATTCGAGAAAGAGATTTCCGTTAATTAACCTAGGGTTAGACGTTATTCACCTCGAGAGAGGGTTTAATATATGTTAGGGAGTCTTACGGATCAAACTAAGTAAATAAATCGTATGGTTCAAGGTTAAGTACCAAGTGAAGTCTAGGTGGATTCTTCCTAAGGGTATCGTCTTAATCAACTGAGTTTTTCCTAAAGTTATTTTCCCAATTCATCCTTTTTGTCTTTGTATCTTTGGCTTAGTAAATAGTTTAGATTATATTAAAGAAACTTCACTTATTTTAGGCTAAATAATAAAAAGAAAGTTAGTATTAGTACTTTTAGTTCTTTTGGGTTCGATAATCCGGTCTTGCCTAAGCTATACTACTGTTCGATAGGTACACTTGCCTTTAATCGTTGTCAGAGTTAGTTTCCAGGTTCGATCTCATTCTTTATAAATTTTAAAACTCGACAGACACACGATCACATAACATGAGAATGCCCAACTTGACAAACAACTTAGATTCTAGATTGCTTCTAAACGAGACATGAAAAATAATTCAGATTTGGCAGTTACTAGATAACTCAGATTACTTCCTTAAATAGTGTAGACAAACTCAGGTCCAATAAACACTTAAACCTTTCATTACTACAATTATGCCATTTTCATGTATTGATAGACTAATATCACAGATACACCCTTTAGATAATACCACTGGAGACTCTTTCAGAAGTTTTACTTCGATCATATTCAAATTATACCATAAGACTAACTAAACAGATATATCATTTAACTTACCAATCATCTATCATCATATTAGTTAGCAGATAAGTCTCGAAGTTTACCCAGATCACGACACTGAAGAGTTCGACTAGACTTCACCGCAAGGGCGTTATAGAATGCATAACATAAATATCACGAAATAAGCCACACAGGCTTCATCAAATATGCCATAAAGTCCTTACAAAACATGCCACGAAGGCGTCATAGAGAATTACGTATTTACTGTCCCGTCAGAGTATCTTAGAGGTTTCCATGGGGTTTCTTCTACATGGTCTTATACATAACTTCATGTCGTGATCTACCAGTCCAATCCATATTTCACTAGAGGCATCACCATGAGTGTTTTCATCATCATATAAGGCCATGGGTCTCAGCCACATGGTCTTATACATACTCTCATGTCATGATCTGCCAGTCCAGTCCTTATCTCACTAAAGGCATCACCATGAGTATTTTCGTTGTCACAATTATCTGCTTGTCCAATTCGCAATGTCCCTGCCCTAATTGAAGCATCAAATATGGATGTTGGTTTATCCAACACAGTATATACTTACTAAGATTCATTTTCATACCTGACTTGTTCATATTCTCTTAAGAAAATTATCCTTCCACACCTGATTTCTGATGCGTTTACATTACACATCATTTTATTCATACAATAACTCATTTACCTAAAATGTGAACATGCATTGACATTACTATACTTCACACACTTACTAGTTATCTGAGATGTTATCATTATATATATATATATCTCTATTTAAATAGTTAACATGCAAAAACCAAGATAGAGACTCCTCTGATACGCACATTTATTGCAGGTCAAAGTTCCAAACCCCGAACATCCTTCACGAACTAGTAACAGTAACAACATAAGGTGAAACATCCACTGATGAGGTCAAAAACTTAGCTTCGAACTGTCTAAAGAAGAAGAGAACATTTAAGTATAAGAAGAAGAACGATAGAGAAATCTTGAAGGAAGAAAAGCCATTCGAACGTTCCCTTCTCACCATATATATACACCCAGTACCTATTAATGGATCCTGACAAGTGTCAAATTGACGGACTAACCACCAAAGTACGCCAAAATAGTTAACCTTCACATCTATTCACCTTTTTCAATTAAAGGTAACCTTCACATCCATAGGGTGCCAAAGTGCACCAAAATAGGTAACCTTCGCAATTAAAGGTAGATTAGTCAGGCTTAAGGAATCCATAAGAGATATATGAGAAAGCTTTAAGATTGTTGAGGGTTGAATTGAAGAGTCGAAATCTACAATAGAAAAGTTCATTTGTGAGATATAGAATGCTCTCAATAAGATACTGGATATGTACAATCAAAACAATGACTCTCTTGAAATCATTGTAACACCCCTTCCCTGACTCGATCGCCGAGTCCAAACTACATGATGTTCATTCGTTGTGAGAGAAACTATAATCAATTAAAACATAATTTCTATTGATTCAACATTTTATAATCAGTAACATGTTCACTACATCATTATATTATAATGATCTGTCGTAATTTGATAAGTCAAATTAGGCTCCCCATTATGCTTAAAGAGCTTATTCTAATCATAATATGAGAAACTTACTTTTCGAACAAGGCATAATTCAGGGATTTTCAAATAGTACTATAGTAAACCCCCCATACTTAAGATGTACATTGTCCTCAATGTACAAAGATAGATAATATCAAATAATCAAAAAATAATAAGATGGGGTGAGAAGTGAAACTTCCTGAATTTTGGATGAAGTCAATGAAAAGAATCCGAATAGGATTGGAGGTGAACGTGGGGAAGCGTCTTGAACCGTTTGAAATTGAATCCTCGAAGCAGCCGGTCTAATTTTATTGTATCTTCAGCTAGATCTAAATATCATCAAGAATAAGAACAAGAAAAAAAATGATAAAATGGAAAGAAAATTAAAATAAAAATAAATAATGGAAAATGAAAGACAACTAGAAAAAGGGAGAATGAGGTTTAAATAGAGATGTAGCCTGTGTTTTGGGATTTTGAATTTTGGGCGCGTTCAGGGTGTTCGGGCACGGCCGTGGGTGTAGTGGCATGCCCGTGTGTTTCTTCACACTGTCATTTAATACGGGCGTGCTCCTCCCGTGTTCGATAAGTCAGAATGTTGGCACGGTTGGAAGGCACGACCGTGTTTAGCCTGTGACAAGTCAGTAACCTCGCACGGGGCGTTGGCACGGGCGTGGTTTATTATCAGCACCCGTGTTGGGAAAAGAAATTTTTCTATGTCGTGCACGGCTACTGGCACGCCCATGGTGCATCCCTTGGCTTCCACACGGCCACGGGCACGCCCGTGTGTAGGACCGTGTGGCCTAGAAATCTGCTCTTTGGTTAGTTTATGTTTAGGTGTTAAAAAGAAAAAGAAATAAAATAAAAAATAAAAAAATGTAAAAATGGGGCTAGTGCTCGGGTTGCCTCCCGAGAAGCGCTTGTTTATAGTCTTAAGCTAGACTTTACCTCTCATTCGTATGGTCATGGTGGTTTGAGGAGGTGAAAATCCTTTCTCATGTGATCACTTCGATTATGGATATATAGTTTAAGTCGAGTAATGTTTACCTCAAAAGTGTCAAATTTAGGATTGCTTACCTCGACTGTGCCGTATAGGAAGACATTAAGTACCTCAAAAGTGATTTCTTTGTTTGCTTGAGGTCTGAATTGGTGATTCGAGGGTTTTCCTTATTCAACAATACCTGATCCTTTATTTTGATGTGATTTGTTGTTCCTGTCAGCTTGTCTGGGGTCTCCTTCAGTTTCAGTTCGTGCGGCTCCTGTTCCTCTCTGATTTGTGTTTCCCGCTCTTTTAGTTTGTAAACCCTAAGGCTTTGTTCCTTATGTGTTTCTTCTTTGTTGGCACGAGGTCTAAGATCTAGCTCAGCTAAGTGATTTCGTGATGCTTCCTGTAAAGAAGGTTGAACCAAATGATTATCAATAGAATTAACGTTCATACATTTATTACTCGATGTCCTAGCTGAGTAAAAAGCTTGGAGAGTGATTGTTTCATCGTCTACATGAAGTGTGAGTTCACTGAATTCTTCCTCTGTGTGGTCTTTCTTTATTGTATCGGGATATGGTACACGAGCTTGGTACTCTGTATTTACCGAGTTTGGCAAATCATGGCTTACCTCAACCTTACCTTCACTTACCACAGTTTCTTGCCTTGGGTCAGATTCCACTAACAATTCACTGTTATGAGCTTGTACGGCTTGAGGCCCATGATTCGGCTCAGCTTTGTAGCCTTGTGGTATTTCCTGTGGTGAAAGCTGAACAATTTGATTATCAACTGAATTTACTTTCTCACCTTCATCACTTGATGTCCTGGCCAAGTCAAAAGCTTGTGGACTGATTGATTCGTCACCTACACGAAGAATGAGTTCTCCTGTACCAACATCAATTTTAGTCTTGACAGTTGCTAGAAAGGGTTTTCCTAAAATTAAAGGAATTGAATTGTCCTCATTCATGTCTAAGACAACAAAATCTACTGGGAATATGAATTTATCAATTTTGATTAGAACATTTTCTATTATACCCCTAGGAATTCTGATAGTTTTATCAGTCAACTGAATGCTCATCCTAGTTTGTCTGGGTTTCCAACAGACCTAGTTGTTTAAACAATTTATAAGGCATAACATTGATGCTTTCCCCTAAATCAGCTAAAGCATTATCAATAGATAAACTACCAATTAAACATGGAATTGTAAAACTCCCTGTGTCTTTTTGCTTCTGCGGTAGTCTGTTCTGTAACATTGCTGAGCATGCTGCATTTAATTCCACGTGGTACTCCTCGTCTAATTTGCGTTTGTTTGTCAAGAGCTGTCTTAAAAATTTCCTCGAGTCTGGCGTCTGAAAAAGAGCTTCAAGAAGAGGTAAGTTAATATGTAATTTCTTTAAAAGTTTAAGAAACTTACCGAATTGTTCTTCTGAATCGTCTCTTTTCATTGCTTCGGGATAAGGTATGCGAGGTTGGTACTCTTTGATTATCGGTTTTGGCTTTTCTTGTGTTACCTCTGTTTTACCTTCGTCTAGCTTGTTTTCTGGTATTGCATTGGGTTCATCTAACCCTTTACTGTCCTGAGCGGTGATGGCTTGATTTTGCTCATTAGGGTTAATCTCCGTGTTACTAGGTAGACGCCCTTGCGGTCGTTCTGACATCAACTTTGCAAGTTGTTCGACTGCGTTAGTGACTTTCTTGACTGACTTAGTAATTTCCACAATTCGGCTCTCATTGCTTTTGATTGTTCTCTTAGTTTCTTGGAGACGTTTTTCTGTGTCTGCCGAAAATTTTGTCAGCATCTCTTCATGGTGCGACTCCTCTTCCTGTTGGTGAGGTGGTTGTTGAAAGTTTGGAGGAAGTTCCGGTCTTTGGCTATTTTGATCATCACCTTATCAACCAGAACTGCAAATTCTCGCTCCCTTTGTGGAGCAATCAATAACCTTAGATTATCCCTTAAACCGTCCTCAAAGCGGACATATTTCTCATACTCAGATGCCACCATGCCTCGAGTGTAGCGGCTCAACCTCAGAAACTTAGCCTCATACTCTACCACAGATCTATCAACTTGCGTGAGATTCATGAACTCACACCTACGAGCATCAACATAGCTCGCGCCCACATACTTCCTCTGGAAAGTAGTCTTAAAATAATCCCAGTTCAGATGATCAAGCTAAGTACCATCCACAACCGATAACCACCACTAATATGCCTCGTCGCAAAGCAAAGAGACTGCACCCTTAAGTTTCTACTCAGGAGTACACTCTATATCTTTCATAATCCTTTCAGTGGCCTGCAACCAATACTCCGCCATAGTAAGGGCGACTCTAGTGACACCCCTAAACAGCTCAGCATCATTGGACCAAATTCGTTTAGTTACCGACCCACTGCCCCCAGATCCAGAATGGGGTCCAACAACCCTCTCCAACACCCTCAACATGGCTTCGGACAGTGCGCCGTCCCCAGCCGAACAACTTTGAGACCCAGGCTCTGTAGCAGGCGAAACCGATGTCTACAGCACCCACGAATACCACGACCGTGAGTTCTTCGAGCGCTCATCGTATATTCAAAATTATCTACATTATAAAATTTTATGCATCAGTTCCAGTTTTTATTAGCCGATACTTTATGCGTAAATTATCAGAAGTTCAGAAGTGTTTTAGAGATTTAGTATCTAAGTATCTTAGTATAGTTTTAGAAAGTGCTAACTACAATGTTTTCAGAATATTCTATCTAAGTTCAGAAATACTTACAGGATCAGCGCCGGAGACTCGGTGTACCACTTACTTACTCAGAGTGATCTAAATCATTTGAAAACCAATTCTTTTTGAAACACAATTTTGAAGCCCAAAATTCACAGCCCGAGTTTTGCAAACCTAGCTCTAATACCACTAAATATAACACCCTAAACCAGGCCTAGACGTTACGGCCAAATCTGGAGGTGTCACAAAGAGTGGATTTGAAAATAGAGTTGTTTCGTTAAAGCTTTGTGTAGTTGTTTAAGAAATCATCCAAGTTTTATAACTATCACTAATAGCGATATTTAACTAAATCATTCCAAAAAAACATAACTCTTAGCAGAAGTCTTAGAAATCGTTATATTTTGAAAGTCCAGTTCATGTTTTCAGGAAAACATTTTCTTTAGTAAAAACATATCTTTTTAGTCAACCGCCGTAGATAAAGAATCAAAACGAAAATCAAAAACCATAATAAAAACCCAACAGTCCATAAAGTCTAGTAATTACAAAAAAAAAACTCCCAGAAATACTTCTTAATTAAATAAAACCTTTACTTAAAGTTAGTTCATAGTCTAGTGGACACCGCGAGACTCTGCTGCACCGATCTGCCTAAGTCTGTGGATTACCTGGACAGAAAAGACAAACAGAAGTGAGTTTTCGTAAACTCCATGTGTAACCCAACAAAAATAGACATGCAAGAAAGACAGAAATCTCATATACAGTCAAATACAAATTTAGAATTATGTCTATTTTAGATACAGATAACAGAATCAAATATGCAGAACAAATATATAGAATCCTACCCCCATCTTCTACACACCAACTCCAACCATCCCATCACACCACGTGGGGTTAAAAACACCCACCTATCCTTACACACCACATCGTGTCATTACTACACGTATCAGATAATATGCAGTCAAGATGCCAGAAAATAGGCAAAGGTCGCCCTATAGAACACTTCCTCCACATATACAATACCCACCCCATACATATATAGAGAATACAGATTACAAAAAAATCATGCTGGCATGCTCCTATACAGATACATATATATATTTAACAGAATAGTCAAGATGTTTCCTACTCAAAGCAGAATATTAAAATATCAATTCACATAATATAGAGTTTGGTTAGCCCTTACCGACCCTAGGTAGGCCTACAGTCGATCGGAATGACCCATGCGATCGTAGGGAAAACTTTAGAATTATGGGCCCCCATGCCCGTGTGGCCTTGCCCATGAGGCCCACACGACCTGGCCCAAAACCCACACGGCCACACCCACACCATCACATGGTGGTGTCTTATGCACGACCACACCTTCGTTAGACACATGACCGTGTCTCGCACACGGGCGACCACACGCCCGTGTGGCATCAACAGACTGCACTTTTGGCTTTCGCTGAAACGTGATTTTCTCGCATAAGGGGTACACACCTGGCTCGCTTTCACAGCGAAACCACTCTTGAGACCACCAACACCTAAAAATAGAGTACCCAACACCTTTTAGCAACCAATTTACGAGTCTAATTCGATTTAACCAATTACACATAAATAGACTTACCGCTAACAAAAACAACCACGACCTCGAGTCAAGCCGTTGAAGTGAAATTTTCTACCTCACAACCTTCACCTAAATACAGAATCCATCGATTAAACACCAATTAATGGCTGCCAATAAACATTGCTAACATCTCAAAACCAACGGCTAACGACAAACAAAATTCTACTTACCAATCTAAATGAAGATCCCATCAATTCTCACAGCACGATTGAACGACAGATTCACGAACCGAATCAAAGAAAAAAACAAAGCAAGGATTTATAGGGAAGGGGAAAATATCAGAAAAGGAAAAGTAGAAGAAAATTGATGTCAGAAATTTTGGGAAGGAAATAAAAATAAAATAAAAATATTTCATTTGGCACTATCCCACTACATCCACTAACAACCCAACCAACTCAGAATTCCAACTCCACCGAAACTCTAACACAACCGAGCAAAACTAACATCCACGCTCGTGTAGGAATTCGAACATAGGACCTTCAACACACTTAACTCCTTTACCACTCGAACCAGCAGGCTCATCTTGATATAGATTAACAGATAATCTTGTATAAGCTCACTCAACAAGGGTAAGGCTTGGATCTAAAATAACAAAGTTTTCCAAAAATGGGAATTGAACCCAACACTTCTCACACACACCCAAAACACTTAACCACTGAAGCAGTTACACAGTTGTGTTAGAATTTGCAGAAACAGAAATAAATTTATCAGGGCGTTACAGCCCTTTTTAATAAGCCTCTATGTTTGAAACCTTTAGCCAAAATTGAGTTCGAAACTCAACCCTTCATAGTCCTTGAAATTTGTAACGCACTATTAAATGGACGTTAGGCCATGGATATCGAGGGTGTTAATTATAAAGGGTTTCTCATAAAAGTGTACTCGAGTGATTAGTGAAGAGGGATTGAATTAGCTCATAATTGATTCTTGTTAGAAATCGTGCTTAAAGAGAAAAGAAAAATTGAAAGAAATAAAAGTGAGGATCAAAAGCATTGTGAGAGAAAAGAACAAATAAAGTATACAGATGCTTAAAACAAGAAAAAGAAAGGAGCATAAAATAGTCTCAAAATCATAGTGCACAAAAACGAGCTAATATCAATCATCCTTTTCCACATTGTTGGAGAAATAAAGAAGGTGAGAGAAGAAGAAATAAGGCGGTGACATGTACCGATCACATTTGGAGTGAATTGGGAACAATGTTGTGTGTTATACTATTCATAGTGCTTGAACTATTTTGCAATACCTCTATAGCAGTAAACGCAGTCATATGACGGAAGACTAAGATAGGGGCACATGACCTCAAACCTAGTGGAATGTATTAATAAAATATTATCAAGATAAATATTAATTAAATTTAACATCTCATATTAATATTAAATTAATAAAATACTATCAAGATAAATATTAAATTAAATTTAATATGTTATATTAATATTAAATTAATAAAATACTATCAAGATAAATATTAAATTTATTAAAATAATAATATTTTTTGACAAGTTAATTTGAAAACAAATTAACCAGTAGAGTCCTACTAGGAGTAAAATTTTTTCACTGCTCTATCGCCGAAGAACCATCATCGCTGACCATCAACTGGCTGTCGGATCGCCGCTATTGCGACTATCATTCCAAGTGGTACCATCATTGGTGCCACTCCCCCGACACCCTAAACCATCATCGTTTTGCCCGAACGGACCTGGTCGGCTCGTGTAACACCCCTATCCCGTCTCTATTGTCGAATTAGGGTTATAGAATATTACCAAGAAAAATAGAACTTTTAACTTCACAACAGAAACAATCATACAAATTAGCTATTATTATACAACAATTGAATCTAATCATGGCAAAAAAATACACTTATGGGCATTAAATCGAGCCTACAGTGCCCTAAAAACAGCTTGGGAACATTCAGGGATCAATTTGAAACAAAGGAGAATATTATGGAAAAAGTTGAAATTTTGAGAAACAGGGGTCACATAGCCATGTGACAAAGCTCAAACTGTGTGAACATTCAAAGTCTGGACACACAGCTGTGTCCCAGTATGTGTGCCAAACTGTGTGTGCATTCAATGTTAGGTTACATGGCCATGTCATAAGTCGAGTGTCAGATCGTGCTACATATTGGCTTGGGACACACGACCGTGTTGTAGGCTGTGTCTCAGACCGTGTGCAACCTGCACCTAAACTAATAAAGGCACAAGACCGTGTAGGGTGGCCATGTGTGGCACACAACCGTGTGACAGCCCGGGTCCCAGGCCGTGTGCTCCATTTTAACCCTTAAAGTTAGCTAAAACAACAACCAATTCATGCACATCAAGACACACCAAGCCTAGCTTGTTGCATATGGTTAAGTATACATTCAAACACATACCAAACGTACCAAATCTCACATTCTAAGTGCCTAACCATTGTGTCCTCATTGACACCACAAATGTTACACCAATACAATAAGCCCATCATATAAAATATTACCATTACCTAATACCAAACACATACGATAAACAAATCCAACATGACCAACATCATAAACTACCTATAAAAAATACCCATACTTCATTTCAACATCATTAAAGTTACCAAATTAAAACGATGCTTAACCAAAAGCACAAACATTTCCATACCAAAATATTATCAACTTGAGACTTAGCTTACCAAATCCCAAACATAGAAGCTTAGTTACAATGCTACCGAAAAGAGTTTGGATAGTATGAGTGTTGAAGATAATTTATCTGAACCGTTTCTGATCGTCGAAATCAGAGCTTTAAAATTTATAATAAAAATGATCGAACATGGAAGCTAACTCTGACAACGATTGTAAGGCAAGCGCACCTATCGAACAGAAGTATAGTTTACGCAAGACCAGAATATCGAATCGTAAAGGAACCAAAAGTACTAATACTAACTCTCTTTCTATTATTTAGCCTAAGAATTAAGTGAATGTTTATCTAATCTAAATTTAACTATCAACTAAACTAAAGACGCAAAGACAAAAAGAATGAATTGAGGAAAAATAACTTGGAAGAAAAACCAATTGATTAAGACGATACCCTTAGGAAGAATCCACCTAGACTTCACTTGTTATCTCACACTAAACCAGACGATTTATTCATTTGACTTGATCTGTAAGATTCCCTAAGTTATATTAAACCCTCTCTCGAAGCGAATAACGTCTAACCTTAGGTTGATTAATTGAAATTTCTTTCTAATTAAAACCCCTAGAATCGCATTAACTTGATCTATGGACTCCCATATTAGGTTTCACCCTAATCCGGCAAAATCTCGTCACCCTATCTCTAGGCGCGCGATCAACTCCGCTTAATTATGCTAGATCTACTCTTGAGCAGGGACTTTTTCTCCACCACCTAAGCACATCATACTTGAATTAATATCCCAAAAATATCAACACAAGAATTAAGAACACATAATTAAGAACAAGTCAAATATTTATCATATAGTTTAGAAAACAATAACAAGATTTGCCATAGGTTTCATCCCCTTCAGGTATCTGAAGGGTTTAGTTCATATCAAATAAAGAAAACAGCTCAAAAGAAAAGATAAAACAAAACATAAGAAATCCCTAAAACTCCCTGAAGGAATTGAAGGAGAGATCTGCCGTCTTGAGTAGAATTCCGGCTTCTTGAGATGGATCAACTGGCTATCTTCGAGTGATTCTCCACAAATCTAGTCTTTCTGGCTCGGCTCCTTGGCCTAGCTAACCGCCCTCTTTCAGGTAACACTTAGGGGGTTTATATAGGCTTTCGAAATATGTTTCTTCGCCCCAAAGTATCTAAATCCGAATGAAATTGCTCTTTGCCACGACAGGGACACGGCCATGGCACACGCCTGTGTGGATCATGGCCAGGCCGTGTTCGGACTTCTTTAATGAGGCACGGCCGTGTAAGTCGAGATCAAGCTGTGTTCTAGTAGATTGGCATGGCACGGCCGTGTGGGCTTAAGTCCAGGCCGTGTCAATTTCCTCTTTGGCCCAATTTGGTCTGTTTTAGGCCTATTTCTCGTTCTTTTCATCCTCGGGTGCTTCCCTTGGTATAAAACATGAAAAGCATACTAAATTCATCCAAAAGCACCATTTTACATAAACCGAGGCCTAATTCATCCAAAAGCATACTAAATGTGGGCTTAAAATATGTTACTTTTTCGGTTTATCAAATACCCCTACACTTAAGCTTTTGCTTATCCTCAAGCAAAATTCTCAACTTACAATTAAAACGAACTTTCCATGATTCATAATTCCTACCGACAATGTCTTATCATAATTCATAGATAATTTATACATGGATAATTTAACTCAAAAAGTCCTAAAGATTCAAACAATCAAAGTCATACATTTGTAGCACAAAAACGTAGGTGTCTCCCCTTATCTAAATAATTACCCTTAATTCAAAACCGACAAGGAATGACATCCTCACAAAAGATTCACTGAAATCACTCGAAGTGTTTAAGGTTCAAAATTAAGCACTCAAAAGTCGAACCTGAAAAGTTAATCCCATAGGCTTGCCTGAAAATCAAATCTCCACCACTGTAAAATGAGATAATACACAAATCAAAAGGTCTTTAATAGGGTTGTAACGGGGATAGGGTTAAAGGTGTGGATAAAGGCTAAACTAGAAGGTTATAATCGAGATTAAATTGATGAGTTACCTACCTAGAAAAAAAATGAACACATCCTAAATAATTACATCAATTGGAAAGTAATAATACTACTATTGAAAATACTCTTAATACGAGCCTCTTCTTCAATAATTGGAATTTAATGCATAAGCTCACTTAATCACACAACTAACAATGAATATAATTCATTTTTTTTTAAGAACAAGTCAAATATTTCATAATAAGGAATGAATCTATTACTTAAAATAAAGATAATAGGTAGACAACAAATCAAATCAAATCTAGATGTAAGGGCAGTCAAAAGGAATGGTGATAACAAATACAAAGGGTTTTGGGTTAACATTAGCGGGTGAGTCAATAAAAAGGGTTATTAGGATCAAAGGCGTTCACTAAGGGTTAATTATGAAGGTAGGCTTTTAGTGGAGTGAGTGGGTTAAATCCTAGGTGCCTTTATCATCTCGGTATATTAAATCATAGGTGTGGTCTCGATCTGTATGAACGAGGCAAGTTCTAGAATAACAATTCAAAGTTGACACACTCATAATCAATAAAGTGAGCATGAAAAAGAATATGTGCTCTAATAGGCTCAAAATCTCACAAAAATTATGGGTATTTTGATGTCAACCTCGTAAATTTCAAACTTCAAAGTAATATTCAGATTTAGGTTAACAACCTAGCAAAAATTTTAATTCTAAAAAATAGACTTATCATGCTTGATTCTCTAGTATCTTAAAATTTCAATCATCAACGCTTAATTGACTATGACTTACTCAAAAACGTGTAAATAAAAATCAGAAATTTCATCCTAATTAGTAATATGAGAAAATTACTTAAAAACAAGACTAATTTCAGGGATTTGAGAATAATGAAGAAAGTTAGGCACTTTCTTGAAATAACTATTCACCCCCATACTTAAGATGTACATTGCCCTCAATGTACAAGCATAGATATTCAATTTAAGAGAGAGGGAGAGGTGAAACTTCCTGAATTTGGATGGTTTCTCGGAGTTGGAAGTCGATAGGAGTGGTGGTTGCTACCGAGCTCTGTGCTAGATGAAGAAATTGGGGAGCTCATAGAGAGTTAGCCAGGAGTTATTAAGACATATTTAAAATAAACTAAATATATAAATAAAGATAAGAAAGATAAAGAAAAAGAGACTAAGAAGGAAAATAAACTAAGACTAGAAGATAAAAGGGCTTGAGAATCCTTATTGGTAGATGGCTTGTGAGGTGGGTGTGACTTCTAAGACGACGGAGGTGTTGGCGGTGGCGGAAGTGGCTTGATTCCCAAGCAGCCTTTTGAACCTAACACTAAAAAACTAAAATATATTAAACTAAATTAAGCATAAAATTGTCAAAGAGAAGGAAATTGAAGCAAAAGAGAAAAGAAAAAGAAAAGATAAATGGTCTCAAAGACCCTTGGCGTGTTGTTTGGATGAAGCGGCCGGCATGAGCTTATGTATATCGATCTCCCTAAGGAGACTACGCTTGCTTTCTTTTGCTTCTTTGTCATGGCTTTGGTGTGGCTCAAGGGTTTAGAGACTTGTTATGGAGAGGAGAATGTGAGAAAAAGGGATAAGAAAAGAAGTGGGAAGTGGATGAGAAGGATGGGGAGGGTGTTGGTGTTTAAATAGAGGCTCAATTCTGGTACTTTCCCACGCCCGTGGACCGAGGGTGTGTCGTTTCACACGGCCGCCTCACACGGCCGTGTGTCTAGGCGTGTTGATTTTTCATGCCCGTTTTTCAGACAGCCACGCCCGTTCTTGATAAGTTAGTGTCGCCCACGGCCGTGGGCTTTTGTCAGTGCCCGTGTTGGATTGGTTGGGTCCATGAATTTCAAAAATTAGTTGAGTCTGATTTGTACCGCCTCTACCATGTTGGTACAAAGATTCTTGAGGTACACACGGCCACGGCCACGGCCGTGTGGCTTGGAAATCTGCACCCTTGGTTAGTTTAGAATTAGCTATAAAGAAAAGAAGAAAAGATAATGAATTGAAAACAAAATGTGAAAATAAATTGTGTTAGTACTCGGGTTGCCTTCCGAGAAGCGCTCGTTTATAGTCTTAAGCTAGACTTTCCTTGTATTGAAAAATCAAGGACGTTTAAAAGTTTGAATATCTTCCCTCATGCTGACAGTTCTATTTTCTTGATGAAGTTTGAGTCGAGAAGCGTGTACCTTAAAAGTGCCGAATATGGGATTGTTTACCTCGACTGTTCCGTATGGGAAGATATTGTGTACCTCAAGAGGGATTTCTTCGTTTGCTTTCAGGTCTGACATGGTGATTCGAGGATCTGATTTATCTAACAGTACCTGGTCTCCTATTTTAAAGTGGTTTGATGTTCCTATGAGCTCTTCTGTGGGCTCCTTCGGCTTTACTTCACACGGTTCCTATTCTTCTTTGAAGGATGTCGTCCACTTTTCTAGTTTGTCAACCCTAAGGATTCATTCCTCATATAATTCTTCTTTGTTGGCATGGGGTCCATGATTTGGCTCAGGTTTGTAATCTTGTGGCGTTTCCTGTGATGAAGCTGGAACAATCTGGTTATCAACTGAATTTACTTTCTCACATTCATCAATTGTTGTCTTGGTCGAGTCGAGAGCTTGTAAACTGATCGATTCGTCACCTACCTGAAGTATGAGTTCTCCTGTGCTAACATCAATTTTAGTCCTAGCAGTTGCTAAAAAGGGTCTTCCTAAAATTAAGGGAATTGAATTATCCTCATCCATGTCTAAGACAACAAAATCTACTGGGAAAACGAATTTATCAATTTTTACAAGAACATCTTCGATAATACCCCTAGGAATTCTAACAGTTTTATCAGCTAATTGAATGCTCATCCTAGTTTGTTTGGGTTTTCGTAGACCTAGTTGTTTAAACATTTTATAAGGCATGACATTTATACTTGCCCCTAAATCAGCTAATGCATTATCAACAGTTAGTCTACCAATTAAACATGGAATTGTAAAACTCCCTGGATCTTTTAATTTTTGTGGTAGTCTATTCTGTAACATTGCTGAGCATACTGCGTTTAATTCCACATGTGGCTCCTCGTCTAATTTACGCTTGTTCGTCAGGAGCTGTTTTAAAAATTTCCTCGAATTCGGCATCTGTAAAAGAGCTTCAAGAAGAGGTAAGTTAATATGTAATTTCTTTAAAAGTTTAAGAAACTTACCGAACTGTTCCTCTGTATCATCTCTCTTTATTGCTTCTGGATAAGGTATGCGAGGTTGGTACTTTTTGATTACCGGTTCCGGCTTGTTATTGACCTCAACCATATCTTCTTCTACCACCTTCTTTTGTTTTGTATTAAGCTCGTCTAACCCTTCACTATCTTGAGCTGTTATGGCTTGAACTTGCTCCCTTGGGTTAGTCTCAGTGTTGCTCGGTAGTCTTCCCTGTAGTCTCTTAGAAATTTGCTTAGCAAGTTGCCCGAATTGATCCTTGAACTCTTGTGACAATGCCTCAATTTTTGTTCCTATCTTCTGGAAACGTGTGTCTGAGGTTGTTATGAAGTTTGTTAGCGCCTCTTCAAGGTTCGGCTTCTTTTCCTGTGGGTAGGGCTGTTGTTGGAAGTTTTGGGATGGTTGTTGCCTTTGACATCTTTGACCACCCTATGAGAAATTGGGGTGGTTCTTCCAACCTGGATTATAAGTGTTACTATAAGGGTTATTGTTAGATTGGAAATTATTACCCATATAGTTCATCTGTTCGCTCTCCATGCCCTGTCCGTAGGGTGGATACTCAGGATTCACCACTCCTTCACTTGCGTCGTATTGCATAACTGGATGTGCTTGCGAAGAACCATAGAAACTATCAAATTTTTTATGTAACAATTCCACATGATTTGATAACGCAGTCACTGCGTCAATGTTGAAAACTCCGGCTGCTTTAGCTGGCCTTGTCCTTGTAACTTGCCACTGGTAGTTATTCAGTGACATCTCCTCTATAAACTCATAGGCTGCTTCAGGAGTTTTGTTGTTCAGGGTTTCACCGGCAGCTGAATCGATTAGCTGCCTTGTTGAAGGGTTCACACCGTTGTAAAAAGTTTGGACTTGTAGCCACAATGGTAATTCATGGTGTGGGCACCTTCTCAACAAATCTTTGTATCTCTCCCATGCATTGTATAGTGTATCTGAATCTATCTGCACAAAAGAAGAGATATCATTCCTTAATTTGGCCGTTTTGGCCGGTAGAAAATATTTTAATAAAAATTTTTCGGTCATTTGATCCCATGTAGTGATTGATCCTCGTGGAAGAGAATGTAACCACTGTTTGGCTTTATTTCTCAGGGAAAAGGGAAATAATCGAAGCCGGATGGCATCATCAGAAATGCCATTTATTTTGAAGGTGTTGCAAAATTCTAGGAAATTTGCTAAATGTGTGTTAGGATCCTCATCCTGCAAACCATCAAACTGAACAAACTGTTGTATCATTTGTATAGTGTTAGGTTTCAGCTCAAAATTATTTGCAGCAATACTAGGCCTAACAATACTAGATTCAGTTCCTGTTAAACTAGGTTTAGCGTAATCATACATAGTATGTGGAGCATGAAGCTCGGCCATCTCTGGAGGTGGCAGATTATTTTCAGCCATCTCTTCTATGGTATTTATTTCGTCTTCTTGCTCTTCGTCTATGTAGTTTAGGCTTCACCTTATTTCTCTGCGATTTCTACGAACGGTACCTTCAATATCACTTTCGTAAAGTAGAGGTCCTATCGGATTCCTTCTAGTCATAAACTAGAGGTACCTGAAAGGGACAAAAGAAAGAAAGAAAGAAAGAAAATTTAGAAAAACAAAAATAAAATTTAATTGCAAAAAATAAAAATAAATATGGCTAAAGTAATAAAAATTAAGCTTTCTTAATATTTTAGTTCCCCGGCAACGGCGCCAAAAACTTGATCGTCGAAATCAGAGCTTTAAAATTTATAATAAAAATGATCGAACATGGAAACTAACTCTGACAACGATTGTAAGGCAAGCGCACTTATCGAACAGTAGTATAGTTTAGGCAAGACCAGAATATCGAATCCCAAAGGAACCAAAAGTACTAATACTAACTCTCTTTCTATTATTTAGCCTAAGAATTAAGTGAATGTTTATCTAATCTAAATTAAACTATCAACTAAACTAAAGACGTAAAGACAAAAAGAATGAATTGAGGAAAAATAACTTGGAAGAAAAACCAATTGATTAAGACGATACCCTTAGGAAGAATCCACCTAGACTTCACTTGTTATCTCACACTGAACCAGACGATTTATTCATTTGACTTGATCCGTAAGATTCCCTAAGTTATATTAAACCCTCTCTCGAAGCGAATTACGTCTAACCCTAGGTTGATTAATTGAAATCTCTTTCTAATTAAAACCCCTAGAATCGCATTAACTTGATCTATGGACTCCCATATTAGGTTTCACCCTAATCCGGCAAAATCTCGTCACCCTATCTCTAGGCGCACGATCAACTCCGCTTAAGTATGCTAGATCTACTTTTAAGCAGGGACTTTTGCTCCACCACCTAAGCACATCATACTTGAATTAATATCCCGGAAATATCAACACAAGAATTAAGAACACATAATTAAGAACAAGTCAAATATTTATCATATAGTTCAGAAAACAATAACAAGATCTGCCATAGGTTTCATCCCCTTCAGGTATCTGAAGGGTTTAGTTCATATCAAATAAAGAAAACATCTCAGAAGAAAAGATAAAACAAAACATAAGAAATCCGTAAAACTCCCTGAAGGAATTGAAGGAGAGATCCGCCTTCTTGAGTAGAATTTCGGCTTCTTGAGATGGATCAACTGGCTATCTTCGAGTGATTCTCCACAAATCTGGTCTTTCTGGCTCGACTCCTTGGCCTAGCTAACCGCCCTCTTCCAGGTAACACTTAGGGGGTTTATATAGGCGTTCGAAATATGTTTCTTCGCCCCAAAGTACCTAAATCCGAATGAAATTGCTCTTTGCCATGACAGGGACAAGGCCACGGCACACGTCTGTGTGGATTGTGGCCAGGTCGTGTTCGGACTTCTTTAATGAGGCACGGCTTGTAAGTCGAGATTAGGCCGTGTTCTAGTAGATTGGCATGGCACAGCCGTGTCGGCTTAAGTCCAGGCCGTGTTGATTTCCTCTTTGGCCCAATTTGGTCCGTTTTAGGCCCGTTTCTCGTTCTTTTCATCCTCGGGTGCTTCCCTGGGTATAAAACATGAAAAGAAAGGATTAAGAGCACCTTTTTACATAAATCAGGGCTTAATTCATCCAAAAGCATACTCAATGTGGGCTTAAAATATGTTACTTTTACGGTTTATCAGTTTTGTAAAACGTTAAATACAGAAACAAAAATAAAAATAGGTAAGCTTAAGAAGCTTAGTAAGTACATAGACGAAGATTCAAATCAATTTACCTTATTCCATAAATGAATACTAAAAGAGCATTAAATTTCTAAGCCTGACAATCATTTCAAAATCACATAATGTCAATACCAAAACTTTCAATTAAGCGATTCATAAACCACGGTAATTCAAATCTAAACAAATCATTCTTTGATATTTAAATTCAAAGCTTTGTCACTAATATCGCATTTACAAATCGTGAATTTCATATATATGACTATAAACTTTCCATTCATTTTAATATTGTTACAAACAACTTTTAAACACATAATCATTACATATTCAATTTCATCACTTAACATCTCCATATTCATCTAAACATATCACCTCCAAATTAATCATGAATTCAATATCAACTTACCTTAAACAAAATAGAAAATCAAGAGGATAAATTTCTAACTCCTGATAACCGAATGCAAAATCAAACCACATTAGTATGTATCATATATAACATAAATGATACTTTTCAAAAGAACTAACCAAATTTTATAAATCACCATATCTTAATGTACTTATCAACATTTATACATAAGCATTTCATAGTGCTATTTATCACATAGTAGCAATTTAAACATTTCATAGAATTGAGCAAGTAAATAAGTTTTAAGTCAATTATTACATAGCCCGAGGAACTATTCTAACTTGATTCGGATACTCAAGTAACTACACCATACCATAGGCATTAAATATACGTAATAGAGGCACCAAAGTGCAATCAGAAGCACACATGTGCAATCAAAGGCACCGAAGTTCAACCCCATACAAGCATGTGTTCTAACCCTATTGGCATGTCAATTGTATCCTATTTGTTTACTACATTCAAATAGGCATTTTAAACTGAATTCATCACATTACAAAATTTGAGGCACTTCCTCAATATCTGTACACATACCGTATATTTTATTTCATTCATTTTGAGATAATATCATTCATATTTCACAGCTATTTCTCAAATTCCTAATAGTACACTTTTATTTTATACTTGATTATAAGCAATTCATAACTAAATTTCATTACTAAATATTCTGTAACATCCCAAAATTTGGAAGTTTGATTTTTGCAATATTGCTTGTAGTGAGCTCGATTTAATATTAATAGTGTATGTTAGGGGTTCTGTGAAGGCTTGGGTTTATTTGGGCCTTAATAAAAAATTTTGTGTTTAAGTCTATTAAGGAGTGATGGAAAGTAGCTTCAAGGAGTATGGAAATAATTAAGTAAATTACTTGCAAAAATGAGCAATTGGTAAAGAGGATATGGCGCCACATGAAAAGCTTTGAGGGAGGAGGTTCGAATCCTATTATGTGAAAATTTTGACTAATATTTTTGCATTCTCTCCCTCTGTGTCGGCCAAGCAAGTAAATAAGGCAAGGTGGACTTTTTATTTTAGGCAACGTGGCTAAGGAAATAAGGAAAAGATGAAGGTAAGGTAAGGAATCAAATGAAGGGGGAAAGTAAAGGGGACATGTTGGCACAAAAAGGGGAGAATGTTATGGAAAGTGTGATTGGAAAATTTATGACCATTATGGTCAAGAATGTGTACGGTTTTGTGTCTTAGGGGGGATAGTCGAATTTTTGTTTGGTCTTTTGGTAGAATTTTGGTGTGGTAAGGCCAAAATCACTTTTGCACAATTTTGTGTTTTTCTCCAAACTCTTTCTTTTGCTTTGTGCCGAAATTACAAGCCCTTGAGAGCATATTTTCTTCTTTCTCTTTGCTTTGGCCGAATCTCCTAGCACATTTGTGCATTTTTGTCTCTATTTGTTTGGTCAAAAACATTCATCTCTCCTTTGATAGCCGAACCACCTAGCATCCATCTGATTTTTCATACTTTTCTTTTAACTATTCCTTCAATCTTCCTCTTCTCTAAAATTGACATCACCTCTTTTTGTTTGATAATCCTCCATAACCGAACCTTCACCTCTTTTCTACCTTTTCTTCTCATTCGAACTAATACTCATTCTTTGACCTATTGGTAAGTGTTCTTCCAACATTTTATTTTCCTTCCTCTTAGTGCCGAATATATATATATATATATATGTTTTTGGGATGGTAATATGAACCGGAACCATCATATTATTCTACCCTCTCATATGAGATCATTCTCTTCTTTATAGTGGTATAGTGGGAGGCCAAAAATCACAACATCGCTTAATCGACTTTAGCCATAAGACGATCGTGGGAAACGGGAATTTCATTGTTCAAGGTAAGGAAGTTCTCTTATAGTCCATTCGATAATTCCTTTGGTTATTGTATTAATTGGATTAAAGGTTGGCAAATCAACTACAAGTTCTAGGGACTTTATCGCTCGATCTATCGTCTTAGGATCATACGGATTTTGTGGTAAGCTGACCATATTCCTTAAATCAATCGTTCATATCAACGTGATATTAGTTTTGACTAATATTTGATTTCAATGGAGACAAGCAACATCGAATCGAAAGGGATAGTGATTGGAGATCGTAAAAGGAGAGGATTTGCGATCTCTGCTCCTAAATTCAATTGAAGGGCGGTATCGGCGGTTCGAGATTTTCCACCGGGTTGTGGACCGTCATCTGGAGAAAATCATCAAATAGTGGTTGTTCGCGATTCCGAGGGTGAACACTTTAGATCGTTATTTTAGAGTTTGATTATTAAAATCACGCATTTTGATTAATCGAGTGATTACAATATTTTAGGTGTCGAAGATCAAGAAAGCCTTATACTTACCATAATCAGGTGTGTAATCTCACACCGTTTTCCGTGGGTTAAAGTTTGATATCATATTGGAAATAAGTCACTATGTTTTAAGTCGTAAAATTTCGCAAATCGGGAAAACTTGCCTAAATTTCACTATTTTGATTAAGTGGGCAAAAATCGGTATTAACCCTGTGAAAATTACGAGATTACCCCTAAAAGGGTAAAATTACAAAAATGCCCCTAATGGGCCGATTTGATATATGCTTAAATGGGCTGATTTGATGTATGCATTAACAGGCCGATTTGATATATAAAGCCTTAAAGGGCCAATTTGATAAGTGTTGTATTGGGCCAATTTTTTTTTGTTTTGTAATCTCCGAATTAATTATTTGTAAATTTCATGATTTTTATGTATGATGCATTGATATGATTTTGCATGGGATGGGAATTATGATGAAGAGAAGTTTTGGTGGCACTGCCACAAAAATGTTTGTTATATGATTCACTATGGTTCTGGCCAAATCATAATATTTTATAAATGGCAATAAGCCTGTGATTGGTGTGTTTGGCGGGGTGGGTTGACTTGATCCCCACAGGTGTGATGGGATGGTACGGGTGGTGTGTAGCGGATGGAATTTATAGGATGGGTTGGGTTGCATATGTTGTTTATTTTTATGTAAATGTAAATGATCTGTTTTGTAAATGGGCTTTGGCCTAAGATTATGCTTTATGGGCTCAAGCCCAAGTTTTTGCTAAATGGGTTCAGGCCCAGTGATCGATGGTAAGGAGATTATACACTGAGTTCTAGTAACTCACCCTATTTCCCTTATTCCTTTCAGGTAATACTCAGTGACGTAGGCTCGGGCCATGGATGACTTGGTGGAGGCCATACTTCAGAAATGGTTTATTTGGACTTAAGACTTCTTTCTTGTTTACTTATTTACTTTTCTATTTTGGGATTTAATGTTGTAATAAGGCCTCTGAATTATTTTATTTTGCTTATGGTTTGACGTAACTATAATTTATTCATATAATTTTAAAAAGGATTATTTTCTAAAAATTTAAATGATGATTTTTCTAAAATGGGTTCACTTATGGATTTTTTTAAAATAAACTTCTACAAATATTTTAACTCGGGATTTTTCTCCAAATTTTTCTTCAATGTTTCAAGAGTCGTGGATTTATAAAATCATTAATCCAAACTTAATTTTTTATCAAATAAATTTTCGAGGTTACTAAATATTTCGGATTGGAAATTGTTTTACTTGTTTTAACAACTCAATATCTATTTACATACTCATGAATAGATCTTAAAAATATCTTTCTCATGTGACATATCAGATCCGGTCAAAACTCATGGGCCGGGTTTGGGGTGTTACATTTTGTGGTATCAGAGTTCGGTTCAAAACTCGGCTGTGGTTAGGGTTCAAAAACGTTTTCCAAAGCTAATCAAAATTTTTTTAAACTAAAAATACATGTTTTAAAAGAAGTATGGCACCACGGGTATCCGGCACCAAGCCAAGTAAGTATATGTTATCATTGTATAATTAAGATTGATGTGATATGATTGTAGGAATACTCTAGACTTTTTAGTTTAAGTATTGAAACCATAGAGATTGAGACAATAGGATGCGTTTGCGAAAACAACTGTACTTCTTATACCTCATAAGATATGGATTAATAAATATTGAATAAAATACTGATCCATAAGATTTATAATCAGATTAAAACGACTTAGTCAATATGAGCACTAGAGGACGTGGACGCGGTAGACGTGACCGTGGAAGAGGCTGAGGCGTGGTGTATGAGGCGTCGGGGCATATGCTTGAAATGGACGCACCTGCGTCACCTGTGACTAAAGCTGGGTCACAAGATCGTATGAGGGAGGACGACACAGTATCCCAAGCAATGTTACGAGTTTTGGAAAGGGTTGCTGGGGCAAGAACTGGTTAGCAGCATGTGGGTCAATTTCGGAGCGACTCAGATCGAATGGTGCTGAGGTTTTTAGGGGTATCTCGGGTGTGGCCCCAAATGCAGCGGAGTATTGGCTTGAGGCTGTGGAGCGGATCATGGACGATCTGGATTGTACAACCGAGCAAAAACTGAAAGGAGCTGTGTCACTGCTGAGAGAAGAAGCGTATCAATGGTGGCTCACTGTTCCGGAAGGCACTCAGGCCGATCGTATTACCTGGGATTTCTTTAAGACGACATTTTAGGGAAAGTATATAGGGGCTAGTTATGTGGATGCCCGAAGGAAGGAATTCCTAAATCTGGTCCAAGGATGTAAGACTGTTACAGCATACGAGGTGGAATTTCTGCGTCTGAGTCAGTATGCCCGAGGAGTAGTACCGACTGACTATGAACGCTGTGTGTGTTTTGAGGATGGGTTGCGTGATGAGCTGCGGGTTTTGATAGCTCCACAAAAAGAAAGGAAGTTTGCTCTATTGGTAGAGAAAGCCAAGATAGCAGAAGAGGTTAAACACTCGGAGAGGCAGCACTGAGACAGAGATAGGGGCAGGAATAAGAGAGACTCGGGATATTCGGGTCCTGTTAGAGGATTTCAGAAGAGGCCCAGGAATGAGGAGCCAGCTCGAGCTAGAGTATCAGCTGCTACCAATCAGTTGCAGCCGTGTGCGGATTGCGGGAAACAACACCCAGGTGAATGTTGGAAGAGAACTGGTGGTTGTTTCAAATGTGGTTCCAAAGACCATAGGCTTAGAGATTTCCTAGACAGACTGCTCAAACTCAAGAGGCTCGTAACTATGATGCACAGCCAGCTAGAGGCGCTCAGCAGCCACCGAGAGGCCGTGGGCCAGGTTGAGGTGGTAATGGCGGAGGACGAGGTCAGGGTGCACCGGGTAGAGCTATTGGGTTTAGGGGTAACGCAGAGGCAACGCAGCCAGGGTTGGTTTATGCTGTCAGACGCCGAGAGGATGGCGATGCCCCTGATGTGATAACCGGTACGTTCTTCATATCTAATGTGCCTGTTACTGCTTTGATAGATATCGGATCCACCAATTCGTATGTTGCTAGTACTGTATCTGGAAATCTGAACATTAGATTTGAGGTTACTGCTAGAGATATGACGGTAATTAGTCCTTTAGGACAGTCAGTGATAGTAAATAGATTGTTTAGAGATGTACCCTTAGAAGTTCAGAGAGAAACATTTTTAGCGGATTTGATGGAACTGCCATTCGGCGAGTTCGACCTTATTTTGGGCATGGACTGGTTGGTGAAACACCGTGCGAACTTGGATTGTGCTGCAAAGCAGATGGCACTGAGAAATTCAGAAGATAAGGAAGTGGTGATGATAGGTGAAAGGAGGAACTATCTATCAAATGTTGTATCTGCCTTAAAGGCAGAAAAGTTTGTGCGAAAAGGGTGTGGAGCATTCCTAACCTTCATTAGTGCGTTGGATGCTAAGGAATTGTCGGTAGAAGGTGTTAGAATGGTGAAAGAGTTTTCAGATGTCTTTCCTGAGGAACTTCCTGGATTGCCTCCAGATCGGGAGGTAGAGTTTGGCATTGAGTTATTGCCAGGAACAGCTCCGGTGTCCATTGCTCCTTATAGAATGGCGCCGAAAAAGTTGGCGGAGCTTAAAGCTCAAATTTAGGAGTTGTTGGATCGGGGATTCATTCAACCGAGTGTGTCACCGTGGGGAGCACCGGTCTTGTTCGTCAAAATGAAGAATGGGTCGATGCGTATGTGCATTGATTATAGGCAGTTGAATAAGTTGACGATCAAGAATAGGTATCCGTTGCCGAGAATAGACGATCTGTTTGATCAATTGCGAGGAGCTTCGGTTCTCGAAGATAGATTTGAGATTGGGTTATCACCAGCTTAAGGTCAAGGAGGCGAACATTCATAAGACTGCGTTTCGAACTCGCTATGGGCATTATGAGTTCTTGGTGATGCCGTTTGGGTTGACCAATGCGCCAGCTGCATTTATGGACATGATGAACCGGGTCTTCCAACACTATTTAGATCGGTTTGTGGTGGTGTTCATAGATGACATCTTGGTGTACTCAAGGAATGAAAAAGAGCACGATCCGCATCTGCGGGTAGTATTGCAGATATTGCGGGAAAAGCAACTTTATGCCAAATTCAGTAAGTGTGAATTTTGGCTAAAGGAAGTGACCTTCTTGGGGCATGTTGTGTTGGCCGAAAGAATTAGAGTTGATCCCCGGAAAGTTGAGGCTGTGTTGGATTGGAGACCACAAAAGTTAGTGGCCGAAATTCAGAGTTTCTTAGGGTTGGCTGGTTATTACCGGCGTTTCGTTGAGGGGTTTTCGTTGATTGCTGCACCCCTAACTAAACTGTTGCGCAAGGGAGTACCTTTTGTGTGGTCAGATCAGCAGAAGGGAGCTTTGAGATGTAATATCCTAGATTTAGGGGTTATGCATTCGTGCATAATTCATGTGTTAGTATAGTCTTGTGAAGGTTTGATTTTGTTTAGGAAGCTAGAATAATTCTAGTATGGTTTATTTAGTGAAGTGGATCAAGTGATTATGATGCTTAAGTTAATTTAAGTGTTAAATTAAAACACAAGAGGAATTAGTGGCAAGGTGGATAAGGAGCTTGGAAAGTTGCTCGAGGGAAGTGGTTCGAGTAACATGGAAGGCATTTTGAGAATTTTATATTTTGTGCATCCTAGCATTAATGGACGGTCAATTCAAATTTATGATGGGTTGGACTTTCAACTTTTGGCAAGTAGAATATTTGCTTAAGGTAAGTTTGATGTTTGGGAAAGAAATCAAAGATTTTAAGGCTAATGGGAGAAAATAAGGCAAGATGTGGGGTGTCTTGCTATGGTAAGAATTGAGTGGTAAGTTTTGACTTGGGAGATCGTGGACGGCATGTAAGGCTAGGGGGTGGCCGAATTTTGATAGGTAGTTTGGGGGGGAATTGGTTGGTCATTTTAGCATATTTGTGCATCTTTTTCTTTTGTCCAAATATTTTCTCTTAGCCGAAATTGTCAATTGGCATTTGGTAAAAACTTTGCTTTGTTTTGGCCATTACATTTTTAACCAAATTGGTACTTTTGAAGACATTTACCATTTCTTTTCTTCCTTTCTACTGCCGAATTCATTCTATCACCAAAAGCATTTCTCATATTTTCTTTTTCTTTTTCATTCTCTTTTTCTCTTCTCTTTCTTTCTCATAGCCGAAACTATCCTATACTTTTCACCATTTTTATTTCTTTTCTTTTTGTTAAAAACCGAAACCATCTTATTTGAAACTACCATCTTTTCTCTTCTTTTGTTAAAGCCGAAATCACCATTCCTTTTCTTTTAATTTGTTAAGGCCGAATTCCTTTATAGTTCAAGTAGGGGTTAATCAATCTTCGTGTTTCGGGTAAGGATTATCTATCAATCATTTTTCTTTATTTCCCTTGGATTAACCGATTTTAGGAATCTAATTCTCTTACTTTTCCTTGGCCAAATCTTTGAAGGAGGATTTCGGGGTTTCTTGTAGTCGACGTTTAGGGAGAGATCGTTCGGGATCTGAATAATCCAAGGTAAGAAAATGTTGATATTCGGCCTAAGGCCATATCTTTTAGTGATAACCGATTTCTCACATAGTGATATGTAGGTTCTGTCGACATTGTAGGCAAGAGTCGGAAATCCTAAATATTCCATTGCTCTTTGTGTTTGCAAGGTGTGTAACTTATACTAAACTTCTAATAGATTAATAGCTTTATTGATAAAAATGTGTTTCTAAAGAAATATAAATGATTATGGCTTCGGGTACCATTCAATGGTACGGTGAATTGAGGTACGTTATTCCTTCGTACTATGTATGATTTTAATATGAAACATATTCGATATTTGATTATGATTTTTGGGATAATGTACAAGGCATGATATTTGCATCGTTAATAATGCTATATGCATAATATGAAATGTGTCCGATTCCGATATGATTATGGGGTATATGGCATGATAATGAAATAATATGTTATTGCACGGGCATATGGGTAATATTGAAAGGGGAAGTGTTCCGGTGGTTTTACCATATTATCCGGTGACTTCGGTCACGATATTATGAATCCAGTGACTTCGGTCACGATATTATGAATCCGGTGACTCTGTCACAATTATCTAGTGGCTATGCCACGATTATAAGGGCGATGTGCATGTTGACTGCAGCAACTGCCTTCGATGGTGTGTAGCGGATGGAGGGTCGATTTAGTAATCCCCGCGGTGTGATTGGCTGGTACGGGTGGTGTGTAGCAGATGGATATCTAGGTTGGGCTCGGGATTGCATTTCATTTTACATGTACATATGAATATCTGATTTACTATATTATGGGCTTATGGCTAAATGTGATTTTAAATGGGCTTTACGGCTATGATCGATTGGGCTTTTAGTGTACTGTTGCACGACTCACCCCTCGTGGGATATCTTTTCAGGTGATGCTCGGACCGGGTTGGAGTGGATACGAGGTGGCCCATGCAAAAGAGGATTTTCTTCATACAATTTATGTTTCAGTATTTTAAGTATTTAATTATTGTAATAAGGGCCATTTTAAGTATTTAAGAATTTTTATTATGTTTTAAGTTAAATTGTCGATTATATTATTATTTGAAAATGTTTTATTTTAAACAACTTAATTTTATTTGGAACTTTAATTACACAATGTTTTAGTAAAGACAACAAATCTTTTATGTTTTAAACTCTAAGTCAAAAGTTTTTCAAACGTTTTCCGTAGTGGCATTTCAAATTCGGTCATAGCGAATGGGCCGGGTTTGGGGTGTTACATGAGAAATTGAAGAAGATTCTGACAGAGGCAATGGTATTGATTCAAACTAAGGCTGGGAAAGAGTTTATTGTTTATTGTGATGCGTCACACACGGGCTTGGGATGTGTGTTGATGCAAGGAGGAAAAGTGGTGGCTTATGCATCTCGTCAATTGAGGCCTCATGAAGTAAATTATCCCACTCATGACTTGGAGTTGGCTGCAGTGGTATTTGCTTTGAAGATTTGGATACACTATCTGTAAGATGAGAAGTCGATCATCTATATGGATCACAAGAGTTTAAAGTACCTCCTTACCCAGAAGGAGTTGAACTTAAGACAGCGGAGGTGGATAGAAATGTTGAAGGATTATGACTTCTCAATCGAGTATCATCCCGGAAAGGCTAACGTGGTGGCAGACACGTTGAGTCGTAAGGTGATAACGAATTTGAGAGCAATGTTCGCTCATCTTAGCTTGTATGAAGATGGTAGTCTGCTAGCTGAACTTCAGGTGAAGCCTACGTGGGTAGGTCAGATTAAGGAAAAGCAGTTATCAGATGAAAAGTTGGGTTCCTTACTTCACCAAGTGGAAGGTGGTGTGATAGGGGATTTTGGATTGAATAATGATGGAGTATTGTGTTTCCGCGGAAGAATATGTATGCCCAAAGATTCGGAATTGAGACAAATGATTCTGCGTGAGGCGCATAGTAGCCCATATGCTATGCACCCCGGGGGAAATAAAATGTATCGAGACCTCCGTGAGCAGTGTTGGTGGCCAGGGTTGAAATGGGAGGTTACTGATTTCGTGAGTAAGTGTTTGACATGTCAGCAAGTGAAGGCGGAACATCAATTACCGTTGGGATTGCTACAACCGGTGAAGATTTCATTATGGAAATGGGAACGGATAACGATGGACTTTGTTAGTGGGTTACCCTTATCGCCTACTAAAAAAGCTTCCGTTTGGATAATAGTGGATCGGTTGACGAAGACTGCCCATTTCCTACCTGTTCGTACAGATTACTCATTGCAGAAGTTGGCCAAGTTGTACGTAGCAGAGATCGTGAGGTTACATGGGGTACCAGTGTCTATTATTTCGGACAGGGACCCTAGGTTTACATCACAGTTTTGGAAAGCCTTACATGAAGCTTTGGGAACCAAGTTGAATTTCAGTACAGCATTTCATCCTCAGACGGATGGTCAGTTGGAGAGAGTAATCCAGATTCTGAAAGACATGTTAAGGGGCTGTGTGATTGACTTCAGGGGTAGTTGGAAGGATTTCCTACTGTTGGCAGAGTTTGCTTATAATAATAGCTATCAATCTAGCATCCAGATGGCACCCTACGAGGCGTTGTATGGTCGTAGGTGTCATACTCCTACTTGTTGGACCGATTTGGGGGAGCGACAATTATTGGGTCCTGAGCTGATATCAGAGACGGAGGAAAAAGTAAAGGTAATTTGACAAAAACTGTATGCGGATCTGAAGCGTAAGGATATTGAGTTTGCGGTGGGAGATCAAGTCTTTCTAAAGGTCTCACCTTGGAAGAAGATCTTCAGATTCGGAAGGAAGGGCAAGTTGAGCCCTAGGTTCATCGGACTGTACCGTGTCTTGAAACGTGTTGGGCCAGTGGCTTATCAGCTTGAATTACCTCCGGAGTTGAGTCAGATACATAGTGTATTTCATATCTAAATGTTAAGGCGTTACCGATCGATCCGTCTCATATAGTACCGGTAGAGGAAGTTGAGCTAAGACCTGGCTTGTCGTTCGAAGAGGAGCCAGTGCAAATTGTAGATCGGGATGTTAAGGTGCTTAGATGGAAGTCGGTGCCATTAGTTAAGGTATTATGGCGCAATCATGGATCGGAGGAAGCTACATGGTAGCCTGAGGATGTGATTCGATAGCAATATCCTCATCTCTTCTAACCAGGTAAATTTCGAGGATGAAATTTTTTTAGAGGGGTAGAATTGTAACATCCCAAAATTTGGAAGTTTGATTTTTGCAATATTGCTTGTAGTGAGCTTGATTTAATATTAATAGTGTATGTTAGAGGTTCTGTGAAGGCTTGGGTTTATTTGGGCCTTAATAAAAAATTTTGTGTTTAAGTCTATTAAGGAGAGATGGAAAGTAGCTTCAAGGAATATGGAAATAATTAAGTAAATTACTTGCACAAATGAGCAATTGGTAAAGAGGATATGGCGCCACATGAAAAGCTTTGAGGGAGGAGGTTTGAATCCTATTGTATGAAAATTTTGACTAATATTTTGCATTCTCTCCCTCTGTGTTGGCCAAGCAAGTAAATAAGGCAAGGTGGACTTTTTATTTTAGGCAAGGTGGCTAAGGAAATAAGGAAAAGATGAAGGTAAGGTAAGGAATCAAATGAAAGGGGAAAGTAAAGGGGACATGTTGGCACAAAAAGGTGAGAATGTTATGGAAAGTATGATTGGCAAATTTTTGACCATTATGGTCAAGAATGTGGACGGTTTTGTGTGTTAGGGGGGATAGCCGAATTTTTGTTTGGTCTTTTGGTAGAATTTTGGTGTGGTTAGGCCAAAATCACTTTTGCACAATTTTGTGTTTTTCTCCAAATTCTTTCTTTTGCTTTGTGCCGAAATTACAAGCCTTTGTGAGCATATTTTCTTCTTTCTCTTTGCTTTGGCCGAATCTCCTAGCACATTTGTCCATTTTTGTCTCTCATTTGTTTGGTCAAAAACATTCATCTGCTATTCATCTTCCTTTGATAGCCGAACCACCTAGCATCCATCTGATCTTTCATACTTTTCTTTTTAACTATTCCTTCAATCTTCCTCTTCTCTAAAATCGACATCACCTCTTTTTGTTTGATAATCCTCCATAACCGAACCTTCACCTCTTTTCTACCTTTTCTTCTTATTCGAACGAATACTCATTCTTTGACCTATTGGTAAGTGTTCTTCCAACATTTTATTTTCCTTCCTCTTAGTGCCGAATATATATATATGTTTTTGGGATGGTAATATGAACCGGAACCATCATATTATTCTACCCTCTCATATGAGATCATTCTCTTCTTTATAGTGGTATAGTGGGAGGCCGAAAATCACAACATCGCTTAATCGACTTTAGCCCTAAGACGATCGTGGGAAACGGGAATTTCATTGTTCAAGGTAAGGAAGTTCTCTTATAGTCCATTCAATAATTCCTTTGGTTATTGTATTAATCGAATTAAAGGTTGGCAAATCAACTACATGTTTTAGGGACTTTATCATTCGATCTATCGTCTTAGGATCATACGGATTTTGTGGTAAGCCGACCATATTCCTTAAATCAATCGTTCATATCAACGTGATATTAGTTTTGACTAATATTTGAATTCAATGGAGACAAGCAATATCGAATCGAAAGGGATAGTGATTGGAGATCGTAAAAGGAGTGGATTTGCGATCTCTACTCCTAAATTCAAATGAAGGGCGGTATCGGCGATTCGAGATTTTCCACCGGGTTGTGGACCTTCATCCGGAGAAAATCATCAAATAGTAGTTGTTCGCGATTCCGAGGGTAAACACTTTATATCGTTATTAAAATCAGGCATGCTGATTAATCGAGTGATTACAATATTTTAGGTGTCGAAGATCAAGAAAGCCTTATACTTACCGTAATCAGGTGTGTAATCTCACACTGTTTTCCGTGGGTTAAAGTTTGATATCATATTGGAAATAAGTCACTATGTTTTAAGTCGTAAAATTTCGCAAATCGGGAAAACTTGCCTAAATTTCACTATTTTGATTAAGTGGGCAAAAATCGGTATTAACACTGTGAAAATTACAAGATTGCCCCTAAAAGGGTAAAATTACGAAAATGCCCCTAATGGGACGATTTGATATATGCTTAAATGGGCCGATTTGATATATGCCTTAACGGGCCGATTTGATATATAAAGCCTTAAAGGGCCGATTTGATAAGTGTTGTATTGGGCCGATTTTTGTTTTGTTTTGTAATCTCTGAATTAATTATTTGTAAATTTCATGATTTCTATGTATGATGCATTGATATGATTTTGCATGGGATGGGAATTATGATGAAGAGAAGTTTTGGTGGCACTGCCACAAAAATGTTTGTTATATGATTCACTATGATTCTGGCCAAATCATAATATTTTATAAATGGCAATAAGCCTGCGATTGGTGTGTTTGGCGGGGTGGGTTGGCTTGATCCCCACAGGTGTGATGGGATGGTACGGGTGGTGTGTAGCGGATGGAATTTATAGGATGGGTTGGGTTGCATATGTTGCTTATTTTTATGTAAATGTAAATGATCTGTTTTGTAAATGGGCTTTGGCCCAAGATTATGCTTTATGGGCTCAAGCCCAAGTTTTTGCTAAATGGGTTCAGGCCCAGTGATCGATGGTAAGGAGATTATACATTGAGTTCTAGTAACTCACCCCATTTCCCTTATTCCTTTCAGGTAATACTCAGTGACGTAGGCTCGGGCCATGGATGACTTGGTGGAGGCCATACTTCAGAAATGGTTTATTTGGACTTAAGACTTCTTTCTTGTTTATTTATTTACTTTTCTATTTTGGGATTTAATGTTGTAATAAGGCCTCTGAATTATTTTATTTTGCTTATGGTTTGACGTAACTATAATTTATTCATATAATTTTAAAAAGGATTATTTTCTAAAAATTTAAATGATGATTTTTCTAAAATGGGTTCACTTATGGATTTTTTTAAAATAAACTTCTACAAATATTTTAACTCGGGATTTTTCTTCAAATTTTTCTTCAATGTTTCAAGAGTCGTGGATTTATAAAATCATTAATCCAAACTTAATTTTTTATCAAATAAATTTTTGAGGTTACTAAATATTTCGGATTGAAAATTGTTTTACTTGTTTTAACAACTCAATATCTATTTACATACTCATGAATAGGTCTTAAAAATATCTTTCTCATGTGACATGTCAGATCCGGTCAAAACTCATGGGTCGGGTTTGGGATGTTACATATTCTTTTTTTCGTTAGTACTTAATTGAAACATATAATAATATATGTATAACTAATGAAATTTCACATTTGTACCATTAACTAGTGAACAATAATATAATTATAAAGAAATGCACATATAAATATCATTACACTATGAACTTACCTAAATTATGCTTTCAGTTGACTCGTAGGGACTTATCTGTAATTTTTCTTTTTTCTTGTTTATCTTCCGTACGAATCAAATCTTCATCTATAATAATTAAATTAAATCTTATCAAATTCAAATTCACATTCCAACTCATTTTTATGCATATGACCCTGAAGTTTTCATTATTTACGCATTTCCTCTAAACTTTTACATTTCTTACAAATTAGTCCCTAAACCCAAAATTCTAAATTTATCAAAGTTTCACAACTTCCCATACTTTTTGAATTGCTTACTAAACTAGTACAATGCATAATTATTTACAATTCTCAAAAATTCCATGTAAATTTTAATATTTTACCAAATTAATCATTTAACTAAAAATTAACAAAAATCACTTTACAGAATAATATGAATCAACAACTAAGACTACAAATTAACCATTAAACATCAAGAACAACTAAGATTCATTAATGGTAAAATCCAAAATCTTTAACAGTTTCAAAAACGAAGGTACGGGTTAGCTGAACATATTTGTAACGATATCAAAAACATAAAAATTACAAGAAATGGGTGAACAAATCACTTACATGCAAGAAGATTGATATAACCGAAGCTTCAAAGTCTTCCATCGAGGTTTCCAACTTGGTTTTCCGATGAAAAATCCCACTAAAGAAGACGATCACCTTTTACTTTTATTTTTATTTAAGTTTAATTTATTAAATTACAAATATACCCATTAACTGAACATACATTTTCATTAAATTCCATCCTTAATCCGTCCATATAAAATTATTATGGTCTAAATACCAGATAGGTCCTCTCTCTTTTACTAATAAAACCATTTAATCATTAATAGCAATTAAATTTTACGTTTTTTACAAATTAGTCTTTTTCTTTAATTAACTACTTAAATAATAAAATTTTCAAACCAAACCTTCATATACCTAAATGGTAAATCCGTAAATATTTAATAAAAATATCTCGATTTTCAAAAATGAGATCCCGATACCTCATTTTCTGAAATCAGTTGACTTTCGGGACAACCACTTATATTAACCATTTATTTCAATTAGCTAAAACTCTTCAAATCAAAATTCAATATAAAATTATAATTAACTCATATAATTTAAATTCTAATTATTATGGATTTACTCGTCGGATTTGTGGTCCTGAAATCACTGTTTCCAACACCACTAAAAAACGAGTTGTTATAGTTCAAACGGCTGGCCCTATGCCCAACCTACCCATTTTCACTAATCAAAAGGTGCCTACCCAGGCTGGTCGTTCGCACGACTTGCCACACAGGGTGTGACATCCCTCGACTAGGCATTTGCACGCCTAGCCTAGTGTTGCCGATGGGGCTGGCCAGAACCCCCTGTAGGCTGTTCAAACAACTTGTTGCCATGGCTGGGACAAATTAGCCAGGCATCGTGTGCCTGGCTAGTCTGATAATCGATTCAGTCCAGTCCAACCACCAGTTCAATTATTGGCCTTGTTTCACACACCGGACCCAGTTCAACCAGTTTTGGGTTTCGGTTTCGAGTCCACTTTTCAAGTTCAATTACCCATTAAGCTAATTGTCTAACTTGAAAATTAATTTCCAAAAATATCATATTTATTTTGATTAATTTGGTTAATTTAATTTTAATTGATCAAAGTTAAGTTTTTCAAAAAAAAATCTTTAATCAAATTCTTTAGTTGAACAATTCTCATGACCACCTAATTTAATTCCACATCGAATAAATCGACTCTATTAAATTATTTCTAAAGTCGTAGAATTTTTTTCTGATTCAAATGCAGTTCGATTGAGATTTTGTTGAGTTAGTGAATGGACCAATCGAACATATACAATTAGGCTTAAGAATTGCAATTATGTCCAGAAGCATCGTTTTGATAATTCACAATTTACTTAATCATGGAGTCAATCCAAAAGAAGTACCATGATTGAAAATCCTTATTGTATACTATTTACGAAAGCAATTTATCCAACTGCTTTGTCGAATGACCTCATCATGTATGTGTTACCCTCGTATGATATCCTTGATTCCTTTGAGTTAAATCCGTTCACTCAATACAATCTTTTTTTAACTCATTGTCACCATTGTGTCTTCTTAATAATTAATATGATCACTGTAACTAATGACTGTGATAATTTGCTCGTTCGAGAACAAGCAGCTCATTGCCACGTTCTATATTTATTAATCCACACAATGCAAATGAAAGGATATCGTTAACTCTTTAATCGAACTATGAATTCCATTATTGCTAGTAAAGGCATTCCATACACAAGTCATGTACCAAATATACCGACTATCGACTTGACCATCTTTAGAGCATAAGGCTCTACTTATATCAAAGCACGTGAGTTACATATGCATGGTCAATGACTAACACAGGATTTAGGAAAGTCACACCATGAACGTCACAAGTGAATTAATTCACAAATAGATTCAGAGTTAATTCAACTTGGGTCCAGTCTAATTTATCATTCTTCCAATTAGTATATCTATGTCTCTACCCGTGGAGTTAACTACTCCAATAGCCAAGACTAGTCATCTTCCTAATTGGAATTATAGACAACATAATAATCCTTCAAATATTTGAATCAAATGCTCACTTTGATTCTTTTATGAGATTATGGACTCGTTTAGATTATCTACTAAAGTAAGTTGTCTTTCTCACAATGTAAGCATTCTTACAATGCCACTTATCATCAGTTTGAACTAAGACAATCAATGGGCTAACATTTGCTTGTGACAATTTCGCTATATATACAAAACATGAAAGACAGAAACACAATAGATATAATAGTGAAATGTGAAATTAATTTTATTTATTCATCATCCAAATACATAGAAAACAGTTGCGTGTCTACAATATGGGTACATTTTCCAACAATTGGGACTACCCACCACCCTCCGGGAATTTGGGCTACTCACAACCCTTTAGGAATTGGAGCTAGTAAATTATTGTATCGATGACCCTATGGCATGCCAACTGTTAAGTATGACTCCTATTTCAATCAAATTTGAGAAATAATCATCTAGTTAAACTCTATTTATTTGTTTCAATCAAACATTGATTAGTTCAAATTATTTTATTATTATTTGACCTATGAATTTAGCCTATAAATAGGCTCTTTTAAAACCTTAGAAAATACACCCATTAGATATTAGAATTCATAACACATTTAGAGAATTTTGTGTTTATGTTTTGAGGGTTTTTTGTTTTCGGGTTTTCGGGGTTTAGTTTTTATCTCTATCTTTTGTACTCTTCGTTCTTTTGTCATTATAGTAAAATTATCTTTGCTCGTGGTTTTTATCCTCTTTGGAGGGGTTTTTCCACGTTAAATTTGTGTGTTCAATTTCTCCATTTATTCTACTATTTTTTTTACTTGTTGCTTAATCGGGTCGATCCTAACAAGTGGTATTAGAGCTAGTTCAATTTTAATAGATCAACCCATTCAAATATAGCAACAACAAGGTTTGAAATTGAGAAGTTTTATGGTGAGACAAATTTCAATCTGTAGCAAGTTCGGATGATGGCAATTCTAGTTCAAACTGGCTTGAAAAAGGTTGTTACTGGGAAAAAGCCTGAGAATCTAAATCAAACAGAATGGGAAGAGCTTGATGAAAAGGCCTTGTCTGCAATCCAGTTATGCCTCGCGAATACGGTATTGCAGGAGGTATTGATGGAAAAAACCTCATCTGCCTTGTGGAAAAGGTTAGAAACTCTTTATGCGACTAAGTCTCTGGCTAACCGTTTAGTGTTGAAACAACGTCTATTTACGTTTCGCAGAAGGTAAGCTTCTTAGAGATCACATCAGTTATTTCATTACTCTATTAAATGATTTAAAGAATATTAAGGTTCATATTGACGATGAAGATCAAGCTATGCTATTATTGTGCTCTTTACCCCCTTCATACAAGTCTTTCAGGGAGACCCTGATTTATGGCAGAGACAAACTCTCGTTCGAAGATGTGAAGGGTCATTTGTTAATTAAAGACAAACTAGACAATACATAAATTTTCACCTTCGAATCTAACCATCTTGTTTTAGCAATTTGACTTTAAAATTGGGTTTTTTAAATATCACTAACAATTGGATCATTATAGAACTTTTTGTTCTTTTTTTTTATGAATTTTCAATGAATTATTTAATTGAATAGCCCAAAATCACTAAACCGGTGACCTGATCGAACTGACCACTAGTTTAATTATGAAAAAGTTGATAATTCCCACTAAAATTTTAAACATGTTTTATTGGGAGGCCGGGCAAACATGTTTACCATTTGGTTTGTGACGGTTTTGATATTAGATAAATTACTTAAGGTAAGCTATAGATTTAGTCACTTATGTATAGTTTAAATTATGTTTTGGTCATTAAATTTTAAAAAAATTATGATATAATCATTAAAGTTATCAATTTGTTACGTTTTGTCACTGGATCATTAGCAATGTAATGAAAAACTAACGTAACACACCAAATCATTCTTTCATATGAAAATTTTAGGTTAAATTACATAGTTAATCCTTATATATTTTTTCTTTTTCAGCAATTATTTTTTCGTTGGCTTAATACACATTTAGTCCCTCGATTTGGCACATTCTTTTAAGTTAGTATTTATGTTTTGGAAAATTCTAAAAATATATTTTTATAAACCATTCTTATCCTCCTTTTATTATTATTTTTTAAATTTGTGACATATGGAAGGAATGGAAAGGAAGGAGGCTTTAGAAGTTTTTTTTTCTTTTTATATAATCTATAAAATTGTTGTCATATGTAAGGAATCAACCGAGGTAATAACCCTCAAAGTTTGACTAATATATGAATATGTAGTTTAAAATTAAGCCTATTGAAATATGTAAGGAATCAACCGAGGCAATAACACTCAAAGTTTGACTAATATATGAATACGTAGTTTAAAATTAAGCCTACTGAAATTTAACATTTTTTATCTTAGGTTTGGTTTCCGATGGAAAATGTGTGATCATATCATTTACATCAACTCAAGGAGATTAAAGTTTTAGATTTTGATGATGACAAGTGTCTGTTTGAAATGAAAACAATATCTCCTGCGATGCTCACAATACATAAATTAACCAAACAACTATTGAGTTTATCAAGGAGTTCACATTATGGCCTTTTCAATGATTCTGCTTTGTTGCGCTTTCCTAGTGAAACTTTATATGTTTTTATTACCTTAATCAATATTTATAAATTCATTCAAGGTTAGATTATTGAGATAATTGCATTTGAATCTAATGTTATCAGATACCTTCTTTTAAAAGGTAGCTCATCAACTAAGTTCAACTTCTTTCCATTTTTTCCATTTTTAGAAAATCCTAAAAATATGTTTTTGTAAATTATAAGGATCAATTTGAGAGAATGTACCAAATTTAGAGACCAAACATGTATTTATATAATAGAAAATAAAAGAAAAAATTAAATTGCTCAAAAAGGAAAAATATAAGGACTAATTATGCATTTTTGACATTTAAATATTTGTTTGAAACGATGATTTAAAATTAATGTGACATGTCAGCTTGTTTTTACATCGTTAACAACAGTTAATGACTTAGTGACCTAACAATAATCAATAATATTAGTGACCATATCGTAAATTTTTCAATTTTGATGACCAAAAACGTAATTTAAACCATACATAAATGACTACATATATAGTTTACCCATTATTTTATAATTTGAGTTGGTAAATTAAATTATTTTTATTTAAATTTAATTACAAAAATATATTAATGCCTTATCCTATAGTCAATGTACACATAGAGAATTGAGAAAATTGGGCTTACCTAATCCACCAAGATTAACTCAATCTCCAAATTATTTTAGAAGACTTGCTCACTTGAAACCTGATGACTCAATAAATACTCTAGTAATTTGTAGTTTACTAAATAAATTTGAACTCTAAGAGATAAAAAAAATATAACAATTCAATTTTTAGTGGTGTTTGAAAAGGTGGTTTTGAGACCCTATTTTCATAAACCGAACCCATAGATATTTTTAATAAATTTTTACAAAGTTATTTTACAAATGAATTGAACTTTGGATAAGTAAATTAGTCAAAACTATGTTTAATTGGGGTTTAAGGACTAAATTATAAAATTTAATTGCTATAAATTTTTAATTAAGAAATGAAGTGAGGATTTAAAATGCAATTAATCTAAGGTCTAAAATAGCAATAAGATCAATTAGAATTGAGGCCAGTGCTTAAAGGTTATTAAATTATTTAATTAAAATTTTATTTAATTAAAAATTATGATTTAATAACTTATAACATTATATTGTATAGTATAATGTTAGTGGAGGAAGAGGACATTATTCATCATCATCTTCCTCCAAAAATCGAAGCAAAAGAAAAAGAAAAACCTAACGAACGTTGGAAGCTTTTGCCCTAATTGGTATGTTCAATATAGTTGCTTTTTTATATATAATTTTTATGTTTTTGAGATCATAGAAATTTGATCTAGTTAGTTTGTGTACTAATTTTTAAAATTTCTAAAATTTTAAAAAGTTTCCATTGATTATTTCTTGAAGTTTTAAGTGTTAAATTGATAGATTTTAAGCTTAGATGTGAAAAAAGCATTAAATTGTAAAGCTAATTGATAGTTTCGTTACGTAAAATTGAATATAGAAATAAGAATAGGAGATTCCTATTGGACAATAGTGAAATCGAATTTTAATTTTGAGTTTTAAATTAAAAGTTATGTTAGTCTCGGTTTTAGGGACTAAATTGAATAGATTGCAAAATTTATACAAATTGATAATTGAATGTGAATTGGGTGATAATTAATAATAATATATGTTTTAAGTCAATCCGTAACTAATGTCGACCCAAATTCTTCGCAAAGGAAAGAAAAATCCAAAGCCGTCGATGAATAGCTCGGAGTTTCCAATTTGTATTTCTATGATGGAATTGAATGTTTATTCATTATAACTAATGTATGTAAGTGATTAAGCATATGATACAATAATCTTGTGAGTTTGAACAAGTTTATATGTATAGATGCGGTATAAAACGGTTAGGTAATTTGTGAAATATTGTGGAATGGAAAAAGAAGAATTCGGTAGGAAAATTGTATGTGGATTGATTTGTGAATTGAATTTGAATTAGGTGCATAACTATGCATAAGCTTGTTAATATTATCTTAAATTATATAAATATCACTGAGTTTTATTACTCAGCATGCGGTTTACTTTTTCGTGCGCAGGTTGTCCCAAATGAAATCTCGTGCATTGACTCCAGCATCCAGTCAAGATCCCGGAATTGACAATGTTTTATAAATCTCTTTTGTCGATTATAAGGCATGTACCTAAGTTGAGTCAAGCTTGGTAAATATAGTTATGTGTATTTGCACTTATGGTTAATGGTAAATGTTAGGTTTTGGTGTATGCATATACCAATAGAGTTAAAAGGTAGTTTGCAATGGTTAGAAATGTTGAAAACATATATGTATATATATACATAAATTTGGTGGAATAGATAAATGTATAAATGGTGTAAATGGTTTGTAACTAATTAGGTAATGACCTAATTGTTGAATATGGTATGAATTTGCATGATTAGAATTTATATATATGTATAATGTTGGCAAGTTAGCTTGGTTTGTAAATGAAGCTTGTGTATGTGGTTGAATATGGTATAAACATAAATAAATGGTTAGTGCCTTGTTGACATAGGTGTGTTTGATCATGTTGGAAGGTTTAGATAGGTGAATTGGTACTTTTAGGATGTGTTTTAGCATGAAGCAAAGTGATATATGGTTATGCTAGATCTGTGTTCATGATAGGTCAAAATGCCAAGTTAATGGATGATTGATTTTTTAAGATTGATAATGAATATAACACCCTCTACTTGACTCAAATTACCATATCTGGATATTGGATGTCACAACACAAAATATTTAACAGAAAGTTAAACTACCATCGAAAATTATATTTAAACATATCTATTATTTCTTTTAAACTATTCTTTAATATGAAAGAGGATATTAAACAATTACATTTCGGTTCTAAGCAATGTACAACGATACAATATAAAACTTTATTAAAAACATACTCTTTGTGGCATAGAGAACAATACGCCATACTCTTAAGATGTCCTCTATATGCATAATATCCCAACTTGTTGCTATCCTAGTGTATTCCTGGCATGGTCCATTTTGGCGTACACACTCTACAGGAAAGCCTGAGATAAGGACAAACGCTTGTAATTTCACGCAACTTAGTGAGTTATAACCCAAATTTCCTTAAAACCTTTCCTGTTGAACTTCTCATCTTGAAGACCTTAGACATCATCTTTGTCCTTGGCGGATACTTCCCTATATCGACGTATACATATTCATCCACTTCTTTGCTTGACTAATCTATTCACGAATCATCCCTTGACTGATTCCAAATTTCTTTAATCAATATTTAAAATTAATATGTACATCTCCAAAAGAATATCCATACAGAACCTAACTTCGGCGAAATCTTCTTCAAATAGACATAAAATACATTTTTTCTCAGGATGGTTACTCACAAATAGTATTCTTGGCGGATAGTAAAACTAGCAGATCTCTTAAGTTGAACTCCATATTAATATTAATTATGGTAGATTCTCGTATTGATTCTAGTAGCTATCAGATTTCCAATCAGATCATTGATCGTGTCCAAACTAACTATGACAACGAATAAGGCAAGTGCACCTATCGTTTGGTAGTATAGCTATGGCAAGACCGGAAATATCTTATCCTCAAGGACCAAGAGTACTAGTAATTACTATCTTTCTATTATTTAGACTAAGAATTAAGGGAATTGATGTTTAATCTAAAACTAACTAATTACTAAGCTATAGATGCTAAGACACAGAGAATGAATTGGGGAAATACTTTTGGGAAAACCAATTAATTAAGACAATACCCGAGGAAGAATCCACCTAGACTTCACTTGTTATTTAACTCTGAACCAGACGAGTTATTCACTTGACTTGATCCGTAGGATTCCCTAATTTATATTAATACCTTTTTCGAGGCTATTAACGTCTAACCCTAGGTTGATTAATTGAAATCTCTTTCTAATTAAAAACCCTAGAGTTGCATTAACTCGATCTATGGACTCCTATATTAGGTTTAACCCTAATCCGACAGATTTTCATCGTCCTATCTCTAGGAGTGCGATCAACTCCGCTTAACTATGCTAGATCTACTCTTAAACAGGGACTTTTGCTTCACTGCCTAAGCACATCAATACTTGAATCAATATCCTGAAATGTCAAAACAAGAATTAAGAACACATAATTAAGAACATATAATTAAGAACAAATCAAATATTTATCATATAGTTCAGAAAACAATAACAAGATCCATATTAGGTTTCATCCCCCTCAGGTATTTGAGGGGTTTAGTTCATGTTTATAAAAGAATACATCTCAGAAGAAAGTATAAAACAAAACATAAGAAAAACCCTAAAACCCCCTGAAGGAAATTGAAGGGAAGATCTTCCGTCTTGAGTATGATTCCAGCTTCTTAAGATGGATCAACTGGCTGTCTTCGAGTAAATCCCACAATTCGACACTCTCTGGCTTCGCTCCTCGGCTTCCCCCTTTTAGGTTACACTTAGGGTGTTTATATAGGCTTTCAGAATGTCTTTCTGGGCCCCTAAGTAACCTAATCTGAATGGAATTGAAATAAGTCACGACAAGGACACGCCCATGTAGCACGACCGTGTGAATCGAGCCTAGGCTGTGTTCGAGTCTGCTAAAGTGGCACGGCCGTGTGGACTTCTTACTTCTGCCCATTTTCTCTGTTTTTGGCCCGTTTCTCGTTGTTTTCATCCTCTGATGCTTTCCTAACTCGTTCTTTTCATCCTGATGCTTTTTTAAGTATAAAACATGAAATTAAAGGATTAGAAGCATCAAATTCCACAATCAGGGGATAAATCATCCAAAAGTATGCTAAATGTGGGATTAAAATATGTACATTTTACGGTTTATCAAATACACCCACACTTAAGCATTTGCTTGTCCTCAAGCAAAATTCTCAACTCACAATTAAAATGAACTTCCTCAATTCATAATATTCATCAATAGTGTTTCACCATAATTCATAGGGAATTCATACATTGATAATTTAACCAAAAGGGTTCTAAATATTCAAACAATCAAAGTCATAGTTTTATAGTACGAAAACATAGGTGTTTCCCCTTACCTAATTAATTACCTTTGATTCAAATCGACAAGGGTTGACATCCTCACTAAAGATCCACTCAAATCATCAAAGTGTTTAAGGTTCAACATTAAGCACTCAAAAGTCAAACATGAAAAGTTAATCCCATAGGCTTGCATGAAAATCAAATCCCACCACTATAGAATGAAATGATGCACAAATCAAAGGTCTTTTAAGGGTTGTAATGGGGCTTCAGTTAAAGGTGTGGATAAAGCTGAATTAAAGGGTTAGAATCGAGATTGAATTGAAAAATTACCTAACTAGAAAGATGACTAAGACTCGAATAATTACATCAATTAAAACTTCATAACACGAGTTTTTTCTCAAGATGTGGAATTTAAATGTATAAACTCAATTAACATAGAACTAATAATGAATATACTTCGATTTTTTAAGAACAAATCAAGTAATAATGAAGAATTTAACAACTGAAATGGAAATCATAGTTAAGCTAAGTAATCTGTTCAAATCAGATCTCGATAGAATAGGGGTCAAATTAATTAAAGGGATTTCAAATAAAGGTTTTTGGTTAATGTTGAGGGTAAATCAATGAAAGGGTTGTTAGGATCAAAGGGGTTTACTAAGGGTTTAAACATGAAGGTAGGCTTTTTGGGTAAAGTGGGTTAAAACCTAGGCGCATTTCAGTATATCAAATCAATGATGTGGTCTTGACATGTATAATCGAAGCAAGTTCTAGAATAATAAATCAATGTTGACACACTCATAATCAATAAAGTGAGCAAGAAAAGAATGTATGCTCTAATAGGTTCAAAATCTTAAAAAAAATTATGGGTTTTTGATATCAACTTTGTAAATTTCAAACTTCAAGGTAATAATTAGATTCAGGTAGACAACCTAACAAATTTTTAATTCTTGAAAATAGACTCGTCATGCTTGATTCTCTAGTCTCCTAAAGTTTAAATCATCATTGCACAATTATTAATGACTTAATCCAAAACATATCAATAAAAATCATGAATCGAAGGAAATTTCATTCTAATAGTAACATGAGAAAATTACTTAAGAACAAGACATAATTCAGGGATTTGAGAATAATGCAAAAAGTTAGGAACTTTTCAAAATAAAATTCACCCCCACACTTAAGATGTACATTGCCCTCAATGTACAAAGATATATATCTAGAGATTAATAGCATGAAATCATAAGAGATAGGGAGAAGTGAAACTTCCTGAATTTTAGATGGATTCCTTGAGTTGGTAGTGGTCGTGGTGTGATGATTCCCAAGCAGCCTTTAGAACCTAAATCAAAGAAATTGAAATGTAAGATAAGAAAGATAAAGGGAAGGAAAATAACGGAGAAGAGAAAAGAAAAAGAAAATTAAATGGACTCAAATGTCCTTCGCTTGGCGAATCAATGAAGCGGCTGGCATGAACTCATGTAATCCGGTCTCGCACGGGGAGACTGTGCTATGGTCCTTTCGCTTCTTCGATGTGGGAATGGTAATGTTGGCCTTGCCTTTGGGCATTGAGTGATAATGGTAAGGATGGTGAAATAGGAAGAGAAATTATGGTGGCTAGGGTTGAGAGGAAAGAGGTTTGGTGGAGAAAATGAGCAGAAAATGGGGTTTATATAGAAATAGGGATCTGGTGATTTCCCACGCCCGTGTACCATGGGCGTGTTGGGTCACACGGCTGTACCGCACGGCCTGTTGTGCTTCATTCATTTTTCTCCCACGCCTATGTGCAGGTCGCCACGCCCATGTTGATAAATCAGTGTCGACCACAGCTGTATCGCACGGCCGTGGTGTTTAGTCAGAGTCCGTGGCTGGGGGAGAATGTCATCTTGTTTCCACATGAACTCTGCCACACCGGTGTGTAAATCTGTAGTGTCCACACGGCCACAGCCATGCCCGTGTGAAAGGCCGTGTGGTAAGAAAATCTGCGTGGTTAGTTTGTAGTTAGATGCTAAGAATAAAAATATGAAAAATTAATGGGGTTAATGCTCGGGTTGCCTCCCTAGAAGCACTCGTTTAAAGTCTTAAGCTAGACTTACCTCTCATTCACACATTCATGGTGGTTTGAGGAGTTGAAACTCCTCACCCCTGCTATCAGTTCTACGATTACTATATAGTTCGAGTCAAGTAGTGTTTACCTTAAAAGTGCCAAACTTGGGATTAGTTACCTCGACTGTTCCGTGTGGGAAGATATTCAGTACCTCAAAAGGGATTCTTTAGTTTGTATCAAGGTCTGAAGTGGCGATCCAAGGATCTGTTTTATCCAACAGTACATGATCTCTGATCTTAAATTGGTTTGGCTCATCCTTAAGTTTGACATGGTTTTGCTTTGGTTCTACTTCGTGTGTTCCTAATTTCTCCTTGAAATGTGTCTTCCACTCATCTAGTTCATCGATCTGAAGCCTTCGTTCCTCATGAGTTATTTTCTTGTTGGCATAAGGTCTAGGATCTGGCTCAGTTGTGTAGTTCTGTGGTGCTTCCTGAAAAGAAGGTTTAATCGAATGGTCATTAATAGAATTTATGTTTTCACCTTGATTACTTGATGTCCTAGCCGAGTCAAGAGCCTGAAGAGTGATCGTTTCGTCACCTACAAGAAGTATGATTTCACCTGTACCAACATCAATTTTAGTCCTAGTTGCTACAAAGGGTCTTCCTAAAATTAAAGGGATATTATTGTCCTCATCCATGTCTAAAATGACAAAGTCTACTCGGAATATGAATTTATCAATTTTCATGAGTACATCTTCAATCATACCCCTAGGAATTCTAATAGTCTTATCAGCTAATTGAATGCTCATCCTAGTTTGTTTGGGTTTCCTTAGACCTAGCTGTTTAAACATTTTATAAGGCATAACATTTATGCTTGCTCCTAAATCAGCTAAAGCATTATCAACAGATAAACTACAAATTAAGCATAGAATTGTAAAACTCCCTGGATCTTTTAATTTTAGTGGTAGTTTTTTGCAAAATTGCTGAGCACACTGCGTTTAGTTCCACATACGACTCTTCGTCTAACTTTCGTTTGTTTGTCAAAAGCTCTTTTAAAAATTTCCTTGAATCTGGCATCTGCGAAAGAGCTTCAAGAAATGGTAAGTTAATATGTAATTTCTTTAAAAGTTTAAGAAATTTACCGAATTGTTCATCTATGTTGTCTTTCTTCATCGCATTGGGGTATGGCATACAAGGTTGGTACTCTTTAATTACCGGTTTTAGCTTATCATGACTTACTTCAACCTTACCTTCCTCTACCACATTCTCTTGTCTCAATTTTGTTTTATCTAACCCTTCACTATCATGAGCGATTATTGTTTGAAGTTGCTCATTTGGGTTAGTTTCAGTGTTGCTTGGCAGGCTTCCTTGTGATCGTTCAGAGAACTGCTTAGCAAGTTGCCCTAATTGGTTCTTGATCCCTTGAACCGATGCTTGTTGATTTTTAGTGTTGTCTCGGTGTTTTGGAAATGGCTTTCTGACACCGTTATAAATTTTGTTAGCATCTCCTCAAGGTTCAGCTTCTTTTCTTGTGGGTAGGGTTGCTCTTGGAAGCTTGGGAGGGGTTGTTGTCTTTGATTTCCTTGACCACCCCATGAAAGATTGGGTTGGTTCTTCCAACTTGGATTGTAAGTATTACTATAAGGGTCATTTTGAGGTCTAGAATTATTACCCATATAGTGAACTTGTTCATTTTCAGTGCTCGAGTTGTAAGGTGGATATTTTGTATTGCTCATCCCTCCTCCATTCGTATCGCACTGTATAACTAGATCTACCTGCGAAGAACCACATAAACCATCAATCTTTTTATTTAACATCTCTACCTGATTTGATAGCATGGTTACTGTGTCGAGGTTGAAAACACTGGCGGCTTTTTTTGGCCTTGTCCTCGTGACTTGCCACTGATAGTTATTCAGTGACATCTCTTCAATGAATTCGTAAGCAGCCTCAAGTGTTTTGTTATTCAGGGTTTCACCGGCAGCTGAATCAATCAACTGCCTGGTTGAGGGGTTCACACCGTTGTAAAAGGTTTGGACCTGTAGCCACAAGGGTAACCCATGGTGTGGGCACCTTCTCAATAGATCCTTGTATCTCTCCCATGCATCGTAAAGTGTCTCTAAATTCGTCTGCACAAAAGAAGAGATATCATTCCTCAACTTAGCCGTTTTAGCCGACGGAAAATATTTTAACAAAAATTTTTCGGTCATTTGTTCCCATGTAGTGATTGATCCTTGTGGTAACGAGTTCAACCACTATTTAGCTTTGTTCCTCAATGAAAAGGGAAACAACCGAAGACGAATGGCATCATCAGAAATGCCATTTATTTTGAAAGTATCGCAAAATTCTAGGAAATTCGCCAAGTGATTATTTGGATCTTCATCCTGCAAACCATCATACTGAACAAATTGCTGTATCATCTGAATTGTGTTAGGTTTTAATTCAAAATTATTTGTTGCAATAGCAGGTCTAACTATACTTGACTCAGTTCCTGCTAAATTAGGTTTAGCATAATCATACATAGTACGAGGAGTAGGATTTTGATTCACCGGGTTTGCGGCAACCACAGGAGGTAGAGGATTGTTATCAGCCATCTCTTCGGTAGTATTGGTATCATCCTCTTCTCTTCTTCTATGTATTGTAAGCTTCGCCTTATTTCTCTTCTGTTTCTGCGAACGGTACCTTCTATATCACTGTCAAAAATCTAGGGTCCTGACGAGTTCCTTCTAGTCATAAACTAGAAAAACCTATTAGAAGCAAAGAAAAGAAAAGAAAAATTAGAGAAGTAAAAATAAAAAATAAATAAAAATAATGGCTAAAGTAATAAAAATCAAGTGTTCCTAATATCTTAGTCCCCGACAACGGCGCCAAAATCTTGATCGTGTCCAAACTAACTATGACAACGAATAAGGCAAGCGCACCATCGTTTGGTAGTATAGCTATGGCAAGACCGGAAATATCGTATCCTCAAGGACCAAGAGTACTAGTAATTACTATCTTTCTATTATTTAGCCTAAGAATTAAGGGAATTGATGTTTAATCTAAAACTAACTAATTACTAAGCTAAAGATGCTAAGACACAGAGAATGAATTGGGGAAATACTTTTGGGAAAACCAATTGATTAAGACAATACCCGAGGAAGAATCCACCTAGACTTCACTTGTTATTTAACTCTGAACCAGACGAGTTATTCACTTGACTTGATCCGTAGGATTCCCTAATTTATATTAATACCTCTTTCGATGCTACTAACGTCTAACCTTAGGTTGATTAATTGAAATCTCTTTCTTATTAAAACCCCTAGAGTTGCATTAACTCGATCTATGGACTCCCATATTAGGTTTAACCCTAATCCGACAGATTTTCATCGTCCTATCTCTAGGAGTGCGATCAACTCCGCTTAACTATGCTAGATCTACTCTTAAACAGGGACTTTTGCTCCACTGCCTAAGCACATCAATACTTGAATCAATATCCTGAAATATCAAAACAAGAATTAAGAACACATAATTAAGAACAAATAAAGTATTTATCATATAGTTCAGAAAACAATAGCAAGATCCGTCTTAGGTTTCATCCCGCTCAGGTATTTGAGGGGTTTAGTTCATGTTTATAAAAGAATACATCTCAGAAGAAAGTATAAAACAAAACATAAGAAAAACCCTAAAATCCCCTGAAGGAAATTGAAGGAAAGATCTTCCGTCTGGAGTATGATTCTGGCTTCTTAAGATGGATCAACTGGCTATCTTCGAGTAAATCCCACAATTCGGCCCTCTCTGGCTTCGCTCCTCAGCTTCCCTCTTTTAGGTCACACTTAGGGTGTTTATATAGGCTTTCAGAATGTCTTTCTGGGCCCCTATGTAGCCTAATCTGAATGGAATTGAAACGAGTCACAGCAGGGACACGCCCATGTGGCACGGCCGTGTGAATCGAGCCCAGGCCGTGTTCGAGTCTGCTAAAGTGGCACGACCATGTGGTTATCTCAAGGCAGTGTGGACTTCTTACTTCAGCCCATTTTCTCTGTTTCTGGCCCGTTTTTCAATCTTTTCATCCTCCGATGCTTTCTTAAGTATGAAACATGAAATTAAAGGATTAGGAGTATCAAATTCCACAATTCAGGGGAAAATCATCCAAAAGTATGCTAAATGTGGGATTAAAATATGTATATTTTACGGTTTATCAATCATATCCTGAATCAACCCCCAAATCATAACTTATTTTGATAATGAAACGTTCCAAATCATCTGGTAGAATTCCAAATGACTATGTTACATAATGATAAACCGTAAAATAACATATTTTAATCCCACATTTAGTATGCTTTTGGATAATTTAAGCCTCGATTTATGTAAAAAGGTGCTCTTAATCCTTTCTTTTCATGTTTTATACTCAGGAAAGCACTCGAGGATAGAAAGAACGAGAAACGGGCCTAAAATGAAGCAAATTGGTGCCAAGGAAGAAGTCAACACTGCCTGGCCCAAAGACCACACGGTCGTGCCTCATTAAAAGTCCGAACACGGCCTGGCCACGATTCATACGGACGTGTGCCATGGCCGTGTCCCTGTCGCTGGAAAAAGCAATCTCATTCGGGAAAGGATACTTGGAGGCAAAGAAACACATTCCAAAGCCTATTCAAACACCTGGTAGGAATTCTACTTAAAGTAGGATACTTAGGGGCTAAGTAAGGCATCTCAAAGTCTATATAAACACCCAAGGGGGCAACTTGAAAGGGGAGTTCGGTAGAAGCCGGAACGGGCAATTAGCTAGGCCAAAGAGCCAAGCTGGAAAGGTCAGATTTGTGGGAATCACTCGAAGATAGCCAGTTGATCCATCCCAAAGAGCCGTAATTCTACTCAAGACGGCAGATTTCTCCTTCAATTCCTTCAGGGGTTTTAGGGATTTCTTATGTTTTGTTTTATCTTTTCTCTAGATGAAACTTGTTATTATTTTCTGAATTATATGATAAATACTTAGTTTGTTCTTAATTATGCAAGTTTAATCCAAATTTGATGTGCTTAGGTGGAGGAGGAATAGACCCTGCCTAAAAGAAGATCTAACATAATTAAGCAGAGTTGATCGCACGCCTAGAGATAGGGTGACAAGATTTTTCCGGCTTAGGGTGAAACCTAATATGGGAGTCTTGTAACACACCCCGAACCCGACCCACGAGCCTTGACTGGATCTGGTATGTCACAGAGTAAAAACGTTTCGAAAAATTTCGATTAATAGTGGAAATCTGAAAATATTGTTGAAGTTATAAAACGGTGTTTGCTAAAACTCAGATGGGTTGATAAACACGATCTAGTTGAAACCTTTTTCCTTTGAAAACATTTGATCATTTAAATTTTTAGAACCATCAAAGTTATTGTTAACTTGGCAGATTTTTGCTACCCGATGGTAACATCTTTGGAAACGTGTGCGAGTACTTATTTTAAAAACGTTACTATTAACCGATTTGCTTAACAGTTTATAAGTTCATTAGAAATATAATAGAAATAAAGTAAAAGCAACTACTTAAACATACGAATAAATAAGCGGCCATATACAACCCAATCGAAATTTAGTAAATAATAAAACTTTAAATGGTGCGAAATAAAATTTCAAGTCCACGGAACAAGCATGGCTGCCTCGAGTCCTCTCCGGCTCTATCTCCGCGGTCTACTCACCTGCAAAATGATATGGGGAGGGGTGAGTCACCAAGACTCAGTGTATAAATCCCCAACCCGAAAATACAACTCATACACAAGATATTAGTACGACATGCAAATATGCAACCCAAGCTAGCCATCCATACTCCTTTTTCTACCCCGTGTGGTACCAAACCACTGGTGGTGCCAAACCACTGGTGACCGAAGTTACAAATATCAAATGATGGGGCCAACCCATCGTGTGGTACCAAACCACTGATGACCGTAGGTCACAATATCAACATGTGGTACCAAACCACTGGTGGTGCCAAACCACTGGTGACCGAAGTCACAAATATCAATATGTGGTACCAAACCACTGGTGGTGCCAAACAACTGGTGACCGAAGTCACAAATATCAATATGTGGTACCAACACTAGGACTTAGTCACAAATTATATCAACGGTGTGGTCAAAATCACTGGTGACAGTCCATAGAGATCATCTCCCTCCTCTCATCGATCCCACCATCATCATGCTCACATAACAAGTATCATGATCCCATATATCATGCATTCATATATAGCATAGCATTTAACAGCATATGATGGCGTACACAACATACATCATAGATCAAGCAATAGGGAACTTACCCGAAATCCAAGCTTATGCCCACAAGGCAAAGTTACTACATGAGAGGTTATACATATATCATAATAACAGTCTATACTAATGAAGTGTGTGAGAGTTTACACACCTATTTAATCGAAGATCTAAAGAGGAATCCCGAACTACTCAATAACGAAAACCTGAAGAATCGATCTACCGCACTAAATCCCTTGCTCCTACATTCGGCCAAACCACAGGGTCATTAACAAGGCCATTCGGCCACACCATTATCCCGAAGGATGTGTCGTACTTGAAACGCTTACCAACGCGACTTGAAATCCCGAAGGCCTCTGTTTTCCTTAGCCGATTAGCCCCTAAAACCATAGCACACGTGCGGTTATCACTTAAATGCCATACTTGGCCCATAGTCGAACATAAACAGCCACTTACCTTGAAGACTCAAAAACCCGAAAGGCTCCTTCCAAGCACCCTAGCGTCGGCTACATACAAAAAGAAACACTATTAAGACACTATATGCATTCGGCCAACCTTACTAAGGCCCGTTCTCAAGCTTACGGCATACCAAGAGAAAAGGAAACCGAATGCTAGAATGAGACACTTACCACCCTTCGAAATCGATAGCACCATCCTTTGGGGGGTTCGGCCTAAGCTCTAAATGGCAAGGAAAATTCGGCTACTCCAAAAGAAATAAAAGAGGAAGAAGAAGCAAACTTGGCACACAAAATAAGCATTCCACCAAGTCGAAAATACCACCCTAAACCTCCTTCCAAAACCGAACCTCAAGCTCTTGGAGTCTCCCTATTTCGGCCAAGAATAATGTGGGAAGAAAAGAAAAACAATTTAAGAATTTCGGCACCCCTTGCTAATAGAAAAACTGACCATGAAAGTCCCCAAAGAAAACTTCACATTCGGCCAAGGACAATGGCAAGGAAAGAAAGACAAAACCAAGAATTTTGGCCATGCTTCTATTCTTTTTGTGATAATTTCTATCACCAATTAAAAATAAAACTTGTTTATTCACTTACCCATCACTACCCCATCACCAATTAAAAAATAAAACTTTGTTTAACAAAGTTCCCATCACCAACCCATCTTCCATTAAAATAATAAATAAAAAAATAAAATAAACCCCATACTTCAAACAGCTTTGAAAGCAATCCAATTGCTTTCTTCAGCCCCTAGGTGTCGTGCCCATGCGCAGACCACTCTCACGCCAGCAAAAGGAAATTAAACCTCCAATTCTGCCCCTAGGTCTCGAACCCAAGACCTGCAGAAGGCAACCCAATGCAGCGCCTTTAGCCACTCGGCCAAGGCATCTTTTATGTCATAAACGCATCACAATTTCCCTTTAAGCTTTCCTTAGCTAGCTTCCCCTTCGCCTTAACACCAAAGAAAAAATAAAACGCCCAACTGCTATCTACGCCACTCGAACCTAGGACCAGCTGGGCTGCATACAAGTAACGCCCTAGGCCACTTGGACCAGGCGCTGTTTTGTGATATAAACCCCCTTTAATTTCTTTTACTTCTTTCCCCCAGCTCCCTTGTCTCAACGCCAAAAATAAAACACACCTTGCGCTCCCAAGGTGACTCGAACCCGAGTCCCTTACAGCAAGGCCCCTAAGTGGCGCTCCCAAGCCACTTTGCCAGGCCGACTTTCATGCCATAACCTTGCCGAAAATATTTTTAAACCCTCCTTCACCTAGCTCTCCTTCAACGCCAAAAATAAAACTCCCCAACGCGATTCCTGGGGTTCGAACCCCTGTTCTTCCGCACCTTCTAGCTCCCTAGGCAGCGCCCTAACCACTCTACCGGCCACTTCCTTGTGTCATGCTTCGCACCAAAACTTATTTAAAGCTTCCTTACCTAGCTTTTTCTTCTCAAGGGTAAAAAGGAAGTTTTTAAAGCTAAATTAGACATGACCCGGGGTTATGACTAGACCATAACATATGCATTTCATCTCTTCAAGCATGCGAAATATAAAAATAATAAAATTACGAACAACCCTAATTCGGGATGTTACAGTTCTTCCCCTTAAAAATTTCGTCCCCAAATTATCTGGATCAGAAGAGTTGAGGGTATTGCTGCCGCATCACATCCTCGAGTTCCCATGTGGCCTCTTCCGTACCATGGTTCCGCCATAACACCTTTACCAACGGTACTGACTTCCTCCTCAGAACTTTGACATCTCGATCTAGGATCTGTACCGGCTCCTCCTCAAAGGACAAGTCTGCGTTCTCTTCAATATCCGCAATCGGTACGATGTGCGATGGATCTGACCGATAGCGCCTAAGCATTGACACATGGAAGACGTCATGAATCTGACTTAATTCTGCCGGCAACTCGAGCTGGTAAGCTACTGGTCCCACACGTTTCAGCACTGTGTACGGCCCGATGAACCTAGGGCTTAGCTTTCCCTTCCGGCCAGTAGCTTACTGGGTGTAAGGGGAAGCCCACTACAATCACCCATATAACCGCACTATCTCAGCTATATACAGCTGGCTAACCTTTGAAGCGAGTAGTCAGCCCTTACCGGTATGAAATGGGCCGATTTAGTTACCCGATCTACAATCACCCATATTGAGTCTTTCTTACTGGGTGTAAGGGGAAGCCCACTCACGAAATCCATCGTAATCCCCTCCCTTCCACTGTGGGATCTTTACCGGCTGTAACAGCCCTGATGGCAACTGATGCTCAGCCTTAACTTGCTGGCATGTCAGACACTTGCCCACTATCTCGGTTACTACCCGCTTAAGACCCGGCCACCAAAACTGCTCCCTTAAATCCTGATACATCTTGCTGCCTCCAGGATGCATAGCTTACGGGCTGCTATGTGCTTCTTTAAGGATCCGCTGCCTCAAATCATCATCCTTAGGCATACATACTCTCCCTGAAAATACAACACTCCATCACTACCCAAGCTGAAACCTTCGGCTCACCACTCTGTACTTGCAACCTCCGAGTACTCAAAACTTCATCGGTCAACTGCCTCTCTTTAACCTCATCGATCCAAGACGGTTTTACTCGCAATTCCGCAGAAGACTACCATCCTCATAGAGACTTAGGTGAGCAAACATGCTCACAATTCTGCCACCACTTTACGACTCAAAGCATCAGCGACTACGTTAGCCTTGCCCGGATGGTACTCGATAGAGCAGTCGTTAATCCTTCAGCAACTCATCCACCTCCGCTGCCTTAGATTTAAATCTTTTGGGTCAAGAGGTACTTCAGACTCTTATGATCCGAGTACACCACCGACTTCTCCCCATACAGATAGTGCCTCCAATCTTCAAGGCAAAAACCACAGCAGCTTAATTCCAAATCATGTGTCGGATAGTTACCCTCGTGAGGCCTCAACTGTGACGCATAAGCGACCACCTTCCATCTTGCATCAACACACACCCTAAACCCGTATGTGATGCATCACAATACAGTGAACACCTTCCCTGACTCAGGCTGAATCAAGACTGGTGCTTCTGTCAAAAACTTCTTGAGTTTGTCGAAACTCTCTTGCTGCTTCTCAGACCACACAAACGGAACTCCTTTTCTCAGCAACTTGGTCAACGGTGCTGCGATTAAGGAGAAATTTTCCACGAATCTTCTGTAATATCCT